>JARKIP010000010.1:17642500-18892500 GCA_029990175.1 Petunia secreta
CTATAATACTTTTGTAATATTTATTTTATATCTTAACTTAGGCGTATAATTTTGATAAATTAATTTTTGTGCATTTCTTAGTTTCATGTAAAATTTTAAATAAGTTATAATTGTACGAAAAATATATAATCATCTCAAAAAATAAATGGTGCAACTATAAAATATTAAATGTTGCTAAAATTGAAAGGTGATAGAAAATGTTGCTAAAATTGAAAGGTGCGACATAAAATATTAGATGTTTGCTAAAATTGAAAAGTGAAAAATTGAAAATACATTAAAATTAGAAATACATTAAAATTGGAAATACATTAAATTAAAATAGATAATGCATTAATAGATCATTTATGGGAGCATACTAGAAGTGGAAATTGAATAGTTATGTAGTATTTCGAATGAATTTTACCGTAATGTCATATGTATTTTATTATATTGTATCGCAATGAAATCACTTTTATTTGAATTATTCGTTAATATATTTAATCTATAATATTTGCTTACAAATTACTATAATATTTAAAATTTTATGGTATAAAATAATTTTATATTGAATATCAATTATATGTGATGAATATGAAAAAAAATAAAAGATAGAATTTGTTTAATGAAAATAAGAAAATAAAATTGAGATAAAGATAATAATATAATATAGAAGAGAGAGAAGAATATAAAAAGGAATATTCTTTTTTGGAGGAAAATATGGGGGAATGGTTGGAGTAAGTTTAACCCATTTTGGAGATTTCTCCATTTTGGAGGAGAAAATGGGGTTGAGGATTGGAGATGGCCTCAACAAATATTTACTTTTAGTTGTCCATAACTTTTTCTATCCAAAAACTTAATACATAAATATATATCCGAAATATATAAAATATATTAAATATATATCCAAATTATATATTAAATATATATTTAATATTTATTATATATATATCCAAAATACATAATATTAAATATATATTCGAAATACATAATATTAAATATATATTCAAAATATATAATACTAAATATATACCCAAAATATATTTTAAAAATAAAAATGGTTATGGAAAGAAAGAAACAACAAAAGGTGGACAAAAGCAGTAATTATTTCTTCCTAACGGTTATGTGGTATAATTTTTCCAATTATATAAACATAAACAATAATATGAGTGTTTGTTTAAAATAATGACACTTAATTGCATATTTTGGACTGATATATAGTATAATTAAATTAATAACACAATACAAATTATATTTAATAAAATATTTTAAATATTTTATGACATAACTAACTAGACATGAACAAAATTATTTGTTGGAGGTCTAAGGGTGTAATTGACTATAATCACTCACTTTAATTGCATCATGTAGTCACTAGAATACAAATTTATGTGATCACATTTAAACAATAACATGGTGTATACTACAACATTATACTGGTGACGTTAACTCACCACATGGACCATTGTGGGATATCTAATGGTGTCATTACTTATGAGCACTCACTTCAATTGCATCATGTTGGCAAAAGAATATACATTTTATGTGATCATATTTATACAATAACATATGTACACTACGACATTATACTGGTGACCTTAACTCGCCACAAGGACTAATGTGGGAGATCTAAAGGTGTCATTAGCTGTTATCAATCACTTCAATTACATCATGTAGTCACAAGAACACAATTATATGTGATTACATGTATACAATAGCAAAATGAGCACTACGACATTATATCGGTGACCTTAACTCACTATACGGGCAAATGTGGGATATTATATACACTATCGTGATGTACAATACAAGATTAGACTAGTGACCTTTAGGGTTTAGAGTTTTATGAATCTGGACTTAAAAAGCACATAAAAAAAAAAAGAATCTAACCAAACTCGAACCCTAAATCCCCACCTCAAGTTATTACGCTTAACACCACTTTGCTAGAGTAGAATGTTCTGCCTAAACAACTAACTTTCGTTTCTTTATTTAATGTTGTAGTTGGGCGTCAATAGGTGCGTAATTTATTGTAGGCACACTTAACGACGTGAAATTATAAACATAAACATTAATGAGATTGTTTTTAAATAATGACCCTAATTACATATTTTGGACTGATAATATTGTGTCATTTAATTAATGACTATACAAATTACATTTAATAAAATAATTTCAAATATTATAGTGTTCTATTAATTAATCAAGAACAACATTATATGCGGGAGATCTAGGGTGTCATTAGCTATGGTCACTCACTTCAATTGCATCGTGTAGGCACAAGAACACAATTATTATAAGTGCTCGCTTGTATACAATATAATGTACAACATTATACTGGTGACCTTAACTCACCACATGGACCAATGTATGATATTTAAAGGTGTTATTACATATGATCACTCACTTCAATTGCATCATGAAGGTACAAGAACACAATTATAAGTGCTCACTTGTATACAATAGCATGATGTACAAGTACGACATTATACCGGTGACCTTAATTCACCACATGGACCATTGTGGGATATCTAATGGTGTCATTATCTATGATCACTCACTTCAATTGCATCATGTTGGCAAAAGAACACAATTATATATGACATTTATACCGATAACCTTAAGGGGTTGTTTGTTTTGTGGGACTAAATATCAAAAAAATCTCATAAATAATCCCACCACCTCCGTGGTATGAGTTATAAAAAAGATTTAATAATAAAATCTATCTCAAAATAATTAATACTACTAAACAAACATGGATAACTATTATCCTTATCAAAACCAACCTCAAACGACCCATAAGTGTTAACAATTAAGGTTTTAGGGTGTTAACAATTAAGGTTTTAGGGTTTGGGGTTAGGCTTTAGGGTTTAGGAATTACGGTTTTAAAAGGCACATAACAAAAAAATTTAGAGCCTAACCAAACTCGAACCCTAAACCACCACCTCATGTTAATAATCCATAACCACTTTGCTAGAATAACATCATCTGCCATATGACTAACTTTTTATTTCTTTATTTGATGTTGTAACTTATTATATTTAGGGGAATCCAAGGAGGAAAAAATATAGGCACAATTTTTTAAACTAAAATGTCTAATAAAATTCGTGAAGGGAAAATTAAAGTAGAGCGAATTATTAGGTCTGACAGTCAACATTTAAAGGTGTACATATATTGCTCAAAGTATTAGGGTTAGAAAATGACCAATAAAAAAAAAAGAGTTGGGAATTAATCTATAAGTATACAATTTTGTAGTAAATACACGAAAAATGGAGTATAGTACACTAGTAGTATGTATTTCGTATGTATTTTTATTCTCTAACTAACCTCATTAAAATATTTATGGGAAACAATCAAATGCATGTTTAGTTGTGAAAGCGCTTTGAGAATATAACTAAGAATTAATAACATGAGAGAGAATTATACAAATTATTCAAAATTAACTTAAAATTTGATTAGAGATATAAATGGAACAAAATTAACATTTATTAAAAAGACGTGTGAAATTACTATAATGACCCCATTTGGGACGTTTGGGCCATAAATAATATGGTCAATTATATTTTTCGTTTCACAAAAACAAAGTAATTATAAACAATAAAAAATACCCAACTGAGCCAGTGGTGGCAGGTTTACGTTGAGCCTGCTGTGAGGACATCAAAGAAAAGATTTTCTTGGAAACCATTTTCTTGGAAAATGAAGGTTGTGATGAGAAAGCTGATAGGCCCACATCTTTCTGCATGCAAAATGATCAAACACAACAAAATTGGGTCATTGAAAATTCAAATATTTGAAGAGTTTAGGGATCAAAATTACCTTGTTGATGAAAGGTGTGGAGCTTGAAGCTATAGCTGAAGATGCCATTGTGACAAGTAAGTATTAGCTTCAGATTTGGTATAAATAAAAGAAAATGTTGGCTCTTTTGAAGGCTGTTAATATGGCGGCTATGGCAGTTATAAGTCTATACACAACTCCTGCCCATGGGGTCTACTTTATTGATTTTTGCTTTTTTATCTCGACTCGACTAATTAAGAACCGCATTACAAATTTGAGTTGAGATATACCGATGAAAAGGTTATTTACTATTCTACTGTAATCTTTGACATGTTTGTTTCTTATTTAATATTTATTTAGAAGACATTAAATCTTATACAAGAGAGAAAATATATTCTCAACTATTATTTGATGTTTCGAAGCTTATCACGCCAAACTGCTTGATTAAGCAGAAGAGGAATAATTTTTGAGAAATTTAATAGTATTGCATATATTCATAAATAACACGTCATTCTATGATGTATAAAAAATTTACTGAGTAACCCATGTTTGTCTGGTACGAATCGAATAAAAGAGGTAAGCTTTACTATTTCAATAAGCAAAATTTGGTACGCTACTTTCCGCCCTCCCTAGTATTATAGGAGTATGATCTAACTTGGAACAAGGAGGTTTAATTGATTGCTTTTCATAGCAATCGTCTGGTTTTTATGGCCATAACTAAAATTCGGTAGCACTAGTGTGTAGGTTAAAATGAAACTTTTTCTCTGCAAAACTTATTAAATCACAATTAACATGGTAGTCTCAAAGGTACAGTAGTTGTTAGGTTGTAGATAAATGGTCATTATTATGTCTAATTATACTTTTCTAAATGCAAAGAATCAACTAAGTATGTCACTTTCGTTTAAAATTGATCAAATTGTATGTTAATCAGTAAATATATTTGACATAATATATATATGGGATGTATAAACTTTTTCCTTGTCTTTTTCTTAAAAAACTTTTCTCTTGTTCGAATAAAAATTTAGATTAGGGATAGAAGATTTGCCTAGCGACGCTAAGTAAGGTTATTTTAAACAAAAATCACATCAATTATGTTGGTAATTACTTGGTATGCTAAACAGTAAACACATAAACCAAACAGAGTCATATTTCATTTTCGATTCCGTTAGTTTATTGTGGTTTTTCAGTTTTCTGTAAAATGAGATTTCAAAGAAGGCATAATAGCGCACATGAGGAGTACACTCGTCTCCTCGCCTGAGTTGAGGCTGCAAGTAAAATCATACAAGTAGTGCCAAAGAAAATGATAGTTAGTGGGAACAGTCAGAAATTTTACACAAGACAGAGAAATGAAGGGGAGGGGCTGGGGTGGGTTTGGTACACAGGAAAACTATGTTTTCTTGGGAATTAAGAGGTCGTTTGGTTCGGAGGCAAGTTATACAGGTATTAGTAATGCATGTATTAATTATATAGGTATTAGTAATGTAGGTATTAGTAATATATATATTAGCTATGCTGATATTAGTAATTATGCAGGTATTATATCTTGGTTAATGAATGATTTATTGTAGTAAAAAATTAGTATATATTTCACAAAGAGAGGTGATAGCATATTTATCTTCTCATAAATTAATACCCGCATTGTTACTCCACCTTCTACGCCGCACAAAATAATACATAAATTCACTCATTAATTTATGCGGTTATTATAAGTGCAAGTATCTACATCCAACCCAAAGGTTGTGTTATTAGTGCAGATTTCTATACCTTAGGGATTTAGTGCATGTATTAACTCTCATGCGTACCCAACCAAACGACCACTTTAAGTGTATTTTTATTAATATTCTACTGTTTGATACTAAAATAAGTAAAAAAGAAATTTCATTGTGATGTCCCTATCCTTACCCCCAATTACACCCCCACCCTCAGAAACTCCCATCAACCACCCAAATCCTCATCAACCCCAACCCCCACTAGAAACCCTCACCCACCCCCAGCCCCTCCCCTTCACCCCCAACCACCCTCCTTCCCACCAACCCTAGTCGATGGAACAAGGGGCTGTGATTTGCCGGAATTGATTTGCCGGAATTGATGGCATCAATCAGATCGGAAATTGTCTAGGAAACAACAATGATCTGACAACGCCACTGTCGGATTTTTCGAGGGAGGGACTGTTGACGCCGGTGTTGGAAAGGGACGTTGATTGATGCTGGCGGCGGAAGATGAAGAGCTATGACGCCGACGGTGATTCTAACGATTGGGGTGTGGGGGTTATGAGGGTGGAGAGGGCAAGGGGATCGGGGTGAGAGGAGAGGTGTGTTAGCGTGGGGGTGTTTTTTGGGGTGGGGTTTATTTTTGGAGCAGGTGGGTGGTGCTTGAGGGGTAAGGTATTAGGGTTGTTTGTGTATCAAAAATATTTTCCCCCAGATTTTTAGGGAAAAAGCGCATTTTTGGTAACCAAACATAGAAAATTGAGAAAAAATATTTCCCCCCCCCCCCCATACCAAACACACCCTGAAGTATAATATGGCCGATTACCAATTTTATCGGTTGAATATTTTTACTTGCTAATATAGTTTTATATTTTTATTATTACAGCTAACGAACCAAGTTCAAAAATGGATTTTATCAACAAGTAAAAGGAAAAAATTGACTTGCAATTAAGACACATGATCCAACATTTTTTTTTTTTTTGGGAATTTTACATCACATGCCCATAAAAGCAACTTATTTACCCTTTTATGCCCATTAAAAATTGCTTTTCACCCGCTACACATGCAACTCATCTTATTTACAACCTATGCCCATCAGACCCAATTTATTTATAGCAATACCCATCTGGCCCATTTTACTTCCCCTTTCACCAATTACCACTCAATTCAATCCCACAGACGCCATTTCTCTCCAGCTCGCCGTGAACGACCGTCCTCCACCGCAGAACCATCATCGGCCCGCCACCTGAAAGTTCACAAAATACATGTTCAGGACTGTCTCACACTCCTTTTTCCACTTCCAGCGTCCTTTTCCCCATAATTGTTGATCCTCAATTTTCATCTTTCCGTTAATAATTTACCGCTCGATTGTGTGCATTTTCATCAATAATTGATTGTTTAATCGTTCAATTGGATGAATCACTTCTAGGATTTGATACACACTTATGGGTCGTAAACCCAGGTCTTCACTGTCAAGTCCACAAATTCGTAGCAATCAACAAGTTGATACACGTTTGTTTTCGAGTGGAAGTCGCGTTGCTGCTGGTAAAGATGAGGTTAAGGTAATTTTTCATTTGCTATGGCCAAACTTCAATTCCACAGTGCATTTTTTCAAGTTTTTGTGCATGCATAAATTCATTTTTACTAAACTGTATATAGTAGTTAATTTGTGGTACATTGTGTATAGTAGTTAATTTCTAGTAGTAACTTGTGTGGTATATGGTCTTTAGCAGTGTATACCTATATGTATGTTGTCTTTTGTAATGTATAACAAGTAATTAGAAAAAGAGTGAAGGGGTTGTTGAGAGA
This sequence comes from Petunia secreta, assembly GCA_029990175.1. Classification (NCBI taxonomy): domain Eukaryota; kingdom Viridiplantae; phylum Streptophyta; class Magnoliopsida; order Solanales; family Solanaceae; genus Petunia; species Petunia secreta. The sequence continues at coordinate 17,649,766 of JARKIP010000010.1, forward strand.
GAGGGAAATAATCAAATCTTTCGGACTTTTTCAATTTTATTTGTGTTGTGTCCCTTTCTGAAAGTAGAAAAGGGCAATCTTGTACGTGGAGCCTCCATACCGTGATTGAGAATACTGAAGTATCTTATTAGATCCACTAATATCGATTGATCTGGGCTCACTTCGTAGGATATGTAATAAAAATTAACTAAAAAAGTTTTTGTATATGTGTTTTTTTATACCAAAGTAATGTATACCAGGTAATTATTATTGTGTTGTTTCTTATGTGTTTTCTAGGCTTGAGATTTCTTTGTTGCTCCTTCTACGTATGATCAGTATACTCCCAAAATGAATAATGATGTCAATGTTAAAATCGTTGAAGACTTAACTGCTGACTTGACAAAGCGTCAACTTCAAATGTTTTGTAGTACATGTTTTGGATATTTTTTAGATATACCGAAACAAATTCGTCATAATGCACTTCTTCATTGGTTGATGACGAGACAGATAAAGCCTTCATCTGGTGATGATTTATGGTTTGATGTGAATGGTTATCACCTTCATTTTGGGTTGGGCGAGTTTGGTTTGGTCAGTGGGTTTAAGTGTACTGGTGATGTAGAGGAAAGTAGACTTCCTGGGATGAATCATTTTATGCAAAAGTATTTTGGTGGAAAGTCTAGTCTTTACCGGTTTCATTTAACTAGTTGTTTCCACAGTAAATGTTGGAAAAATAATGACGCAAATGCGTTGAAGATAGCAATGCTCTATTTTATTTGCACTTTTTATTTGCTACACCGACCCGGAAAGATATAGGCTGTCTTGACATGAAGTATGTTGATGTTGTTGAGAAGGGAGAGTATGACAAATACCCTTGGGGTGTTGATATTTTCAACATTACAAAAGTGTCGCTAGACAAGAAGATTGTTCATAAGCCGAGTAGTTATAGACATTCTGGTTTTACGCTTGCAATTCAAGCATGGTTGTGTGAGACTTGTCCAGCAATTGCGGGAGTAATTGCTTCACGAGTTCCTTCTGTAGGTGATTCAAAGGTACCACGCCTTCTGAATTGGAGCGGAGATGATAGGCATCCTGTTTCTAATTGTCAGCTGCTCGATATATTTGCTAATTCAGTTGAACAAGTTAGTATTTTGCATTTCTGTACTTCGAAGGTATACTTCTGTGTAATTAGTATACAGTACAGTTCTGTTTGCATAAAGATAATTTTTATTTGAAGTAAACTGTGAAGGTATACTTATTTATTGCAGTATACCTTTACAGTGTACATATATAATTATGCTTGTTTTTTGTTCTTTGCTTTTACTTATTTCAATACTTTTTGAACAGTTAAATATAAGAAACATACTCCCAACTGATACTGAGGGAGAAGAGGTAGTCCTAGATGGTATTCAAATTGCTGAAAAAGATTTGAGTGCTACTGATAGGCAAACACAAAACAGGCGAGTTTCTCCTGAAGCTAGTGATGTTGCTGAAGAAGATTTGGGTGCTGATGGTGGTCAAAGTCATTATCACGGAGCTGTTCCTGAAGTTAGTGATGTTGGTGAAGAACACTTGGTTGCTGATGGTGTGCAAAGTTATAATCAGGGAGCTGTTCCTGAAGCTAGTGATGTTGGTAAAGAAAACTTGGTTGCTGATGGTTTGCAAAGTTATAATCAGGGAGCTGTTCCTGAAGCTAGTGATGTTGGTGAAGAACACTTGTTTGCTGATGGTGCGCAAAGTTATAATCAGGGAGCTGTTCCTGACGCTAGTAATGTTGCTGCTCGAATGCAAGAGCCAGTTCACGAAGAGGTTTAAATTTATACACTTATTTTTAATTTGATGAGTAAGTGTTATTTGTTAATCTATTTATACGCCTATCTGTTTTTGAAGCCAAACTGTACACAACGGAGTAGGAAAGACCTTTCTCAGCGAAGTAGTGCTGCTTCCAATAATTCCAAAGCTGATTTAATGAAATTGGTATGTTGTATTTGTCTTTTTTTTTTTCGTAAGGATAACAACTTACTTTGCTATATATTTATCTTTTGCTTTTTTATTTGTTTTAGGTGCGAGATGAACTTACTTCTTTTAACACTGATTTTAAAGAAAAGGTGATTGCATTTTACATACAATTATTATGTTGACTTCATTTGTGATATTATTTGTATATATTTTTTGATTTTGTTGTGGTATTATCATTAGTTTACTTCTTTTATTTTATTTGTTTGGTGGTTGTTACCCAAATCACATCCCTTTTCTGTTAGTGTTTGTTTTTTTTTTGTGTGGTAATTTTCTCATTGTATACTTTTCTCCATTACAGTATACCCCCTTCAGTATATTGTTTTTCTAGAATTGTGTACTATATAGCTTTTTAGTATACAATACAACCTTTTATTTGTATACCCTAGTATGATACTGGCTTCTTTTTGCTCACCGACATTTCTGTGCATCTTATATATTTTATTAATTTACTAGTTTGAGCAATACGTTGATGTCAAGATAGCGGAGGTGCTCAACGGAATTGCTTCAATTATTCACAAACATGTGTCAGATTATACGGTAATCTTTTTGTTTTCTTATTGTATATTTCTAGATTGTTAAAGGTTCAACTTTTTCTTTATTTCTAGGATGGGACCAGAGGTGATCAGGCCCATGCTATGGAAAATAATGGTAGTCCTGGTCGAGATAATAGAGATGATATCATGTTTGAACAAAACAGTCTTGAACATGCAGCATTTGTAGGTCGTACCAGTCCAAATGATAGTGCAGGTATGCAACTTCCTATAATCATACTTTGTCGTACTTGTTCAGATCGTGTACTTAGGAGTCTTTGTTTGCTGTAACAGCAGTTCATAATCATGCATTAGAAGATGCAGATGTAAATCATGAACCTTTTCATCCCAGTGTCTGTGCAACAACTGAAGTTTCCAATGGCAACCATACTGTTAAAAGAAAAGTTAAACTCTCTGATGCTATGGAAAATCATGAGGACGCTGGTCGAACAAATACATATGATATCAACTTTGAGCAGAAGATTCCTGAAAATGCAACTTTTGTAGATGGTAGCAGTCCCAATGTTACTGCAGGTTTGCAAATTCCTATATTCATACTTTGTCATACTCGTTTGGATTGGGTACTTAGCAGTGTTTCTTTGGTCCAACAGCAGTTTATAATCAGGCATTAGAAGATGAAGATTTGAATCATGAACCTTTTCGTCCCATTGTCTGTGCAATAACGGAAGTTTCCGATGGAAAGCATACTGTTCAAAGAAAAGCTGAACTCTCTGATGCTATGGGAAATCGTGATGACGCTGGTCGAACAAATACAGATGATGTCAACTTTGAGCAGAAAATTCCTTAAAATGCAACATTTCCAGATGGTAGCACTCCCAATGTTACTGCAGGTTTGCAATTTCCCAAGTCATACTTTATTATGCTGGTTTGGATTGGGTACTTAGCAGTGTTTATTTGGTCCAACAACAGTTCTTAATGAGGGATTAGAAGATGGAGATTTGAATCATGAAGCTATACGTCCCACTATTTTTACAACAATAGAAGTTTCTCCTGTCAAGCGTGGTCGTAAAAGAAAAGCTCAAGGCTATCCAAAATACACTGCTCGTCGAAGCAAAAGTTGAATCTGTCCAGCATCCACCTTTTGTCATTGAATGTGATTCAGGCACTAGTGATGTCGTTGCCTTGCCGAAGAAGATGAAGAAGATAGTCTCTGGACGATTCCCTTTTCAAAAATCTATTTCAGAGGATTGTGGGAACGACTGTCTGATTGCCTTAATTGAAGCTATGCAGAAGCCTAGGGGACAGTGAGTATCTACACTTGGCAATTTTTGACTTTTTTGTATTATTTAGTTTTATTTTAATGGTTTACTTTTATGTATTTGGTCTTGCTTATTTTATGTCCTACTGATTGGACAGTAAGAAAGCAGATGATCTTCTTGATCCGGCTATTGATTTTGGGGTTGCCGAGATTACAACTAAGGATTGGTTTCGGGTGTTACAAACCCATTGTGCTCTAGTGACTTATAACGTATATCAACTTCTTTTGAACATTTTTTATTGTTTAATTTTTTGGTATCATTGGAAGTATAGTGTTGTTGCTTCTGATTTTTGTGTGTCAAGTGTTGACACCCAAATTTGTCCCGAATTTTTTTCAAAATTATTAAATTATGGTAATATTTTTATAATTGAGGTTAAATTTGAAAATAAAATAAAATAATAATAATAATAATAAGAGAAAACCCATTAATTTTGAAGAAAGAGGCCAAATATGAAAGACGCAACCTCTATTTTGTCCTACTCGTGCAATCCATTCTACCTATTCCATTTATCCTAAAAGGGCTAATTTCGTTCTTAACCTTAAAATCCAACCTATCTTTGCAAAGCCCTATACCCATATATAACCCTTAAACCCTAGCCCCATTGGATGGATCATCTTTATCATAATCAAAAAATCAGATCTATGGATGCTATCATCTTGCACACGGCATATACTCTGGATATTTCTCTCTTCTCCGACAAAAAAAAAAACCAAAACTCCCAAAAATGGAAAACTCAAAGCTACCTAACGTTTCTTGATTCTTCAGTTCACAAATCACAAACCCCACTTCTCCTCTCCTTTTCCACACCCATTACATAATTCCAGCCGAGGCCCGCTTGTCCGACCCCATTTTTGCTTGAAACCCTAATTTTTCCTCCTCTCAACATTTCCTCACACACACAGATCGAACGGAGACAAGGGGTTTGGGGAAATGGGTCAGTGGCAAAAAGGGCATCACCACCTCTGAGACCTCTTCCTCTGTTTTCATAGTGACCTGTTGTTGAAATCAAAAGGGGTCTCATAGCCTGTCGCCGGCGACTGGGAAATCACCCCGTCGTCGGAGTCCCTGTTCTCGACGTTTTCCTCCGTTTATGATTAATTTATGACTGGAATCGAAAGATAAGTGGTAGGAGTTGTAGTGACGCCGTTAAGTAAACTGGTGTTGCTCCTCCCTTTCACCGCTGCTATGACTGGGAATCTGGTTTTGGTCCTGTTTATCATCGACATTCTCACCGGAATCTTCATTCTCCGGTCACTTGCCTCTCTGCATTGCTAGAATCCCACTGGTTTGACCAGCGATTAACGATGGTTTCTGGCCTTTGATTGACCTCTGTTTGGTCTTCTTTATTTTGACTAATCCTCTTGTGTTATAGTTTTGTCCTCATTTCCATTACTCTTCTGTTACTTATCATTGTTTGGAGCCGGATCATTTTTGACTGTTATTATGTGGCCTATCGCTGATTCTGATTGACCCGTTCAAATCTGTTGGATTACTTCACTGAACAATTCCACTCTATTGGATTATTGAGATGCAATTGACTCGTTCACATGGTTGGACCACTGTGTATGCATTAACTGGGTTTCTGAGTGCAGGAATTTTCGATAAATTTTATCCATTATGGAATATTGAACTGATATGGAACCGATACTACACATTGGCCAATGAAAAAATACATATACACGTATTGAGGCCTACACAAGGAATTGACGGACAATAAATTGACGGATTTTGAACATGATACTACACTTGAACCGTCCCGTTCCCGTGTCCCTAAAGCAAAAGGCGATGATGAACGTATGAAATTAATGCAAAGCAAGTCGAATAGAATGGTGGGTTTGGTACTTGGCGTGGCAACCGGCCCGGGCTCCGTGTTTGCAGCCGTACCAAATCCTGGGCCTCTATTCGACGCGCCATACAAACCTGAGCCTAAATTTTGCAAAAAACAACCCCTTTATTTTTATTATTACTATTATTATTATTATTATTATTATCATTATTATTACTTTATTATTATTATTATCATTATTATTATTACTTTATTATTGTTATTTTATTTTCTTAATTATTATATCTTATTATCGTACTAATCCAATTTTACTTATTTGTTTTGCGAGGTATATTTTGGCACGAATAATTTATGGACAAGTTTGGCTAACTCAGGAATGGGAATAATCCGTTGCATTGAAGGCATTTGGGATTGAATTTGGACCCGAGCATTCAGAAATAAGACTTATGAATTTTAGAAAATTCAAGGCTCCCGCGAGTTGATCATTTTCTCGGGTTTTATCTTTAACTTTGCATTACTTTTCTTAGAAATATTTATGTAAATAAAATGCGTAAAATATTTATTTATCAACAATATTTGATTGCTTGGTATGTCGCTTACTTTATGTTTATTGCCTTTTATTGTGAAGTCGTTATTTAATTTATTGCAAATTGGGGCCGTCTTAACAAATGCGTGCAAGTAAAAGAATATTTTGCAAATAAGTTTTTATTCAATTAATTATTCTTATTATTATTATTATTATTATTATTATTATTATTATTATTATTATTATTATTATTATTATTATTATTATTATTATTATTATTATTTTAAATAATTCTTTTGAAAGAAGCGCACTTGTAAATATTTGGAAACCTGTCAGATTAACCGTATTTTACGGAATTTTGGAAGTGCCTTAAAAACCTTCTTCCGAAATTAATAAAACCTCTTACCTTTAGAATCTCTGAAAGAAAGACCGTCTTTTATAAAAACGGAGTTTATGCACACATTTGTTAATTTGGTTCCCTGTTTTTCTTAAATTGTGTGGCGACTCCAAAAACTCCAAAAGAGTTAGTCCATCCCGTCGATATTCCGGAATTTATCCTTTTCGGGGTAATTTTTGGGGTTCAACAGCATGGCGACTCCGCTGGGGAGCAATAAAGGTTTTGACCATAAAGGTTTCCAATTATTTACAACTAGCATGCTTAATTTATTTTTCCTCTATTATATCTGTTTGTTTGTGTGCCACTAAAAGCATGTCACTACACTCTTATTTGTGCACATATAAACTGGCATTCCGGTCATACTTCCCCCACTCCTGGGAACCTCTTGCATTTTCACCCCCAAATATCCGTGAGGTACGCTCATGCGTACCCGCACTTTCTTCCACTAAAGAACCCTGTGACGAGTTGGTACCTCGGCGGTTGTCGTGGGAGTAATTCGACTGCGAGGCCGCTTGCCACTCACCTGTTAGCCTCAACCGTTAACCCACTCTTAGACGAAGCTTTAGGAGCATGCATGCATTTATACCTTAGTCTGGACCTGGTCCTTGGCACCGCCTCCATAGTTAGGAAACCGCCCTTACGTCAACGGGTTCTTGAAATCCAACGACAATACATATTATCTGTTGTGTGATAACGAATCCTCAGTCCTAACCATGTTTTGAGCAAAATCAGATTTGGAAGTTTGTCTGCTATGTTGTCTTTTAGGTCAGAAAATGGAAGAATTTAGCGGAATTGAGATCATAGACAGAATTGCAGTCCGGGGGAAGTTAAGCAGATTTGGTTAGTTGGTGTTTCGGAGATGGCCTGGTGTAGTGAGATTTAAGAGGCAAAGCCCCTGGTGTCTTTAAAAGGATCAGTGGGGTCCCTCTCGTGAATGACTTTGTGTGTGTGCAGGCCTATGTTGATTATCCAGCTGCAACTTTATAAAATTGAAGTATGTTTGTCGCATACTAGGAGAGCGAAGCCCCTGTGTCTTTGAATGACCAGTGGGGTCCCTCCTTGAAGACCAGTGCGGTCTTGGCTACCTAGGAAACTGAGAGGCTTGATTAAAGCCGAGGACCAGTGAGGAGCCTTATGAACAAGGTCGGTGAGCCTTGCAAAATCTAGGAAGTTGAGAGGCTTGTCTAAAGGCGAGGACCAGTGAGGTTTTATTTTGAAAGGCCAATTGGCGCCTTTCGTGATTTGTAGTCTGGTATTGTGGAGGCAGTTGGAAATTTCTCCCTGGATGTTGTAAAACTATTGGGAGTTGTGCTTGGAGGAGTGTGGATGTTTGCAAAAGCTATGGAGGATTGTTTCAGGTTTGGGCATTTGGGTTTAGAATTTTGTGCAGACGCTGTGGAGAGCATGAGCTGTGTTAAAATTTCGAGTTGACACCAACTTTTGGAAGTTAGTTGGGTAATGGAATTGCAGTGTCAAGGCGGAGAGATGATTGTTATCGATTATTGTTATTATTTATTGCTTACTCTAAGTCTGAATTGCTCAAAACTGGCATGAACTATTTTTCGTTACCACTTATTTGCGCGTCTTAGGCCCACCTCTGGCACAAAGAAGTACCTTGCAGGGTAGGACGCGTTTGCATATTTATTTACGCTCAACTACTTGTGATTGTCACATGTTAATTATTGGCCTTGCTTTATTTGCTCAAAATGCGTTAAATACTAGATGTTGCTTGCTTGTGTGCAATACTATGAATGACATACAAACTATCTTAGTTACCCTTTGAGGTTCCTTTGTTTTGTTTATTTCTCTAGTAGAAGTTTGATTTGTAAGGTGGTTGACTATGCAAATCACGCAAGATTCAAGATCTGATTGATGGTAGACGCTCTAGCTCGTGAACGATGCAGTACCAGAAGCTAATGGCACTGTTTGAAAGAACTTGGCAATTGAACTTAGTAGCACTATTTTCAACTTTAATTCAGATTGAGGCCCTGATAAGAATCAAAATGCGGAAAAAGTAAAAGATAAAAGCGAGACGTAACTCGTACGATAATCTCAAGTAGCAACGGAGAACTTGTTCCGTTACACCCCGAGAGAATGACAAGAACACCTACACTAGGCAACTACCCTCGAGCTAACGTGAGCACGCAAGTAGAATGATCGGGGGGGGGGGGATTGGAATTCATCTAGATCCGCTAGAGGAAGAACAAGTCCCATCAAGGTTTCATTCATTCAATCAAAGAGTTCAACTCTCAACACAAGTGTTTGTTCAATCATCAAAGTTAGCTAGTGATTTGAAGAGGCTAAGTGAAGTATTTATAGGCTTCACTTAGGTCTAATAAAAGGTCTAAAATACCCCCAAAGTGAGCTAAAAACAAATAAGGCCACGCAGGGCTAAAGTTGGAAGTTCAAGCAAAAGTAATTAAAATCCCGCATGTGGGTCACAGGGGTAGGCGGTCCGCCTAGTAGGGGAGGCGGCCGCCTAGTAGCCTTCAGCTTCTCTGGATCTGAGGGAGGCGGTCCGTCTAGGTTGGGAGGCGGTCCGCCCTGCAGCCTTCAAGCCTCTGGATTTTGGGAGGCGCTCCGCCTTGTTCTGGAGCCCCTTGAGATGTCTCATTTTGTGCCTCTTGAGCCTCACCAAGCGTCCTAGAGGATCCTCCATCCATGGCACACCAAAGCATGGTCTTCAAGTTGCTCTCGGGGCCTCCTTCCATACCCTTCCATATCAAGTGAAGATGGGTATCTTGGATCAACTTGGCTTGACTCCGAGTGAAGGGTCTTGAGGGGGTTTGGGTCTTATCATCCTCCCCTTCTTGAGAGGATTTCGTCCTCGAAATCGAAGCATCATCCACAACCTCTTCATCATCATGCACGACCTCTTCATTACCTACATCCAAAGGAACCAAGTCACAAACATTGAAAGTATTAGAAACTTGATACTCACTTGGCAAGTCGACCACATAGGCATTGTTGTTTATCTTCGAGAGCACTTGGAATGGTCCATCTCCCCGGTGTGCCAACTTCCCTTTCCTAAGGTTTGGAAACCTTTCTTTCCGGAAGTGCACCCAAACATAGTCACCCTTCTTGAGTTCCACCTTCTTGCGGCCTTTGTTTTTCTTGGAGGCAACCTTAGCATACGCTTCCTCCAAGTTCTTCTTCGCCTTTGCATGGAGTTCAACCAAAGCCTTGGCTCTAGCTTTACCTTCAAAATTAACAACCATTTCCCTTGGCAAAGGGGTTAGATCAAGGGGAATCAAGGGGTTAAATCCATAAACACACTCGAATGGAGTCATGCCTATCATGCTATGCAATATGCGATTGTAGGCAAACTCCATGAGAGGTAGACGATCAATCCAAGTCCCGGCCTTCCCTCGGGTCATGGCTCTAAGAAGAGCTCCCAAGGTTCGGTTTACCACTTCCGTTTGCCCATCGGTTTGGGGGTGGTGGGACGTGGAGAACAAGAGCTTGGTGCCTAAAGCACCCCATAAACACCTCCAAAAATGACTTAGGAACTTAGTGTCCCTATCACTCACTATGGTTTGAGGCACACCATGCAACTTCAAAACATTTTCAATAAACAAAGTTGCCACATATTGTGCATCATCACATTTCTTGCACGGAATGAAATGAGCCATTTTGGAGAACCTATCCACAACAACATAAATGCTATCATGGCCCCCCCTAGTCCTTGGTAATCCCATCACAAAATCCATTGAGATATCCAACCATGGACTAGTAGGTACGGGAAGAGGGGTATACAACCCATGAGGATGGGCTTTAGATTTGGCACGTTTGCACTCAAGGCAATTAGTGCAAAACTTTTCCACATGCACCCTCATCTTTGGCCAATAGAATTGTTCTTGAAGAATGGCTAAGGTCTTTCTTGTGCCAAAATGTCCCATGAGTCCCCCGCAATGTGCCTCGTGCACAAGCAACTCTCTCCAAGAGGACTCCGGTATGCACACCCTACCATTTTTGAAGATATATCCATCAACCTATTGGTATTTGTCAACTCTCTCCCCTTTCTCTAGAGTGTCATGGACACTCTTTAGCCTTGGGTCATGAGCATACATCAATTTAATGCTCTCAAAACCCATGAGCTTAGAGGTGAGAGTGGTGGCTAGAGCAAACTTTCTCGAAAGCGCATCCGCCACAACATTGTCCTTCCCTTTCTTGTATTGGATCACATAGGGAAAGGACTCAATAAATTCAACCCACTTGGCATGCATCTTATTGAGCTTCTCTTGGCCTCTTAGATGCTTGAGTGACTCATGGTCACTCTTGATCACAAACTCTCTAGGCCACAAGTAATGTTGCCAATGGGCAAGGGCTCTCACAAGGGCATACAATTCCTTGTCATATGTAGAATAATTCAATGAGGCCCCTTTCAACTTTTCACTAAAGTAGGCGATGGGTTTGCTATCTTGCATTAAAACACCACCAATTCCCACCCCCGAGGCATCACATTCAACCTCAAATGCCTTTCCAAAGTCGGGCAATTGCAATAGGGGGGGCGGTACTCAACCTACTTTTCAACTCAAGGAAGGCCTTCTCTTGAGGCTCTCCCCAAACAAACGGTTGGTCTTTCTTCACCAATTCGGTGAGTGGAGCGGCGATGGAGCTAAAATCTTTCACAAAGCGTCTATAAAAACTAACAAGACCATGAAAGCTCCTCACTTAAGTCACGGTAGTAGGAGTTGGCCAATCACGAATGGCCTCTACCTTAGACTCATCCACCTCCACTCCTTGGGCACTCACAACAAACCCAAGGAAGACCACCTTCTCAACACCAAAGGCACACTTTTTAAAATTAGCATAGAGCTTTTCGGCTCTCAACTTCTCAAGCACTAGTCTAAGGTGTTCAACATGGTCGTCTATTGATTTGCTATAGATCAATATATCGTCAAAATAGACGACCACAAACTTGTTGATGAATGGGTTTAGAACATGGTTCATTAGCCTCATGAAAGTGCTAGGGGCATTGGAGAGCCCAAAGGGCATCACCAACCATTCATAGAGACCAAATTTGGTCTTGAATGCGGTTTTCCATTCATCACCGGGTTTCATCCGGATTTGATGGTAGCCGGACCTAAGGTCAATTTTGCTAAACACACATGAACTGCTCAATTCATCTAACATATCATCAAGTCGGGGAATAGGATGACGGTACTTTACCGTTATTTTGTTCACGGCCCGACAATCAACACACATTCTCCAAGTGCCGTCCTTTTTGGGAACAAGGATCACGGGCACGGCACAAGGACTCAAGCTTTCCCTTACCAAACCTTTAGTGAGCAATTCATCAACTTGCTTTTGCAATTCCCTTGTATCCTCCGGGTTGCTCCTATATGCCGGTTTGTTCGGGATTTGGGATCCCGGGACAAAGTCTATTTGATGCTCAATGCCCCTCAAAGGAGGCAATCCATCCGGCATTTCATCCGGGAACATGTCACCAAAATCCTTCAAAACATTCTCAAACACACTAGGCAAAGGGTTAGAAGAAAAATCACAATTAGAGTTAAGGATCATACCTTTGTGCACTAGGCATAGAAGAAACTTGGTGCCATCATTACCTCTTAAGAGCTCGCCCGGTTGCATCATGGCACAAATGGCACCGGTAGATGAGGTAGGTGGGATTGCCACCATACTTTTGGACAAAGGGCTAGTCTCCATGATTGACTTAGCCTTTGCCACCTCTCTCAACTCCTTCATTTTCTTGTAGTCATCACTCACTTGCTTAGGAGTGAGAGGTTTAAGCACATATCTCTTCCCTTCATGTTTGACCGTGTAAGTATTGACACGACCGTCATGCACCACTTGCCTATCGAATTGCCAAGGCCTCCCTAAGAGTAGGTGGCACGCTTGCATGGGCACAACGTCAAACAAATGCTCATCTACATAACTCCCCATTTTGAATCGAATCATCACTTGCTTTACCACTTTAAGCTCCCCACATTCGCTTAGCCATTGTAGCCGGTAAGGTTTAGGATGCTTCATGGCGGTCAACTTCAATTGAGACACAAGTGATTGACTCACTACATTTGCACAACTCCCGGAATCAATTATCATAGAGCAAACAACATCTTTGACACGGCACCTAGCATGGAATAGATTTTCCCTTTGCAAGGTTTCACTATCTTCCACAATCATAACCCCTAGGCTCCTTCTCACAACCAAGAAAGTATGAGGATCCTCCTCCTCCCCCGTGTCATCAAGCAAATCATCCTCCTCTACTCCCTCATCTCCCTCTACTCCCTCTACTCCCTTATCTTCCGATTCACTCTCTTTCTCATATGCATCATTACCAACAACAATCATAGTCCTCTTTGTAGGACATTCCCTAGCAAAGTGACCATAGCCCTTGCACTTGTGGCATTGCATGGAAGAAGAAGTAGGAGCATGTAATTGAGTTTTAGAGTTACCTCCCACATTAGGTGTGTTCTTCTCATACGGCTTTTTCAAATCCTTGGTAGCATTTGCACCACTTGTTCCACTTGCACTTGGGAACCTTGCATTTGTAGTAGGAGGCTTCCAATCCTTTGGTTTGCTTGTTGGAGTAGTAGTGCTACTCTTGTAGCGAAGGGATTTCTCCTCCTTGAGCCATTTCTCGGCCTCAACCGCATCTTCACATAGCTTGTAATGATCATCATATTTGTGGAACTTCAATTGTGAAGCTATGTCTCGGTTCAAGCCCCCTTTGAAACGGATCATGGCCGTCTTATTGTCCTCATCATCTAAGTCAAGGATCATTCGGATTTGCTCAAATTCATTGAAGTATTCACCAACCGATTTGTAACCTTGCTTCAACTCATAGAGACGCTTTTGTTGTTCAACCCGGTATTGGTTAGTCAAGTACTTCTCATCCATCACACAGATCAACTCTTCCCAAGTAAGATTAATAGCCATACCCGTCCTCCTTCTATTCCTTTTCACCGACTCCCACCAAGTAGAAGCAAAAGATTCAAAGGAGGATATTGCATACTTGGTCTTCTTCACTTCGGGCATATCATTGGTATCAAAGATACGCTCCATAGCCAATTTCCAACCAATATACTCCACCGGGTCACTACTTCCTTTGAAAGAAGGAATAGTGAGCTTCACACTATTAAGATTGTTGTTGTTATCACGACCCCCTTGGAATGGCTCCGGTTGGCCTCCATAGTGATCATCATAAGCAACATAGTCCCTCCTCGCATTCCTTCCTCCATATCCTAAGGGTGGCCCTCGACCTCGGCCTCTACCCCGATCCACATTTCGACCCCAATTCACACCTCGTCTCGGTTGGAAGTGATCATCATACCCATGAGCCTCATCATCATACTCGGCTTCCTCCCCTTCTTGAGCTTCATCGGCTTGCTCAAGAGGTTGCACGTTTCGGATAGGTCTTGGTAATGGGATGTTTCTTGGAGGATTATCCAAGATACGGGGAATGCCCGTTCGTTCAATCCTCTCTCGATCCTCCTTCACCCGTTGTTGATTGAGCAATTCAACAACTTGCTCCGGGGTAAAGGTAGGGCTACTCGAGCCTTCACCGGCCTCCATTTGGACACTCGGGGTCCCTTGGTCACCTTGGGTACTTGAGGCACCCTTTTCAAGCGACTCAATCCTTTGGTTCATGAGGTCCATCTTGGCAAGAAGATTAGCCAAGGCCTCCTTAATGAAATCTTGACCTTCGTTGGCCATTGTACCTACAAAGAAAAGAAACAAGCGTTAGTTAAAACACCTCACTCGCTCCCTGACTTGTGTTCACTCGGATCACTCTTTTGGGTGGCGGTGGATATTTCACTCGACTTGTAATTCCACAGCTTCCCGTAGATGACTAACAATCCCTCTACTCAACCAAACTATTCACGAGTCAAGCACACTCCGGGGTGAGTGGAGTTAATGGGACTCGATGAACGCTAGGCACTTTGAAGTAAAGGACTTGAATCAAAAGAAACTACGAATCTTCTTTGAATTCTAGTCTCCTTCCTAAGGCACGATGTTCCTAGTAGCTCGAAGTAATTAGTACTAATCAAGTAGGATTATACTCTAATAGTACCAATTAGAAGCAATGCAAACAACAAAACAAGAAATCCTAGAAGTTTCTACCCAATTCCCAAGCTACAGGGAGTAGGCGCCCCGCCTCAGGATAAGAGGCGACCGCCCAGAGCAGGGTGCAGGTGGGATGCGCTCCGCCCTCTCAGGGAGGCGCTCCGCCTCAGACAATTCCTGCAAGCTCACCAGTGGGAGGCGCTCCGCCTCCTGCTGTGTTCCAGCACAGTTCACTTCGTGTTTTGTTGGTTTCTCACCCACAAATCCAACTATTCAAGCGTTGTTTTAGCAATTCAAAGGTACCCAAATGTTGTATTAGTCACAAAGATCAAACCCCAACAACTTTTATCAAACCCCAATCAATATCAAGCAATCCACCATGATCATCATCTTCAAAGCTAGGGTTTTAAAATTTTCAAATTTTCAAAGGGTTTCAAATTCTCAATTCATGTAATACAACTCCAAATTGGGTGTTTAAGGTACTAAAAGAACGGGAATCACACAAGGATCAAACCCCAATATCAAGTTCTCAATCCCACTTCAATCCAACCCAAGAATCAATCAAAAATCATCAAGAACAAGTTCATCAAGGGTTTAAGGGGTTTTGGGGTTTTGATTTTCAATCTTCACCAATCCAAGTGTTTTTGGTATCCAAACGACGGGATTTCAACCACGATCAAGAATCTATAACACCCATATCATGAATCATTCAAACCAACAAGTTACACCAAATTTATAGATTTTCAATTTTTCAATTTTTTTTTTTGTAGTTTTCTTCTTTTAATAACAATAAACAAGAATCTAAAGATAGAAACTAACCTAGGCACGAAGAATCAAGGGTCGGGGGTTTGTAGAAACAAAACCCGAGCCTTGCTCTGATACCAAGATGATAAGAATCAAAATGCGGAAAAAGTAAAAGATAAAAGCGAGACGTAACTCGTACGATAATCTCAAGTAGCAACGGAGAACTTGTTCCGTTACACCCCGAGAGAATGACAAGAACACCTACACTAGGCAACTACCCTCGAGCTAACGTGAGCACGCAAGTAGAATGATCGGGGGGGGGGGGGATTGGAATTCATCTAGATCCGCTAGAGGAAGAACAAGTCCCATCAAGGTTTCATTCATTCAATCAAAGAGTTCAACTCTCAACACAAGTGTTTGTTCAATCATCAAAGTTAGCTAGTGATTTGAAGAGGCTAAGTGAAGTATTTATAGGCTTCACTTAGGTCTAATAAAAGGTCTAAAATACCCCCAAAGTGGGCTAAAAACAAATAAGTCCACGCAGGGCTAAAGTTGGAAGTTCAAGCAAAAGTAATTAAAATCCCGCATGTGGGTCACAGGGGTAGGCGGTCCGCCTAGTAGGGGAGGCGGCCGCCTAGTAGCCTTCAGCTTCTCTGGATCTGAGGGAGGCGGTCCGCCTAGGTTGGGAGGCGGTCCGCCCTGCAGCCTTCAAGCCTCTGGATTTTGGGAGGCGCCCCGCCTCAGCTGGGAGGCGCTCCGCCTTGTTCTGGAGCCCCTTGAGATGTCTCATTTTGTGCCTCTTGAGCCTCACCAAGCGTCCTAGAGGATCCTCCATCCATGGCACACCAAAGCATAGTCTTCAAGTTGCTCTCGGGGCCTCCTTCCATACCCTTCCATATCAAGTGAAGATGGGTATCTTGGATCAACTTGGCTTGACTCCGAGTGAAGGGTCTTGAGGGGGTTTGGGTCTTATCAGGCCCTGAATTGCATTGTACTTTAAAGCTTATGTTAATCTGAATCAACTCATTTTGAATTTATGAAAGTTGAAATAAAATGCATCGCATTCTTATTATATTATTTACGCTTGCATTTGTTTCTGTTTCAAAATTAAAATTGATAAACCTGCCAAAGCTTTGCTTGTGATGTATGGCAAAACAACTGAACAATTTGAAAACGATGCACTGAAAGTTATTGTCTGCGCTCTTTGGATATCGCGCTATCTATTAGAACTTCCACTGGGGCAGCTTTTATTTGTTGATATATGGCGTTGAAGCGGTGATGCAGAACTACGCACGCTCTGATTCCCAAGGAGGGATACGTAGGCTCCCTCATCGGGCTCGACCCTTTAGCATCTAAATTATTATTTTCCCCCAAGAAGGACAGCTGGGGCAATTTTTGCAAAACGAGCTAGAGTTGCGCAAGATAATAACTGGGGCAGAATTTTGCAAGAAGTGGCGTTGGTTATTAACGATGAGTTGGCAAGAATTCTGTGATTTGTTAAGCAAACGGTGCAAAGTCTAAGCCAAAGGACGTTCAGTTTGTTTTAAAAAATATTACAAGTTTAAGTCAAGGCAAAATTTTGAAAATGCATCTTTGACTTCATTTGCATGCACAATAAAATATTTTATCTTGCCTCTATTTTTCGAAAATCTATGCTATTTGAGTTCATGAGCCAAGTTTCTGAAAGCAATTCGCAAATCCAAGTCCAATGAAGACGAGGGAACAGCAGAAGCAGCAGGATCAGGATGAAGTCTGCATAAATCAAACTCTTCCTCCTCCCTCCCCAAAGCTAACAAATTTTTCTTTGAGAGCAGGAACATGAAAGCTTACAATGAAAGGATCACTCACTATGGATGAACAATTATTTGAACATGCATCCAAAGTTGCCTGGCAAAGTTGACCATCGGCTACGAGGATTCCCTTGGTTGACCACCAGGTTAACAGTTGATTGGTCAGGATTTTTGAAAATGCTTTGCACTATGCCTTCGCATTTGCTTTATTGCTTCGCGAGTGGATGGGAAGATAATTTATCAAAGATATCGCAGCTTGCACTTACAAATTACGTCATGCCTACTGTAAGCAATCAGGGGCCTTATTATGAGTCTATCGTGAGCAAGCGAAGACTTCATTATCATTTGAAGCCTACCATAAGCAATTGGAGGCATTATTCTGAAGCCTATCATAGGCAATTGAAGGCTCTTTTGTTATTTATCCTACCGTAAGAAATCGGGGGTCTTATTATCAAGTCTATCGTGAGCAAGCGAAGACATCATTATCATTTGAAGCCTACCATAAGCAATTGGAGGCATTATTCTGAAGCCTATCATAAGCAATTGAAGGCTATTTTGTTATTGATCCTACCATAAGCAATCGGGGGTCTTATTTTCAAGTCTATCGTGAGCAAGCGAAGACATCATTATCATTTGAAGCCTACCATAAGCAATTGGAGGCATTATTCTGAAGCCTATCATAGGCAACTGAAGGCTCTTTTGTTATTGATCCTACCGTAAGCAATCAGAGGTCTTATTATCAAGTCTATCGTGAGCAAGCGAAGACATCGTTATCATTTGAAGCCTACCATAAGCAATTGGAGGCATTATTATGAAGCCTATCATAGGCAATTGAAGGCTCTTTTGTTTATTGTTCCTACCGTCAACCATCAGTTTCTCAAAGATTATTCGCCTTGTCGCATATGCAGCGCAAATCTATTTCTTCCTCTTTTAATTATAGCTTTTTCTTTATTATTCACTCGTTTTCTAACGCATTTACATTAAATTTGCAGAAATTGAACATTAGATTCAATAAGAACGGAAGGCATTCAACGCTTTGCCGCACTATTAATACAAGCAACACAACCCAGTTTTGCTTATTTGTTTTGCATTATCTTGCCTTAATTAATCCAATTTGCAACTTTGTTTTGCAGTCTGCTATCAAATTTAGGCTCGTTCACCTTATAATCGAACGTTTTAGGCTCGTTCGCCTTATAATTGAACGTTTTAGGCTCATTCACCTTATAATTGAATGTTTGGGCTCGTTCGCCTTATAAATGAACGTTATGTTACCTGCATAGGATATAGATTAGCCAAGTCGACTTGAGATATTATGTCTCGTTAGTCAACTTATCTTATGAAAGCCTTGCATTTTACAATTCGTTCTTGCTTTACTTATTGTCTTGCTTTACTGTTTCAAAATAAGGATCAGCTTAGAGGTTCTCCGGGCGGAGTACTTTGTCAGTTGATCGAAGGAAGAACTTATCGATGATACCGCAACCCGCATTTACAATTTTATCACTTTATCCATTTCTTATTCCAATTATTACAGTTTATTAGCAGTTGCGCGCTTACCGCTTGTTGAGATTATTACAGGATTTTTAGCAGCACCGCAGCAGCGTTTGGAACATGGAGCTTTTCTTAGCGACGAACCAGGCCAATCGTTGATATGAGCTAGACTTGTCAACGAAGACCTGAAGAATTGCACCCGCATAAGTCATCCACCCTAGAGGTAAGTCTCTTGTTAACCCTGAGTCTGAGGTTTGAGATTGAAGACAAGATGGCTCGGTTATCGAGGTGCAGTGGAAGCTATGTCCGTGTAAACCCCTTTTTATTGGGTGTGTCGTCGACCACATTTTCATAACTTGGGTGATTACCAGCCTCTTTTCCCGCGCTTGAGTAGTCGTTACTATCTCGTCTTTAATTTTCAAATCGCGTCGAACTACATATGGCCTGATTCTCTTTCAGCCCGAGATACGTAGGCAACTCGAAAATCGAAGTTCGGCCATGTCTATGAGCCTCGCATTTCGGTCCTTGGAATCAAAGTACTTGGCTTTGTCGTGACAAAATTGGTTTCTCGTCAACTTCTTTACCCTAAAAACTCTTTCATCCTTTTCCGGGTAAAGAGGGGCAGCTGTTGACACCCAATTTTGTCCTGAATTTTTTTCAAAATTATTAAATTATGGTAATATTTTTATAATTGAGGTTAAATTTGAAAATTAAATAAAATAATAATAATAAGAGAAAACCCATTAATTTTGAAGAAAGAGGCCAAATATGAAAGACGCAACCTCTATTTTGTCCTACTCGTGCAATCCATTCTACCTATTCCATTTATCGTAAAAGGGATAATTTCGTTCTTAACCTTAAAATCCAACCTATCTTTGCAAAGCCCTATACCCATATATAACCCTTAAACCCTAGCCCCATTGGATGGATCATCTTTATCATAATCAAAAAATCAGATCTATGGATGCTATCATCTTGCACACGGCATATACTCTGGATATTTCTCTCTTCTCCGACAAAAAAAACCAAAACTCCCAAAAATGGAAAACTCAAAGCTACCTAACGTTTCTTGATTCTTCAGTTCACAAATCACAAACCCCACTTCTCCTCTCCTTTTCCACACCCATTACATAATTCCAGCCGAGGCCCGCTTATCCGACCCCATTTTTGCTTGAAACCCTAATTCTTTCTCCTCTCAACATTTCCTCACACACACAGATCGAACGGAGACAAGGGGTTTAGGGAAATGGGTCAGTGGCAAAAAGGGCATCACCACCTCTGAGGCCTCTTCCTCTGTTTTCACAGTGACCTGTTGTTGAAATCAAAAGGGGTCTCGTAGCCTGTCGCCGGCGACTGGGAAATCACCCCGTCGTCGGAGTCCCTGTTCTCGACGTTTTCCTCCGTTTATGATTAATTTATGACTGGAATCGAAAGATAAGTGGTAGGAGTTGTAGTGACGCCGTTAAGTAAACTGGTGTTGCTCCTCCCTTTCACCGCTGCTATGACTGGGAATCTGGTTTTGGTCCTGTTTATCATCGACATTCTCACCGGAATCTTCATTCTCCGGTCACTTGCCTCTCTGCGTTGCTAGAATCCCACTGGTTTGACCAGCGATTAACGATGGTTTCGGGCCTTTGATTGACCTCTGTTTGGTCTTCTTTATTTTGACTAATCCTCTTATGTTATAGTTTTGTCCTCATTTCCATTACTCTTCTGTTACTTATCATTGTTTGGAGCCGGATCATTTTTGACTGTTATTATGTGGCCTATCGCTGATTCTGATTGACCCGTTCAAATCTGTTGGATTACTTCACTGAACAATTCCACTCTATTGGATTATTGAGATGCAATTGACTCGTTCACATGGTTGGACCACTGTGTATGCATTAACTGGGTTTCTGAGTGCAGGAATTTTCGATAAATTTTATCCATTATGGAATATTGAACTGATATGGAACCGATACTACACATTGGCCAATGAAAAAATACATATACACGTATTGAGGCCTACACAAGGAATTGACGGACAATAAATTGACGGATTTTGAACATGATACTACACTTGAACCGTCCCGTTCCCGTGTCCCTAAAGCAAAAGGCGATGATGAACGTATGAAATTAATGCAAAGCAAGTCGAATAGAATGGTGGGTTTGGTACTTGGCGTGGCAACCGGCCCGGGCTCCGTGTTTGCAGCCGTACCAAATCCTGGGCCTCTATTCGACGCGCCATACAAACCTGAGCCTAAATTTTGCAAAAAACAACCCCTTTATTATTATTATTATTATTATTTTTATTATTACTATTATTATTATTATTATTATTATTATCATTATTATTACTTTATTATTATTATTATCATTATTATTATTACTTTATTATTGTTATTTTATTTTCTTAATTATTATATCTTATTATCGTACTAATCCAATTTTACTTATTTGTTTTGCGAGGTATATTTTGGCACGAATAATTTATGGACGAGTTTGGCTAACTCAGGAATGGGAATAATCCGTTGCATTGAAGGCATTTGGGATTGAATTTGGACCCGAGCATTCAGAAATAAGACTTATGAATTTTAGAAAATTTAAGGCTCCCGCGAGTTGATCATTTTCTCGGGTTTTATGTTTAACTTTGCATTACTTTCCTTAGAAATATTTATGTAAATAAAATGCGTAAAATATTTATTTATCAACAATATTTGATTGCTTGGTATGTCGCTTTACTTTATGTTTATTGCCTTTTATTGTGAAGTCGTTATTTAATTTATTGCAAATTGGGGCCGTCATAGCAAATGCGTGCAAGTAAAAGAATATTTTGCAAATAAGCTTTTATTCAATTAATTATTCTTATTATTATTATTATTATTACTATTTTAAATAATTCTTTTGAAAGAAGCGCACTTGTAAATATTTGGAAACCTGTCGGATTAACCGTATTTTACGGAATTTCGGAAGTACCTTAAAAACCTTCTTCCGAAATTAATTAAACCTCTTACCTTTTAGAATCTCTGAAAGAAAGACCGTCTTTTATAAAAACAGAGTTTATGCACGCATTTGTTAATTTGGTTCCCTGTTTTCCTTAAATTGGGTGGCGACTCCAAAAACTCCAAAAGAGTTAGTCCATCCTGTCGATATTCTGGAATTTATCCTTTTCGGGGTAATTTTTGGGGTTCAACATCAAGTTATGCTAATTCATGCAAACACGTTTCTTTCAGCATCTAGATGTTTTCTTCTACTACCTTAGAGAGAAGATAAAGCACGATCTTAAAGTGAAGATTACAATGACCGATCATTACTTTGACAACACCATTCAAGCTGTTTACCAGTTAATGAAAAGAGGAGCATGTATGGAAATGTTGAAGGGACGAATTGAAATTGAGGAGTATATGCTTGGTTATCATCTCTGCTGCAACACTCTGTGGTATGATGTTGACGAGGTCCTCTCTTTTGTTTATATTGACAAGAAGTCGCATTGGATTCTGTTGATATTGGTTCTACGGACCAAGGTTATATTTGTATACGACTCGATAGCCACTCGACGGGTAACTAAAACTATTGATGATGAGGTGAAAGCTTATGCTGTATTGGTCCCTTTGCTTTTGGACCGTACTGCATTTTATACTAATATGGATGACCTTGTTCTGCAAAATGGCTTACATAATGGGAAGACTTTGACAGAGCCATAGGACATTGTATATGTCGAGAAACTTCCCAGGTAGAGATTAGCGTAAGCACACTTTCTGCAGATATATTTTCCCTTACCTTATTGTTTTATTTATATTTGCTCTTTTGATGTTGATTTTATGCGTCTGTACAGGGATTGTGGAGCATATGTGGCTTCTTTTGCAGAGCACATCATTGAGAAAATTTCTATTAAACAGACTGGTTATGATATTCACAAATTTCGTTTAAGATATGCTGCACTTTTGTGGCAGTATGGTTGTCAAAAAATCACTAACAATAAAGAAAGTGATTTTGAATATCCTAGTAAATGTATGGTGACGGTTCTTAGAAAATAGTTGGTAGCAATTAATGAAGAAATGTATAGCTTTATATTTTAGGAAGTAGTACTGTGCAACTACCAGTTAAACTGTTGAAATGCACTCTTTTGTGGCAGCTTATAATTGAAGACCTTTGTTATGTTTTCAATTTATATTTCCTTCTTTCATTTGCCGGATGTAACTCAAAGCGGACAGATTGTGTTGGTGTTGGTCCAATACTGTACAAATAGGGTATACAGTAGAAAGAAAATTTATGTTACCGAAAAGCAAATCAGGTGGAGTAAAGTAAAATCATAGATTATTTTGGTATACTGTCGAGTAGAAAGGTATGCTGCAGCAACATAGTTTGCTTGTATTTATTATGCAGTATACCCTCATGGTATACTTTCTTTAATTGAAAAAGAAGTATATTGACAGTTTCTGAATTACTGCCTAATGAAATTTTTTGAATTAATTAAAAAATTAGAGCTTAATTGCACGAAGTAGGCAGTTTTTGTTAGATGCAAATGTGTAAAGGTGCAGATGTGCATTTTCCTTTATTTTAGGTATATAATATGTAGCAGTTTATGTATGAAACCTCACCTATAAAAAAAGGTTATTATTGCTTTTTTATTCTTCAAAATCTAATATTAGCACAATTCTTTCATCTTGTGAAAAAAATTACCCAAACACACGCACACATAGAGAAATTGCTCGTAGACCAAGCACTGCAGGATCTTCATCTGCACCAACAACAAAGATGGCGTTGGAGCAATTAAGAGATGAACTTGCAACTTTTAAGGCTATTTTTGAGGAATTCCTTCAACAGTACAAGAAGGACGTTCGTCGAATGAAGAAAATGCTTCATGGTCTTCTTGCAGATCATAAAATGGACCCTGCTGACTACTATACTTCTCCAGAAATTTGAAGTCTTCTGTTAAGTAGTCAATTTAAGTAGTATTTTCTGTTTTATGTGAAATATTTTATGGTTTGTTGTGTTCTATCATGTTTGTTTGAGTTAAGTAGCCTGTTTATGTTACATGTATACTTTTTATTATCTTGTAGTTTTATTGTAATGTATACTGTTCATAGAGCAGTTATAGAAGATCTCTGATGCCATCGTGTATCTTTATTCATAATCTCAATCTACTATGCATGTTTCTAATGTATACCTTCCCAAAATACTGTATACCCTAAATGGTATAAAACTTTTTGATATTAGATATATGCCAAATGGTATACCTTTGTAGTATACGGTATACCCCAATGGTATACAACTTGAAAATGTCACACAAATGGTATACCAGCCTTGATTGTTTATGATAAACTTATTTTTCCTTTCTATACTGCTGTATACCATACATGTATACTTAGCAGAAAAGTATACTACTTCAACTAAAAATATGATAATGCATTTTATATTGACTGAAATAAATACATTTAAACACTCAAAAAGACCAACATGTTTGGTACCCATTTTCATTTTGTCAAACTAGGGTAATTCAAAATCTAGGGTTTCAAGTTATGGTGCGTAAAACAAGGTCTTCCGCTAATTTTCCAAATTTTCGTATTGATCAAGAGATGGATTCGCCTTTATTTTTCGAGTGATAGCCCTATAACCCAAAATAGTGAAGATGCGGCTAAGGTAAAGGTACATTTTTCTTTGATTTTAAAATTGCTTTATATTGTTTGCGTTATATCAAGTAAGTTCCCTGTATTAGTATACTGCTTTGAAGATGTACTTCTATATTATTAGTATAGAATATTACAGGTCTATTTTTCACAAAAAGGATACTTTTGATTTAAAGTAAACATTAATGGTATACCTGTTCTAATTTGCAGTATACCTTTGCAGTATACATCTATTTAAGTTTTATGTACTTTAGTTTTACTTATTTCAATACGTTTGCAACAGTTGAATGTAACAAACATGGTCCCAACTGATGCTGAGCGGGGAGTGCTAGACGTAGATGGTATTGAATTTGTTGATGTTCCTGAGCAAGACTTGCCTGCTGCTGGTGTACAAACACAGAATGACCAACCTGTTCCTAAAATTAGTGGTGATGCTGAACAAGAGTTGCCTACTGTTGGTGGGAAAACACAGAATGAGCAAACTCTTCCACAAGGTACTTATGTTGCTGAGCAAGACTGCACTGCTGTTGGTGGTCAAACAGACAATGAGCAAGCAGTTCCTGAAGCTAGTGATGTTGGTACTAGAACACAACAACCACTGACCAAAGAGGTTTCATTTATATACTTATAGTTTAATTTAATAAATAACTACTATATCTCTATCTATTATACTTGAAGATATTCTTGCCTTTCTGTTCATGAAGCCAAAAGGTAGACAGGGCAGTACAAAAAGGCCTTGTCAATCAAGTAGTGGGGTTGGAAATGATCCTTTTGCTGATTAAAAGCAAATGGTATGCTCATTAGTTTTTTTTATGGGGAAGGGGGGGGGGGGGGGGGAGAGGGCGGGGGGTTGTTTTACATTTTTTTACATTTTTTTTGTTTATTTTAGGTGCAAGATGAATTTACTTCCTTAAAGATTGATGTTGTTGATATTAAGCAATATGTTGATGTGAGAATTGCAGAGGTGCTGAAAGCAATTGATTTGATTGCGGGTTATAAGCATGTGGCAGATTCAAAGGTAGTTTTTCTTATTTTGGTATATTATATTTCCAGATTCTTATAGAATAGGCTTTCTGTTTATTTCTAGGACACAGATGCTATCAAGAAATTGGTTAATGAAGAAATTGGTCAAGTCCTCCCTATTGATACACGTACTGCTTCCCCCAAAGCAGCAGTTCATCCACATGATATTGCTGACATGAGTTTGACAGAGTCTCAGTGCCACCATCTCACTTCGGGTAGTCCTAATGAGAAGGCATCACCCAAGAGTGTTCAAACAACTAGTGCATGTCCCGAGTCAAAAGATATTCCTTTTGATATTGCAGATTGGACTGATTCTCAACTTCAGCTTTTGAATTATGGAAATCGAACTGAGAAAGTAGAAGTCCAAATTTGCACTGCTACCCAAGGAAAGAGAAAGGATCCACCAGTCCAAGAATCATCTTACAACTTCTCGAAGAAGAAGAAACAAATTGTGACCGGACGGTTTCCATTTGAAATGTCTATTACAACGGACTGTGATGACGAGCCTTTGGTTGCATTGACTGAAGCAATGCACAAGCGCAAGGGACAGTAAGTATTTGTACTTAGCTGGACCTTTAAGTATACAATATACTTTACTGGTATACCAAATTTACTTTGTTTTACAAATTTGATCATTTTATTAATTAGTTAGTATACCTTTAAGTATACAACATACTTTACTGGTATACGAATTCGCTCACTTTGTGGTTTACTTTTTTATATTTTGTCTTTCTTATTTATGTATTGCTGATTTGACAGCAAGAAAACAGATGAATTCTTGATCCGCCTCTTGATTTTGTGGTTGCCAAGATTAACGAGAATGATTGGTTCTGGGAGTTAAACACTAATAGCAGTCCATTGTCTTATCAGGTATGTGATTTTATTTTTCCAGAATTTTCTTATTTTTTAATTATTTGTATAACTGTGACTATATTGTTGTCGCTTCTCATTTTGTGTGTTATCTTGTGGTAACTCATCAAATCATATTCAGCATCTAGATGTCATTTTCTACTATCTGCGGAAGAAGATGAAGCATAGTCTTGAAGCAAAGATTACAACTACTGATTATTATTTTCACAACACCATGCAAAATGTTTATCAGCAGTTGAGAGGAGCAGTAGCTATAGAAATGCTGGAGGGACGACATGTAATTGAGCAGTACATGACTGGTTGTCATTTGAATTTTAACACTCCATGGTATAATGTTGATGATGTGCTCAGTTTTGGTCATGTCCAGGAAAAGTCGCATTGGATTCTATTGATATTGTCACTATGAACTAGGACCATCCTTGTATATGACTCGATGTAGTCTAGGTGAAAATCTAAAACTGTTGAAGCGATGGTCCAGGCTTATGCCTTTTTAGTTCCTTTGTTTCTATTCAAAATTGAGTTTTATGATAAGAGGAAAGATATTGTTTTGCACAATGGCTTACACATTGGCCAGACGTTCACAAAACTGTATAAAGTTGTATTTGTTGAAAATCTTCCAAGCCAGTCATTAGCGTAAGGAATCTTTCTCCCACGTATAGTATATATTCACATTATTTAATATGTTATTCAGGTTTGTACTTTGACATTCTATGTAATGTACGTGTGTGCAGGGATTGTGGAGCGTTTGTATCTAGTTTTGCAAAGCACCTCATAGAAAAAATCCGTATCAAAGCTAATGATTTTAACATCGAGCGATTTCGGTATAGATATGCTGCACTTTTGTGGGAGTATGGCTCTAACAAAACCATGAACCATGAAGAAAGTGATCGTGAATAGAGCCTAGCAATTGTGAGGATCCTTTTCAAAATACTGCAAGACTACAGATGGTCAATCAAACAAAGCGCAAGAAGTAGAAATGTGTTAATGAAGACTCTAACCTAGCTGATTAGTATATTTAACTTGTAATGTAGTGTCTAAGCATTAGTTTTTAAATCCTGTTGAATGTTTTTGGTTAATATGGCTGTTATCAATGTCACTATTCAGTGTAGCCCTGATGGTTCTCTTTTCTATCCTTCACAACTTGTAGTTTGATAAATTAAACATTGTTGTTTATGTAAGTTTGCTTACTTATTTTATTCCTAGTTTTATTTTTAAAACTAGTTTTATGGCTTTATGGCTTATAAAATATGTGACTGTATACCACCAGGGTATACTGAGATAAAATTAAAGAAGTATACCATAAAGATATATTGGATACTACAAAGGTATACGTGAATTGAAAATTCCATTACTCTACCCGTGTAGTATACGCTATTTTCTATCCAAATATTCAAGTATTCAAGTATCCAAATTCCATTCTCAATTTTCTATCCAAATATACATATTTTTATCTTTTCAAACCCTTCTTTGAGCCTTAATCCTATTTTTTTTTCCAACACCATGATATATTACAAAAAAAAAAAATGATATATATGATATATGTATATATTGTTTACATAAATATAAAGAAAAAAAAAGAGTTATTGTTTCTTCCAGCTTTGAATGAGCAAAGATTAAACATCACCAAAAGGAAGAAATATTACCAAAAGAAGCAATGTTGTGAATATATGAATATATATGATATAGCAAAAAGAAAAAAAAGGGAAAAAAAATTGAAAAAAAAAGTATTACCGAATGGAGAAAGAATTGAGAAATGTGAGCTCCAAGCTGGAAAAAGAACAGTCACTATCAAATATCCTTATCCTACCAGCCTGAAGCCTAACATTACAACCATGAAAAGTCCTAAAAAGATTTTGAAAGTCAGTATTGAATCTATATTAGTGGAGATGAACATGACGAGCAAGCCTATGGACAAGACTATGATACTTATTGAATACATGATCATAACTCTATCAATTTTGAAAGATTCAAGGGGAGAAGGCTGCAAGTTCTTGTTGATCAAGTCAAAATTCAGAAATAAGTTAAAGAATTTGGTGAAGTAAAAAGAATAATTGCATTGATCATGATAAAGGAAGTTTATCTTGAACAAATTTTCTATCCTACAAAGATCATGAGTTTTGAAGAAAATATTTATTATTATTATTATTATTTTTTTTTTAAAAAAAGTAATTTCTTTTTCCTCGAGGACGAGCAAAGATTCAAGTATGGGGGAATTTGATGGATATAATTTATTGATATATTTTTATAGTTAAATATTAAGTATTTTAAATAAAACGTGAATAAATATATCCATCTCTCGCATATTTTCTAACATATTTTGCAGGAAGAAGAAATTATTCAAGGTGAAGAAAAATAAAGGAATGACCATTGATGATTACATTATTCATAGTGTTATTATAACACTGATAGTAATGTCCGTGAATTATTTTACGCTGAAGAATAAAAGCGCAAACGGAAGAAAATTTATGGAATGAAGCTACGTATGAAAAAGTTATCAAAACTCAACTCACCTTGGCCATCTTGAAATAGTTTCTACCACCTTAAGATATGCCATCTTAGGTAGAAATTTGGCATGGAATCTTTTCTATAAGTAAAGGCCAAAGTTGTATGAAAAAGGGCATCAAATTTTCATCTTGCAGAGAACTACTTTCTCTTGCTCTTTTTCTTTGTCTTTTATAACATTAAGCTTTTGTAGTTTTCTTTTGTAGAAGAAATACTACTTCTTCCTAGTCTTTATATTTTTAAAGTTTTTCTTACTCCATAATGGAGTAATCTCTTTTGTTGGGATAGTTGATGAAACTCGGTAATATTTATAATACGTATCTCAGTTTTAATACATGCTTAGCCTGAAGTTTTTAATCACATTTTAACACTGTGCTAGAATTATAGTTTTTACTAAATCTTTATTTTCACATCCGTCTATTTTATATCTAGGTTATTGTTATATTAATTTTGTAATTCTCACGGAGCAAAATTAATGTATAATAACTGATGTATAAAGTAGTACAGTAAAAACTATTTTTCCAAGTCTGTAATCTTGTTTACCTCAGTTTTAATTCTCACGGAGGAATTGTTGTAGGTAAGATTATTGATTTTCCGTAAAAATATTCTCACGAAGTTTTTACTATTTTTTTAGCACAATTCAGGCAAGAAAAATATTTCGATTTAATCGTCACTAGTTATAATTTGATTAATATGCATAACCTCACGGAGTGTTATTAATTGATTATTTTCTTAGTGAGCAAAATATAATTGAATTAGCAATAAGCAATTATTCTTAAGAGAAATACATGTCAAAACTGAGATATTTATTATAAGTATTACCAAGTGAATTCAACGATTCCCAACTCCTTTTAAATTTGAAATCTTCCAGAAGTTCTTTATTTTAATTTAAGTAAATTTAAACTAAAAACTCACCTTTCATCAATTTGACTCTCTCAAATAGTAATTAAAATACTACAAGTCCGTAGCATAGAATACCCAATCTCTGTGGGACGATATCTTAAACTATATTAGAATTTGACAAGAACGAGCAGACAATTCCTATGCACTTTGGACCTCGTCAGGGGTCTGTCAAGGCTATCCCAAAAAAAAAAAAAAAAAATATATATATATATATATATATATATATATATATATATATATTCCATATACCAAGTACAAGACATTTCGAGTAACAATACAATATTTCACATAGCGGTAAAACATGTTAAGTAGTGGTAAAAATCAAATCTTGTAACAGTAAAATAATTCAAATAATTATTTCGGTATATATCTTGTAAAAGGACTTGTCCCATGCAATTCAAAATATTCAGTAACACATTTTACTTCAAAATCAAGTAGAAACCATGCAGGTTATGGAAATACAAATTGTGTTAAGGTCATCACTGACGGTACAGACGTGTGTAGCTCAAGTGTATCTTCCACGAGCGAACCAACACCTCGTCCAATCAATCTATAATCACATTGTATTGGTCTCGTGTTAGTTCCCTTGTTTAGGATAATTCATAACTAATTTAGAATCTCCTACCCTCGGGGTTCCCTGTTCGACTCTCGTTTGACAAATTCAATTGGTTCTTATCATCCATCGGGATATTATCATTAATTGTCTATTTATGGAGTCGGTGGCTCCAGAATTGAGGGAAGAATCATGCTTTTATGTTTGATCTAACAACTTGTAAAAAGGGAAAAAAATGATAACTTCCTTTGCTTAGGAAGAGAGAAAAAGTACTCAATTGCTTTACATACTACTGCCATATACCCAAATGGTACATAAGCTTAAATGATTCATGGCTCTTCTATATTCCAATTCTATTGAAACTCACTATAATCAGGTTATTATATCACCAGCTTACTTCCATTATGGTAGTATGTAATTATTGAAAACAAATGAGTAAAGGAAGAATTTAACCAAGGCAAAAAGTTTTGTTTACATTCCTTCTTGTGTTTCTCTGCATTTTGTTTTCCTTGTAAACTTTTCCTTTTGTTTTTGTTTCGTCTTGTAATTGCTTTGGCAAAAGCTTAAAGCTTCTTAGTTTTCCCTAATCCTCTTCGTACCAATTTTCTTTCTATTTGGACTCTGCAGAATCCCTTTTGGCTTGCTTGTTTCTTTCTTTTTATTTTTTATTTTTTTTGAAATAATTTATGAAATGACTAAATTGCCCTTGTTTTACTTAACTAGGGTATTACACTCCTTCAAGGATACCAAAAGTTATACCTCTGATACAATCACCTCGCATTTTAGAATGGGGATCTGGTATATGTGTTCGGCTAGCAACTAAAGGGAGCATTGTGTATGGACGCTACCCATTTGAAGAAAGTATTAGTACTGCTTCTATTTACACTATTGTTACGAAAATGGAAAAGGACCTGAACAGAAATCGGGAGGAGGACATGCTCAAGCCAGCATACAGCTTTGAGGTTGCTACAATAGAAGATAAAAAGTGGTTTTGGCAGTTAAAAAGGAGTACTGCTTCTTTTTCTCCTGTGGTGTGTATACTTTTGTTTATTGTTATTATTGTATATATTTATCATATACAGTATACTCAATATAGTATACTATTTGGTTGAGTTGAAGATTTATTGATTTTCTGGGTTTATTCCCACTGTTGTATACTTTTTTGGTATATAGTATGCCTTACATGTATACTGGTTTATTGAGTTTATGATAAATTGTCTTCATGGGGTTAACTGATGAGAATATGAACCGTCTTGCAACATGTGATCATTCTCCCTTGATCAATCCATTCATAATAAAATTAGAGAAACTAAAAAAAACTACTGGTTCGTTTCTTTATTAATAATGTATGCTATTATGTTGAACTGTATACTCATGGAGTATAGTTCTCTTGTAGCACATAGATGTAATTTTCTGCTACCTTCGAAAGAAGGCAAAGTATGGAGTTAAAGCAAAGATGATAACAACAGACAGTTATTTTGATAATGCCATTCAAACTCTGTATAAGAAGTCCATAGGTTTGGAAGGGAATCAGAGATTAGCAACAACAAAACTTGCTTTGAAGGAGTATATCCTTGGTCACAGGCTGTTATGTAATACACCATGGAAGAATGTTGATGAGGTCCTCCTTCCTATGCATGTGTTAGTGGAGTGGCATTGGATGCTAGGGAGGGTTTCGTTCCATAATAGGTGCATATATGTATATGACTTCGATCAAAACACAGATGCTGCTCAAGAAGTTAAGCAAATAGTATTGGCATATGCTTTCCAATTACCTTTGTTGTTAAATGCAACTAACTTTTATGCTGAGAGGGATGACATCATCTTGCAAGATGGATTGCACAATGGACATGCTTTAACAAATCCGTTTAATATTATGTATATGCTAGATGTGTCCAAAGATAAAACTACGTAAGGACTCTTTTTCTAATATATTGTAATATTTGTTTAAGTTTTTATACACTACTATTTCACTAAAAATCCTGAGTGTTTCTATTCTTACGGGGACTGCGGAGCATTTGTTGTTGTTTATGCAGAGTACCTGATTGAAAACATCCGAATTGATTATGATAAAATTTGTATACATGCATGTCGAGCGAGATATTCTCTTAAACTATGGAAATATGGTAAGCACAAAGTTGAGCAGAATAAGTGTAGTGATTTTGACGAAACTGGAATGGTTGATGAAGTTGTTGCGGCAAAGCAGCGCAAGAAGATGGTGGTCTCCAAAAACTAGTCATTTTGTAAAGATGTCTATTTTTTGTGTATGCAAGACCATTTTATTTTTATATGAAATTCTATCACAGAAGACGATGTCCAAACAGTAGTCTTTAAATGTTAAATTAAATATTAGTTGTGAATTGCAATTTCATTGTGTTTTTATGAGATTCTGCCTATTTGAATACTGTATATATTTGGTACACAGTATACCATGATTGGTCTCATTAGTACTTAAACATGTTGTAGTTTTATCACTGGTATACGTTTCTAGTATACTATATACCCTAATAGTTTATTATTTGTTAAACTCATATACGCTCCTTTCTTGTACGTACCTTTCTATTGTACATTTTTTCACAATAGTATACTGCTGTTAACCAAAGGTAGTGGGACAACTTTACAGTCACTATAGTATTAGAACTGTCAAATTACAATAGTATAGGACTTTTGTTCTATATACATTCTTTACTAATTTTGTGACAAGCCTTAGTATATATAACTTATTAAATATAACACAGCAAAAAATTGAAATACTGAACGCAACTTTTATAAATCTTAAAGGCAAAGGAAAAAAAAAAGAATACAATTGAAACATAACTCTAGACATAAAGTTACAC
Organism: Petunia secreta; assembly: GCA_029990175.1. Taxonomy (NCBI): domain Eukaryota; kingdom Viridiplantae; phylum Streptophyta; class Magnoliopsida; order Solanales; family Solanaceae; genus Petunia; species Petunia secreta. The sequence continues at coordinate 17,682,633 of JARKIP010000010.1, forward strand.
AGAATACCTAGAACTACCATATAAAGCCTCGTAAGGAGCTATCTGAATGCTTGCCTGAAAGTTGTTGTTATAAGCAAACTCAGCTAAAGGCAAATAAGTTTCCCAACTACCACCAAAATCAATAATGCAAGCTCTCAACATGTCCTCCAATATCTGTATAGTACGTTCAGACTGACCGTCAGTCTGAGGATGGAATGCGGTGCTAAGGTCTACTCTAGTACCCAATTCTCTTTGAAAGGACCTCCAAAAGTGAGAAGTGAATTGTGATCCTCTGTCAGAGATAATGGATAGTGGAACTCCATGGAGTCGAACAATTTCATTCATGTATAACTGTGCATATCTCGCACCACTGTAAGTAGTTTTAACTGGCAAAAAGTGTGCTGAGTTTTTAAGCCGATCAACAATCACCCATACAGAATCATAACCTTTAAGTGTACGAGGTAGCCCAGTCACAAAATCCATGGTAACTCTTTCCCACTTCCACTCTGGAATCTCGAGTCGCTGTAGTAGTCCTGCGGGTCGCTGGTGCTCAGCCTTAACCTGTTGACAAGTCAAGCAACTAGTAACAAAGTTAGCAATATCTTTCTTCATACCTTCCCACCAATACAGTTGCTTCAGGTCGCGGTACATCTTAGTGGATCCAGGATGTATGGTGTATCTAGAACGGTGAGCTTCCTCGAGAATAACTCGTCTTAGCCCATCAATTTCTGGTACACATAACCGGTTACTTAGTCGGAGAACCCCATTATCATCAATAATCATATTCTTGCTTTTACCAGCTAGGACTTCATCTCGATATTTGCACAACCGTTCATCCTCGTACTGAGTGGCTTTAATAGGTTCTACCAATGAAGACTTGGCTGGAACATAAGCCAATAACATCCTAGAATTAGTGACGCTGAACTTGATACCGGTACCTTCGAGCCTGTGAATATCCTTGGCCAACTGTCTCTTTACAGGAGCTATATGTGCCAAACTACCCATAGACTTTCTGCTCAATGCATCAGCCACAATATTGGCCTTCCTTGGATGATATAGAATAGTGCAATCATAGTCCTTGAGAAGTTCCATCCAGCGACGCTGCCGAATGTTTAGATCTCTCTGCTGAAAAATATACTTTAAGCTTTTGTGATCAGTATAAATTTCACATGTTTCTCCATACAAGTAGTGCCTCCAAATTTTCAGTGCAAATACCACTGCAGCCATCTCCAGATCATGAGTGGGATAGTTCTGTTCATTCTTCTTCAATTTTCGCGAAGCATAAGCTATCACACGACCATTTTGCATGAGAACACACCCTAATCCCACTCTCGAAGCATCACAAAATACCGTGAATCCTGCCGAACTGGATGGTAAGGCTAGAACTGGCGCGGTGGTCAAACATGTTTTGAGCTTCTGAAAACTCTGCTCACATTCATCTGTCCACTGAAACTTTGCATTTTTCTGTGTTAGCTTGGTCAATGGTACTGCTATTCTGGAAAAATCCTGCACAAAACGCCTGTAGTAACCTGCTAATCCCAGAAAACTGCGAATCTCTATAGGAGTGGTGGGTCTGGGCCATTTCTGCACTGCTTCTGTCTTTCTAGGATCCACAAGTATTCCATCCTTGGATACCACATGCCCAAGGAATGCTACGGAGTCTAGCCAAAATTCACACTTAGAGAACTTCGCATAAAGCTTATGTTCCCGCAATGTTTGCAGTACAACTCTCAGATGAGCCTCGTGTTCTTCTTGACTGCGAAAATACACCAAGATATCGTCAATAAATACAATGAAAAATCTGTCCAGAAACGGCTTGAACACCCTATTCATTAAATCCATGAATGCAGCTGGAGCATTAGTCAACCCGAAAGGCATCACAAGGAATTCATAATGCCCGTATCGAGTTCTGAAAGCTGTCTTAGGAATATCTTTATCACTAACTCTGAGCTGATGATAACCAGATCGAAGATCAATCTTTGAGAAATGGGCAGCTCCCTGCAACTGATCAAACAGATCATCAATACGAGGCAAAGGGTATTTATTACGTACCGTTACCTTGTCCAGCTGTCTGTAGTCAATGCACATTCTTAGGGACTCATCTTTCTTCTTCACAAATAGTACTGGTGCACCCCAGGGGGATACACTTGGTCTGATAAATCCCTTGTTCAATAACTCCTGCAATTGTTCCTTTAGCTCCCTCAACTCCACTGGTTCCATACGATATGGAGGAATCGATATGGGTTGCGTGTCAGGTGCTACATCAATGCTGAAATCTATATCTCGCACTGGAGGTAGTCCCGGTAAATCCTCAGGAAATACATCGGTGAACTCTTGCACCACTGGAACCATTTCTAAGCTAGGAGTCACATCTCTTGTGTCTCTCACCATAGCTAAGAATGCCCAACAACCTTTCTTCACTAACTGCTGAGCTTTTACAAATGATATGACATTACACATCTCTGGAATTTGATCCCCTTTCAGAATAAAACTAGGTTCATTAGGCATCTCGAACTTAACTACCTTCGCATGACAATCGAGGGTAGCATGGCAAGAAGATAACCAATCCATACCCATCAACACGTCAAAATCAACCATATCCAGTACAATTAAATCAGCTAAGGTATCCCTACCCTCAACTCGAATCTGACAAGCACGATACACATATTCAACAAGTAAAGAATCTCCCACAGGATTAGCAACTAGAAAAGGATCATTCAATGTTTCTGGTTGTCTATCAAACCTCAAAGCAAAGAATGAGGACACATAGGAGTGGGTAGATCCTGGATCAAACAATGCAAGTGCATCAAGTGAGCAAACAGAAAGAATACCTGTAACCACAGCATTTGAGGCCTGAGCATCTTGCCTAGTGAGTGCAAAAGCTCTCGACTGGCCTCTACCAGCAGTCCCCTGTCCTCGATTACCCATGGCACGATCTCCGGCACCTCTGCCTCTGTTACCTCTACCAGCAGTACCTGTATTATTACGAGCAGTCTGCGTAGATGCCGCTGCCTGCACAGAAGCCTGACTAAACTCTCTCTGAGGATGAGGGCAATCCTGTATGTGATGTCCCAACTTGCCACACCGGAAGCACCCTCCAGTCAGAACACGACACGGACCCCAATGTGATCTACCACAAGTCTGACATACTGAATCAGTAGCATATATCTGTCCAGAGCTATGATGTCCAGATGGTAATGGTAGCCCCTTAGCATTATCTTTGTGAGGAGGTGCTCTAACAGCTGGCTGAGACAGATGGTCTGTCCCTGTCTGAAAACCCTGTCGATGTACCTGGTTCCCGGTTCTACGGTCTGTGCTGACTCCCCCAGTGAAAGATCCCCCAGTCTTAACCTTCTTATATGCATCTTTAGCTGCCTGTGATTCACGACCCCTGTTTTCAATCTTTCTGCCAAGGTCGAGTGCCTCAGAGTAATTCAGATTCTTCATCTGCGGAGCAACTGCATTGAATAAACGATCAACCAACCCATCAACAAACCTCTGAACCCGAGATGTTTCATTTGGCACTAAGTTAGGTGCATATCTAGCTAGCTTAGTAAACTTAGTGTTATATGTCGATACATCCATATCTGCGGTCTGAACTAATCTCTCAAACTGCGTAGCGTATTCCTTCCTCAGACTTTCTGGGAGAAAGCGATCCATGAACAACTTAGTAAACTCATCCCATGTCAATCGTGCTGCTTCTGTGGGCCTTTCTAAAAGTACAGTTTCATACCAAGTATTAGCTGTATCCTCCAACTTGTAAGCCGCAAGTTCCACGGATCTCTCACTAGAACATCCAAGAGCACGCAACGCCTTAAGTGTACCATCCAAGAAACTCTGAGGATCCTCTGTAGTGTCAGAACCCATGAACCTTGGTGGTTTCAGTTTCAAGAACTCTGGTAAGGACACTTCTCTGTTACCAAAAATCTGAGTCTGTCTCTGAGCCTGAGTCTGTGGCTGAGCCTGAGTCTGTGTCTGAACCTGAGTTTGAGTCTGTGTCTGAGCCTGAGCCTGAGCCTGAGTAGGTACCTGAGGTTGCGTGGGAGCAATATTCTGTTGACTAGCCCTTTCCTGTCTATCCATTCTGGCATTCAAGAGTTCAATGGACCTTTGCATAGCATTAAGTGCCTCAATAGTAGCATTCTCATATGACGGTGGAGGTGGATTATCCTCAATTTCTGGAGTAGGCTCTCTTGTAACTCTTGTAGCTCTTGTAGTAGCACCAGCCCTCGGAGTAGTGGCTTGGCCTCGTCCCTGAGTATTACCTCCTTTCCTAGCTGAGGTAGTTGACAGCCCAGCAGTGGAGGCATTCGGAGCAGCTCGGGCCGCCTTTTTAGATCTTGTCTTACCAGCCATCTGAGTAATAGAATAACTAACGTTAGATTCATCTATTTAGCAGTAGTCATCTCACACGTACGGAAGGAACAAGAAAGAAGGAAAGACACGAAACATCCTATCACGCCCTCGCAGAATAACGATTATGGGAATGGCCGGCAACATAACCATAATAGAGATTCTACTACTGACGTGTGCTCCATTAGTCACAGGAATAACCTAGGGCTCTGATACCAACTTTGTCACGACCCAGCTTTGGGGCCGTGACCGGCGCTTAGGAACTAAGTCCCTAAACAAGCCTTATCAAAATTCTACAGAAAATCGGGCAGAGTTTCCCCTGTTTTAGGCCTATCCAAAAAAAAAAAATTCCTGTATCAACCAGAAAATCAGAACATACCAATAACAATATAATTACTCAAAATCCACGTCTTTAAAGCATTAACAAAGCAAAGTGCTCCATCTAACTCCCAATAAACCAGAAACGTCTGACAAGAAGTACTAAGTTCATAAAGGCCTAAAATACTGGCAAGACCAACTTATTAACTGAATAACCAACCCAAAGATAAGACAACTGACTAACAAATGACTAAATGGAGCGACTCTAAGAGTTTCAAGAAAGACAATAATGAATAAATAAAGCTCTTGCCCAGCGAACTAATGCGGGGCTCACCAGGATTGTCAACTCGCGACTCTAAGAATGAAGATCCTCGGCTACGGCACCTGCTGTATCTGGAAGGAAAAATATAGCGAGGAGTGAGTCGCAACTCAGTGAGTAATAACGCTTAACCGCAACCGTTTTAAGTGGGGACAAGTCAAAACATGCCAGTATATCTTATGCAGAAATATACATATAATTTAATTGTCACTTCCAGAATAACAAACAGAAATCAGTCTTTTCAAGTACTTCTTGTAAACAGTAATCAATATAAAATCAGTAGTAAATTCAGTAATCACTACATTATATCAAGTATATAGGTTAGGGAGAATTCCAAGAACAAACCATGTAATCAGTATAAATTCCTCTCTGAGGAAATCAGTAACGGTAAGCTAGTTCTATCTTCCCACTAGCAAGGACTGTAACGGTAATCCGGAAAATACAAGGTGCACCAGGTCTAACGTACCCGTCGTTAGCTACGGGGTCTGTCAAGGCTCATCCCAAAAATATATTTATTCCCTATACCAAGTACAGGGTATTTTGAGTAATAATTCAATATTTCACATAGCGGTAAAACATGTCAAATAGCAGTAAAAATCCAATCTTATAACGGTAAAATAATTCAAATAATTGTTTCAGTACATATCTTGTAAAAGGACTTGTCCCACATGCAGTTTAAACATTCCGTAACACATTTACTTCAAAATCAAGTAGAAACCATGCATGTTACGGAAAAAAAAAAAACAAATTGTGGTAAGGTCATCACTCACAGTACAGACGCATGTATGTCAAGTGTATCTTCCACAAGCGACCCAACACCTCTTCAATCAATCTATAATCATACCAGACCAATCTCGTGTTAGTTTTCTTGTTTAGACAATTTCATAATAAATTCTATATAACCCATCCTCGGTTTTCATACCACTAGTTCATTATGTTATTTACCCAAAACTAGTAATAAAACGAGTGCCAACCTGAAACCTTACTGCTTATTCATTACTAGTACTTTTATTTCTTTCAAAAGCATTAGGTAGACCTCCACCCAAAAACTTCCTTCTCCATATTTACTGAAATCTTGATGTTCCCAATTTTTTTTTGTTATATTTAAACCCAAGTACAAAGTAAGAACATATTACCTTCGATCCTTCAACCTTCTCTAGCTTCTCTGTATTTTTTTTCTTGTATTTGTAATGATTTTCTCTTCGTTTTTTTTTTGATGCTTGTTGCTGCAAAAATCCCCTTCCCCTAAATCCCCTTTGTTCTCTGCGTGTGTTTGTATTGCGTGTGTTTGTATCTGCCAAACTTTTGAGGGCTTGACCCTTTATATTTTTGTTTTGTTTTGTTTTATTTTTTATGGAATGACTAATTTGCCCTTATTTTAAATAAGGTATTACATAATCCCTGATTGTGAACGGCTGTTATACGGAACAAAGACTGCTAAGTAGACAATCTGAAAAGGTATGACAAAGTGTGGCTATAGGAAGTTGGATACCTGCACAAATAGTCGGACTGGTACGACCTACAAATGCTGCTTGTTCAGAACTATTTCCTTCAAACCTGATAAAATCTCTATTCCTTCGACCAACTCTACCACCAGTTTCCATATTATCAGACTGGTCAGCTCTGGTTCCATCCTAGGAATAAAGAAAAAATTGACCTTTAACAATCTGGAAATATACAACTAAATAAGAAAATTACCTTATTATCTGGCAAATGTTTATCAATAATTGAAGCAATTCCATCTAGCTCGTTCGCAATCTTGTTATCAACATACTGCTTAACCTATTAAATTAATAATGTATATAAGATGCATGCAAATTTCACCTAATATAAGAAGCAGGTATAATACTAGGGGAAAAAGAAAGACAGATATAGGGGAAAAACAAAAGACAAATACAGTGTACCCATTTCATTAAATCGGGAGAGGAATCATTGGCAGCAGCACTACTGATGTTTGACAATATTTGCCTATTCTACCTTAATATTTCCGCACATTTTGATACGTTATTCGCCCATTGCACAAAATAATTGTGATTGTTGCGCTCACTTATTGTGTTTGTGATTGTAAGAATGATTTGGATGATTACGAGTGCAAACGGAGTGAAGATTGATAAAATCGAGCAAGAATTGATGAACTTAAATTGCAGGATATGGTATTAGACGGAAAGCTATGGAGAAAGCTACGGATTTGCTATAGCTTCAGACTTCCAAAAGCCATAACCATGCGAGGCATGGCCTGTAGCTTCAGACTTCCAAACGCCACAAGTCATGCGACACATGAGCCGTGGCGCACGACTCTCAGAAGCCATAACCATGCGAGGCATTCCCCATGACTTTTAGTTCTGCGACCCCAGCTTTTCCAATTCAATTTAGGCTTAGGATTAACTTATGGGAAGACTTTGTAAACACTATAAATTGTATTTTAATTTCTTTTTGAGAAGAGGTCGATTTTTGGAGCAAGTTTGGAGTTCTTAACACATTGAACCAAGGGTTTAATTCCTTTACATCATCTATTATAATCTTTCATATTTCTTTCATGAATTCTTTTGTTGTTATTATGAATATGAGTAGCTAAACATATCGTTCTAGGGTTAGAGCAAATACATGAAGGTTGATGTTAGAAAGTTGAATTCTTCCTATTGATTTACCATTACAGATTGTTTATTCTTTCTTGAGCCTAATTGTTTGGTTATTGAGGCCTGATAATTGAACACTATCTATGGTTTACAAGTTGAACTCGAAAGAGGGAACTTGTGAATGCAAATAAGAAAGAATAGGGCTCGATTGTGAACCTGGGTATCAGGAAATCAATTTGCGGTTAGGATAGACATATACCTATTTGCCTTTCTTAGCTAAATACAGAGTTTTTTAATGCATGCATGTGAGTTAATTCCATAGAAATATAGGCGTTATAGTAACTTGCATAGACTCGTGAAGAATCGAAAGGTTTTCACGAATATAATTAACCTGTTAGTTAGCAATCTAGGAAATCAAGAAGTAGAATCAACTGAAAAACTCAACTTGATTGTTCGTAGCTCTGACCCTGGACCGTCTCTCTTTTATTGATAACAACCTAGAATTTTCTCTGTTATTTGACTTCAGTTACTTGTTTTAATTATTGTTTTAGTTAGTAGAAATCTCAATCATACTTGAAAAAGATCCCTGAATAGTTTTTACGAAATTGTTTGCTAGGATTCAGTCTGAACAATAGTCCTCGTGGGAACGATTCTCGATTTATCACTTTATTACTTGTCGACCACGTATACTTACGTGTACGTTTGGGAGCAACAAGTTTTTGGCACCGTTGTGGGGGACTAAATAATTGACTGTTTTCTTTTTAGACGATTTGTTATTTTCTGTTCAGGTTTAATTTTTGTTTTGAGTTTCTTGTGCCATTTTAGGTAATAGGTTTTGAATGCAAAAGGAGAGAAAGGACGAACCACTTGCACCTTTTGATCCTGAGCCTGAAAGGACCTTACGGAGATTAAGGAAAGAAGCAAGAGACCGTGAAGCACTCGCAATTGTACTTGCTTCCCTACCTATTGGAATTGTAGAAGAACGAGCTTTAGCTCTACGAGATGTTGCTCTTCCCAGTCTGGAGGGAGTAGCTTCTAGCATTGTGAAGCCTGAAATTACTGGACACTTTGAGATTAAGCCCGACATGATACAGCTGCTACATGCGACTGGACAATATGATGGATTATTGCACGAGGATCCATAACAACATATCCAGAATTTCTTGGAGATTAGTGACACATACACACCAGCAGGGGTCTCAAATGATTATATTTGATTGATACTCTTCCCCTTTTCATTGATCGGGGCGGCAAAGAAGTGGTTAAAGGCTGAAAAGCCTGGGTCTATCACTACTTGAGATGCATTAGCTAAGAAATTTTTGGCTAAATTCTATCCATCTGCCAAAACAGTCAGAATTCGGAGTGAGATTATGTCTTTCAGATAACAAGGTGGACAATCATTGTACTCAGCCTGGGAAAGATTCAAGTCATTGTTAAGAGATTGCCCGCACCACAACCAGTCTAATGAGGTGTTGGCCCGCACTTTTGTTGAAGGTTTGAATGCTCACACCAAGATCGTGGTGGATGCTGCAGCTGGAGGCCAAGTATTGGCCTTGAATTTTAATGAGATTTATGAATTGCTGGCTAAATTTTCTCAGAGCAATCCGGACTGGCAGGGCGATGGTAGAGTTCCAACTCAAAAAACTGCTGGAGTACTTCAATTGGATGCAGTTTCAGCATTGAATGCAAAGATGGATGCGATAGCTAACCAAATTAGCAAGCTAGCATTGCCACCAACTCAGCAACAAGTGCAATCAGTTAAACAAGTGCAGCAGTTTCAAAGTTTTTGTGAGGTATGTGGACAAGATCATGGTACTGATGTTTGCCCCTCCAATCCAGAGTCAATTTATTACGTGGGGAATCAAAATAGATTTCAGGGACATTATCAGAACCAGTTTGGTAATAGCTACAATCCTAATTCACGAAATCATCCTAGTTTCTCTTGGAGTGATAATCAAGCTGCTAAAGGTAATACGAGATCTCACAATAACTACCAGAATTCACGTCCTGAGGCTCAACCAAAGCAGTCCAACAATTCTATTGAAGATTTGATAAAGCAGATGTTAGCAGGCCAGCAGAGAATTATAGCTGATAATGCAGCTCCGGCACAAGCCATAAAAGATCTTACTATTGCTCAAAAAGACCTTGAACGCAAAATGGGGAAGTTAGCTGGAGTACAAAGTTCGAGACCACATGGAGCACTTCCTGGTAATGTTGAATCGAATCCAAATCTAAAGGGAGTTGAGCACTGTCTTGCTATAACTCTAGCTAAGGGTGAAGAGTTGATGGCCAAAACCGAGGATAAGGAGCAACTTAAAGTAGCGGAAGTAGAAAAAGTGGAGAAAGTGAAGAAGAAAGAAGAGAAAAAGGAGGCACTTCTACCGCCCCCACCATTCCCACAGAGACTTCAACCATCAAAGGATATGGCTCAATTTCAAAATTTTGTGAGTATGATGAAAGAGCTTCAGGTTAACATTCCTTTGACTGATGTGTTTGAACTGATGTCGTCATTTGTGAAGTTCTTAAAAGAGATTCTAGTTAAGAAGAGAAAGCCACAAGAGATTGATACAATCGAGTTGACGGAAGAGTGTAGTACAATCCTGAGTAAATTACCTCCAAAACCTCAAGATCCTGGGAGGTTTACTATTCCTTGCACTATTAGTGGTCATAATATTTTTGGTGCATTGTGTGATCTGGGGGCCAGCATAAATCTCATGCCTCTATCTGTCTGTAAAAGGTTAGGCTTAGGAGAAATCAAGCCTACTTCAGTTACTCTTAAGATGGCGGATGGATCACTCACTTGCCTCGATGGTAAGGAGAAGGATGTGTTGATTAAAGTTGGGAAGTTTACGTTCTTTGCAGATTTTATTATCCTAGACTATGAAGAGGATCAAGAAGCCCCAATAATTTTGGGAAGACCATTCCTAGTCTCCTCGAGGGCAATTATTGACATGGAACTTGGGGAGATGACTGTGAGAGCGCATGGAGAAAATGTTACTTTCAAGGTTTATAATGAAAAGGATCATATGGCTAAGTTTGAAGAGTGTTCTTTGATAGATTGTGTTAGACGAGAACATGAAAGTAAACCAAAAGAGGTGTTTGAGTGGAATGTGGAACAAGTTGACAATGGCATATTACTTGTAAAGTTGAAGGAGAGTTCACTTAAAGGAAGGAAGAAGACAAAAGTTCGTCGTAAGAAGAGGAGACGTAAATGCTGGAAGTGAGCTTAAAAGTGTTGTCGTGCCACGACGTTAACTAAGGCGCTTCTCGGGAGGCAACCCGAGCTTTGTATGTAAACGCAAACACAAAAAGAAAAAAAAATAGAAAAAGAATAAAAATACAAAAAGAGTCGTGCCGCGACGTTAAATCAAGCGCTTGTTGGGAGGCAACCCAATTTTAATTGTTTTAGTCGTTTTAATTCTTTAGTGTTACGTAGTTTCTCGTTATTTTTGCAGGGCTCGGGAGTTTTGGATGGTGAGCTCAGTTTGAAGCATTGCTTGGCTCATAGCGTGCATCAAGAATTTCATACAGAATCAGAAATGCTACAGCCATGCGTTGCTTGCTCCATGGCTTTGGATGAAACAGATTGCACAGAAACTTGAAAGCTATAGCCATGCGTCACATGGGCTATAGCGTGAAGCAAAAATTTCAGAAACATTTGACACGCCATAGCCGAGGCATTGCTCGTGCCATAGCGCGCCTTAAACAGAATGCGCAGATTTTGAAAAGCTACAGCCATGCGCCGCTTGGCTTATGGCGCGCAGCAAAAATTTAGAAAGTTTTTTTTGGTACGCCATAGCCTGGCGCCGCCTTCCTCAAAGCACGACACAAACAGTGAGACAAAGTTTTGCAACGGCATAAGCTAGCGTCACGGGCTTCATAGCGCGAGTACAAACAGTGTACTAAGAATTGCACACGCTATGTCCATGCGATGCAAGTGATACGGCTTCAAGGTAAGTTCGAAAAAATTAACGGGTTGACTCACTTTCGACCCGTAACCCGCGTCCTAAAACACTAAATAACATCACCCTTTTCACTCTCCCACTTGGTTTAAACACTAAACAACACAAAAGCTGAAGCAAAACCAAGGAACGGAAAAAACACAACCACTGCTTATCATCCTCTCCCCTTCAAAATTTTCAATGATCATCTCTTTCTCTCCACGAATCTGGTAAGTTTCTCTCATCTCTCCCTTCTCTTATTAATCTTAACTCACGAAATCATCACAGCCCCCTGCCCCTTAGTTTATAGTTTTAGTGGTGCTTGATGAATTTTGTGAGCCCTTGTCGAGTTGTGAAGTTGATGAAACCTTGATGGGAATTCTTTGGTAGCTGTATAAAGTGACTCCCATTGGACAATTGGGAGGGTTCAACCCCTCTAAATGTCAGTGAAAACTGAATATGGGAACGGTGCACGCGACGTGTTGGATAAAATGCCTAAGTGACTAAAAGTTTAAATTTTGTGAGTCTTGAGTAGCGAAAAGTTTAGTTGGCATTCTATGAGCTTTGTGATGACCATGCGAATTAAAATTGATCACTAATAAGCTAAATTTGACTTGATCATGCATTGAAGTATGCCATAGGCTTATGTTGTGTGCGATATGCACCATAGCTTCACTATCTCGTCAGCCCACTGCCCGCTTGTGTTAGTTAGTTTTAAATTAGTTAGTTATTTTTACTTCCACTATAGTGTAGTTAGGACTAAGTGTGGGATCGTTACGGCACCCGTTGACTCTTGTATGCGTAGCTACTTGTTTCGCAGGTGTAGGTAATGTTAAGCTCAAGTGTGGGGTGCGCGCACACCCAATACCTTATCAACAACATGTTGGGGGAAGTCTGAGTACCCCTTGCTCTACGGACGCTTGGTTGGTTCGTGATGGATATGGTGTCACTGCTAACGCCAAAGGCTACTTTCGGCCTTTAGGGATGTTCCTTAACTCTTGCACTTTTTTTTTTGTGGCATTGAGGACATTGCTTAGTTTTAAGTATGGGGTGGGGGAGCTTCCGTTCTTTTTGAGGTTATGGATGATTGTACCTTTAGGAATTTAATTTTAGAAATTTTTATTTTTTCACTTGACGTTATTTTTATTTGTTTCTTGATTTAATATAAAAAAAAGTATGAAAAAATTTAGAAAACTAATGAAAAATTTCAAAAAGATTTTCTTTTTAGTTTTAGTTAGTGGTACAGTCATCCGCCCCGTGGTTTTTCTTATGGCCTCAGTTCTTTTCCACGGGTAGACCTTTGAACCGGGTATTTTTATTTTTAGGAGTAGTTTATTAGTATTAGTTAGTAGAATATTTTTAGGAAAATGGTAGAATGCTAGGTGCCTTTGGTTTGTTTGATACCGGTGAATTTAGACTTGAGCATTTGCTATTTGTGAATCCCTTTTGGTTTTAAAATTGTGATGCATGCCTAGAAAAATTTAAATGACCTTCTTGAGACGCTTAGGTTCAACTACTTGACTCTTTTGTGAACTATTGTTCACGAATTGCACCTTGTTGCTTGAACGGAGAGTTGGAATGAAACCGTCTTTAGTGAACTGTGTGCCATGTGTGATGTGAGGTATCTTTTCTTATGTTCCGTGCTACATATTGATGTCTAGAACTTGCCCCGTGTGTGTTCAAAGCGAAATCCTAAGTTTGCTCTAGTCAGGAGATGATAAAGGCATTTCTTTGATAAGCCCTTCTAGCCTTGATTAGCCTACCCTTTATTTATCCTTCTTAAGCCCTTTTGAGCCTACTGACCTTTTTGTTGGCACCCACATTTCAAGCCTTACCCCTTTTGTTCTTAATTATCTTTCTTTTTGAACCCTTACTCCTTATAGTACTTTAATTGAAAAATATTTGATTGTTTGTGGAGTTGTGGTTGGATGATTGGGTGACTTTTGAGTGGAACCGATGAAAGAAAACAATATGGTACATTTTGAGATTAAAAAAAAAAAAGAATCATTGGCAAGGTTGAGAAAAATATTGAAAAAAAAAGAATGAAATGAAAAAGAGAAAAAAAAAAAAGAAAACAAAAGAAAAAATCTCAATCCTTGCTAGTGTTGTGCAAAAGTAAAGTTGCAAATTGCTTAAATTAAAAGGAGACTTTTGGGTAGTTGCTTGGTTTGTTTTGAAAAGAATTGTGGAAAGAAAAAAATTAAAGTGATGTATTAAAGTGCTTAGGGAGGTAGTCACTATTTATCAATATTAATCCTATCCGTCCTTTAGCCTACATTACAACCCGTAAAGTCCTAGTTAATCCCGATTGGAGTGAGCTTACATTAGTGGAGTCCTACACTACGAGAAAGCCTATGGTACATTGTGTGTGGCGCATGAATTTCTTTTGGAGAGCGAGTGAATTCTTTCTATATTATGTCCTTCAGTTATTCTTGAAATATATTCTTTGTGTGATATTTTGGGATGCTCTCTTGATTTTTGGTGAGGGCACATGGTTTGCGCGAGATAGGTGACGTTATTGGCTTCTTGGTTGAGTGAATGGGTGTGATTTTGTGAAAGCTTGGTTTCATTGAGTCGGTTTTTGAGGTTGAGATGTCTTGGGTTGGTCGTTCTAGTGTTTTGAAACTTGGTGACTTTTTGGCATGTTGTTGTGGGTCACATGGTATGTATTTATGCTCTTTTTTAATGGTCGGTATCAACCATAACCATAGGTAGACCTGTTTTGTCAAGTGTTGGTTTAGTTGGGAAGTGGTTTTAGTGATTGCTCGAGGGCGAGCAACGGTCTAAGTGTGGGGTGGTGATATTTGGTAATATTTGCCTATTCTACCTTAATATTTCCGCATATTTTGACACGTTATTCGCCCATTGCACGAAATAATTGTGATTGTTGCGCTCACTTATTGTGTCTGTGATTGTAGGAATGATTTGGATGAATACGAGTGCAAACGGAGTGAAGATGGATAAAATCGAGCAAGAATTGATGAATTTAGCTAATTGCGGGATATGGCATTAGACGGAAAGCTATGGAGCAAGCTACGGATTTGCTATAGCTTCAGGCTTCCAAAAGCCATAACCATGCGAGGCATGGCCTGTAGCTTCAGACTTCCAAATGCCAAAAGCCATGCGACGCATGAGTTGTGGTGCGCGACTCTCAGAAGCCATAACCATGCGAGGCATTCCCCATGGCTTTTAGTTCTGCGACCCCAGAATTTTTCAATTCAGTTTAGGCTTAGGATTAACTTATGGGAAGACTTTGTAAACACTATAAATTGTATTTTAATTTCGTTTTGAGGAGAGGTCGATTTTTGGAGCAAGTTTTGGAGTTCTTAACACATTGAACCAAGGGTTTAATTCCTTTACATCATCTATTACAATCTTTCATATTTCTGCCATGAATTCTTGTGTTGTTATTATGAATATGAGTAGCTAAACATATCGTTCTAGGGTTAGAGCAAATACATGAAGGTTGATGTTAGAAAGTTGAATTCTTCCTATTGATTTACCATTACAGATTGTTTATTCTTTCTTGAGCCTAATTGTTTGGTTATTGAGGCCTGATAATTGAACACTATCTATGGTTTACAAGTTGAACTCGAAAGAGGGAACTTGTGAATGCAAATAAGAAAGAATAGGGCTCGATTGTGAACCTGGGCATCAGGAAATCGATTTGCGGTTAGGATAGACATATACCTATTTTCCTTGCTTAGCTAAATACAAAGTTCTTTAATGTATGCATGTGATTTAATTCCATAGAAATATAGGCGTTATAGTAGCTTGCATAGACTCATGAAGAATCGAAAGGTTTTCACGAATATAATTAACCTGTTAGTTAGCAATCTAGGAAATCAAGAAGTAGAATCAACTGGAAAACATAACTGGATTGTTCGTAGCTCTGACCCTGGACCATCTCTCTTTTATTAATAACAACCTAGAATTTGTTCTGTTACTTGACTTCAGTTACTTGTTTTTAATTATTGTTTTAGTTAGTAAAAATCTCAATCATACTTGAAAAAGATCCCTGAATAGTTTTACGAAATTGTTTGCTAGGATTCAACCTAAACAATAGTCTTCGTGGGAACGATACTCGATTTATCACTTTATTACTTGTCGACCACGTATACTTGCGTGTGAGTTTGGGAGCAACAACTACTTTCCTGAGAAGGGTCTTCCCTACATGCTGCATGTTCAGAACTGTTTTCTTCAAACCTGATAAAATCTATATTCCTTTGACCAGCTCTACCACCAGTTTTCATAACATCAGCCAGATCAGCTCTGGTCCCATCCCAGAAATAAAGAAAATATTGACCTTTAACAATCTTGAAATACACAATAACAAAACTAAAAAATTACCTTATTATCTGGCAAATGTTTATCAATAATTGAAGCAATTCCATTTAGCACATCTGCGATCTTGCTATCAACATACTGCTTAACCTGTTAAATTAATAAACTATATAAGATGCAGGCAAATTTCATCCAACAAAAGAAGCCAGTGTAATACTAGGGGAGAAAGAAAGACAAATACAGTAATACCCATTTCATTAAATCGGGACAGGAATCATTGGCAGCAGCACTACTTTCCTGAGAACGGACTTTCCTACTCTTCTGCGTACGGTTTGGCTTTATAATCAGAAAGGCAACAACATAATATATTAAGAAATTACACTTAATCATCTTATTAAAATATAAGCATATAAAGTGAACCTCTTTGGTCAGTG
The DNA here is from genome assembly GCA_029990175.1 of Petunia secreta. NCBI lineage: Eukaryota > Viridiplantae > Streptophyta > Magnoliopsida > Solanales > Solanaceae > Petunia > Petunia secreta. The sequence continues at coordinate 17,698,837 of JARKIP010000010.1, forward strand.
GCTCTTGCATTCGAGCAGCAACATTGCTAGCTTTTGGAACAGATCCCTGATTATGACTTTGCCCTCCATCAGCACCCAAGTCTTCTTTACCAACATCACTAGCTTCAGGAGCTAGTGCCCTTTTCTGTGTTTGCCCAACAAATTGAAAACCATCTAGGTCTAACTGTTTGCGCTCAACATTAGTTGGGAGTATGTTTTTTATGTTTAACTGTTCAACAAGTATTGAAACAATTAAAAGCAAAAAAATAAAAAAGAAGAATAATTATACATTACAATTGTAAAAAGGTATACTGCAATAAGTATACCTTCACATTTTCCTTCAAAATAAAAGAATCCTTGTGCAAACAAAACTGTACTGTATACTAATTACACAAAAGTATACCTTGAAAGTATAGAAGTGTAGAAAACTAACCTGTTCAACCGAGTTAGAAAATATGCCGAGCAGTTGAGAATTAGAAGCAGCATGCCTGTCATCTCCGCTCCAATTCAGAAGGTGTGGTATCTTTGAACCACCTACAGATAAAATTCGGGAAGTGGTGGACAAGTCTCACACAACCATGCTTGAATTGCAAGTGTAAAACCAAGAAGTTTATAACTACTTGGCCTTGGAAGAAGCTTCTTGTCTATTGACTCTTTTGTTATCTTGAAAACATCAACACCCAAAGGATAGTTGTCATAGGCTCCCTTCTCAACAATATCAATGTATTTCATATCAACATAGCCATGGTCTTTCCGTGTAGCAAATAGAAAAGTGTAAATAAAATACAACATTGCTATCTTCAACGCATCTGTGTCATTGTTTTTCCTACATTTATTGCTTAAACAAGTAGTTAAATCAGACTGGTAAAGACACACATTTCTACCAAAATAATTTTTCATCAAACCCAGTGACTAAACGAAACTCGCCCAACCCAGAATGAAGATGATGAACATTCACATCAAACCACAAATCATCACCAAATGCACGCTTGATTTGCCTCATCATTAACCAATGAAGAACTGCATTCTGACGAATTTGTTGTGGCATATCCAAAAAATATCCAAAACATGTCCTACGAAACATCTGAAGTTGATACTCCGTCAAGTTGTCAGTTAACTCTTTAACTATGTTAACATTGAGATCATTGTTGATTTTTGGGGTATAACGATCATAGCTAGAAGGTGCAGCATAATAATTTCAATCCTAGAAAACATATAAGAAACAACACAATAGTAATTACTTCCTATGCATTACTTTGGTATAAACCACACATATAGAAACACTTTTAATTATTTTTTAATAAGATACTTCAATCCTCTCAAACAAAGTGTGGAGTCTCCAAATACAACATAACCCTTTTATACTTTCGCAGATATACCACAAAAAATTACTTACTATATACACTTTAGGAAAAATTTAATTTATGCATGTACTAAAATCTATTGACTATTACGAATTTGGCCATAACAAATGAAAACTTACCTTAACTTTATCTTGAGCATCATCAACGCGACTGCCACGACTATTAATCTGTTCACTATTATTAATTTTTCGACTTGATGTACGACCTATTAGTGCGTATCAAACACAAGAAAGAAATTCACCCAATTGAATGATTAAACTGTAAATTACTGATGGAAATTCAAAGAATTGAATAGTAAATTATTAATAAAAAGATGCAAATGCACACTTTTGGCATGCACAGAGGTACAATAAACAGTTAAATTAAAAGAAAGGAAGTACGTGGAAGAGACGTTGGACGTGGCTATAGAAAATGTTGTGTAATATATTTTTGACAAATATATCGTTTTGTAATATATTTTTTGTCAATTAACTGATTTTTTAATTTTTGTTATCTGATATAGAATAAATTTTAGCATAGAAGACTTTGGTATAGCAACAGTGTATATAGTATACTTAAAATGGTCAACACACTTGTCTCTATTATATACTAGTGGATGGTATACAAGTTTGATTTATCTCAGTATAATTTTGTTGTAGTAGAAAACCATACTTCTATTTGTATTCCTTTGTAATATATTGGTATGCACGAAAGTATAGTTCTATTGTATACCTTTTTAGTGCATGATATACCCTGATGGTGTACAATAGGAAAGAGCATACTAGTATACTTCTATGGTATACAGAGCACTAAAATAGCATACAGTAGGAAAACAGATGATCAGTTTTTCACAAAAGAATACTAGTTTATGTAAAAATTAAATCGACTGAAATACATAGATTTACACGTTCAAACCCGCCTTTTTTTAATTAAGTTAACTGAATTACATACATTTAAGAATCTAGAAATATAAATAACAAAAGAAAATGATTACCGTATATTCGGGCACACGTTTATCAGCAACTAAAGCAATTGCATTTTCCATTCCATTAGAGAGTTCAGTTATTCTTCCTTCAGTTGTTGCAGAGACAGTAGGACGAAAAGGTTAATGATTTATATCCCCATCTTCTAATGTCTGATTATGAACTATTGTTGCACCAAACAAACACTGCTGAGTATCCCAATCCAAACCAGAAGGCCAAGTGTATAATTCAGACTGAAAAAGGAGCCATACCTGCAATAGCCTTCAGACTGCTAAGACCTACAAATGCTGCATGTTCAGGACTATTTTGTTCAAGCCTGATAGGATCACTATTCAATCGACCAGTGCTACCATCATTTTCCATCACATCAGCCTGATGACCTTTGGTACCATCCTAGAAATAAAGAAAAGAGTATTTATGGTAACATGAAATTAGAAAGGAAAAAAATTGTATACCATTCAGGAATACTATTGTTCAGTGTATAGCCTTTTACCATGATGTATACTACAATGGTATAACAGACTTAATATTGTATGCTCATTATACTAGAATGTATACCCATAAAAGTATACTACTTTAACTAAAAACTACCCACCTTTTTTATTTTTAATTACGTTAACTGAATTACATACATTTAAGAATCTAGAAATATACAATAACAAAAGAAAAAGATTACCATATATTCGGGCACACGTTTATCAGCAACTAAAGCAATTGCATTTTCCATTCCATTAGAGAGTTCAGTTATTCTTCCTTCAGTTGTTGCAGAGACAGTGGGACGAAAAGGTTAATGATTTATATCCCCATCTTCTAATGTCTGATTATGAACTGATGTTGTACCAAACAAACACTGCTGAGTATCCCAATCCAAGCCAGAAGGCCAAGGGTATAATTCAGACTGAAAAAGGAGCAATACCTGCAGTAGCATTCAGACTGCTAAGACCTGCAAATGCTGCATGTTCAGGACTGTTTTGTTCAAACCTGATAGGATCGCTATTCAAGCGACCAGTGCTACCATCATTTTCCATCACATCAGCCTGATGACCTTTGGTACCATCCTAGAAATAAAGAAAAAAGTATTTATGGTAACATGAAATTAGAAAAGGAAAAAAATTGTATACCATTCCGGTATACTATTGTTCAGTGCATAGCCTTTTACCATGATGTATACTACAATGGTATAACAGGCTTAATAATACTAAAAAACTTCTTTTTCTATTGTACGCTCATTTTACTAGATTGTATACCCATAAAAGTATACTACTTTAACTAAAAACTACCAACCTTTTTTATTTTTAATTAAGGTAACTGAACTACATACATTTAAGAATCTAGAAATATACAATAACAAAAGAAAAAGATTATCGTATATTCTGGAACATGTTTATCAGCAACTAAAGCAATTTCATTTTCCATTCCATTAGAGAGTTCAGTTATTCTTCCTTCAGTTGTTGCAGAGACAGTGGGACGAAAAGGTTCATGATTTATATCCTCATTTTCTAATGTCTGATTATGAACTGCTGTTGCACCAAAAAAATACTGCTGAGTATCCCAATCCAAACCAGAAGGCCAAGGGTATAATTCAGACTGAAAAAGGAGCCATACCTGCGGTAGCATTCGGAGTGCTAAGACATACAAATGCTGCATGTTCAGGAGTGTTTTGTTCAACCTTAAATAGGATCGCTATTCAATCGACCAGTGCTACCATCATTTTCCATCACATCAGCCTGATGACCTTTGGTACCATCCTAGAAATATAGAAAATAACATGAAATTAGAAAAGGAAAAAAATAGTATACCATTCAGGTATACTATTATTCAGTGTATAACCTTTTACCATGATGTATACTACATTGGTATACCATGCTTAATTATACTAAAAAACTTCTTTTTCTATTGTATGCTCATTATACTAGAATGTATACCCATAAAAGTATATTACTTTAACTAAAAACTACCCACCTTTTTGTTTTTAATTAAGTTAACTGAATTACATACATTTAAGAATCTAGAAATATACAATAACAAAAGAAAAAGATTACCGTATATTCTGGAACATGTTTATCAGCAACTAAAGCAATTTCATTTTCCATTCCATTAGAGAGTTCAGTTATTCTTCCTTCAGTTGTTGCAGAGACAGTGGGACGAAAAGGTTAATGATTTATATCCCCATCTTCTAATGTCTGATTGAACTGATGTTGTACCAAACAACACTGCTGAGTATCCCAATCCAAACAAGAAGGCTAAGTGTATAATTCAGACTGAAAAAGGAGCCATACCTGCAGTAGCATTCAGACTACTAAGACCTGCAAATGTTGTATGTTCAGGACTATTTTGTTCAAACCTGATAGGATCGCTATTCAATCGACCAGTGCTACCATCATTTTCCATCACATCAGCCTGATGACCTTTGGTACCATCCTAGAAATAAAGAAAAGTATTTATGGTAACATGAAATTAGAAAAGGAAAAAACTTGTATACCATTCAGGTATACTATTGTTCAGTGTATAGCCTTTTACCATGATGTATACTACAATGGTATAATAGGCTTAATAATACTAAAAAACTTCTTTTTCTATTGTATGCTCATTATACTAGACTGTATACCCACAAAAGTATACTACTTTAACTAAAAAACTATCCACTTTTTTTATTTTTAATTAAGTTAACTGAATTACATACATTTAAGAATCTAGAAATATACAATAACAAAAGAAAAAGATTATCGTATATTCGGGCACACGTTTATGAGCAACTAAAGCAATTACATTTAGCAGCTCGGTGAACTTGCCATTGATCTGTTCTTTGAAATCATCAAATTCTTTCTTCCCCTTAATTAGATGAACAAATCTATAAAGTCCTATAAATCATGGAAATGCATAAACAGTAGAAAAAACACAACGAACCTCTATAAATTTGGTATCAACGTAAGTCTGCAAAGACTGAAAGCCACTATCAACCTTATAAAAAAAGTGTCAGAAATATGAACACTTTAAAAATACTGTAGAGTAACTGATCGTCAACAAAACAGAAATGATTAAACATATCACTTTCTTGAATTCTGCGAGCTTTTCATTCGTATCAGCAGCCCTTGTTTGAGAAGGAACTGATGTTGAAGCAGCAAATGTCCTATGTCCTAGCTGCCTTGCTAGCTTTTGCAGTTGCATCAAATTCTTCATTCAATCCCTGTTGAATCTGATATGTTCCAGGATCACCTTGCTTACTTTGCTGTTTATTCTTAGTATGGTCAATGACAACGAAGCGACAGGCCTGATGCTCATTGGGTATGCCAAATTCTAAACCACCCAACTCTAATTCTGCCCACTCAGCATCACTTGGAGTAATATTATGACACGACCCGAATTCTCGGTTAGGCCGTGCGGGCACCCGACCCCCTCCCCTAAACCAATCGGGCAAACCCTATTGACTGAATCGATATAAATTGTGAAGAATTACCTTGAAATAAAAAAATGAACCGAACTTTAACAACATAAGATAACTCTCAAGGATAGACAAACATACAAGCTGTCTAAATAATACAACTAACTATCCAGAATACACAATTTTAAAGGTTTCCAGATCAGATATCTAAGAAGGCCAAAAGATATACACATCTCCCGAACGGAGCAAAAGTAAGAAAAACTGTAATATCTGAAGTTGGTGGCCGCAACGAACAGGATGGCTCACCGTAGACAGCTGAGAACGTACTACTCCTTAATCACGGCGCGACTGGCTGGGTCCTGGTACAGAATCTGCCGAACTAAAAGAAAACACAAGGACAAATAGGGGGGGGGGTGAGTCATGAGGACTCAATAAGTGTGAACAAACTAGCAACCTCAAAAAATAGATACGCTAGTAAGGGAAATGGAACCAGACAACAATCAACAAATATGCAATGCACATATAAGCAGAACAGTAGTCATGTACAGAAAATCTACACAATAGTATGAAATGAAATGGAATGGGATGAAATGAAATAAAATGAGATGAGATGAAATGAAATGAGATGCAAAGGGTCACATGTGCCCCATAATCCTAGCCCGAAGCGGAATACTCCTGCATTCGAGGGGAATCCAATCTGCTAACCAACTGGAGCGGAATACTCCTGCTCCTGGGGCGGAATACTCCTGCACCCGATATAATATAAACCAGAGGCGGAATACTCCCGCACTCTCCTGGGGTGGAATACTCCTGCACCCGATAAAATGTAAAGCTGAGGCGGAATACTCCTGCACTCAGTATGATATACAATGTAATGCATATGAATGCAATGTGATGCAATAATAGCCCTTCACCGGCACAGGACTCTCATCGACAGCCGGGAAGCAGATGCCAACTCCAAGCCAAAGTACAATACTCAGATTCCCAATGCAATATCAATAACAGGACATAATATATAATATAAAATGTAAATCCAAAGCTAAAGCGTAATGAGTACGCCTATCGGCAGCTACACACGTAAGGAATACGTGGTAGAAAATCCACGAGGCCAAGTGCCTCGAAAGAAATGGATATAAACACTTACCGTATTCCAAAGCTAGTCCTGTTACTCAACCACTGCTTTTTCCTTTGTATTAGTTGCCAAACAATCTCTTTCTATTCAATAAGTAGAAAAATTATATCAAAATAAAGCTAAAGGCTTCATTCCTTATGTTTTAGGGCAATCCAGTTAGGAACCTGATACCTTATTCGTATACGCAATATGCAGGCCAGACCTATATACAGGGTTCAAAGTCCCATAACCAAACTCTAAATAAATTATATTTATATGTTGCCCATAACTCACTGAGTATGAATATATAATCCTTTCCATCATCGGGGTCCAATTGACCCTTTAAAATATCAATTTACGTCATTAGGGAGATGTCTAATATCCCTATTTTTACCGTAAAAATATATTCAAACACACGTAATAAGCTAAGATAATGAGTTAACATCATTACTTGAAAATTTGGGGTAGAAATTCCACTATTTTTCCACCTCTTTTTCCCCTTTTTCCTCTCTCTTTTCTAATTTTTCTCTCCCTGCGTTTTTTTGTAATGTTTCTGATGCATATCGAATTCATTTTGCTAGGGGATTAAATCCCCTAAGCCACCGACCTTTTTTTCCAATTTTTAATTATTATTATTATTATTATTATTATTATTATTATTATTATTATTATTATTATTATTATTATTATTATTATTATTATTATTATTTTATAGTAAATTCGCTACGACGATTAAAATTGAAATGGAACCCTAGAGAAGTCGAAATGATTCCAAAATTTTCAAGTAAGCTATACAAAATATATGTAACATACTCGCGAAGACGGATCTCAAATCGGACTCCCGAAACTCAAGATGCGAATTTAAAGGAAAAAGGTCAAATTATTTAACTTTCGGCATTTTAGCGGAAACTAGCCGAACAACATCGAAATTCACTTTCAAAAAATCACAAAAGTCACAAATAATCATACGAACCTAACGGCGCTTTCGGAATTCGAATCGGAGCTCATTCGCCCAAACCGAGCTGAAAAATCTCTTTTTAATATTTATTGACAATAAAAACTGAAACCTTCTTCCGATGCCTACCAAACGAGGTCTGATTTAGCTCAAATTTTACAGACAGGTCCTAATGGACCTTACAAATATTTTAAAATTATCGGCACGCCAATCGGAGTCCTAACTTCCGAAACGACTGACCGAGGTCGTTTCATATTACTAGGCTTCAACTGGTGAATTATAGTGCAACTTTGCAAAAGCAAAACAAAAAAAAAATGTAAACGTATACTTTAAAGGTATAATACCACAAAGCAGTATACTGACATGACATATTCTGTAAAAAGAACATATTCTATAAAAGTGACACTACACATACCGTTTCAACCGGGAAACAAAATACATCCAACTCAGAACTATTAGCTGCAAGTCGCTTCTTTCCTTCCCAATTGAGCATGCGGGGAACCTTGGTGCCAACCCGAGTAGCAAAATTTCCCCCAATCAATGGACAGCACTCACAAAACCAAATCTGAAAAGCATGTGTTAACCCAGCATGCCTTGCAAATATAGGGACATCTAACAAATTTTTATGAAGTGATTCCCTTGTAACCTTAAAAATGTCAATACCCCACGGTAAATCATTAAAGTTACAACTATCAACTAAGTCAACATAATACCGAGCAAGACATGCAGTTTTTAGTGGTAGAAAAAGAAATGAAGAAAGAAAATACAAAACAGCAATCTTCACCGCATCTGTGTCAGAATTTCCCCAACATTTCGTTTCAAAATGATGCGCTATCTCCTGTCGGGTGACATTGGCAGACCCATTAAAATACATGCGCAATAGGTTATTGTCTTCACGATAAACCACCTCCTATGACACCTGTACATTTTAGACCTATGACTAATGCAAACTCACCAAGTCCAAAACGTAATTGACAACCATTCAAGTCAAATCATAAAACGTCTGGCGAATCATGATGGACCTGCATACACATCAAATACTGCACAAATCGAGTCTGTTTTGTTTGCTTTGGCATATCCAAGAAATAGCCAAAGCAAATTTCCCGAAATGGCTGGAGTTGTGTCGGGGTCAAGGTTGACTTCAAATCGTCAATAATATTAAGATTGGCATCATACGCAATCTTTGGGGCGTAGGTTTCATGTAAAGGCAAATAAAAATTCCAAACCTACAAAAAATAGAGAGATTGGCATCATAAGCACTACAATACATATGACAAAGTTCAAAAACTACCTACTTCGTGCAGTTAAGCTGATTCTTTAATTAATTCAAAAAATTCCATTAGACAGTAATTTACAGAACTAATAGTAAAACTGATAATATAACTGCACGTAAACTATCAATATAACTGTCAATATACTTCTTTTTTAATTAAAGAAGTATACCATTAGGGTATACTGCATAATAAAAAGGTATACAGAACAAAAGTTTTCACACTAAAACTTGTATACCTTTGTGGTAAATCAAATACTACAGAAGTATATACAAAGCAATTATACATAATCAACACCACTATAATAAAGCAAAAGTGCGAATATATTTTGCCTTGTAAACGAACTAACGAGTAAACGTACAGCGTATTCTAGATATATATACAATGAAATACCTATATTGAACAAAATTTACTACACCGTAAAGAACAATTGATATTGAACACCATACTATTTGATAGCAAACACAATATATCCAGTATACCACACACTACCAATGTATACAACTAGCAGTTATGATTGCACCAACAGTAGAAGCATCAGCTATTTCAGACACGCACTAAAATAAAAGAAAGCAACATAGTGTCTGTAAAGTTATCACACAAGCCTTGGTTAACAGCAGTATACTATTGTGAAAAACTGTACACTACAAACATATACACAATAAATGAGTTTAAACAAGTTTAAAGGACTATACCACAATGGTCAACTGCATAATAAAAAAGTATACATAATAAAACGTAATAGAGATACAAAAAATAGGGAGATTGACATCATAAAGTACCTTAGGCTCATTCGCACCAATAGTAACGATTTCCATAGTGTTTGCAATTGGTAGAGAACTAGAGGATCCAGGACGGTTAGCACGTTTACGTTGGTAAACGTGCTGCAAGCTCAATTCTGAACTAGGGGTTTATCATTTTAGTAGAAAGGGTTGAAATCAATTACAGCAGGGGTTTGAATCATGGATTTGGGGGATGTAATCAGATGGGGAAATGGGGAAAACGGGTCAATTTTGGTGGAAATGGGGGAAATGAAATGTAATCAGATGGGGAAATGGGGGGAAAGGATCGATTTTAGAGAAAACTGAATACTGTTTGGAGGGAAATACGGAAATGGGTAGAGGGTGTAAATATTATTAAATCGATGGGTACAAAGAATTGGTGTGAGTATGTGCAGTAATTAGTTTCAGATGCATGGGTACAGAGTGTAAATTCATTGTGTCGTATTTATGAAATAAATGAAAATATAGCGCAATTTTTGTATATGTGGTAAAATAAAATAGCACAGTTACGAAAAGTAATATATTATCATATATTACAAAGGTATCAAATAGCAAGACGTTTTTTTTTAGTTGTATACCATGAGGAGATATCATATACTAGAAAAGTATACAATAGAAGCAAGATTTGATTAGGCAAATATATTGTGACATTTTAAAGTTGTATACATTTGGGGTATTGGAACGACCTCGGTTAGTCGTTTCGAAAGTTAGGATTCCGATTGGCGTGCCAATAATTTTAAAAACTTCATAATGTCCATTAGGACCTGTCTGTAAAATTTGAGTTAAATCAGACCTCTTTTGGTGCGTATCGGGAGAATGTTTCAGTTTTTATTGTCGATAAATATTAAAAAGAGATTTTAAAGCTCGATTTTGGTGAATGAACTCCGATTCGAAATCCGAAAGCGCCGTTAGGTTCGTATGATTATTTATGACTTTTGTAAACTTTCGAAAGTGAATTTCGATGTTGTTCGGCTAGTTTCTGCTAAAATGCCGAAAGTTAAATAATTTGACTTTTATTCTATTTAATTTGTATATTGAGTTTCGGGAGTCCGATTTGAGATCCGCCTTAGCGAGTATGTAACACATATTTTGTATAACTTGTATGCAAAAGTTGGAATTATTTCAAATATTATAGGGTACTGTTTTAATTTTCGAAAAGAAAAAAAAATTATTTTTTAAAAAAAGGGGGACAAATTATAAAACATACTGGCGGTGGAATGGGATACATACCCCATATATCCCATAAGCTTCAGTTTGAAGCTTAGAAGTAAGAGAGATCAAAAAGACTACGAAAGAAATAAAAGAACGCGCAGGAGGAAAAAAATGCCAGAAAATGAGAAAAGAGCCGGGAAAATAGTAGAATTTTTATCCTTAAACATTCAGGTAATGATGTTAATGCATTATATCAGTTTATTACGTGTGTTTGAATATATTTTAACGGTAAAAATTGGAATATTAGACATCATTTTAATAAGTTCAATTAATAGTTTAAAGGGTCAATTGGACCCCGATAATGGAATTGATTATATATTTGTACTCAGTGAGTTATGGGAAACATATAAATATAATTTATTTAGGGTTTGGATATGTGACCTTAAACCCTGTATATAGGCCTGGCCTGCGTATTGCGTATGCGAATAGGGTATCAGGTTTCTAACCGGATTGCCCTAAGATGTGGGGAATGAAGCCTTTAACCTTATTTGATATAGTTTTCTGCTTATTGAACATAGTGGGATCGTTTGGCAATGAATCCAAAGGACAAAGCGATTATTGAGTGGCTGTGCTAACTTCGTAACAAGGTAAGTGTTTATATCAATTTCTTTGGAGGCACCTCGCCTTGTGGATTTTCTACCACGTGATCCTCACCTGTGTAGCTGCCGATAGGCGTACTCATTACGCCTTAGCTTTGGATTTACCTTGTATATTATATGTTATGTCCTCTTGTTGATTTTGCATTGAGGATCTGAGCATTGTACTCTGGCTGTGAGTTGACATCTACTTCCCGGCTGTCGATGAGCGTCCCGCGCCGGTGAAGGGTTATTATTGCATTACATTGCATTCATATGCATTATATGACATTCATATGCATTACATTGCATATCATATTGGGGGTAGCAGGATTCCGCCCCACGAGTAGGAGGATTCCGCTCCATTCTATCATATTGAGGGGCAGGAGGATTCCGCCCCAGGAGCAGGAGGATTCCGCTCCATTCTATCATATTGGGGGTAGGAGGATTCCGCCCCAGGAGCATGAGGATTCTGCTTTGTTCTATCATATTGGGGGTAGGAGGATTCTGCCCCAGGAGTAGGAGGATTCCGCTCCATTACATCATATTGAGGGTAGGAGGATTCCGCCCCGGGAGCAGGAGGATTTCGCTCCATTGCATCATATTGAGGGTAGGAGGATTCCGCCCTCGGAGCAGGAGTATTTCGCTCCATTGCATCATATTGAGGGTAGGAGGATTCCGCCCTCGGAGCAGGAGGATTCCTCTCTATTGTATCATATTGAGAGTAGGAGGATTCCGCCCTCGGAGCAGGAGGATTCCGCTCCATTCATCTGACATATGTGACCCTTTGCATCACATTTCATTTCATTTCATCTCAATTCATACCATTGTGTAGACCTGCGATACATGACTATTGTTCTGCTGATATGTGCATTGCTTATTTTTTGATATGTTTCTGCCTCGCATCCCTGGTTGAGTTTATAGTTTCTTACGTGTTTCTGGTTATTATCTGGCTCTGCCTTTTTATAATTTAAATAAGAGGAATTTGGTTTATCTGTTTCTTCTCCTTGGCTAGCTATCCTATTCTTTGAGGTGGCTAGTCTGCTCCACGTTTCTTCAGGTTCGCTCCAGGATTGAGTTCGCCACGTTGTGAAGGAGCGAAGACGACTTCAGCTGTCAGAGTGAGCCAGCTTTTATTCCGGATGGCCACCAGTTTATTGGTTATCATTTCTGTTGCATTTTGCTCCCTTCAGGAGGTATCTGTCTTCTTTTTTTACTCTTAGATGTCTAGTCTGGATAGCCCTAAACCTAGTATGTTGGGTAGTCAGCTGTAATTTCTTTTGTACAGCTTAGAGGTAGCAGTATGTCAGTATTTTTTTTAAGTCTTGTTCTTATTTATCAATTGAATTATATTTATTTTCCTAATTTAATTGGTAAGGGTTCGCCCGACGGGTCTAGGGGAGGATGTCGGGTGCCCGCACGGCCTAGCCGGATTTCGGGTCGTGTCAGTTGGTATCAGAGACCGGTTTAGTGTCTATCCCTACTAAGACAGTGTCTAGTAGACTCTCGCTGATGGGTACGTAGACGTCCGTACTTATCTACGAGAGGCTATGATGGCATTTAGTAAGTTTCACTTTTTTTTTTTCTGATCGTGCGTCGGTCTAGGATGCAAAAGTATTTTCGTTAATTCCTTCTTGGTACTTGGTAATTGTGAACCTTCGCACGACGAATCAAAAAATGGTATGAGTTCAAGACGAAGCAATCTGGCCTGGGGCTAGCACTGACGAAGCCCCGAGAGTTGTCGTGCTGACGATCCAGTCACGCAGGCCCCAGCTGTACGAGCTCGCGATGGGCTTGCCTTGTGATTCCCTTGGCTCGCTACGATGCTTTACGAGAATCTTGGTGACGCAGATACCGCAAAAACCTATTATTCGCTAGGCAGCTTATCAGGGTGCCGCAGATGCATATGTTCGGTCTCAGGGAGCTCCTATTCTAGTTCTCAATATTGCCGCAGTAAAATATGTTCCAAATGTAGCATGTGTTGCGCCACCAATTATTCTGGCTGGTTAGCTAGCCGAGGTAACAGTTCGGTCCGAGTTCCCAAAGAGGGTATATTATTTTACGCGGTTGAACATCCCGATATTGCCAAGCAATGCATTAGATAATCCCTGTGTGAGTGTTTTTTTTATGTAAAATGATGTCAGTGTATCCTTCTGGCTCTTGATTATATCGAGCGGTATGGTGTTGATTATTCTGTTTTCCAGTTTCAGGGTCCAGCCTTGGATTGGTGGGCCGCTCTCTTATTAGCTAACTTGGTTTGGTTTTTCTTCTAGATTCATGGAAAAGTTCCTTTCGAGTAGCCAGCGAGATGACAAGTGTTGCCAGTTTAAGTGGATTGGACAGGGTAGCCTGTCGGATAGCCTGTTGGTGTTTCAGAATATGAGATTGAATTCTATAAAATGGCTGAATATGCATTTGAACTAGTCCATGAGCCTTTCGAGAGATTCAAAGATTTACTGATGACCTTTCTCCTTTCTTAAGATCCCAGATGGCTCGAAAAATAGAGGTTGGGACTTCATTTGATGTCTTTATTGATATTGTTCAAAGGTATTAGGCATACCATAAGTTAGAGCGGGAGAGCAAGAAATTCCGTGGCCCAGGTGGGCAACCATGGTACTTCATTTGGAGGTAAAAGTTCTGATTATTTTGGGAGGTCACCTTCCAGGTTATCTTAGCTTGTGCCACACGATTCTTAGAGTGCGCAAGTAGTTCATAAGGATTAGACTCAGCTTTCTTTTGGTAGCTTTCAAAAATCTGTCCAGCTTCTATTTTCAGCGAAAATGTGGTATCATTGTCGTGAGTCTGGCTATCCTTTGAGGAATTTTCCCTTACTCCGACAAGTAGGCAGTCGTCTTTTCTCTCGTCATCAAGCATCTGCGCAGTCGCAGGGGATTTCATTTAGATCTCAATCAGCAAAAAATATTCCACCATCCAGTAGAGGTTGAGAGTGTGGTGGCAGTGGTTCTTTAGAAGGTGATTATCAGGGTAGTGGCTCAGCTCAGCTGCAGAGGCAGTTCTATGAACTGCCAGTCTGGCAGGATGCTGAGGTATCCGATGTAGTAGACCCATGTATTTCATCTTCCCTTATATATGAGTAACATTTGATTCTTCTGATCGATCAGGAAATGGTGTGTCTTATCATGTTTTGATGCTTTCCTTGGATATTGTCCTTATTAAAAATCGGCTGCGGTAGAGGGGCGAGCTTCAGATATGATTTATTCCTGGCATTTATGATGACCCTACTAGTTTATCTGGTTTAAATGTGAGAGATTTGTGAGTGAGTATTGGTATTGTATTTTTGGCATCTTGTTGTGCCTCATTCTGTTATAATGTCAACTCAGTCTACCTCTCTTTGGACTTCAATATTGGTAGGATAATGAGATCCTAATTCGTCACCATCAGAAAGTGTTACCGTTTCTTCCAGTGTAAAGTGGTTAGTAAGTAATATTCGATCTACGTATCTCCTCTTGGTTCAAAACGCTAGTAAAGTCATGTTATCCTATGAGCTTGTCTGGTTTATAAAAGGGTTTCTGGTAAATTGTCAGAGTTTTCTTCTTATTGGGAGGATAAATTGGCATGGATGTTGTTCCGAGCTTATTTAATATCTATTTCTTCAATTGCGATTCTTGGGCTACTTTGACTCGTAAGTAGTCTAGCTTTGGTAGCCAAGCAAATAAGAAGATGTGCTTCCTGAAGCTCTAATTTTTTCTATCCTCGGTCCATTTTTAATTTCTTCTTCGTCTCCTCTCGTGATCGAGGAAGGATCAGTGTAGTCAGAATAAGCTGGGCAATAGCGTTATGATATTATCCAGCTATATTTTTATCCAAGAGTTCGATATGCGTGTTATAATTCTGATCCTGTAATCAGGAAATAATGCCCGTGGAGTAGCTCATGAAGGTCATACAAGTTCTCTAGTTATCTGCGTGAATCTTGCTTTAGACTTAGGCTCATTCGAGGACGAACAAGAATTTAAGCGGAGGAGAATGAAACGACCTCGGTTAGTCGTTTCGGAAGTTAGGATTTCGATTGGCGTGCCGATAATTTTAAAAACTTCGTAATATCAATTAGGACCTGTTTGTAAAATTTGAGTTAAATCAGACCTCGTTTGGTACGTATCGGGAGAAGGTTTCAGTTTTTATTGTCAATAAATATTAAAAAGAGATTTTCGAGCTCGATTTTGGTGAATGAACTCCGATTCAAAATCCGAAAGCGCCGTTAGGTTCGTATGATTATTTATGACTTTTGTGAACTTTCGAAAGTGAATTTTGATGTTGTTCGGCTAGTTTCCGCTAAAATGTCGAAAGTTAAATAATTTGACTTTTATTCTATTTAATTTGCATGTTGAGTTTCGGGAGTCCGATTTGAGATCCGCCTTAGCGAGTATGTTACATATATTTTGTATAACTTGTATGCAAAATTTGGAATTATTTCGAGTATTATACGGTATTGTTTTAATTTTCGAAAAGAAAAGAATTTTTTTTTTTAAAAAGGACAGATTATAAAACATACTGGCGGTGGAATGGGATACATATCCCATGTATACCATAAGCTTCATTTCGAAGCTTAGAAGTAAGAGAGATCAGAAAGACTACGAAAGAAATAAAAGAACGCGTAGGAGGAAAAAAATGCCAGAAAATAAGAAAAGAGCCGGGAAAATAGTAGAATGTTTATCCTAAAATATTCAGGTAATGATGTTAATACATTATTTGAGTTTATTACGTGTGTTTGAATATATTTTAACGGTAAAAATTTGAATATTAGACATCGTTTTAATAAGTTCAATTAATAGTTTAAAGGGTCAATTGGACCCCGATAATGGAATTGATTATATATTCGTACTCAGTGAGTTATGTGCAACATATAAATGTAATTTATTTAGGGTTTGGTTATCTGACCTTAAACTCTGTACATAGGCCTGGCCTGTGTATTGCGTATGCGAATAGGGTATCAGGTTTCTAACCGGATTGCCCTAAGATGTGGAGAATGAAGCCTTTAACCTTATTTGATATAGTTTTCTGCTTATTGAACATAGTGGGATCGTTTGGCAATGAATCCAAAGGACAAAGCGGTTATTGAGTGGCTGTGCTAACTTCGTAACAAGGTAAGTTTTTATATCTATTTCTTTGGAGGCACCTCACCTCGTTGATTTTCTACCAAATGATCCTCACGTGTGTAGCTGCCGATAGGCGTACTCATTACGCCTTAGCTTTGGATTTACCTTGTATATTATATGTTATGTCCTCTTGTTGGTATTGCATTGAGGATCTGAGCATTGTACTCTGGCTGTGAGTTGACATCTACTTCCCGGCTGTCGATGAGTGTCCCGCGCCGGTGAAGGGTTATTATTGCATTCATATGCATTATATGTCATTCATATGCATTACATTGCATATCATATTGGGTGTAGGAGGATTCCGCTCAATTCTATCATATTGGGGGTAGGAGGATTCCGCCCCAGGAGCAGGAGGATTCCGCTCCATTCTATCATATTGGGGGTAGGAGGATTCCGCTCCATTACATCATATTGGGGGTAGGAGGATTCCGCCCCAGGAGTAGGAGGATTCCGCTCCATTGCATCATATTGAGGGTAGGAGGATTCCGCCCTCGGAGCAAGAGGATTCCGCTCCATTCATTTGACATATGTGACCCTTTGCATCACATTTCATTTCATTTCATCTCAATTCATACCATTGTGTAGACTTGCGGTACATGACTACTGTTCTGCTTATATGTGCATTGCTTATTTGTTGATATGTTTCTGCCTCGCATCCCTGGTTGAGTTTATAGTTTCTTACGTGTATCTGGTTATTATCTGGCTCTGCCTTTTTATAATTTAAATAAGAGGATTTTGGTTTATCTGTTTCTTCTCCCTGGCTAGCTATCATATTCTTTGAGGTGGCTAGTCTGCCCCACTTATTGAGTCCTTTTGACTCACCCTTGTTTGTTGTTGTTCCTTGTCTATCTATTTCGTTTCGGCAGGCTCACTCCAGGATTGAGTTCGCCACGTTATGAAGAAGTGAAGACGACTTCAGCTGTCAGTGGGTGAACCAGCTTTTATTCCGGATGGCCACCAGTTTATTATTTATTATTTCAGTTGCATTTTGCTCCCTTCAGGAGGTATCTGTCTTCTTTTGTACTCTTAGATGTCTAGTCTGGATAACCCTAAAGCTAGTATGTTGAGTAGTCGGCTGTAATTTCTTTTGTACATTTTAGAGGTATCAGTATGTTTGTGTTTTTGGATCTTCCCCTTGGCGGTAGAACTGTCTGTGCTAGCACTTCCCGGGGAATCTGTCATGTAGCTTCACCTGGGATAGGACAAACTGGTATCTCATATGTTTTACGATAGTTCTTTGTTGTGTAGAACTCAGAGCAGTATTTATAAGCAGATACATAAACTCTATCCGGAACAGCCAACACATGTGAACATGGAATGTCCTCCATTTGAAACCTCCCACAAGTGCATGTTCTTTCAGGCATGGATACGACATGTTTCTCTCCAGCACCAATTACTTCGTGCTTGAAATCTCTTGAATGTATCACCTGAATTTCAAGAACTTAAATTAGTGGCTGCACATAGATTTATAAATATATGATAAACTGAAAGAACAATAGTATATCTTACTGCCATGCTTTGTGAGGCGATAGTGCTGGCTGTCAATAAGTCATCATACTTGTCAGTCAACCGTCTAAATGTGCCCATTGCTTCTTCACCATTATTATTGTTCCATTCCTGTATGATATGCATCATAGAGTCTAGAAAGTGAACAACTGGGAGACCTTTTGAATCTCTTGCTTTTGAATTGACCGACTCAGCAATATTTGAAGTCACCTGAATTTTCTTGGTGAACTCAGGAATAGTGTATGCTCTTGCTGCTGCAAAGTATACTTTTGAAATTTGCTTTGTACTCTTCTTGAACTTGGTCTTATGTTATTCCACAAATGGAACATGCAAAAGCAATGCGGAACCGCATGATAAACTATAGGCACTGCCCTTATTATGCTATCATGCCTATCTGATACTATACATATCCCCTCTTGTTCCCCGAAAGCTTCTCTGAAACATGAAAAAAACCATTCCCATGAAGCATCATTTTCCGAATCGACCACTGCATATGCAAGTTGTAGAATATGTCCTGTACAAAGAATGTTATATGTTTAGGAAGAAATCAGTTTAATATTTATATATGGTGTGCAGCAAATGGTTTACCTTTCTTATTGCTCTATCAATAATAATACATTATAAATCAATAAACATTAGTAATCAATAATACTAACCTGCTGCATCTTGTTGGCAAGCAATGATATATGTGCCATTGTATGCTGAATTTAGATGGCTTCCATCAACCATTACTGTCGCCCTGCAATATATCTACCCTTTAATCGATGCATTAATTGCAACAAATGCGTACAGGAAACATCCTTCTGCTGTAATTTGTAGTTTTACCACCGACCCTTGGTTTGTATGCTGCAACATATATAGATAGCTTGGTAATTTCTAATATGCTGTAGGAGGTACCATTTTAGGATCAGTTAACTTGTCTTTTATCAACCCACCAACTATAAAAGAGGTGGTTTGTCTCTGTTCGCTAAATCTTTTATCAATTGCACAATTGTGCTCATCATACAAACTTGTTACTCTGAAAAGTTTTATTTGTCCAATGCTGAAAGCCTTAAGATTCCAATGGCACTGGTCATCAACACAAACAAGGCAATACCTGATTTCAAAATAAGATTTCAATGTTATTTCAGTTATGCCAAAACTGCAACAAATTAATCACTGTACACGCCCCTACAGTATAGTGAATTTAGAAGTATGCTATATTTCCTAAATTAGTCTAAAGCATACCAAAACATGTATTATATACCACTACAGTATACTGAATTTATATATTTTAAAACAACAGTGAAATAAGCACTGTATACCCCGTAGAGTATACTGAAAACAGGTGTCAAAGAATCACTGTATACCCCCTAGAGTATACTGAATACATCAATATACTTTTATGGTATACACTGCTCGAATAGATTGGAATGTACCAAAATAGTGCCACATATGCACTGTATACCTCCTACAGTATATTTCATTCAGCAGTATACCCCCTATAGTATACTGTTAAAATTAAAGTTGATATATACAAACGCAGTTGTCAAATAAGCATTGTATACCCCCCTAGAGTATACTGATTACAGCAGTATACCTCTATGGTAAACACTGCTCAAATAGGTAGGAGTGTACGAAAATAGCGCCACAAATGCACTGTATACCCTCTACAGTATACTGCATTCAACAGTATACCCCTATGGTATACTGTTAAAATTTATGTTGATTTATACAATAGCAGTGGTCAGATAAGCACTGTATACCCCCTAGAGTATACTGGTTACAACAGTATACCTCTATGGTATACACTGCTCAAATTAGTAATTGAGATATAAATCCTACAACAAAAACACAGGATTTACTTACCTTTTTAGCACGATTTATGAACTTTAAATTGAAATTTCTTATGAATTGCATAACGTTTTACAACTGTGCTCAAAATTTCCTTTTCCACGAAAACTTGTCGTATTGCATTCGTCTAATGTAAAGGACTGTCAATTATTGCGTCTTCACTAATAACAGTGCTTATTACTGTCGCATTCTCAAACTGTATACTGTCAGCAAAATTCTTCAGTATACTGTTGCAGTGGTATTATACTTGCTGATACAGTAGCAAAATTAGTAGTTGAACTAGTCGCAATCAGATCGTTAACATCGAAGGAGACGCAGAGAAGATAATCAGTTATATCCAATTTCTTTTTCTTCAATCCAAAATACACAACAACTCCCATATCATTGTATACTGTGATAGGCGGAATACGTTGCTTCACGGAATATTTGATATCAAGGAATCCGTTAGCAACAGATAGGAGAGGAATTTGTCGGATTGTGTTATGAAATTCTAAAAAATTAGATGACGATCTGATCGATAATGCTTCAACTTGAAAATTTTGATATATATGATTTTCAGTCCAATTTCCGCTATGTTGAACTAAAATGTAGCAATATTCATCATCCATTGGGAAACGATATGCTGTATAATGCAAAATTTACCTAAATTTAAGAAAAACACGATTTTGAATTAGTGATTTAGGACGATTAATAGAAAAATCGGATGAAAAATTTTGAAATCTTGAAAAAATTGCGCCCGGGCAGTTGATTTGAAAAAATCGTGTGAAAAGTGGTGAAAAATTTGAAGAAGAGAAGCTGTGAAACAAAGAGAAAATAGCGGGTAACAGGAGAAAAAAGAGACTCTGTTTTATGGAATGGGCATAGGAAGTAAATAAAGTACTGGGCAGTAATGTAATGGGTAATGTGATGTAAATAATTAGGATTTCTTGGGTATTTTTGTAAATATCCCTTTTTTTTTCATCCAACATCTGAATGCAACATGATGTTAATAACAAGAATGACCATATTTGCTTTGAAGCAAAACATTAATCAACAAAACTCGTTGCTTTTTTTTGAAAAAAAGACACTGGCCACGGCCATAGAAATGGTCTATTCGAAGTCATTTACTGATTTTATTTATTTCTACATAATGTCGAGGGTCTATCGGAAACAACATCTCCATCTTAGTGGGGTAAAGTCTGCAACTCCACTTGTGGAATAACACTGAGTATATTGTTGTTGTTTATTTTGTGCATAATAGCAGAAATTTAGCATACCAAATACTGTTCTTTTACAACAAATCCTGAACCAAAATATTACCTCAAGATCTTTAGTTTCTTATTCTCAATATTGCATCAATTATCAAAATTCTGAATACAACAAGGAAGACAAAAATTACAAGGGAATCCTTATTCGAGTTCCGATTAAAAGTGGAACAACGGAAAAAGAGAACAAAACATTGCCCTCAATATGGAAAACTACGACATCGTAGAAAAAGAGCTTAAGATGTCTCATTACTAGTGTACATAATATTCCCAACTACTCTCAAGAACTTCACTGCAAAAACTCTCTAGGATCAGTGACTTTGCCAGTCAATGCTGATGCTGCAGCTGTATATGGAGATGCAAGATATACCTGAGCTTCCTTGTGGCCCATTCGACCTGGAAAGTTCCTGTTTGTAGTTGAGACACACACCTGAAAAACAATAAGTCATGTAGTCAGGTAATGACCTACATTGCAATGAGCAACATCGATTTTTTTATTGCTACAATGGCGATGCCATCGTTGCTTTCACTCTAGTCAAGGTACTGAAAAGATAGCTAAAATATGTAGTAGCTTGCCTGAGGTTCATTTATCCGTCCATAAGTGTCTGGAAGGCCGCCAAGACAAGCACCACAACCCGGACTTCCAGGTGTATCACAACCTGCTTCCTCAAAAATCTGGGAACATGTTTTGCCATCAGATCCTGGTACTGGGAGACTATACAAGTCCATCCACACCTGAAACATTTTCAAATATTTTGAATCTTATGGCACGTCTCTGCACTGAGAAATGACTGCAGTAGCAGCACTAAAAGGTATTCACAAACCTTTCGAGTAGCCGGAACCAGGAAAGTTGGAACTTTCACTTTCTTTCCCTGCATGAGTCACAATCATTTGTTTAGCCGGACAACAAAGCATAATAGGGCCAAAAGAGAACTACGTTTATCTCCTCGCAAGATTTGAAGCTAGGTAAAAACATACGAAGTGCCAAAGAAAAGGATAAGTGAGGACAGTTTTAATTTTTGTACAAGACTGAAGCATATGATGGAGTATTATTTGCATATTTTCGCCTGCTAATATAGTTTATCGATGTCAAAGAACTTGGGCTTAACTCAACACCAAAAGCTAGCTCAAAGGGAGAGGATTGCCCAAGTCCATATAAACAATCCACCATCCCGTTCCCCAACTAATGTGGAACAATAACCCACTCCAACAATTGACAAGTCTTAAAGGAAAACAAGAAATTTTGACTTGCATATAAGACACGTGATCAAACATGGTATGCAATATCATGTTGCAACATCTTACAGAAGCTAGGAAAACTTTTGCAGCAGCCATGAAGTCCTCCGTTTTTCCTCCAGTACATGATCCTATGTATACTCTGTCGATTTTCACATCTTTGCACTCTCTTGCCAAAGCACGCTTATCAGGTGAATGAGGCTGCACGATGCACATAAAGCTTTGAACATTCAGAGAAAATACATTTTTATAGTAGTTGCTTGATTTTTGAGGAAGGTTAAAATGTAACTGACCCATATCAAGCTTTTGACAAATTATCAATTACAACAAATGTATGCAATTATATCGTTAACCCGCACATTCAAAATACCACTGATGCATTCAACAAATAGGAAAAGTGTAGAGCACGACCAACCTTAGCTACCAAAGGTTCCAATTTGGAGATATCAATTCTGTATTCTTTAAGGAATCTGAGATAAACAAAAGAAATCTCTTAAATATACAAGCTATGGCGATATGAACCTAGAATGATAATCAATTCAAAGTGATGACTTTAAGAGGAAAGGGTATACAGTGATGAATACCTGGCTCCTTCATCACTATAAACAGGTTCATAAGGCACGGAAGTCTTGTCCTGTGACAACATAACATAAATACATATCAACTTTGGAGTAGCAGCTCTTTTTTTTTCCTTTCTTCCAGGCAAAAACGATATTATTGATTTGTGGTTGATGACATTAAGACCGTGAAGAAGGGGGCAAAATTAAAGAGGTAAGCCGAAGTGATGTCTTGAATACACTTACCTTAAGATAGTCATTTGTAGTTTTATCAGCTGGGATGACACCATTCTTCCCACCAGCTTCAACAACCATGTTGCATATTGTCATTCTTTCTTCCATCTATTAGGGCAATGAGAACTGTTAACTATTTCAAGATGAGGCTTGCAGCCTGCTTAGGTCCATAAAAAGTATCAAGAACGCTTACAGTCAAGCTTTCAACTGTAGTGCCAACGAACTCCATTGTTTTGTATGTACCACCAGACACAGAAATTTCACCTATAATCTGCAACATGAAAGTCAACAGAGAACACAATTGGAAATTGCGGGATCACCAAGGTCAGAGAAGACGCAACGATGCAGCTCGTATGATTCACATAACTCATAAGATAGACAGAAATGAGCTGCAGGGTATCTAACAAGACTTACTTGCAATATCAAGTCCTTAGCAAGTAAGTAACTGGGCATTTCACCATCCATGATGAATCTCAAAGTTGGAGGCACCTACATCATGCAAATGTAAAATTTGATACATGATGTGCGATAGCAAGAACAGAAGGTATGTTAAATAAATTAAGAGGATTAATAGATAAACAAGATGTGGAACTGTCAACTCTTATACATCACATGCATTCAACTGTGGTCAAATAGAAAGTTCGAGCCTTATAAGCTGAAGAAGGTTCTCAACGACAACAAGCTCAGTAATGCGGTAGGCACAGAATCTTAAGTAAAACGAACACAAGTTTTCATCGCTATATTCAATGACAATTCATTAAGAGCCAAGTTTTTATCGAGCAACATGTTTAATTTTCATGCTTCGTATGTCACTGTGCTAGATTTTGAATCAGGAATCTGGAATGAAGAAGGGCCAAAGTACAAAACTGATATGTTTGGCATGAGGCAACTGAAGAAAGTGCATCAGTCATCTAAACCACAGATTGATAGTCGATGCTAATGCTCCTTTGGCTAAAAAGTACTAGTATAAATTAGGAAGTTTCATACTCTAAAAGAACAATCAACCTCTAAACAAACAGAACCAACAAATCTTGAACCGTGAATTGTAAATTACACTTCTCTGTTTAGGAAGCATCTACAGACCTTGAGCAAAATCTTTCCAGCACCCAAAACAAAACCTGCATCAGTATTGCCAATTCCAGTAGCAAATTGCCCAAAGGCTCCGGCATTACATGTATGAGAGTCTGTGCCCAGCAAAACCTGAAGAAAAATATAAGGATTTTACAGAGTTAAAATAAAGACTATGCCAGCACATGTCAAGAAGTCCCCATTGTGTGTAATTGGCAAATAATGTTCACCTCTCCAGGTCTGCAGTGACCTTCTTGGGCAAGAGCAATGTGGCAGACTCCTTTGTAATCTGGATTAGCCTACACTCATCACATATTAATTTCTCATTTGTCTACAGTAGATAAGAGACGCAAGCTCTACCAAAGCATATACTCCTAATAAGTTGGAATCTTCAGAGAGAAAGTAGCCATACCTGGAAGTTCCCTATATCTTTAATGTCATAGAAGTACTTAATATTTTGCTTAGTGCAGAAGTCCCTCAATATATCGATATTTCGGTGTGCTCGTTCTTCGGCCGTGAATACAAAGTGGTCAGGAATAACGACAACCTTATCGCGATCCCATACCTATGATATTGATCAGAACATCACATCATATTCAATTGGGAAAAACTTGTGTTTATTCAACATATTTCCAGCTCATTAAAATGTTCATGAAGAATGACTCTGGTTCCAATAACAATGCAAGCTTCATTTTATCATCCACAAGTACATGAAATCAGCTAAAACCAAATACACTTATAGACCATGCACAGACTGAATGACAGTGTAACCTCAAAAACAATTCTAACTCAGCCTAAAGCATATGCGATATCAAACTAACAAGAATAACAGAAGTTTTGAATAAACTAGAGCCCAAAATAGTTTTGCACTTGTAATTTAAACTTCAGGAGATAATATGCACAGTCCAATGTACCACTGATACTGTCCCCTTTGGGCTTAGTTGGCATGATTTTAAAACACGTCATTAGGATCTAAGGGTTGTTTCCTTATTGTTTTTGTGGATGTGAGATTGTTCTAGCTAGGGTGTTATAGAGATTCATCAATTGCCAAGTACAAACAGGAAAATCAAATTGCTCAATGATTAACATAAGGATACTCTATTAGCAGCAACAAGTACCTTAGCATCCTGACCAAACTGTTTCTTGAAAACTCCAATAGTGCCAGGGCCACAACCATCATGGGTCATCAGAAGATCAACATTGACCCACACATTGTCACCTGGAGTAACCTCAGACTTGCCAGAAGCCTTAGCTAATATCTTCTCAGTCATAGTCATCGCAGTCTTCACCTAACAAATGTCACCACAAACACACAAGCAAAGTTACACTAAAATCAAATACCCAGTTTTGGACTTCATTCTTGGAAAAATCAAACTTCTTTCCTACAATAAGTATATTAAAACTATCAAAATATACTAAACTGTGCCAGTGGTGGATGGTTTTCGTTCAGTCTGTTGTGATGACATTACTGAAACGATTCCTTTGTAAGCCTTTTTCTTAGTCTCAATGTAAAATGAAGGTTGTGATGAGAAAGCTGATAAACCAACATCTTTCTGCATGATAAAGAACAAGAAACATGAAATAAGTCAATGTGTCAACTTTCATGGAAGTCTTAGCCAAAACTCATATACCTTTTGCAAACTCAACTTTAGAAACCTCAAAACATAACACTATATTTTTTATAAGACAATAAGCATCCAGTTTATTACTTGTGTAGACACAATTACACAAACCTTGTTAATGAAAGGTGTGGAGCATGAGGCTATTGCTGAAGAAGCCATAGTTGATAAAAATTTAGCTTAAGCTTTTTCTTTAAGGTTCTTTTAAAGAACAAAACATATATATAGGAGCTTCCTTAAATGTTATGAATGGCGGATGATGGGCGTTAAAAATCTACCCAACTATTCCACTCTACAACTTTTAGTGACATAGGAGTATAATTAATTTATTAAGTCTTATTACCAAACTGTATAGACCTTGGCATACCATGCAACTCGATCCTCCTAGCTATTACAATCTGTCTTGCAGCTCTGCTTTTTTATGTGAAGGTACGTGATCGGGCATTGAATTTTAAGAAATAAATAACGACTTTTTGATATGATTTAAAACAAGCAGTGAATGATCTCATAAAATTACGTTGTTACTAAATATAAAAATGTGTCATTCTCTTTTGACTAACCAAAAATGAAAAAATTTCCCATAAAATGAGACGGGGATTCAATTCAGTAGCGAGGTTTCAACGAGTTCTTTGTGTTGTTCGTGCGTTCATATAAAATAGAAGTATATAGTCAGTGTGTAAGGGACGATCCCGAGCCCACAAGTTATTTGTGTCTCCTTAAGAAATCTAACCCCCTCACAGTTGCCCAAGGTTGACGGGTTAATTTCTCCAGGATGGAATGAGATAACAGTTCTACGGTAGCGGCACTTCAAACCGTAGAACTCTGCGAACACAAAGGAACGGAGCAAATCACACGACTTACTTTAGTATGCAGAAAAGAGAGAGGATGCAGTAAGATATTATGTGTTCTGTGTATTCTGTCTATTCAGTGTACTCTGTCTATGTCTAAAGACTGACGAATGACAAATATATATAGCCTATGGGAAAGCAGAATCTGAAGAGACACAACCATTCAGATGTGGCTGTTACAAAAACGACCACTAATGGCTGATTTTAATAATGGAAAAATGTGGAGGAATGAATCTGAATTCACTTCAGCTTCCCGTTACAAAACCGGATTAATATTAAGTATTAATAATAAATTATTAATTAATTAATTAATATTTTTAGTTTTTGTTGGTCCAAAAAATTAAGTCAATCAATCATATCAATTGACCGAATCCGGATCCGGAGCCGAGACGAGCGACGACGACGGCGCGAGGCTTCCCTTCTTCTCAACCCTTTTAGGAGTTGAAAGAAGCACTTCTCTATTTAAACCCAACAAAAGCCTTTTTCCTCTACCAATGTGGGAAAAAGTGCATTTCCCTAGTAAAAGGAACCTTTTCACCTTTCCACCCATTTCCCATTCACACTCTTCACATTCCAAAAACCCAACAATCCCCCACATAAATGGGGAATGGCTATATTATGGAAATATGCATGAGAGACTTGTGTGATTTGCAAGAAAGAATTAGTTGCATCGGGATAAGTAGGTTTTCCTTTGAACTTTCCGTAGTGAACATACATCGGATATACTCGATCAATCGGTTGATTTGATATCTTTGAACCGTTGAGCTTTGGTGTATACCTAGACAACGTAAGTCACACAACTAACCCTTAACCGTCTTTGGTTCTCACTGATGTATTCGTTTCAGCCATGAACACCGCCTGGTTTCATAAGTGCGTAGAGAATTTTTCATACCGAATTCTCCTTGAAGTGGCTTCCACTTCACACTTACATCGGTGATTTCTAAACGTGTAATCCCATAGATGTACACTATTTGATAATTACAATATCAAACTTAGATAATCATTAAAAAATCGCCTCTAGCGTTTTATCCTTGTTCCTTGAACATTGTCTTATCACGGAAATGGACCAAAAAATTTAGTTTGACAATGTTGGACCGTCATACACAACTTTGTATTCTCCTTGAACCTAATTCTTGGGATCTCCAGTCTCCTAGGTAGAGTTACCGCCGTGATGACTTGTCCTTGGCCATAGTCCCATTCCCTTCGATGAACACTCAACCGTCTCTCTAGTTAGGCCTTTTGTAAGCGGATCCGACAGATTATCCCTTGACTTCACGTAATCAATGGTGATAATTCCTCTAGAGACTAGGTCCCTAACGGTTTTGTGCCTTCGTTGTATATGACGATTCTTACCGTTATACATGACATTCCTAGCTCGTCCTATAGCCAATTGACCATCACAATGTATACAAATTGGTGTCAACGGCTTAGGCCAGAACAGAATGTTTTCCAAAAAGTTCCGAAGCCATTCAGCTTCTTCACCGGCTTTATCTAAAGCTATAAATTCAGCTTCCATTGTAGAGCGGACAATACACGTTTGCTTGGACGATTTCCAAGACACCGCTTCTCCACCAAGTGCGAAATATATCCACTTGTAGACTTAGAATCAGCTATGCCGGTGATCCGATTGGCATCACAATATCCTTCAATGACCGCAGGATACTTGTTATAATGCAATGCAAAGTCTTGGGTGTATTTTAAATATCCCAAAACACGTTTCATTGCCATCCAATGAGTTTGATTGGGATTACTCGTGTATCGACTTAGTTTACTTATAGCACAAGCTATATCTGGACGAGTACAATTCATGATGTACATCAAACTTCCCAAAACACGAGCATAATCCCGTTGCGACGTGCTTTGACCTTTGTTCTTTTTAAGAGCAAGATTTACATCAATAGGAGTCTTTGAAACTATAAAATCCAAATATTTAAAATTTTCAAGCACACTATTGATGTAATGAGATTGAGACAAAGCCAGACCTTGAGGAGTCCTATGGATCTTAACACCCAGAATTAAGTCGGCAACTCCTAAGTCTTTCATATCAAATTTGCTAGTCAGCATGCGTTTCGTAGCATTTATATTGGCAATGTCATTACTCATTATCAACATGTCGTCCACATATAAGCAAACAATAAAAACATAATTAGGAGTGTTTTTAATGTAAACACATTTATCACACTCGTTAATTTTAAAGCCATTTGACAACATTGTATGATCAAATTTCGCATGCCGTTGTTTAGGTGCTTGTTTTAGTCCATAAAGCGACTTAACAAGTTTACACACCTTCTTTTCTTTTCCTGGAACCACAAACCCTTCAGGTTGTTCCATGTAAATTTCTTCCTCCAAATCCCCGTTTAAGAACGCTGTCTTAACGTCCATTTGATGGATTTCAAGACCATACACGGCGGCTAACGCTATTAGCCTACGTATGGATGTAATTCTGGTTACCGGCGAGTATGTGTCAAAGTAGTCAAGACCTTCTTGTTGTTTATAGCCTTTAACAACAAGCCTTGCCTTGTACTTGTCAATAGTGCCATCAACTTTCATTTTCCTTTTGAAAATCCACTTAGAACCTAATGGTTTGTTTCTAGGAGGAAGATCAACCAACTCCCAAGTATGGTTGCTCAAAATAGATTCTATTTCACTATTGACTGCCTCTTTCCAAAATGGAGAGTCTGAAGAAGACATTGCTTCTTTAAACGTCCGAAGCTTATTTTCCAAAAGAAAAGTGACAAAGTCATCTCTAAATGAGGTAGAAGTCCTTTGACGCTTTCTCCGTCTTGGTTCTTCTTCATTTGGTGAATTTCCTTTGGTTCCTTCTCGAGGTCGTTTGGGTCCTTCACCAAATGACTCACATTCCTTTTTATACGGATATATATTTTCGAAGAATTCAGCACTATCAGATTCCATCACCGTATTGACATGAATGTCGGGATTTTCTGATTTATGAACCAAAAATTGATATGCTTTACTGTTTATAGCATATCCAATGAAAATACAATCAACTGTTTTCGGTCCTATCTTAACCCTTTTGGGTTTTGGGACTTGCACTTTTGCCAAACACCCCCACACTTTGAAGTAATTCAAGTTGAGCTTTCTTCCTCTCCACTTTTCATGTGGAATGGAAAGTGTTTTGCTATGGGGAACTCGATTGAGTATTTGATTAGCCGTAAATATAGCTTCCCCCTACAAGTTCTGAGGTAACCCCGAACTTATTAACAAGGCATTCATCATCTCCTTTAATGTTTGATTTTTCCTTTCCGCAATCCCATTAGATTGAGGCGTGTAAGGGACAGTTGTTTGATGAATAATGCCATATTTCAAACATATTTGTTCAAAAGGAGATTCATATTCGCCGCCCCTGTCACTTCTTATCATTTTGATCTTTTTGTTAAGTTGTGTTTCAACTTCATTTTTGTATTGCTTGAATGCGTCAATTGCCTCATCTTTACTACTAAGTAAATAAACATAGCAGTAGCGAGTGCTATCGTCAATAAAAGTTATGAAATACTTCTTTCCACCGCGAGATGGTATTGACTTCATATCACAAATGTCCGTATGAATTAAGTCTAATGGTTCAGAATCCCTTTCAATTGACTTGTAAGGGTGTTTAGTATATTTAGACTCAACACATATCAAATTTAGGCAATACTTCCAAATTGATCATTTTACGCAAGGTTTTATAATTGACATGTCCCAAACGAGAATGCCATAAATTATTTGACTCAAGTAAGTAAGAAGAAGCTGCAATTTTATTCATAGTGTCAACGACTATTACATTGAGTTTGAAAAGGCCCTCGGTCAGGTAACCTTTTCCTACATACAGCTCATTCTTAGTTATTACAACTTTGTCAGAAACAAAAACACACTTAAACCCGTTTTTAACGAGAAGTGCAGTAGACACCAAGTTCTTCCGTATTTCAGGAACATGAAGAACATTGTTCAGAGTCACAACCTTGCCAGATGTCATCTTGAGGAATATATTTCCATATCCTTCAATTTTGGCCGTTGCAGAGTTGCCCATAGAGAGTGCCTCTTCAGGTCCAGCGGGAACATATGAAGCAAACGCTTCCTTCACAGCACAAACATGGCGGGTGGCTCCTGAATCAATCCACCATTCTTTAGGATTTCCAACCAAGTTGCATTCAGAGATCATAGCACACAGATCAATGTCTTGCACTCCTTGGGCCAATTTATTCTCTTCAACCATGTTGGCTTGACCTTTTTCTTTTTTCCTGTCCTTGTCCTTCTTCGCAACACGACAGTCTGCGGACTTATGTCCACTCTTTCCACAGTTGTAGCAATTTTCCTTGAACTTTTTCTTGCTAGGGTTGGTCTTCCCTCCAAAAGGCTTCTTTCTCTTATTTTGATTTGGATTATGCTCAACAATATTTGCTCCCGCTATTGTAGCATTTCCACGAGCCTTCTTTTCAGCAGATTTGTTGTCTTCTTCAATCCTTAAGCGTACAATCAAATCTTCAAGGGTCATCTCCTTGCGCTTATGTTTCAAGTAATTTTTAAAGTCCTTCCATAATGGAGGCAACTTTTCAATCATGGCTGCAACTTGAAACGCCTCATTAATCATCAGACCTTCAAAGAAAAGTTTGTTAGCAACAATATAATTAATACTTTTAACAAAAGTATTAATCAGGATCAAACCTTCAGCAAGGAGATCATGGATAATGACTTGAAGTTCTTGGACTTGGGATACAACAGATTTTTTATCCACTATCTTATAATCTAGAAATTTGGCAGCCACAAATTTCTTCAGTCCAACATCTTCAGTCTTATATTTCTTTTCCAATACATTCCACAGTTTCTTTGACGTTTCAACATTACTATAAACGTTGTATAAGTCATCTTCCAAGCCACTTAGAATATAATTCTTGCATAGGAAGTCATAATGCTTCCAAGCCTCAATCACAAGGAAGCGTTCGTTTTTAGGTGTTTCATCATTCAAGACCGGAGCATCCTCCTTAATAAACCTTTGCAGGCTTAAAATGGTCAGATAAAAGAACATTTTTTGCTGCCACCTTTTGAAGTCCACACCAGAAAACTTCCCCGGCTTTTCTGCAGGTGGCATAACCGTTGCAGCAGCAGCACGGCTAGGCCCAGCAGCACCAGAAACTGTGGTAGCAGTAATACTCACAACTGGGACAGTTGAATCCACTCCGTTTGTCATCTCTGTCACAATGACACAAACAGAAACAATATCAACAAACTGTTTAAACAATTGGAGTAGAAAAACCATGAAGGCTTTTAGTCTCCACAAACAGATTAGTTAACAGTAAGTAGGAGCAGAAAACCACGAAGGTTTTAGTCTCCTTAACCAGTCTCCTAAAATGATATTTATTAAAACGCAGAAAATAAATAACATTAGATTTCTTAAGCTTGTTGTTCCTGCGTTCAAATAAATCAGAAAATACAAAACAGAAGTATATAGTCAATGTGTAAGGGACGATCCCGAGCCCACAAGCTACTTGTGTCTCCTTAAGAAATCTAACCCCCTCACAGTTGCCCAAGGTTGACGAGTTAATTTCTCCCAGGATGGAATGGGATAACAGTTCTACGGTAGCGGCACTTCAAACCGTAGAACTCTGCGAACACAAAGGAACAGAGCGAATCACACGACTTACTTTAGTATGCAGAAAAGAGAGAGGATGCAGTAAGATATTATGTGTTCTGTGTATTCTGTCTATTCAGTGTACTCTGTCTATGTCTAAAGACTGACGAATGACAAATATATATAGCCTATGGGAAAGCAGAATCTGAAGAGACACAACTATTCAGATGTGGCTGTTACAAAAACGACCGCTAATGGTTGATTTTAATAATGGAAAAACGTGGAGGAATGAATCTGAATTCACTTCAGCTTCCCGTTACAAAATCGGATTAATATTAAGTATTAATAATAAATTATTAATTAATTAATTAATATTTTTAGTTTTTGTTGGTCCAAAAAATTAAGTCAATCAATCATATCAATTGACAGCGGATCCGGAGCCGAGACGAGCGACGACGACGGCACGATGCTTCCCTTCTTCTCAACCCTTTTAAGAGTTGAAAGAAGCACTTCTGTATTTAAACCCAACAAAAGCCTTTTTCCTCTACCAATGTGGGAGAAAGTGCATTTCCGTAGTAAAATGAACCTTTTCACCTTTCCACCCATTTCCCATTCACCCTCTTCACATTCTAAAAACTCAACACTTTGTACGCGTGTAACAAAAAGTATATATACTTTTTCTCTCGAATTCCCTATTACTCTTGGTCCTTGTTCTTGGTCTCTGTGAAAGATCTAGTCGATGGGAATGAATCCATGTTCAAATATTGAGACGGGGATGTATGTTGTATTAGATGACAGTGCATATATATGAAGAAATGAAAACAAGGCCTTAAAACGACTTAACTTTTCAAGTTAAAAGTTTTTACTGAAATATTGTTTGAATTGCTCTGTTAATAATATTTTATTAAAATAACAATGTTAACTGGCTCCCCAAATGAGAAATGAGATGAGACAATTCATTTGAAAAGTCATAGTCTGAGTAGCATCTTACGAGTTCTTTAATTTTGGTTGCTAATTAGGCTTGGGTTTGTCGAGTTGTTTTGATAGGAAGCATCGCTTTTTATTAGCTATATACATATAAGTCTATAACTAGAATTTGGTAACAATTGGGTAGACATAAATTAATTCTCAATTAATATGGTAAAGTTTGAAATACAACTTGTTAGGTTTTAGAAACATGTCATTAATACTACTCCCTATAATTTAACTTTTCCCAAAAGTCGTTAACATGCTAAAAGCTTCTCTTTTGCTTCGGTACTGTACATTCTTAGAAAGCCTAAAATGTGATTAACGATTCTTGTATTTTGCACAGTTTGTGATTATGAACTGCAATGTAGGTTGCAGTGTTGCACGTACCTACACTATATTCCACCAAGGCTTGTCCAGTCCATAAGCATGGGCTTGCTTAGGTAATCATGCTCACTGAAGTAGCAGCAAATGAGTTTACATGCGTTGTACCTGAAATTCGCACAAGTGATCTCTCGATTGTTAGCCTTGACCATTATTCCTCATATCAATCATGTACATAAAACATAATTAGAATAGCAGAATTTTTCTACCAAACCTTTTATGTATATGT
The DNA here is from genome assembly GCA_029990175.1 of Petunia secreta. Classification (NCBI taxonomy): domain Eukaryota; kingdom Viridiplantae; phylum Streptophyta; class Magnoliopsida; order Solanales; family Solanaceae; genus Petunia; species Petunia secreta. Next base: position 17,732,834 of record JARKIP010000010.1, read on the forward strand.
CTATTTTATAAGGTGAATTCAAATGGCAATCTTTTATCATTTACGCATCAAATTGTGCATAGTATGTTTTGTATTGGTCTAAACCGATTTAGGACAATAAATCGAATTTGGGTCAAGAATATAAGCAATACTAAGTATCAAAACTGTGATAACAGGTAAAATCAGATGTAAATGATGAAGGAATAACGAGATTTCAATATATGAGATTGAGTACAAATTTTGCCAGAGTTTCTGTATATATTTCTAGATGATTATATTGTAAAATAAAGTGCTATTTATAGACTAATGAATACAAGGAGTTTTGGCCATGTTCTCCATATTTTCAACTAAGCCACCCACGTCTCAACTCCCTTGAAAGTGGGGTTAGTGGGCCGAAATAATGGAAGATCACTTCGCTGAGAATAAGCCAATCAACCGAGGCTTAGGATGCTAACCTCGGAGACGCGAGCTTGCTAGCTGACCGAGGTGATGTTCCACCGAGGTGCAGTATGAATTCCGTTCTTCGTTTGTTGAGTTTGGTAACCCAGTCGTTCACCTCGAACCATAACTTGTGAATATCCATTCGGTTAACTCTGAATCATGCCACCGGAGTGCCACGTATGCAAGTCGACTTTTACCCAATACAGATAGTCCTCCCACTCCTTGGGCGAGTGTCGGAGTCACCGAGGAGTGGAATAAAATTGAGCGGGAGAATGACGCGGTGAAATATACGCCAAGAAATTTAAAAAGTAATCCATCACTTCACCTGGCCGTTGTGCCTTACGTGGTGGCCGTTGGTTAGTTTCAAATAGTCACGTCTTTTTGTTCATCTACAGTGAAGAGAGAAAATCTACACGAAATCATCTTCTCCATTTGTAATTGTTCATCTACAGTGAAGAGAGAAAATCTATAGCCATTGAAAGAGCCACAAAAATTCCTCTGTTTTCCAGATCTTAAGATCTACACCTCCATCATGTCTGCTACACATTCTATTCGGGGTTCTAGTGGATCTTCAGAGTTGAGGGTTCCCCCCGCCGACACCATGATCGTCGGAGGAGAGTTGGTAAATACGCCTCAACCACTGAACATCGTCACTTCAGTGGAAGGTGGTGAGGAGACTACATCGCATATGGGAGGTTTGAGGCGGCGCAAATAGACCGCTGGTCGTGATAAGGTCGTCGGAAGAGACGATGATAGTGATGACGGTGCTGAGGGTGAGGATGACGTCGAGGCTGAAGAGGACGAAGTCGAAGCTACGGAGACTGGGGCTTAATAGCCCGTGTGCCGAAGAGGGGCATGATGCCGAAGCTAGGCCCTAGCTAGGGGCCTAAGAAGAAACCACCAAAGATTCCCCTCGAGCAAGAGCTCGAACCTCATCATATCATCCCCTCGAACTTCAATACTAATAAGGATCTCAAGATGCAAAATCAAACGGTCGATCAGCAAGAATTGAATAGGAATGTGCCGGTGCAAACGACGCCTTCGATCCTTACTCAGGCTCATGTGACACTGATCCAAAAGGAGTGCCGATTTGAGCCCGAAGTGAAAATTATTATCCCTAATCCAACTAGCATTTGTGATCATATCGAAGGGTTGTCCTTCGCATAAACCTACCCATTCACCATTGGGCTCTCATTCCCTGTCCATAGGGTGATTGATGAGTTTTTTCGAACATACAACCTATGTTTGGCTCAGCTGGGCCCCGGTGTTTGAAGGGTCGTGCAATGCTTGGATTGGCTGAGCCAAAGAGCCATGGCAGATTTTACCTTCCAGCATCTTATCTCTCTTGATTACCCACATTTTCACAAGGCCGGGGTTGTGGCCTTGAACAACCGGGGTAAGTACGCGATTCTTACCAAAAGTGAGGACCACGGAGACCAAGGTTGGTGTGACCGTTATATCCTTTTGAAGACTAGCGTCTTATCTGTCGAGCCTAACTTTTCAGAGAAGTGAACAAGACACATAAGTATTTTGTTGTTATCATTCCCTTCGGTTAATATTTTTGCTTCCTTCTATCTTCTGACCTTATTTTGATTTGTTTTCTCACTTGCAGCCAATAAGGTCGACGTCATGCCTCCTGAGGGTTTATCCAAATAGGTCAAAGCTGTGACCAAAGCTCGCAAGCGTCCTATTCGGTCTTGGATGGATATGGCTGCTAGCAATGGTTGGGCATGTAAGAGGCATTGTGAGTCTTTTGTCACGACCCAAATTTCCAAGGGCTCGTGATGGCACCTAAACAATATTTTCTTAGGCGAACCAATAAAACAAGATGCGGAAAAGAACAATAATGTGAAAAGATCATAAATGGATATATAAATATAAAAGGGTGAAGTCCAAAAGAATATATCCACAAAAGAATTGGAGCATTCTAAGAGTGACTCAATAAAGTATGAATATACATCAAAGAAATCTGAGTCCCATCTCTAAGTGACTCCGGCGGTATGCCACCACGGTCTGTGTGGTCGGCTCACCTCAATCAAAAGTCTCAGAAGCCTCGGGAACCGCTAACGTCCGGGCTGCTGACTGGATGAAGGACCTGCACACGTAGCAGAGTAAGTTATGAGCCGAAGCCCAGTAAGATCACCGACAGGCCCGCTAAGGTACCCTTGCGGGACAAGTCGCTACATGCATCATAAGCAACAACATACTATAGTAATCATACAATAAAGTAGTGAAATCACAAATAGATGTAACACATTCCGTACACACAAGTAGTAACCAGAAGTCTCAAGGATTTTGCCCATCCAACGTAAGGCATAGGTCAACTCAGCGGCGGTTTGGAGGTCCAATCTCTACTCCTGTGCCGACTAACCTAGACCTACGATGGACTAGCAACACCACTACTAAGTATCAACCATATACCGTGACCCGAAGTCACTATCACAATCATGAATAAGTAGACCAACGACCCGTAGTCGTTGGCTCATCTCAAATCTGTCTACGATCGCACCACACCCCCTGTCAAGTGCGTCGTATCTCAATAAATTAAGTGACCACACCACACCCCCTGTCAAGTGTGTCACATCTCAAAGATCAAGTGTCCACACCACACCCCCTGTCAAGTGTGATACATCTCATAGTATAGGCGACACCACACCCCCTGTCAAGTGTCCCTCTAACAGTATTAATATCCACGACATTAATAACAATAACAGAAATAATAACAGAAATATTAATAACGATAATATTTCATAGTCACCGTAACCCAGGTTGGTTATGCTAGCTGAACGTAAGGCGAAGGTTAAGCCGACCACAGTTTGGGGGTACAATCCCTACTCCCATGTCGTCCAACCCAAGGTTACGTATAGACAGCACTACCCAACCCGGCACGTGAACAAATCAAGTACCAATATCATACAAAAGCCGGCAAAATCCTCGGCAAGACATTTATCATGACATGCCGGCAACATCCTCGGCCATGTCCCAAGTTCTTGCTATCTAAGCATGGCGTAGCAAGCGTTACTACGATATAAATTTAAGCTACCTCGACGTAGCGTTTAGACCGGCACATACCTCGGTCGAGTCACAATCTCGCTATTTATAACAAACAATAATAGCAAGTAATTCACATCATTAATCCTAACCATTGTTAGGTATATATATGCGTACATGAAGCATACTAGCATGAAGGAAGAGTCCACAAGCACAATAGAGGTCAAGTCTCACTTACCTCGAAATTCGGGCTCAAATGCCGGGAAGAATCTCCTTTCCCGCTCGCCTTGTCCGCGAAGGACTCTGCACTAGGTCTATTAAGACAAGATATAGCACATATGAGTGCTCAATTATAGCTATTTAAGCCTATAGGCATCCTAGGGTAAAAATTACCAAAATGCCCCCGGGTAGGGCCGAGCCCTAAATTTACAAAATGTACTTTTCCGGACTCCCCACGCTCCCGTGAGTCCAAAAGTACACTTAGATTCCACATGCGAGCCTTGCTCGATGTCTTTCCCCAATTCTTAAGAATCTAGGGTTCTAACCCATTTCCAAGAATCAACCCTTTGATTCTTGTGTTAATCAACATAAAGATGGATTGAAAGGGCTTACTTTAAGTGTAAGTATGATTGGGTCTTCAAGAAATACCCAAAAATCGCCTCAAGAGCTCACCAAATGATTTTTATAAGTTATGAACCGAAATGGCCCGAAATGGCCTTTTTATAGCAGTTTTTGCCTCTGTGACAGCTTCTTTTGAAAAAATCATAACTTTTGATAGGAATGTCAAAATGACCTGAAACCGGTTCCATTAGAACCACAACTGAAAGGGCTACAACTTTCATGTTTTGAGTTTTTCCTAATTCCTTACGGATTGGCCGGAATATCAGCTTTTATCCGGCTGTTTGCGCCAAAACAGAACAGAAAAGTCGCACCAGATTTTCTACTGTTTTAGGGGCAAAACGGGACCCTACGAAGCTTTGAATGATCCCAAATTTTGCACAAAAGCCATAAAGTACTTGGGTGACATGCTCGTCAAGACGGAACTCAATTCGGACCTCCAGAACTCAAAAAGTGGGTCCCACGGCAAAGGTTCAATTTTCGACTTTCGCCAAAATAGCGAAATTTAACCAAACGACCTCGGAATCCAATTCCGAAAGTTGCTACAAGTCAAAAATGACTATACGAACCTAACGGAACTTTCGGATCTCTCATCAGAGCTCATTTGCTCAAATCGAGCTCGGAAACCTCTTTTAACTCTTTTAAACTTCCGAAACGGGGACTTTATCAAAAGTCCTATCAAACGAGGTCCGTTTTCAATTTTGAAGGTTGCTACATATCATAAATGACGAGACGGACCTAACGGTGCGCTCGGATTTTCCATCGGGGTTCGTTTACTAAAAACGACCTATCGAAACCCCAAATTCCTTTCCGGAATTTCATAAACGGATCCTTTTCTCGAAAACCTATCAAACGGACTCCGTTTCGACTCAGATTTCACAGACGGGTCATAAATGACCTAACGGAGCTTTTGGGACTGTCGACATGCAAATCGAGGTCCCGGATCCCCTAACGACTATTTGAGGGTCGTTACATCTTTATTATGATTTTATGCCGAGGGGGTATCGCTCGAGGCTTCTTTTCTTGTTGCTAATGCATCTCCTCATGTCAGGCTTTCCCAACAGAGTAGTTAAAAAGAAGAAGAACAAAAAAGGAAAAGGAAAAAAGAAAGATAAAGAAGATACCGACTCCGACGACAATATAGCCTCGGTGGTGAATCTAGTTGGGGATTTGAAAGAGCTCATGTCTTTGAAGACTTCCAAGTCTTCGAATGGTTCCTCTGGCCAGGGGACCTCAAAAGGTGATGTTGACACCTTCCTCGGTCACTTTACTTGTGCTTCCACTTCCCCTCGTTTCTATGTTTGTAAACCTTTCATGTCATCTTTTGCAGGTTCAAAAAGAAAGAAGGTAACCTCGAACTAGTCTTCTCGCTCGGTCCACACTCGTACCGAATTAATGACCTCCCACAGGCCCAAAGTTGTTGTTGAGCAGCGCCGGTGATTGATCGATGAGCCCATCGGTGAGGGTACCGAGGATTCGGAATCCTGTAGGGAAGTTGAGATGGTGGATCTTGAGGGTTTGGAGTATGACTCCGATGCAGCTGTTGCCAAAGCTAAAGGCAAGGCTAAAGTCGGGGAGATTGGGGCCTCCACCGCCGAAGGGGGAACAGCTACCAGCGCTGCTCGGGCACAATATGAGCCTCTTAGAGTTTCGACTCCGAAGAGGTCTTTGAGAAAACTTGAGGTATTAGCTTCATCGAACCTCTTGGAGAGCTCTCGTAGAGGCATTTTGAGCCTCATGCCCCTGCTAAGGCCAAAAGAGGATGCTATTGTTCAGAAATTCCCTCCGGCTCAATTAGCCACTACTCTTGCTGCAAACGCACTTAGGGTAAGCATTACTGCTTTCAATCTCCTTTTGTTTGGGTGTTTACTTATTCTGATCCCTTGATAATTTTTGCTCAGGGTTTCATTCTATCACCGAGGGCTGTTGAACTCGAGACCGTAAGGTATGAAGAGGTTCAACGTGTCACCAGTGCTTGGGACAAGCAGAGGGATAGCTTCAATGCTCAAATCGCCGAATTGAAGGCTCAATTGGCCAAGTCCTACTCCGATAATGGCAGCCGCCTCCGAAGCCAAAATACAAGCCTTAGGCGATGGTTTTAAAGCAGAGCGCTTGAGGCTGGATTCCGAAATCATAAGGCTTTCTGGTGAGTTAGCTCAGGTCAAGAATGAATCCATGGAAGAAGCCAACAAGTACCACAAGTAGTTGAAAAAATATGTGCTCGAGATCCAAAGGCTAGAAGGCCAGAACTCAAGGATCCCGACTCTTGAGACCGAGGTTAAGCTGCTTCGAGATGAAGTGGTGGACCAAAAGGAAAAGGCCAAGATCAGAGCCAAAAAGGCGGAGCTGGATAAGCGGTTGGCTGTCATCAAATCTCGGTTGAAGTTACTCAAGCAGTGTCTGTTGACACCGAATTTTGTCCCGAAAATTTTAATTAAATATCTAATTATCTAATTAATGGACAATTTTGAGAATTACATGTAATTGATTAATTTCTGAGGAAAATACCAAATTTTATAAAGCATAGCCTAATTTCTATCCTACTCGGGCAATGTCCTTCAATTTCTTATTAATCTTAAAGCATGGCTAAAAATGCTCATAAGCCTAAAGTCAGGCTTACCTGTGCAATCCCTTCATTAGTTGATTTAACCTTTAGAAAAGGGCTAAAATTGCCATTCCATACACCCCATCAGCCTATTTTTGTACACATATACATACATACACTATACGTATATCAGTTCTCCATTTCAGCCCTAACCCGTTCCCAAATTCCCCAATTTTGACCCGAAATCTTGATTCCCATTCGAGCCCTAATTCCTTCCCCAATTTCCCCCCAAAATCTCACCACAACCAGCCAAAATCCGCGTCACCCTGGCCCCCTACCTATACCCTCTCTCCAGTACAACTGTCGAATGCGTCCATTTCAAAATCGTTCAATCCGAGCCGTGGATATTCTTCCAACGGACATTTCCTTGATGACAAGGATGAATTCGGTACAATCCCTAGGGGATTTGACCAAATTCACCCTTGTTCTACAAGGAAATTGCAAATTTAGGCATGGATTTGAAACTTTGGAGCCAAAAATCCGAAACCCTAACCGTGACTATAAAAAGGTAATATTTCTCATTTTTTACCTAGGTTGGAGATAGAGAAAAAGAGGCAGAGCCTATAGGCATATATTTTCAGTTTTAATCTTTAAAAGAAAAAGACAGCATTTTGGTTTATGTTTGGGATTCAAACATCGGTTTCGTGTTTGTTATCGCTTCATTTTGCGTATCGTTTCTTCAATATCTGAGTCGTCGACCTTGTTGGAGTGGTCGCTTTTATTCGAGTCGCATTCTTCAGTCCTTTGCCTTAGTTTGCTGCACAGCAACAGGTAATCCTCACCTCCTTTTCATTAAGTTTCTTAGCTCCATTTCCTGTTTAACTGATGACATGTAAATGTAGTTCACTCTGGTATTATGTGGCTTCCTATTTGAGTATGAATCTAAAAATGGTGTAAAGTTTTAAGTCGTTATTAAGCTCCAACAAAGTTACTGTGAGCTAAAATTAATAACTTTATACAAGATTGGTGCTCTCGCTAGTTCAAAACTGTTTTAAAGCTATCGATAAGAATGTTACTTGAACTAGTTAAGGTTGTGTTGTTAAATTTGTATCCATTGTTTGCAGCAAATTAGAAGAAGCATTAGTTGATTCTTAAGGAAGTTCCATTTTCGACTTGTAAAATATATGCTTCATCCATAAGGTCATCTTTCATTTTGATTTAAAGAAAAGGGGACTGTTCCTTTCAGTTTCAATTCATTGTTTCTGAAGTTGCATTTAGGTAGGATTGGCTGGATATTTATAGCTCTGCTTCAGATTTCTTTTCTTTCCTTTAGTTGCTTGTGTTAGAAAAAATGCTTCTTTAATCTTAGGTCCTGCCTATACCCATATGCAAGAGCTCCATGTTTTTCCTATTTTCTTTGTTCAATTCTATGAGTTGTGATTGAAGCTTCTGGGAGGTAGATGATGTTTCAGGTCTGGTGAAGTTGTTTCTGGTTCTTCTATGAATGAGGGGTCGGTTTGCAAACTCTGGTAGTAGTAGGAAGGAGTTATTGTTTGTTGCATGTTGTTCAGGAGGTTTGCATGTGCTGCTTTAGGCTTAGAGTTGGTGCAGGGAGTTTTGTAGGCTGTTCATAGGTTGTTCTTTGTTTTCAAGGCCTTTGTTTAGGAGTTGTGTGCAGGTAGTAGTAGAGAGAAGCCTGGGAGTTAGTTCTGGTCTTGTTTTCTTGTTGTGGCAGTTTAGAGATGCAGTAAGTTAGTTCAGGGTGGTGAGTATGTGTATGTCCAGCAGGTGTAGGGTTATCTTATTATATTTCAATCAGTTTGTGACTGAATGAGTTATTCCTGGTAGCTCAGGGTGTTAAGAAGATCCTAGATCTCTATTTGTGTGAGTATGAAGTTGGCAGATGAGTGCAAAGAGATGGTTCTATTATTATGAAGATTGTGCAAGGTCTCGCTTGTTGTTTGTGAGGTCTGTTAGCTGGTGTGCATGTTATGGCTTGGTCTTGAGTTAGTATAGAGATAACAGCATGTTTTCCAGTGGTTTGGAGAGGGTTTAGTGATGTGCAGGTGTTTGGAGTTTGTTGGAATGAGTTCTAGGAGTTTGTAGGTAGCAAGGAGTTATTTTCTTGGTTCAGCTCAGGGAATAGGTAAGGGTGAGATGATAGGTTGGTTTCCGCTCTATTAGGTAGTATTCTACTTTCGTCAAAGCTGAGCATTCCTTCAAGTTTTCTTCGTTTTCTTGTTCTGTATCTTGACATTCCAGATTTTTCTTAGTACTTATGAGTTTCAGCTATATCTGGCATCTTTCTTATTCCTTGAAGTTGTCTAGTATTCATTTTATTTGTCTATTTTCAGCTAATCCTTGCTGGTTTAACTGTCTCTGATCCTTAATACCTCCCATGGTGAGTTTGTAAGTATATCAAAAGAGGCGTGGATAGTTGTTCAAGGAGATTAGGTCCATGATTGGGACAGGGTAGTGAAGCAAGCGTTATGTTAGGTGCTCAATTCCAGGCCCTTGGTTCTGTCAAATATCCATGATTAAATGTTTTTCTTTCTTGTCTCAACACCTTGAAATCTGTATTGGTTTAAGTTTACTAAACGTTGTCGATAATATTGCATGAAAGTCTCCGGACTATAACTAAAAATCTCCGGACTATAACCGTAGATTTATGCTTTTTTTTACTGAAAGCTTTCTTTGTCTTTGTTTGCTTATTTTCTATCTTTGCTTGCGTATCCTAATCCTTTCCTTATCTTCTATTTTTCTTTGCATGAACTCTTGGGAACGAGTTGAATAAAAACTCACAAATTGGGATGGCATGCATTTGGAGTTATTTGATCCGCTCCGCATTTTCGGGACTTGATATCCCCGAAAATGCAAAAGAAAAAGAAAAAATGAAAACCTTATGAAATACAGGGCTTATATTGAGCTTGCTATCCGGGTTCTACCTTCTAAACTCCTTCTCTCCCGCCCCTCCCCCCCCTTTAGAAAACATGTTTTAGGATCCCCGTAAACTGGACTAGGACTTTGCATGTTAGAAGCTTGGTAGGACAGCCGCTTTATTGAATCGTTATCTTATCGCATGTTTAGAATTAATTATACAATTGCTTATCCCGTTCCTTTGGGATTCGCCAATTACTTTAAGATATTAAGAACTAGTTGTCAATTAGTGAGTGCAAATTAAAATTCAATTAGGACAAAGACGCAACAATTTTGCTAGCCAATTAGTGCAAAATCTTGATTTATGGATTTCAAACGAATTGCAAGAAACCCTCCTGTTGACGATAATGGAAAAGATCAAATAGTTGGCGCCAACATTAATGTTGCAGAAATTAAGAAACTTGTATGTTAATAAATTTTATTTTTTGTTAATTAACACTTCCTTCATTATTTACTGATTACATTTTGCTACTTACTTCATCAGATAGCAAGTGGGTCTCGATCTATAAAGAAATAATTGGGAAACTTAAAGGAACATATTGCTGTAAAATTTGATGACATGCTTGCAGCTGTTGCTTTAGTTGGAAAACCTAAAGTTCTGTCGTATCTAGAGGTACTTTCTTTTTTGGTTTATTATCTACACTTGTATACCATTTTACTATGCCGTATACGTCAACAGTAATACCACCTTAACATTGTAGGTCCATTGTTGGAAAAAAATAACAAAAAAAATTATTTTCTTACTGTATTCCATTGTGGTAGTCTGTATACCATAAAAGTGTACTTGTTTAACTGTTTTGCAATAAGACAGAAAATTTTCTCCAAGTGTTTATCAAATTTTTTTAGGGCACAATACTTAGGTTTGCTACTTTTTTTACGGATACGACTAGAGATGATTGCAAGGATAATGATGAATGTAATTGTTGTGCCGATGGGATGAATAGAGATCAAGATTGTTTTGCCCAGTATGACAATAACGTATACCCATTCTCGAGTTTCGGCTGTGTGAATTTAACTGATTCAATTGATCCCAGTGATTTGGAACAATCTTCTGTAGATCCACTAACAAGTTCTAAGTACTTGAATTTCAGTGAAGATTCAATTGATGTTACTTGTTTGGAGCAATTTTCTATGCATCCACTTTCAAGTTCTGACTAAGTGTATACAAGTACTCCTAGCACCCAACCAGCTTTTATTGCTTGTGATGTTGCTGCTTTGAATATAGTATTACTTGCAATAGTGAAGTATGCAGCACCGGGTACGGTGTCGTCTGAAACAACGGGTATTGCTCCTCGTCACGACCCAGTTTGGGCCGTGACCGGCGCTTAGGAACTAAGTCCCTAGCAAGCCTTATCAAAATTCTACAGCAAATCGACCAGAGTTTCCCCTGTTTTAGGCCAATCCAAAAATATACCTGCTCAACCAGAATACCAAACACACCAGTAATAATAGTAATTACTCCAAAAACTACATCTTTAGAGCATTAACCAAGCAAGTGCTCCATCTAACTCCCAATCAACAGGAAACGTCTGACAAGAAGTAATAAGTTCATAAAGGCCTAAAATACTCGCAATACCAACTTATTAACTGAATAACCAACTCAAGACAAGACAACTGACTAACAAATAACTAAATAGAGCGACTCTAAGAGTTTCCAAATAAGGAAAATAATAAATAAGTGAAACTCTTGCCCACGTGAACTAATGCGGGGCTCACCGAGATTATCAACTCGCAGCTCCAAGAATGAAGATCCTCGGCTACGGCACCTGCTGTATCTGGAAGGAAAATATAGCGAGGAGTGAGTTGCAACGCTTATCCACAACCATTTTAAGTGGGGACAAGTCAGAAAACATGCCAGTTCCAGTATATCATATGTAGCAATATATCTAGTAAAAGAAAATGTCACTTTCAGAAACAGTAACCAGTAAACAATAATCAGGCTTTCAAGTATTTCTTGTAAATGAAAATCAACATCAATAAGTAGTAAATTCAGTATTCCTTAAATTATATCAAGTATATAGGTTTGGGAGATTTCCAAGAACAAACCATGTAATCAGTATAAATTCCTCCCTGAGGAAATCAGTAACGGTAAGCTAGTTCTACTTTCCCACTAGCAAGGAATGTAACGGTAATCCGAAGTATATAAGGTGCACCAGGTCTAACGTACCGGTCGTTAGCTACGGGTCAGTCAAGGCTATCCCAAAAATATATATATTCGCTATACCAAGTACATGGCATTTCGAGTAACAGTACAATATTTCACATAGCGGTAAAACATGTCAAGTAGCGGAAAAAATAAATCTTGCGATAGTAAAATAATTCAAATAATTATTTTGGTACGTATCTTGTAAAAGGACGTGTCCCATACAATTCAAAATATTCAGTAACACATTTTACGTCAAAATCAAGTAGAAACCATGCAGGTTATGGAAATACAAATTGCGGTAAGGTCATCACTCACAGTACAGACGAGTGTAGCTCAAGCGTATCTTCCACGAGCAAACCAACACCCCGTCCAGTCCATCTATAATCACATTGTATTGGTCTCGTATTAGTTCCCTTGTTTAGGATAATTCATAAGTAATTTAGAATCTCCTACCCTCGGGGTTCCCTGTTCGACTCTCGTTTGACAAATTCAATTGGTTCATTAATTGTCTATTTATCGATTCAGCGGTTCCAGAACGGAGGGAAGAATCATGCTCTTATGTTTGATCTAACAATTTGTAAAAAGGGAAAAATAATAACTTGCTTTGCTTAGGAAGAGAGAAAAAGTACTCGGATGCTTTACATAGTACTGCCATATACCCAAATGGTACGTAAGCTTCAACGATTCATGGTTTTTCTATGTTCCAATGCTATTGAATCTCACTATAATCAGGTTATTATATCACCAACTTACTGCTATTACGGTAGTATGTAATTATTAAAAACAATTGAGTAAAGGAAGAATTTAACCAAGGCAAAAAGTTTTGTTTGCCTTCCTTCTCGTGTTTCTCTGTATTTTGTTTTCCTTGTAAACTTTTCCTTTTGTTTTTGTTTCGTTTGGTAATTACTTCGGCAGAAGCTTAAAGCTTCTTAGTTTTTCCTAATCCTCTTTGTACCAATATTCTTTCTATTTGGACTCTGCAGAGTCCCTTTTGACTTGCTCATTTCTTTCTTTATTTATTTTTTATTTTTTTGAAATAATATATGAAATGACTAAATTGCCCTTGTTTTATTTAACTAGGGTATTAAAATCTCTCCTCCTGAAGAAATTCGGTCCCCGAATTAAACCAAGAGCATACCTGTACGGTGAAATAAGTGAAGATACTTGGCTCGCATATCATCTTCCATTTCCCAAGTAGCTTTCCTTGTAGTATGGTTTCTCCGCAAAACTTTCACGAACACTATTTCTTTTCCCCGTAACTTTCTTATTTGAATCTCAACTATGGCTATTGGTTCCTCTTCATAAGAAAACTTCTCATTAAGCTGTATAGTCGGTGCCTCAAGCACATGAGAAGCGTTTGGTACGTATTTCCGTAACATAGATACGTGAAACACAGGATGAATAAAAGATAACTCTGGAGGAATAGCTAAACTGTAAGCAACGGCTCCAACTCGATCAAGTATCTCATACGGTCTAATGAATCTTGGGCTCAACTTTCCTCTCTTCCCGAATTGTGTCACGCCTTTCATAGGGAGACTCGTAGGAACACACGGCCCCCAACAGCAAACTCCAAATCTCTTTTCCTCTTATCTATATAAGACTTTTGTCTGCTTTGAGCTGTGAGCAATCTCTGCATAATCAACTGGACCATATCAATTACTTCTTGTATCAGGTCTGGTCCTAAAACCTTAATTTCACCGGCTTCAAACCATCTAATTGGGGAACGACAACGCCTACCATATAAAGCCTCGTAAGGAGCCATCTGAATACTTGCCTGATAGCTGTTGTTATAAGCAAATTCAGCTAAAGGCAAGTAAGCATCCCAACTACCTCCAAAATCAATAATGTAAGCTCTCAACATGTCCTCCAATATCTGTATAGTACGTTCAGACTGACTATCAGTCTGAGGATGGAATGCGGTGCTAAGATCTACTCTAGTACCCAATTTTCTTTGAAAGGACCTCCAAAAGTGAGAAGTGAATTGTGATTCTCTGTCAGAGATAATGGACAGTAGAACTCCATGGAGTCGTACAATTTCATTCATGTATAACTGTGCATATCTCGCACCACTGTAAGTAGTTTTAACCGGAAAAAAGTGTGCTGACTTTGTAAGCCGATCAACAATCACCCTTACTGAATCATAACCTTTAAGTGTACGAGGTAGCCCAGTCACGAAATCCATGGTAACTCTTTCCCATTTCCACTCTGGAATCTTAAGTCGTTGTAGTAGTCCTGCGGGTCGCTGATGCTCAGCCTTAACCTGTTGACAAGTCAAACAACTAGTAACAAAGTTAGCAATATCTTTCTTCATACCTTCCCACCAATACAATTGCTTCAGGTCACGGTACATCTTAGTAGATCCAGGATGTATAATGTATCTAGAATGGTGAGCTTCCTCGAGAATAACTCGTCTTAGCCTATCAACTTCTGGTACATATAATCGGTTACCTAGTCGGAGAACCCCCTTATCATCAACAATCATATTCTTGCTTTTACCAACTAGGACTTCATCCCGATATTTGCACAATCATTCATCCTCGTACTGAGTGGCTTTAACACGTTTTACCAATGAAGACTTAGTTGGAATATAAGCCAATAATGCCCCTGATTTAGATAGACCCAACCTAATACCTGTACCTTTGACCCTGTGGATATCCTTGGCCAACTGTCTCTTTACGGGAGCTATATGTGCCAAACTACCCATGGACTTTCTGCTCAATGCATCAGCCACAACATTGGCCTTTCCCGGGTGATATAGAATAGTGAAATCATAGTCCTTGAGAAGTTCCATCCAGCAACGCTGCCGAATGTTCAGATCTCTCTGTTGAAAAATATATTTTAGACTCTTGTGATCTGTATAAATTTCACATGTTTCTCTATATAAGTAGTGCCTCCAAATTTTCAGGGCAAATACCACTGCATCCATCTCCAGATCATGAGTAGGATAATTCTGTTCATTCTTCTTCAACTGCCGCGAAACATAAGTTGTCACACGACCATTTTTCATGAGAACACACCCTAATCCCACTCTCGAAGCATCACAAAATAACGTGAATCCTCCCGAACCGGATGGTACGGCTAGAACTGGTGCAGTGGTCAAACATGTCTTGAGCTTCTGAAAACTCTGCTCACATTCATCTGTCCACTGAAACTTTGCATTTTTCTGTGTTAGCTTGGTCAATGGTGCTGCTATTCTGGAAAAATCCTGCACAAAACGCCTATAGTAACCTGCTAATCCTAGAAAGCTGCGAATCTCTGTAGGAGTGGTGGGTCTGGGCCATTTCTGCAGTGCTTCTGTCTTTCTAAGATCTACCATTATTCCATCCTTGGATACAACATGCCCAAGGAATGCTACAGAGTCTAGCCAAAATTCACACTTAGAGAACTTCGCATAAAGCTTATGTTCACACAAGGTCTGCAGTATAACCCTCAGATGATCCTCGTGTTCTTGGCTACGAGAATACACCAAGATATCGTCAATAAATACAATGACAAATCTGTCCAGAATGGCTTGAACACCCTATTCATTAAATCTATGAATGCAGCTGGAGCATTAGTCAACCCGAAAGGCATCACAAGGAATTCATAATGCCCGTATCGAGTTCTGAAAGCTGTCTTAAGAACATCTTTGTCACTAACTCTGAGCTGATGATAACCAGATCGAAGATCAATCTTTGAAAAATGGGCAGCTCCCTGCAACTGATCAAACAGATCATCAATACGAGTCAAAAGGTATTTATTACGTACCGTTACCTTGTTCAGCTGTCTGTAGTCAATGCACATTCTTAGGGACCCATCTTTCTTCTTCACAAATAGCACTGGTGCACCCCAAGGTGATACACTTGGCCTGATAAATCCCTTGTTCAATAGCTCCTGCAATTGTTCCTTTAGTTCCCTCAACTCTGCTGGTGCTATACGATATGGAGGTATCGATATAGGTTGCATGTCAGGTGCTACATCAATGCTGAAATCTATATCCCGCATTGGAGGTAGTCCCGATAAATCCTCAGGAAATACATCGGTGAACTCTTGCACCACTGGTACCGTTTCCAAGCTAGGAGTCACATCTCTCGTGTCTCTTACCATAGCCAAGAATGCCCAGCAACCTTTCTTCAATAAATGCTGAGCTTTTACAAATGATATGACATTATACATCTCTGGGATTTGATCCCCCTTCACAATAAAACTAGGTTCATTAGGTATCTTGAACTTAACTACCTTCGCATGACAATCGAGGGTAGCTTGGCAAGAAGATAGCCAATCCATATCCATTAGTACGTCAAAATCAACCATATCAAGTACAATTAGATAAGCTATGATATCCCCACCCTCAACTCGAATTTGACAAGCACGATACACATATTCAACAAGTAAAGAATCTCCCACAGGATTAGCAACTAGAAGAGGATCATTCAATATTTCTGGCTGTCTATCAAACCTTAAAGCAAAAAATAAGGACACATAGGAGTGGGTAGATCCTGCATCAAACAACGCAAGTGCATCAAGTGAGCAAACAGAAAGAATGCCTGTAACCACAACATTTGAGGCCTGAGCATCTGACACGACCCATAATCCGGCTAGGCCGTGCGGGCACCCGACATCCTCCCCTAGACACGTCGGGCGAACCCTTACTAATTAAATTAGGAAAATAAATATAATAATCCATAAATAAGGACAAGACTTAAAAAAAACACAGAGATACTGATACCTCTAAACTGTACAAAAGAAATTAAAGCTGACTACCCAATATACTAGGTTTAGGGCTATCCAGACTAGACATCTAAGAGTACAAAAGAAGACATATACCTCTTGAAGGGAGCAAAATGCAACTAAAATGATAACCAATAAACTGGTGGCCATCCGGAATGAAAGCTGGCTCACCCTGACAGCTGAAGTCGTCTTTGCTCCTGAACAACGTGGCGAACTCAATCCTGGAGCGAACCTGCCGAAACGAAATAGATAGACAAGAAAAAAACAACAAACAAGGGTGAGTCAAAAGGACTCAATAAGTGGGGCAGACTAGCCACCTCAAAGAAAAGGATAGCTAGCCAGGGAGAAAAGAAATAGATAGACCAAATTCTTTTTATTTAAATTATAAAAAGGCAGAGCCAGATAACAATCGAAAACACGTAAGAAACTTATAAACTCAACCAAGGATGCGTTCCAGAAACATATCAACAAATAAGCAATGCACATACAAGCAGAATAGTAGTCATGTACCGCAAGTCTACACAATGGTATGAATTGAGATGAAATGAAATGAAGTGAGATGAAATGAAATGAAATATGATGCGAAGGGTCACATGTGCCCGTAATCCCATCTCGAAGCGGAATACTCCTGCATTCGAGGGGAATCCAATCTGATAATCAACTGGAGCGGAATAGTCCTGCTCCTGAGGCGGAATACTCCTGCACCCGATATAATATAAACCAGAGGCGGAATACTCCTGCACTCTCCTGGGGCGGAATACTCCTGCACCCGATATAATGTAAAGCTGAGGCGGAATACTCCTGCACTCAATATCAGACATAAGAGCGGAATACTCCTGCTCTTGGGGCGGAATCCTCCTACCCTCAATATGATATAATGGAGCAGAATCCTCCTGCTCCTGGGCGGAATACTCCTGCACCCAATATGATATGCAATGTAATGCATATGAATGACATATAATGCGTATGAATGCAATGTGATGCAATAATAACCCTTCACCGGCGCGGGACTCTCATCAACAGCCGGGAAGTAGATGCCAACTTACAGCCAGGGTACAATGCTCAGATCCTCAATGCAATACCAACAATAGGACATAACATATAATATACAATGTAAATCCAAAGCTAAGGCGTAATGAGTACGCCTATCGGCAGCTACACACGTAAGGAATACGTGGTAGAAAATCCATGAGGCCAGGTGCCTCCAAAGAAATGGATATAAAGACTTACCTCGTTACAAAGTTAGCACAATTACTCAACAACCGCTTTGTCCTTTGAATTCATTGCCAAACGATCCCACTCTATTAAACAAGCAGAAAAATATATCAAATTATGCTAAAGGCTTCATTCCTCACATCTTAGGGCAATCCAGGTAGGAATCTGATACCCTATTAGCATACGCAATACGCAGGCCAGACCTATGTACAGGGTTTAAGGTCACATAAACAAACCCTAAATAAATTACATTTATATGTTTGCCCATAACTCACTGAGTACGAATATATAATCAATTTCGTTATCGGGGTCCATTTGGCCCTTTAAACTATTAATTGAACTTATTAAAACGATGTATAATATTTCAAGTTTTACCGTTAAAACATATTCAAACACACGTAATAAACTCAAATAACATATTAGGATCATTACCTGAATGTTTCAGGGTGAAAATTCTACTTTTTCCCGGCCTCTTTTCTCATTTTCTGGCTTTTTTTTTCCTCCCCGTCATTTCATTCTCTCTGCGTCTGAATCGTTTTTTGCTTTTACTGCTTCTGCTAAGACTTAGCATATATGCTAAGTGCATATATGCCCACCGCCAAACTTTTTAACTTTTTGTCTTTTTTTTTTTTAAAGAAAATTCGCTACTACGATAAAAATTAAAACGGTACCCTCGATATTCGAAATAATCCCAACTTTTGCATACAAGTTTTACAAAATATATGTAACATTCTCGCGAAGACGGATCTCAAATCGGACTCTCGAAACTCAAGATGCGAATTTAAATGAAAAGAAGTCAAATTATTTAACTTTCGGCATTTTAGCGGAAACTAGCCGAACAACATCGAAATTCACTTTCGAAAGTTTACAAAAATCACAAATAATCATACGACCCTAACGGCGCTTTCGGATTTCGAATCGGAGCTCATTCGGCAAAACCGAGCTCTAAAATCTCTTTTTAATATTTATCGCCAATAAAAACTGAAACCTTCTTCTGATGCCTACCAACAAGGTCTGATTCAGCTCAAATTTTACAGACAGGTCCTAATGGACATTATAAATATTTTAAAATTATCGACACGCCAATCAGAGTCCTAACTTCCAAAACGACTGACCGAAGTCGTTTCATTCTCCTCAACTTAAACTCTCATTCGTCCTCGAACGAGCCTAAATCTAAAGCAAGATTTACGCAGATAACAAGAGAACTTGCACAACCTTTTATGAACTACTCCACGGACATTATCTCATAATTACAGAATCAGAGTTATAACACGCACATCAAACTCTTGGATAAAACATATTTGGATAATATTATAACATCATTGCCCAACTTATTCGGACTAAGCCGACCCTTTCTCGATCATGAGAGAGGAGTTCTATATTTTCGAAAAAAAGATACACGAAACTTTGAATGGGTTAACATGATTCAGCCGATAATTACCTCTTCGATATACCTTTCGATATAGAACAGGTCGATGGAACTAAGAATTAGCTTACGCTTCAGCAAAGCCTTAGAGATTTAATATTATGATTCGGTATCAATTGGAGGAAGACTCCTCCACTTAAAGCATAAACTCATACAACTAATTTGAATAGAAATAGTCATCCTCGCACAACCTGCTGGATTAAAGAGGACCTAGCTAAAAGCTGAACATAGGCAGACTTAAACTACCAAACTACCCTTTCGAGTTGCCAACTAGCTGCAACTCTCGAGTTCACAACTCCATACCTTTGCCGTAAACACCATGGATGGTACTTCTATATAAAAATTTCGGCAGAGTTTCCCCTGAAACTGGATGATCCGCAAAAACAGAACCAGAACGATACTATACATGGGAATGGATACCCGGATAAACTGCTAACATAAACATGTTAAACGGATAACAAGATGAGGCAACTGGACCAAAACAATAATATGCTTACCCGACCACAATAACACGTACTCTGGCTCAACACAGGGAACGTCACAAGCGGCTACCAATCGCCCAAGCTCACTAGTGCTGGACTAAGAAAAAATGGAAATAGATCGAGGATAGAAATAATTAGAGCTTCAGGAAGTTCATCTTCTTATTTGCTTGACTACCAAAGCTAAACTACTTCCGTGTCAGGCGAGCCAAAAAATCGCAATTGAAGAGATAGACATTAAATAAGCTTTATGGAAAAACATCCATACTAATTTTAACCTTCCAATAAGAAGGAAATTATGACAATTTACCAGAAACCCTTTTATAACCCAGACAAGCTCATAAGATAACATGACTTTATTAGCGTTTTCAACCAAAAGGAGATACGTAGATCGAATATTACTTACTAATCACTTTACACTGGAAGAAACGATAACACTTGTTGATGGTGAAGAATTAGGATCCCATTATCCTACTAACACAAAATTTTGAGAAGAGAGGTAAACTGATTTGACATAATAACAGAAGGTGGAACAACAAGATGCCAGGCAGACAATACCGACACTTACTGCCAAATATCTCATATTTAGACTAGAAAAAAAAATAGTAAGGTCTCACAAATGCCAGGAATAAATCATACTAGAAGCTCGCCCCTCTACCGCAACCGATTCTTAGAAGAAACGACATCCAAGGCAACCATCGAAACATGATAAGACACATCTTTTCCAGATCGATCGAAAGAATCAAATCTTACTCACATTTAAGAGAAGAAGAAATACATGGGCGTACTACATCAGATACCTCAACATCCTGCCAGACTAGTAGTTCATAGAACTGCCTCTGCAGCTGAGTCGAGCCACTACCCTGATAATTACTTCTAGAAGAACCACTACCACCACGCTCTCGACCTCTACTGGATGGTGGCATTTCTCTAATTGATTAACATTTAAATGAAATTCCTGCGACTGTGCAGGTGTCTGAAGGCAAGAAGAAGGACGATTGTCTACTTGCTGGAGTAAGGAAAAACTCCTCAAAGGATAACCAGACTCATGACAGTGATAACAGCTTTTCATTGAAAATAGAAGTTGGACATATTGTCGATAGCTATAAAGAAAAAAACTGGGTCTAATCTTGATGAACTACTCGCGCACTCTGAGAATAACGCTCTACAAGCTGAATAACCTGGAAGGTGACTTCCAAAAATAATCAGAACTTTTACCTCCAAATGAGGTACCATGGTTGCCCACCAGGGCTGTGGAATCTCTTACTTTCCCGCTCTAACTCTTCCTGCTCTAACTTATGGTATGCCTCGAACCTTCGAGCAATATCAAATGAAATCCCGACCTCAATCTCTCGAGCCATCTGGGATCTCAAGAAAAAAGAAAGGTCATCAATAAATCTTTGAATCTCTCGAAAGGCTCATGAACTAGTTCAAATTCATATTCAACCATTTTATAGAATTCAATCTTATATTCTGAAACCAACAGGCTAACCGACAGGCTACCCTGTCAAATCCACTCGAACTGGTAACTCTTTTCATCTCGCTCGCTACTCGAAAGGAACTTTTCCACGAATCTAGAAGAAAAACCGAACCAAGTTAGCTAATAAGAGAGAGGCCCACCAATTCAAGGCTGGACCCTGAAACTGGAAAGAAGAATAATCAACACCATAACGCTTGATATAATCAAGAGCCTGAAGGATATGCTGACATCATTTTTTTTTTAAAAAAAAATCACGGGGTTTATCTGATGCATTTCTTAAGAATATCGAAAGGTTCAACCGCGTAAAATAATATAATCTCTTTGGGCACTCGGACCGAACTGATACCTCGGCTGGCTAACCATCCAGAACAATTAGAGGTAAAACACATACTACCTCCGAAATATAATTTACTGCAGCAATATCAAGAACTGGAATAGAAGCTCCTTGAGACTGAACATCTGCATCTGCACTTGAGACAACCTGATAAGCTGCCTAGCGAATAATAGGTTCTTACGGTATCTGCGTGCCAAGATTCTCGTAAAAGCATCATAGAGAGCCAAGGGAACCACAAGGCCCTTCTCCCTGGCCCATCGCGAGCTCGTACAACTAGGACCTCCGTAACTAGATCGTCAGCACGAAAAAAAACTCTCGGGCTTCTTCAGTGCTAGCCCCAGGCTAGACTGCTTCGTCTTGAACTAATACCGTTTCCTGATTTGTCGAATGAAGGTTCACAATTACCACGAAAGAATTAACAAAAATACTTTTGCATCCTAGACCGACGCACGATCAGAAAAAAAGGAAGTGAAACTTCCTAAATGCTATCATAGCCTCCCATAGATAAGTACGGACGTCTACGTACCCATCAGCAAGACTCTACTGGACACTGTCTTAGTCTGGATAGACTCTAAACTCGGCTCTGATACCAACTGACACGACCCAGAATCCGGCTAGGCCGTGCGGGCACCCGACATCCTCCCCTAGACCCGTCGGGCGAACCCATACCAATTAAATTAGGAAAATAAATATAATAATCCATAAATAAGGACAAGACTTAAAAAAAACACAAAGATACTGATACCTCTAAACTGTACAAAAGAAATTAAAGCTGACTACCCAATATACTAGGTTTAGGGCTATCCAGACTAGACATCTAAGAGTACAAAAGAAGACATATACCTCTTGAAGGGAGCAAAATGCAACTAAAATGATTACCAATAAACTGGTGGCCATCCGGAATGAAAGCTGGCTCACCCTGACAGCTGAAGTCG
Organism: Petunia secreta; assembly: GCA_029990175.1. Classification (NCBI taxonomy): domain Eukaryota; kingdom Viridiplantae; phylum Streptophyta; class Magnoliopsida; order Solanales; family Solanaceae; genus Petunia; species Petunia secreta. Next base: position 17,755,070 of record JARKIP010000010.1, read on the forward strand.
TCTTTGCTCCTGAACAACGTGGCGAACTCAATCCTGGAGCGAACCTGCCGAAACGAAAATAGATAGACAAGAAAAAAACAACAAACAAGGGTGAGTCAAAAGGACTCAATAAGTGGGGCAGACTAGCCACCTCAAAGAAAAGGATAGCTAGCCAGGGAGAAAAGAAATAGATAGACCAAATTCTTTTTATTTAAATTATAAAAAGGCAGAGCCAGATAACAATCGAAAACACGTAAGAAACTTATAAACTCAACCAAGGATGCGTTTCAGAAACATATCAACAAATAAGCAATGCACATACAAGCAGAATAGTAGTCATGTACCGCAAGTCTACACAATGGTATGAATTGAGATGAAATGAAATGAAGTGAGATGAAATGAAATGAAATATGATGCGAAGGGTCACATGTGCCCGTAATCCCATCTCGAAGCGGAATACTCCTGCATTCGAGGGGAATCCAATCTGATAATCAACTGGAGCGGAATAGTCCTGCTCCTGAGGCGGAATACTCCTGCACCCGATATAATATAAACCAGAGGTGGAATACTCCTGCACTCTCCTGGGGCGGAATACTCCTGCACCCGATATAATGTAAAGCTGAGGCGGAATACTCCTGCACTCAATATCAGACATAAGAGCGGAATACTCCTGCTCTTGGGGCGGAATCATCCTACCCTCAATATGATATAATGGAGCAGAATCCTCCTGCTCCTGGGCGGAATACTCCTGCACCCAATATGATATGCAATGTAATGCATATGAATGACATATAATGCGTATGAATGCAATGTGATGCAATAATAACCCTTCACCGGCGCGGGACTCTCATCAACAGCCGGGAAGTAGATGCCAACTTACAGCCAGGGTACAATGCTCAGATCCTCAATGCAATACCAACAATAGGACATAACATATAATATACAATGTAAATCCAAAGCTAAGGCGTAATGAGTACGCCTATCGGCAGCTACACACGTAAGGAATACGTGGTAGAAAATCCATGAGGCCAGGTGCCTCCAAAGAAATGGATATAAAGACTTACCTCGTTACAAAGTTAGCACAATTACTCAACAACCGCTTTGTCCTTTGAATTCATTGCCAAACGATCCCACTCTATTAAACAAGCAGAAAAATATATCAAATTACGCTAAAGGCTTCATTCCTCACATCTTAGGGCAATCCAGGTAGGAATCTGATACCCTATTAGCATACGCAATACGCAGGCCAGGCCTATGTACAGGGTTTAAGGTCACATAACCAAACCCTAAATAAATTACATTTATATGTTTGCCCATAACTCACTGAGTACGAATATATAATCAATTTCGTTATCGGGGTCCATTTGGCCCTTTAAACTATTAATTGAACTTATTAAAACGATGTATAATATTTCAAGTTTTACCGTTAAAACATATTCAAACACACGTAATAAACTCAAATAACATATTAGGATCATTACCTGAATGTTTCAGGGTGAAAATTCTACTTTTTCCCGGCCTCTTTTCTCATTTTCTGGCATTTTTTTCCTCCCCGTCATTTCATTCTCTCTGCGTCTGAATCGTTTTTTTCTTTTACTGCTTCTGCTAAGACTTAGCATGTATGCTAAGTGCATATACGCCCACCGCCAAACTTTTTAACTTTTAGTCCTTTTTTTTTAAAGAAAATTCGCTACTACGATAAAAATTAAAACGGTACCCTCGATATTCGAAATAATCCCAACTTTTGCATACAAGTTTTACAAAATATATGTAACATTCTCGCGAAGACGGATCTCAAATCGGACTCTCGAAACTCAAGATGCGAATTTAAATGAAAAGAAGTCAAATTATTTAACTTTCGGCATTTTAGCGGAAACTAGCCGAACAACATCGAAATTCACTTTCGAAAGTTTACGAAAATCACAAATAATCATATGAACCTAACGGCGCTTTCGGATTTCGAATCGGAGCTCATTCGGCAAAACCGAGCTCAAAAATCTCTTTTTAATATTTATCGCCAATAAAAACTGAAACCTTCTTCCGATGCCTACCAAACAAGGTCTGATTCAGCTCAAATTCTACAGACAGGTCCTAATGGACATTACAAATATTTTAAAATTATCGACACGCCAATCAGAGTCCTAACTTCCGAAACGACTGACCGAAGTCGTTTTAGCATCCTGCCTAGTAAGTGAAAAAACTCTCGACTGGCTTCTACCTCTACCAGAAGTCCCCTGTCCTTGATTACCCATGGAACGATCTCCGGCACCTCTACCTCTGTTACCTCTACCAGCAGTACCTGTGTTATTACGAGCAGTCTGCGTAGGTGCCATTGTCTGCACAGAAGCCTGGCTAAACTCTCTTTGAGGTCCTATATGTGATGTCCCAACTTGCCACACCGAAAGCACCCTCCAGTCAGAACACGATACGGACCCTGATGCAATCTACCACAAGTCTGACATACTGAATCAGTAGCATATATCTTCCCATAGCTTTGATGTCCAGATGATGATGGTAGTCCCTTAGCATTATCTTTGTGAGGAGGTGCTCTAACGGATGGCTGGAAAACCAAGTCTGTCCCTATCTGAAAACCCTGTCGCTGTACCTGATTCCCGGCTCTACGGTCTGTGCTAACTCTCTCAGTGAATGAACCCCCAGTCTTAACCTTCTTATATGAATCTTTGGTTGCCCGTGATTCATGACCCCTGTTTTCAATCTTTCTGGTAAGGTCGAGTACATCAGAGTAATTACGATTCTTCATCTGCGGAGCAACTGCATTGAATAAATGGTTTGTATGCTCCAGTTTGTATGCTGCAAGTTCCACGGATCTTTCACTAGAACATCCAAGAGCACGCAACGCCTTAAGTGTCCCATCCAATAAACTCTGAGGATCCTCTGTAGTGTCAGAACCCGTGAACCTTGGTGGTTTCAGTTTCAAGAACTCTGGTAGGGATACTTCTCTGTTACCAAAAATCTGAGTCTGTCTCTGAGCCTGAGTTTGTGTCCGTGTCTGAACCTGAGTCTGAGTCTGAGTCTGAGTCTGTGTCTGAGCCTGAACCTGAGCCTGTGTAGGTGCATAAGGTTGCGTTGGAGCAACATTCTGTTGTCTAGCCCTTTCCTGTCTATCCATTCTAACATTCATTGCATAGCTTTAAGTGCCTCAAGAGTGCCATTCTCATATGACAGTGGAGGTGGATTGTCCTCAATTTCTGGAGTAAGCTCTCTTATGGCTCTTATGGTAGCACCAGCCCTCGTAGTAGCAGCTTGGCCTCGTCCCTGAGTATAACCTCCTTTCCTAGCTGAGGTAGATGATGGCCCAGCAGTGAAGGAATTCGGAAAGCAAGTGATTCATCTAACTCCCAATCAACAGGAAACGTCTGACAGGAAGTAATAAGTTCATAAAGGCCTAAAATACTCGCAAGACCAACTTATTAACTGAATAACCAACTCAAGACAAGACAACTGGCTAACAAATGACTAAATGGAGCGACTCTAAAAGTTTTCAAAGAATGACAATAATAAATAACTGAAATTCTTGCCCACACAAACTAATGCGGGGCTCGCCGGGATTATAACCTCGCAACTGTAAGAATGAAGATCCTCGGCTACGGCGCCTGCTGTATCTGGAAGAAAAAATATAGCGAGGAGTGAGTCGCAACTCAATGAGTAACAACGCTTATCCACAACCGTTTTAAGTGGGGACAAGTTAGAAAACATGCCAGTTCCAGTATATCATATGTAGCAATATATCTAGTAAAGAAAATGTCACTTTAAAAAACAGTAACCAGTAAACAATAATCAGTCTTTCAAGTACTTCTTGTAAATGAAAATCAACATCAATTAGTAGTAAATTCAGTATTTCTTAAATTATATCAAGTATATAGGTTTAGGAGATTCCCAAGAACAAACCATGTAATCAATATAAATTTCTCCCTGAGAAAATCAGTAACGGTAAGCTAGTTCTACCTTCCCACTAGCAAGGACTGTAACGGTAATCCGGAGTATACAAGGTGCACTAGGTCTAACGTACCCGTCGTTAGCTACGGGGCTGTCAAGGCTATCCCAAAAATATATATATTCCATATACCAAGTACAAGACATTTCAAGTAACAATACAATATTTCACATAGCGGTAAAACATGTTAAGTAGTGGTAAAAATCAAATCTTGTAACAGTAAAATAATTCAAATAATTATTTCGGTACATATCTTGTAAAAGGACTTGTCCCATGCAATTCAAAATATTCAGTAACACATTTTACTTCAAAATCAAGTAGAAACCATGCAGGTTATGGAAATACAAATTGCGTTAAGGTCATCACTAACGGTACAGACGCGTGTAGCTCAAGCGTATCTTCCACGAGCGAACCAACACCTCGTCCAGTCAATCTATAATCACATTGTATTGGTCTCGTGTTAGTTCCCTTGTTTAGGATAATTCATAACTAATTTAGAATCTCCTACCCTCGGGGTTCCCTGTTCGACTCTCGTTTGACAAATTCAATTGGTTCTTATCATCCATCGGGATATTATCATTAATTGTCTATTTATGGATTCGACGGCTCTAGAATTGAGGGAAGAATCATGCTTTTATGTTTGATCTAACAACTTGTAAAAAGGGAAAAAAATGATAACTTCCTTTGCTTAGGAAGAGAGAAAAAGTACTCAGTTGCTTTACATACTACTGCCATATACCCAAATGGTACATAAGTTTAAATGATTCATGGTTCTTCTATATTCCAATTCTATTGAAACTCACTATAATTAGGTTATTATATCACCAGCTTACTTCCATTACGGTAGTATGTAATTATTGAAAACAAATGAGTAAAGGAAGAATTTAACCAAGGCAAAAAGTTTTGTTTACATTCCTTCTCGTGTTTCTCTATATTTTGTTTTCCTTGTAAACTTTTCCTTTTGTTTTTGTTTCGTCTGGTAATTGCTTTTGCAAAAGCTTAAAGCTTCTTAGTTTTCCCTAATCCTCTTCGTACCAATTTTCTTTCTATTTGGACTCTGCAGAGTCCCTTTTGGCTTGCTCGTTTCTTTCTTTTTTTTTTATTTTTTTTGAAATAATTTATGAAATGACTAAATTGCCCTTGTTTTACTTAACTAGGGTATTACACTCCTTCAAGGATACGAAAAGTTATACCTTTGATACAATCACCTCGCATTTTAGAATGGGGATCTGGTATACGTGTTCGACGAGCAACTAAAGGGAGCATTGCATATGGACGCTACCCATTTGAAGAAAGTATTAGTACTGCTTCTATTTACACTATTGTTACGAAAATGGAAAAGGATCTGAATAGAAATCGGAAGGAGGACATGCTCAAGCCAGCATACAGCTTTGAGGTTGCTACAATAGAAGATAAAAAGTGGTTTTGGCAGTTAAAAAGGAGTACTGCTTCTTTTTCTCCTGTGGTGTGTATACTTTTGTTTATTGTTATTATTGTATATCTTTATCATATACAGTATACTCAATATAGTATACTATTTGGCTGAGTTGAAGATTTATTGATTTCCTGGGTTTATTCCCACTGTTGTATACTTTTTTTGGTATATAGTATGCCTTACATGTATACTGGTTTATTGAGTTTATGGTAAATTGTCTTCATGGGGTTAACTGATGAGAATATGAACCGTCTTGCAACATGTGATCATTCTCCCTTGATCAATCCATTCATAATAAAATTAGAGAAACTAAAAAAGACTACTGGTTCGTTTCTTTATTAATAATGTATGCTATTATGTTGAACTGTATACTCATGGAGTATAGTTCTCTTGTAGCACATAGATGTCATTTTCTACTACCTTCAAAAGAAGGCAAAGTATGGAGTTAAAGCAAAGATGACAACAACAGACAGTTATTTTGACAATGCCATTCAAACTCTGTATAAGAAGTCCATAGGTTTGGAAGGGAATCAGAGATTAGCAACAACAAAACTTGCTTTGAAGGAGTATATCCTTGGTCAAAGGCTGTTATGTAATACACCATGGAAGAATGTTGATGAGGTCCTCCTTCCTATGCATGTGTTAGTGGAGTGGCATTGGATGCTAGGGAGGGTTTCGTTCCATAATAGGTGCATATATGTATATGACTTCGATCAAAACACAGATGCTGCTCAAGAAGTTAAGCAAATAGTATTGGCATATGCTTTCCAATTACCTTTGTTGTTAAATGCAACTAACTTTTATGCTGAGAGGGATGACATCATCTTGCAAGATGGATTGCACAATGGACATGCTTTAACAGATCCGTTTAATATTATGTATATGCTAGATGTGCCCAAAGAGAAAACTACGTAAGGACTCTTTTTCTAACATATTGTAACATTTGTCTAAGTTTTTATACACTACTATTTTACTAAAAATCCTGAGTGTTTCTATTCTTACGGGGACTGCGGAGCATTTGTTGTTGTTTATGCAGAGTACCTGATTGAAAACATCCGAATTGATTATGATAAAATTTGTATACAGGCATGTCGAGCGAGATATTCTCTTAAACTATGGAAATATGGTAAGCACAAAGTTGAGCAGAATAAGTGTAGTGATTTTGACGAAACTGGAATGGTTGATGAATTTGTTGCGGCAAAGCAGCGAAAGAAGATGGTGGTCTCCAAAAACTAGTCATTTTGTAAAGATGTCTATTTTTTGTGTATGCAAGACCATTTTATTTTCATATGAAATTCTATCACAGAAGACGATGTCCAAACAGTAGTCTTTAAATGTTAAATTAAATATTAGTTGTGAATTGCAGTTTCATTGTGTTTTTATGACATTCTGCGTATTTGAATACTGTATATATTTGGTACATAGTATACCACGATTGGTCTCATTAGCACTTAAACATGTTGTAGTTTTATCACTGGTATACGTTTCTAGTATACTATATACCCTAATAGTTTATTATTTGTTAAACTCATATAAACTCCTTTCTTGTACATACCTTTCTATTGTACATTTTTTCACAATAGTATACTGCTGTTAACCAAAGGTAGTGGGACAACTTTATAGTCACTATAGTATTAGAACTGTCAAATTACAACAGTATAGGACTTTTGTTCTGTGTGCATTCTTTACTAATTTTGTGACAAGCCTTAGTATATATAACTTATTAAATATAACACAACAAAAAATTGAAATACTGAACGCAACTTTTATAAATCTTAAAGGCAAAGAAAAAAAAAAGAATACAATTGAAACATAAATCTAGACATAAAGTTACACAGAATACCTAGAACTACCTATGACATGTTAACACTGTCTTTTTGCCTTTTTGAATATATGATATCATTATAAAATATTACTAATATGTGAAAGAACAACAATAGATAATATATAAAATTAAAACCTTGTTTATTCTCCATAATTCCTAAACACGGGCTCCCCTGGCCCTCCATTGTGCAATTGCAGGGGATCTGCCGTTACCTTAAGCAATTCCATCAGTTTTTCGTAATATTGTCGCTGCGTGTACCTTAAATTTCACAACTCATCTTCACATTTCTTTCTGAATTCGTTCAAGGATTCCACCTCATTTTTCAGAATGTCAAAATGCCAACAGAGGTCTGTTGGTATTGAAGGCAAGTTCGTAACATGCCTTTGACTTGATGGTTCATGACCATTCTGGAAAACCTGTCCTCCATTAGATGGTCCGTGGCCATTTGATGGTCTGTGGCCATTCTCCATAGGTACTTTTTGATCAGATAGTATTTGACACAATTTTTTTTTTTTTTGTTCAATAACAAAAATGACAGATTGGGTTCCTGTCTATCTGTTTTATGGGTGGGAATTTATAGACATTGGCATTTGTTTGTAAGAGTCACTTCTGGAAGTTCTGAAAAGGTACAATGTGTATTTTGCCATTAGTTTTGATAGGTCACACTGCTTACTATGGGTCACACTGTTTAACAGGTTTTTGAATTAGTTTCTGTGTGCAGTTATATTGACAGATTTTACTGTCAGTATTTTTTATTAACTGTGCTATTATTTTAAATTTGAATTAGCGTGTACGTGCAGTTATATTGAAAGTTTTTACTGTCAGTTTTTTTCATTAACTGGGCTATTATTTAAATTAATGTAAAATTCATTTTAACTGCACGAAATTGGCAGTTTTTAGATGTGAAACAAGGGAGAGGGACAATCTGCAGAAAACTTCTGAAAAAGGAAACAACTTAGCAATTAACCAGCCATCACGTAGAAATTCAGTCACCACAGATAAAACCTGTCTAACAATGCATGGTACCTTGCTTATACTGTATACCTTTGTAGTATACTATATAAATCTAATGTTATACAACTAAAAAAATACATCTCGCCATTTGATACCTTTCTAATATATGATATTACTCCAATGGTATACGACTTTCCTAAAGGTACAAGGCTTTGCTTTCACTAACATATTTGTCCATACTAACAAAAAGAATACCATTTTTAATTGTATACTTTTCTAGTAAACAGTATACCACAATGGTATACAGATTTGATTTGTCACAGTATACTTTTTATTAAAAGAAAATCATGGTACAATTGTATACCTTTGTAGTATACATGATAGCCCGAATGGTATACACATTTGTTTTGTCAAAACATACTTCCATATTAATTATAAGGAATTATGTTGCAAGTGTATACCTTTCTACTCAACAGTATACCTAAAAAGGTATACCTTTTCACTTTGTTTTGCACCTGAATTGCTTTTGGGTAACACAAATTTTCTTTCTATTGTATACCATATTTGGTATAGTTATATCCCATGTGAAAGGTATACTATGAGCAAAAAACGAACAAATTGCACAAACAACAACACAATCTGCTTTGAGTTACATCCAGCAAATAAAATAAAATTCATCATTTATAAATGCTAAAAAGCTGAATGTAATTCAACAGTGAAGGTGGTAGTTCACAATATTACTTCCTAAAATGTAAACATACACATTTCATATGACAAAAAAAAAAAGTGAGCCCTAAAGTTTCTTCACTAATTGCTAGTCACTATTTTCTGACAACCATCGCCATGCATTTTCTGGGATATTAAGAATCACTTTCTTCATTTTGTGCAATTTTAAAACAACCATACTCCCACAAAAGTGCAGCATATCTTGAACGAAATTCGTTTATATCAAAACCATGAGATTTGATGGCGATTCCCTCAACAATGTGCTCTGCAAAAGTAGCAACAAATGCTCCACAATCCCTGTACAGACACATAAATTGCACAGATCATTAAAGAAGAAATATGAAAAAACAATAAGTTCTGGTAAAAGTATATGTGCAGAAAGGCTGCTTACGCTAAATTCTGCTTAGGAAGTTTCTCAATATATTCAATGTCGTATTGCTCAGTCAAAGTCTTCCCATTATATAATCCATTTTGCAGAACAAGGTCATCCCTATTAGTATAAAACCCAGTATGGCACAAAAGCAAAGGGACAACTACAGCATAAGCATTCACTGCATCTTCAATAGCTTTAGTTATCCGTCGAGTGGGCATCGAGTCGTATACAGAGATAACCCTGGTCCGTAGCAACAATCTCAAGAGAATCCAATGGGACTTTTTCTCTATATAAACAAAAGATAGAACCTTGTCAACATAATGCCATGGAATGTTGCACCAGAGACGATAACCAAGCATATACTCCTCAATTTCATTTGCTCCCTTCAGCGTGTCCACTCGTGCTCCTCTTTTCATTAACTGGTAAACAGCTTGAATGGTGTTGTCAAAATAATGATCAGTAGTTGTAATCTTCACTTCAAGATGGTACTTTATCTTCTTTCTAAAGTAGTAGAAGATAACATCTAGATGCTGAAAGAAATGTGTTTGCAGGAATTAGCATAAGTTGATAAATAAAATTAAAAACAACACTATACTTCCAATGAATGATACAGAAAGCTAAACAATAAAAAAAGTTCAAAAAGAATTGATATACCTCAGTAGACAGTAGAGCACCACAGGTTTGTAATACCCGAAACCAATCCTTAGTTGTAATCTCAATGACCCAAAAATCAATAACTGGATCAAGAACATCATCCGCTTTCCTACCGTGCAATCGAGAAGACATAAAATCACCAAGCCAAATACATAAAAGTAAATCATTAAAATAAAAGTATACAATATAAAAAACTCAAAAATGGCCAAGTGTTGATACTTACTGTCCCCTAGGCTTATACATGGCTTTATTCAATGCAGTCAGACAGTCACAGCCACAATCCTCTGAAATAGATTTTTGAAATGGTGACCGTCCAAACAATATCTTTTTCTTCTTCTTTGGTAATACACTGACAACACTACTGCCAGAATCACATTTAATGACAGAAGGTGAACGCTGCACAGATTTAGTTATTCTTTTGGTTTGACGAGGACCGGAGATTGGAGAGCTTTGAGATTTTCTTTTAGGACGACGCTTGACAGGAGAAATTTCATTTCTTGTAGAGACACTGGGATGTACACGTTCATAATTCACATCTACATCTTTTAATCCCTGATTGACAACTGATGTTCCACCAAACAAACACTGGTAAGTAGCTAATCTGAACAGGTATGACAAAGTGCAACTATAGGAAGTTCCAAACCTGCAGTAAGATTGGGACCGATACCATCTACAAATGCTGCTTTCTCAGGACTCTTCTGCTGAAAGTTGATATCATCTATATCCGTTCGACCAGCGTCGCCATGATTTTCCATACCATCAGAAACTTCAGTCATTCCAGAGATGTTGGGACAAAAAGTTCCATGATTTACATCTCCATCTTCTAATCCCTGATTGTGAACGGCTGTTATACGGAACAAAGACTGCTAAGTAAACAATCTGAAAAGGTATGACAAAGTGTGGCTATAGGAAGTTGGATACCTGCACAAATATTCGGACTGGTACGACCTACAAATGCTGCTTGTTCAGAACTGTTTCCTTCAAACCTGATAAAATCTCTATTCCTTCAACCAGCTCTACCACCAGTTTCCATATTATCAGACTGGTCAGCTGTGGTCCCATCCTAGGAATAAAGAAAAAATTGACCTTTAACAATCTGGAAATATACAACTAAATAAGAAAATTACCTTATTATCTGGCAAATGTTTATCAATAATTGAAGCAATTCCATCTAGCTCATTCGCAATCTTTTTATCAACATACTGCTTAACCTATTAAATTAATAATGTATATAAGATGCAGGCAAATTTCACCTAATATAAGAAGCAGGTATAATACTAGGGGAAAAAGAAAGACAGAATCAGGGGAAAAGTAAAAGACAAATACAGTGTACCCATTTCATTAAATCGGGAGAGGAATCATTGGCAGCAGCACTACTGATGTTTGGCAATATTTGCCTATTCTACCTTAATATTTCCACACATTTTGATACGTTATTTGCCCATTGCATAAAATAATTGTGATTGTTGCGCTCACTTATTGTGTTTGTGATTGTAGGAATGATTTGGATGATTACGAGTGCAAACGGAGTGAAGATGGATAAAATCGAGCAAGAATTGATGAACTTAGCTAATTGCAGGATATGGTATTAGACAGAAAGCTATGGAGAAAGCTACGGATTTGCTATAGCTTCAGACTTCCAAAAGCCATAACCATACGAGGCATGGCCTGTAGCTTAAGACTTCCAAACGCCACAAGCCATGCGACACATGAGCCGTGGCACACGACTCTCAGAAGCCATAACCATGCGAGGCATTCCCCATGACTTTTTCCAATTCAATTTATGCTTAGGATTAACTTATGGGAAGACTTTGTAAACACTATAAATTGTATTTTAATTTCGTTTTGAGGAGAGGTCGATTTTTGGAACAATTTTTGGAGTTCTTAACACATTGAACCAAGGGTTTAATTCCTTTACATCATCTATTACAATCTTTCATATATCTCCCATGAATTCTTGTGTTGTTATTATGAATATGAGTAGCTAAACATATCGTTCTAGGGTTAGAGCAAATACATGAAGGTTGATGTTAGAAAGTTGAATTCTTCCTATTGATTTACCATTACAAATTGTTTATTCTTTCTTGAGCCTACTTGTTTGGTTATTGAGGCCTGATAATTGAACACTATCTATGGTTTACAAGTTGAACTCGAAAGAGGGAACTTGTGAATGCAAATAAGAAAGAATAGGGCTCGATTGTGAACATAGGCATCAGGAAATCGATTTGCGATTAGGATAGACATATACATATTTGCCTTTCTTAGCTAAATACAGAGTTCTTTAATGCATGCATGTGATTTAATTCCATAGAAATATAGGCGCTAGAGTAGCTTGCATAGACTCGTGAAGAATCGAAAGGTTTTCACGAATATAATTAACCTGTTAGTTAGCAATCTAGGAAATCAAGAAGTAGAATCAACTGAAAAACTCAACTGGATTGTTCGTAGCTCTGACCTGGACCGTCTCTGTTTTATTGATAACAACCTAGAATTTTCTCTGTTATTTGACTTCAGTTACTTGTTTTAATTATTATTTTAGTTAGTAGAAATCTCAATCATACTTGAAAAAGATCCCTGAATAGTTTTTACGAAATTGTTTACTAGGATTCAGTCTGAACAATAGTCCTCGTGGGAACGATACTCGATTTATCACTTTATTACTTGTCAACCATGTATACTTGCGTGTACGTTTGGGAGCAACAAGTTTTTGGCGCCGTTGCCGGGGACTAAATAATTGACTGTTTTCTTTTTAGACGATTTGTTATTTTCTGTTCAGGTTTAATTTTTGTTTTGAGTTTCTTGTGCCATTTCAGGTAATAGGTCTTGAATGCGAAAGGAGAGAAAGGACGAACCACTTGCACCTTTTGATCCTGAGCCTGAAAGGACCTTACGGAGATTAAGGAAAGAAGCAAGAGACCATGAAGCACTCGCAATTGTACTTGCTTCCCTACCTATTGGAATGGTAGAAGAACGAGCTTTAGCTCTACGAGATGTTGCTCTTCCCAGTCTGGAGGGAGTAGCTTCTAGCATTGTGAAGCCTGAAATTACTGGACACTTTGAGATTAAGCCCGGCATGATACAACTGCTACATGCGACTGGACAATATGATGGATTATTGCACGAGGATCCATAACAACCAGAATTTCTTGGAGATTAGTGACACATACACACCAGCAGGGGTCTCAAATGATTATATTTGATTGATACTCTTCCCCTTTTCATTGATCGGGGCGGCAAAGAAGTGGTTAAAGGCTGAAAAGCCTGGGTCTATCACTACTTGGGATGCATTAGCTAAGAAATTTTTGGCTAAATTCTATCCATCTGCCAAAACAGCCAGAATTCAGAGTGACATTATGTCTTTCAGACAACAAGGTGGACAATCATTGTACTCAGCCTGGGAAAGATTCAAGTCATTATTTAGAGATTGCCCGCACTACAACCAGTCTAATGAGGTGTTGGCCCGCACTTTTGTTGAAGGTTTGAATGCTCACACCAAGATCGTGGTGGATGCTGCAGCTGGAGGCCAAGTATTGGCCTTGAATTTTAATGAGATTTATGAATTGTTGGATAAATTTTCTCAGAGCAATCCGGACTGGCAGAGCGATGGTAGAGTTCCAACTCAAAAAGCTGCCGGAGTACTTCAATTGGATGCAGTTTCAGCGTTGAATGCAAAGATGGATGCAATAGCTAACCAAATTAGCAAGCTAGCATTGCCACCAACTCAGCAACAAGTGCAATCAGTTAAACAAGTGCAGCAGTTTCAAAGTTTTTGTGAGGTATGTGGACAAGATCATGCTACTAATATTTGCCCCTCCAATCCAGAGTCAGTTTATTACGTGGGGAATCAAAACAGATTTTAGGGACATTATCAGAACCAGTTTGGTAATAGCTACAATCCTAATTCATGAAATCATCCTGGTTTCTCTTGGAGTGATAATCAAGCTGCTCAAGGTAATACGAGTGAAACGATCTCGATATGTCGTTTCGGAAGTTAGGACTCCGATTGGCGTGACAATAATTTTAAAATATTCGTAATGTCCATTAGAACCCGTCTGTAAAATTTGAGCTAAATCAGGCCTCGTTTGGTAGGCATCGGAAGAAGGTTTCAGTTTTTATTTCCGATAAATATTAAAAAGAGATTTTCGAGCTCGGTTTTTGCCGAACGAGCTCCGATTCGAAATCCGAAAGTGCCGTTAGGTTCGTATGATTATTTGTGATTTTTGTAAACTTTCGAAAGTGAATTTCGATGTTGTTCGGCAAGTTTCCGCTAAAATGCCGAAAATTAAATAATTTGACTTCTTTTCATTTAAATTCGCATCTTGAGTTTCGGGAGTCTGATTTGAAATCCGCCTTCGTGGGTATGTTGCATATATTTTGTATAACTCGTATGCAAAAGTTGGAATTATTTTGAATATCGTAGGGTACCGTTTTAATTTTCGTTAACAAAAGAAAATAAGATAAAAGAAAACAAAAAAAAAAAAAGAGAAAAAGACAACATAAAAAGTTAGGCGGTGTTAATTAGCATATATGTGCATATATGCTAATCTCTTAGCAGAAGGAGTAACAAAACGATTTCAGAAGCAGAGACAAACAAAATGGCGGAGAAATGGAAAAAATGCCAGAAAATGAGAAAAGGGATCGGAGAAAAATAGTGTTTTCACCCCAGAACATTCAGGTAATGATCTTAATATATTATTTGAGTTTATTACGTATGTTTGAATATATTTTTACGGTAAAAATAGGAATATTAGACATCGCCCTAATGACGTAAATTGATAGTTTGAAGGGTCAAATGGACCCCGATAATGAAATTGATTATATATTCGTACTCAGTGAGTTATGGGCAACATATAAATGTAAATTATTTGGGGTTTGGTTACGTGACTTTAAACCCTGTATATAGGCGTGGCCTGCGTATTGCGTATGCGAATAGGGTATCAGGTTCCTACCTGGATTGCCCTAAGATGTGAGGAATGAAGCCTTTAGCCTAATTTGATATATTTTTCTGGTTATTGAACACAGTGGGATCGTTTGGCAAGAAAACCAAAGGACAAAGCGGTTATTGAGTGGCTGTACTAACTTTGTAACAAGGTAAGTGTTTATATCCATTTCTTTGGAGGCACCTGGCCTCGTGGATTTTCTACCACGTATTTCTTACGTGTGTAGCTGCCGATAGGCGTACTCATTACGCCTTAGCTTTGGATTTATATTATATATTATATGTTATGTCCTATTGTTGGTATTGTATTGAGGATTTGAGCATTGTACCCTGGCTGCGAGTTGGCATCTACTTCCCGGTTGTCGATGAGAGTCCCGCGCCGGTGAAGGGTTATTGCATCACATTGCATTCATATGCATTACATTGCATATCATATTGAGGGCAGGAGTATTCCGCCCCAGGAGCAGGAGGATTCCGCTCCATTGTATCATATTGAGGGCAGGAGTATTCCGCCCCAGGAGCAGGAGTATTCCGCTCCATTGTATCACATTGAGGGTAGGAGGATTCCGCCCCAAGAGCAGGAGTATTCCGCTCTTATGTCAGATATTGAGTGCAGGAGTATTCCGCCTCAGCTTTACATTATATCGGGTGCAGGAGTATTCCGCCCCAGGAGAGTGCAGGAGTATTCCGCCTCTGGTTTATATTATATCGGGTGCAGGAGTATTCCGCCCCAGGAGCAGGAGTATTCCGCTCCAGTTGGTTATCAGATTGGATTCCCCTCGAATGCAGGAGTATTCCGCTTCGGGATGGGATTACGGGCACAGGTGACCCTTCGCATCATATTTCATCTCATTTCATCTCACTTCATTTTATTTCATTTTATTTCATACCATTGTGTAAACTTGTGGTACATAACTATTGTCCTGCTTATATGTGCATTTCTTATTTGTTGTTATGTTTCTGGCACGCATCCTTGGTTGAGTTTATAAGTTTCTTACGTGTTTTCGGTTGTTATCTGGCTCTACCTTTTTATAATTTAAATAAAAGAAATTTGGTTTATCTGTTTCTTCTCCCTGGCTAGCTATCCTATTCTTTGAGGTGGCTAGTCTGCCCCACTTATTGAGTCCTTTTGACTCACCCTTGTTTGTTGTTTGTTTCTTTTTCTATCTATTTCGTTTCGGCAGGTTCGCTCCAGGATTGAGTTCGCCACGGTGTGAAGGAGCGAAGACGACTTCAGCTGTCAGGGTGAGCCAACTATTATTCCGGATGGCCACCAGTTTATTGGTTATTATTTCAGTTGCATTTTGCTCCCTTCAGGAGGTATCTGTCTTCTTTTGTACTCTTAGATGTCTGGTCTGGATAACCCTAAACCTAGTATGTTGGGTAGTCAGCTGTAATTTCTTTTGTACAGCTTAGAGGTATCAGTATGTCAGTATTTTTTTAAGCCTTGTTCTTATTAATGAATGGAATTATATTTATTTGCCTAATTTAATTGGTAAGGGTTCGCCCGACGGGTCTAGGGAAGGATGTCGGGTGCCCGCACGGCCTAACCGGATTTCGGGTCGTGTCAACGAGATCTCACAATAACTACCAGAATTCACGTCCTGAGGCTCAACCAAAGCAGTCCAACAATTCCATTGAAGATTTGATAAAGCAGATTTTAGCAGGCCAGCAGAGAATTATAGCTGATAATGCAGCTCCGGCACAGGCCATAAAAGATCTTACTACTGCTCAAAAAGACCTTGAACGCAAAATGGGGCAGTTAGCTGGAGTACAAAATTCAAGACCACATGGAGCACTTCCTGGTAATGTTGAATCGAATCCAAATCTAAAGGGAGTTGAGCACTGTCTTGCTATAACTCTAGCTAAGGGTGAAGAGTTGATGGCCAAAAGCGAGGATAAGGAGCAACTTAAAGTAGCAGAAGTAGAAAAAGTGGAGAAAGTGAAGAAGAAAGAAGAGAAAAAGGAGGAACTTCTACCGCCCCCACCATTCCCACAGAGACTTCAACCATAAAAGGATATGGCTCAATTTCAAAATTTTGTGAGTATGATGAAAGAGCTTCAGGTTAACATTCCTTTGACTGATGTGTTTGAACTGATGCCGTCATTTGTGAAGTTCTTAAAAGAGATTCTAGTTAAGAAGAGAAAGCCACAAGAGATTGATACAATCGAGTTGACGGAAGAGTGTAGTACAATCCTGAGTAAATTACCTCCAAAACTTCAAGATCCTGGGAGGTTTACTATTCCTTGCACTATTGGTGGTCATAATATTTTTGGTGCATTGTGTGATCTGGGGGCCAGCATAAATCTCATGCCTCTATCTGTCTGTAAAAGGTTAGGCTTAGGAGAAATCAAGCCTACTTCAGTTACTCTTAAGATGGCGGATGGATCACTCACTTGCCCCGATGGTAAGGTGAAGGATGTGTTGATTAAAGTTGGGAAGTTTACGTTCTCTGCAGATTTTATTATCCTAGACTATGAAGAGGATCAAGAAGCCCCAATAATTTTAGGAAGACCATTCCTAGTCTCCTCGAGGGCAATTATTGACATGGAACTTGGGGAGATGACTGTGAGAGCGCATGGAGAAAATGTTACTTTCAAGGTTTATAATGAAAAGGATCATATGGATAAGTTTGAAGAGTGTTCTTTGATAGATTGGGTTAGACGAGAACATGAAAGTAAACCAAAAGAGGTGTTTGAGCGGAATGTGGAACAAGTTGACAATGGCATATTACTTGTAAAGTTGAAGAAGAGTTCACTTAAAGGAAGGAAGAAGACAAAAGTTCGTCGTAAGAAGAGGAGACGTAAATGCTGGAAGTGAGCTTAAAACTGTTGTCGTGCCACGACGTTAACTAAGGCGCTTCTCGGGAGGCAACCCGAGCTTTGTATGTAAACGCAAACATAAAAAGAAAAAAGAAATAGAAAAAGAATAAAAATACAAAAAGAGTCGTGCCGCGACGTTAAATCAAGCGCTTGTTGGGAGGCAACCCAATTTTAATTGTTTAGTCGTTTTAATTCTTTAGTGTTACGTAGTTTCTCGTTATTTTTGCAGGGCTCGGGAGTTTTGGATGGTGAGCTCAGTTTGAAGCATTGCTTGGCTCATAGCGTGCATCAAGAATTTCATACAGAATCAGAAACGCTAATGCCATGCGTCACTTGCTCCATGGCTTTGGATGAAACAGATTGCACAGAAACTTGAAAGCTATAGCCATGCGTCGCATGGGCTATAGCGTGAAGCAAAAATTTCAGAAACATTTGACACGCCATAGCCAAGGCATCGCTCGTGCCATAGCGCACCTTAAACAGAATGCGCAGATTTTGAAAAGCTACAGCCATGCGCAGCAAAAATTTAGAAAATTTTTTTGGTACGCCATAGCCTAGCGTCGCCTTCCTCAAAGCACGTCACAAATAGTGAGACAAAGTTTTGCAACGGCATAAGCTGGCGTCATGGGCTTCATAGCGCGAGTACAAACAGTGTACTCAGAATTGCACACGCTGTGTCCATGCGATGCAAGTGATACGGCTTCAAGGTAAGTTCGAAAAAATTAACGGGTTGACTCACTTTCAACCCGTAACCCGCGTCCTAAAACACTAAATAACATCACCCTTTTCCCTCTCCCACTTGGTTTAAACACTAAACAACACAAAAGCTGAAGCAAAACCAAGGAAAGGAAAAAACATAGCCACTGCTTATCATCCTCTCCCCTTCAAAATTTTCAGTGATCATCTCTTTCTCTCCACGAATCTGGTAGGTTTCTCTCATCTCTCCCTTCTCTTATTAATCTTAACTCACGAAATCGTCACAGCCCTCTGCCCCTTAGTTTATAGTTTTAGTGGTGCTTGATGAATTTTGTGAGCCCTTGTCGAGTTGTGAAGTTGATGAAACCTTGATGGAAATTCTTTGGTAGCAGTATAAAGTGACTCCTATTGGACAATTGGGAGGGTTCTACCCCTCTAAATGTCAGTGAAAACTGAATATGGGAAAGGTGCACGCGACGTGTCGGATAAAATGTCTAAGTGACTAAAGGTTTAAATTTTGTGAAGTCTTAAGTAGCGAAAAGTTTAGTTGGCATTCTATGAGCTTTGTGATGACCATGCGAATTAAAATTGATCACTAATGAGCTAAATTTGACTTGATCATGCGTTGAAGTATGCCATAGGCTTATGTTGTGTGCGATATGCACCATAGCTTCACTATCTCGTCAGCCCGCTGCCCGCTTGTGTTAGTTAGTTTTACTTCCACTATAGTGTAGTTAGGACTAAGTGTGGGATCGTTACGGCACCCGTTGACTCTTGTATGCGTAGCTACTTGTTTCGCAGGTGTAGGTAATGTTAAGCTCAAGTGTGGGGTGCGCGCACACCCAATACCTTATCAACAACATGTTGGGGGAAGTCTGAGTACCCCTTGCTCTACGGACGCTTGGTTGGTTCGTGATGGATATGGTGTCACTGCTAACGCCAAAGGCTAGATCTTTCGACCATTAGGGAAGTTCCTTAACTCTTGCACTTTCTTTTTGTGGCATTGAGGACATTGCTTAGTTTTAAGTGTGGGGTGGGGGAGCTTCCGTTCTTTTTGAGGTTATGGATGATTGTACCTTTAGGAATTTAATTTTAGAAATTTCTATTTTTTCACTTGACGTTATTTTTGTTTCTTGCTTTAATATAAAAAAAGTATGAAAAAAATTAGAAAACTAATGAAAAATTTCAAAAAAAATTTCTTTTTAGTTTTAGTTAGTGGTACAGTCATCTGCCCCGTGGTTTTTCTTATGGCCTCGGTTCTTTTCCACGGGTAGACCTTTGAACCGGGTATTTTTATTTTTAGGAGTAGTTTATTAGTATTAGTTAGTAGAATATTTTTAGAAAAATGGTAGAATGCTAGGTGCCTTTGGTTTGTTTGATACCGGTGAATTTAGACTTGAGCATTTGCTATTTGTGAATCCCTTTTGGTTTTAAAATTGTGATGCATGCCTAGAAAAATTTGAATGACCTTCTTGAGATGCTTAGGTTCAACTACTTGACTCTTTTGTGAACTATTGTGCCTTAGTGCTTAAATTTCACGAATTGCACCTTGTTTGCTTGAACGGAGAGTTGGAATGAAACCGTCTTTAGTGAACTGTGTGCCATGTGTGATGTGAGGTATCTTTTCTTATGTTCCGTGCTACATATTGATGTCTAGAACTTGCCCCGTGTGTGTTCAAAGCGAAATCCTAAGTTTTCTCTAGTCAGGAGATGATAAAGGCATTTCTTTGATAAGCCCTTCTAGCCTTGATTAGCGTACCCTTTAATCTTATCCTTTTTAAGCCCTTTTGAGCCTATTGACCTTTTTGTTGGCACCCACATTTCAAGCCTTACCCCTTTTGTTCTTAATTATCTTTCTTTTTGAACCCTTACTCCTTATAGCACTTTAATTGAAAAATATTTGATTGTTTGTGGAGTTGTGGTTGGATGATTGGGTGACTTTTGAGTGGAACCGATGAAAGAAAACAATATGGTACATTTTGAGATTAAAAAAAAAAGAATCATTGGCAAGGTTGAGAAAAATATTGAAAAAAAAGAATGAAATGAAAAAGAGGAAAAAAAAGAAAACAAAAGAAAAAATCTCAATCCTTGCTAGTGTTGTGCAAAAGTAAAGTTGCAAATTGCGTAAATTGAAAGGAGACTTTTGGGTAGTTGCTTGGTTTGTTTTGAAAAGAATGGTGGAAAGAAAAAAAATTAAAGTGATGTATTAAAGTGCTTAGGGAGGTAGTCACTATTTATCAATATTAATCCTATCCGTCCTTAAGCCTACATTACAACTCGTAAAGTCCTAGTTAATCCCGATTGGAGTGAGCTTACATTAGTGGAGTCCTACACTACGGGAAAGCCTATGGTACATTGTGTGTGGCGCGTGAATTTCTTTTGGAGAGCGAGTGAATTCTTTCTATATTATGTCCCTCAGTTATTCTTGAAATATATTCTTTGTGTGATATTTTGGGACGCTCTCTTGATTTTTGGTGAGGGCACATGGTTTGCGCGAGATAGGTGAAGTTATTGGCTTCTTGGTTGAGTGAATGAGTGTGATTTTGTGAAAGCTTGGTTTCATTGAGTCGGTTTTTGAGGTTGAGATGTCTTGGGTTGGTCGTTCTAGTGTTTTAAAACTTGGTGACTTTTTGGAATGTTGTTGTGGGCTACATGGTATGTATTTATGCTCTTGTTTAATGGTCGGTATCAACCATAACCATAGGTAGACCTGTTTTGTCAAGTGTTGGTTTAGTTGGGAAGTGGTTTTAGTGATTGCTCGAGGGCGAGCAACGGTCTAAGTGTGGGGTGGTGATATTTGGCAATATTTGCCTATTCTACCTTAATATTTCCGCATATTTTGTCACGTTATTCGCCCATTGCACGAAATAATTGTGATTGTTGCGCTCACTTATTGTGTTTGTGATTGTAGGAATGATTTGGATGAATATGAGTGCAAACGGAGTGAAGATGGATAAAATCGAGCAAGAATTGATGAATTTAGCTAATTGCGGGATATGGCATTAGACGGAAAGCTATGGAGCAAGCTACGGATTTGCTATATCTTCAGGCTTCCAAAAGCCATAACCATGCGAGGCATGGCCTGTAGCTTCAGACTTCCAAACGCCACAAGCCATGCGACACATGAGTTGTGGTGCGCGACTCTCAGAAGCCATAACCATGCGAGGCATTCCCCATGGCTTTTAGTTCTGCGACCCCAGAATTTTTCAATTCAGTTTAGGCTTAGGATTAACTTATGCGAAGACTTTGTAAACACTATAAATTGTATTTTAATTTCGTTTTGAGGAGAGGTCGATTTTTGGAACAAGTTTTGGAGTTCTTAACACATTGAACCAAGGGTTTAATTCCTTTACATCATCTATTACAATCTTTCATATTTCTGCCATGAATTCTTGTGTTGTTATTATGAATATGAGTAGCTAAACATATCGTTCTAGGGTTAGAGCAAATACATGAAGGTTGATGTTAGAAAGTTGAATTCTTCCTATTGATTTACCATTACAGATTGTTTTTCTTTCTTGAGCCTAATTGTTTGGTTATTGAGGCCTGATAATTGAACACTATCTATGGTTTACAAGTTGAACTCGAAAGAGGGAACTTGTGAATGCAAATAAGAAAGAATAGGGCTCGATTGTGAACCTGGGCATTAGGAAATCGATTTGCGGTTAGGATAGACATATACCTATTTTCCTTGCTTAGCTAAATACAGAGTTCTTTAATGCATGCATGTGATTTAATTCCATAGAAATATAGGCGTTATAGTAGCTTCCATAGACTCGTGAAGAATCGAAAGGTTTTCACGAATATAATTAACCTGTTAGTTAGCAATCTAGAAAATCAAGAAGTAGAATCAACTGGAAAACTCAACTGGATTGTTCGTAGCTCTGACCCTGGACCATCTCTCTTTTATTAATAACAACCTAGAATTTTTTCTGTTACTTGACTTCAGTTACTTGTTTTTAATTATTGTTTTAGTTAGTAAAAATCTCAATCAGACTTGAAAAAGATCCCTGAATAGTTTTTACGAAATTGTTTGCTAGGATTCAGTCTAAACAATAGTCCTCGTGGGAACGATACTCGATTTATCACTTTATTACTTGTCGACCACGTATACTTGCGTGTGCGTTTGGGAGCAACAACTACTTTCCTGAGAAGGGTCTTCCCAACATGCTGCATGTTCAGAACTGTTTTCTTCAAACCTGATAAAATCTATATTCCTTTGACCAGCTCTAACACCAGTTTCCATAACATCAGCCAGATCAGCTCTGGTCCCATCCCAGAAATAAAGAAAATATTGACCTTTAACAATCTTGAAATACACAATAACAAAATAAAAAAATTACTTTATTATCTGGCAAATGTTTATCAATAATTGAAGCAATTCCATTTAGCACATCTGCGATCTTGCTATCAACATACTGCTTAACCTGTTAAATTAATAAACTATATAAGATGCAGGCAAATTTCACCCAACAAAAGAAGCCAGTGTAATACTAGGGGAGAAAGAAAGACAAATACAGTAATACCCATTTCATTAAATCGGGACAGGAATCATTGGCAGCAGCACTACTTTCCTGAGAACGGACTTTCCTACTCTTCTACGTACGGTTTGGCTTTATAATCAGAAAGGCAACAACATAATATATTAAGAAATTAAACTTAATCATCAGATTAAAATATAAGCATATAAAGTGAACCTCTTTGGTCAGTGGCTCTTGCATTCGAGCAGCAACATTGCTAGCTTTAGGAACAGATCCCTGATTATGAGTTTGCCCTCCATCAGCACCCAAGTCTTCTTTACCAACATCACTAGCTTCAGGAGCTAGTGCCCTTTTCTGTGTTTGCCCAACAGTGGAACTCAAGTCTTTTTCAGCAATATCAACAAATTGAAAACCATCTAGGCCTAACTGTTTGCGCTCAACATAGTTGGGAGTATGTTTTTTATGTTTAACTGTTCAACAAGTATTGAAACAATTAAAAGCAAAAAAATAAAAAAGAAGCATAATTATACATTACATTTGTAAAAAGGTATACTGCAATAAGTATACCTTCACATTTTCCTTCAAAATAAAAGAATCCTTGTGCAAACAAAACTGTACTGTATACTAATTACACAAAAGTATACCTTGAAAGTATAGAAGTGTAGAAAACTAACCTGTTCAACCGAGTTAGCAAATATGCCGAGCAGTTGAGAATTAGAAGCAGCATGCCTGTCATCTCCGCTCCAATTCAGAAGGTGTGGTATCTTTGAACCACCTACAGATAAAATTCGGGAAGTGGTGGACAAGTCTCACACAACCATGCTTGAATTGCAAGTGTAAAACCAAGAAGTTTATAACTACTTGGCCTTGGAAGAAGCTTCTTGTCTATTGACGCTTTTGTTATCTTGAAAACATCAACACCCGAAGAATAGTTGTCATAGTCTCCCTTCTCAACAATATCAATGTATTTCATATCAACATAGCCATGATCTTTCCGTGTAGCAAATAGAAAAGTGTAAATAAAATACAGCATTGCTATCTTCAAAGCATATGTATACCATTAGAATACATGAAGTAGAAACGACAAAGTCAAGCACTAATATCCATAAGTACTAATACCATTAGTACTGATATCCATAAACATAAGAAATTCGAATAACATTGCAAGACTGTAATGTCTAAGATATTGCAGTTTCACCAGTAAGATGTTTAACATTTTACTCCTCATTTTAAAACATATAAACCTAATCTATTTCTTGCGCATCTTTCCTCGACGATGTTTACCCTGTTTTTCAGGATTCCGACCAGGATCCTCAGAGTAGCTTTGTTCTTTGCGATCCTGCTTGTCCTTTCCATACTTCCATAACAAAACTGCAAATCTGGCTCAGCATGAATATACATCAAATTTGGGAATGTCTACACCTTCAATGATATACTCTGCAAAGCTTGCAATAAAGGACCCACAATCGATGTATCACAGGCATTAGCAAAATGTGAGAAACTAATATATACATTGATTATATATGTTAAGTAAATGAAAGAGCAAAGAATTGAATTCTTACATGCCATCCTGTCTAGGGAGATTAGAAATATATTCAATTGTGTATGGATCTGCCAACTTTCTACCCTTATACCTACCACCTTGTAACTCAATATCATCCCTTTTGTCATAAAAATTAATAGCCAGCAGAAATAGTGGCACCAACAAAGAATATGGTTGCAATGACTTCTTGACAAAATCTTCACCTCTTGGATCCCTCAGTGAATCATACACACATATGCATCTATCTACAAGCGATATTCTAGCCAAAATCCAGTGCCACCTAGTTAGGTCATGAACAGGACATAGAATCTCATCAACATCATACCATGCAGTGTTGCAAAACATAGTAAAACCAAGCAAATAGTTAATCACATCATCATATTTATCTATCTTAAATTTGTTTTCTCTATTTCCAATTAAATCTTCATAAGCCTCTGTGAGGATCTTATGAAAGTTGTAATTTGTTGTTGTCAGGTTCAATTTAAGTGCATATTTAGCTTTCTTCCTCAGATAGTAGAGAATGACATCTAGATGCTGGAAAAAAATAGTAAACTGTCCATGTATACAAACAGAAAAAACAGTTCCAAAAAAATACAAATTTCAAAGTGTACATACCAAAGAAGTCAAATCTTTTCTAGGAGTATATAAGGTACGAAACCAACTCTTACTGCTGATCTCACCAACTTCAAATTCAAATAATTTTTCAAGCTTCTCGGATTCCCTAATTTGTATTGAATAAAACAAAAATCAAGAACACAACCAATACATTGTTAAACTCAAACATCACACTTCTAACACAGTAATGAAAAATCTCATTAAACTCACCCCTTTTTCTTCTTCACAAAATTTTTGAATTTACACTCAAGATTGAAATCAACATGTTGTGTTATACTTCCAATGAACGGAAAATTCTTGGATACAACCTTTTTTGGTGACGATGTTGCATTCACGTTTCCCTCAGATATTGAAATAAAACTTGCACCGGAGACATAAGGAGACTCTTTAACTGCTGCAATACGTCTGCAGCTTTTACGAACCACAGGTGTCTTTTCAATAGTATGTCTTTTCACAGCAGCTGGAACATCATTGTCACATTTTTCAAACACATCATCATCATCATGAGATTCAGTGTTATAATCCTTGCAATCATCTTTACTCGGAAGCTGCAGGTAAATAAATACAAATAACGTTATTATATCGAAATAAAATGAATGCCAATATACCCGCAGCGTAAGTGTATAACATTAAAGTATACGTTCTAGTTAAAAGTAAAGGTATACCAATGGTAAACTTGAAAAAATCACCTTCAAATATGTCACCGGCAACGCAATGAGTGCAATACAAGTGTAAGATTCTGACCCGCTGGTTTCCAGCTCAGGACCCTGATCTGCAGTTACTGGTAAAAAAAGGTATTTAGATATTATGAAATTTCTATTCAAAGATGAACAAATTAAAAAGTGCATACCTAAGGTTTTATCTGCAACATCATATGTTGCTTGACGGGCAATACCACCAACTATTTCATTAAATTGAGACTCAGTCATTTCAAGTTCACGACTCCATTGAGGGCCTGCAAGTGATTTATCACTAGAAATAGCACAATTGATTCCAGGTAAGACATCAACACTACCATGTACAGGAGAATCTGAAAATGGGTGAAAAAAATAGAAACTTGAATTACTCCAAAACTTGCAAAAGAATAACAGCAATCTCATTGTTAATTTGACACTCACTAATTTCCAACTGACGCACATGATCTGCATCTACAGGTAATTTCAAGTAATTAGATAATAGCTAATTTTTATTCAAAGATAGACAACTTATACAAAACCAAAAAGTATATACCTGAAATTTTATTCTCAATATGAACTGTTGTTTGACAGGAAACCTCACAAACTAATGCATTAAGGTGAGCTGCAGTGATTTTAACTTCACAGCTGAATTCAGCATCTACAAATAATTTTTCAAAAGAAGCAGCATAATTAAGCTCGGTTAACACATCACGACTATCATGCACAGCAGAATCTGAAATGAGGTGGAAAATTGTGAAAGAACTGTAAAATTTAAAAAAGAATGATAATTTTAAAAAAAAAACTGCTAAGTAGACAATCTGAACTAGTACAAAAAATTAAGAGCATAGAGAGTTGCATACCTGCAGTAGCATTGACAGTGGTAACCCCTACCGATGTTGCAAGTTCAAGACTATTCTGTTCGAAGCTAATATCATTTCTTTCTTTTCGATCAGCGTCATCGTCATTTTCTATTCCATCAGAGAGTTCAGTTATTCTTCCTTCAGCTGTTGCAGAGACAGTGGGACGAAAAGGTTCATGATTTATATCCCCATCTTCTAATGTCTGATTATGAACTGCTGTTGTGCCAAACAAACACTACTGAGTATCCCAATCCAAACCAGAAGGCCAAGGGTATTATTCAGACTGAAAAAGGAGTCATACCTGCAGTAGCATTCGGACTGCTAAGACCAACAAATGCTGCATGTTCAGGATTGTTTTGTTCAAACCTGATAGGATCGCTATTCAATCGATCAATGCAACCATCATTTTCCATCACATCAGCCTGATGACCTTTGGTACCACCCTAGAAATAAAGAAAAAAGTATTTATGGTAACATGAAATTAGAAAAGGAAAAAAATAGTATACCATTCAGGTATACTATTATTCAGTGTATAGCCTTTTACCATGATGTATACTATAGTGGTATACCATGCTTAATTATACTAAAAAACTTCTTTTTCTATTGTATGCTCATTATACTAGAATGTATACCCATAAAAGTATACTACTTTAACTAAAAACTACCCACTTTTTTTTTTTAATTAAGTTAACTAAATTATATACATTTAAGAATCTACAAATATAGAATAACAAAAGAAAATGATTGTCGTATATTCGGGCACACGTTTATCAGCAACTAAAGCAATTGCATTTTCCATTCCATTAGAGAGTTCAGTTATTCTTCCTTCAGTTGTTGCAGAGACAGTGGGACGAAATGGTTAATGATTTATATCCCCATCTTCTAATGTCTGATTATGAACTGTTGTTGCACCAAACAAACACTGCTGAGTATCCCAATCCAAACCAGAAGGCCAAGTGTATAATTCAGACTGAAAAAGGAGCCATACATGCAATAGCCTTCAGACTGCTAAGACCTACAAATGCTACATGTTCAGGACTATTTTGTTCAAACCTGATAGGATCTCTATTCAATCGACCAGTGCTACCATCATTTTCCATCACATCAGCTTGATGACCTTTGGTACCATCCTAGAAATAAAGAAAAAAGTATTTATGGTAACATTAAATTAGAAAAGGAAATTTTTTTTATACCATTCAGGTATACTATTGTTCAGTGTATAGCCTTTAACCATGATGTATACTACAATGGTATAACAGACTTAATATTATATGCTCATTATACTAGAATGTATACCCATAAAAGTATACTACTTTAACTAAAAACTACCCACCTTTTTTATTTTTAATTAAGGTATCTGAACTACATACATTTAAGAATCTAGAAATATACAATAACAAAAGAAAAAGATTACCGTATATTCGGGCACACGTTTATCAGCAACTAAAGCAATTGCATTTTCCATTCCATTAGAGAGTTCAGTTATTCTTCCTTCAGTTGTTGCAGAGACAGTGGGACGAAAAGGTTAATGATTTATATCCCATCTTCTAATGTCTGATTATGAACTGATGTTGTACCAAACAAACACTGCTGAGTATCCCAATCCAAACCAGAAGGATAAGTGTATAATTCAGACTGAAAAAGGAACCATACCTGCAGTAGCATTCAGACTGCTAAGACCTGCAAATGTTGCATGTTCAGGACTATTTTGTTCAAACCTGATAGGACCGCTATTCAATCGATCAGTCCTACCATCATTTTCCATCACATCAGCCTGATGACCTTAGGTACCATCCTAGAAATAAAGAAAAAAGTATTTATGGTAACATGAAATTAGAAAGGAAAAAAATTGTATACCATTCAGGTATACTATTGTTCAGTGTATAGCCTTTTACCATGATGTATACTACAATGGTATAACAGACTTAATATTATATGCTCATTATACTAGAATGTATACCCATAAAAGTATACTACTTTAACTAAAAACTACCCACCTTTTTTATTTTTAATTAAGGTATCTGAACTACATACATTTAAGAATCTAGAAATATACAATAACAAAAGAAAAAGATTACCGTATATTCGGGCACACGTTTATCAGCAACTAAAGCAACTGCATTTTCCATTCCATTAGAGAGTTCAGTTATTCTTCCTTCAGTTGTTGCAGAGACAGTGGGACGAAAAGGTTAATGATTTATATCCCCATCTTCTAATGTCTGATTATGAACTGATGTTGTACCAAACAAACACTACTGAGTATCCCAATCCAAACCAGAAGGCTAAGTGTATAATTCAGACTGAAAAAGGAGCCATACCTGCAGTAGCATTCAGACTGCTAAGACCTGCAAATGTTGCATGTTCAGGACTATTTTGTTCAAACCTGATAGGATCGCTATTCAATCAACCAGTGCTACCATCATTTTCCATCACATCAGCCTGATGACCTTTGGTACCACCCTAGAAATAAAGAAAAAAGTATTTATGGTAACATGAAATTAGAAAAGGAAAAAAATTGTATACCATTCAGGTATACTATTGTTCAGTATATAGCCTTTTACCATGATGTATACTACAATGGTATAACAGGCTTAATAATACTAAAAAACTTCTTTTTCTATTGTACGCTCATTATACTAGACTATATACCCATAAATGTATACTACTTTAATTAAAAACTGCCCACCTTTTTTGTTTTTAATTAAGTTAACTGAATTACATACATTTAAGAATCTAGAAATATACAATAACAAAAGAAAATGATTACCGTATATTCGGGCACACGTTTATCAGCAACTAAAGCAATTGCATTTTCCATTCCATTAGAGAGTTCAGTTATTCTTCCTTCAGTTGTTGCAGAGACAGTAGGACGAAAAGGTTAATGATTTATATCCCCATCTTCTAATGTCTGATTATGAACTGATGTTGTACCAAACAATCACTGCTGAGTATCCCAATCCAAACCAAAAGGCCAAGGGTATAATTCAGACTGAAAAAGGAGCCATACCTGCGGTAGTATTCGGAATGCTAAGACATACAAATGCTGCATGTTCAGGACTGTTTTGTTCAAACCTGATAGGATCGCTATTCAATCGACCAGTGCTACCATCATTTTCCATCACATCAGCCTGATGGCCTTTGGTACCATCCTAGAAATATAGAAAAAAGTATTTATGGTAACATGAAATTAGAAAAGGAAAAAAATAGTATACCATTCAGGTATACTATTATTCAGTGTATAGCCTTTTACCATGATGTATACTACATTGGTATACCATGCTTAATTATACTAAAAAACTTCTTTTTCTATTGTATGCTCATTATACTAGAATGTATAACCATAAAAGTATATTACTTTAACTAAAAACTGCCCACCTTTTTTGTTTTTAATTAAGTTAACTGAATTACGTACCTTTAAGAATCTAGAAATATACAATAACAAAAGAAAAAGATTACCGTATATTCTGTAACACGTTTATCAGCAACTAAAGCAATTGCATTTTCCATTCCATTATAGAGTTCAGTTATTCTTCCTTCAATTGTTGCAGAGACAGTGGGACGAAAAGGTTAATGATTTATATCCCCATCTTCTAATGTCTGATTATGAACTGATATTGTACCAAACAAACACTGCTGAGTATCCCAATCCAAACCAGAAGGCTAAGTGTATAATTCAGACTGAAAAAGGAGCCATACCTGCAGTAGCATTCAGACTGCTAAGACCTGCAAATGTTGCATGTTCAGGACTATTTTGTTCAAACCTGATAGGATCGCTATTCAATCGACCAGTGCTACCATCATTTTCCATCACATCAGCCTGATGACCTTTGGTACCATCCTAGAAATAAAGAAAAAAGTATTTATGGTAACATGACATTAGAAAAGGAAAAAACTTGTATACCATTTAGGTATACTATTGTTCAGTGTATAGCCTTTTACCATGATGTATACTATAATGGTATAACAGGCTTAATAATACTAAAAAACTTCTTTTTCTATTGTATGCTCATTATACTAGACTGTATACCCACAAAAGTATACTACTTTAACTAAAAACTGCCCACTTTTTTATTTTTAATTAAGTTAACTGAATTACATACATTTAAGAATCTAGAAATATACAATAACAAAAGAAAAAGATTATCGTATATTCGGGCACACGTTTATGAGCAACTAAAGCAATTGCATTTAGCAGCTCAGTGAACTTGCCATTTATCTGTTCTTTGAAATCATCAAATTCTTTCTTCCCCTTAATTAGATGAACAAATCTATAAAGTCCTATAAATCATGGAAATGCATAAACAATAGAAAAAACACAACGAACCTCTATAAATTTGGTATCAACGTAAGTCTGCAAAGACTGAAAGCCACTATCAACCTAATAAAAAAAGTGTCAGAAATATGAACACTTTAAAAATACTGTAGAGTAACTGATCGTCAACAAAACAGAAATGATTAAACATAACACTTTCTTGAATTCTGCGAGGTTTTCATTCGTATCAGCAGCCCTTGTTTGAGAAGGAACTGATGTTGAAGCAGCAAATGTCCTAGCTCAATGACAACGAAACGACGGGCCTGATGCTCATTGGGTATGCCAAATTCTAAACCACCCAACTCTAATTCTGCCCACTCAGCATCACTTGGAGTAATGTTACTAGGCTTCAACTGGTGAATTATAGTGCAACTTTGCAAAAGCAAAACAAAACAAAAATGTAAAGGTATACTTTAAAGGTATAATACCACAAAGCAGTACACTGACACGACATATTCTGTAAAAAGAACATATTCTATAAAAGTGACACTACACATACTGTTTCAACTGGGAAACAAAATACATCCAACTCAGAACTATTAGCTGCAAGTTGCTTCTTTCCTTCCCAATTGAGCATGCAGGGAACCTTGGTGCCAACCCGAGTAGCAACTTTTCCCCCAATCAATGGACAGCAATCACAAAACCAAATCTGAAAAGCATGTGTTAACCCAGCATGCCTTGCAAATATAGGGACATCTAACAGCTTTTTATGAAGTGATTCCCTTGTAACCTTAAAAATGTCAATACCCCATGGTAAATCATTAAAGTTACCACTATCAACTAAGTCAACATAATACCGAGCAAGACATGCAGTTTTTAGTAGTAGAAAAAGAAATGAAGAAAGAAAATGCAAAACAGCAATCTTCACCGCATCAGTGTCAGAATTTCCCCAACATTTCGTTTCAAAATGATGCGCTATCTCCTGTCGGGTGACATTGGCAGACCCATTAAAATACATGCAAAATAGGTTATTGTCTTCACGATAAACCACCTCCTAGACACCTGTACATTTTAGACCTATGACTAATGCAAACTCACCAAGTCCAAAACGTAATTGACAACCATTCAAATCAAATCATAAAACGTCTGGCGAATCATGATGAACCTGCATACACATCAAATACTGCACAAATCGAGTCTGTTTTGTTTGCTTTGGCATATCCAAGAAATAGCCAAAGCAAATTTCCTGAAATGGCTGGAGTTGTGTCGGGGTCAAGGTTGACTTTAAATCGTCAATAATATTAAGATTGGCATCATACGCAATCTTTGGGACGTAGGTTTCATGTAAAGGCAAATAAAAATTCCAAACCTACAAAAAATAGGGAGATTGGCATCATAAGCACTACAATACATATGACAAAGTTCAAAAACTACCTACTTCGTGCAATTAAGCCGATTCTTTAATTAATTCAAAAAATTCCATTAATATAACTGCACGTAAACTATCAATATAACTGTCAATATACTTCTTTTTTAATTAAAGAAGTATACCATTAGGGTATACTGCATAATAAAAAGGTATACAGAACAAAAGTTGTCACACTAAAACTTGTATACCTTTGTGGTAAATCAAATACTACAGAAGTATATACAAAGCAATTATACATAATCAACACCACTATAATAAAGCAAAAGTGCGAATATATTTTGCCCTGTAAACAAACTAACGAGTAAACGTACAGCGTATTCTAGATATATATACAATGAAATACCCATATTGAACAAAATTTACTACACCGCAAAGAACAATTGATATTGAACACCATACTATTTGATAGCCAACACAATAAATCCAGTATACCTACAGGGTTTACCACACACTACCAATGTATACAACTAGCAGTTATGATTGCACCAACAGTAGAAGCATCAGCTATTTCAGACACGCACTAAAATAAAAGAAAGCAACATAGTGTCTGTAAAGTTATCACACTAGCCTTGGTTAACAGCAGTATACTATTGTGAAAAACTGTACACTACAAACATATACACAATAAATGATTTTAAACAAGTTTAAAGGACTATACCACAATGGTCAACTGCATAATAAAAAAGTATACATAATAAAACGTAATAGAGATACAAAAAATAGGGAGATTGACATCATAAAGTACCTTAGGCTCATTCGCACCAACAGTAACGATTTCCATAGTGTTTGCAATTGGTGGAGAACTAGAGGATTCAGGACGGTTAGCACGTTTACGTTGGTAAACGTGCTGCAAGCTCAATTCTGAACTAGGGGTTTATCATTTTAGTAGAAAGGGTTGAAACTTACAGCAGGGGTTTGAATCATGGATTTGGGGGATGTAATCAGATGGGGAAATGGGGAAAACGGGTCAATTTTGGTGGAAATGGGGGAAACGGAATGTAATCGGATGGGGAAATGGGGAAAAGGATCGATTTTTGAGAAAACTGAATACTGTTTGAAGGGAAATACGGAAATGGGTAGATGGTGTAAATATTATTAAATCTATGGGTACAAAGAATTGGTGTGAGTATGTGCAGTAATTAGTTTCAGATGCATGGGTACAGAGTGTAAATTCATTGTGTCGTATCTATGAAATAAATGAAAATACAGCGCAATTTTTGTAAATGTGGTAAAATAAAATAGCACAGTTACGAAAAGTAATATATTATCATATATTACAAAGGTATCAAATAGCAAGACATTTTTTTTTAGTTGTATACCATGAGGAAATATCATATACTAGAAAAGCATACAATAGAAGCAAGATTTGATTAGGCAAATATATTGTGACATTTTAAAGTTGTATACAATTGGGGTATTGAAACGACCTCGGTTAGTCGTTTTGAAAGTTAGGATTCTGATTGGCGTGCCGATAATTTTAAAAACTTCGTAATGTCCATTAGGGACTGTCTGTAAAATTTGAGTTAAATCAGACATCTTTTGGTACGTATCGGGAGAAGGTTTCAGTTTTTATTGTCGATAAATATTAAAAAGAGATTTTTGAGCTCGATTTTGGTGAATGAACTCCGATTCGAAATCCGAAAGCGCCGTTAGGTTCGTATGATTATTTATGACTTTTGTGAACTTTCGAAAGTAAATTTCGATGTTGTTCGGCTAGTTTCTGCTAAAATGCCGAAAGTTAAATAATTTGACTTTTATTCTATTTAATTTACATATTGAGTTTTGGGAGTCCGATTTGAGATCCGCCTTAGCGAGTATATAACATATATTTTGTATAACTTGTATGCAAAAGTTGGAATTATTTCGAGTATTATAGGGTACTGTTTTAATTTTCGAAAAGAAAAGAAATTATTTTTAAAAAAAAGGGGGACAAATTATAAAACATACTGGCGGTGGAATGGGATACATACCCCATATATCCCATAAGCTTCAGTTTGAAGCTTAGAAGTAAGAGAGATCAGAAAGACCACAAAAGAAATAAAAGAACGCGCAGGAGGAAAAAAATGCCAGAAAATGAGAAAAGAGCCGGGAAAATAGTAGAATTTTTACCCTGAAACATTCAGATAATGATGTTAATGCATTATTTGAGTTTATTACGTGTGTTTGAATATATTTTAACGGTAAAAATTGGAATATTAGACATCGTTTTAATAAGTTCAATTAATAGTTTAAAGGGTCAATTGGACCCCGATAATGGAATTGATTATATATTCGTACTCAGTTAGTTATGGGAAACATATAAATATAATTTATTTAGGGTTTGGTTATGTGACCTCAAACCCTGTATATAGGCCTGGCCTGCGTATTGCGTATGCGAATAGGGTATCAGGTTTCTAACCGGATTGCCCTAAGATGTGCGGAATGAAGCCTTTAACCTTATTTGATATAGTTTTCTGCTTATTGAACATAGTGGGATCGTTTGGCAATGAATCCAAAGGACAAAGTGGTTATTGAGTGGCTGTGCTAACTTCGTAACAAGGTAAGTGTTTATATCCATTTCTTTGGAGGCACCTCGCCTCGTGGATTTTCTACCACGTGATCCTCACGTGTGTAGCTGCCGATAGGCGTACTCATTACGCCTTAACTTTGGATTTACCTTGTATATTATATGTTATGTCCTCTTGTTGGTTTTGCATTGAGGATCTGAGCATTGTACTCTGGCTGTGAGTTGACATCTACATCCCGGCTGTCGATGAGCGTCCCGCGCCGGTGAAGGGTTATTATTGCATTACGTTGCATTCATATGCATTATATGTCATTCATATGCATTATATGTCATTCATATGCATTGCATATCATATTGGGGGTAGCAGGATTCCGCCCCAGGAGCAGGAGGATTCCGCTCCATTCTACCATATTGAGGGGCAGGAGGATTTCGCCCCAGGAGCAGGAGGATTCCGCTTTATTCTATCATATTGGGGGTAGGAGGATTCTGCCCCAGGAGTAGGAGGATTGCGCTCCATTACATCATATTGAGGGTAGGAGGATTCCGCCCCGGGAGCAGGAGGATTTCGCTCCATTGCATCATATTGAGGGTAGGAGGATTCCGCCCCGGGAGCAGGAGGATTTCACTCCATTGCATCATATTGAGGGTAGGAGGATTTCGCCCTCGGAGCAGGAAGATTCCGCTCTATTGTATCATATTGAGGGTAGGAGGATTCCGCTCCATTCATTTGACATATGTGACCCTTTGCATCACATTTCATTTCATTTCATCTCAATTCATACCATTTTGTAGACTTGCGGTATATGACTACTGTTCTGCTTATATGTGTATTGCTTATTTGTTGATATGTTTCTGCCTCGCATCCCTGGTTGAGTTTATAGTTTCTTACGTGCTTCTGGTTATTATCTGGCTCTGCCTTTTAATAATTTAAATAAGAGAAATTTGGTTTATCTGTTTCTTCTCCTTGGCTAGCTATCCTATTCTTTGAGGTGGCTAGTCTGCCACATTTATTGAGTCCTTTTGACTCACCCTTATTTGTTGTTTGTTTGTTGTCTATCTATTTCGTTTCGGCAGGTTCGCTCCAGGATTGAGTTCGCCACGTTGTGAAGGAGCAAAGACGACTTCAGCTGTCAGGGTGATCCAGCTTTTATTCCGGATGGCCACCAGTTTATTGGTTATCATTTCAGTTGCATTTTGCTCCCTTCAGGAGGTATCTGTCTTCTTTTTTTACTCTTAGATGTCTAGTCTGGATAGCCCTAAACCTAGTATGTTGGGTAGTCAGCTGTAATTTCTTTTGTACAGCTTAGAGGTATCAGTATGTCAGTATTTTTTTTAAGTCTTGTTCTTATTTATCAATTGAATTATATTTATTTTCCTAATTTAATTGGTAAGGGTTTGCCCGACGGGTCTAGGGGAGGATGTCGGGTGCCCGCACGGCCTAGCCGGATTTCAGGTCGTGTCAGTTGGTATCAGAGACCGGTTTAGAGTCTTTCCATACTAAGACAGTGTCTAGTAGACTCTCGCTGATGGGTACGTAGACGTCCGTACTTATCTACGAGAGGCTATGATGGCATTTAGGAAGTTTCACTTCTTTTTTTTTTATCGTGCGTCAGTCTAGGATGCAAAAGTATTTTTGTTAATTCCTTCCTGGTACTTGGTAATTGTGAACCTTCGCACGACGAATCAAAAAATGGTATGAGTTCAAGACGAAGCAGTCTGGCCTGGGGCTAGCACTGACGAAGCCCCGAGAGTTGTCGTGCTGACGATCCAGTCGCGCAGGCCCCAGCTGTACGAGCTCGTGATGGGCTTGCCTTGTGATTCCCTTGGCTCGCTACGATGCTTTATGAGAATCTTGGTGATGCAGATACCGCAAAAACCTATTATTCGCTAGGCAGCTTATCAGGTTACCGCAGATGCATATGTTCGGTCTCAGGGAGCTCCTATTCTAGTTCTTAATACTGCCGCAGTAAAATATTTCCAAATGCAGCATGTGTTGCGCCACCAATTATTCTGGCTGGTTAGGTAGCCGAGGTAACAGTTCGGTCCGAGTGCCCAAAGAGGGTATATTATTTTACGCGGTTGAACATCCCGATATTGCCAAGCAATGCATTAGATAATCCCTGTGTGAGTGTTTTTAATGTAAAATGATGTCAGCGTATCCTTCTGGCTCTTGATTATATCGACCGGTATGGTGTTGATTATTCTGCTTTCCAGTTTCAGGGTCCAGCCTTGGATTGGTGGGCCGCTCTCTTATTAGCTAACTTGGTTCGGTTTTTCTTCTAGATTCATGGAAAAGTTCCTTTCGAGTAGCGAGCGAGATGAAAAGTGTTGCCAGTTTAAGTGGATTGGACAGGGTAGCCTGTCGGATAGCCTGTTGGTGTTTCAGAATTTGAGATTGAATTCTATAAAATGGCTGAATATGCATTTGAACTAGTCCATCAACCTTTCGAGAGATTCAAATATTTACTGATGACCTTTCTCCTTTCTTAAGATCCCAGATGGCTCGAAAAATTGAGGTTGGGACTTCATTTGATGTCTTTATTGATATTGTTCAAAGGTATTAGGCATACCATAAGTTAGAGCGGGAAGAGTTAGAGCGGGAGAGCAAGAAATTCCGTGGCCCTGGTGGGCAACCATGGTACTTCATTTGGAGGTAAAAGTTCTAATTATTTTGGGAGGTCACCTTCCAGGTTATCTTAGCTTGTGTCACACGATTCTTAGAGTGCGCAAGTAGTTCATCAGGATTAGACTCAGCTTTCTTTTGGTAGCTTTCAAAAATCTGTCCAGCTTCTATTTTCAGTGAAAATGTGGTATCATTGTCGTGAGTCTGGCTATCCTTTGAGGAATTTTCCCTTACTCCGACAAGTAGGCAGTCGTCTTTTCTCTCGTCATCAGGCATCTGCGCAATCGCAGGGGATTTCATTTAGATCTCAATCAGCAAATAAAATTCCACCATCCAGTAGAGGTTGAGAGCGTGGTGGCAGTGGTTCTTCAGAAGGTGATTATCAGGGTAGTGGCTCAGCACAGCTGTAGAGGTAGTTCTATGAACTGCCAGTCTGGCAGGATGCTGAGGTATCCGATGTAGTAGACCCATGTATTTCATCTTCCCTTATATATGAGTAACATTTGATTCTTCCGATCGATCTGGAAATGGTGTGTCTTATCATGTTTTGATGGTTTCCTTGGATATTGTCTTTATTAAAAATCGGCTGCGGTAGAGGGACGAGCTTCTGATATGATTTATTCCTGGCATTTATGATGACCCTACTAGTTTATCTGGTTTAAATGTGAGAGATTTGTGAGTGAGTACAGGTATTGTATTTTTGGCTTCTTGTTGTGCCTCATTCTGTTATAATGTCAAGTCAGTCTACCTCTCTTTGGAATTCAATATTGGTAGGATAATGAGATCCTAATTCGTCACCATCAGAAAGTGTTACCGTTTCTTCCAGTGTAAAGTGGTTAGTAAGTAATATTCGATCTACGTATCTCCTCTTGGTTCAAACGCTAGTAAAGTCATGTTATCCTATGAGCTTGTCTGGTTTATAAAAGGGTTTCTGGTAAATTATTAGAGTTTTCTTCTTATTGGGAGGATAAATTGACATGGATGTTGTTCCGAGCTTATTTAATATCTATTTCTTCAATTGCGATTTTTGGGCTACTTTGACTCGTAAGTAGTCTAGCTTTGGTAGCCAAGCAAATAAGAAGATGTGCTTCCTGAAGCTCTAATTTTTTCTATCCTCAGTCCATTTTAATTTCTTCTTCGTCCGGCACTAGTGAGCTTAGACAGTTGGTAGCCACTTGTGATGCTCTTTGTGTTGAGCCAGAGTACGTGTTATTGTAGTCGAGTAAGCATATTATTGTGTTTCAAGGCTTCTAAGGGTAATAGAAGTACCATCCATTAGGCGGTGGTGTTTACGGCAAAGATATGAAGTTGTGAACTTGAGAGTTGTAGCTGTTTGGCAACTCAAAAGGGTAGTTGGTAGCTTTGGTCTGCCTACGTTCAACTTTTAGCTAAATCTTCTTTAGTCCAGCGGACTGTGCGAGGATGGTTATTCCTATTCAAATAGCTTTATGAGATTGTGCTTTAAGTGGAGGAGTCTTCCTCCAAATACTGAATGGTAATACTAAATCTCTAAGGCGTTGATACCACTTTTGTCACGACCCAACCTAAGGCCACGACAGAAACCTACAATGAGTGTCGATCATTGCTAAACCCACTAATAATCTATTAATGCCAGAGATAAGCTGGCAAATTGATCATATATACGTACCTATCTGCTGAAAGCATAAAGTCTGGGAAGATGACACGACTTTAACTTGCTGGCAATTAGAACACTGAGCCACAAATTCTACTATGTCACACTTCATTCCGTCCCATCAATAAACTTGCTTAAGATCATGGTACATCTTAGTCAATCCTGGATGAACACTGTATTTGGAATAATATGCCTCAATCATAATTTGTCCACATAAATCTGCAACATCAGGGACACAAAGTCTATCTTTATACATAAAAACACCGTCGGTAGTAACCCTGTATGGTGACTCCGGTTTTCTTCTGGCTATCTGTCTGTATTCAACTAGAACTGGATCATCATACTGACGTTGTTTTGTTTCATGAAAATTTAGAGTTAAAGGTCTAGTGCAGTTTGTCATCCATCCATCATTGGCATATCTCCTTCACATTTCAACTCTTTGAGAAGTTACTTTAGCGTTATAAGTACGCATGTAATCAACTTTGTTGCTGGTATTCTGCCTCAGCTGAAGGTCCAACTACATGTCTCTTTTATATTTACTTTTTCAAGTCATAATAATTCCAATTCAAAGACAATACCCTGAAGTAGATGTTCGGTCTAAAGATCATTCCTGGTCTGCATCATACTATCCAGTAGTATTTGCATGATCCTTA
Source organism: Petunia secreta (assembly GCA_029990175.1). NCBI lineage: Eukaryota > Viridiplantae > Streptophyta > Magnoliopsida > Solanales > Solanaceae > Petunia > Petunia secreta. The sequence goes on from JARKIP010000010.1 coordinate 17,794,701, forward strand.
TCCTTATATGATAGACCCTGTTCAGATGAACCTTTGACATACATTAGGATATGAGTAACTACATTCCCACAAGGAGCTTACGGAACAACACTAACATCAACTGAGATGTTGCATACTGCATTCGTAAAAATAATATAGCTTGCATCAAATCTTCTATAGTTAGTAGTGACAAGGTACTTTAAAAGCTTCCCCTATTGTATCAAGCGTGAGCTAATTCTTAGTTCCATCGACCTGTTCTATATCGAAAGGTATATCGAAGAGGTAATTATCGGCTGAATCATGTTAACCCATTTAACGTTTCGTGTATCTTTGTTTTGAAAATGTAGAACTCTCCTCTCGCGATCGAGGAAGGATCAGTGTAGTCAGAATAAGCTGGGCAATAGCGTTCTGATATTATCCGGGAAAATAGTAGAATTTTTATCCTAAAATATTCAGGTAATGATGTTAATACATTATTTGAGTTTATTACGTGTGTTTGAATATATTTTAACAGTAAAAATTAGAATATTAGACATCGTTTTAATAAGTTCAATTAATAGTTTAAAGGGTCAATTGGACCCCGATAATGGAATTGATTATATATTCGTACTCAGTGAGTTATGGGCAACATATAAATGTAATTTATTTAGGGTTTGGTTATGTGACCTTAAACCCTGTACATAGGCCTGGCCTGCGTATTGCGTATACGAATAGGGTATCAGGTTTCTAACCGGATTGCCCTAAGATGTGGGGAATGAAGCCTTTTACCTTATTTGATATAGTTTTCTGCTTATTGAACATAGTGGGATCGTTTGGCAATGAATCCAAAGGACAAAGCGGTTATTGAGTGGCTGTGCTAACTTCGTAACAAGGTAAGTGTTTATATCTATTTCTTTGGAGGCACCTCGCCTCGTGGATTTTCTACCACATGATCCTCACGTGTGTAGCTGCCGATAGGAGTACTCATTACGCCTTAGCTTTGGATTTACCTTGTATATTATATGTTAAGTCCTCTTGTTGGTATTGCATTGAGGATCTGAGCATTGTACTCTGGCTGTGGGTTGACATCTACTTCCCTGCTGTCGATGAGCGTCCCACGCCGGTGAGGGTTATTATTGCATTACATTGCATTCATATGCATTATATGTCATTCATATGCATTACATTGCATATGATATTGGGTGTAGGAAGATTTCGGCCCAGGAGCAGGAGGATTCCACTCCATTCTATCATATTGGGGGTAGGAGGATTCCGCCCCAGGAGCAGGAGGATTCCGCTCTATTCTATCATATTGGGGGTAGGAGGATTCCGCCCCAGGAGCAGGAGGATTCCGCTCCATTACATCATATTGGGAGTAGGAGGATTCCGCCCCAGGAGCAGGAGGATTGCGCTCCATTACATCATATTGAGGGTAGGAGGATTCCGCCCTAGGAGCAGGAGGATTCCGCTCTATTCATTTGACATATGTGACCCTTTGCATCACATTTCATTTCATTTTATTTCATTTCATCTCAATTCATACCATTGTGTAGACTTGCGGTACATGACTACTGTTCTGCTTATATGTGCATTGCATATTTGTTGATATGTTTCTGCCTCGCATCCCTGGTTGAGTTTATAGTTTCTTACGTGTTTCTGGTTATTATCTGGCTCTGCCTTTTTATAATTTAAATAAGAGGAATTTGGTTTATCTGTTTCTTCTCCCTGGCTAGCTATCCTATTCTTTGAGGTGGCTAGTCTGCCCCACTTATTGAGTCCTTTTGACTCACCCTTGTTTGTTGTTGTTCCTTGTCTATCTATTTCGTTTCGGCAGGCTCGCTCCAGGATTGAGTTCGCCACGTTATGAAGGAGTGAAGACGACTTCAGCTGTCAGTGGGTGAGCCAGCTTTTATTCCGGATGGCCACCAGTTTATTATTTATTATTTCAGTTGCATTTTGCTCCCTTCAGGAGGTATCTGTCTTCTTTTGTACTCTTAGATGTCTAGTCTGGATAACCCTAAACCTAGTATGTTGGGTAGTCGGCTGTAATTTCTTTTGTACATTTTAGAGGTATCAGTATGTCTGTGTTTTTTTTTTTTTTCTGTCTTGTCATTGTTGATGAATTTTTATATTTATTTTCCTAATTTAATTGGTAAGGATTCGCCCGATGGGTCTAGGGGAGGATGTCGGGTGCCCGCACGGCCTAGCCGGATTTCGGGTCGTGTCAGGTATACCGTATACTGCAAAGGTATACAATTTGGCATATACCTAATATTATAAAGTTGTATACCATTTGGGTTATACAGTATTCTGGGAAGGTATATATTAGAAACATGTATAGTAGATTGACATTTGAATAAAGATACATGATGACATCAGAGATCTTCTATAACTAATCTATGAACAGTATACATGACAATAAAAATACAAGACAATAAAAACTACACATGTAACTTAAACAGGCTACTTAACTCAAACAAACATGATGGAACACAACAAACCATAAAACATTTCACATAAAACGGAAAATATGACACGACCCGAAATCCGGTTAGGCCGTGCGGGCACCCGACATCCTTCCCTAGACCCGTCGGGCGAACCCTTACCAATTAAATTAGGCAAATAAATATAATTCAATTCATTAATAAGAACAAGGCTTAAAAAAAACACTGACATACTGATACCTCTAAGCTGTACAAAAGAAATTACAGCTGACTACCCAACATACTAGGTTTAGGGTTATCCAGACCAGACATCTAAGAGTACAAAAGAAGACAAATACCTCCTGAAGGGAGCAGAATGCAACTGAAATAATAAACAATAAACTGGTGGCCATCCGGAATAAAGCTGGCTCACCCTGACAGCTGAAGTCGTCTTCGCTCCTGAACAACGTAGCGAACTCAATCCTGGAGCGAACCTGCCGAAACGAAATAGATAGACAAGAAACAAACAACAAACAAGGGTGAGTCAAAAGGACTCAATAAGTGGGGCAGACTAGCCACCTCAAAGAATAGGATAGCTAGCCAGGGAGAAGAAACAGATAAACCAAATTTCTTTTATTTAAATTATAAAAAGGTAGAGCCAGATAACAACCGAAAACACGTAAGAAACTTATAAACTCAACCAAGGATGCGTGCCAGAAACATAACAACAAATAAGAAATGCACATATAAGCAGGACAATAGTTATGTACCACAAGTTTACACAATGGTATGAAATAAAATGAAATAAAATGAAGTGAGATGAAATGAGATGAAATATGGTGCGAAGGGTCACATGTGCCCGTAATCCCATCCCGAAGCGGAATACTCCTGCATTCGAGGGGAATCCAATCTGATAACCAACTGGAGCGGAATACTCCTGCTCCTGGGGCGGAATACTCCTGCACCCGATATAATATAAACCAGAGGCGGAATACTCCTGCACTCTCCTGGGGCGGAATACTCCTGCACCCGATATAATGTAAAGCTGAGCCGGAATACTCCTGCACTCAATATCTGACATAAGAGCGGAATACTCCTGCTCTTGGGGCGGAATCCTCCTACCCTCAATGTGATACAATGGAGCGGAATACTCCTGCTCCTGGGGCGGAATACTCCTGCCCTCAATATGATACAATGGAGCGGAATCCTCCTGCTCCTGGGGCGGAATACTCCTGCCCTCAATATGATATGCAATATAATGCATATGAATGCAATGTGATGCAATAACCCTTCACCGGCGCGGGACTCTCATCGACAACCGGGAAGTAGATGCCAACTCGCAGCCAGGGTACAATGCTCAAATCCTCAATACAATACCAACAATAGGACATAACATATAATATATAATATAAATCCAAAGCTAAGGCATAATGAGTACGCCTATCGGCAGCTACACACGTAAGGAATACGTGGTAGAAAATCCACAAGGCCAGGTGCCTCCAAAGAAATGGATATAAACACTTACCTCTCTCAAAAGTTAGCATTGCGACCAACAACCGCGTTATTTTTGAATGCATTGCCAAACGATCCCACTGTGATCAATAAGCAGAAAAATATATCACATTAGGCTAAAGGCTTCATCCCTCACATCGTAGGGCAATCCAGGTAGGAACCTGATACCCTATTCGCATACGCAATACGCAGGCCAGGCCTATATACAGGGTTTAAGGCCACATAACCAAATCCCAAATAAATTATATTTATAAGTTGCCCATAACTCACTGAGCACGAATACATAATCAATTTCCTTATCGGGGTCCATTTGACCCTTTAAACTATCAATTTACGTCATTAGGGCGATGTCTAATATTCCTATTTTTACCGCAAAAATATATTTAAACACACGTAATAAACTCAAATACTATATTAGGATCATTACCTGAATGTTTCAGGGTGAAAATTCTACTTTTTCCCGGCCCCTTTTCTTATTTTCTAGCATTTTTCCACTGCGTATTTTTTTGTTTCGCGTCTCTGCTATTTTTGCTCAAATGCTCCTGTGCGTATTGCTACTGCTAAGCTAAGGGATTAAATCCCTTAGCTTGACCGACATACATAATTAATTTTTAATTATTTTTTTTTATATTTTCTTTTCTTAACGAAAATTAAAATAGTACCCTACGATATTCGAAATAATTCCAACTTTTGCATACAAGTTATACAAAATATATGTAACATACTCGCGAAGGCGGATCTCAAATTGGACTCCCGAAACTCAAGATGCGAATTTAAATGAAAAGAAGTCAAATTATTTAACTTTCGGCATTTTAGCGGAAACTAGCCGAACAACATCGAAATTCACTTTCGAAAGTTCACAAAAGTCATAAATAATCATACGAACCCAACGGCGCTTTCGGATTTCGAATCGGAGCTCATTCGGCAAAAACCGAGCTCGAAAATCTCCTTTTAATATTAATCGCCAATAAAAACTGAAACCTTCTTCCGATGCCTACCAAACGAGGTCTAATTTAGCTCAAATTTTGCAGACATGTCCTAATGGACGTTATGAATATTTTAAAATTATCGGCACGCCAATCGGAGTCCTAGCTTCCAAAACGACTGACCGAGGTCGTTTCATTCTCCTCCACTTAAACTCTCGTTCGTCCTCGAACGAGCCTAAATCTAAAGCAAGATTTACGCAGATAACAAGAGAACTTGCACAACCTTCATAAACTACTCCACGGACATGATCTCATAATTACAGAATCAGAGTTATGACATGCACATCAAACCCTTGGATAAAAACATAGCTGGATAATATCATAACGTCATTGCCCAAGTTATTCTGACTAAACCGATCCTTCCTCGATCACGAGAGGAGAATTCTGCATTTTCGAAGCAAAGATATATGAAACTCTGGATGGACTAACATGATTCAGCCGAGAATCACCTTTTCGATATACCTTTCGATATAGAACAAGTCGATGAAACAAAGAATTAGCTTACGCTTGATGTAATAGGGGGAACTTTTGAAGTACCTTGTCAGTACATATTATAGAAGATTTGATGCAAGCTATATTATTTTTACAAACACACTAGGCAACATCTCAGTTGATGTTAGTGTTGTTCCGCAAGCTCTTTGTGGGAATGTATTTACTCGCATCCTAATGTATGTCAAAGGTTCATCTGAACAGGGTCTATATATAAGGATAAGGATCAGGCAAATACTTCTGGATAGTATGATGCAGACCAGGAATGATCTCCAGACTGAACACCTACTTTAGGGTATTTTCTTTCAATTGAAAATATTATGACTTGAAAAAGTAAAAATAAAGGAGACACGTAGTTGGACCATGAGCTGAGGCAGAATACCAGCAACAAAGTTGATTACATGAGCGCTTACAATGCTAAAGTAACCTCTCAAGGAGTTAAGGTGTGAAGGAGATATGCCAATGATGGATGGACGACAAGCTGCACTAGATCTTTCACTCTAAATTTCCATGAAGTAAAACAGCGTCAGTATGAGGATCCAGTTCTAGTTGAATACAGACAGATAGCCCAAAGAAAACCGAAGTCACCATACAGGGTCACTACTGACGGTGTTCTCATGTATAAAGATAGACTTTGTATTTCTGATGTCACAGATTCACGTGGACAGATTATGATAGAGGCACATTATTCCAAATACACTGTTCATCCAGATCGACTAAGATGCACCATGATCTTAAGCAGATTATTGGTGGGATAGAATGAAGTGTGACATAGCAGGATTTGTGGCTCAGTGTTCTAATTGCCAGCAGGTTAAAGTCATGTCATCTTTTCAGACTTTATATTTTCAGCAGATAGATACGTATATATGATCAGGTTGCCAGCTTATCCCTATCATTAATAGATTATTAGTGGGTTTAGCAATGATCGACACTCATTGTAGATTTCTACCGTAGCCTTACTTTTGGTCGTGAGAAAAGTGATATCAACACCTCAGAGATTTAATATTACCATTCAGTATTTGGAGGAAGACTCCTCCACTTAAAGCACAAACCCATGTAGCCATTTGTATAGGAATAACCATCCTCGCACAGTCTGCTGGACTAAAGAAGATTTGGCTAAAAGCTGAACGTAAGCAGACCGAAGCTACCAACTACCCTTTCGAGTTGCCAAACAGCTGCAACTCTCAAGTTCACAACTCCATACCCTTTCCGTAACCACCACCGCCCGATGGATGGTACTTCTATATAAAAATTTCGGCAGAGTTTCCCCTGAAACTGGATGATCCGCAAAAACAGAACCAGCACTATACTATACATGGGAATGGATACCCGGATAAACTGATAACATAAACATGTTAAACGGATAACAAGATGAGACAACTGGACCAAAATAATAATATGCTTCCAAAATAATAATATGCTTACCCGGCCACAATAACACGTACTCTGGCTCAACACAGGGAACGCCACAAGCGGCTACCAATCGCCCAAGCTCACTAGTGCCGGACGAAGAAGAAATGGAAATAGATCGAGGATAGATATAATTAGAGCTTCAGAAAGTTCATCTTCTTATTTGCTTGACTACCAAAGCTAGACTACTTTCACGTCAAGCGAGCCAAAAAATCGCAATTGAAGAGATAGACATTAAATAAGCTTTATGGAAAAACATCCATACCAATTTAACCTCCCAATAAGAAAAAAACTCTGATAATTTACCAGAATACCCTTTTATAACTAAGACAAGCTCATAGAATAACATGACTCTACTAGAATCTCGTACCAAGAGGAGACACATAAATCGAGTATTACTTATTGATCACTTTACACCAGAAGAAACAATGACACTTCCTGATGGTGATAAATAAGAATCCCATCATCCTACCAGCACTGAGTCCCAAAGAGAGGTAAACTGACTTGACATTATAACAGAAGGTGGCACAACAGGATGCCAAGCAAACAATAGCGACACTCACTGTCAAATCTCTCATATTTAGATTAGATAAACTAGTAGGGTCTCATAAATGCCAGGAATAAATCGTATCAGAAACTCACCCCTCTACCGCAACCAATTCTTAATTACTACAATATCCAAGGAAACCGTCGAAACATGATAAGACGCACCATTTCCAGATCGATCGGAAAGATAAATCTTACTTACAGATAAGGGAAGAAGAAACACACGGGCCTACTACATCGGATGCCTCAGCATCCTGCCAGACTGGCAGTTCATAAAACTGCCTTTGCGGCTGAACTAAGCCGCTACACTGATAATTACTTCTAGAAGAACCACTACCACTGCGCTCTCGACCTCTACTGGATGGTGGCATTTCTCTGATTAATTAAAATTTACATGAAATTCCTGCGACTGTGCAGGTGCCTGAGGGCAAGAAGAAGAACGATTGTCTACTTGCTGGAGTAAGGAAAAACTCCTCAAAGGATAACCAGACTCATGACAGTGATAACACCCTTTTCCCTGAAAATGGTAGCTGGAAAGATTGTCGATAGCTATAAAGAGAAAAACTGGGTCTAATCTTGATGAACTACTTGCACACTTTGAGAATCACGCTCTACAAGCTGAGATAACCTGGAAGGTGACTTCAAAAAAATAATCAGAACACTTACCTCCAAATGAGGTACCATGGTTGCCCACCAGGGCCACGAGATTTCTTGCTCTCCCGCTCTAACTTACGGTATGCCTCGAGCCTTCGAGCAATATCAACAACAATATCAAATGAAATCCCGACCTCAATCTCTCGAGCCATCTGGGATCTCAAGGAAAAAGAAAGGTCATCAATAAATCTTTGAATCTCTCGAAAGGCTCATGAACTAGTTCAAATGCATATTCGGCCATTTTATGGAATTCAATCTTATATTCTGAAACACCAACAGGCTAACCGACAGACTACCCTGTCCAATCCACTTGAACTGACAACATTTTTCATCTTGTTAGCTACTCGAAAGGAACTTTTTCCACGAACCTAGAAGAAAAATCGAACCACGTTAACTAATAAGAGAGCGGTCCACCAATTCAAGGGTGGACCCCTGAGACTGAAATGAACAATAACCAACATCATACCGCTCGATACAATCAAGAGCCTGAATGATACGCTCACATTATTTTATTTTAAAAAAATCACGAGGTTTATCTGACGCATTGCTTAAGAATGTCAAAAGGTTCAACCGCGTAAAATAATGCAACCTTTTTAGACACTCGGACCGAACCTTTACCTCGGCTGGCTAACAAGCCAGAACAATTGGTGGCGCAACACATGCTGCTTCTAGAACATAACTTACTGAGGCAACATCAGGGACTGGAACAGGGGCTCCCTGAGACCGAACGTCTGTATCTGCGGCAACCTGATAAGTTGCCTAGAGAATAATAGGTTCTTGTGGTAGCTACATCACCGAGATTCTCGTAAAATATTGTAGAGAGCCAAGGGAACCATAAGGCCCTGCTCCCTTGCCCATCGCGAGCTCGTACAGCTGGAACCTCTGTAACTAGATCGTCAGCACGATCAAAAACTCTCAGGGCTTCGTCAGTGCTAGCCCAACGCTAGACTGCTTCGTCTTGAACTCATACCGTTTGTTGATTTATCGCACGAGGGTTCACAATTACCACGAACGAATTAGCGAAAATACTTTTGCATCTTAGACCGACGGAAGATCAGAAAAGAAGGAAGTGAAACTTCCTAAATGCCATCATAGCCCCTCGTAGATAAGTACGGACGTCTACGTACCCATCAGCGAGACTCTACTAGACACTGTCTTAGTCTGGATAGACACTAAACTGGGCTCTGATACCAACTGACACGACCCGAAATCCGGTTAGGCCGTGCGGGCACCCGACATCCTTCCCTAGACCCGTCGGGCGAACCCTTACCAATTAAATTAGGCAAATAAATATAATTCAATTCATTAATAAGAACAAGGCTTAAAAAAAACACTGACATACTGATACCTCTAAGCTGTACAAAAGAAATTACAGCTGACTACCCAACATACTAGGTTTAGGGTTATCCAGACCAGACATCTAAGAGTACAAAAGAAGACAAATACCTCCTGAAGGGAGCAGAATGCAACTGAAATAATAAACAATAAACTGGTGGCCATCCGGAATAAAGCTGGCTCACCCTGACAGCTGAAGTCGTCTTCGCTCCTGAACAACGTAGCGAACTCAATCCTGGAGCGAACCTGCCGAAACGAAATAGATAGACAAGAAACAAACAACAAACAAGGGTGAGTCAAAAGGACTCAATAAGTGGGGCAGACTAGCCACCTCAAAGAATAGGATAGCTAGCCAGGGAGAAGAAACAGATAAACCAAATTTCTTTTATTTAAATTATAAAAAGGTAGAGCCAGATAACAACCGAAAACACGTAAGAAACTTATAAACTCAACCAAGGATGCGTGCCAGAAACATAACAACAAATAAGAAATGCACATATAAGCAGGACAATAGTTATGTACCACAAGTTTACACAATGGTATGAAATAAAATGAAATAAAATGAAGTGAGATGAAATGAGATGAAATATGGTGCGAAGGGTCACATGTGCCCGTAATCCCATCCCGAAGCGGAATACTCCTGCATTCGAGGGGAATCCAATCTGATAACCAACTGGAGCGGAATACTCCTGCTCCTGGGGCGGAATACTCCTGCACCCGATATAATATAAACCAGAGGCGGAATACTCCTGCACTCTCCTGGGGCGGAATACTCCTGCACCCGATATAATGTAAAGCTGAGCCGGAATACTCCTGCACTCAATATCTGACATAAGAGCGGAATACTCCTGCTCTTGGGGCGGAATCCTCCTACCCTCAATGTGATACAATGGAGCGGAATACTCCTGCTCCTGAGGCGGAATACTCCTGCCCTCAATATGATACAATGGAGCGGAATCCTCCTGCTCCTGGGGTGGAATACTCCTGCCCTCAATATGATATGCAATGTAATGCATATGAATGCAATGTGATGCAATAACCCTTCACCGACGCGGGACTCTCATCGACAACCGGGAAGTAGATGCCAACTCGCAGCCAGGGTACAATGCTCAAATCCTCAATACAATACCAACAATAGGACATAACATATAATATATAATATAAATCCAAAGCTAAGGCATAATGAGTACGCCTATCGGCAGCTACACACGTAAGGAATACGTGGTAGAAAATCCACGAGGCCAGGTGCCTCCAAAGAAATGGATATAAACACTTACCTCTCTCAAAAGTTAGCATTGCGACCAACAACCGCGTTATTTTTGAATGCATTGCCAAACGATCCCACTGTGATCAATAAGCAGAAAAATATATCACATTAGGCTAAAGGCTTCATCCCTCACATCGTAGGGCAATCCAGGTAGGAACCTGATACCCTATTCGCATACGCAATACGCAGGTCAGGCCTATATACAGGGTTTAAGGCCACATAACCAAATCCCAAATAAATTATATTTATAAGTTGCCCATAACTCACTGAGCACGAATACATAATCAATTTCCTTATCGGGGTCCATTTGACCCTTTAAACTATCAATTTACGTCATTAGGGCGATGTCTAATATTCCTATTTTTACCGCAAAAATATATTTAAACACACGTAATAAACTCAAATACTATATTAGGATCATTACCTGAATGTTTCAGGGTGAAAATTCTACTTTTTCCCGGCCCCTTTTCTTATTTTCTGGCATTTTTCCACTGCGTATTTTTTTGTTTCGCGTCTATGCTATTTTTGCTCAAATGCTCCTGTGCGTATTGCTACTGCTAAGCTAAGGGATTAAATCCCTTAGCTTGACCGACATACATAATTAATTTTTAATTATTTTTTTTTTATATTTTCTTTTCTTAACGAAAATTAAAATAGTACCCTACGATATTCGAAATAATTCCAACTTTTGCATACAAGTTATACAAAATATATGTAACATACTCGTGAAGGCGGATCTCAAATTGGACTCCCGAAACTCAAGATGCGAATTTAAATGAAAAGAAGTCAAATTATTTAACTTTCGGCATTTTAGCGGAAACTAGCCGAACAACATCGAAATTCACTTTCGAAAGTTCAAAAAAGTCATAAATAATCATACGAACCCAACGGCGCTTTCAGATTTCGAATCGGAGCTCATTCTGCGAAAACCGAGCTCGAAAATCTCCTTTTAATATTAATCGCCAATAAAAACTGAAACCTTCTTCCGATGCCTACCAAACGAGGTCTAATTTAGCTCAAATTTTGCAGACATGTCCTAATGGACGTTACGAATATTTTAAAATTATCGGCACGGCAATCGGAGTCCTAGCTTCCGAAACGACTGACCGAGGTCGTTTCAAAATACTACTTAAATTGACTACTTGACAGAAGACTTCAAATTTCTGGAGAAGTATAGTAGTCAGCAGGGTCCATTTTATGATCTGCAAGAAGACCATGAAGCATTTTCTTCATCCGCCGAACATCCTTCTTGTACTGTTGAAGGAATTCTTCAAAACTATCCTTAAAAGTTGCAAGTTCGTCTCTTAATTGCTCCATCGCCATCTTTGTTGTTATTGGAGAAGAAGATCCTGCAGTGCTTAGTCTACGAGTCATTTCTCTCCGTGTGCTTGTGTTTAGGTAATTTTTTTCCCAAGATGAAAGAAACTGTGCTAATATTAGATTTTGAAGAATAAAACAGCAATAATATCCCTTTTTTATAGGTGAAGTTTCATACATAAACTGCTACACATTACATACCTAAAATAAAGGAAACTGCACATGTGCACCTTTACACATTTGCATCTAACAAAAACTGCCTACTTCGTGCAGTTAAACTGATAAATGCACATAAATTGTCAATATACTTGTTTTTTAATTGAAAAAGTACACCATTAGGGTATACTGCATAATAAAAAGGTATACAGAACAAAAGTCCTATACTGTACTATCTCTAAGAAAAAAATTTGTCCAACCTACTTGAACATTTTAAAGAGACAAAGTGCTCAAATAGAATAATTTATTTTACTTAAATAATTTACTTTTGGCAAGCGGATTTTGTTTAATGAAGTTATTTTTTAAAATTATTTTAAGCGAGTCAAAAATTTCAAGACATTCTATTCTTGTTATTAGACCAAGTAAAATGTAGTAAGATGGTAAAATGCCCAATCCGCTACTAGTATTAAGTGTGGAGTTAGCGCGTTTATCTATTTATGAAAGTTTTAGCCTGTTTACCGCTCCAGCAATCGGCCAAAAAAATACAACAGTGCAAAATAAAACTGCACTTGTTCAAACAGTAGTAACAGCATTATACTAGAAAGGTATATAACAGAACCGTGGTTTTCTTTTAACATATACACAAATATATTGTAAGACATTATATACAATTTCTTTATACCATATACTAGAAAGGTATACAATAGAACCATGGTTTTCTCTCAATACAAAAGTATACTGTCACAACTAAAATTTGTATACCTTTGCGGTAAACCAAGTACTACAGAAGTATACACAAACCAATCATACAGAATCAACAGCACTACAATATAGCAAAACTGGAATATATTTTCAGAAGTATACCTTTCTGGTATTCAGTATACTCTGATGTTATACTGCTTTAGTTAAGGTATAGTGTATTCTGTACAATAGAAAGATATACAATGAAATACCCATATTGAACAAAGCTTACTACACGATAAAGAACAATTGATATTGAACACCATACCATTTGATAGCCAACACAATAAATCCAGTATAGCAACAGGGTATACTACACACTACCAAGTTATACAACTAGTAGTTATACACAAATTGCACCAACAGTAAAAGCATCAGCTATTTCAGACACGCGCTAAAATAAAGAAAGCAACATAATTTGTTGGTATATCAAGACTCTATAAGGATATTTTTGCATGTCTTGCGGTTATGCCCTTTCTGCCCACACTGTCCACAGTGATTTTTATTTCTAGTAGCAGGTTTTTCCCATGAAGATTTGAATCTGGTTTTTGTTGGCCTTCCTCGCTTGGATCTTCCCCTTGGCGGTAGAACTGTCTGTGCTAGCACTTCCCGGGGAATCTGTCATATAGCTTCACCTGGGATAGGACAAACTGGTATCTCATATGTTTTACGATAGTTCTTTGTTGTGTAGAACTCAGAGCAGTATTTATAAGCAGATACATGAACTCTATCCGGAACAGCCAACACATGTGAACATGGAATGTCCTCCATTTGAAACCTCCCACAAGTGCATGTTCTTTCAGGCATAGATACGACATGTTTCTCTCCAGCACCAATTACTTCGTGCTTGAAATCTCTTGAATATATCACCTGAATTTCAAGAACTTAAATTAGTGGCTGCACATAGATTTATAAATATATGATAAACTGAAAGAACAATAGTATATCTTACTGCCATGCTTTGTGACGTGATAGTGCTGGCTGTCAATAAGTCTTCATACTTGTCAGTCAACTGTCTAAATGTGCCCATTGCTTCTTCACCATTATTATTGTTCCATTCCTGTATGATATGCATCATAGAGTCTAGAAAGTGAACAACTGGGAGACCTTTTGAATCTCTTGCTTTTGAATTGACCGACTCAGCAATATTTGAAGTCATGTTGAAGGTTCTATTTGCAGTGCAATATGCGCGGGACCATTTTTGGTATCCAACAGCTGCCAAATATTGTTTTACTCTGTAATCAACTCCTCATATATTGTCTATTTGCTTGGTGAACTCGGGAATAGTGTATGCTCTTGCTGCTGCAAAGTATACTTTTGAAATTTGCTTTGTACTCTTCTTGAACTTGGTCTTCTGTTATTCCACAAATGGAACATGCAAAAGCAATGCGGAACCGCATGATAAACTATAGGCACTGCCCTTATTATGCTATCATGCCTATCTGATACTATACATATCCCCTCTTGTTCCCCGAAAGCTTCTCTGAAACATGAAAAAAACCATTCCCATGAAGCATCATTTTCCGAATCGACCACTGCATATGCAAGTGGTAGAATATGTCCTGTACAAAGAATGTTATATGTGTAGGAAGAAATCAGTTTAATATTTATATATGGTGTACAGCAAATGGTTTATCTTTCTTATTGCTCTATCGATAATAATAACATTATAAATCAATAAACATTATTAATCAATAATACTGACCTGCTGCATCTTGTGTGCAAGCAATGATATATGTGCCATTGTATGCTGAATTTAGATGGCTTCCATCAACCATTACTGTCGGCCTGCAATATATCCACCCTTTAATCGATGCATTAATTGCAACAAATGCGTACAGGAAATGTTCTTCTGTTGTAGTTTGTAGTTTTACCACCGACCCTTGGTTTGTATGCTGCAACATGTATAGATAGCTTGGTAATTTCTAATATGCTTTCCTTGGCTTTCCTCTTAATATTTCCGATGCCTTTTCTTTCGACCTCCAAGCTTTCATGTAATTCATCTCCACACTAAAATCTTTCTTCATATCTTTCTTTATATCTGCTGGTGTGTATACCGTTTTGGGATCAGTTAACTTATCTTTTATCAACCCACCAACTATAAAAGAGGTGGCTTGTCTCTGTTCGCCAAATCTTTTATCAATTGCACAATTGTGCTCATCATACAAACTTGTTACTCTGAAAAGTTTTGTTTGTCCAATGCTGAAAGCCTTAAGAGTCCAATGGCACTGGTCATCAACACAACCAAGGCAATACCTGATTTCAAAATAAGATTTCAATGTTATTTCAGTTATGCCAAAACTGCAACAAATTAATCACTGTACACGCCCCTACAGTATAGTGAATTCAGAAGTATGCAACTATGCTATATATCCTAAATTAGTCTAAAGCATACCAAAACATGTATTATATACCACTACAGTATACTGAATTTATGTATTTTAAAACAATAGTGAAATAAGCACTGTATACCCCGTAGAGCATACTGACAACAAGTGTCAACGAATCACTGTATACCCCCTAGAGTATACTGAATACAGCAATATACTTTTATGGTATACACTGCTCGAATAGATTGGAATGTACCAAAATAGTGCCACATATGCACTGTATACCTCCTACAGTATATTTCATTCAGCAGTATACCCCCTATAGTATACTGATAAAATTAAAGTTGATATATACAAACGCAGTTGTCAAATAAGCACTGTATACCCCCTAGAGTATACTGATTACAGTAGTATACCTCTATGGTATACACTGCTCAAATAGATTGGAGTGTACGAAAATAGCGCTACAAATGCACTGTATACCCTCTACAGTATACTGCATTCAGCAGTATACCCCTGTGGTATACTGTTAAAATTTATGTTGATCTATACAATAGCAGTGGTCAGATAAGCACTGTATACCCCCTAGAGTATACTGGTTACAACAGTATACCTCTATGGTATACACTGCTCAAATTAGTAATTGAGATATAAATCCTACAATAAAAACACAGGATTTACTTACCTTTTTAGCACGATTTATGAACTTTAAATTGAAATTTCTTATGAATTGCATAACGTTTTACAACTGTGCTCAAAATTTCCTTTTCCACGAAAACTTGTCGTATTGCAATCGTCTAATGTAAAGGACTGTCAATTATTGCGTCTTCACTAATAACAGTGCTTATTACTGTCGCATTCTCACAAAACTGTATACTGTCAGCAAAATTCTTCAGTATACTGTTGCAGTGGTATTATACTTGCTGATACAGTAGCAACATTAGTAGTTGAACTAGTTGCAATCAAATCGTTAACATCGAACGAGACGCAGAGAAGATAATCAGTTATATCCAATTTCTTTTTCTTCAATCCAAAATACACAACAACTCCCATATCATTGTATACTGTGATAGGCGGAATACGTTGCTTCACGGAATATTTGATATCAAGGAATCCGTTAGCAACAGATAGGAGAGGAATTTGTCGGATTGTGTTATGAAATTCCAAAAAATTAGATGACAATCTGATCGATAATGCTTCAACTTGAAAATTTTGATATATATGATTTTCAGTCCAATTTCCGCTATGTTGAACTAAAATGTAGCAATATTCATCATCCATTGGGAAATGATATGCTGTATAATGCAAAATTTACCTAAATTTAAGAAAAACACGATTTTGAATTAGTGATTTAGGACGATTAATAGAAAAATCTGATGAAAAAAATTTGAAATCATGAAAAAATTGCGCCAATTTGAGCAGTTGATTTGAAAAAATCGTGTGAAAAGTGGAGAAAAATTTGAAGAAGAGAAGCTGTGAAACAAAGAGAAAATAGCGGGTAACAGGAGAAAAAAGAGACTCTGTTTTATGGAATGGGCATAGGAAGTAAATAAAGTACTGGGCAGTAATGTAATGGGTAATGTGATGTAAATAGTTAGGATTTCTTGGGTATTTTTGTAAATATCCCTTTTTTTTCATCCAACATCTGAATGCAACATGATGTTAATAACAAGAATGACCATATTTGCTTTGAAGCAAAACATTAATCAACAAAACTCGTTACTTTTTTTTGAAAAAAAGACACTGGCCACGGCCATAGGAATGGTCTATTCGAAGTCATTTACTGATTTTATTTATTTCTACATAATGTCGAGGGTCTATGGGAAACAACATCTCCATCTTAGTGGGGTAAAGTCTACAACCCCACTTGTGGAATAACACTGAGTATATTGTTGTTGTTTATTTTGTGCATAATAGCAGAAATTTAGCATACCAAATACTGTTCTTTTACAACAAATCCTGAACCAAAATATTACCTCAAGATCTTTAGTTTCTTATTCTCAATATTGCATCAATTATCAAAATTCTGAATACAACAAGGAAGACAAAAATTACAAGGGAATCCTTATTCGAGTTCCGATTAAAAGTGGAATAACGGAAAAAGAGAACAAAACATTGCCCTCAATATGGAAAACTACGACATTGTAGAAAAAGAGCTTAAGATGTCTCATTACTAGTGTACATAATATTCCCAACTACTCTCAAGAACTTCACTGCAAAAACTCTCTAGGATCAGTGACTTTGCCAGTCAATGCTGATGCTGCAGCTGTATATGGAGATGCAAGATATACCTGAGCTTCCTTGTGGCCCATTCGACCTGGAAAGTTCCTGTTTGTAGTTGAGACACACACCTGAAAAACAATAAGTCATGTAGTCAGGTAATGACCTACATTGCAATGAGCAACATCGATTTTTTTATTGCTACAATGGCGATGCCATCGTTGCTTTCACTCTAGTCAAGGTACTGAAAAGATAGCTAAAATATGTAGTAGCTTGCCTGAGGTTCATTTATCCGTCCATAAGTGTCTGGAAGGCCGCCAAGACAAGCACCACAACCCGGACTTCCAGGTGTATCACAACCTGCTTCCTCAAAAATCTGGGAACATGTTTTGCCATCAGATCCTGGTACTGGGAGACTATACAAGTCCATCCACACCTGAAACATTTTCAAATATTTTGAATCTTATGGCACGTCTCTGCACTGAGAAATGACTGCAGTAGCAGCACTAAAAGGTATTCACAAACCTTTCGAGTAGCCGGAACCAGGAAAGTTGGAACTTTCACTTTCTTTCCCTGCATGAGTCACAATCATTTGTTTAGCCGGACAACAAAGCATAATAGGGCCAAAAGAGAACTACGTTTATCTCCTCGCAAGATTTGAAGCTAGGTAAAAACATACGAAGTGCCAAAGAAAAGGATAAGTGAGGACAGTTTTAATTTTTGTACAAGACTGAAGCATATGATGGAGTATTATTTGCATATTTTCGCCTGCTAATATAGTTTATCGATGTCAAAGAACTTGGGCTTAACTCAACACCAAAAGCTAGCTCAAAGGGAGAGGATTGCCCAAGTCCATATAAACAATCCACCATCCCGTTCCCCAACTAATGTGGAACAATAACCCACTCCAACAATTGACAAGTCTTAAAGGAAAACAAGAAATTTTGACTTGCATATAAGACACGTGATCAAACATGGTATGCAATATCATGTTGCAACATCTTACAGAAGCTAGGAAAACTTTTGCAGCAGCCATGAAGTCCTCCGTTTTTCCTCCAGTACATGATCCTATGTATACTCTGTCGATTTTCACATCTTTGCACTCTCTTGCCAAAGCACGCTTATCAGGTGAATGAGGCTGCACGATGCACATAAAGCTTTGAACATTCAGAGAAAATACATTTTTATAGTAGTTGCTTGATTTTTGAGGAAGGTTAAAATGTAACTGACCCATATCAAGCTTTTGACAAATTATCAATTACAACAAATGTATGCAATTATATCGTTAACCCGCACATTCAAAATACCACTGATGCATTCAACAAATAGGAAAAGTGTAGAGCACGACCAACCTTAGCTACCAAAGGTTCCAATTTGGAGATATCAATTCTGTATTCTTTAAGGAATCTGAGATAAACAAAAGAAATCTCTTAAATATACAAGCTATGGCGATATGAACCTAGAATGATAATCAATTCAAAGTGATGACTTTAAGAGGAAAGGGTATACAGTGATGAATACCTGGCTCCTTCATCACTATAAACAGGTTCATAAGGCACGGAAGTCTTGTCCTGTGACAACATAACATAAATACATATCAACTTTGGAGTAGCAGCTCTTTTTTTTTCCTTTCTTCCAGGCAAAAACGATATTATTGATTTGTGGTTGATGACATTAAGACCGTGAAGAAGGGGGCAAAATTAAAGAGGTAAGCCGAAGTGATGTCTTGAATACACTTACCTTAAGATAGTCATTTGTAGTTTTATCAGCTGGGATGACACCATTCTTCCCACCAGCTTCAACAACCATGTTGCATATTGTCATTCTTTCTTCCATCTATTAGGGCAATGAGAACTGTTAACTATTTCAAGATGAGGCTTGCAGCCTGCTTAGGTCCATAAAAAGTATCAAGAACGCTTACAGTCAAGCTTTCAACTGTAGTGCCAACGAACTCCATTGTTTTGTATGTACCACCAGACACAGAAATTTCACCTATAATCTGCAACATGAAAGTCAACAGAGAACACAATTGGAAATTGCGGGATCACCAAGGTCAGAGAAGACGCAACGATGCAGCTCGTATGATTCACATAACTCATAAGATAGACAGAAATGAGCTGCAGGGTATCTAACAAGACTTACTTGCAATATCAAGTCCTTAGCAAGTAAGTAACTGGGCATTTCACCATCCATGATGAATCTCAAAGTTGGAGGCACCTACATCATGCAAATGTAAAATTTGATACATGATGTGCGATAGCAAGAACAGAAGGTATGTTAAATAAATTAAGAGGATTAATAGATAAACAAGATGTGGAACTGTCAACTCTTATACATCACATGCATTCAACTGTGGTCAAATAGAAAGTTCGAGCCTTATAAGCTGAAGAAGGTTCTCAACGACAACAAGCTCAGTAATGCGGTAGGCACAGAATCTTAAGTAAAACGAACACAAGTTTTCATCGCTATATTCAATGACAATTCATTAAGAGCCAAGTTTTTATCGAGCAACATGTTTAATTTTCATGCTTCGTATGTCACTGTGCTAGATTTTGAATCAGGAATCTGGAATGAAGAAGGGCCAAAGTACAAAACTGATATGTTTGGCATGAGGCAACTGAAGAAAGTGCATCAGTCATCTAAACCACAGATTGATAGTCGATGCTAATGGCTAATGCTCCTTTGGCTAAAAAGCACTACTATAAATTAGGAAGTTTCATACTCTAAAAGAACAATCAACCTCTAAACAAACAGAACCAACAAATCTTGAACCGTGAATTGTAAATTACACTTCTCTGTTTAGGAAGCATCTACAGACCTTGAGCAAAATCTTTCCAGCACCCAAAACAAAACCTGCATCAGTATTGCCAATTCCAGTAGCAAATTGCCCAAAGGCTCCGGCATTACATGTATGAGAGTCTGTGCCCAGCAAAACCTGAAGAAAAATATAAGGATTTTACAGAGTTAAAATAAAGACTATGCCAGCACATGTCAAGAAGTCCCCATTGTGTGTAATTGGCAAATAATGTTCACCTCTCCAGGTCTGCAGTGACCTTCTTGGGCAAGAGCAATGTGGCAGACTCCTTTGTAATCTGGATTAGCCTACACTCATCACATATTAATTTCTCATTTGTCTACAGTAGATAAAAGACGCAAGCTCTACCAAAGCATATACTCCTAATAAGTTCGAATCTTCAGAGAGAAAGTAGCCATACCTGGAAGTTCCCTATATCTTTAATGTCATAGAAGTACTTAATATTTTGCTTAGTGCAGAAGTCCCTCAATATATCGATATTTCGGTGTGCTCGTTCTTCGGCCGTGAATACAAAGTGGTCAGGAATAACGACAACCTTATCGCGATCCCATACCTATGATATTGATCAGAACATCACATCATATTCAATTGGGAAAAACTTGTGTTTATTCAACATATTTCCAGCTCATTAAAATGTTCATGAAGAATGACTCTGGTTCCAATAACAATGCAAGCTTCATTTTATCATCCACAAGTACATGAAATCAGCTAAAACCAAATACACTTATAGACCATGCACAGACTGAATGACAGTGTAACCTCAAAAACAATTCTAACTCAGCCTAAAGCATATGCGATATCAAACTAACAAGAATAACAGAAGTTTTGAATAAACTAGAGCCCAAAATAGTTTTGCACTTGTAATTTAAACTTCAGGACAAAGATAATATGCACAGTCCAATGTACCACTGATACTGTCCCCTTTGGGCTTAGTTGGCATGATTTTAAAACACGTCATTAGGATCTAAGGCTTTATTCCTTATTGTTTTTGTGGATGTGAGATTGTTCTAGCTAGGGTGTTATAGAGATTCATCAATTGCCAAGTACAAACAGGAAAATCAAATTGCTCAATCACATTATTAACATAAGGATACTCTATTAGCAGCAACAAGTACCTTAGCATCCTGACCAAACTGTTTCTTGAAAACTCCAATAGTGCCAGGGCCACAACCATCATGAGTCATCAGAAGATCAACATTGACCCACACATTGTCACCTGGAGTAACCTCAGACTTGCCAGAAGCCTTAGCTAATATCTTCTCAGTCATAGTCATCGCAGTCTTCACCTAACAAATGTCACCACAAACACATAAGCAAAGTTACACTAAAATCAAATACCCAGTTTTGGACTTCATTCTTGGAAAAATCAAACTTCTTTCCTACAATAAGTATATTAAAACTATCAAAATATACTAAACTGTGCCAGTGGTGGATGGTTTTCGTTCAGTCTGTTGTGATGACATTACTGAAACGATTCCTTTGTAAGCCTTTTTCTTAGTCTCAATGTAAAATGAAGGTTGTGATGAGAAAGCTGATAAACCAACATCTTTCTGCATGATAAAGAACAAGAAACATGAAATAAGTCAATGTGTCAACTTTCATGGAAGTCTTAGCCAAAACTCATATACCTTTTGCAAACTCAACTTTAGAAACCTCAAAACATAACACTATTTTTTTTATAAGACAATAAGCATCCAGTTTATTACTTGTGTAGACACAATTACACAAACCTTGTTAATGAAAGGTGTGGAGCATGAGGCTATTGCTGAAGAAGACATAGTTGATAAAAATTTAGCTTAAGCTTTTTCTTTAAGGTTCTTTTAAAGAACAAAACATATATATAGGAGCTTCCTTAAATGTTATGAATGGCGGATGATGGGCGTTAAAAATCTACCCAACTATTCCACTCTACAACTTTTAGTGACATAGGAGTATAAATAATTTATTAAGTCTTATTACCAAACTGTATAGACCTTGGCATACCATGCAACTCGATCCTCCTAGCTATTACAATCTGTCTTGCAGCTCTGCTTTTTTATGTGAAGGTACGTGATCGGGCATTGAATTTTAAGAAATAAATAACGACTTTTGATATGATTTAAAACAAGCAGTGAATGATCTCATAAAATTACGTTGTTACTAAATATAAAAATGTGTCATTCTCTTTTGACTAACCAAAAATGAAAAAATTTCCCATAAAATGAGACGGGGATTCAATTCAGTAGCGAAGTTTCAACGAGTTCTTTGTGTTGTTCCTGCGTTCATATAAAACAGAAGTATATAGTTAGTGTGTAAGGGACGATCCCGAGCCCACAAGTTACTTGTGTCTCCTTAAGAAATCTAACCCCCTCATAGTTGCCCAAGATTGACGGGTTAATTTCTCCCAGGATGGAACGGGATAACAGTTCTACGGTAGCGGCACTTCAAACCATAGAACTCTGCGAACACAAAGGAACGGAGCAAATCACACGACTTACTTTAGTATGCAGAAAAGAGAGGGGATGCAGTAAGATATTATGTATTCTGTGTATTCTGTCAATTCAGTGTACTCTGTCTATGTCTAAAGACTGACGAATGACAAATATATATATATAGCCTATAAGAAAGCAGAATCTGAAGAGACACAACCATTCAGATGTGGCTGTTACAAAAACGACCACTAATGGTTGATTTTAATAATGGAAAAATGTGGAGGAATGAATCTGAATTCACTTCAGCTTCCCGTTACAAAACCGGATTAATATTAAGTATTAATAATAAATTATTAATTAATTAATATTTTTAGTTTTTGTTGGTCCAAAAAACTAAGTCAATCAATCATATCAATTGACCGAATCCGGATCCGGAGCCGAGAAGAGCGACGACGACGGCGCGAGGCTTCCCTTCTTCTCAACCCTTTTAGGAGTTGAAAGAAGCACTTCTCTATTTAAACCCAACAAAAGCCTTTTTCCTCTACCAATGTGGGAAAAAGTGCATTTCCCTAGTAAAAGAAACATTTTCACCTTTCCACCCATTTCCCATTCACACTCTTCACATTCCAAAAAGCCAACAATCCCCCACATAAATGGGGAATGGCTATATTATGGAAATATGCATGACAGACTTGTGTGATTTGCAAGAAAGAATTAGTTGCATCGAGATAAGTAGGTTTTCCTTTGAACTTTCCGTAGTGAACATACATCGGATATACTCGATCAATCGGTAGATTTGATATCTTTGAACCGTTGAGCTTTGGTGTATACCTAGACAACGTAAGTCACACAACTAACCCTTAACCGTCTTTGGTTCGCACTGTTGTGTTCGTTTCAGCCATGAACACCACCTGGTTTCATAAGTGCGTAGAGAATTTGTCATACCGAATTCTCCTTGAAGCGGCTTCAACTTCACACTTACATCGGTGATTTCTAAACGTGTAATCCCATAGATGTACATTATTTGATAATTACAATATCAAACTTAGATAATCATTAAAAAATCGCTTCTAGCGTTTTATCCTTGTTCCTTGAACATTGTCTTATCACGAGAATGGACCAAAAAATTTAGTTTGACAATGTTGGACCGTCATACACAACTTTGTATTCTCCTTGAACCTAATTCTTGGGATCTCCAGTCTCCTAGGTAGAGTTACCGCCGTGATGACTTGTCCTTGGCCATAGTCTCATTCCCTTCGATGAATACTCAACCGCCTCTCTAGTTAGGCCTTTTGTAAGCGGATCCGACACATTATCCCTTGACTTCACGTAATCAATGGTGATAATTCCTCTAGAGACTAGGTCCCTAACGGTTTTGTCCTTCTTCGTATATGACGATTCTTACCGTTATACATGACATTCCTAGCTCGTCCTATAGCCAATTGACCATCACAATGTATACAAATTGGTGTGAACGGCTTAGGCCAAAACGGAATGTCTTCCAAAAAGTTTCAAAGCCATTCAGCTTCTTCACCGGCTTTATCTAAAGCTATAAATTCAGCTTCCATTGTAGAGCGGGCAATACACGTTTGCTTGGACGATTTCCAAGACACCGCTTCTCCACCAAGTGCGAAATATATCCACTTGTAGACTTAGAATCAGATGTGCCGGTAATCCGATTGGCATCACAATATCCTTCAATGACCGCAGGATACTTGTTATAATGCAATGCAAAGTCTTGGGTGTATTTTAAATATCCCAAAACACGTTTCATTGCCATCCAATGAGTTTGATTGGGATTACTCGTGTATCGACTTAGTTTACTTATAGCACAAGTTATATCTGGATGAGTATAATTCATGATGTACATCAAACTTCCCAAAATACGAGCATAATCCCGTTGCGACGTGCTTTGACCTTTGTTCTTTTTAAGAGCAAGATTTACATCAATAGGAGTCTTTGAAACTATAAAATCCAAATATTTAAATTTTTCAAGCACACTATTGATGTAATGAGATTGAGACAAAGCCAGACCTTGAGGAGTCCTATGGATCTTAACACCCAGAATTAAGTCGGCAACTCCTAAGTCTTTCATATCAAATTTGCTAGTCAACATGCGTTTCGTAGCATTTATATTGGCAATGTCATTACTCATTATCAACATGTCGTCCACATATAAGCAAACAATAAAAACATAATTAGGAGTGTTTTCAATGTAAACACATTTATCACACTCGTTGATTTTAAAGCCATTTGACAACATTGTATGATCAAATTTCGCATGCCATTGTTTAGGTGCTTTTTTTAGTCCATAAAGCGACTTAACAAGTTTACACACCATCTTTTCTTTTCCCGGAATCACAAACCCTTCAGGTTGTTCCAAGTAAATTTCTTCCTCCAAATCCTCGTTTAAGAACGCTGTCTTAACGTCCATTTGATGGATTTCAAGACCATACACGGCGGCTAACGCTATTAACATACGTATGGATGTAATTCTGGTTACCGGCGAGTATGTGTCAAAGTAGTCAAGACCTTCTTGTTGTTTATAGCATTTAACAACAAGCCTTGCCTTGTACTTGTCAATAGTGCCATCAGCTTTTATTTTCCTTTTGAAAATCCACTTAGAACCTAATGGTTTGTTTCTAGGAGGAAGATCAACCAACTCCCAAGTATGGTTGCTCAAAATAGATTCTATTTCACTATTGACTGACTCTTTCCAAAATGGAGAGTCTGAAGAAGACATTGCTTCTTTAAACGTCCGAGGCTCATTTTCCAAAAGAAAAGTGACAAAGTCATCTCTAAATGAGGTAGAAGTCCTTTGACGCTTGCTCCGTTTTGGTTCTTCCTCATTTGGTGAATTTCCTTTGGTTCCTTCTCGAGGTCGTTTGGGTCCTTCACCAAATGACTCACATTCCTTTTTATACGGATATATATTTTCAAAGAATTCAACACTATCAGATTCCATCACCGTATTGACATGAATGTCGGGATTTTCTGATTTATGAACCAAAAATCAATATGCTTTACTGTTTATAGCATATCCAATGAAAACACAATCAACTGTTTTCGGTCCTATCTTAACCCTTTTGGGTTTTGGGACTTGCACTTTTGCCAAACACCCCCACACTTTGAAGTAATTCAAGTTGGGCTTTCTTCCTCTCCACTTTTCATATGGAATGGAAAGTGTTTTGCTATGGGGAACTCGATTGAGTATTTGATTAGCCGTAAATATAGCTTCCCCCTACAAGTTTGAGGTAACCCCGAACTTATTAACAAGGCATTCATCATCTCCTTTAATGTTTGATTTTTCCTTTCCGTAATCCCATTAGATTGAGGCGTGTAAGGGGCAGTTGTTTGATGAATAATGCGATATTTCAAACATATTTGTTCAAAAGCAGATTCATATTCGCCGCCCCTATCACTTCTTATCATTTTGATCTTTTTGTTAAGTTGTGTTTCAACTTCATTTTTGTATTGCTTGAATGCGTCAATTGCCTCATCTTTACTACTAAGTAAATAAACATAGCAGTAGCGAGTGCTATCGTCAATAAAAGTTATGAAATACTTCTTTCCACCGCGAGATGGTATTGACTTCATATCACAAATGTCCGTATGAATTAAGTCTAATGGTTCAGAATCCCTTTCAATTGACTTGTATGGGTGTTTAGTATATTTAAACTCAACACATATTTGACATTTTGACTTTTCGCAACCAAATTTAGGCAATACTTCCAAATTGATCATTTTACGCAAGGTTTTATAATTGACATGTCCCAAACGAGAATGCCATAAATTATTTGACTCAAGTAAGTAAGAAGAAGCTGCAATTTTATTGATAGTGTCAACGACTATTACATTGAGTTTGAAAAGGCCCTCCGTCAGGTAACCTTTTCCTACATACAGCTCATTCTTAGTTATTACAACTTTGTCAGAAACAAAAACACACTTAAATCCATTTTTAACGAGAAGTGCAGTAGACACCAAGTTCTTCCGTATTTCAGGAACGTGAAGAACATTGTTCAGAGTCACAACCTTGCCAGATGTCATCTTGAGGAATATATTTCCATATCCTTCAATTTTGGCCGTTGCAGAGTTGCCCATAGAGAGTGCCTCTTCAGGTCCAGCAGGAGCATATGAAGCAAACGCTTCCTTCACAGCACAAACATGGCGGGTGGCTCCTGAATCAATCCACCATTCTTTAGGATTTCCAACCAAGTTGCATTCAGAGATCATAGCACACAGATCAATGTCTTGCACTCCTTGGGCCAATTTATTCTCTTCAACCATGTTGGCTTGACCTTTTTCCTTTTTCATGTCCTTGTCCTTCTTCGCAACACGACAGTCTGCGGACTTATGTCCACTCTTTCCACAGTTGTAGCAATTTTCCTTGAACTTTTTCTTGCTAGGGTTGGTCTTCCCTCTAGAAGGCTTCTTTCTCTTATTTTGATTTGGATTATGCTCAACAATATTTGCTCCCGCTATTGTAGCATTTCCACGAGCCTTCTTTTCAGCAGATTTGTTGTCTTCTTCAATCCTTAAGCGTACAATCAAATGTTCAAGGGTCATCTCCTTGCGCTTATGTTTCAAGTAATTTTTAAAGTCCTTCCATAACGGAGGCAACTTTTCAATCATGGCTGCAACTTGAAACGCCTCATTAATCATCAGACCTTCAAAGAAAAGTTTGTTAGCAACAATATAATTAATACTTTTAGCAAAAGTATTAATCAGGATCAAACCTTCAGCAAGGAGATCATGGATAATGACTTGAAGTTCTTGGACTTGGGATACAACAGATTTGTTATCCACTATCTTATAATCCAGAAATTTGGCAGCCACAAATTTCTTCAGTCCAGCATCTTCAGTCTTATATTTCTTTTCCAATGCATTCCACAGTTTCTTTGACGTTTCAACATTACTATAAACGTTGTATAAGTCATCTTCCAAGCCACTTAGAATATAATTCTTGCATAGGAAGTCATAATGCTTCCAAGCCTCAATCACAAGGAAGCGTTCGTTTTCAGGTGTTTCATCATTCAGGACCGGAGCATCCTCCTTAATAAACCTTTGCAGGCTTAAAGTGGTCAGATAAAAGAACATCTTTTGCTGCCACCTTTTGAAGTCCATACCAGAAAACTTCCCTGGCTTTCTTGCAGGTGGCATAACCGTTGCAGCAGCAGCACGGCTAGGCCCAGCAGCACCAGAAACTGTGGTAGCAGTAGTACTCACAACTGGGACAGTTGGATCCACTCCGTTTGTCATCTCTGTCACAATGACACAAACAGAAACAATATCAACAAACTGTTTAAACAGTTGGAGTAAAAAAACCATGAAGGCTTTTAGTCTCCACAAACAGATTAGTTAACAGTAAGTAGGAGTAGAAAACCACGAAGGTTTTAGTCTCCTTCACCAGTCTCCTTAAATGATATTTATTTAAGCGCAGAAAATAAATAACATTAGATTTCTTAAGCTTGTTGTTCCTGCGTTCAAATAAATCAGAAAATACAAAATAGAAGTATATAGTCAGTGTGTAAAGGACGATCTCGAGCCCACAAGCTACTTGTGTCTCCTTAAGAAATCTAATCCCCTCACAGTTGCCCAAGGTTGACGAGTTAATTTCTCCCAGGATGGAATGGGATAACAGTTCTACGGTAGCGGTACTTCAAACCGTAAGAACTCTGCGAACACAAAGGAACGGAGCAAATCACACGACTTACTTTAGTATGCAGAAAAGAGAGGGGATGCAGTAAGATATTATGTGTTCTGTGTATTCTGTCTATTCAGTGTACTCTGTCTATGTCTAAAGATTGACGAATGACGAATGAAAAATATATATAGCCTATGGGAAAGCAGAATCTGAAGAGACACAACCATTCAGATGTGGTTGTTACAAAAACGACCACTAATGGCTGATTTTAATAATGGGAAAACGTGGAGGAATGAATCTGAATTCACTTCAGCTTCCCGTTACAAAACCGGATTAATATTAAGTATTAATAATAATTATTAATTAATTAATATTTTTAGTTTTTGTTGGTCCAAAAAATTAAGTCAATAAGTCATATCAATTGATCGTGGATCTGGAGCCGAGACGAGCGACGACGACGACGGCGTGATGCTTCCCTTCTTCTCCACCCTTTTAGGAGTTGAAAGAAGCACTTCTCTATTTAAACCCAACAAAAGCCTTTTTCCTCTACCAATGTGGGAGAAAGTGCATTTCCTTAGTAAAATGAACCTTTTCACCTTTCCACCCATTTCCCATTCACCCTCTTCACATTCTAAAAACCCAACACTTTGTACGCGTGTAACGAAAAGTATATATACTTTTTCTCTCTAATTCCCTATTACTCTTGGTCCTTGTTCTTGGTCTCTGTGAAAGATCCAGTCGATGGGAATGAATCCATGTTCAAATATTGAGACGGGGATGTATATTGTATTAGATGACAGTGCATATATATGAAGTAATGAAAACAAGGCCTTAAAACAACTTAACTTTTCAAGTTAAAAGTTTTTACTGAAATATTGTTTGAATTGCTCTGTTAATAATATTTTATTAAAATAACAATGTTAACTGGCTCCCCAAATGATAAATGAGATGAGACAATTCATTTGAGAAGTCATAATCTGAGTAGCATCTTACGAGTTCTTTAATTTTGGTTGCTAATTAGGCTTGGGTTTGTCGAGTTGTTTTGATAGGAAGCATCGCTTTTTATTAGCTATATACATATAAGTCTATAACTAGAATTTGGTAACAATTGGGTAGACATAAATTAATTCTCAATTAATATGGTAAAGTTTGAAATACAACTTGTTAGGTTTTAGAAACATGTCATTAATACTACTCCCTATAATTTAACTTTTCCCAAAAGTCGTTAACATGCTAAAAGCTTCTCTTTTGCTTCGGTACTATACATTCTTAGAAAGCCTAAAATGTGATTAACGATTCTTGTATTTTGCACAGTTTGTGATTATGAACTGCAATGTAGGTTGCAGTGTTGCACGTACCTACACTATATTCCACCAAGGCTTGTCTAGTCCATAAGCATGGGCTTGCTTAGGTAATCATGCTCACTGAAGTAGCAGCAAATGAGTTTACATGCGTTGTACCTGAAATTCGCACAAGTGATCTCTCGATTGTTAGCCTTGACCATTATTCCTCATATCAATCATGTACATAAAACATAATTAGAATAGCAGAATTTTTCTACCAAACCTTTTATGTATATGTCTATTTTATAAGGTGAATTCAAATGGCAATCTTTTATCATTTACGCATCAAATTGTGCATAGTATGTTTTGTATTGGCCTAAACCGATTTAGGACAATAAATCGAATTTTGATCAAGAATATAAGCAATACTAAGTATCAAAACTGTGATAACAGGTAAACTCAGATGTAAATGATGAAGGAATAACGAGATTTCAATATATGAGATTGAGTACAAATTTTGCCAGAGTTTCTGTATATATTTCTAGATGATTACATTGTAAAATAAAGAGCTATTTATAGACTAATAAATACAAGGAGTTTAGGCCATGTTCTCCATATTTTCAACTAAGCCACCCACGTCTCAACTCCCTTGAAAGTGGGGTTAGTGGGCCGAAATAATGGGAGATCACTTCGCTGAGAATAAGCCAATCAACCGAGGCTTAGGTTGCTAACCTCGGAGACGCGAGCTTGCTAGCTGACCGAGGTAATGTTCTACTGAGGTGCAGTATGAATTCCGTTCTTCGTTTGTTGACTTTGGTAACCCAGTCGTTCACCTCGAACCATAACTTGTGAATATCCATTCGGTTAACTCTGAATCATGCCACCGGAGTGCCACGTATGCAAGTCGACTTTTACCCAATACAAATAGTCCTCCCACTCTTTGGGCGAGTGTCGGAGTCACCGAGGAGTGGAATAAAATTGAGTGGGAGAATGACGCGGCGAAATATACGCCAAGAAATTTAAAAAGTAATCCATCACTTCACCTGGCCATTGTGCCTTACGTGGTGGCCGTTGGTTGGTTTCAAATAGTCACGTCTTTTCGTTTGGTCTTCCCAGCGTTTTTGCAATGATGGCTCCTCACCTATAAATACATCCACACGAAATCATCTTCTCCATTTGTAATTGTTCATCTACAGTGAAGAGAGAAAATCTATAGCCATTGAAAGAGTCACAAAAATTCCTCTGTTTTCCAGATCTTAAGATCTACACCTCCATCATGTCTGCTACACATTCTATTCAGGGTTCTAGTGGATCTTCAGAGTTGAGGGTTCCCCCCGCCGACACCATGATCGTCAGAGGGGAGTTGGTAAATGCGCCTCAACCACTGAACATCGTCACTTCAGTGGAAGGTGGTGAGAAGACTACATCGCAGATGGGAGGTTTGAGGCAGCGCAAACAAACCGCTGGTCTTGATAAGGTCGTCGGAAGAGACGATGATAGTGATGACGGTGTTGAGGGTGAGGATGACGTCGAGGCTGAAGAGGACGAAGTCGAAGCTACGGAGACTGGGGCTTAATTGCCCGGTGCCGAAGTGGGGCATGATGCCGAAGCTAGGCCCTAGCTAGGGGCCTAAGAAGAAACCACCAAAGATTCCCCTCGAGCAAGAGCTCGAACCTCATCATATCATCCCCTCGAACTTCAATACTAATAAGGACCTCAAGATGCAAAATCAAACGGTCAATCAGCAAGAATTGAATAGGAATGTGCCGATGCAAACGACGCCTTCGATCCTTACTCAGGCTCATGTGACACTGATCCAAAAGGAGTGCCGATTTGAGCCCGAAGTGAAAATTATTATCCCTAATCCAACTAGCATTTGTGATCATATCGAAGGGTTGTCCTTCGCATACACCTACCCATTCACCATTGGGTTCTCACTCCCTGTCCATAGGGTGATTGATGAGTTTTTCCGAACATACAACCTATGTTTGGCTCAACTGGGCCCCGGTGTTTGAAGGGTCGTGCAATGCTTGGATTGGCTGAGCCAAAGAGCCATGGCAGAGTTTACCTTCCAGCATCTTATCTCTCTTTATTACCCACATTTTCACAAGGCCGGGGTTGTGGCCTTGAACAACCGGGGTAAGTATGCGATTCTTACCAAAAGTGAGGACCACGGAGACCAAGGTTGGTGTGACTGTTATATCCTTTTGAAGACTAGCGTCTTATCTGTCGAACCTAACTTTTCAGAGAAGTGAACAAGACACATAAGTATTTTGTTGTTATCATTCCCTTCGGTTAATATTTTTGCTTCCTTCTATCTTCTGACCTCATTTTGATATGTTTTCTCACTTGCAGCCAATAAGGTCGACGTCATGCCTCCTGAGGGTTTATCCA
This sequence comes from Petunia secreta, assembly GCA_029990175.1. Classification (NCBI taxonomy): domain Eukaryota; kingdom Viridiplantae; phylum Streptophyta; class Magnoliopsida; order Solanales; family Solanaceae; genus Petunia; species Petunia secreta. Next base: position 17,826,592 of record JARKIP010000010.1, read on the forward strand.
AATAGGTCAAAGTTGTGACCAAAGCTCGCAAGCGTCCTATTCGATCTTGGATGGATATGGCTGCTAGCAATGGTTGGGCATGTAAGAGGCATTGTGAGTCTTTATTATGATTTTATGCCAAGGGGGTATCGCCCGAGGCTTCTTTTCTTGTTGCTAATGCGTCTCCTCATGTCAGGCTTTCCCAATAGAGTAGTTAAAAAGAAGAAGAACAAAAAAGGAAAAGGAAAAAAGAAAGATAAAGAAGATACCGACTCCAACGACAATATAGCCTCGGTGGTGAATCTAGTTGGGGATTTGAAAGAGCTCATGTCTTTGAAGAATTCCAAGTCTTCGAATGGGTCCTCTGGCCAGGGGACCTCAAAAGGTGATGTTGACACCTTCCTCGGTCACTTTACTTGTGCTTCCACTTCCCCTTGTTTCTATGTTTATAAACCTTTCATGTCATCTTTTGCAGGTTCAAAATGAAAGAAGGTAACCTCGAACTAGTCTTCTCGCTCGGTCCACACTCGTACCGAATTAATAACCTCCCACAGGCCCAAAGTTGTTGTTGAGCAGCGCCGGTGATTGATCGATGAGCCCATCGGTGAGGGTACCGAGGATTCGGAATCCTATAGGGAAGTTGAGGAGTTGTGTGCAGGTAGTAGTAGAGAGAAGCCTGGGAGTTAGTTCTGCTCTTATTTTCTTGTTGTGGCAGTTTAGAGATGCAGGAAGTTAGTTCAGGGTGGTGAGGATGTGTATGTCCAGCAGGTGTAGGGTTATCTTATTATATTTCAATCAGTTTGTGAGTGAATGAGTTATTCCTGGTAGCTCATGGTGTTAAGAAGATCCCAGATCTCTATTTGTGTGAGTATGAAGTTGGCAGATGAGTGCAAAGAGATGGTTCTGTTATTATGAAGATTGTGCAGGGTCTCGCTTGTTGTTTGTGAGGTCTTCTAGCTGGTGTGCAGGTTATGGCTTGGTCTCGAGTTAGTATAGAGATAGCAGCATGTTTTGCAGTGGTTTGGAGAAGGTTTAGTGATGTGCAGGTGTTTGGAGTTTGTTGGAATGAGTTCTAGGAGTTTGTAGGTAGCAAGGAGTTATTTTCTTGGTTCAGCTCAGGGAATAGGTAAGGGTGAGATGATAGGTTGGTTTCCGCTCTATTAGGTAGTATTCTGCTTTCGTCAAAGCTGAGCATTCCTTCAAGTTTTCTTCGGTTTCTTGTTCTGTATCTTGATATTCTAGATTTTTCTTAGTACTTATGAGTTTCAGCTATATCTGGCATCTTTCTTATTCCTTGAAGTTGTCTAGTATTCATTTCATTTGTCTATTTTCAGCTAATCCTCGCTGGTATAACTGTCTCTGATCCTTAATACCTCCCATGGTGAGTTTGTAAGTATATCAAAAGAGGCGTGGATAGTTGTTCAAGGAGATTAGGTCCATGGTTGGGACAGGGTAGTGAAGCAAGCGTTATGTTAGGTGCTCAATTCCAGGCCCTTGGTTCTGTCAAATATCCATGATTAAATGTTTTTCTTTCTTGTCTCAACACCCTGAAATCTGTATTGGTTTAAGTTTACTAAACGTTGTCGATAATATTGCATGAAAGTCTCCGGACTATAACCGTAGATTTATGCTTTTTTTTTACTGAAAGCTTTCTTTGTCTTTGTTTGCTTATTTTCTATCTTTGCTTGCGTATCCTAATCCTTTCCTTATCTTCTATTTTTCTTTGCATGAACTCTTGGGAACGAGTTGAATAAAAACTCACAAATTGGGATGGCATGCATTTGGAGTTATTTGATCCGCTCCGCATTTTCGGGACTTGATATCCCCGAAAATGCAAAAGAAAAAGAAAAAATGAAAACTTTGTGAAATACAGGGCTTGTATTGAGCTTGTTATCCGGGTTCTACCTTCTAAACTCCTTCTCTCCCGCCCCCTTTAGAAAGCATGTTTTACTATCCCCGTAAATTGGATTAGGACTTTGTATGTTAGAAGCTTGGTAGGATAGCCGCTTTATTGAATCGTTATCTTATCGCATGTTTAGAATTGATTATACAATTGCTTATCCCGTTTCTTTGAGATTCGGCAATTACTTTAAGATATTAAGATCCATTTGTCAACTAGTGAGTACAAATTAAAATTCAATTAAATTTGTGTCTTTATTTTATTATTATTTATATTTAAATTATTTATTTATCAATTTACTTATTTTATCAAATATCCAGTTATTTGTTTATTTAATTATTTATTATTTATCTATTATCTATTTACTTATTATTTACTTACTCATTTATTTATTTACTTATTAGTTACTTCTTTATTTATTTATCCTATATTTTTTTAAATTTCTAAATTATTTTATCTTATTAAAATTCGTGAAAATCGCCGGATTAACTAGTTTAAGCGGATTTTTGAAAGTGCTTTTTTAATAAAAACACCCTCTTTCGGAAATAAAAGAACCACTTGCCTAATAATCTCTAAAACCTATTTTTCTTTTAATATAAGGAAGAAATGCACTCATTAATTAACAATTGGTTCCTAATAATCCTTAAATTAGGTGGCGACTCCAAAGAAGCCCTTTGGAGTCTCCATTTTGTTGAAAATACATCATGATGCATACTTGTGTGCATTTTTAGGAGGGTTCAACAGCGTGGTGACTCCGCTGGAGATACGCAAATGGTTCTAAGCAAAAGATTTTCACGAATGTGCGTTATTTATATATGTGTTGATTGTATGTATGCGTAGCTTAACTCTTTGTTTTTTTGTATGCGTAGAATTAATTGTTGTGAATGAATGTATTGAAGCATGTTTTTATTTGTGCATAGTCCGCATTCCGTTCATATTTCCTCCCTCATGGAGCCTGTCAATTCTCTTTCACCTCCTCGATTTCATCACGGGGCACCCGCTTGACGGATAGTTATGCCGGAAGTGCATTGCCCTTACCTCACTCTTTGAAACTTCTTTCGTGTCACCAAAAGTTAGTTCGGGATATTGATGTTGCCTGGTTTATTCATGGCCAGTTCTACTGCGTTGTGAGGCCAGGTCTATCCCGCATAGGTCGAGTCAGCCTCAACCGTTAGTCCACTCTTAGAAGGAGATTTTAGGACATGCATGCATATATACCTTAGTTTGGATCCGGTCCTTGGTACCGTTTTCAGGAATTAAGAAATCGTCTTTTGTCGACGGGTACTTGTAACCCAACGACGTTTCATTTTATTTGGTATGTGGTGACCATAGACGGATCCATGCCGGTTTGCCTTTGCCAAATTTGGGTGTTTCTCTCACGGTTCCTTTTGTTTGCAGGGAGATAGCCGTTTGTTCAATAAGGTAAGGTTCACAGTTGTTTGCCAATGCGTTCAATATAGTTGAAGATTAGCAGTTGTTAGATCTGGATCCGGCAAGGATCAAACAATTGTGGTTTTAGTATTTTGGGACTGAGTTATTGTATTTTATTATTTATTTTGTTTTTAAAAACAGTGTATTACCACGATATAGTGGTTGGTTGCCGGGTTTCTGTTCAAGGCATTGTATTATTGGAGACATTTTTAATAAAAACGGGCTTTTAAATTTTTATTATTTATTATACCGTTATCTCCCAAATTTACATTGGTAACGGTTTGGATCAATCTATTACCACCGCATTGGTGTGCAACTTGACCATTAGGCTTACCTCTAGCACAAAGATTACCTCTAGCACAAAGAGGCACCTTACAGGGAAGGAAGCATTCGCATTTTCATTTACGCTCAACTACTTGTGTTTGCAACATGTCAACTTGTTTAAAATGAAAAGCGCTACGTTGTTGACACCCAATTTTGTCCCGAAATTTTCGAATTAATGTCTAATTATTTTTAAATAAGGCTAATTTTTAAAATCAAAGATTAATTGATTAATTTTGAAGAAGGAAGGCTAAAATTGCAAGAGCACAACCCTAAATGCAACCTACCCGTGCAATCCCTTTATTAATTGATTTAACCTTTAGGAGGCTAAAATTATTCCTCACACGTAAATGTGGCCTATCTACGTAAAGAAATATATACAACATTACGCACACATCATTTCCCTCATTGCAGTCAACCCAACCCGATTCCCTTTTGAATCCCTAGAACCCGACCCGTTCCTTCCACTTCAAGCGCGTAAATCTCAGTTCCAAAACGACAAATCCTTGTCTTCTTCTCCGTACGAAGTTTAGCTGGAAGGTTTTTACCCGTTGATTTTTTACGAGTTTAATCCGCATCGTCGATTTGGTTCAAACGGGCAAATCTTTGGGGATAAGAAGAAAAACGGTACAATCTTTGTGAGGATGGACTGTTTTCTCCCTTATCCCACATGAGAAATGTCCATTTTATCCAAATTTGAATTTCAAAAAGGAGAGGAGAAACCCTAGCATTGGCAGGTATATATTGTTATATTCTTGCTCATTTCAGGGGGTTTTTGAGTTCATTTTTAGAGAGAAGGAGGCAGAGCTATAGGCTTATATTTTTCAGTATCTTTTTTAAAAAAAGGAAAGACAGTTAGCATTCTTGGTTCCTGTTTGGGATTCAAACATCAGTTTCGTTGCTTGTTATCGCTTCTTCAATATCTGAGTCGTCGACCTTGTTCGCGTGGTCGCTTTCATTCGAGTCGCATTTTCATTCCTTTGCCTTAGTTTACTGCACAGCAACAGGTAATACTCATCCCTATTTTCTTCTTATCGTCACTTAGTTATTTGCTTAAAGAATGGACATAACTTAGTTGTTGTTAAAGTTCTGATCTTTAAGCTGATATTGTATGTTGCGACTGAAGTCATGCCTTTATTTTGTGTATTTCTCAAGTTTTCTGTGTAGCCAGTATAGTATCAAGAAGAGGTACTTCATGTTTAACTACATACACATGACTGCATGTTTAGTTCTGTATGAATCATGTTCTTTTGTCTGGATATAATCTGTGTTCGGCTTGATATCAAGATCTTTGCTTCAGTTTTTGAAATGAAAGTTTCAATCTTAAGTTGTTCTAGCTGGTTTGTGGTTCCAAGTTGAATCTTTGGTGTTGGTCTTCAGGATTTCTATTTGCATTTTCATGGCTAAATTTAGATGAAAGAAGCGGTTGTAGTAGTTGAAGGGGTTCTCTGGTGGATTTGTAAGGGTCCTGGAATTGTGTCAAGTGCTCAGGTGTCCCTAGGCAGTGTGTGTGTTCTGGTGAGAGGTGCTGTGAGTGTGAATGGTGTGTGCAGATGTGTGTAGAATGTTCAGGAGAAGTGCCAGGGAGGTTGCAAGTAGTTCAGAGTGGATGTTAGAAGAGGTCAGGGGTCAGCTTAGGCTTTTGGTGATTGCAGTTTGCTTAAGAGTTGTAGAGAGGCTGTCTTTGGGGTTGTGCTGAGAGGCAGGGTCAGTTCTGGAGGTCTGGAGGTGTTTGGGAGAGTGTTTCTGGTGCTGCAGGTGTTCAGGGAGTTATGTTGGGCTGTGGGAATAGTGCAGGTGTAAGGAGGTGAAGGGGAAGCAGTTCTGGAGAGTTTGTTCTTGTTTTTAGTATGATGAGGAAGGGTTTTAGCTGTTCAGGAGTTAGAGGGCTAGTTGAGGATGTTTTGGAGGTTGAGGGAGTGTTGTAGGAGCTGTAGGTTGAGCTTGTTTCTAGTTGTTTGTATAGTAGAGTTGGCAGGGGTCTGTTATGGTATTTTGTTGTCTGGGGGTTTGTTTCAGAGGTTGCAGTTTAGTTTTGGTGGTGCATATCCATTTTGAAGGGTGTATGTGCCTGGATGTGTATTCTGTTTGGTTTATGGTGTCCTGAGGGATGTATTGGTGAGTTTGAGGGTAGTTGCTGAAGTGTAGGGGTGTGTATGTGGGTCTGGTGTTTGAGAAGTAGAAAGTAGGGGTCTAGTTCTTTGCCTGGATTGTATGAGAGTGCAGCAGGGTATTTTGATGTGTTCTAAAAGGCAGTCAGTTGAGCTTGTCATGTTCCTGTTTCTAGATTTTTTTTATGTGGTGTTCTGTCGAGAACAGGTTGTTGTTAAAAGCGCATTTCTTAGAATGAAGATGGTGCTATTATTTGCTTTTCCCATTCAGGATAAATAGATAGTGAAGCTATAGAATTATGTTAGAATTGACTTTTGGCCATGGAGCTTTAAATCTATTTGTATGAAATCTGACACCAGGCTTGGGGACATGCTTCTTGACCGTTATTATTCCATCTCTTTAAACATGTTTTGTGTCAAATTGTGAATTGCAATGTTACCTTTCAGTTTATTTCCATTTATTAAGGATTAAAGTTTAAGCAATCCGGTCTTGGACATTGAAAATCCTATTCACTTGTGGCCAAATTGGTAACTTAGGGAGTATAGCCTGAGTCTTATTCAAGTGTGTTAATAAATCTGATTTGCTGCACCTTTCTAATGTATGTGTGAGCTGCTATAACTTTTCATAAGGATATATTATTGATGTCTTGATTTTTAGCTATATGCCTTATGAGTTGGATGAATAATCTTAGGTTTATTTACTGCCTCTTTCATTTGTTCTTTATCTTTAAATACATTTATTGATTCCTTATTTTTCCTTTCTTTGCATGAACACTTGGAGACGAGTTGGTTAAAGCTCACAAATTGGGACGATTGTTTGCATTTTGAAGTTATTTGCTCCGCTTCGCATTTTCGGGACTTGATATCCCCGAAAATGTGAGAAACAAAAAATGAAAATCACAAAGTCCAAGGCTCAATGATTGAGTTTGCGCTTCCGGGTTCTATCTTCTAAACTCCATCCTTCCCCGCTCCCTTAGAAAATGCATGTTGTATAGGATTTCCCCATAGACCGGATTAGTAGTCCGGTAGGATAGAAATGATATTTGAATTAAGAATAACTATTGTAAATCATTTAAATTGTTTTTCATATGAATGCTTTGTATCATTTCTTTTCGAATCGCCAATTAATTTATGGATATTTAGAATCATTTGTCAATTAATGAGTGTAAAATTAAATTCGACTAAAATTGTACCCTCGTCATAATTCGCATTTGAATTGCTTCTTTATTATTATATTAAATATTCAATTATTTATTTATCTAATCTAATTTATTTATTAAGTTAATCAATTAAATTTTGATCCTTTATTTATTTATTTACTTAATCTAATTTATTTAATTTCAATTAATAATTTATTTAATCAATTAGATATTTATTCATTTATTTATTTATTTAATCAATTATTATTCATTTATTCTTTTATTTAATTAAATTAATATAAATATTAATTTATTTAATTAAGTTATCTGTTTATTTATTTATTCATTTACCTAAGCGATAAATTAATCAATTATTATTTATTTATCTAATTATTTATTTAGTGTATTTTATTTTATTTATTTAATTTATTTATCCTTTATTTATTTAATTAACTAATCGATCAACCATGTTGTAATTTATCCATTTAATTAATCTCAAGATTTCATCATTTATCTAAGTATCGGCGTAACCAAAACCTCATCTTATTTATATCATCCTTAGTTAAAATTAATTCTATTATCCTTAACAAATTCGTGAAAATCGCCGGATTAACCGCTTTTAGCGGATTTTCGAAAGTGCTCCCGTAATAAGGACCTTCTTTCGAATTTAATAGAACCACTTACCTAAGAATCTATGAATTATTTTCCTTTTAAATAAGGAATAAAATTGCACTCTTTAGTTAACTTAGGTTCCTAATAATCCTTAAATTAGGTGGCGACTCCAAAGAAACCCTTTGGAGTCCCATTTTGTTGAAATCAAATCCCGGTGCATACTTGTGTGCATTTTTTTGGGAGGGTTCAACAGCGTGGCGACTTTGCTGGGGATACGCAAATGGTTCTAACCAGAAGATTTTGACGAATTTGATTTATTTATATATGTGTTGATTGTATGTACGCGTAGCTTAACTCATTGTTTGTTTTCATGCCTAAACTAGTATATGTAGAATTTATTGTTGTGAATTGTATTGAAGCATGTTCTTTTATTTGTGCATAGTCCGCATTCCGTTCATATTTCCTCCCTTATGGAGCCTGTCAATTCTCTTTCATCTCCTCGATTTCATCACAGAGGGCCCGCATGACGGGCAATAATACAGGAAGGACATTGTCCTTCCCAGGTCTTTGAATTTCTTTCGTGTCACCAAAGTTAGTTGGGATATGGTTTGCCTGGTTTTGTCATGGCCGGTTTTAATGGTTTATGGGGCCAGGTTTATCCTGCATAGGTCGAATCAGCCTCAACCGTTAGCCCACTCTTAGAAGGTGATTAGGTCATGCATGCATATACACCTTAGTTTGGACCCGGTCCTTGATACCGTTTCCAGGAATTAAGAAACCGCCCTTTTGTCAACGGGTTCTTGAAACCCAACGACAATGCATATTATGTGTTGTGTGATGACGAATCCTCAGTCCTAACCATGTTTTGAGCAAAATCAGATTTAGAATTTTGTCTCCTATGTTGTCTTTTAGGTCAGAAAATGGAAGAATTTAGCAGAATTGAGATCATAATGCAGATTTTTGTGAACAAGGTAGAATTGTAGTCGGGGGAAAGTTAGGCAGATTTGGTTGGCTTGTGTTTTGGAGATGGTCTGGTGTAATGAGATCTAAGAGGCGAAGCCCCTGGTATCTTTAAAAGATCAGTGGGGTCCCTTTCGTGAATAGCTTTGCGTGTGTGCAGGCCCATGTTGACTAACCAGCTGCAAATTCTTATGGAATGAAGTATGCTTGTCGCATACTAGGAGAGTGAAGCCCCTATGTCTATAAACGGCCAATGGGGTCCCTCCTTGAAGGCCGGTGCGGTCTTGGCTACCTAGGAAACTGAGAGGCTTGATCAAAGCCGAGGACCAGTGAGGAGCCTTGTGAACAAGGTTTGTGAGCCTTGCAAAACCTAGGAAGCTGAGAGGCTTGTCCAAAGACAAGGACCAGGGAGGTTTTATTTGTAAAAGGTCAATTGGAACCTTTTATGATTTGCAGTCTGGTATTGTGAAAGCAGTTGAAATTTTCACACTTGGATGTTTTAAAATAATTGGGAGTTGTGATTGGAGGAGCATGGATATTTGCAAAAGGTATGGAGGATTGTTTCAGGTTTAGGCATTTGGGTTTAAAATTTGGTGCAGATGTTGTGGAGAGCATAAGCTGTATTAGAATGTCGAGTTGATACCAACTTTTGGAAGTTAGTTGGGATAATGGAATTGCAGTGTCAAGGCGGAAAGATGATTGTTATCGATTATTGTTATTATTGTTGCTTACTCTGAATCTGAATTGCTCAAAACTGGCATGAACTATTTTTCGTTACCACTTGTTTGTGCGTCTTAGGCTTACCTCTGGCACAAAAGAGGCACCTTACAGGGTAGGACGCGTTTGCATTTTATTTACGTTCAATTACTTGTGTTTGCCACATGTCAAATTGTTTGTCTAATATGCGATTACTTGCTAAATATGTGCATCTTGCTTGAAATTTGTTGGCACTGATTGCGCAGTGATTGAATTTGTTCAGCGGTATGGTAATATTAATGTTATGTTACTTCAACTTATCTTTTGTAAAGTTAACCGCTTTATGAAATCATTTATCTATCATCTGAATTCATGCATACTATTATTTTAAAACGGCTTTCAAATATTATTTTGTTTATCTTAAACCCATTCTTGTCATTTTGCAAAATATTGTTTAGCGTCATATTTTAAAGTATTCGCAAGTGTGTTACTTTTGAAAATAACTTCAGAATTAAACAAGCATTTTCGCATCTGGTTTGCTTTAACAAAATGAGTGTCTTGCTTAAAATTTTGGGTCTTTCCAGTACGGTCTCAATTTTTCTATTTTGGAATAAGTTGATCCGTCAGTTTCAGCTTTAATAAATTTTATTAAATTCGGTATGCGTTGCCAAAGGGTTAATTATTTGAACATCAAAATCAGGACCTATGGCTCGTCAAATTGCTGTGATTGACTTGACTGGAAATGATGAATCCCACCAAGACAAGGTTAACAAGCTTGAAGCAACTGTGGCAAGTTTGAAAAAGAGACTTGATAGCCTTACTGAATTGGTTGTCGCGCTCATGGATGCTCGCAACCCAGTGAGAAATGAGTCAAGCCCTGGACCAAGTGCTCCTGTGGCTCCTATCTATACTGTTGCACCTCCCACAATGCAAGTAGCTCCAGCATTTGAGTGCGATGCTCAACAATTCCCTAATTTGCATGGATTCCTGTTGGAAAAGGGATTTGATGGCTTCACATCAAAAACAAGCAATGAGAAAAGCAACGAGGAAGGGCTTCACAATGCTAAAGAGAACAATGCCACAATGGTAGACGGGAGGGCTCTACCGTCTCAAGCAGGTTTAGGTGAAGTAGAAAAGGAAAATGTGAATTTTCTTGACGTGGTTGATCCACCAGTGTATGATGGGATAGGAGATCCTCATGATCATTTGAAAGTATTTGTTGATTGGGTGGCAATATTTGGAAAAAGCAATGGAATCAAGCTGAGGTTATTTGTTAAGACGCTAGCAGGGCCGGCTTTAACGTGGTTTGCACTACAAGACCTTGGAAAGCGATTCACATGGGATGACTTAGCTCGTAACTTTGTCAAGCAGTACCAACTCCCGAACCTAACCTTTGCAAGGGGCAATCCACTGAAAAGAAAATATGTAGAACATCAAGAAGAGCCGTTTGCAATAATTTCTGACAAGAGAAAGTGTGAATTGGTTGAGGCACAATCCAAAGACAAAGAACAGGTTGTCATGTCAAAACCTTTGCCAGCCATAGTAGGGGAACCTAGTGCACACAGGCAAGTAATTGTCAATCCAAGTTCACAGTCAAACCGCGCCAAAAAATCTGCTTTCGCATTCACGCGGCTCCCAGAATCTTACACAAGATTGTTCGAGAGGCTCAAGGGATTCAATTTGGTACATCCTATAGAATCAAAGCCGTATTGGTCACATAAGCCTGACAATTTGGGAAAATTTTGTGCTTACCATTCAGGGATACAGGGGCATATTATTGAAGAATGCACTTTATTTAAGCAGAAAGTTGAAACCTTGATTAACTCTGGCCAGGTCAAAATTCTACCTACAAATGGCACTGGCGAACCTTTTGTCGCAATCTTTCCATATGCAAAGGGAGTTTCCTCGTAGAAAGGGAATTTAGGCACCTATCAAGTTCCAGAAAAGCAGTAGAGTTGCAGAAGCAGAAGTTAGTTTATTTGCATTATTAAGAAGTAACTATTGTAATTTTCTTTTGTTAGTTTTGTTGAAAGAAAAGAAAGAATATCAAGTTATGAATGTCTGAATCTATTTCTATGTAAGCAAACTACTGTAACCGGTTTCCCAAGGCGGGAAGCGTAGGCAACTCATATCGAGTTTCGGTTACACCAGCATTTGAAAATTCTCTTTTATGTAAGCAGAACTACGCACGGTCTGATTCTCAAGGAGGGATACGTAGGCTCTTCCATCGGGCTCGACCCTTTAGTATTTAAATTTTAAATATTTCTAAAGATAGAAATTGGGGCAAATTTTGCAAAGCAAGTAGAAGACGTGGGAGATTGCAACCGGGGCAGCTTTTAATAAGTAGTTTGAAGTTTTGAAAGTCATAACTGGGGCAGTTTTTGCAAAATAAGTTGAAATATTGAAGTCATAACTGGGGCAGAATTTTGCAAAAAGCAAGTTGAAGACATTGCGTTGGTTTGGTCGTTATTAGAAGCAGTTTCAAGGATTGGTGCAGACTGTCATTTTGCAAGGAAGAATCGATAGTCGAGCAAAGCATTGATGTTCAAAATAAGCCGACCATTTTAGCAATTTGTGTCAAAATGGTCTAGCACGCATACTAATTTAGTAAAAATTTTCAAAGTTGTTTTTCCCAATTCGCGTCTTGAAAAATCAAATTTTGTTGATCATTGAGTTTCGAACTCTTAAATATTTTACTCATGTGTTGAGTCGGGATTTTGGTCCCATCCATTCGGCCCAATGGCCTATTTTACATTTGAAATTTTATGCATGCATTATCATTTTATATATTAACTTGCTTTTGTTCAATGTAGAGAATTCATTTGTTAAAGGTTGGCTAGCATTGAACACTGAAAGGGATGAAAATCTGCATCAAGGACAAAACAACATGGCAAAGCAATTTCAGGCAACCAGTTCTGGTATAAGTATCTTGCAAGCGCAGAATGATGATGTTGAAGAACATGTGGTCCAAAGGAATGGGATTATCAACTTTGTCAATACTAGCAAACCTTTGCCAAATACAAGTTTTACCTCCAATCCACCTTACTTAACAGTGCCTAATTACCCAATGCCTATACATAGCATATATCCACAAATCCCACAAGAATATCTTACAAATTCAAATGCTTGGCCAGCTGCAACTTTATACCAACCACCTTTTATCACTATCCCTGTTGTGGAGAGGCAAACAAATCAATTGATAATGCATTCACCAGAATTGCCTGAGAAAGAAATTGAGACAACTTATCCTCACAATGTGGATGAACAGATTTTGAGAAAGATCATGGGAAAAGAATTGCGCCCTAGGAACATTCAGATTTTATGTTATGAAGACTTGTGCATTCACCCGGACATTGAGCTTCCACGTGGGTACAACATACCAAAACTCAACACTTTTGATGGAAAGGGAAATCCCTACATTCATTTGAAAGATTATTGCAGCAGACTAATTGAAATTGGCAAGGATGAAGCTTTGCGTATGAGATTGTTTATTCAGAGTTTATCAGGAATGGCACTTGCATGGTATACTAAACAGGATTTTACCAAATGGCACACATGGGAAGACATGGCTCGAGACTTTGTGGAACAGTACAAGTTCAACATAGTAAGAGATCCTTATCTAATTGATATGCGCAAAATCAAGAAAATGCCCATGAGTCTGTTGCAGAATTTGCTGCGAGATGGAGGCTAGAGGCTTCTAAGATGCATCTTCCATTGCCTGAAGATGAGCTGATAGCAACTTTCATTGACCTTCAAGAAGGCATATTTTACGAAAAGCTACTTTTTGCCAATTTAAAGGATTTTCCCAGTTTAATTCGGTATGCAAAGATTTTGGAAGAAAAGTTTCAAACCGGAAGGTTGATTGACTATGACACTACAATGCCAGTTTTCAATTGTTCTGATGCACCTGAAAATATTCAAGACTCTCAGCCTTCGCAAGTGCACTACAATCATGATATGCAAAATTCAAGTCGCCAGCATCGATCTTATCAGGCACAATCTGGTCATCAAAGTACGAAGAAGTTTAGACCTCGTACTTTCACTCCTCTATATGAATCATTGTCAGACATATTCGAGAGATTGAAAGCAGAAAGGTTATTGCAAGCAAAGAGGGGATGGATTCGTGAGAATCCGCCTCAAGGATTTGATTTATCAAAGAGGTGTGCATACCACTCAAATATTCAAGGCCATGATACAGAAGAATGTTCGGCACTTAAGCACAAAATCCAGAATATGATTGAAAAAGGAAAGATAAGTGTGAAGCAAGAGCAAGCAAGCAACTATGGTCATTCGGCAGCAAATGCAATTATCATCAGAGGTGATTCATCAAAATTGGCACCAAGGCATTTGAAAAGGAAGCGTGAAGCTTAGCAAGAAGATCAAATGACAACACTTTGTTTTTTGAAAATGGCATTTCCTTGCCTAACTATCTTATGTTTGCCTACTCTTTTGAAGTTTTATGTAATGAACTGTCGTGTACCCTTTATTGGGCTTTTAATCCCGAAATCAATGAAAATCCATTTTCCCCAAATAAGCCAAGCCAAAAGCAATTGTGGATGATATCCTTTTGTGCAAAAGAAGAATTTCAAGAACATCAAACTCTCGCAGCAGCAGTACATCTGAGTGCCATATAAGAAGATGCAAATTTGAAGCCGCATTAGGTGTTCAATCAAGCCAGCCACTATTTGTCCAAAAACTAACAACTTTTTCTTTGGAAATAGGGGCAAACTGTGTTTGCATGTTACCGAAGAATTCAACATCAAGACAGGAGGAGCAAAGCAAATCACTAAGGCTTCATACAGTTTTTAGAACTCACGACCTTTTCTTTGAGCGCAGGAATTCCACAAAATGGAAGAATAAGGAGGACTAGCAACCATCAGTTTCTCGGAGATTATTCGGCTTGTCACATATGCAGCGCAAATCTATTTCTTTCTTTTTCATTATAGCCTTTGCTTTATTATTCACTCATTTTTCAACGCATTTACTTTAAATTTGCAGGAATTGAACATCAAATTCAATATGAACTGGAGGCAGCATTCAACGATTTGCAGCACTATCAATACAAGCAACACGACCCAGCTTTGCTTATTGGTTTTGTATTATCTTGCCTTAATTAATCCAATTTGCAACTTTGTTTCGCAGGCTGTTATCAAATTTAGGCTCATTCACCTTATATTCGAACGTTTTGGGCTCGTTCGCCTTATAAATGAATGTTTTGGGCCCGTTCGCCTTAAAAATGAACAATTCGGGTTCATCCACCCGTAAATCAGATATGCAGATTTACTTCAAGTCATTTTGGAACATTGGGTGCTTCAAGACTGGACGTCTCATTTGCTTTATCAAATGATTGGAGCACAGTTCAAGACCACATTGCAGATTGCCACTAGATAATTAAAGCATTACGCTTTATCACGGTTTATTGCTGAAAGGCGACATTTCTCCTTCCTATAATTCTCGCAATTGTTAAAATATCAGTTTCATTTCTATTCCGCTATGAGAATATTTACTAAAATTCCATTGTTGTGATTTGCAGATATTGCTAAGTTTGAAGAAGCACATGCATTAATGAATTTTGTGTCTTTTGCTTTATTTTATTATTTGGGCTCGTTCATCTTATAAGTGAACGTTTTGGGCTCGTTCGCCTTATAAATGAACGTTTTGGGCCCGTTCGCCTTATAAATGAACTATTCGGGTTCATCCACCTGTAAATAGGATATGCAGGCTCTTTCAAATTGCGCTAGGACGTTGGATGCTTCATGACCTGACGCCTCATTGCTTTATCAATTGAATGGAGCACATTCTGAGATTGCATTGTAGACTACCCCTTCATGATTTAAAGCATTATGCTTTGTCATGGTTTATTGCCGAAAGGCGGCATTTCTATCTCCTATCATTCTTCAAGAATGTTAAACATATCCGTTTCATTTCTATTTCACTATGAGAACATTTACTAAATTTCTATTGTTGTGATTTGCAGATATTGCTAAGTTTGAAGAAGCACATGCATTAATGAATTTTGCGTCTTTTGCTTTATCTTATGATTTGTGCTCGTTCATCTTATGACTGAATGTTTTGGGCTCGTTCGCCTTATAAATAAATGTTTTGGGCCCATTCACCTTAAAAATGAACAATCGGGATCCATCCACCCGTAAATAGGATATGCAGGTTTATTTCAAGTTGCATTGAGACATTGGATACTTCAGGAGCGGATGTCTCATTTGTTTTTATCAAATAATTGGAGCACAATCCAAGATCGCATTGCAAACTACCTCTTCATGATTAAAAGCATTACGCTTATCATGGTTTATTGCCGAATAGGCAACATTTCTATCTTTATGATTCTTATATCAAAATAAACATTATGTTGAAGCCTTCATAGATTAGAGATATACAAATTGACTTGAGACATTATGTCTCATTAGTCGATTTATTTTGTAATAGCCTTGTATTCTGCAATTCGTACCCGCTTTACTTATTGTTTTGCTTTACTGTTTCAGAATAATGATCAGCCTAGAGGTTCCCCGGGTGGAGCGCCTCGTCAGTTGATCAAAAGAAGAACTTATTGATGATATCACAACCCGCATTTACAATTTTATGCTATCACTTCATTTATTTCTTATTCCAATGGTTACAATTTATTAGCAGTTGCTCGCTTACCGTTTGTCGAGTTTATTACAGGAATTTAGCAGCACCGCAACAGCTTTGGAGCATAACGTGGAACTTTTTCTTAGCAGTGAACTGGGGCAATCGTTGTTATGAGCTAGACTCGTCAACGAGGATCTGAAGAATCGCACTCGAACAAGCAAGTTCTATCCTAATCTTTCGCTTCAGATTAGGCGTCAGTTTGAATTCTTTTCTATTCGTGCGTCTTTTTCTGTCAATCGTGCGAGTCTTCGTAACTAAGCGCCTTCGAACTACATATGGCCTGATTCTCTTTCAGCCCGAGGTATGTAGGCAACTCAGAAACCGGAGTTCGGCCATGTCCATAAGCCTCGCACTTTGGTCCATGAAATCAAGAGTCTTTTGCTTTATCGTGACAAAATTGGTTTTTCGTCAACTTCTTTACCCTAAAAACTTTTTCATCCTTTTTCGGGTAAAGAGGGGCAGCTGTTGACACCCAATTTTCTCCCAAAATTTTCGAATTAATGTCTAATTATTTTTAAATAAGGCTAATTTTAAAAATCAAAGGTTAATTGATTAATTTTGAAGAAGGAAGGCTAAAATTGCAAGAGCACAACCCTAAATGCAGCCTACCCGTGCAATCCCTTTATTAATTGATTTAACCTTTAGGAGGCTAAAATTGTTCCTCACTCGTAAATGTGGCCTATCTACGTAAGGAAATATATACAACATTACGCACACATCATTTCCCTCATTGCAGTCAACCCAACCCAACCCGATTCCCTTTTGAATCCCTAGAACCCGACCCGTTCCTTCCACTTCAAGCGCGTAAATCTCAGTTCCAAAACGACAAATCCTTGTCTTCTTCTCCGTACGAAGTTTAGCTGGAAGGTTTTTACCCGTTGATTTTGTACGAGTTTAATCCGCATCGTCGATTTGGGTCAAATGGGCAAATCTTTGGGGATAAGAAGAAAAACGGTACAATCTTTGTGAGGATGGACTGTTTTCTCCCTTATCCCACATGAGAAATGTCCATTTTATCCAAATTTGAATTTCAAAAAGGAGAGGAGAAACCCTATCATTGGCAGGTATATATTGTTATTTTCTTGCTCATTTCAGGGGGTTTTTGAGTTCATTTTTAGAGAGAAGGAGGCAGAGCTATAGGCTTATATTTTTCAGTTTTAATTTTTTTTAAAAAAAGGAAAGACAGTTAGCATTCTTGGTTCCTGTTTGGGATTCAAACATCAGTTTCGTTGCTTGTTATCGCTTCATTTTGCTTATCGCTTCTTCAATATCTGAGTCGTCGACCTTGTTCGTGTGGTCGCTTTCATTCGAGTCGCATTTTCATTCCTTTGCCTTAGTTTACTGCACAGCAACAGGTAATACTCATCCCTATTTTCTTCTTATCGTCACTTAGTTATTTGCTTAAAGAATGGACATAACTTAGCTGTTGTAAAGTTCTGATCTTTAAGCTGATATTGTATGTTGACATAGTATCAAGAAGAGGTACTTCATGTTTAACTGCATACACATGACTGCATGTTTAGTTCTGTATGAATCATGTTCTTTTGTCTGGATATAATCTGTGTTCGGCTTGATATCAAGATCTTTGCTTCAGTTTTTGAAATGAAAGTTTCAATCTTAAGTTGTTCTAGCTGGTTTGTGGTTCCAAGTTGAATCTTTGGTGTTGGTCTTCAGGATTTCTATTTGCATTTTCATGGCTAAATTTAGATGAAAGAAGCGGTTGTAGTAGTTGAAGGGGTTATCTGGTGGATTTGTAAGGGTCCTGGAATTGTGTCAAGTGCTCAGGTGTCCCTAGGCAGTGTGTGTGTTCTGGTGAGAGGTGCTGTGAGTGTGAATGGTGTGTGCAGATGTGTGTAGAATGTTCAGGAGAAGTGCCAGGGAGGTTGCAAGTAGTTCAGAGTGGATGTTAGAAGAGGTCAGGGGTCAGCTTAGGGTTTTGGTGATTGCAGTTTGCTTAAGAGTTATAGAGAGGCTGTCTTTGGGGTTGTGCTGAGAGGCAGGGTCAGTTCTGGAGGTCTGGAGGCGTTTGGGAGAGTGTTTCTGGTGATGCAGGTGTTCAGGGAGTTATGTTGGTCTGTGGGAATAGTGCAGGTGTAAGGAGGTGAAGGGGAAGCAGTTCTGGGGAGTTTGTTCTTATTTCTGGTATGATGAGGAAGGGTTTTAGGTGTTCAGGAGTTAGAGGGCTAGTTGAGGATGTTTTGGAGGTTGAGGGAGTGTTGTAGGAGCTGTAGGTTGAGCTTGTTTCTAGTTGTTTGTGTAGTAGAGTTAGCAGGGGTCTGTTATGGTATTTAGTTGTCTGGGGGTCTGTTTCAGAGGTTGCAGTTTAGTTTTGGTGGTGCATATCCATTTTGAACGGTGTACGTGCCTGGATGTGTATTCAGTTTGGTTTATGGTGTCCTGAGGGATGTATTGGTGAGTTTGAGGGTAGTTTGCTGAAGTGTAGGGGTGTGTATGTGGGTCTGGTGTTTGAGAAGTAGAAAGTAGGGGTCTAGTTCTTTGCCTAGATTGTATGAGAGTGCAGCAGGGTATTTTGATGTGTTCTAAAAGGCAGTCAGTTGAGCTTGTCATGTTCCTGTTTCTAGATTTTTTTTATGTGGTGTTCTGTCGAGAACAGGTTGTTGCTAAAAGCGCATTTCTTAGAATGAAGATGGTGCTATTATTTGCTTTTCCCATTCAGGATAAATAGATAGTGAAGCTATAGAATTATGTTAGAATTGACTTTTGGCCATGGAGCTTTAAAAATCTATTTATATGAAATCTGACACCAGGCTTGGGGACATGCTTCTTGACCGTTATTATTCCATCTCATTAAACTTGTTTTGTGTCAAATTGTGAATTGCAATGTTACCTTTCAGTTTATTTCCATTTATTAAGGATTAAAGTTTAAGCAATCCGGTCTTGGACATTGAAAATCCTATTCACTTGTGGCCAAATTGGTAACTTAGGGAGTATAGCCTGAGTCTTATTCAAGTGTGTTAATAAATCTGATTTGCTGCACCTTTCTAATGTATGTGTGAGCTGCTATAACTTTTCATAAGGATATATTATTGATGTTTTGATTTTTAGCTATATGCCTTATGAGTTGGATGAATAATCTTAGGTTTATTTACTACCTCTTTCATTTGTTCTTTATCTTTAAATACATTTATTGATTCCTTATTTTTCCTTTCTTTGCATGAACACTTGGGGACGTGTTGGTTAAAACTCACAAAATTGGGACGGCTGTTTGTATTTTGAAGCTATTTGCTCCGCTTCGCATTTTCGGGACTTGATATCCCCGAAAATGTAAGAAACAAAAAATGAAAATCACAAAGTCCAAGGCTCAGTGATTGAGTTTGCGCTTCCGGGTTCTATCTTCTAAACTCCATCCTTCCCCGCTCCCTCAGAAAATGCATGTTGTATAGGATTTCCCCATAGACCGGATTAGTAGCCCGGTAGGATAGAAATGATATTTGAATTAAGAATAACTATTGTAAATCACTTAAATTGTTTTTCATATGAATGCTTTGTATCATTTCTTTTCGAATCGCCAATTAATTTATGGATGTTTAGAATCATTTGTCAATTAATGAGTGCAAATTCAAATTCGACTAAAATCGTACCCTCGTCATAATTCGCATTTGAATTGCTTCTTTATTATTATATTAAATATTCAATTATTTATTTATCTAATCTAATTTATTTATTAAGTTAATCAATTAAATTTTGATCCTTTATTTATTTATTTACATAATCTAATTTATTTAATTTTAATTAATAATTTATTTAATCAATTAAATATTTATTCATTTATTTATTTATTTAATCAATTATTATTCATTTATTCTTTTATTTAATTAAATTAATATAAATATTAATTTATTTAATTAAGTTATCTGTTTATTTATTTATCCATTTACCTAAGCGATCAATTAATCAAATATTATTTATTTATCTAATTATTTATTTAGTGTATTTTATTTTATTTATTTAATTTATTTATCCTTTATTTATTTAATTAACTAATCGATCAACCATGTTGTAATGTATCCATTTAATTAATCTCAAGATTTCATCATTTATCTAAGTATCGGCGTAACCAAAACCTCATCTTATTTATATCATCCTTAGTTAAAATTAATTCTATTATCCTTAACAAATTCGTGAAAATCGCCGGATTAACCGCTTTTAGCGGATTTTCGAAAGTGCTCCCGTAATAAGGACCTTCTTTCGAATTTAATAGAACCACTTACCTAAGAATCTCTTAATTATTTTCCTTTTAAATAAGGAATAAAATTGCACTCTTTAGTTAACTTAGGTTCCTAATAATCCTTAAATTAGGTGGCGACTCCAAAGAAACCCTTTGGAGTCCCATTTTGTTGAAATCAAATCCCGGTGCATACTTGTGTGCATTTTTTTTGGGAGGGTTCAACATACGTGATGCTACATGATTTGTGTGCAATTTTTCCAGTGACATGCAAACTAACATGGTTACTTTTGATTTTATTTTATTTTATTTTTTTTTTTTTTGGTTTATCCCCCAAACAGAGGTTTGATTTGTGCTCATTTAAGCTGGCTGATTACTCCTATTACATAAGGGAAAAAGATCAATCTGCATACTGGTACACATTTCCACAATTGACAATGACTGGAATAGATGATGAACCTCGCAATACCGAGAAAAATCTTGCAACTCCTAAATCTTCAAGAGTAAATGTCATTATTGCTCAAGATGAAATGATTCTTGAAATGGCTAAGGAACTATAGATGCTAAAAGATGAACTGGATGCGGTAAAAGGGCAAACTCCTAAAAACATGTTGTTACGTGGGCCCGATACATCCCATTCTCTGGGTCAAATTGGGCAATATCTGAACTCAATTGATGGGGTCGCCAATATGAACACACCTCTGAACACCCACAATTCTCTAAAAGCACCAGTCCACCAAAGCAACTTGCCACTTGCCCAAGCTCCACCTCCAAATAACACTCAATCTAGCCAAACAATCAACCGACCACCCATCTACTCATCACATCAACCATACCCACCATACACCCCGTACCCTGCCAATACTTATTATCAAACACACACTCCATATCCATACCAAACCTCCACTTACCAAAATGAACTCATCCCGCAAGCTTATACTGAAAATCCATTCGCACCATTAGTTCAAGTGGCGGCATCCGGCGGGCAAGATGCTCCTGTTGTGCATATTGATGATTACACCAATCCTCCTTATGTGAAGTTTCAAAATGGTGTTAGGAGAGCCAAAAAAGCAGTCGATGTAGGTGAGGATTTGGAGAAAAAGGTACAAGGTTGGGTGATGAGTGCTTTTAGCAAAGCATCAATAGGCAAGGGCAAGGAAAGTCTAGAATATGAATATTTGTGTGTTCATCCTGGAATTGAATACCCAGAAGGGTACAAAATACCAAATTTTGTGAAGTTTGATGGCAAAGGCAACCCCCGAGCCTATTTGAGAAGGTACGGTGAGACCTTGGGAGTTGGTAAGAATGAAGAGCTCCATACGAAATCATTCATTCATAGTCTTGAAGGCGAGGCTTTAGACTGGTACTCCGAGCAGGATCCCTCAAAATGGATTAACTGGAGGAGTCTGGCTCACGACTTCATGGAGCATTTTGGTTTCTATGCTGAAATACCATTAGATCGGTTGGCTATTGCAAGGTTTAGGAAGAAGCCGACCGAGACCTTTAGGGAATACGCGGTACGTTGGAGGAGTGAGGCTGCCAAAGTTGAGCCTCCCATGAGTGAGGAAGAGTTTGTGGGACATTTCATCGCGACATTAGATGAATTCTACTATGATCAAATGGCATCCATGACTAACTCTACTTTTGCCAATCTAGTGAAAACTGGGGAGATGTATGAAGCTGGTTTGAAATCTGGCAGGATCACAAATTTGGCCGTTTTGCAAGCTACAAGTAAGGCAATCCAGTCCGGGTCTGGTAATGGCTTTAACAAGAAGAAGAAAGAAGAAGTGGGAGCTGTTGTGGGAGACATCGAGCGTCGACCGGCTGGAAAGTTGGATTTTGGCAATATGTCTGCCTTCCCCACCTACTAAAACACCTATTACCCAAACTACCCCACTCACTGCCAGATGCCACCTATTCCTTATCCTGTTTATAATGCACAAGCAAATTACTACCAACCTAGAGCACACGCACCTAATCAATACCCTCGTCAGCCAAATTTTCAAGCACCTCAGAATTACCAGCCTCGTCCTCCTGTTCGTCCCAATGTGCAAGGGTTTAATCAGAATTACGAAATGAGAGCAACCAAAACCTATACTCCTCTAGTCGAGTCATATGGCCAGCTTTTTGAGAGATTAAGAAATGCGGGAGTTGTGCAGCCTATCCCTGATAACACCCCAACCCTTTCTCCAAAATGGTATGATGCAAATAAGCACTGTGCTTATCACTCAGGGGCAGCCGACCATGATATTGAGAGATGTTTTACTTTCAAAGACAAGGTCGAGGGTTTAATCAAAGCACGCACCATTCAACTCACCGGCTCAACCAAATGTACATGATAATCCTCTTCCCAATCATGGCAACTATGCAGTGAATATGATTTCTCTTGAGGAAGAGCCAAATCTGAAAGGCACCATAGTCTCTATTGATGATGTAAAGGTTGATAATATTGCTTCTAAGGTACCTAAGCAAGCACTAACTCTATTGCCAAAGAATGAGGGAACTTTTGGCCTAGGTGGCAACCCTGCTGAAGGAAAGATGGAAAAGGCTGAGTCTAAGAAGAAGCCGACTAGTGTCATACCACAGCCTCTTTTACCATTGAACCAGTCATTTGTCCAAGCACCAGAAATGGCCATGCAGAATTTGATTGAAGGTGTTGGAAACCTATTCATGAATGATGGATTGAAATGCAGTGCAACTATTGAAGATTCTGAGAAAGGGCCACATGTGCAGAATGCTGAACCAAGTGATGTGATGGCTAATTGGACTTGTGGTCCAAAAGAGACTTGATGAATGAACTCGCTATTTTTGTTTTAGTATCACAGTCAGCTTGAGGCCCTGAACTGTATTTTGCACTTGTTTATGTTTATGTCTTTCAAATAACTCTTTTAAATCCTGCATGTTTACTTTTATGTTGTATGCCTCCCTAAATTAGGTTTTGAATAAGCAAATGCACTGCATTCCTATCTTATTATTTTGCTATACTTTAAATATTTATGTGCTTTATTATTTGCTTCTGATTAATATACTTACTACTATTTCAAATTAAAATTAACAAAACCTGCTTAAATTTGGCTTGTGGCCTATTACGAAACAAATGAATAATTTAAGGATAATGCACTGGAAAGTTACTTTTTGCACTCTTTGGATATTACATTACCATTAGAACTTCAAACTGGGGCAGCTTTATTTGCCGGCAATTGGAGCCGAAGCGGTTTATCTATACAAATGGAAGTCCTTTATTTGAGAAACCATTCAAGAGGATAAGTTGGAAGATGTTGAATGCGCGGAGAGAAGATTTGAATAGTTTACTTCAAATCGGGGCAGTTGGTGTTGAAGAAGCTCTTTCCTACTTAAGAAGAAGCAACGGGAAAATTGGCACCAAGTTGGCAATGTCATTATGTGGAAAAAAACTAATCCTGGCAGATATTTATGATCAAGTTTGGCCAAAGGTAATCAACGCAGATGTTGTCGAGAGATATTATGTCTGAAGCAACCACAAGTTAGCATTGTTTTAATGTAATTTTGATTGTAATGCAAATTACGCGTAACCTGATTCCCAGGGCTGGGATACGTGAGCAACTCATATAGAGCTCGGTTACACTAGCATAGGCCCTTTTTCCTCTTTTATGTAAGTTTGAACTACTTCTGACCTGATTCCTGGAATGGCAACAGGATAAATAGGCAATCCCCATCGGATTCGGTCAAAATATTGTAACGCTTTAGGCTTGTTTATCTTTTATGATGTAATTCTGAACTATGCATCTGGGCAGATGTGTATTTTTTCCAATTCGGATGCGGTTTCGTACTTAGATTGCCATACTTCCCCAAAAATCTTTATGTAAGCAGAACTATGCAAAGTCTGATTCCCGTGGAGGGATACGTAGGAGCTCTTAATGGGCTCGACTCCATAATATAAAAATTTCCAGTTTCCCTTAAGGCAAGCAACTGAGGCAAATTTTGCAAAGCGAATTGAAGATATGGAAGATAGAAACTGGGGCAAATTTTGCGAAAAGAGTTCGAAGGCATAAAGATTATAACTGGGGCAGATTTTTGCAAAATTGGTATTACTTATCAAAGGATGAAGTGGCAAAGTTCTAAAAGTATTCAAGATTAGCACAAGTTGCAAAGACAAAGGACGTTTAGTTTGTTTCAAGATATGTCATGAGTTTGAGTTAAAGAAGAAATTTTTAAATGCATTATAACTTTTGATTGCATATCAATGGTTATTTGTTTAATATTTTATCAAATTACTTTAATTTGCCTCTATCTTGAAATATTATACAATATTGAGTTCATAAGTCAAGTCTCTGAGTATAATTTGCAAGCCCAAGTCTAAAGAAGAACGAGGGAGTAACGGCAGCAAGTTCAAGATGAATCAGCACAAATCAAATGCCCCTACCCAAAACTAACAAATTTTTCTTTGAGAGCAGGAACGAGAAAGCTTGCACTGAAAGGATCATTCACACTACGGATGAACAATTATTTGAACACGCATCCAAAGTTGCCTTGCAAATTGCGTCGCATTGCCCTTTCTATGACTTAAATCATTATGCTTTGTCATGAGTTATTGCCGAACAGGCGGCATTTCTACCTCTATGACTTTTATTCCTAATAGGCAACAAAGTCGAGGCTTGTTTAGTGTTTTCAAAGATAAGCCAAATAGGGCATCCCTTTGTTTCGGGTGATAATACGCACAAGGCCATCCTTGCCAGATTGTCTCGCCAATTGATTTATCAATGGCTATCGCACTGACTATATTTTCGCACTACTTTGCTTTGCACTTGCTTTGAATTATGTCTTCGCACTTGCTTTAAAATTAACGCCTTGCTTTACTCTTTCAGGTTGACCTTCGGCTACGAGGATTCTCTTTGTTGGACTATCTCGCCTATTGATTCGTCAAATGGCTCTTGCATTGCTCTACATTCCCGCACTGCTTTTCTTTGCACTTGCTTTAAATTATGTCGCCGTACTTGCTTTAAAATTGATGCATTGCTTTACATTTTTTAGGTTGACCACCAGGTGGGGCTTCTTTCTTGTTGGACTTTCACGCCTGTTGATTCGCTAAATCACTTTTGCGTTGCTTTACATTTCACTAAATTGCTTTCCACTTGCTTTCAATTATGCCTCTGCGCTTACTTTATATTATGACTTGCTTCACTTTTAGTTTAACAGGTTAACAAGTCAGCCCTGAGACACTCCTTGCTTTGTGCCGGATCGGATCACCAGCTGATTTGTCGACAATCAACCCCAAGACCCTCCTTGCTTCGTGCCCGACCGGCTTGCTAGTTGATTTATCAAGATGTTCAAATTGCCTTGCACTGGCTTTCAATTATGACTTTGCACTTGCTTTATATTATGAACCGCTTTATTTTTAGCTTAACAGGTTAACAGGTCAGCTCCGAGACCCTCCTTGCTTTGTGTCGGATCGAATTGCCAGCTGATTTATCGACAATCAACCCCAAGACCCTCCTTGCTTCATTTCCGGCCGGCTTGCTAGTTGATTTGTCAAGATTGTTCAAATTGATTTGCACTTGCTTTAAATTATGCCTTCGCATTTGCTTTGTATTACGTCTTGTTTTACTTTTCAGGTAAACAGGTCAACCCCGAGACCCTCCTTGCTTCGTGCCGGACCGGTTCGC
Source organism: Petunia secreta (assembly GCA_029990175.1). NCBI lineage: Eukaryota > Viridiplantae > Streptophyta > Magnoliopsida > Solanales > Solanaceae > Petunia > Petunia secreta. The sequence goes on from JARKIP010000010.1 coordinate 17,852,214, forward strand.
CAGCTGATTTGTTCGACAATCAACCCCAAGACCCTCCTTGTTTCGTGCCCGACGGCTTGCCAGTTGATTTGTCCAGATTGTTCAAATTGCTTTGCAGTTGCTTTAAATTATGCCTTCGTATTTGCTTTGTATTACGTCTTGTTTTACTTTTCAGGTAAACATGTCAGCCCCGAGACCCTTCTTGCTTCGTGCCGGACCGGTTCGCCAGCTGATTTGTTCGGCAATCAACCCCAAGACCCGCCTTGTTTCGTGCCCGACCGATTTGCCAGTTGATTTGTCAAGATTATTGAAAATGCTTTGCATTATGCCTTCGCACTTGCTTTATTGCTTCGCCAGTTGATTGGAAGACAACTTATCAATGATATCGCAACCCCCACTTGCAAATTTGTATCATCAATATTTGATCATTCTTTACTTTTGATTATCAGGCTTTATTAGCAGTTGCTCACTTACCGTTTGTCCAGTTTATTACAGGACTTTAGAAGCACCACAACAGTATTTGGAGCATAATGTGAAACTTTTTTTTAGCAGTGAACTGGGGCAATCGTTGATATGAGCTAGACTCGTCAACGAGGATCTGAAGAATCGCACTCCAACAAGAAAATTCTATCCTAATCATTTGTTTCGGATTAGGACGTCAGTTTGAATTCTGTCTTATTCGTGCGTCATTTTTCTGTCAATCATGCGAGCCTTCATATCTAAGTATCGTTGAACTACATATGGTCTGATTCTCTTTCAGCCCGAGATATGTAGGCAACTCGAAAACCGGAGTTCGGCCATGTCCATAAGCCTCGCCTTTTAGTCCTTGGAAATCAAAAGTCTTGGTTTTATCGGGACAAATTGGTTTCTCGTCAACTTCTTTACCCTAAAAACTCTTTCATCCTTTACGGATAAAGAGGGGCAGTTGTTGACACCCAATTTTGTCCCAAAAATTTTAATTAAATATCTAATTATCTAATTAATGGACAATTTTGAGAATTAAATATAATTGATTAATTTCTGAGGAAAATGCCAAATTTTGCAAAGCATAGCCTAATTTCTATCCTACTCGGGCAACGTCCTTCAATTTCTAATTAATCTTAAAGCATGGCTAAAACCGCTCCTAAGCCTAAAGTCGGGCTTACATGTGCAATCCCTTTATTAGTTGATTTAACCTTTAGAAAAGGGCTTAAATTGCCTTTCCATACACCCCATCAGCCTATTTTTGTAAACATATACATACATACACTATACGCATATCAGTTCTCCATTTCAGCCCTAACCCGTTCCCAAATTCCCCAATTTTGACCCAAAATCTTAATTCCCATTCGAGCCCTAATTTCTTGCCCAATTTCCCCCCAAAATCTCACATCAACCAGCCAAAATCTGCGTCACCCTGGTCTCCCCACATTTACCCTCTCTCCAGTACAACTGTCGAATCTCATGCGTCCATTTCAAAATCGTTCAATCCGAGCCGTGGATATTCTTTCAACGGACAATTCCTTGATGACAAGGATGAATTCGGTACAATCCCTAGAGGATTTGACAAAATTCACCCTTGTTCTACAAGGAAATTAAAAATTTAGGCATGGATTTGAAACGTTGGAGCCAAAAATCCAAAACCCTAGTCGTGACTATAAAAAGGTAATGTTTCTCATTTTTTAGGAGTTCTAGAGGTTGGAGATCGAGAAAAAGAGGCATAGCCTATAGGCATATATTTTCAGTTTTAATCTTTAAAAGAAACAGACAGTTAGCATTTTGGTTTCTGTTTGGGATTCAAACATCGGTTTCGTGTTTGTTATCGCTTCATTTTGCGTATCGCTTCTTCAAAATCCGAGTCGTCGACCTTGTTCGAGTGGTCGCTTTAATTCGAGTCGCATTCTTCAGTCCTTTGCCTCAGTTTGCTGCACAGCAACAGGTAATCCTCACCTCCTTTTCATTAAGTTTCTTAGCTCCATTTTCTGTTTAACTGATGGTATGTAAATGTAGTTCACTCTGCTATTATGTGGCTTCCTATTTGAGTATGAATCTAAAAATGGTGTAAAGTATTAAGTCGTTGTTAAGCTCCAACAAAGTTACTGTGAGCTAAAGTTAATAACTTTATACAAGATTGGTGCTCTCGCTGTAATCACCTAATTTTGGCACGAAAACTCAAAATTTGCTCATAATACCCTTACTAATTTCATACCAATTTTGCCAAATTTTCCTAAAATTTTGTCTTTATTTTAACTAAAATTGACATTAATTGGAAAAAAAGCATGAAAATGTGAAAATTACTTGTTCTGTGTTTGATGATAATTTTACGCTTTAATTGTGATAATATTGTAATTTTGTGTGATTTTAATTCTAGTTACTTTGTGTATGCTTTAAATAAAGTGGACTTTAATAGTCATTTATAGAAAAAAAAAAACATCCCAATACCTTAACCCATTAGCCCACTTTTTTTACCCGGCCCATATCCATCATATAAAAACTCCAAAAGCCACATTCTTCTCATTCTCACCCTTTAGTCTCAATGACTAGGGAAGCCCTGGCCAAATTTTCCACTGCCACCGGAAAAGCTTAAACCGCAGTCTCCCGCCGCACTTTCGCCACTCAGCCGCCACAGGCCACCACCTCTGGTGGACGGAAAAATATGAAAAATATATCACTCGACTCTTTTCGGCCCCCTCATTCTATTTCTCAACTTGGTTTCTTTAAAATCACAATGGATTTTCGTAGATCGGGTTCCAAAATTAGGCCAAAATTCAACTCCGGCGACCTTTGATTTTTTCGGGTAAGTTCTTTTGTTTCCCTCTTCCTCTCCACTCTCCCCTTCACCCTCATCTCCCAATATCCCGTCCCCTGCTTCCCCATTTCCCTTCCTTTCCATTTTTCTGTATTTCTTCTTTCTTTTTATTTTCTTTTTTTTTTTTGTTGTTGTTTTGTTATGGTGTGGTGACAATGCTTTGGAGGGGCTGTGATTGCTTGTTTGGAAGTGTGGCGTCGAGGCAGTAATGGAGGCAGTGATACTGTGGAGAGGCTGTTTGGGACTGTTTCGTGATTTGGTCTGTGGGGGGTTGATATTTTGATTTGTTATGATGAAGGGGGGCTGTTTATGGTGTCATTTGGAGGGGGCTGTTACGATTTGTTTTGGGGCAGTCTGGTGTGGCTGTTTGTAGTTGTTTGATTAGGCAATGTAGTTGTGGTTCGTTTTGACATTGGTTTATAAGTCGAGGTGGCGTAATAGGGTGTGATACGGTGGAGCTGGCAGCAGTTCAACGATGACAGTGGCGAGGCAGCAGTGGCAACAGCGTTTGAAGCTGATCCGTTGCTAGCATAACAGTAAAGGCGATGCAGTGGCGAGGCGAAGCAGCCTCGACTCGATGGCAAGGCAGATGTTTGTTGATAATGCTTTAGCTTTGGCAATTGGTTAGAGTTGATCCTAGTCTCCTTTGTTTTCTATTCACTTTGTTATAGAATTGGTTTACTCATTAGTTAGTAATGTTTGGTGTTAACTTAGCTTTAGAGTCACAGTGTGTGCGTATGTTGTTTAGTAGTTCATTTTTTTTTCTTATTTTGTAGTACTTATCATGTAAAAAATGTAAAAAAAAAAAAATCATCTTGTTGTTGTAGCTTAATGAGTTATGAATAGATATTAATTGGTGTGATTAGCTTGAAGATTTTCCATTGTCAATTAATGAGTAGAAATGCATCCTTGTGTATGTTTACTAATCTTGTCCGGTTATTGTGCTTCCAATGGAAATCATGCCTAAATTTGTTCTTGATGTGGCCATTGAGTGTCTTCAAGCAGGCGAGAATCTAACTTAGTGAGTTTGTAGACATGAAAAATGTATATCTGTTTGCCTTAGTTCCATGGTTTCAAAGCATGAGTTTTCGTTTGTGTAGCTTCTGATAAGTGTGTTATGAAAGCTGTCATGAACTGGTATAATTGTATGGTGAGTGCATAGTTTGAATTTTGAGAGATTGAAAAACCAAGAACGTGAGGAATTGTGAGTGACATGAAAATCATGGTCTGTAGCAAAAGTATTAGCATAAAGGATTGATTGGTCTGCATTTTGAGTGATGTTTACTGTAGCCCCTTTAGTAGTATTTTAGTTTTGAATTTGGTGTTTTAGTTAGATTCAGGGAGTCAAAGGGTTCATTTGATCCTCCTGAGACTAAATGAGATGAGATTAGGTTAATCTGGTGGTTTTTGCGGTTTTGGTTTTGGTATACCATGGGCTTGAGTCAAATCTGAAAAGTTAAAAGTTAAAAATAAAAGAGAGTCACAGGTCAAATATTGGGAGAAGAGTTGGCACAAAAATGGAATGGTCCAGCCTTCCTTTTCGGGTTGGTGAGAAGTTAACACAAAAATGGTAATTTGCATTTAAAGTCTTGGACTTTGAGTCCCATGCTTTTGAGCTGTCCCTAAATGCTCTTTTGGCGATAAAAAAGGGCTCTTTCTCTTTCATTAGACATTCACTACTCCAAGAAGAGAGTAGATCTGAGAGAGAGACACGCGAAAATCTGAGAGTACACTTCTCTTTACACTTTACTACTATCAAAAGTTCAGATCTGAGAGAGAAAATAGAGTAAAAAAAACAGAAAGAAAAGGGAGAAACTTGAGAGTTTAAGATCTGAAATTCAAGAAAACAAGGGGGTCTGAAACATTGAAAAAAAAAAGAAAAAAGAAATTAAAGGGGCTGTTGTTGTTTCATCTTGTTGTTGCTGCTGTTTTGGTTTGGCTGAGGAATATAACCTCGATATTTTGATTTGGAAACTCTACACTAGGTAAATATTTCCTTCATGTATTTACTTAGAAAGCATGTGTACGTTTGTATGAGATGAATACTGGTTGTAAGCTTAAACACGATTTGTTTATGCCTGCTTAGTGGTATTTATTTGTAAGCTTGTGTTAAACTTTTGACTCTGCTAGTTGTTAGTTTGGACCACGTTATTATTCATAATAGTTGCAAGATTTATCAAGGATAGGACATTTTCAAAGTCTTGTTGTTTAAAGAGTAGCCATGTACAAATCATCAGATCTAAAACAAAGTTAATGCATGTGTTGGACAAAATGGAATTACTAATACAAAGTTGGATAATTTGTGCAAGAGGTTAGGCAAATTCAGGCTACGTTGTTAGGCAAATTTAGGCTAAGTAATAGACGCAAACTTCTTTTAACTTGCCTAATGTGGACCAACAGCTTGATAACTAAGCATCCTACTACTTTAATTAATGTGCCTCACACCTACAAAGCTTTGCAAACAACGTCATATTACTTGCTAAATATTTGGGAATCGTGTAACAAAAATAGATGAGTTGTATAACTCTCACCACGGACTAGGCTAATTCATAGGTCTAATTCGTGATTGACAAATAATTGATCGTTCACATAGAATTCATTTAAGTCGAAAGATTTCGAACGAGTGAAGTTCTCGCGCGACTATATTCGATTGGAGTTTCAATTGTCAAACGATAAAAATTAATATTAAATTGAAGCGTAACAAAATCAAGGCAAGGTATAACAAACAAAATCAAAGAGTGGAATTGCGCCAATAAAAGCAACTGTGCTTGGCACAGGACTCGAGGGTGCCTACCACCTTCCTGAGAGTCAATCGAGATCCTTACCCGGAACTCTGACGCAGACCATTTACGAGTCATAGGTGTTCTAGGTACACCACTTTGGTGACTTGGCACACCTTTAACTTGTCAAGTGGCGACTCCGAAAATTTCTAAATAATTTGTGTACCTATCAACACCGTTACAGACCTTTAAAACTTAAATAAGTTTTTTTTTTCTTTTTTAGTCAAAAAAGGGTCGTGACAGCTTGGCGACTCCGCTGGGGAGGAAAGTGAAAAACTGAGAGTCTCAGGCTTTAAAATTTGTCGCTTCAGCATTTGAATATTGTTTGTATATGTTGCCTTGAATGTTACTGCTTTGATATGTTTGAACTGTATATACACAACTGTCTTCTCTCGTACACCTCTGAGTCATCTGGAACACTGCACACATGCACGCCAGTTTTGCTTCAGCGTCTGGAATTTCTGTCGTGTCTCAGGACACAAAAAGTTAACCCTTCTTAGGAGGAGGTGCGCTGAGTTAGTCCGTTAGACGTTGTCGAGCGGTACCCCCGATGCACTTTCAAATTGCCAGAAACTATAGAACATGAACCACTGAGTCACCTAGAGTTGAACCTGGGCTTCTATCTAGGCCGATTTATTTGCATGTCATTAGACATAGTGAGATGCCGTACACGGGTACCGCACTTGTCTAGGCTGACTCCCTCATGTCATGATGGCGCCCGCATCCCCAAATGACACATCAAGGGCATATTATGTGTTGCATTGTTCTAGTCGAAAGGTTGTTATGCTGACCGATCACCGAGGGGCGAGAGCCAAATTTTGAAAAAAAAAAGAAAAGAAAAATGATAGAAAAATTGGGTTTAGTCCCGTGTTTCGAAATATTTTTTGTTTAGTTGTCATTTTACGCCGTTATAATGGCAAATTTTTTCAAGAACTCTTAGAGTCTAATTTTGTGTCCGGGTTTGGTCTCAAGTATTAGAAAATAATTTGTCATAGTTTTGCACCGTTATAAGGGCAAAATTTTGGCACTCTTTTGTTTGAGTTTGTGTCCAAATCAAGTCCATATTTTGAAAATAATTTATCGAGGTTTTACGCGGTCATAATGGCCAATTTTAGAAAACAATTTTGTGTCTAATTTGTGTAATATTTTTGTGTCGTTGGGTCGTCCTAATTTTCAGATTTTGAAAATACTCTAAGATTCTTTCTCGAATTAGATCAAAGAGTTTGTTTCAAAAAAAAATGTGTCTGTCTTTGTATTGTCATAATGTCCAATTTTGGAGTCACCTTTCGGATAAGAAAAAATAGCTTATTTCATAATCCGTTCTTAAGTTCCGTTTCGAATCTCCGGTTGAGTCTTAATTTTTCATTAAAAAAAAGAAGAAAAAAGAAAAAATGTTGTTTTAGGGTCCCCCTTTATTTTGTTTTGTTTAAGGTCAAGTCAGGGTACATATGATATTTTGTAATTAGCTAAGTTGTATTTTGTGTCGATCCTCATGGAATAATCTGACTCCGCTAAAAAGTCGAGTCTCAGTATTTTCACCGTCCAATGTACCCGCCCAACGTCGTGTCAGTTTGTATATGTATTTTGACTCATGCATCACATCAAGTATGTTATTTTGAGTCTGTCTCGTGTCGTTTTTCTAAGTTACGCTTGTTGAGTCGAAAGAAAAGAAAAAAAATCCAATTTTATTCTAATTTTGCTCAAGGCACGTAGGAATCTTTTTGGGATATGACCGGTACACTCGGTGCCGTTAACCGTTTCGGGATGATGCATAACAACCTTAGGCTGCAATCTGTGATTCTTTTTGTGCTAACCTGATTTGTTTGCATAGTTTGGAGTTGGAGGTTTGGTACGGAATTCTGGCATCGACCCATCCATACATAACTAAATCAAAGGGACCTGTGACTTCACACATAGCCATGCCATCTGATGGAGAAAGATCCGAGACCGGTGCCCAGGAACTCTTGGCAATGGAAAATGAGAGATTGACTGGGGAGGTTAATACTTTGAAGCAACTCGTGGCCGACATGCATCACGCACTGACCACAGAACAGGCACCTCCTCCTATTCCAACCAACCTAGATGGGGTTGTGCCGACAGCGGTACAACGAGCACCGGGCACATCTACGGCACTTGAGGATCCCACTCATCCTACTGGTCTTGCCCCTGTCTGTGGCGTAACAAATGAAACTGAAGTGCGTCCTCATGCACCGCCTCCACCAGAGGGACAGTATGGCCCACCTCCAGCACAAGTGCCAGTTTTTCAGGGCCGAGCTAGGCCATTCATGGCCAGGTGAAACAGTGACCCACATCTTCAGGTTGGGGACCAACACTATGATCCGCCCCATGAATCCAATTTCCGGCAAAGTGATCCATATAATCAGGGTTTCCATCACGAGTCTCAAGTTGAGCTCGATCGGTTGGGAAAACTGGACGAGAGTGAGGTTTTGCGCAAGGTGAAGTTTTTAGAACAAGCTGTGAGAATTATGCAGGGATATGGAGATCATTTCAACACTTCATTCAAGGATCTTTGCCCTTTCCCTGAATTGCAGTTGCCAGACGGGTTCATAGTTCCCAAGTTCGAGCCATACATCGGACAGGGAGATCCAAGACTTCATATGAAGACCTACTGCAACAAAATGAGAGGGGTCAAGAAAGACAAGTTGTTGATAGCATACTTTTCCGAAAGCTTGGGGGTGCAGCTGCCGAATGGTTCATGAGGCAGGATGCAACTAAATGGTTGGCATTTGATGACATGGCGCATGCATTCTATGACCAGTACAAGTACCACATTGAAGTTTTGCCAGATCGATCCTCTCTGGATGCGATAAAAAAGAAAACAAGTGAAAGATTTAGGGAGTATGCCCTCAGATGGTGCGAGCAGGCCGCTCAAGTTAGGGGTGGGCGTTCGGTATTTCGGTTCGATTGTTTGAAACTTTCGGTTCGGTATTTCGATTTTCGGTTCGGTTTGAAGGGTAGAAAAACCCGTAATTTTTATAATTCGGTTCGGTTCGGTTTTTTATTTCGGTACTTCGGTTCGGTACATCGGTGTTTCGGTTTAAACCAAAGTTTATGGCGGAAAAAAAAAGCCCGAACAAGAAAATTTGGTGGTAGACTTACGACCAATTCCTCAAGCTTTCTTGGAAAATATTGTGATCACCTTCAAAATCTCAACTCCGTAGTATTCTGATCTGCATTTTCTCAAACTCCTTTCTGCAGCATATAAGAACAATGGAATGGAGATGTACATCCATGTCTGCAACAATCAAGGATGACAAATACTGAACATTTAATCATAGATAAAAGTGAAGTAATTTGGAGCTTCGTATGCACTGAGTATGTTCATAAGTCCTTACTGTTTTGTGATACCATTGGTGGTCCAAGAACAGGAACATTCCATGTACTAGTAGCAATACATAGACCAATGCCAGAAGGTGATGAGAATACCAAAATGCATTAAAGCCTGTTAATCTGTTGAGAGGAGGTGGAAGCTTCACCACGTTTCTCCTGAAGCGTCGTGATGCTAGTGTGAAGGCAATAGTCATCCAAATCACCATACCAATACCTGTGATGCCTTCAACACGAGTCAATAGGCTTTTATAATTAGGCTTCACATTGTAAAAATGAGTAGATATAAGTGCAAAATTTTCTGGAGATGAGTTAACCAGACCGGGAAAGTCACAGGCTAAATGGTTCCCCCCATGAAGTACTACTCCAACTGCTATGGCAAATGCAATAATCTTCCAATTAAACTAACATAGTTAACAACATTTTATTGCTTAAAAATATCATAATCAAGTTTATTAAACTATTAGTAATTTGTTTAACTCACTTTATGAAAATTGATGTTATCGTCGAAAGGGATAAGTAGCCTGGCTCTTGTACACCTTAGCTTTGTTAATATCTTTGTACATAAGTTACTGAAAATGGCTAACTTAGGGATTTAGGAAATATATGGCATGTTTTTAAAAAAAAAAAAAAAAATCTTCTGTTTTTTCGGTTTTTCGGGACCCGAAATTCCGGATTGCCCGAAATCGAAAACCGAACCGAAAAATCGAAATTTCAAAATTTCTTGGACCGAACCGAACCGAAATACCGAAATACCGAATTAGTTCGGTTCGGTATTTCGATTTTTTCGGTTTAGTGCCCACCCCTAGCTCGAGCGATCCCTGCAATCCCTGATGAAGACATGGTTCGTTTATTCACGAAGCTCAGGAAGAGGAGTTTTATGGTGCATTGATCCCTACCTAGGGAAAGCCATTTAACGAGGTTGTCAAAATAGGCGAAATGATTGAGAAAGGAGTTAAAACTGGCAAGATTGTGAGCCAGACAGCATTAAGGGGAACCACCCAAGTGGTACAGGCCCAGTCAGGAGCCTTGGGGAGGAAGAATCAAGATGATGTGGTCATGGTAGGTTCAGGTTCACAAAAAGGGAGCGAGAAAAGATACTATCAAGCCCACTCATACCAAGCTCCACAAATATGTCCTCCACAACTCTACCACCCTCCAAAAAATCCACAATACTCCACTCTTCCACCACAATACTCAGTCCATCTAGTACAACCATATGTTCCAGCACCTTTCTATACGCAATGGCGTGCTCCTGCCCCACAACCTGCATATCCCATTCACCAAGCTCCACATAATCAATTTCAAGCTCCATCAAATCTTCCTTACCGGCCAGAGGGGCCTCCTGTTGTCCGTCCAAGTGCTTATCATCAGAAGCTGCGTAAGGAAGAAAAGAACAGGTTCACGCCAATTGGAGAATCTTACTCCAGCCTTTTCCAAAAGCTGAAGGACTTGAATATGCTGAAGCCAATCGCTGGAAATATCCTCTCAATGGCGAAGGTAGACCATACTCGTCAATGTGCTTACCACTCAGACATGCCAGGGCATGACACAGATGATTGTCGTAGTCTCAACAAGGCGATCCAAGCACTGATAGATAATGGTCAGATCCAAGTTGAGGGCTCAGATGTGCCAGATGTCAACCAGAACTCATTGCCCATCCATGATGACGTGTATATGGTGGGAATGGTATGTGGAGAAGATTTGAGAGCTGAATCTGCAATGCCGATAGTACCTGTTGGTGATGTGTCGATTGGGGCTAACCAAATGCTTGTGACAGTGGACTGTGTTCCTGAAATAGTGTTTGGGGTAGTAGACAGAGTAAAGGGTGAAGAAACTAAGAAGACGAACATGTCTCTCGAGAAGCCAATTCCATATCTTACCCAGTCATTCATCAATCCTAAAGAAGTGAAGTCTACGCTGATGGGAGTTGGAGAAAATGTGGAAAAGCAGAAGATGTCGCCAGATTCAAGGAATTTCTTTGGTATCAGCATGGTACATCTGGGTGAAGGGCTCAACAATGCCTAACACAGGAAAACTGGCCCTGACTTTCAATTGAGTGACTGTGAAATGTTGTAACTTATTTTGCTAATCTTCCTGTGAACTTGGTTATTTAAGGGTTATAATCCGAGTGTATTATTTTGCTTATTTTGATGTTCAAAGCCTTCTATCTTTAATTCAATGAAAGTGAGATCTTTTTCTCGTCTCGACATTATTTCTCTTATTTTCTTACTTAGTCTTGTTTTCTTAGTATTCAGTTTTATGTTTTGTCGGCCTTAATAACATGACATGCATGCGGAATTCACATCTTGATCTAAACACGTGCTCTAACATTGTGAGCTATCTGAGTAGTAAAAAGGGATAAAAGAGGGAGTGAAGTAAATTGGGAATTAATCAATAGTCACCCGATAAGGGAGATCGGTGAGAAGTTCAAAATCGTGCCCGATCGCTTCGACCGAATTTGAAATACCAGTGTTGAGAACCATCGTTGAAGTAGAAGTCGAGGACAATGTGTGGATTAATCCAGGTCAATTGATTGGATCATCATTTGTGCGAGGCATTCTCTGGTCGGGATGACGAACGGCTTTCGTTTCTTCTACCCAAATAATATATCCTTTGTAAACTCTTTTGAGCTTTATTTTGTATTTTCTTTGGCCTACCCTCCCTTGGAATCAATTTGATATGACTAAAGAAAAAAGAGAAAAAAAAAAAAGAGGAAAAGAATGAAAGAGAAAAAAAACAGAATACAAAAACAACAAAAATCTACCTCAGGGTAGAGCTACGTCTGACCTGATTCCTCTCAAAAGGATACGCAGGCAACCATTCGGGTGCGGTCATAACAGGGGAAAGTTCATTTTTTTCCCTATTCCTCATTGACGCAAAAGCTTGCCTCCAAGTTTGCGGCCAATGTCAAAAGAAATTCAAATCCCCAATGTATGCTAAACTGGGGTAGAAGTTTGTTTTTATTTTATTTAAAAAATAATAATAATAAAAACAAACTTCTATGTTGTTGTACCATCTATTCATATGTTTCACGAGATATCAATCTCGAAATCGAGGAAGAAACTCAAAGCGCCCCAGTTTATCCTAAACTGGGGCAGAAGTTTAGTTTATTTTTAAAAGAAAAGGAGAAAGTCAATTCCTTTTGCTTTCTTTGTGTTCATCTCGGGGGGAAAGTCTCAATATCCCCTATGTTTGGATATCAGAAAATTCAAAAAAAAAAAAGTCCTCAGTTTTTCAATAAATTGGGGCCTCAGTTAGTTATTATTTTAAAAGAAATGATTCCAAAGGTTGTAATATTTTACCAAGTTGTTTCATGAGATTCTTTCATGCCGCTCTCCAAACCAAAGAAAAAATAAAAGAGAAAAAAAAATCTCCAATTTGCCTAAACTGGGGAAAAAGTTTGGTTTATTTTTCAAAAGTGGTGATTTCAAATCTTGTAATGCTCATTCTAGTCGTCTCATGAGATGTTTCTGAGCTTTTATGTTGAACCCCTTTCTTCATAGCCTAACCAAATTCAATGTTACAGTCCAAATAAAGACCTTTCTGACCGATCATTGAGAATGTCAAGCCGAGTGGGGTATCAAGGGCAAATTTTCACACTGTAAAGTTGCATTTCTTATGAGTCGACAATCGTATTTAGGAGCTGGGAGCACCAAGGTCATTAAAGGAGAAATTCTCTGAGGAATAAAGATAAAGGCCAAAAATTGAAGAAAGAAAAAAAAGATGGGATCGATCAGGAAGGAAAGATATGAGATCGATGAGGAAAGAGCGAAAAATGACAGAAATGAAAAGAAAAAAAAATGAAGTCTTGTCGGTAAAAACCTGAAAAGGCGCTGCAAGACAATAGTGAGTTAAAAGAACAAAGAGAGAGGCTATTCGGTGAAAACCCGAAAGGGCACAACTAGTCGAATGAGGGTCGTTAGATTTGCCATCAATCAAGATTGGAAGAATGGAAACAAAGTCATGGATAGACTATGTGAGCGGATTAAGAGTTGATTCCAAAATACATGTCATGTTAATAAGGTCGTCATCTCTTCAGTCCTTTACCTCTCCCGTAAAAGCCGACATCATTTTTTTTTCATCTTTTGGTTGGAAGCTTTTTCGTTTCCATCATTTTGTCTTGCTTCAGTTAGTTTCAGTTTCTCCAACATCAAACGAGCAAAGAAAGTTTTTCAAAACTTGTTATAGTTTCATAGTTGTACTAGAGCAAGTCAGGACCAACCTTGATAATTGGAGCCCAATGTTTCACATCGGCACAAAGTATGCCACACCAAGGGGTGTACCATGAAGGATCAAAGGATATGCAGATTTCAAGATGCAGTTAAATTTCAAATCAAAGCCTACCAAGCAGCAATTTCAAGCTTTCAACAGTTAAAGCCCGCCCGAGCGGCAATTTCAAGTTTCAGCAATTTCAGCATTTCAGTCAAAGCCCGTCAAAGCGGCAATTTCAATTTTTCAAGTCAAGCCCGTCAAAGCGGCAATTTCAACATTTAAGTCAGATCCGTCAAAGCGGCAATTTCAACATTCAAGTCAAAGCCCGTCAAAGCGGCAATTGCAATTTTCAAGTCAAGCCCGTCAAAGCGGCAATTTCAATTTTCAAGTCAAGCCCGTCAAAGCGACAATTTCAACGTTCAAGCCAGATCCGTCAAAGCGGCAATTTCAACATTCAAGTTAAAGCCCGTCAAATCGGCAATTTCAATTTTCAAGTCAACCCCGTCAAAGCGGCAATTTCAACTTTCAAGTTGAAAGCTCGCCCGAGCGGCAATTTCAAGTTTTCAAGACCCACTGGATTAGTTGGAGCTACAGACCAGTTCATCAGCTTGTGGAGAATGAGGGAGTAGTTTTGAGAAGTCGAGGCACCCACCTGGAGAATGAGGGAGTAGTTTAGAGAAAATCGAGGCACCCACCTGGAGAATGAGGGAGTAGTTTAGAGAAAGTCGAGCCACCCACCTGGAGAATGAGGGCGTAGTTTTTAGAAAGTCGAGGCACCCATCTAGAGAATGAGGGCGTAGTTTTTAGAAAGTCGAGGCACCCACCTGGAGAACGATGGAGCAATTTTAAAGAAGTCGAGGTACCCACCTGGAGAATGAGGGAGTAGTTTTAGAAAGTCGAGTCACCCACCTGGAGAATGAGGGAGTAGTTTTAAGAAGTCGAGGCACCCACCTGGAGAATGAGGGAGTAGTTTTAAGAAGTCGACGCACCTAACTGGAGAATGAGGGAGTAGCTTTAAGAAATTGAGGCACCCACCTGGAGAATGAGGGAGTAGTTTAAAAGAAGTCCAGGCGCCCACCTGAAGAACGAGGGAATCCATTTCTGTAAAGAAGCAAGACCCATCAAAGTGATGGTTTTCAATTCAGCAAGAACAAGACCCATCAGAGAGATGGTTTTAATTCAGAAAAAACAAGACCCATCAGACTGATGATTTTCAATTCAGCAAGAACTAGACCCATCAGAGAGATGGTTTTTAATTTTCAGCAAAAGCAAGACCTACCATAGTGGTGGTTTCAGTTTTATCCTTCAAGTCAAAGTCCGCCAAAGCGGCAATTTCAACTTTCAATTCAAGCCCGTCAAAGCGGCAATTTCAGCATTCCAGCCAAAGCCCGTCAAAGCGGCAATTTTAATTTTTAAGTCAAGCCCATCAAAGCGGCAATTTCAACTTTCAAGTCAAAGTCCGTCAAAGCGAAAATTTCAATTTTCAAGTCAAAGCCCGTCAAAGCGGCAATTTCAAAGCCCGTCAAAGCGGCAATTTCAATTTTCAAGTCAAGCCCGTCAAAGCGGCAATTTCAGCATTCAATTTCAAAGCCCGTTAAAGCGGCGATTTCAATTTTCAAGTCAAGCCCGTCAAAGCGGCAATTTCAGCATTCAAGTCAAAGCCCATCAAAGTGGCAATTTCTACTTTCAGTCAAAGCGGCAATTTTACTTTCAAGTCAAAGCCCGTCAAAGCGGCAGTTTCAACTTTAGAGGCAAAGCCCGCCCGAGCGGCAATTTCAAGTTTTCAAAGACTACTTTGGTAGTGGGAGCTTCGGACCAGTTTATCAACTTGGGAAGCATGAAGAAGTTAGCTTTGGAATTGTAATTTTACATTTCAAATGTTGTATTTTCTTTTTGCTTGTAAGGCAATGACCACCAGCCAGCAACCAGCAACAAGTGACCAGCAGCAACAGCTCTAGTATGTCAAAGGTGTCTCAAGTTAGTCCGGGTATGTTTAGAAGTGTTTCGAGTCAGTCCCAGTTAGCCAAAGCGTCTAGTGTCAGTCAAGTGTGTCTAGAAAGTGCTTAGTGTTAGTCTAGAGAGTCTAGTGTCTATCTTTTGCGGTAGTCCTAGCTACCGCACGTGAGGAACTACACTGACCTGATTCCTCAGTCCGTGGATATGTAGGTAACCTTGTTCTTGGTTAGAACCAAACCGCCAAGGTACGGTCACCTTTTTGCAAGCGTGCTTTCGTCTAGAACCGAAAAAAACAAAATTTAGTTTACGATTACGTCTTTGTCCGAAAACTCTTCGTGCTCTCGAACAAAGAGGGGCAGCTGTAATCACCTAATTTTGGCACGAAAATACAAAATTTGCTCAAAATACCCTTGCTAATTTCATACCAATTTTGCCAAATTTTCCTAAAATTTTGTCTTTATTTTAACTAAAATTGACATTAATTGGAAGAAAAGCATGAAAATGTGAAAATTACTTGTTCTGTGTTTGATGATAATTTTACGCTTTAATTGTGATAATATTGCAATTTTGTGTGATTTTAATTCTAGCTACTTTGTGTATGCTTTAAATAAAGTGGACTTTAATAGTCATTTATAGAAAAAAAAAAAAAAAACAGCCCAATACCTTGACCCATTAGCCCACTTTTTTTACCCGGCCCATATCCATCATATAAAAACCCCCAAAAGCCACATTCTTCTCATTCACACCCTTTAGTCTCAATGACTAGGGAAGCCCTGGCCAAATTTTCCACTGCCACCGAAAAAGCTTAAACCGCAGTCTCCCGCCGCACTTTCGCCGCTCAGCCGCCACCGGCCACCACCTCCGGTGGACGGAAAAATATGAAAAATAGATCACTCGACTCTTTTCGGCCCCCTCATTCTATTTCTCAACTTGGTTTCTTTAAAATCACAACGGATTTTCGTAGATCGGGTTCCAAAATTAGGCCAAAATTCAACTCCGGCGACCTTTGATTTTTTCGGGTAAGTTATTTTGTTTCCCTCTTCCTCTCCACTCTCCCCTTCACCCTCATCTCCCAATACCCCGTCCCCTGCTTCCCCATTTCCCTTCCTTTCCATTTTTCTATTTTTCTTCTTTCTTCTTATTTTCTTTTTTTTGTTGTTGTTTTGTTATGGTGTTGTGACAATGCTTTGGAGGGGCTGTGATTGTTTATTTGGAAGTGTGGCGTCGAGGCAGTAATGGAGGCAGTGATACCGTGGAGAGGCTGTTTGGGACTGTTTCGTGATTTGGTCTGTGGGGGGTTGATATTTTGATTTGTTATGATGAAAGGGGGCTGTTTATGGTGTCATTTAGAGGGGACTGTTACGATTTGTTTTGGGGCAGTCTGTTGTGGCTGTTTGTAGTTGTTTGATTAGGCAATGAAGTTGTGGTTCGTTTTGACACTGGTTAATAAGTCGAGGTGGCGTAATAGGGTGTGATACGGTGGAGCTGGCAGCAGTTCAACGATGACAGTGGCGAGGCAGCAGTGGCAACAGCGTTTGAAGCTGATCCGTTGCTAGCATAACAGTAAAGGCGATGCAGTGGCGAGGCGAAGCAGCCTCGACTCGATGGCAAGGCAGCTGTTTGCTGATAATGCTTTAGCTTCAGCAATTGGTTAGAGTTGATCCTAGTCTCCTTTGTTTTCTATTCACTTTGTTATAGAATTGGTTTACTCATTAGTTAGTAATGTTTGGTGTTAACTTAGTTTTAGAGTCACAATGTGTGCATATGTTGTTTAGTAGTTCATTTTTTTTCTTATTTTGTAGTACTTATCATGTTAAAAATGCAAAAAAATCATCTTGTTGTTGTAGCTTAATGAGTTATGAATAGATATTAATTGGTGTGATTAGCTTGAAGATTTAACATTGTCAATTAATGAGTAGAAATGCATCCTTGTGTATGTTTGCTAATCTTGTCCAGTTATTGTGCTTCCAATGGAAATCATGCCTAAATTTGTTCTTGATGTGGCCATTGAGTGTCTTCAAGCAGGCGAGAATCTAACTTAGTGAGTTTGTAGACATGAAAAATGTATATCTGTTTGCCTTAGTTCCATGGTTTCAAAGCATGAGTTTTCTTTTGTGTAGCTTCTGATAAGTATGTTATGAAAGCTGTCATGAACTGGTATAATTGTATGGTGAGTGCATAGTTTGAATTTTGAGAGATTGAAATACCAAGACGTGAGGAATTGTGAGTGACATGAAAATCATGGTCTGTAGCAAAAGTATTAGCATAAAGGATTGATTGGTCTGCATTTTGAGTGATGTTTACTGTAGACCCTTTAGTAGTATTTTAGTTTTGAATTTGGTTTGTTTTAGTTAGATTCAGGGAGTCAAAGGGGTCATTTGATCCTCCTGAGACTAAATGAGATGAGATTAGGTTAATCTGGTGGTTTTTGCGGTTTTGGTTTTGGTATACCATGGGCTTGAGTCAAATCTGAAAAGTTAAAAGTTAAAAATAAAAGAGAGTCACAGGTCAAATATTGGGAGAAGAGTTGGCACAAAAATGGAATGGTCCAGCCTTCCTTTTCGGGTTGGTGAGAAGTTAACACAAAAATGGTAATTTGCATTTAAAGTCTTGGACTTTGAGTCCCATGCTTTTGAGCTGTCCCTAAATGCTCTTTTGGCGATAAAAAAGGGCTCTTTCTCTTTCATTAGACATTCACTACTCCAAGAAGATAGTAGATCTGAGAGAGAGACACGCGAAAATCTGAGAGTACACTTCTCTTTACACTTTACTACTATCAAAAGTTCAGATCTGAGAGAGCAAATAGAGTAAAAAAAAATAGTAAGAAAAGGGAGAAACTTGAGAGTTTAAGATCTGAAATTCAAGAAAACAAGGGGGTCTGAAACATTGAAAAAAAAAAGAAAAAAAAATTAAAGGGGCTGTTGTTGTTTCATCTTGTTGTTGCTGCTGTTTTGGTTTGGCTGAGGAATATAACCTCGCTATTTTGCTTTGGAAACTCTACACTAGGTAAATATTTCCTTCATGTATTTACTTAGAAAGCATGTGTACGTTTGTATGAGATGAATACTGGTTGTAAGCTTAAACACGATTTGTTTATGCCTGCTTAGTGGTATTTATTTGTAAGCTTGTGTTAAACTTTTGACTATGCTAGTTGTTTGTTTGGACCACGTTATTATTCATAATAGTTGCAAGACTTATCAAGGATAGGACATTTTCCAAGTCTTGTTGTTTAAAGAGTAGCCATGTACAAATCATCAGATCTAAAACAAAGTTAATACATATGTTGGAAAAAATGGAATTACTAATACAAAGTTGGATAATTTGTGCAAGAGGTTAGGCAAATTCAGGCTATGTTGTTAGGCAAATTTAGGCTAAGTAATAGGCGCAAACTTCTTTTAACTTGCCTAATGTGGACCAACAGCTTGATAACTAAGCATCCTACTACTTTAATTAATGTGCCTCACACCCACAAAGCTTTGCAAACAACGTCATATTACTTGCTAAATATTTGGGAATCGTGTAACAACAATAGATGAGTTGTATAACTCTCACCACGGACTAGGCTGATTCATATGTCTAATTCGTGATTGATAAATAATTGATCGTTCATATAGAATTCATTTAAGTCGAGATATTTCGAACGGGTGAAGTACCTGCGCGATTTAATTGACTTAAGTCGAAAGATTTCGAACGAGTGAAGTTCTCGCGCGACTATATTCGATTGGAGTTTCAATTGTCAAACGATAAAAATTAATATTAAATTGAAGCGTAACAAAATCAAGGCAAGGTATAACAAACAAAATCAAAGAGTTGAATTACGCCAATAAAAGCAACTGTGCTTGGCACAGGACTCGAGGGTGCCTACCACCTTCCCGAGAGTCAACCGAGATCCTTACCCGGAACTCTGACGCAGACCATTTACGAGTCATAGATGTTCTAGGTACACCACTTTGGTGACTTGGCACACCTTTAACTTGTCAAGTGGCAACTCCGAAAATTTCTAAATAATTTGTGTACCTATAAACATCGTCGCATACCTTTAAAACTTAAATAAGTTTTTTTTTCTTTTTTAGCCAAAAAAGGGTCGTCACACTCGCTAGTTCAAAACTGTTTTAAATCTTTCGATAAGAATGTTACTTGAACTGGTTTAAAGAAGCTGTTTAAGGTTGTGTTGTTAAATTTTTATCCATTGTTTGCAGCAAATTAGAAGAAGCATTAATTGATTCTTAAGGAAGTTCCGTTTTCGACTTGTAAAATATATGCTTCATCCATAAGGTAATCTTTCATTTTGATTTAAAGAGAAGGGGACTGTTCCTTTCAGTTTCAATTCATTGTTTCTGAAGTGGCATTCAGGTAGGATTGGCTGGATATTTATAGCTCTGCTTCAGATTTCTTTTCTTTCCTTTAGTTGCTTGTGTTAGAAAAAATGTTTTTTTAATCTTAGGTCCTGCCTATACCCGTATGCAAGAGCTCCATGTTTTTCCTGTTTTCTTTGTTCAATTCTATGAGTTGTGATTGAAGCTTCTAGGAGGTAGATGATGTTTCAGGTCTGGTGAAGTTGTTTCTGGTTTTCTATGAATGAGGGGTCAGTTTACAGACTCTGGTAGTAGTAGGAAGGAGTTATTGTTTGTTGCATGTTGTTCAGGAGGTTTGCATGTGCTGCTTTAGGCTTAGAGTTGGAGCAGGGAGTTTTGTAGGCTGTTCATAGGTTGTTCTTTGTTTTCAAGGGCTTTGTTTAGGAGTTGTGTGCAGGCAGTAGTAGAGAGAAGCCTGGGAGTTAGTCTTGGTCTTGTTTTCTTGTTGTGTTAGTTTAGAGATGCAGGAAGTTAGTTCAGGGTGGTGAGTATGTGTATGTCCAGCAGGTGTAGGGTTGTCTTATTATATTTCAATCAGTTTGTGAGTGAAGGAGTTATTCCTGGTAGCTCAGGGTATTAAGAAGATCCCAGAACTCTATTTGTGTGAGTATGAAGTTGGCAGATGAGTGCAAAGAGATGGTTCTGTTATTATGAAGATTGTACAGGGTCTCGCTTGTTGTTTGTGAGGTCTGTTAGCTGGTGTGCAGGTTATGGCTTGGTCTCGAGTTAGTATAGAGATAGCAGCATGTTTTCCAGTGGTTTGGAGAGGGTTTAGTGATGTGCAAGTGTTTGGAGTTTGTTGGAATGAGTTCTAAGAGTTTGTGGGTGGCAAGGAGTTATTTTCTTGGTTCAGCTCAGGGAATAGGTAAGGGTGAGATAATAGGTTGGTTTCCGCTCTATTAGGTAGTATTCCACTTTCATCAAAGCTGAGCATTCCTTCAAGTTTTCTTTATTTTCTTGTTCTGTGTCTTGACATTCCAGATTTTTCTTAGTACTTATGAGTTTCAGCTATATTCGACATCTTTCTCATTCCTTGAAGTTGTCTAGTATTCATTTCATTTGTCTATTTTCAGCTAATCCTCGTTGGTTTAACTGTCTCTGATCCTTAGTACCTCCCATGGTGAGTTTGTAAGTATATCAAAAGAGGCGTGGATAGTTGTTCAAGGAGATTAGGTCCATGGTTGGGACAGGGTAGTGAAGCAAGCGTTATGTCAGGTGCTCAATTCTAGGCCCTTGGTTCTGTCAAATATCCATGATTAAATATTTTTCTTTCTTGTCTCAACACCCTGAAATCTGTATTGGTTTAAGTTTACTAAACGTTGTCGATAATATTGCATGAAAGTCTCCGGACTATAACTAAAAATCTCCGGACTATAACCGTAGATTTATGCTTTTTTTTTTTACTGAAAGCTTTCTTTGTCTTTGTTTGCTTATTTTCTATCTTTGCTTGCGTATCCTAATCATTTCCTTATCTTCTATTTTTCTTTGCATGAACTCTTGGGAACGAGTTGAATAAAAACTCACAAATTGGGATGGCATGCATTTGGAGTTATTTGATCCGCTCCGCATTTTCGGGACTTGATATCCCCGAAAATGCAAAAGAAAAAGAAAAAATGAAAACCTTGTGAAATACAGGGCTTGTATTGAGCTTGCTATCCGGTTCTACCTTCTAAACTCCTTCTCTCCCGCCCCCCTTTAGAAAGCATGTTTTAGGATCCCGTAAATTGGATTAGGACTTTGCATGTTAGAAGCTTGGTAGGATAGCCGCTTTATTGAATCGTTATCTTATCGCATGTTTAGAATGTATTATATAATTGCTTATCATGTTCCTTTGGGATTCGCCAATTACTTTAAGATATTAAGAACCAGTTGTCAATTAGTGAGTGCAAATTAAAATTCAATTAAATTTGTATCTTTATTTTATTATTATTTATCAATTTACTTATTTTATCAAATATTCAGTTATTTGTTTATTTAATTATTTATTATTTATCTATTATCTATTTACTTATTATTTGCTTACTCATTTATTTATTTACTTATTAGTTACTTCTTTATTTATTTATCCTTTATTTTTCCTAAAATTCTAAATTATTTTATCTTTATTAAAATTCATGAGAATCGCCGGATTAACCGCTTTTAGCGGATTTTCGAAAGTGCTCTTTTAACAAAAAGATCTACTTTCGGAAATAAAAGAACCACTTACCTAAGAATCTCTGAAACTTATTTACCTTTTAAAATAAGGAAGAAATGCACTTATTAATTAATAATTGGTTCCTAATAATCCTTAAATTAGGTGGCGACTCCAAAGAAGCCCTTTAGAGTCTCCATTTTGTTAAAAATACATCCCGATGTGAAGGATACAAATATGCATATATTCATATAACAACAAATCTATACTAAATAGATTGTTTAAACATAAACCGAGAACTTACTTGTTGTTTTCGTAAGCGGAAGTAGTATGATTTTGAACCGTGGCTGGAATTACTGGCCGTCGGTAGTTGTCACGTGCTTGACGGATTAACTCCTTTATCCACAGTCTAAACACTAATTTATTTTAGAGAGAGAGATAGGAAGAGCCGTAGAGAAATCAGTATGTTTATCTGAGCCTATTACTGCTGTATTTATAACTGTATAATACAGTAGTTGTCCTCTTGTAGGACTCTACCAGGTAACTTATCTTTTTACCTGGATAGATATTAAGAGCACCCCTTTATGGGTGGATTCTTTTATTCAGATAAATCCAACATCTCGCACTCACACATAATGGGAGTGCTCTTACAATATGAGAAACATATTCTCATCTCATCTCTACAAATATTCATACAGTGAAATAGACCGTGCGACCAGCATACTGTGAGAGCTACGTGCTATAAATCTGTTAGGAGTATATAGCCTCTCGTCGAGTGCAAACCTGCAAGTAGATTATAAAGTATGCAATACCCTAGATCATATGAATCACATTTTGATATCCTCTCAAAATCTCAAATATCATTTTTATGTATTCACAATTATAACTCATTAGTTATAACTGGTGCACCTGTGAATACAAAATTAATGAGATTCCTTTAATGATCTTCCTCTTCTCACGATTCTCTTAACATTAGCTCAACTGCTTTTCCAGATATGTCCCGCCAGACCGCATCCATTTTCATGGTCTTTTGGAAACATACTAAGATAGCTAACATTAGACTAAGTCTCAAGTATCTGATCGGAGTCGCTGAGGGTACATAATTTGAGCCAGCATAAAGGCTCTGGGTCTCACGCAACAGTAAGTTTAGATCAAACTTATGTTAACCCGAGGTCGACATTAGCACACATGGTATGAAACACGTGCTACAACATTTTTTTTCCTTTCCTCAAGGAGCGTATGTATTTTTTTAAAGAATGTTGTATAGATTAAATTCAGACACCATAAGTATCTAAATTTGAGTTCCTTAAACTCGCATCTAGCTCAGTAAGTAGACTAGATGAACATCCTTTCACCTTAATAACCTTATGTCATTATTTAAGCGACTCTAGTGATTTTAAGCATATAGCTCTCAAATTATCCATTTGATAATTTTTTCTTAAAATCAAGTCTCATCTCCACTTATCACTAAGATAAGGAGGCGGTTGCCTGTGTGAGAAGGCCAACCTCTTGTCTACCCGACATACTAAAATATAATTGAAGAATGTACTAAACACTCAATAAATCATGAATATGTATGTAAGTAAATCAACTTTATTGATTATCAAAGAACATAGTTTTGTGAACAACTGGAAAAACAAAGAATAATACAAAATCACTCAAAGTCTACGCAAGCCTTGAGACCTAGTGTGTCTCACAAATGCATCTTTAGCTAAAGGCTTGGTCAATGGGTCTGCTACCATATCTTCTGTAGATATTTTCAGCAGGTTCAACCTCTTGCGTTTATACATGTCTCTTGCATAGTTATACTTGATATCTATGTGCTTAGTATCACAATGATGCTTAGGATTCTTGGTTGCATCAACTGCAGCCTTACTATCACAGTAGACCAACACTGGTTCATCATCAGTGTTACCCAACAAGCTTTTGAAGAGCCTATTCAACCAAACAGCTTCTTTTGTTGCTTTTGACAGAGCCACATATTCGGCTTCCATCGTGGATAGTGCTACACATGATTGCTTCTTACTCTTCCATGATATGGCACCATTACTAAGTAAGAAGACATATCCTAAGGTAGACTTCCTCTCGTCTAAATCTCCTCCATGATCAGCATCAGTGTATCCAACTAATCGCAAATCTTTGCTGCCTTGATAACAAAGTGCGTAGTCAGTTGTTCCTCTCAAATATCTCATGATCCTCTTTACTGCTTGCCAATGTGCTGGACCTGGATCGGACTGATATCTATTTACCAAGCCAACTGCTTGACAAATATCAGGTCTAGTACATACCATAGCATACATTAGACATCCAACTGCACTTCTATAAGGCACTCGCTTCATCTTTTCTGTCTCTTCAGGAGTCTGAGGACACAAATGATTTCCCAAGTTATGGCCTTTCCTGATAGGAGTGTCAATTGGATTGCTATTCTGCATATTAAATCATTCAAGAATTTCTTAGTGTAATTCTCCTGAGAGAGATACAATAGTTTCTTAGGACGATCTCTTGAAATCTTGATTCCAAGAATATATGCAGCTTCACCCATATCTTTCATCTCAAATTGAGATGACAACCAGACCTTTACCTCATTTAGTAACTCCCTATCATTTCCAGCTATACGTATATCATCGACATACAATGTCAGAATTACAAGCTTATTTCTTGATCTCTTGGTATAAACACAATGGTCTTCATCGACCATAGTAAACCGTTGGATATTATCACATTTTGAAGGTGTATATACCACTGCCTTGAAGATTGTTTGAGGCCATAAATAGACTTCAAAAGTCTACAAACTTTTTGTTCGTGACCTTTTTCAATGAAACATTCAGGTTGTTCCATATAAATTTCTTCATCTAATTCTCCATTGAGAAATGCAGTCTTTACATCCATCTGATGTAATTCAAGATCTAACTTGCTACTATAGCTAGAATCAGGCGAATTGAGTTAAATCGCACAACAGGTGAGAAAGTCTCTTCGTAGTCTATTCCTTCCTGTTGTGTATAACCTTTTGCCACCAGTCGAGCCTTATATCTCTCAACTGTGCCATCAGCCTTGAGCTTAATTTTTAGAATCCATTTGCTCCCAATAGCTCTGCATTCTTTTGGGAGATCAACTAGTTCCCAGACTTTGTTGACTCTCATTGACTCCATTTCATCTTTCATTGCTTTTATCCATTTTTCCTTAGAAGGGCATGAGAGAGCCTCTTTTGCATTTTTAGGCTCGTTTTCTACTTGTAAGAACAACATAAAAAGTTCAGCACCTTCGACATCAAATTGTCGGCGGGGAATCTTTTTACGTAAACCACGTCCTTTTTGTGATTCTTCTTCGTTGTTCCCATTTGGATCAATGTTGCTCCCACTTGGATCAAGAATATCTATCCTGCTCCCACTTGGAACAAGATCAGTGACCATCTCGCTCCCACTTGGAACAAGATCCATTTGGTCATTGTTTGATGTCAAATGATTACTTACATTCACATCTGATGATGAAGGAGGGTGTTGATGTGAAACTAATTCATCATCAGTTAAATTTCTCCCACTCGAATGAAGTGATCTTTGTACATTTTGATCCTCTATCTCAAACAAGGTTAGGTCTTGACCTACCTCTCCCTTTTTAGGAAACTCATCCTCTAAGAATCTGACATCTCGTGATTCAAACTCAGTTACGCTCCCACTGTCTTGCTGACCTATAAACACATAAGCCTTAGAGGTTTCTGAGTATCTTATGAAAATACTCTTCTTTCCTCTCGGGCCTAATTTGCCATGTTTGTGTGAAGAATCATGTGTATAGGCAGCGCAACCCCAAGGTCTTAATACACTTAGGTTGGGTGCTCTTCCAGTCCACAACTCATATGGAGTGGTTGCAACTGATTTTGTCGGTACTCGGTTAAGTACATAGGTAGCAGTAAGCAATGCATCACCCCAATAACTAATTGGGAGGTTAGCTTGTGCCATCATTGACCTAACCATTTCTAGAGGCGTCCTATTTCTTCTCTCCAAAACACCATTTTGTTATGGAGTATTTGGGATAGTCAACTGATGAACAATTCCCTTTCCATCACATAACTCGTTAAATTGAGTTGACAAGTATTCTCGACCTCGGTCAGTTCGAAGAACTTTTATCTTCTTGTCTAATTGATTTTCCACTAAGCTCATATAGCGTTGGAAACAACTTATTGCTTCTGATTTGTGGGAAACTAAATAGACAGAACCGAAACGAGTGTAGTCATCTATAAATGTGATGAAATAGTACGCTCCATGCCTAGCCCTGACATTCATAGGCCCACAGATGTCCGAATGGACTAATTGCAAGGGATATTCAGCTCTAGTCGCTTTACCGAAGGGTTTTCTTGCAGATTTTCCTGCTAGACAATTTTTACAAGTGGAGAATTCCACATGTTCAATGCCAGTAAGCAAACCTTGTTTTGCTAACCTTTGCATTCTTTGCTAGCCAATATGACAAAACTAGCATGCCATATGTTTACATCACTATCATATTTATGTAAGGAAGCAAACATAGAAAAACTAGCATTATTATTAAATGAATGAAACGACCTCGCTCAGTCGTTTCGGAAGTTAGGACTCCGATTGGCGTGTCGATAATTTTAAAATATTCGTAATTTCATTAGGACATGTCTGTAAACTTTGAGCTAAATCAGACGTCATTTGGTAGGCATCGGAAGAAGGTTTCAGTTTTTATTGGCGATAAATATTAAAAAAAGATTTTCGAGCTCGGTTTTGCCGAATGAGCTCCGATTCAAAATCCGAAAGAGCCGTTGGGTTTGTATGATTGTTTATGACCTTTGTGAACTTTCGAAAGTGAATTTCGATGTTGTTCGGCTAGTTTCCGCTAAAATGCCGAAAGTTAAATAATTTGACATTTTTCATTTAAATTCGCATCTTGAGTTTCAGGAGTCCAATTTGAGATCCGCCTTCGCGAGTATGTTATATATATTTTGTATAACTCGTATGCAAAAGTTGGAATTATTTCGAATATCGTAGGGCACCGTTTTAATTTTCGTTAAGAAAAGAAAATAAAATAAAGAAAATAAAAAAAAAAAGGAAAAGACAACTAAAATAAATGTGGGAGGTGGGTCCTTAGCTTGGACCAAGTATAATATTAGTAGTAGGAGAGAAACATCATAAAAAATGAGCGAAAAGCAGAAAACGAAACGAAAGCAAGGAAAGGAAAAAAAAATGCCAGAAAATGAGAAAAGAGCTGGGAAAATAGTAGAATTTTTACCCCAAAACATTCAGGTAATGATCTTGATGTATTATTTGAGTTTATTACGTG
Source organism: Petunia secreta (assembly GCA_029990175.1). NCBI lineage: Eukaryota > Viridiplantae > Streptophyta > Magnoliopsida > Solanales > Solanaceae > Petunia > Petunia secreta. Next base: position 17,879,058 of record JARKIP010000010.1, read on the forward strand.
TGTTTGAATATGTTTAAACGGTAAAACTTGGAATATTAGACACCGTTTTAATAAGTTCAATTAATAGTTTAAAGGGTCAAATGGACCCCGATAATGGAATTGATTATATATTCGTACTCAGTGAGTTATGGGCAACTTATAAATATAATTTACTTAGGGTTTGGTTATGTGACCTTAAACCCCGTACATAGGCATGGCCTGCGTATTGCGTATACGAATAGGGTATCAGGTTCCTACCTGGATTGCCCTAATATGTGAGGAATGCAGCCTTTAGCCTAATTTGATATATTTGTTTGCTTATTGAATAGAGTGGGATCGTTTGGCAATGAAACCAAAGGACAAGCGGTTATTGAGTGGATGTACTAACTTTGTAACAAGGTAAGTGTTTATATCCATTTCTTTGGAGGCACCTGGCCTCGTGGATTTTCTACCACGTGTTCCTTACGTGTGTAGCTGCCGATAGGCGTACTCATTACGCCTTAGCTTTGGATTTATATTTAATATTATATGTTATGTCCTGTTATTGGTATTGCATTGAGAATCTGAGTATTGTACTTTGGCTGTGAGTTGGTATATACTTTCCAGCTGTCGATGAGAGTCCCGCGCTGGTAAGGGGTTATTATTGCATCATGTTGCATTCGTATGCACATTGCATCATATTGAGGGCAGGAGGATTCCGCCCTCGGAGCAGAAGGATTCCGCTCCATTGCATCATATTGAGGGTAGGAGGATTCCGCCCTCGGAGCAGGAGGATTCCGCTCCATTGCATCATATTGAGGGTAGGAGGATTCCGCCCTCGGAGCAGGAGGATTCCGCTCCATTGCATCATATTGAGGGTAGGAGGATTCTGCCCTCGGAGCAGGAGGATTCCGCTCCATTGCATCATATTGAGGGTAGGAGGATTCCGCCCTCGGAGCAGGAGGATTCCGCTCCATTGCATCATATTGAGGGTAGGAGGATTCCGCCCTCGGAGCAGGAGGATTCCGCTCTATTGCATCATATTGAGGGTAGGAGGATTCCGCCCCCGGAGCAGGAGGATTCCGCTCCATCTATTTGGCACATGTGACACCATTGCATCATACTGCATTCATCCCATTTCATTGCACCGCGTGCTGACTATTGTGTGACTATCGTATTGTGTTTTATATATGCGGTATGTATACCGTATCTCAGTTTGCCTATATATTTCTGGCTCGTATCTCCGGTTGCACGTCGCGACAATATAAATACATGGATCGGATCGGGTTGCACGCCGCAACAGTATAAATATACGGATCGGGTTGCACGCCGCAACAGTATAAATATACGAATCGGATTGCACGCCGCAACAGTATGAATATACGGATCGGGTTTGCACGCCGCAACAGGATGTATTTCTGATTGTCGACATGTTCATGATATCTATATGTTCTGTCTACCTTATGTCCCTGGCTGTTTATGATTCCATACGTGTTTTCAGTTATTATTTGGCTTTGCCTGTTTATAGTTCAAATAAGATGGATTTAGTTTATCTGTTTTTCTTCTCCCTGGCTAGCTATCCTATTCTTTGAGGTGGCTAGTCTGCCCCACTTATTGAGTCCTTTTGACTCACCCTTGTTTGTTGTTTGTTTCTTGTCTATCTATTTTGTTTCGACAGGTTCGCTCCAGGATTGAGTTTGCCACATTGTGAAGGAGCGAAGACGACTTCAGCTGTCAGGGTGAGCCAGCTTTTATTCCGGATGGCCACCAGTTTATTGGTTATTATTTCAGTTGCATTTTGCTCCCTTCAGGAGGTATTTGTCTTCTTTTGTACTCTTAGATGTCTAGTCTGGATAGCCCTAAACTTTGTATGTTGGGTAGTTAGCTGTAATTTTCTTTCGTTCAGCTTAGAAGTGTCAATATGTCTGTGTGTTTTTTTAAGTCTTGTCCTTATTTATGAACTACTATATTTATTTTCCTAATTTAATTGGTAAGGGTTCGCCCAACGGGTCTAGGGGAGGATGTCGGGTGCCCGCACGGCCTAACCGGATTCCGGGTCGTGTCAGTTGGTATCAGAGCCAGGTTTAGATTCTATCCAGACTAAGACAGTGTCTAGTAGAGTCTCGCTGATGGGTACGTAGACGTCCGTACTTATCTACGAGAGGCTATGATGGCATTTAGAAAGTTTCACTTCCTTCTTTTCTGATCGTGCGTCAGTCTAGGATACAAAAGTATTTTCGTTAATTCCTTCGTGGTAATTGTGAACCTTCATGCGACAAATCAGAAAACTGTATGAGTTCAAGACGAAGCAGTCTAGCGTGGGGCTAGCATTGTCAAAGCCCCCAGAGTTGTTGATCGTGCTGACGATCTAGTTACGGAGGTCCCAGCTGTACGAGCTCTCGATGGGCAAGGGAGCAGGGCCTTGTGGTTCCCTTGGCCTTCTACGATGTTTTTACGAGGATCTTGGCAACGCATATACTGCAAGAACCTATTATTCGCTAGGCAGCTTATCAAGTCGCCGTATATGCAGATGTTCGGACTTAGAGAGTTCCTATTCCAGTTCTTAATATTGCTGCAGTGAATTATGTTCTAGAAGCAGCATGTGTTGCGCCACCAATTATTCTGGCTGGTTAGCCAGCCGAGGTAACGGTTAGATTTGAGTGCCCAAAGAGGTTCCATTATTTTACGCGGTTGAACCTTCAAATATTCTTAAGCAATGCATCAGGTAAACCTCGTGATTCTTTTTAAAATAAAATAATGTGAGCGTATCATTTAGGATCTTGATTGTATCGAGCGGTATGGTGTTGATTATTCTTCATTCCAGTTTTAGGGGTCCATGCTTGAATTGGTGGGCCGCTCTCTTATTAGCTAACTTGATTCAGTTTTCTTCTAGATTCGTGGAAAAGTTCCTTTCGAGTAGCGAGCGAGATGAAAAGTGTTTCCAGTTTGAGTGGATTGGACAGGGTAGCCTATCGGTTAGCATGTTGGTGTTTCAGAATATGAAATTGAATTCTATAGAACGGCTGGATATGCATTAGAACTAGTCCATGAGCCTTTCGAGATATTCAAAGATTTATTGATGATTTTTCTCCTTCCTTGAGATCCCAGATGGCTCGAAAAATTGAGGTTGGGACTTCATTTGATGTCGTTGTTGATATTGCTCGGAAGTACGAGGCATACCATAAGTTAGAGCGGGAAGAGTTAGAGAGGGGGAGCAAGATATCCCGTGGCCCTAGTGGGCAACCATGGTACCTTATTTGGAGGTAAGAGTTCTGATTATTTTTGGAGGTCACCTGACAGGTTATCTCAGCTTGTAGAGCGCAATTCTCAAAGTGCGCGAGTAGTTCATCAAGATTAGAGTCAGTTTCTCTTTGTAGCTATCAATAATCTGTCCAGTTTCCATTTTTAGCGAAAAGGGTGTTATCATTGTCATGAGTCTGGTTATCCTTTGAGAAGTTTTTCCTTACTCCGGTAAGTAGACAATCGTCCTTCTTCTTGCCCTCAGGCACCTGCACAGTCGCAGGGGATTTCATTTAGATCTTAATCAGCCAGATAAATGCCACTATCCAATGGAGTTCGAGAGCGTGGTGGTTCTGGTTCTTATGGAAATAATTATTAGGGTAGTGGCTCAGCTTAGCTGCAGAGGCAGTTGTATGAACTGCTAGTCTGCAGGATGCTGAGGCATCTGATGTAGTAGACCTGTGTATTTCTTCTTCCCTTATCTGTGAGTAAGATTAATTTTTCCGATCGATCTGGAAATGGTGTGTTTTATCATGTTTCGACAGTTTCCTTGGATATTATCGTAATTAAGAATCGGTTGTGGTAGAGGGGTGAGTTTCTGATACGATTTATTCCTGGCATTTATGAAACCCTACTAGTTTATCTGATCTAAATATGAGATATTTGACGGTGAGTATTGCTATTTCCTGCTTGGCATCTTGTTACGCCACCTTCTGTTATATTATGTCAATTCAGTTTACCGCACCTCGGAAATCAGTGTTGGTAGGATGATGGGATTCTTATTCGTCCCCTTCAGGAAGTGTCGCTGTTTCTTCCGGTGTAAAGTGGCTGGTAAGTAATACTCGATCTACGTATCTCCTCTCGGTTCGAGACGCTAGTAAAGTCATGATATCCTATGAGCTTGTCTGGGTTATAAAATGGGTTCTGATAAATTGTTAGAGTTTCCTTCTTATTGGGAGGTCAAATTGGATGGATGTTGTTTCATAAAGCTTATTTAATGTCTATCTCTTCAATTGCGATTCTTTGGCTCGCCTGACTCGGAAGTAGTCTAGCTTTGGTAGCCAGGCAAATAAGAAGATGAACTTCCTGAAGCTCTAATTATTTCTATTCTCGATCCATTTCCATTTCTTCTTCGTCCGGCACTAGTGAGCTTGGGCGATTGGTAGCCGCTTGTGACGTTCCCTGTGTTGAGCCAGAGTACGTCTTATTGTGGCCGAGTAAGCATATTATTGTTTTGGAAGCATATTATTGATTTGGTCCAGTTGTCTCATCTTGTTATCCGTTTAACATGTTTATGTTATCAGTTTATCCGGGTATCCATTCCCATGTATAGTATAGTGCTGGTTCTGTTTTTGCGGATCATCCAATTTCAGGGGAAACTCTGCCGAAATTTTTATATAAAAGTACCATCCATCGGGCGGTGGTGTTTACGGCAAAGGTATGGAGTTGTGAGCTCGAGAGTTGCAGCTAGTTGGCAACTCGAAAGGGTAGTTTGGTAGTTTAGGTCTGCCTATGTTCAGCTTTTAGCTAGGTCTTCTTTAATCCAGCAGGTTGTGCGAGGATGACTATTTCTATTCAAATTAGTTGTATGAGTTTATGCTTTAAGTGGAGGAGTCTTCCTCCAATTGATACCGAATCATAATATTAAATCTCTAAGGCGTTGCTGAAGCGTAAGCTAATTCTTAGTTCCATCGACCTGTTCTATATCGAAAGGTATATCAAAGAGGTGATTATCGGCTAAATCATGTTAACCCATTCAAAGTTCCGTGTATATTTGCTTCGAAAATATAGAACTCTCCTCTCGTGATCGAGGAAGGATCATCTTAGTCAGAATAATCCGGGCAACGGTATTATCATATTATCCAGATATATTTTATTCCAAGAGTTCGGTATTCGTGTTATAGTTTTAATTCTGTAATCACGAGAAAAATTCCGTCGGATAGTTTATGAAGGTCGTACAAGTTCTTTTGTTATCAGCGTGAATCTTGGTTTAGATTTAGGCTCATTCGAGGACGAACGACAGTTTAAGTGGAGGAGAATGAAACGACCTCGATCAGTCGTTTCGGAAGTTAGGACGCCGATTGGCGTGTCGATAATTTTAAAATATTCGTAATTTCATTAGGACATGTCTGTAAAATTTGAGCTAAATCAGACGTCATTTGGTAGGCATCGGAAGAAGGTTTCAATTTTTATTGGTGATAAATATTAAAAAGAGATTTTCGAGCTCGGTTTTGCCGAATGAGCTCCGATTCGAAATCCGAAAGCGCCGTTGGCTGTGAGTTGGTATATACTTTCCAGCTGTCGATGAGTGTCCCGCGCTGGTAATGGGTTATTATTGCATCATGTTGCATTCGTATGCACATTGCATCATACTGAGGGTAGGAGGATTCCGCCCTCGGAGTAGGAGGATTCCGCTCCATTGCATCATATTGAGGGCAGGAGGATTCCGCCCTCGGAGCAGAAGGATTCCGCTCCATTGCATCATATTGAGGGTAGGAGGATTCCGCCCTCGGAGCAGGAGGATTCCGCTCCATTGCATCATATTGAGGGTAGGAGGATTCCGCCCTCGGAGCAGGAGGATTCCGCTCCATTGCATCATATTGAGGGTAGGAGGATTCCGCCCTCGGAGCAGGAGGATTCCGCTCCATTGCATCATATTGAGGGTAGAAGGATTCCGCCCTCGGAGCAGGAGGATTCCGCTCCATTGCATCATATTGAGGGTAGGAGGATTCCGCCCTCGGAGCAGGAGGATTCCGCTCTATTGCATCATATTGAGGGTAGGAGGATTCCGCCCCCGGAGCAGGAGGATTCCGCTCCATCTATTTGGCACATGTGACACCATTGCATCATACTGCATTCATCCCATTTCATTGCACCGCGTGCTGACTATTGTGTGACTATCGTATTGTGTTTTATATATGCGGTATGTATACCGTATCTCAGTTTGCCTATATATTTCTGGCTCGTATCTCCGGTTGCACGTCGCGACAATATAAATACATGGATCGGATCGGGTTGCACGCCGCAACAGTATAAATATACGGATTGGGTTGTACGCCGCAACAGTATAAATATACGAATTGGATTGCACGCCGCAACAGTATGAATATACGGATCGGGTTGCACGCCGCAACAGGATGTATTTCTGATTGTCGACATGCTCATGATATCTATATGTTCTGTTTACCTTATGTCCCTGGCTGTTTATGATTCCATACGTGTTTTCAGTTATTATTTGGCTTTGCCTGTTTATACTTCAAATAAGATGGATTTAGTTTATCTGTTTTTCTTCTCCCTGGCTAGCTATCCTATTCTTTGAAGTGGCTAGTCTGCCCCACTTATTGAGTCCTTTTGACTCACCATTGTTTGTTGTTTGTTTCTTGTCTATCTATTTTGTTTCGACAGGTTCGCTCCAGGATTGAGTTTGCCACGTTGTGAAGGAGCGAAGACGACTTCAGCTGTCAGGGTGAGCCAGCTTTTATTCCGGATGGCCACCAGTTTATTGGTTATTATTTCAGTTGCATTTTGCTCCCTTCAGGAGGTATTTGTCTTCTTTTGTACTCTTAGATGTCTAGTCTGGATAGCCCTAAACTTAGTATGTTGGGTAGTTAGCTGTAATTTTCTTTCGTACAGCTTAGAAGTGTCAATATGTCTGTGTGTTTTTTTAAGTCTTGTCCTTATTTATGAACTATTATGTTTATTTTCCTAATTTAATTGGTAAGGGTTCGCCCGACGGGTCTAGGGGAGGATGTCGGGTGCCCGCACGGCCTAGTCGGATTTCGGGTCGTGTCAATGAATCATAATCCAAATCCATAATAATAAAACCTCCGGTCACATGACCAAAACCATATAAAGGACAAGTGAGGGTTGCTCAGTTGGTAAAGCACCTCCACCCACGACCGGTAGGTCCCGGGTTCGAGTCACGCTGGAGGGGAAGTGTGGAAACACTATAGATCCTCCAAAAATGGGTGAGAAAAAAAACCATATAAAGTTGAACCTAAAGTCAATTTGACAGAATTGTCATGGAAAAACAAGCTAAAGCTAAGCCTAAGCAAAACAATAACAGAAATAATACTCCGGCGAATTCCTGGAGCATAGAGGACATCATGTAGTAGTAGGTGTCGACCACCACGCAAGACTAACTTGCATGTACCGATCCCTTCAACAGCAACCTTATTGTTGTTGCCCACATAAATCCACTTTGTTCCACGTGAAATACGCCGAAACTCTACAAAGGAATTACGTTCCCTCGTTATGTGGTCCGTTGCTCCCGAGTCTACAATCCACAGAGGATTAGATTCAGTAAAAAATACTGAACTAGAAACACAAAGTTCACTAGTTTGAGTTTTGTGAAATACCTTTCTAGGATGCTCAGAGCAATCCTTAGCATAGTGACCCTTTTTGTCACAGTTAAAGCATTTCACCTTTGCAACATTGACACGTTTGGGACGTTTGTTATTGCCTTGTTGTTCTGCCCTTGCTCTTTTAGGAGGCTGAGACTGAGTTGGTCCTCTTTTCTTAACCCAATTCTTTTTCTTTGAGCCACCTTTGGCCTTAGAGGATGTTGCCATATGCAACTCAGCTGTTGGCTTAGATGCCTCAAGCCGATCCTCTTCAAGCTCAAGAGATCTCAGGACATCTTCCAGAGTCTTGATTAGCTGATTGTGGGTCAAATGCATCTTCATATGATCCCAAGAATTAGGTAAGGATCGTATGACAGCTTGAACTTGTTGCTCATCGGTCAACACATGACCAGCATCTTTTAACTCCCCAATCATGTTTGTCATAAGCCTCAGATGAGTTCTCACTGAATGTTCTGGGCGCTTCTTCTATGAGTCAAACTTGATTATTAAGGATCGTAGCCTTTTAATAGAACAGGTACCAAACCTATTCTTCAAAGAAACCCAAAGACCCATAGCTCTTTGGTGATCCTTAAATTCCCTTAAGATATCATCATCTAAGGTGCTCAGCAACGTAATGCGAGCCAAGGAGTCTTTCTTTTTCCAAGCGTCATAAGTCGCACGGTCACGCCTATGCTGAGCCGTGGTGCCTTCCTCAGGCTCATCCATGACGATGTTAATTGCCTCTTGCTCTTTAAGCACATATTGAACTTTCAAGCTCCAGGTCTCATAGTTGTCACCATTGAGTTTCAACCCTTTGTTGAGCTCAGCAGCAATATTCTTAGCAGCAGTAGACATTTTCTTTTAACAAAAAAAATATAGTGAGGATTTAAAAAAAGAATTATTTAAACGCAAGTACTATGTTCAACATACATATTCAGACAATAAGCACTAAGTTGATTAAGTTAATAAACACATATATTAATAATGGAGTCGAAAGTTCACTATGTTCCCAGTCATCGTCAAAAAATTAACTACATGTAAATTAACATAGTCAACTACTTAGCTTAATATCTAATCATGTTTAAAAATAACCTTTTGTTTTCATGATCTTATAATCCCGTATGGATCTAAGTTAAACAAATTAACTTAAATTTATTTTAAATTTTATTTAACAGATTAAATAAAATAAGTTAAATGTTAAACTAATTAACATTTATATATTTGTTAAACTAATTAACAAATATATTATCTATCAAACTAATTAATATTTCTAACATGTCAAATAATTTAAATAATTATTTAATTAATATTAAACTAATTAACATTTTAGACATGTTAAACTAATCAATATCATGCAATTGGGATAGTAAAAAACTATATTTATCAAGCAAATAAATACTAAATTTATTTTCAAAAAATTAAGTCCATTTGACATAATTTGTCAAGTCTGAAAGTTAAAGAAAACAATCTATTAAGATTTGTTTATGATAGGTCATTTTCTTAATACTAGAATGATAGTAAAGATGTATTTGTTAATGGCCCATTAGCCAAACAAAAATCCTGAAATGAGCCATTTTTCCAATTCTGCCTATATACTGCCAGCAAAGAAACTTTTAGTGGGCTTGAGGCCAACACTCATAAATTCTTTTAGTGGGCTTGTAGCCCAACACTAATTAATCTGCCAAACGTTTCAACCTAATAACAACACGCAGCTTCTATATGGCTTCACAATGTTCTTCTTTTTGTCTTCCTTATGAAGCAGCAGCATCAAGCCAAGTTTAAAAAAAATATCATATATATTTTTTTAATTAACTAATTTAAGTTGAGACATATAAGAGAAGACTTTATTTCTCTTTGCTCTAGAAGAAAGAAGCTCATTTTCTCCTCCCTTTACACAACAATTTTTTTTTATTTAACCACCATTGGAGCACAAAGTTCCAGTCTATTTTTATTGCTTTGTTTCTCTAATTCAGAAAAACTAATTCTTCAATTAGCCACCATCACTGATGATGGTGCTTAGGCAGACACGAGACAAATCTCCAGAATATCTTGTTAGCATATTGTGATATTGGTTGATTTCCCTAAAGTCAGTTTTGAGAACGAAGGTTCTACAAAACTATATATATATATTATAAAATCTGATTTGAACACTAATTTCAAATCTTATCCTTTTCTTTTCATCTCTTTCTAATAGAAGTTATATGTAAGGACCACAAGCTGTTTGACCCATTATTTTTGTTATTGGCAGTGTTTTGAGTATTCGATTCAGTACCCTTAAAAATATAAATAGACGACATGGTTGAACATTTTGATTGAACTGTCTATGCACGGGTATGGTTCTTTAGTAAAAAATTCATACATGCAGTTCTATAATCGTAAAAATAGAACTAATATTACGTACCAGAAAACTAGCCTAATGACATCTGATACCAATGAAGGATACAAATATGCATATATTCATATAACAACAAATCTATACTAAATAGATTGTTTAAACATAAACCGAGAACTTACTTGTTGTACTCGTAAGCGGAAGTAGTAGGATCTTGAACCGTGGCTGGAATTACTGGTCGTCGGTAGTTGTCACGTGCTTGACGGATCAACTCCTTTATCCACAGTCTAAACACTAGTTTATTTTAGAGAGGGAGATAGGAAGAGCCGTAGAGAAATCAGTATGTTTATCTGAGCCTATTACTACTGTATTCATAACTGTATAATACAGTAGTTGTCCTCTTGTAGGACTCTACCAGGTAACTTATCTTTTTACCTGGATAGATATTAAGAGCACCCCTTTATGGGTAGACTCTTTTATTCAGATAAATACAACACGATGCATACTTGTGTGCATTTTTGGGATGGTTCAACAGTGTCGATATGGTGAGCTTAATTTGGAGGATGAGATTACTAAAGCCGAGGACAACGCGGCTAAAGCCCAAGCTATGATAGATGAACTTCCTTCAAGTGAAGGCTCGAGCGATGATAAGGCTGAGGACGAAGAAGATGAAGGTGAAGAAAACACCGAAAATGCTTAGATGGGACCTCCAAGGAGGGAGGCGGACCCGAAGCATAGCATTTCTGTTTTCATCTTTTTATTTTTTGTGAAGACCATCGAGCCTATTTGTGTAAATAACTGTGATAGCCTTCGGGCTTATTTTGATGATGTTCTCAGTGCCTTTAGGCTTAATGCTTAAATGAATTTCATTTTCTTTGCTTCTAAGTGTTAGCTTTTATTTGCCTTGGAAATTTCAGCCGAACAAATAATTTTTGCTTGCAAGACTTACTTCATACGATATCGATGCGAATTTGGAACGACGTCTCGTTCCCGAGCCGATGCATGTAAGAGCTAACTTCAATATATAGAATCGCATAAACAAAGAGATATTGAATCAAGTTTATTTCATTGATGATACTAATGAACTATAATTGACTTTTACATAAGGCCCAGTTCAAGTATAACTTAGGCGTGAAAATAAACATGCCACTACTGGGAAAAATTACAAAGCACTAACCTATTCTTCGGGCGTCAATCCCCGGTTGCCGAACAAATAAACTTCGGTGAGAAGGGCATTTAGCTTTGACCTCGGCCGCATCCCTCTCACATCCCCCACAGTGTCCGGATGTGAATCTTTATGAAGATCCGAATACTGTAGATCCTCTTCTCCGCTTTCTGAAAAGGTCAAGCAAAGCAAAACAAAGGGGTAAGTTAGAATTATTCGACTAAAGCAATTAGAACATTTTCGGCTCAAAGCTGTAGGTGAAATTTTATTAACCAAGGGTTGTTTACCTTGATGCTAGAAGTAATACCGTTTTAATTTGGAGATATTCCAATTCAAAGGCTCGGGCTTGCCCTTTATGTCTTCAAGTTGGTAGGAACCTTTTCCGATGATTGCTTTGATTTTGTAAGGTCCTTCCCAGTTTGCAACAAATTTTCCAGAGTTCTTTTGCTTGGTTGACTGGTTCAAAGCTTTCAATACATAATCACCAACTTTGAAATTTCTAAAGTTTGGGTTTCCTATTGAGGTATGCTTCGATTTGCCTCTTTTGAGCCTCCAACCAAATCAAGGCTAATTCCCTTTTTTCTTCGAGTAAGTCCAGCTCTATGTGCATAGCCTGTTGATTTGCATCTTCGGTAGCGTGGGCGTACCGAAGAATGGGTTCACCCACCTCTACGGAGATGAGTGAATCCATCCCATAAGCGAGGGAAAAAGGGATCTCACCGGTTCTATTCTTCTCCGTAGTTCGTATTGCCCACAACAGCCCGGGCAACTCTTCGGGCCATGGACCTTTTGCCTCATCAAGCCTTTTCTTTATGTTCTCAATGATAATTCTATTCGAAGATTCGGCTTGGCCATTCGCACTTGGGTGATAAGGCGTTGATACTATTCTTTTTATGCCTCATTGTTTCAAGAAGTGAGTGATCAACATTCCCATAAACTGAGACCCATTGTCACAAGTAATTTCCCTCAGGACACTGAACCTGTAGATTATATTTTTGCGAATGAAGTCTATCACCCCCTTCTGTCTAACTTCGGTAAAGGCCTCTGCTTCTACCCATTTGGTGAAGTAGTTGGTCAGCACAAGTATGAACCAAACGCTTCCCCTCACCTTCGGCAGTGAGCCTATTATATCCATTCCTCATTTCATAAATGGCCACGGTGACACGACCGAATGTAGGGGCTCAACCTGCTGATGGATCATTCGATCATGTCGTTAACACTTATCATATGTTTTCACAAAGGCTTTGGCGTCTGCACTAATAGTTGGCCAATAGTATCCAGCTCGAAGTAGCTTGCGTACTAAAGCTTTTCCTCACGAATGATTGCCATATTCACCTCCATGAATTTCCCTCATAACATAGCTAATCTCCCCTGGACCCAAACATTTGGCTATCGGGCTACTGTATATTCTCTTATACAATCTTCCCAAAATCATCGAATAAGAGGCTGCTTAGGTCCTTAACTTTTTTGCTTCTCTCTTGTTTGGGGGGGGGGGGGAGGGGGAGAGGGAGAGTCCCCAACTCAAAATAGGAGATGAATTTGTTCCGCCAATCCCATTTGTGATCCACCGAATTGACTTTCAATTTCATGTCTTTCATTTGTGTTGAGAGTAACCGAACGACTGAATCAGTCCCCGAGTGTCTTTCTTTCACAACCGAACCCAAGTTAGCCAAGGCGTCGGTCTATGTGTTTTCCTCTCTGGGTATTTGTTTTATCTTCCACTCTTGTAATTGAGCCAAGATGTGTTGTGCTCGGGCTAAGAACTGTTGCATCCTGGGTTCACGAGCCGAATAGTCCCCGAGCACTTGATTTACCACCAGCTGTGAGTCGCATCTCAATTCAACTCTTTCCACCCCCAATTTTCTTGGCCAATTCCAAACCTGCTAGGGCTGCCTCGTAGTCGGCTTCATTGTTTGTTATTTTCTTGAACTGAACCGAATGTCTAATTTTCTCCCCGGTTGGTGCTACCAAGACTATCCCAAGACCTGAACCTTTAGAGTTGGTTGCTCCATTGGTGTAAAGTGTCCATATTCCCAAGGTGGGCCATTTGGACATCAAATTTTCTCTTTCGGCCGAGGGGAGGATCCCAACACTAAAATCAGCCACGAAGTCTGCCAAGACTTGGGACTTGATGGCCGTTCGGGGTTGGTATGTGATTTCATACTCGGTTAACTCTACTGCCCATTTAGACAACCTTCCTGGCAACTCCGGTTTGTGCAAAATATTTCTTAAGGTGAAGGTGGTAACTACGGCTATTGGGTGGCATTGAAAATAAGGTCGTAGTTTCTGAGCAGTTATAATTAAAGTAAGTGCTAATTTTTCCAAATGTGGATACCTGGTTTCGGCATTAAGGAGTGTCTTGCTTACATAATAGATGGGCTGCTGCTTGCCATCCTCCTCTCGAACCAACACTGTGCTCACTGACACTTCGGATACAGCCATGTACACCAACAAAGTTTTTCCATCCTTTGGTTTGGCGAGCAGCGGTCCGTTAGCCAAGTAGTGTTTCAACTGTTTCAGCGCTTCTTTACACTCCGGTGTCCACTCGAAGGTGTTATTCTTCCTTAGAACTGAGAAGAACTTGTGGCACCACTCTGATGACCTCAAGATGAATCTACTCAAGACAGCGACACGGCCAATTAAGCGCTGAACTTCTTTTACCCCGATGAGCTTATCAGGAATTTCTTAAATTGCTTTAATTTTTTCTGGGTTAGCCTTGATTCCTCGTTCAGAGACTATAAATCCTAAAAATTTCTCTGAACCTACACCGAAGGTGCACTTCTCGGGGTTCAACTTCATGTTGTATTACCTTAAAACAGCGAAGGCTTCCCTAAAATGGCTTAGGTGGCCCTGCACTCGAACAGATTTGATCAGCATGTTATCTATATACACTTCCATAGACTTCCCAATGTAATCTTTGAACATGCGACATACTAGTCGTTGATATGTTGCCCCTGCGTTCTTGAGCCCGAAGGGCATCACTTGTAGCAAAAAGTAGCTCGGTCTGTGATGAATGAGGTTTTTCCTTTATCCTTCAGATCCATAAGAATCAGGTTGTACCCCGAATAGGCATTTAAGAAGGTCAATAGTTTGTGTCCATCTATAGAGTCTATCAACTTGTCTATTTGAGGAAAAGGATAAGAATTCTTAGGGAAATCCTTGTTCAAATCTGTGTAGTCCACGCACATTCTCTATTTATCATTCTTCTTGGGCACGACTACATCATTAGCTAACCATTCGGGGTATTTAACTTCTCTTATGAAGCCATTTTCCTGTAGCTTCATAGTTTCATCTTCAATTGCTTTCTTTTTTACGCTGGTGTGCGGCCTCTTCTTCTCCTTCACTGGGGTAAAGCATGGGTCCACATTCAGCTTATGAGTCATGATCTCCAGATCGATATCGACTATGTCTGAATGGGACCAAGCAAAGCAGTTATCATTGGACTTCAAAACCTCGATTATAGCTTTTTTCGACTTCGGGTCCAACTCCAAGCCGACAAACACTTTCCTCTCTGGGAAATCTTTCGACAACATGAAAGACTCCAACTCTTCAATGGTGGAATCCTCGGCCTTTTGTTTTCGAGGTTCTTAGATACATACCGGGATCTTTTCAATTTCTCCTCGGGGATCATTTCAAAGATGCGACTCCCCCTCTTTGCTAGACCCCGGTTGTGTTGATTGCTATTTATTTGGTCTAGTCGAGACGACTCCACTCTTTAAAGCAACCGAATAGCACTCCCTCGCTACTCGTTGCTCCCCCTTAATTGAATGAATTCCCCATGGAGTAGGGAATTTGATGACTTGGTGGAGAGTGGATGGGGCAGCTTTCATAGAGTGGATCCATGGCCTTCCGAGGATCACGTTGTATTCCATATCCTCGGGCATGACTTGAAATATTGTTTCTTTAACAATTCCTTCGGCATAGGTATTGAGCGTGATTTTGCCCAACGTTTTCTTAGTAGAGTCGTTGAAACCAGCCAATATGGTTGCCTTTGGGATAATCTCACCATTCAACCATATTTTCTTAACAGCCCCGTAGCTGATTATACTAACCAAGCTACCGGGGTCGATCAAGACTCGTTTGATATCCGAATCGTTGATCCTCAACATGATGATTAGGGCGTCGTGATGGGGGAAACATCATCTCATTACAGTCATCATCATCGAACACTATCTCTTTCCCTGAACTTCCTATTCAAGTTCTCTTCTCCATTGTTATTGACAACTTGGCGAACGTTTTAGCAGCTGCAAAGTTCACACCATTCACTTCTAAACCTCCAATGATCATATTTACAATCCTTTCTGGGGGTGTTGCCTTCAGTGGCTGGCCGTCTCCTCTATTCTTTTCATAATTCTCTTTCCCTTTGTCGGTGAGAAATTCTGCCAACAAGCCCTTTTTCAACAAGTGTGCCACTTCGAGGCGCAGAGCTTTGCAGTCCGCGGTGTGATGGCCATAACCCGCGTGAAATTCACAATGCAGATTTTGGTCTCTTTTCTCTAGAGATGTCCTCATGTCTTTCGATGCCCTTACTCTTGCCATCTTCTTTATGGAATTTACTAACTCCGTAGTTGACACATTAAAGTTGTAATCAGGGATTCGAGGTAGCTCCCTATTTTTGGAGACCAAAGCTGGTCCCGAGGTATTTCTTGGGTTTGTGTTCGAATGAACTTTCCCACTGAGTCGTTGGCTCACATGCGGGTTTCCAAGTCTTTCGCTGACATGCTGCTTCGGTGAAGTGTATGGTTCGTATCGACCCCTTGAATTTTCTTGTGGCGCCTCGGCGCGATAGGAGCATTCAGATCGATCCTTATAGTTGGAACTTCAACCAGCAGCCTTCCATTCAGCTTCCTCTAATCTTATTTTGGTATATGCTCTATTATGCAAGTCATCCCATGTCAAGGTCTGGTATTGTTGGAGCTCCTTCCTCAATTCGGCGCCAGTCTCGGAGTTACAAACATTGATATTCTTTTCGAATGCCATGATGGCCAAAGTGTCATCCATAGCAGGTAACTCCATCCGTTCGGCATGAAATCGTTCGAGGAAGTCTTTGATGGGCTTTCCGGGCCTTTGTTTGACTTCGAAAATGTCCTTCTTCCTCTGGAGGATTTTTTGGGCTCCGGCGTGAGCTTTGATGAATGTATCAGCTAACTCATCGAAGCTGGAGATGGACCCCGAGGGCAAGCGCATGTACCAACATAATGTCCCTTTCTCCAAAAATTCACTGAACTTCTTCAAGAACATTGACTCCTTTTCTACTTCTGATAAGTCCTTCCCCAAGACCATCGACATGAATTCGGTTACATTTTCGACGGGGTCAGTGGTACCATCGTACTTTTTCAGAAATTGAATTTTGAAGGTCTTTGGGATGAGCGCTGGAGCGGCCTCGGGCTTATAGGGTAATTGCCTATATTTTTCTATATCGAGCATTTTTTGGGTCTTTCTGAAACCCGGGGACTCTTTCTAGTCGTTTCTCCACTCGAGCCTCAACTCGGGCTGCGATTTCTTTGCTTAACTTTTCGATATCTACCGAGGAGCTAGTTTCAGCCATGTTGGGAACCGTTCCGAAGTGTGGCCAGATGTGGCCCCATTGGGAGGTCCCCCTGTTGTCGCGTCCGTGGGAACGAAAGTCGGGATGCCTCAACTTGAGCTATGGGTGGAGTTTCATTTGGAGTGTAATTATTCATTGCCTCCAACGAGGCGCGGAATTTAGAATTAAAATTATCAGCTCGGCCTGTTGTGCTTGAAGAATTTTCAAAGTTTGGATGACGAAAGCTTGAAAAGCATTGTTGGACCCCGAAGAAGAAGGATCAGCTACTGGTGGTATTATGGGAGCATTGGGATTTGGGTTTGTGTGAGCACTAGTACGTCCATCGGGAGTTAACTGTTGCCTAGTGGAATTTTCATCGTTGTTAACCATTTTGACGGAAAACGTAGACATGAATGGACTGAAAGTTCAACTTTGAAACAAAGCGTGACTGCTTATATCCCCACAGATGGCGCCAATTTGTATTGGCCCAAACACAATTTAGGACAACAAATTGAATTTGGGTAAAAAATATAAGCAATACTAAGTATCAAAGCTGTGATAATAGGTCAAATCGGATTTAAATGATGAAGGAATAACGAGATTTCAATATATGAGATTGAGTATAAATTTTTTTAGAGTTTCTGTATATATTTCTAGATGATTACATTGTAAAATAAAGAGCTATTTATAGACTAATGAATACAAAGAGTTTTGGCCATGTTCTCCATGTTGTCCACTAAGCCACCCACGTCTCAACTCCCTTGAAAGTGGGGTTAGTGGGTCGAAATAATGGGAGATCACTTCGCTGAGAATAAGCCAATCCACCGAGGCTTAGGTCGTCGACCTTAGAGACGCGAGCTTGCTAGCTGACCGAGGTGATGTTCCACTGAGGTGCAGCATGAATTTCGTTCTTCAGTTATTAACTTCGGTAACCCCGTCGTTCACCTCAGACCATAGCTTGTGAATATCCGTTCGGTTAACTCTGAATCATCACCAGAATGTCACGTACGCAAGTTGATTTTTGCCCAATACATGCTTATATTATTAATTTTGGTTCTTTTTGTGTAGTGATCTTATGTCAAATTTACATTAAAAAAGTATTAACCGAGGAATACCTTATATCAAATTTACACCAACACAGTACAACTAGAGAAGGCTGGTGTACTATGAAAAATCTATTAAACTATAAGTGCCGAAGGTGTATTTTAGAAAATGAATGCTATATGGGGCTTTGTTCTCATAACTTCCATTAAATATTTTATGCAATAGTGAATAAAATGTGGAATTTACTATTCTTGATTTGTGTCGTCTTCAATAATTTATACAAACATGCAATTATTGATTGGAACAACTCCAGACTAAAAATAATAGCGGAGTTCAATAGTATCGTGACCTTAAGTCACGATTTGCGCCAGTTCAACATTCTACTTCAAAAGGATAATTATACAATTTTTTGGTTACATATTTAAGCTTGGCAACTTCAGTGGGAACAAATTATATAATATTTTATCTTAACGAATTATAACTACAAACCTTATTATTCTAAGAGATGAGTAAGTTATAATTGGTTATTCAACTTATATTTTTGCTCTGTTCGGCTCTCTACATTTGCCAAGTTCATTTTGTTGTCCATTTTTTTTTAACTTTGACATAATTTGTAATTTTTGATTTTCCCTAATCAATGCTTTTCTTTAAAAAACGTTAGAAAACTTTTGATTAAACATAGAGTGGGGAGGAGACGATTAATTAAATCAATATTTTTTTATTTTTATAAATGAGCAGATAAACTTCAATCAAAAGAAAGTAAATATAAATCTTCGATATTTACTTGTCTTTAATTGTTCGTGGAATAGTTCAAAATACATTTTACTATGGTGGAACATTAGATACTCCTGAATTCAATTTTGTTTAAATCTTCACAACTCAAATCAAACTGCAAAAAGTAGAGAAACTTCAACCAAAAGAAAATTAATGTGGATTTTCGAACTTATTTACATGTCTTTAATTTCTCATGGAATAGTTCAAAGTCATTTTTATGGTAGAAATTGGGATATCCATGAGTTCAAGTAAAACATAGATTCATCCTTAACCTTGACCAATAAAGTGAAAATTTCAAGTATAACATAGATTTATCCTTGACGAAAATAAAGCCAAGGTGCAAAAAGACAAGTGATAACAAGTCGTATAGCGGTGGAGTTATACTAAGTATAACAGATAATATAACAGAGCATTTAACAAAGAACATATGAAATATCGTTGATAATTTGATTAGTTTGCTCTAATTTCGTAGCGATATTATTTTAGATACATCACATAAAGAAATATGGTGTGAGTTTAAATATTTGTTAAATCAGTACCATCTAATGTGCTGAAGACACCATATTCCAATTTGAGATGATTAATGATTTAAATAATGTCCGGACGCTATGTAATACACTAGTTTACACTAATAAAAAATTATTAACCGAGAAAAAAACATAATTTTGTAGCATACTATCACTGGGTATAGCAAAGGCGATGAGATGTACCAATTAGAGTGACGAAGTGTACCACATGGCATGTTTTCCTCAATGGTGGTTAAATTGATTCAAAAATGCAGATTTTAAATTGTACTAGTATTCTACATTTTTACCCTAGATAGCATAGTAATAATAGTGCTAAAACAAAAAACTCCATTATTCTAATTAGCCAGTTTATTCATGTAAGATCATTAACTTTCATATTTTATCATGTAAAACTTCACTTTTTCTATCTAGAATTTCATGATTTTCCATACACACACCAAAGCTTCTTTTCTCTATCTCCACATGCCCCTTATGATACTATCTCAATCTCTTTTCCCAAATGTCTCAGGCATCTCATATATCTCCACCCATCTCCGTTGTTAGAAGCTTCAACTAACAATCTTCAAGTACAGAAAATAAAAGGAGCAGCAACACCATCACGCCTTCACCTCCTTATTCTCTCGGTCGTTGTTATTGAAATCCTCTTCTCTCCGTTTTACTCGCCACCTTCATCGGTGATGGCTCCAATACATATATCACTTCCTTCACTTATCATCTACATTCATCTAACATTTTAACCTTCTTTTTTTCTTCCTTTTATTTTTCCACATTTGACATGTTGTATTTGAATAAACAGAAGTATTTGAAGAGAAGAAAATGCATAAGCAATATTAATTTTTCTTTTAAAAAAAGTTAAGCTTTAGGGTGAGGTGGATTGCATGTAAATGCAAAATTATTGATCATTCATAGATCATATAATAATTATACATCAGTATAAACCGCATATATAATGTATAATGCATACTAAACTAATTATCAAAAAGCCACTGAATTGTTGGACTCGTATAACCTAGGTGTTACTTGTCTTGCAAATATTATGAAGGTAAACTCATATATATGGCTACTCTAGTACTAATTAACAAAAGACTCTGCTTGAAAGACATCATTTGTAAGATTGGATAAAATGTGTACTCACTGCTAAAAGTTTGAAGAACTATAGATGTTCAACTTCATACATTAACAGTCATTTTACTGAAAAAGCTCTAAACTGATTTTTTAAATTTTTTACTCGTATTTATTCAATTTTATGCAGACCCATTTGTTAACTCGAACTAAATGTGTATTAAAGAACAACAACACATATCTAATGCGATTTTATAAGTGGATTTGAGAAGGGTGGAGTGTGCAAGCCTTATCCCCACCCTGTGTGGGGATAGAGAAGCTTTTTCCCATGGCCGCTCGTCTAAAGAAAAACATTATGAAAAATAGATTTGAAAAATATAAAATTAAGAACTAAGAAGAAACTAAGGAAAAGAAGAAAATTATGATAAGAAAACAAAAGATAACAAATGCAGAAGAAATAGTAATAATTATAGAAAAAGAAGAAGATAATACTAGTATAATACATATCAGGAGAAGGGGATTTATATAAGGTATCTCTAGACTATCTCACTAAAACCAACCTCATGAATACGTACTACCCTTCTACCTTAATTATTTTTCTCCATATTCTCATATCTTGGATCATATTTTCGGTGAGGTATAATGTGTACTAAATAAGAAAATGTTTATTTTTCTCTCTTAAATATAGAGCCGTCAATATGGGCGGGCCACCCTGGTCTGGCCCGTGATTTGATGGGGTTGGGCTATGATTCTATTAGCCCATAAAAGTCGTGGATTTTTTAGCCCGGTCCACACAAGCCCACGACCCGTGAGGCTTGGCTGAGGCTGGGCTGGGCTGGCCCGTGGGCTTTATTAAATAAAATGATTACTAAATATTTAAAAAAGTTTCAGCCTAAAAATAAAACTAAAATGGACTCCAACTCAAAGTTGAAGACTTAAACTAGCATTATCAATTTCTACAAGGAAAATCTAAAATTCTTCTATAAAATACGCTTCTGTTCACCCTTTTTCATCATAAGCTACAACTAAAAGGAGGTGAGAAAATTCGGAGAACTTTGGCAAAAGTATTAGTGTCAATTCTCTCATTATTCTTTTCTTCTTTTCTTTATAACTCATTGTTATAATTTTTTCTCTTTTTTTTTATAACTCGTTGTTAATATTCTGATTTCCACTTGATGATAATCATACCATGCTATTAATTTAGTTGTTTCAATAGAGATTATAGAATTATACTATAAGATAACCTATAAAGCTCACATATATGAAAATATATTTTTTTAACAGCAACAATTAGTAAAGCCATGAAGTAAGAGAACAACTCCATTGTGTGCGCATTAATTTTTTTTAAGATTATTCTGATATGTTGAGATACTGATTGGTTACAATTAATATCGTATTTTTCGTTATAGAATTTTTATTTTATTGCCCATTAGACACCAATACTATTCATGCAAATTGAGTTGACAAAGTAGTTATAAGTTTCTAACTCTAATTTTTTTTATGTGAATTTGAATATTATTAGTTCTTCAATTTAGTTATTCTTTAATTTTTAATTAACTCATATTGTAATGAATTGTAGATGTAGATGAAAGTGAAGATATCAAGTCAATCTTAGCGCAAGTGCATTCAAATGTGTTTGATGAAGATAGTGTGGTGGAGTTGGATAAGTTATTCTGAATGGAATTTGGAGCTTTAGTTGAAATATTTTATTGCAATTTTTAAGTACTTATATTCTGGCAAAACTTATATTATTGGTACCATTTTATGTTTTGGTTTTAAAGTTATTTGGTAAGAGAACATAAAATATGTGCAGTGACTTGATCAAAGTTTGTGTTTTTTTCTTATTATCTTGTGTTAGTAATAGATGTGATATCTCAAGTACAAAGGTTATCAAAAATTAAAAATAAAAATTTAATATTATTTTAAAAAATAATTAAATAATAGTGGGCTGGCCCGGCCCGGCCTGCAGCCCACATAGGGCTGGGTTGGGCTAGTATTTTAACGGCCCATGTAAATTGTGGGCCAGCCCGGCCTGGCCCGCCAAATTGCAAAGTCCTCATGGCTGGGCTGGGCCGGCCCATATTGACAACACTACGGGAAATTTTGATCACTAGCCATTTTTGGACGCGCTCATTGGGGACTATCCACCGTTTCAAAATTTATTGAAGAATAGTATTGCTCCCAAACGCACACGCAAGTATACGTGGTCGACAAGTAATAAAGTGATAAGTAGAGTATCGTTCCCACGAGGACTATTCAGACTGAATTCTAGCAAACAATTTCCTAAAACTATTCAGGGATCTTTTTCCAATGGTTGAGAATTTACTAACTAAATGCAGTAATAAAAACAAGTAATTGAAATCAAGTAACAGAGCAAATTCTACGTTGTTATCAATAAAAGATGACGGTCCCGGGTCAGAGTTACGAACAATCCAGTTGAGTTTTCCAGTTGATTCTACTTCTTGATTTCCTAGATTGCTAACTACAGGTTAAATGTACCCATGAAAACCTTTCGATTCTTCACGGTCTATGCAGGCTACTCCAATCCCTATATGTCTATGGGTTGAATCAC
Source organism: Petunia secreta (assembly GCA_029990175.1). Lineage (NCBI taxonomy): Eukaryota > Viridiplantae > Streptophyta > Magnoliopsida > Solanales > Solanaceae > Petunia > Petunia secreta. Next base: position 17,901,602 of record JARKIP010000010.1, read on the forward strand.
GTGCACGCATTAACGAATTCTGTAATGAGTTAAACTAGGCGAGCAAGTATATGTCTATCCTACTCACAAATTGGTTCCCCGATGCCCGAGTTCACAAACTAGTCCTATTCTTTCTTATTGCGTAATTAAATTCCCTCTTTCGAGTTCAATCTAAAAACCATGGATAGTGTTCAATTATCAGGCCTCAATAATCAAACAATTATGATCAAGAAAGAATAAAAAATCCGTAATGGTAAATCAATATATAGAAATCAACTTTCAAACATCAACCTTCATGTATTTACTCTAACCCTAGAACGAACAAACTATAGAATTAAAGAGAAGAATAAGAGAAAGAACTTGTTTAGAAGACATCTAGGGCTCCTCCCCTCTCCTCCAAAACTTGCTCCAAAGGTCTGAACTCTTCTAAAAAACTAAGTAAAAGAGTATTTATAGAGTTTACAAACACCTAGTAATAAGTTAGACCCAATCCTAGACGAAATAGGAAGTGAAAACGCGCACAAGGGACGCTATAACGGGCGCCCCGCGCCTCGGAACGCGTGAACCAAGACAGAGGACGCCAGAATCTGCCCGCTTTTGCTCCGCGGCGCATGGAGAACCGCGCCTGGGGGTGGCGCGCGCTGGAGGGCGCGGCGCATGGCCCACAGCGCCCAGCCATTTTTCTGTTCCGTTCCTCATTTTCTCGTTTCGTGTTGTGCCTTCGTGTGCTCGATCCAATCCTCAATCAAAATCCAATCTTTTCTCGCTCAATCATGCTCTTAAAAAGCTCCAATTGCACTGCACAACAACCCACATACACACGACATAAAATTAGTGCAAAACCACATTCATAAACCATAAAACGAGCGAATAAAGTATTCAAACGTAAGGAAATATTAAGGAAATATAGGCATAAAATGCCAAACATCACCACCCCACACTTGAACCTTTGCTCGCCCTCGAGCAAGTCACATCTCACTTCCCCAACCTAGGTAAAACAGGTCTGCCTATGACTATGGTTGATACCGACCATTGAACCAATGCACACATGACTACCATGGATCCACAACATGCCAACAATTTACCAAAACAAAAAATATGAGAACAACCACCCCAAAATAGCTCAAATGCACAAACTCAACTTAATGCAACCATGCTCCCACAAAATCACACCTATCTACTCAACCAAGAACCATCAACTTCACCTACTTCATGCAAACCACGTGCCCTCACCAATATGAAGCAAAAGAGTGCCCCCCAAAGATCACACACAAAGTCAAAATCATGAATAGAATGGAGGCAATACAAATAAATTCACTCACTCTCATGAAAGTCTCACATGTCACACACAATGTACCATAGGCTTGCCCGTAGTATAGGACTCCACTAATGTAGGCTCACTCCAATCGGGATTAACTAGGACTTTAGAAATGTTGTAATGTAGGCTAAGGGGCTGGTAGGATACATATGGGTAATAGTGACTACCTCCCTAAGCACTTTAATACATCACAATTATTTCAAACACAATTCTCATCAAACCACCCAAATCAATAACTTCTACACATACACCTTCTCAACAAGTAGCAATTTTTTCTTTTAAGCACACACTAGCAAGGAATGGATATCTTTTTCTCTTTATTTCTTTTTCCACAATTTTTTTTTCAACTTTGCTTTTTTTTTTTTCTTTTCTTATTTCAATTTCATCCAACCTTGCCAATGCTCATAAACAACTACTTCACAATTTTTCAATTATTCCCCTTCATTAGCTCCACTCAAAAACCTCCCAATATCCAACCACAACTCCAAAATAACAACACAATATCAACTAAAGTGCTTAAGGAGTAAAGGGCCAAAAGAGATAATTTAGAACAAATGTGTAGGCTCGGGGTGTGGGTGCCAACAAAAAAGGGTCAAAGAAATCACAACAACAATTTTTTCCAAGGTGTATATGTAAGGGTAGGCAAGTAAAAGAAGGCCTTGTATCATTTCCCGACTAGAGCGAACCTAGGATTTCGCTTTGCACACACACGGGGCAAGTTCTAAACATTAACATGCAACATGGAGTAAACAAGAATATGCCTCACACACACATCGCACATGGTCCACACAAAAAGGTTCCATCAACAACTCTCTATCAAGCATCTAGAGTGCAACTTGTGGAAAATTAAGCACTAATGCACAAAGGTTCACAATCAAGTCAAGCAAGCGGACTCAAGCATCTCAAGGGGGTCGTTCCATTTTTTTTAGGCATGCATCAAATTAAAACCCAAGGACACCACAAATAGCACATGCAATCAATTCAAGTCCACCGGTATCAAACAAATCAAAGGCACCTAGCATTCTACCTATTCCTTCGTCTAGGGTCATCTACAACTAACTATCCTAATCCTAAAAATAAAAACTACCCGGTTCAAAGGCCTCCCCGTGGAAAAGAACCGAGGCCATAAGAAAAACCACGGGGTGGATGACATGTACCACTAATAAAACTAAAGGGAAAATCTTTTTGGAATTTTTCATTGGTTTTCTAATTTTTTTTTTTATATTAAAGCAAGAAATAAATCAAAATAAAGTCAAGTAACAAAAGAAAAATCCTATGGTACATGCACCCTAACCTCAAAAATAAATAAAGGGTAGTTCCCCACCCCACACTTAAACTAAGCACTGTCCTCAGTGCTAAAAATAAGAAAGTGCAAGGTAAATAAAACTTCCCTGAAGATTCTAGTCCTTGGTGCTAGCCTCCTCCAAGCTTCCATATAGTATGAGGTACTCAGACTTCCCTCATCAGGTTAACAATATTAGGCAAGGGTGAGGACACCCCACACTTAGCCTCGACATTACATGAACCTGCAATCCAAAGAATCACCCAAAGTAATATACAACTATAAAAATAAAAAAAATATATATAAATAAATAAAAGTAAAGCAAGCAAATTGGGTTGCCTCCCAAGAAGCGCCTGATTTAACGTCGCGGCACGACGAAGAAAACTTCATCACTTTTGTCTCCACCTTGAACTAATGAATTGAATCCCCAACTTTGCCTCAAGTTTACAACTATGGTATTGGGGTGGTGGCAAAAATACAACAGGACCAAGTAAACAATGCCGCATTTTGCACTTCTTAGCCTTTAAATGAGGGATGTCGTTTTGTCTCCTCGGCATCACAAACTCTAAAATATAGGCACCTTGTTCCTCCTCCTTTTGTTTCTTCATAGGCTCGGGTGGCTCTATTTTCATGTCACCATCCAAACACAATGTTGAAAAATGATTGGAATGAGGTCCAATGCGCTTCAATTCTAAAGTTGCATTACTTTTGACACCCTCACTTGCACAAACACTAGAGTCCTCACATATGATGTTTTCTATTTCCTCACTTGACTCTAATGTGATTTCCTCAACCTTGGCATCATCAACTAATATTTGGTTGAGTGGTAGGAATTCCACTTTTTGCTCCTCAAATTGGCTTCTAAGCTCTTCTATCTCAAATCTACTATTCACGACAACTGATAATTGGGCATTAGACACCTCAACCATATCACTCAAATTCTCCTCCAAGTCGTGAATAGCTAAACCAAATTGATCAAACTCTTGTCCAAGCTCCACTCTTTCTTCCATAAATTGCCTCGTCATATTTGTAAGGTCGCTTCTGAAATCCCCATAAGCTTCTAAGAGTTTGGCTTGCTCCATTAGCCAAGTTTCGCTAACAACCTGCACTTTATCGCTCCTGTCAAACTCACAAACATCATTAGAATCATCACAAAAATTATTGGGGGAAGGAGCATGACACTTAGGACAATCATTCCACCGACCACCACATAATTTACAAAAATTCCAATTAAAAGTGGTAGAAAATTCACATAACCAGTCTCGCAGAGTTGAAAGACTCGGACAATTTTCCCAAAAGTGATGTCCTCCATAAAGTAGACAAGAATCAATAAAATTTGAGCAACCATCATCCGACCCACTTTCATTAAAAGATGCCATGTAAACTAGTAATACAATAACAAACTAAAAATAAAATAAAATAATTAAACCTGAATAGAAAATAATAAATTGTTCAAAAAGAAAACAGTCATAGTCCCCGGCAACGGCGCCAAAAAACTTGTTGCTCCCAAACGCACACGCAAGTATACGTGGTCGACAGGTAATAAAGTGATAAGTAGAGTATCGTTCCCACGAGGACTATTCAGACTGAATTCTAGCAAACAATTTCCTAAAACTATTCAGGGATCTTTTTCCAATAGTTGAGAATTTACTAACTAAATGCAGTAATAAAAACAAGTAATTGAAATCAAGTAACAGAGCAAATTCTACGTTGTTATCAATAAAAGATGACGGTCCCGGGTCAGAGTTACGAACAATCCAGTTGAGTTTTCCAGTTGATTCTACTTCTTGATTTCCTAGATTGCTAACTACAGGTTAAATGTACCCATGAAAACCTTTCGATTCTTCACGGTCTATGCAGGCTACTCCAATCCCTATATGTCTATGGGTTGAATCACGTGCACGCATTAACGAATTCTGTAATGAGTTAAACTAGGCGAGCAAGTATATGTCTATCCTACTCACAAATTGGTTCCCCGATGCCCGGGTTCACAAACTAGTCCTATTCTTTCTTATTGCGTAATTAAATTCCCTCTTTCGAGTTCAATCTAAAAACCATGGATAGTGTTCAATTATCAGGCCTCAATAATCAAACAATTATGATCAAGAAAGAATAAACAATCCGTAATGGTAAATCAATATATAGAAATCAACTTTCAAACATCAACCTTCATGTATTTACTCTAACCCTAGAACGAACAAACTATAGAATTAAAGAGAAGAATAAGAGAAAGAACTTGTTTAGAAGACATCTAGGGCTCCTCCCCTCTCCTCCAAAACTTGCTCCAAAGGTCTGAACTCTTCTAAAAAACTAAGTAAAAAAGTATTTATAGAGTTTACAAACACCTAATAATAAGTTAGACCCAATCCTAGACGAAATAGGAAGTGAAAACGCGCACAAGGGACGCTATAACGGGCGCCCCGCGCCTCGGAACGCGTGAACCAAGACAGAAGACGCCAGAATCTGCCCGCTTTTGCTCCGCGGCGCATGGAGAACCGCGCCTGGGGGTGGCGCGCGCTGGAGGGCGCGGCGCATGGCCCACAGCGCCCAGCCATTTTTCTGTTCCGTTCCTCCTTTTCTCGTTTCGTGTTGTGCCTTCGTGTGCTCGATCCAATCCTCAATCAAAATCCAATCTTTTCTCGCTCAATCATGCTCTTAAAAGCTCCAATTTCACTGCACAACAACCCACATACACACGACATAAAATTAGTGCAAAACCACATTCATAAACCATAAAACGAGCGAATAAAGTATTCAAACGTAAGGAAATATTAAGGAAATATAGGCATAAAATGCCAAACATCACCACCCCACACTTGAACCTTTGCTCGCCCTCGAGCAAGTCACATCTCACTTCCCCAACCTAGGCGCACACTTAAGCTCCATTAGCGTTGAAAAAACACTCCAGACTAGTCTCATAACAAAATACTGGGGCTTTGAACCCAAGTATTTTGTTATGGGACTGAAGCTTTATACAAAGTCTCATAACAAAGGTCCAGTCCCATAACAAAATGCTGGGGCCTTGAACAAAACTTGTTCAAAGCCCAGTATTTTGTACTGGGATTAGTTTACTGAAGCTTGGGGCTTTGAACAAGCCCAGTATTTATACTGGAATTTGTCCGGAGGTGGCTATTTCTCAACGAATTTATTTTTGACGGCTACAAATCAATTACGCGCGCCAAACAGGCTCCTACACGAAATTTTTACCAACACTACTTAAATATAGGGATTTTTGTAATTTTTTTTTTTTAAAAAAAGAAAGAAACTAATTTGAAAATATCAAGAAAAAGAAAGTAGGGTCCCACCCTCCTTCGGACAGTACTTGTTCAGTTTTCTGTCTCTTCCTTTATTTACAGTACCCTTTCTCTGGCGGGAACAAACAAAACACACACAACTATGAACTGGGTTACGGCGAAAAACGTTGTCGTTTCAGTACCACGTTGGCGTTCGCTGTCCCTTTTCCTCCGTCCCTCACCGCTTCGCCGCCGCTTCTTCTCTTACTTTCCACACCATCCTCTGTAAGTGTTCTTTTTATGTCCTACTTTTTACTCCCTCCGTCTCTGACTTATGTGAACCTATTTGACTGTGCACGGACTTTAAGAAGTATAAGCAATGACTTTTAAAATTTGTGTTTTAGGACAAACTATAGAAATTGTGTTGCTGTGAATTATGTCGTAAAGTTAAAATTGTTACTAAATATAGAAATGAGAGAGTGCCACGTAAATGGGGACGGAGGGAATAATGTTTATGGGTCTGGAGAAATGCTGTAATTTTTTTTCCTTGTAAGTATATGTGTTATTAGTAGGATGATGATTGATGACTTGTGCGCTGTAGCAAAAATAAGGTTTCCTATTCTTTTTGTTGTGTTTATATTGGAAAGTTCAGTGACCTATTAGTGAAGTTGCTTCATGTGGTCGTGCTTGCTGCTTTCTATTTTTAGTACCTGAAAGTTCACTTCTTTAGTTGGATTTCAGAAAAACCGAGTGAATTAGCTGACATTATGTTAATTATTCACTGTTTAAATTGGCGGGTTGTTCTGCCCAAGACTCCACCTTTTTGCTACCGCTGTATGAATTTTCTGAAATTAGAAATTGTAATAATATTGGAAGGGTAATGGTGAACATCTCTACTGACGAATCATTTCAATAGTATGGTGTTGCGAGGCACAATCATTGAAGTAATAGAACAAGTTATGTATCTATTCCATCTGTTATACATGTTCGAGTAAACTAGTTTAAAGAATAAGCTCCCATCGAGAGTGGAGGGATGCAGGATGCGGGATGCAGGAGCAGCAAGGTGGACTGTCCAAGAAATGATAGGTTAGAGAGATGGGCTCATATCAAATATTGATCCCCGACAACCTATAAGAGATGTGCTTGAATAGGGGATTCATTTTCAGAAAGGTCAAGCGTGAGTAGGATATTCATACAAATCTTTCTGATGCGCTAGATTGATGGTCCTATTAGTTCTTGCCTAAACTTTTAAGTGTTCTTTTGATGTACTACTACTTTTACTTATGTGAACATGTTTGACTGTGCATGGATTTTAAGAAATAAAAGAAGGACTTTTGAAACTTCTGCTATAGAACAAACCATACCATGAATTATTTCGTAAAGTTAAATAATAAGTAAATATAGAAATGTATCTTTTTTTTGGGACTCATTAATACTTATGGTTTGGAGAAATGCTGTGATTTTTTTTTCCTTGTAAGTATATGTGTTATTAGTAAGATGATGATTGATGACTTATGTGCTGTAGCAAAAATAACTTTTTGTATTCTCTTCTTTGTGTTTATATTAGAAAGTTCAATGAAGCTTATTAGTGAAGTTGCTTCATGTGGCCATGCGGGTCTTGTCAAGATTGCTGCTTTCTATTTTTAGTACCTGAAAGTTCACTTCTTTTGTTGGATGTCAGAAAAATCAAGTGAATTAGCTGACATTATGTTAATTGTTCACTGTTTAAATTGGCACTTAGTGTGCTACTTTTCAAGGTAGTGTGGCTTGTTCTGCCTAAGACTCCACCTTTTTGCTACTGCTGTTGGAATTTTCTGGAATTAGATAAAACAAAAGCATGAATGATGGATAGATATAGGAATTGTAATACTATTGGAAGGGGAATGGCGAGCAACTGAGTATCTCTACTGACAAATTATTTCAATTGTACGGGTGTTGCGAGGCACAATCATTCAAGCATTAGAACAATTTATGTATCTAGGCCATCTGTTATACACGTTCAAGTAAAGTAGTTTAAAGAATAAGCTCCCGTCGAGAGTGGAGGGATGCGGGATGCAGGAGCAGCAAGGTGGACTGTCCAAGAAATGATAGGTTAGAGAGATGGGCTCATCTCAAATATTGATCCCCGGCAACCTAACAGAGATGTGCTTTTGAATAGGGGTTCATTTTCAGAAGGGTCAAGCGGGAGTAGGACATTCATACAAATTTTTCTGATGCGCTAGCTTGATGGTCCTATCAAATCTCATTTTTCCATTTAACTGTACATGAGCTGTCTCAAATGCTCTGTTTGCTTGTTATCTTGATACTTCACCTAACAACTAGTTTTGGGTTCTTCTTGAGGACCGTGTGAGTAGAGACTTGAGATTTGAATAAACTCTTTTTTTCTTTGGGGCTCAATGTTGCACGATAAAGAAAGTTAAATAAATACTATTAAATATAAAGCTAATGTCTCTCTCTTCTTATATAACCAATTTCTTCCATACTGAATCAGAATGTGATATAGTATCTAATTCCGTGCAATCCTAGTATTTTTCTTTGATATGGTATATTGCTCCTCTCTGACTTGAGCAGGCAACCTTAAGTTTGGAGGTGGATGTGCTTTTTGCTTGAGCTACCTTCTCTTGTCAGTGTAATCCTAGTTACTAGTGGGGGTTGGGTTGGTCAATTACACTTGCTCCTTCAGCCAAGGATTAGGAGATTTCTCTCCTTTACTATGAAGTTTGACACTTTGTTTTGGATAGCAAACATGGTGCTTCTGATGCTCTCTAGTTTGGGACTGATCCACTGTTAAAGCCCGCCGTCTGTCCTATTTTATACAAGCTCTAGAAACTTTCTTGAATTTATATATGGGTCTTTAATCAGTTTGAGGCTTTGAGGGTAGAAGAAGTAAAGGTAGATGTATTTGAGGTGTAAAGTGGATGAGACTTTGTTCTAGTATATATGATGGTGAACTAGGAACCTGTTTGTGAAGAGCAGCCAGAACACAGAAATCATAATCATCTTTTTTTTTTCTTCCTTGGGGGTGGGTGGGGGGTGGGATGCATTGGCAAATTGCTGCACAGCTTCAAGACATGTTTTTCAATAGTTTGTGTCTAAAGTAGACAATGCCAAGAGACAAGTTGGAGCTCCGGTGCGGTCGGCAAAAAAGAGGTTTGAGGGGTATCTGCTCACGAGTTTAGAATGCAACACCAGCAACAATTGGTGGATTATATAGAAAGACAGAAATTCAACAATTTGTGAGGACAAAAAGGAGAATATATCTATGCTTATGTTTAAGTGTATATCTTTACTTCCTTTTTGGATCAACATGGCAGATGCACATGATTGTTACAGCATAAAGGCCCTGGTCGACTTTATTAGTTCTCTACATATTCTTTGGGAACTAATTTTGGTGTATTCAGATGTTCATACCAGCATATACCTTTTTTGTTTTGTTTTTTGTTTTTAGAATGGCCAGCATATCCGTTATGCTTATACATATAAGGTTTCACCTTGCTTATCCAAATAATAATAAGAAAAATATGATGAATTTAGAACCTTTTAAGTAGAGGAATAATCAGCCACTTAGGGTTGATGGCATACACAGTATTTGATCTAGAGGTTGTTACGAGTTGGACATTCCAAAGATATTTATGACTAAGGGAGTTCCTATCTACATTCTAAGCTTTTGGATAAGATAACTTCAGGTTTCATATGCTGTTTCTTTTGATTTCACTATTTTCTCTAACTCTCATAAGCTGATGACAAATTTCTTGATTCGAATAAATATTGTTTTGCAAATTTGTATTCATCTGCTTAGTGTCAGGTGCCGAGAGCAGATATGTTGCTTGAAGGAGCAAAAGCTGTTTACAACATCAGCAAGAAAACTCAAACAACCAAAAAGTGTTCCAGAGGAAAAAGACCATGTAAACATTATGTGGTGGAAGGAGGTTGTTACATTTCTCTGCATGACTGGGTTGAGTCATAATTGTGGGATGCAAATCTGTGATTTTCCTTTGTTTTTTTAGTAAGTGTAAACAAGAATTTATTTATTTATAATCTTATCCCATCATGATTTTGTTGTAGAGAATGGAATTCTTGAGAAAGCCTTCTTCCACTCTACTCGTTAAGAGGCTTACATATTGTAACTTGCTGGGTTTGGATCAGAGTTTGAGAAATGGGAGGTCAGTTCTTTCACGTTGTCTATTGATCCTTCCTTTATGCAGTCTTTACACTATGTTCTGTTCCTACTTTGAGAAGAGTTTAATCAAGAGTTCTGGGAGTTAGTCTGCAAACCTAGCATGTATGGGCTTTCTTTACATCTTTGTTTCTTCCTCTATGAAATGGAATCTGAAGCTCTCCTCAGAGGAGTTTTAAATTTTCTTTGGGATCTCCTTGTCTTCCCTTGCTGATATTTCGACATTTGCACATTCTTGTTCTAATATCCTCGTTTAGATATCATCTTGTCAAAAGTGAGTTTTCGACTTTTGGACTCCACTAAGTACGACCAGTGGCGGATGTAGAGAGTCAGTAGGTTTGGAGCAGACAGTGTATTTGTGTTAAAAAATCACTAAATATGTACAAAAATCAAGTTGAGAACCCTATTACTTGCATTTGACATTGTTATCCAAAAATTTAGAACCCATAAGGTTCAAATCCTGGATCCGCCTCTGAGTACGAACTCCAGTTTATAAGTATTTTCAATATTGTTTAGCTGAAGGCTATACTCACATTGGCATAAATATATTAGCAAAAATGCGCTAAATGATGGTCGGTAGGCTTCGTACATTGCACAAAAACCCATAAAGATATTTTATTTGCTTTTCGACATGGTTTAGGAAACCATGCTGAAAAGCAAAAGAATCCACGCTGCTAGAAAAGTTCGTCAAAAAAGAATGTTGTACAGATTTTCTTTGCTTCTTGAGTATAGTTCTAGATTGAACGTGCCAACAACAACAATATACCCTGTGAGATCCCACAAGTGGGGTCTGGGGAGGTGGGGTGTTTCGCAGACCTTACCCATACCTTGAGTAAGGTAGAGAGACTTTTCCCGTTCTAGATTGAACGTGCCAAGAAGGCAAAAAAAAAAAAAAATCCATAGAGACTACTGTCAGGCCTACACAGCGACATGTAAAAAATATAGCTATATAAATATATGTGGAGTATACCTATTTTGTCTCCACGTGTCTTTGTTTGTCTGTTACTTGTCTCATATTACTTAAGTTTTTACCAATGGCTACCTTTGTTTATTTATAACAGTCTTAAAGAAGGAACACTTAATTGGGAGATGTTGCAATTCAAGTCAAAGTTTCCACGTGAAGTTTTGCTCTGCAGAGTATGATTTTACAGCTTTCATTTACTCTTCTTTTACATCTGCTTGGGAGTCATATGTCAAATCCTTAATCAATGAGGGCTGCTGTGATCAATATTGTTCATTTGAAAAAATTGGAACCCTTCTTATTGGACGATCTTGATACTTCCCAAAATCACTGAGGTGTGCCTCTTGTTATTCTCTGATTTTCCAGGTGGGTGAATTTTATGAAGCAATTGGATTTGATGCTTGTATTCTTGTGGAGTATGCTGGCTTGAATCCATTTGGTGGCTTGCGTTCAGATAGTATACCAAAAGCTGGTTGTCCAGTTGTGGTACCATCTTTATCTTCCGTGTACTTATGTATATACATACATACATAGATACGTACATATGTATAATTTTCTTCCATGTGAAGTCATACGTAGTTTAAGACATGTAATGCCAAGAAGGGAAGCCACTAATTTTTGACCCTCAGGAAAGGAAAGGTTGAATCAAGTTTTACGATGAAAACGTTTATACTTTACATGGATTTACACATTTCGCATGAATGGACCTTCATGCTAACGTAGGGTTCAGAACTGATTTCTCTTGTGAACCAGATTTTGTTCCCTTAAGGACCTTGTTTGTGACGATGTAGAAGCTGAGGTTTGAGGCAGGATTTGTTTTCTTTACCTTCTTAAAAAATTTGAAGAAGTGCTTAGATATGTCTAAGCTGTTAATATGCCAATGAAAAAAGGAGACTGTTTGATTTTCTCATATTTTTCCTCTTTGTATTTTTGATAGATTTCAAGTATGAATGGTTCCCTGTTTTGAAGTTTGTTTGGCGAATACCTTTGACTGCCTCAGGTCCTTGAATGGTTCTTCAATGTCAGAAGATAACCATGCACTTTTATTTTGTTATCTTCCTACATAGTAATCATCAGGAAGCTGCCAGTAGAGTCTGCTTAGTTCCTCCCTTTTCCCTTTCGTTGGTTGTTTGTAGATAATGTTTATGCTATTTGCTTACTCTGATTCCATATTCATTCTCTCTGAATGTCCCTCTTTGTCCTGTTAACTGTGTCATTTTTTTTTTTTCCTGCAGAATCTAAGACAGACGTTGGATGACCTCACTCGTAACGGCTTCTCTGTGGTTAGTGCTGTCTCCAAACACTCTGTTGGAACTTTCACTATTCTTTTTGTTGGATAAGTTTCTTTGTAGAAGGTGGGATGTCATTCGTAAAAGACCATATCTTTTTGTAGGTTTTTTTTGGTATATCTCTGGTATACGAGCTTCTTTTTGTGCCCTTTTCATTAATAAAATTATTCACTTTATAAAAAAAGGAGTTCCTATATATGTTTAGCATGAGGCTACGAAGAGGTAATTTATACTGGTTTGTATAGTGAACTCATAAAGTTATCTTTTTCACTTTGAAAATTAAAATTGATGTCTTATACGAGTGAATATGAACTGTTTTTTTTTTTTTTTTTTTTTTTGGTGTTAAAGTAAGATAAATATGAACAGATTATTTCTTGAAGCAGTAATTTCTATTATGTTCCCTCTAACTTGTTTCTGCATATACAGGGCCTCCCTCTCCCTCCCTCTCTCTCTCTCTCACACACACACACACACACACACACACACACGCACAGACACACTCTTCGGCTTAGTCATGCACAAAACCAGATTTAGTAATTTATATAACGTGTCATGTTTGCATTTGTAGTGTGTTGTGGAGGAAGTTCAGGGTCCAACTCAAGCTCGTGCTCGTAAAAGCCGATTTATATCAGGGTAATTACTTATGAATAGCTCAAGGTCTTTCATAAGTATAGTTTGTCTTTTATAATTACTTAAGTATAGTTTGTCTTCATCAAAAAAAGTATAGTTTTAACATTTGTATCACTTGGATCTTTCCATGTATGGTTGAATCAACTAATTAGTGTCTCACAGATACAAAAAATGTTAGATGCGAAAAATGATAGGAGTAGTAGTTATTAAGCATTTCAGAGCATGAACCAAACTATCTTATATATTCATAAGACCTTTATTACCATTTTTTTGTACCTTTAGAAAGGTTGCTGGAGAATCCTAACCTTTGGCGACTTACAGTTGAGTTTTCAATATTTTAGGCATGCACATCCAGGCAGTCCCTATGTTTTCGGCCTTGTTGGAGATGATCAAGATCTTGATTTTCCAGAACCAATGCCTGTTGTTGGTATGGCAAAGCACATTTTTCTTGCATAAAATGGTATCTCTTGCTATTTAGTTTTTAAGGTAAATACTGGCTGCCCCTGGTGGGGCCAATGTTTGCGTAAATAATATTCCAAGCAGTGAGTCATGCATTCTAATCGCAAGTTGCTTGCGTCAAGGCCCGACTTCTTATTTATTATCAGTATGACCTTGTGTTTTCAGTATTATCTTCCCTGCAAATATATCTTTCCAGCTTGATCTCTATCATAGTGCTTGACCACAACTACAAGTAGTCTCTCAGTGGAGCTAATTACGGTTAGCTGTATGAACTGTCACTATATATTATATTCCATTTTGACCTTCACTCCAAATTCTGTAATGTGGAACTATCACACAGAAGTTCTGTACATTCCTAGGGACTGCTGTTTGACCACTAAACATGGGTATTAGTTATAAAAAATTAAAGAAATTTCACTTGCAAGTCACAAACTAAGAGTTCTTATTTGGTGGATACAGGAATATCCCATTCAGCAAAGGGGTACTGCTTGATCTCTGTTTATGAGACTATGAAGACTTATTCTGTGGAGGATGGCCTAACTGAAGAAGCCTTAGTTACTAAGCTCCGTACTTGTCAGTGCCATCATTTGTTTTTGCATAATTCATTGAAGAGCAACTCTTCAGGTTTGAAATAGTTTTGTACAGAATCATCATTTTGTCTAAGATTCTTACTTCATGTAGACTCCTTATATACTGCTGATCTTTACTCCCTTGGACACAATCAATACTGTTTCTACTTTATCAAAAACATCAGTTAATGTGGTGAAAGTTATTTTCCCTAATTTTTATCGTGCTTTTTGTTATTGTTCTAATTCTGATCGTCAGCATCTTTCCATCTGGATGGAAGAAGGCAGGAATAAATGATTTAAAAGATCTGATTTCTATAATTGTGGAACCGGGATATCACTTGATTTAGAGATGAAGCATGAAATTAGAGCTTTGCATTATGAAATGAGGAAAACGGAGACGTCGGAGAGAGAATGGTAGTAGGTGATGGAGACATTCTAATTGATTGAGATTCAGGGAGTAATGAGGGAGGCATTAGTGGGGTGAGAATGTCGGTTCAGGTTGAGATAGGGCAAGGCGGTTGGGTGGGAGGGTTTCGGCTAGAGAGGCATCTAATTGGGAATAGATAAATGCAGAGTTTGAATAATAGAGAACTTGCATGGAGGAACCACATATACATTGCACCATTGATGAGTTGAAAGCATCAAAAGATCCATTTCTCATTTCCAGTTTCAGTGGAGATATACCACTCTATAATACAGTGAGAAGTAGTTTTTCTTCATACTACTGATACAACATCATCATCATCATCAACAAGCACAACAAGGACAACATATTATTTACTTTATCAAAAAAAGAAAAAGAAAAAACAAGAACAACATACCTAGTCTGATCCCACAAGTGGGGTCCTCTTCATATTACTGATAATATGGAAAATTGGAAAATCTGGACAACTCTCCATAGAATAACTCTACCTCACATTTTCCTATAATTTTGGCATCCCCAGCGGGTGTTCTTGAATTTGGATATTCATATTAATCGCGGAAGCAAGCAGAGTTTAGATGCTATTTTGCCTTCACTTGAATTTATGAAGTGGTATAGCATATGATGTTACATAAACAAAACCTTGAAGAGGTTGTCTTGGCATTTCCTCTACATGTTCGGCTTCTGTACTACTTGTAGTCTTCATTGTCTCAACTAATTTGTTTTGCTAGCTAATTCCCAAGAAGAGGCAAAGGAAGGGGAGGTTTAGTTAATCAAATATTTTGTTTTGAGTCTATCTTGATGTTGAGGCAGTTTCTTGCAACTTTGGATCAAAAGGGGAAACGTCTGTTTACAAATTTACCCTATATATATGAATATGTTGTTCAGTCCTTAATTTCATTGGTGGGTCTCCTCTCAGGAACACTGCGTTGGGGGGAGTTTGGTGAAGGTGGACTTTTGTGGGGAGAATGTAATGCTAGACAGTTCGAATGGTTGAATGGCGATCCTACTAATGAGCTTTTGTTCAAGGTTTGGCTTCAGATTTTCATTTTTGTGGCTCCTTGTTAATTCAGTTTAAAGTTAATTCATGCAAAGTGATGCAATTCAGGTAAAAGAGCTTTATGGTCTCAATGATGACATCACATTTAGAAATGTTACTGTTGCTTCAGAAAATAGGCCTCGTCCTTTACACCTTGGAACTGCCACTCAAATTGGTAATGCTTAAACTGTGTTTATTTCAGTTGCCTTCTATCATTGTCTGGTGGTGTGACCCTAGGCTGAAATATTCTCTTTCTGGGATTGTTGCCTTCAGGTGCTATTCCAACCGAAGGAATTCCATGTTTATTAAGGGTGTTGCTTCCTCCACATTGCAGCGGTTTACCAGTTCTGTGAGTGAGCATTCTGGAGTCTTTTTTTTTTTGGTCTAATTGGATATAAATTAATAGCAATGAGTTATGCTGTACATGATCGTGTATTCCTAAATGTTCTTGAGATTGCCTCATGTCATACACATAGCTCGTTGCCTAGTTTTGTGTAGCCTTCTGTTCCCACACTTGTAATTCTTTCACGTTACTCCATGGTGATTGGGACAACTCAAGATTTCTATCAAGTAGTTATAATGACGAGTAAACACCTGACGAGTTCCTTGCTCCATTGTTATTAGCCAAACTTATAATCTGCACACATTGCATATGGAATAGTGTACATTCTTGTCATCCATGATTTGCTCCCCAAAGATTCTATTCTTAATATGTTTGAGGAAATATTTTCTTGTATGTGCTAACCCCCAAATGTGGTCATTAGACAAATGCCACATCAATTTAGTAGATTCTGTTCAAGCTATAAGGGAGTTATAACCCTAGAGAAACACAGACAGAAAGGGGTTATTCCTTTTAATATTTATTGCTCAATGTGAAACATCAAATCAGTTTCATGTAGGACCCATACTACATGTACTCCACTTAGTATTTCTGGAAGAATTTTTTTAGGTCAGTAGCTTCTCTTACAGCAGTTACAACCTGCAGAATACTGGATTTATTTTCAATGGTCGCTTTGAAGTCATTATTCTGTTCATCATAGCTCGCATGTTTCCTTTTAATATACATATATATTGTTATCAATCTTGTATCATTCTTTTGGATTGTTTATTTACTCTGTATAATTTCCTTCTTAAATTTGATGCCCTTCTGATATTCATGGTGTCCTGGATATTTTTTCTATCAGGTATGTTAGGGATCTGCTTTTAAATCCTCCCTCCTATGAGATTGCATCAAAAATTCAAGGTGAGAAATGTCTTGTATACATATTTGTGCATCCCGCACTTTCAGGGTGGCAATCATATTTCTATTTACTTGATATATTTGATCAAATTCAAGGTCATATTTACAACTTTAACTTTGTTTTGTGATTTGGTTTGCCATATCATCCTGAGTGAAGCTTCATTATTTAGGTTCTTTTTATCGCTGTAATAATGTTACATTGAGTGTCTAAATTCTTCCTATGCACTCATTGATGGTCTGTTTGAGGTGCAAACCCGTCTAGCTTTTTTTGTCAGAAGGAAAAAGTTCCTATCTGGCTTTGACCCCGGTGTAAAAGTTATTGAAGATTCATAGAGCTGACTTCAACTAGTTTGGGATTGAGGCGTACTTGTTATTGTTTTCTTTTGCCACAGAGGGGAAGGGGAGGGGGAGACTCATCTGCTTTGACATAATTTCTGTAACAGTTGAAATGAGTCCTGTGTTGGTGTCTTCTTTCGATGTTCAATGACCGACAGAATAATGTGTTATTCACTAATATGTTTCTTTTGTTTTTGCAGAGGCATGCAAACTTATGATGGGTGTCACTTGCTCGATTCCTGATTTTACTTGTATTTCATCTGCAAAGGTTGTACTCTATTATTCAATTTATCCAGACTGCAAAACCTACTTATGTTCAATTCCTATGCAGTTTAGTACTTCTCAACATACCACTGCCTATATGCTGTAACAGAATTTTGCTGCTCAACTAGCAAGTTGGGTTGGATTACCTGTTTTAGTAACATTTTTTGTGTGAAACAAGGGCCTATTTTTGAAGTAAATGCTGTGGCCTCTTGATTAAGGTCTGAGGTTGTGGGATTTCAATGACCAGTTAGGTGCTTTCTTTTTCTAATTTAAAAGTGAATGAGTTAGGAGCTTGTTAGAGCTAATGTTGGAGAGCTTTCTGTGTAGTGGTACCAACAATGTTTTGTCTGAATTCATCTCATGGATCTTCTTGTGCATTCGTCTCTGAGATTCAGAATAAGATTAGTTTGTCTTCTGGAATTATGATCTCTTGACTACTATTTCTCGTTGTGCTCTCTTCTCTTTTATTGCTATGAAAAGTTTTCTTCTTAAGAGTAATGACATAAATACAGATGATTGCTATGGAATTCTGCTATGAACCATGATTTTTGGAGATACATTAGGTCCATTACTTCTGTGTACTACTCGGATCTTGTCATCAGTTAAGCGGCATTAATCACCCCCACTCTTACTTCTTCGTAGTATTGATACCACAAAAAGTTGGTTTTTGGCATTACATTATGTATTTGAGTTACAAAGCATGTGCTACATTCACCAGAGTATAAAGAACATTTATCTTCTGTAATCTGCTTTTCCTTCCCAAACAATTCTTAGCTTTCTATGCTTCAATTTGTTAGCACTACTATTGATTCTTTCTTTTTTTTTTTTTTTTTTTTTTTTAACAGCTGGTCAAGTTGCTTGAGTTGAGGGAGGCAAATCACGTGGAATTCTGCAAAATAAAGAGTGTGGTCGATGAAATTCTGCAGATGTATAGAAATACAGAGCTTCATGCTATTTTAGAGTCGCTGATGGATCCTACATGGGTGTCAACAGGGTTAAAAATTGATTTTGATACACTAGTAAGTGCTATTAGGTCTTCTAGACCACTTCCAATTTTTATGAAGAGCTTCTGGACAGTATATAAAAGTACTGATTAGTGCATAAAGAGCAATAATCTCATGCAGTCCAGATTGGGTTAGGTGTCCAGGAATCTTTTAGCCTTCTTTTTCATTTGCATATTATGGGCTTAGAGCTCAAAGATGAAATATGAGCCCGTTTGGGTGATCTTATTTTAAGCAGCTTATAAGCCACTTTTTGAGAAGTTAGGATCTCCTAATTTCGCACTTTTGGCTTTTTTTAAGCACATAAGGGCTTGTAAGCCCATGGATTTTTGAGTTGCCAAACATTTACTACTTGACTTATAAGCTTAAGCCACTTTTAAGCTCACCCAACAGGCTTGACGACTAATTTGACTTCATTTTTGTATTTTCATTCTTGCAAAAAGTGTTGCTGATTTTAGATCTGTTTAAGATTAACTTCTTGTTTCTTCAGGTGCATGAATGTGGAGAGATTTCTTGTAGGATCAGTGAGATAATATATGTACATGGTGAAAGTGATCAAAAGATAAGTTCCCATCCCATCATCCCAAATGATTTTTTTGAAGATATGGAGTCGTCGTGGAAAGGTCGCGTCAAGAGGATCCATTTAGAGGAAGCATATGCAGAAGTAGAAAAGGCTGCTGAAGCTCTATCTTTGGCTGTGAGTCTGTTATTTATCTTCAAAAGTCCTAATGATTTACAGGTTGTGCCTCTGTATGCTTTTTTTTTTTGATAAAGTAAAAGTTTATTAGAAGAAGACAGCATCAAGATGATACCGTCAATAGTATACAGAAAAATAAACCGAAACTGGACTTGATTACATTAAAGTCCTACATAGTCTAGCAAGTCCAGCAAGTTATAAAAATCCAACACTATATTTCCATTTCTCCAGAAGTACATATAATGCAAACAATTATGTTTCACCGACTGCAGCTGATTCCTTTTTCCTTCAAAACATCGTAAATTCCTCTCCTTCCAAATAGTCCAGGCAATGCAAAGAGGAATATCTCCCCAGGTTTCTTCAAAGATTTATTTGGACAAATAGTTCCCCTGTGTGCTATATAGCACTCTTTCTGGTAAATTAAATATACATTTTTGTAAAGGCTACCAGTTTTCTATTCTTAAGGTCAAGAGCTAGCCTTGCTTGCCTGTAATCCAGTAAGGTTATCTAGAATTATGCATTGACAGTTCTATGATTTTGGTGTCATCAACTGTCAGATAATAAAACAAGGTGAAATTTTAATAGTAGCACGGAAATAACTGAAATATTGCTAGTTTGGTTTCTCTAATAATGTATAATGACATTCGGTTCTAGCTCTATTATTATGTGTAATATCTTTGCTGCGGGACTAACCAAATTGAATTTCTGAGTCTGAAAACTGTGATCTATTAAATAAAGCTAAAAAATGAGTAGTTTTTGTTGCTCCAGGCAAATAGAATTTATAAATATGTGAGTTCTACCTAATACGTGCATAGCGATTAATGAACTTAATAACTAACTTCTCAAATATTTAAGTGGGCTTTCATTCTGTTCTAGATTACAGAAGATCTATTGCCCATTGTTTCAAGAATAAGGGCCACTACAGCCCCACTTGGAGGAACAAAAGGGGAGATTTTGTATGCGCGAGAGCATGAAGCTGTATGGTTTAAGGGAAAGCGGTTTATTCCAACAGTTTGGGCCGGAACCGCTGGAGAAGAACAAATTAAGCATCTCAGACCTGCTATAGATTCTAAAGGGAAGAAGGTTGGAGAAGAATGGTTCACTACAATGAGGGTGGAAGAGGCCTTACTGAGGTTTCTTTACATTTCCGACTTGAAAACAATTAGTTATTCTCCCTTACAAGGAAAACCTTTTTCTTTGGTAGATAATTGTTTGGATCTCTTCTGCAGGTACCATGAGGCAAATGCTAAGGCAAAATCGAAGGTCTTGGAATTGCTAAGGGGGCTTTCTTCGGAATTACAATCTAAGATTAACATCCTTATATTTGCATCCGTCTTGATTGTCATTGCAAAGGCATTATTTTCTCATGTGAGGTCAGTGATGCAGATCCACTAATCATGTAAAAATTTAGTTCTTTGTCCCTTCATTAAGAAGCCTTTCTTTTTGTGGTCTGATTTTTTTTTTTTTTGGGGGGGTGGAGGGGGTGGGGAGGGGGCTCTGCAATTTCTAGTTTTTGTTGGCTCATTCTGCCCAAAGTATCATTTCTTTCTGTTCCTTGTATCATGAACCATTATAATCTGGAAGGTTCCTTTCCAGAAGTAGAACATTGCACTGATGAACAACTTGCTTAATTCTCTACTCAGATAATGATAGTGATGCTGCCAAAACGATACTTGTCTCTTTTTCCTTTTATAAAGTCTCTCTAGGTCTCTGGGATATTCTATTGGTTCCTTATATTGATATTTCATATAATTTTCTCATCTGTTGCTAATAGTGAATGCATTCACATTTTGGAACATTTATTGTGAATGTGCTTAGGATTTTGCATTGCTTTCTCACTTATCTTGTTCACCTTTCCCTGGATTTGAGCTCCTAATCTTAATCTTTATTTCTTGTCAGTGAAGGGAGAAGAAGGAATTGGGTTTTCCCAGCAATCACACAATTCAACAAATGTCAGGTACTCTTTCGGATCTTCACTTCTTTGACGTGTTTTAAATATTGAAAACCCTCTAGAGTGGTAGAAATAAATACATGGAACATATTCACCAGATGAATGTGAAAAACTTACCAACTACTTGGGATAACACATTTTGAGATACTGGCTGTGCTGACTAGTATAGTGCCGTGACTTTGTTTTTTGGCAGACTAACTAAAAGTAAACATATGACATCGAAAGCAGACCTGGTCTGATGAGTGTTTATATTTTCCCCTGTTATTCCTGTGGTTGACAAAAACGACCTTAATAATGCAGGACACTAAGGCATTTAAAGGAACTATGGGAATGAAGATAATTGGTCTATCCCCTTATTGGTTTGATGCTGCAAGAGGGACTGGTGTAGAGAATACAGTAGATATGCAGTCAATGTTTCTTTTGACAGGTCCAAATGGTGGGGGAAAATCAAGCTTGCTGCGGTCTTTGTGTGCCGCTGCATTATTAGGGATGTGTGGATTCATGGTTCCAGCTGAGTCAGCAGTCATTCCTCATTTTGACACAATTATGCTGCACATGAAATCTTATGATAGTCCTGCTGATGGAAAAAGTTCATTCCAGGTAGATTTTATGTCCATATTCTTGAATTTGTAGCATTGATGGTTTCTTTCTTGTCATATTGCTAGAACCCTAGCTATTAGTCAGCAAATAAAATAAACAATGGGTTCTATGTCATAAGTCATGCCAACAATGGTAGGACTGCTAGGCGTTTCTTTTTTGCATTCATTTGCTCACTGACATCTTGAAGGCAATATTATGACTTTCAGCAGTCTAACCTCTGTGCATTGGTCCCTCAGATTGAAATGTCTGAAATTCGTTCTCTGATAACTGGGGCCACTTCAAGAAGTCTTATACTTATAGATGAAATATGCCGAGGAACAGAAACGGCGAAAGGGACATGTATTGCTGGTAGTGTTTTAGAAACTTTGGATGCAATCGGTTGTTTGGGAATTATTTCTACCCACTTGCATGGAATTTTTGAGTTACCCCTGAAAACCAAGAGAACTGTATACAAAGCAATGGGAGCTGAGTATGTCGATGGTCAAACAATGCCAACTTGGAAACTCATTGATGGAATCTGTAAAGAAAGTCTTGCATTTGAAACAGCTCTGAGAGAAGGAGTTCCAGAAATATTAATTCAAAGAGCAGAAGAGTTGTACATTTCAGCTTATGGGGTTCAGTTATCAAAGAAGAGAGACCCAAAAGTAAGACCTGTTTGTTCAGATATTGATCCAACTGGCACAGATAAAAGCTCTGAGGAAGTGAATGGTATAAGACGAAGAGCTTTGGATTCTAGCACGAAGGTAATGCAACGAACGAGAATTGCAAGCAGGGAACTTGAAAATGTTGTTACTCTTATCTGTCAGAAGAAGTTAATTGAACTGTGTAAAATGAAGTCAGAAGTGTCAACAGTAAATTGTGTTCTAATTGCTGCTAGGGAACAGCCAGCTCCATCAACAATTGGTGCATCTAGTGTCTACATAATACTAAGACCTGACGAAAAGTTTTACGTTGGACAGGTATGTCTTGCCTATTTCCAGTTTAAGTCTTAAAATACACCCATAGACTGTCCAATTAGTTGTTCTATGTGATGTTAAATTCTATCGAGATGCATTACTAGCTGGAGGAAGCATGCACATTTTGCATCTCATGAAACAATTGTCTCCATTTTGTAAAAACTATTGTTTTTCTACATGGATTTAGAAAGGATGAAATGGTGTTCCATTATCAGTCCCCCTTTAGTATTCTCAGAAGTTATTTGTCTTTTTTCTTTTTTCTTTTTTCATTTCTATATGCTGTTTCAAGTTGGTGGCGTTTGTTCCAAAGATATCCTGAAACAAATGGTCCAACAACGAGAACATCATTTACCAGCCATATTATTCTGTTGCCTGTTTATAATGTTTTTTCTTTTTGCCACTTATCTGTTAGCCTAGTGAATTCTATCAGTAGATCAATGCAAAAGCCAGTCCTCCTTTTGGTTATTGAGTATTATTAATGTCTTTCATATGCACTATTTTTACACTTTTCTTTCTCTATTGTATGTACAGACTGATGATCTCGAGGGCCGTGTCCGTTCTCATCGCTTGAAGGAGGGAATGGAAAATGCCTCATTCCTATATTTCCTAGTCTCTGGCAAGAGCATAGCCTGCCAACTGGAAACTCTTCTAATAAACCAACTTCCTAATTATGGGTTTCAGCTAACGAACATTGCCGATGGTAGGCATCGTAATTTTGGAACGTCTAATCTCTCAGAACCTTCAATCGCGCTTAGATGAACCCGCTATCAGCCTGTTCTGGAAGAGTTCAAGACGTTGTACAAAATTTGTATATCAGATGTGTATTGTTAGGCCGTTAATTTTGGAAATTGTAATGGGGTGGGCATTTCAGCTTTACAGTGGGTGCAGCAATTTTGTGTAGTTTTAGCTTCTCCACCTGTATATAGCTCATCACCACCTGACGGGGGTGAATTTTGCTGCAACTTTATTCCTGATTTTGATATTTCTGGAATGCACATTTTGATTCTTAAATGTGACAGTTAATTATATATTCAGAAATTTTTCGTATGTCTAACTATACTGTTGATTGCTGGTTTTGAAGAATGACAAACGTAAAGGACTCAGAGGTCTTCACGAAGAACCTAGTCCTTGTAATGTAGGGCACGATCGATCGAAAAGAGTTGCGGGTTGCAAATCCCTGCGGAACTAGGAATAGTGGCGCGTGAATGAATATGCATCCTAGTCAGACTAAAAGAGGCGGTGCCCAGGTTGTGTCTTCGAAGTGTGAAAAGGAGTTGGATTTCAACAAGGAAAAGAATTACTAGGAATCCTGTCTTACCATAATTAGAAGGATTCCTTGCAGGATTCAACTAGGGTTTCAAGATCCGTATAAATACAAGTAGTTGATACAGCCGTAAAGCAGTTATTCACAAACAGAGAGTTGAGAGCATACAAAGGCAATCAAGCATCTTTCTACGTGAGTAAACTGAAGAAGGCAACTGGCGTGCTTGTAGTGTATTGAGACTAGATATTCTGTCTAGGTTCACTGAGTTGTAAGTTGTCTTAGTTTGAGCATTCATGGTTTTTACCTATTGGCTTATTGTAGAAGCATATGTATTAGGTGAACTCGTGTGTAATTACTTGAAAAGCTAGAGTTTAGCTTTGAGTAGTGATTAG
Source organism: Petunia secreta (assembly GCA_029990175.1). NCBI lineage: Eukaryota > Viridiplantae > Streptophyta > Magnoliopsida > Solanales > Solanaceae > Petunia > Petunia secreta. The sequence goes on from JARKIP010000010.1 coordinate 17,925,660, forward strand.
GGTCTAGAGTGTAGCCCATTGATTACAGAGTTTGTAATCAGAAACTTGCTCATTGTGTTAGTGGATTTAGTTCTAAAATCTCAGAGTGTGGGTCGTGGTTTTTCTCCCTTGAGCAAGAAGTTTTCCACGTAAAATCCTTGTGTTTTCTGTGTGTGTAGTTGTGGTGTGTTGCAGTGGTTGAAACAGTATAATTGCGAAGGTAAGAACTGGGTTCTACATTCAGAAGAACCAGGTTCTTGAAATGAAAATCGGTAGATACTATTTAACCCCCCTTTCTAGTATCTTTAGGAGGTGCATAGATTATAACAAGTGATATCAGAGCGGGTCTACTCGTGTGAGGGTAACACCTTGAGAAGGATCAGAATCATGAGTGCACCACCTACTATCACTGAAGGACAGTCAGTTCAGAGGCCCCCACAGTTTAATGGGCAATACTATGCGTGGTGGAAGAACAGGATGGAAAACTACATATGTGCTGAAGACTACCAACTCTGGCTGATAGTATCTGAAGGAAACCTGATCCCAACTAAAATAGTTGGTGAAGGACCCACTGCAAAGCAAGAACCTAAACTGAAAGAGGAGTTCAACGAGACGGATTATAAGATGATTGAAAAGAATCACAAAGCCAAACGTCTGGTCATTTGTGGTCTTGGTCCTGAGGAGTTCAATAGAGTATCATCTTATAAGACGGCTAAGGAAATTTGGAATGCTCTGCAGGTTGTGCATGAAGGAACCACTGAAGTAAAGGACTCAAAGAGAAGAATGCTGAAGAGACAATTTAAACTGTTCTCTATGGGTGAGAAGGAATCGATTCAGGATATGATGACCAGGTTGACCATCATTACTAATGAAATGAGATCCCTGGATATAGAATTGCCTGAAATAGAGATGGTTGATAAAATTCTGAATGTGCTTCCTGAAGCATGGGAACCTAAGATGACCGCCATCATTGAGTCCAAACCTCTCAGATCCATCAAATTTGAAGAACTGGTTGGTAGCTTAAAAACTCATGAGATGATGAAGGACTCAAAAGCTAAACCAGCTGTAAAGAAGAACAAAACCCTTGCGCTAGAAGCAACTGAGGAAACCGATGAATATGTTGATCTTCAATCAGTTGAAGCAGCAATGGTTAGTGCTCTAAGACAGAAGCTTAACTTGGGAAGATTCAAAGGATTCAAAAGAAGTGGCAAGGAGAATTCTGGCAGGAAGAACATAGTTGACAGTCCGGATTACTCAGGATGCTGTAAGTGCTTCAAAAAGGATCACGCTGTCGTGGATTGTCCCATGTGGGAAATTGAGTGGATGAAAAACTGAGCATCCAAGGAAAAGGAGAAGGAGACGCCAAAGGAAAATGACAAAGATAAGAAGAAGTCAAGACAGCCTCCTAACTTTAGAGCAGAAAGGAGAAAGAAAAAGGAAGCTTTCGATGCTACATGGGGACCAACTGATAGTGAATCCGATCATGAAAAGGATTCTGAAGATGATTCACCACTAGCACTAATGGGTATGTCAAACATCAGCTCTGATGAAGAAGACCACCGTTGAGAGTTTAGAGGAAGAGATCCATCAAGGCCACCTGTGTTCAACGAGACTCACTACAAGAACTGGAAGAAACATATGAAGACTTTCTTGCAAGCAGCAGACTATAGTCTGTGGCTGATTGTGAAGAGAGGACCTCATGTTCCTGTAAACAGAGCAGCAAATGGAATCTTGGTGCCAAAGAAGGTGGAAGAACTGGATCCTCAAGACCTGGACTGGTTACAGGCAAATTCCAAGGCAGAATGGTATCTGAGGAGAGGACTTACCTATGATGTGCTTGCAAAAATACTTGAATGTAAGTCTGCCAAGGAAATCTGGGAAAAACTAAAAGAGTCATACACAGATGATAACCAAAAGAAGGACTCGGCTCTCACGGCAACTGATGGAGCTGAAGCTGCTCGTTCAGCAGAGGTATGTCTATCTGATCTTAAGGAAAATTTGCATACATACTCTTCTGAAAACCTCATTCTAATCACTGCCACCTTGATTGAGGGTTATGAAAAGGAGAAACTTGAAAAAGACAAATTAACTGAAGAGCTAACTGGTCTTAGAGCCAAGCACAAGAGCCTCCTAGAACAGAACACTGAACTTGAAGAAATCAATGCTATCTTGAAAGGGCAGACTCTTGTGTCAAACTCTAAGATCACTGAACTAGAATTGGAATGCAATCAGTTAAGAGAGAGTGCAAACGGTAAGCAAGTAATATATGAAGTTCAAATCTTTCCGGAAAATGAATTGAAAAGAGCTAATGAGATTTTGTATCAGGAAACTGAAAAGAACAGGATTTTAAATCAAAAGGTTGAAAAATCAAAATTTGAGCTTACTAGACTGACTAAATGGAATAAATCATCGGAGGCAATGAACTGGGTTCTTGAAAATCAAAACAAAGGAAAACAAGGGTTAGGATTCAAGAAACCATTGCCTCCATATAACCCTAAGAGCAAGTATGTGGGGTTACCTTGCAACATGTTGTGTACCTTTTGTGGTGAAACTGGACATGTCAAACAAAAATGCATAAATGTCAGCAAGGCAAAGGCCAAGAATAAAAGAAGTGTTCTACCTAAATGGGCTAGACAGGATCTGATTTATCCATTCTCTCGTAAGAAGGGACCCAAGCTTGTCTGGGTTCCTAAGGCTAACCTCTAATTTGTTTTGCAGGCTGGAGTGAGGGAGAACAACTCAAGTTGGATTCTTGATAGTGGTTGTTTAAGGCACATGACAGGAGATAGAAGAAACTTTCTCTCACTCGCAGCATTTCAAGGAGGCAGTGTGGCCTTCGGAGGAGGAAAAAGTGGTCAAATCATGGGAATTGGAAAGATTGGGAGAACTCTGGATCATGCAATTGAAAATGTGTATTGTATTGACGGTCTCAGACACAATCTGCTGAGCATCTCCCAACTATGTGATAGAGGTAACGAAGTGTGTTTCTTGTCTGTAGGATATATTGTGAAGAACCTACAGAGTGGAGAAACTGTTATGGAAGGAAAGAGAGTGAACAATGTATACAAAGCATCGCTGAAGTCACTACCTGAAAATAACTTAACATGCTTGAATGTGCAAGAAAGTGACTCTCAGCTGTGGCACAAAAGAATGGGTCATGCAAGTCTCTCACAACTGAACAAGCTTGTATCGAAGGAGCTGGTTCGTGGATTGCCAAGCAAGAGATTTGAAAACATAAAAATGTGTGATGCCTGTGTGAGGGGAAAGCGTGTGAAATCATCCTTTAAATCCAAGAAGGTGGTAAGTACATCAAAGCCACTGGAACTGTTGCATATGGATCTGTGTGGACCTATGAGAGTCAGGAGTAGAGGAGGAAAGAGATTCGTGTTCGTGATTGTTGATGACTACTCTAGGTATACATGGACCCTGTTCTTGGCATCTAAAGATGAAGCTTTTGACAGTTTTAAAGACTGGGCTGGTGTAGTGCAGAAAAGGTTAAGTCTAGAACTCATTAGCATTAGATCTGATCATGGAACTGAGTTTAAAAACTCAAGATTTTTTGAGTACTGTGCAAAGAACAGCATAGATCATAACTTCTCTGCACCAAGAACTCCCCAACAAAATGGTGTGGTTGAAAGGAAGAACAGGTCCCTGGAGGATATGGCTAGGACTATGTTGTTGTCAAGTGGGCTTGCAAGAAACTTTTGGGCTGAAGCAATAAATACTGCATGCTACTTGCTGAACAGATGTTCCATAAGAGCAATTCTTGACAAGACCCCATATGAGTTACTCAGAGGAAGAAAACCAAATATTGCTCACCTGAGACCCTTTGGCTGTAAATGTTTTGTTCACAACAATGGCAAGGAACCCTTGGGGAAGTTCGATGCTAGGAGTGATGAAGCAATATTTCTTGGCTATTCTACTCAAAACAAAGCATACAAGGTGTTTAACAAAAGAACACAAACAATGGAAGAAAGTATGCATGTTGTATTTGATGAATCAGATAAGGCACTGTGGGAGATTGAGGCAGAAGATCAAGTGATTGGCCTAAGTAGGGAAGAAGGTGAAAATGAACTGGAAGATTCAGAAGACAAGGAGACATCAGGTGAAAATCCAAGCACATTAGAACAAGGAGTCAACTTGACAGGGGGAACCTCTGATGAAGCTGACGATCCAGCAGGTCCGGAAGAACCCCTCCAGGATAATGCTGCAGGTTCTTCCAGTCATATTCAACTCAGGCCATGGAAACATCAAAGCTCCCACCCTTTGGAGAATGTTCTATCTGAATTGGATACAGGAATCATGACCAGGTCAGCCTTGAAGAACTTCTGTGCTTTCTTTGCCTTCCTCTCATCTTTGGAACCAAAGAATGTAAAAGAAGCTCTAGAAGACCCAGATTGGATTCTAGCCATGCAGGAGGAGCTTCATCAATTCGAAAGAAGCAAGGTGTGGCACCTAGTCCCTAAACTAAAGGACAGATCAATAATAGGAACAAAATAGGTATTCAGGAACAAACTGGATGAGTATGGTATAGTGACAAGAAACAAGGCAAGGTTAATAGTTCAAGGTTACAGTCAGGAAGAAGGAATAGACTATGATGAAACCTTTGCACCAGTTGCAAGGATGGAGGCCATCAGGATGCTGATTGCTTTTGCTACATATATGGAGTTTATGCTATACCAGATGGATGTAAAGAGTGCCTTCCTAAATGGCTACCTGAATGAAGAAGTCTATGTGATACAGCCACCAGGCTTTGTGAACAATGAATTCCCTGATCATGTTTACAAACTGGACAAGGCTCTTTATGAATTGAAGCAAGCCCCTAGAGCCTGGTATGAAAGACTCTCAGGATTCCTATTGAAGAATGGTTTCTCGAGAGGGAAGATTGACAACACATTATTCCTCAAGAAGAAAGGAAAAGATCTATTGGTTGTTCAAGTGTATGTCAATGATATCATCTTTGGAGCCACTGATGAGGAGCTATGCAAAGGATTTGCTGATCTGATGGGAAGTGAATTTGAGATGAGCATGATGGGCGAACTAAATTTCTTCCTTGGGTTGCAGATAAAGCAAATGCCTGAAGGGACTATGATTCATCAGCAAAAATATGTCAAGGAACTACTGAAGAAATTTGACATGGAGGGAGCAAAAGAAATGACTACTCCCATTGCACCTAGGACGAAGCTGGATTTGGATGAACTAGGTCCTTCGACAAACGAGACAAAATATAGAGGAATCATAGGTTCACTCCTCTATCTCACAGCCAGTCGACCTGACATCGTATACAGTGTAGGACTGTGTGCTAGATTTCAGTCCAAGCCCAATGAGTCACATTTGACAGCTATGAAGAGGATCCTGAGATACTTGAAAGGAACTCAGGACCTTTGTCTTTGGTACCCAAGGGGAGGTACTTTTGAACTAATTGGTTTTGCTGATGCAGATTATGCAGGTCATTTGGTGGATAGGAAAAACACGTCGGGAATGGCACACTTTCTTTGTCCTTGTTTGGTCTCTTGGGCTACAAAGAAGTAAAACTCAGTTGCCCTATCTACTGCTGAAGTTGAGTATGTAGCAGCTGCATCATGTTGCTCACAACTGCTATGGATCAAACAACAATTGGAGGACTTTGGTATCAAATGTGGAGCATTGCTAATTTTTTGTGACAACACTAGTGCAGTGAATATTGCCAAGAACCCAGTCCAACACAAAAGAACCAAGCACATTGATATTAGGCACCATTTTCTTAGAGATAATGTGGAAAAGGGTCTGATTACTATAAATTCGTGCAGGACTGAAGATCAAATTGCTGATATATTCACCAAAGCACTGAACAAGGTACAGTTTGAGAGGAACAGGTTGGAATTAGGGATGACCAAAATACAAGGATGACTCAGCAGGTGATCCCTCTATGATTGGTTAGTTAAGTATTCAACTGTCCATGTTTAAAATTCTGCCATTACCGTCCAGTCTAACCTTGTACTTTATTAAGTATACTTGTTCAGTCTTTGAGCACCAAGTGAGAATAATGTGATCCCATGAAGAACCTGCTATGTACTGAGAAGGAACCGACTGAAGCATGAGGAATCATGTCCAGGTACAGTCACACTACCCCACATGATAGAAGTCATAACTGAAATTAAATTGTCAATTATACGTGTGTCAAGGGAGATCCTCCATGTTCCTGTAACTGTCCTAAATTATAGGAACACATTCCTTTTTGGGATAGAATTCTATTTGACTTGTTTGGACCCCACTACTTGAAAAGGCTATATCAAATGAGTCCATAACCGTCAAATCTATAACTCTTCCCGGTTTTCAAAAATTTCAAAAAGCTGCTTCTCTACTTTATTTCATTATTTATTTGTCTTCCTAGAAGTTGTCCAATCACCAAAACCCTTCCCTTTTGTTGATACACACAGAACCCACTCACCCAACTACTTCTCTTCTTCCACACCAAAATTCTCTCCCAAAACCTAAAACTGAAAAAAATTCTTGAATTCTCAGTTTAAAATCTTCACCATGTCTACAAAACCACCCCCATCCACTCTCGCACAAAGAATCGCTAGGGCCAGAACAAAATTTCTCCACAAGGGCGACAAGAAATTGGTCAAGAAGATGAGGTCAAGAGCCGTGCCTACTACGCCCATTGCACAAAGTTCATCGGAATCACCTTCTGAGGTAATCCATGATCTTATTACATCTACTCCTGTTGGTTTAGTAGAAATAAAAAGCCCTGGTACGACGGACACTGAAACCCTAGTAACATGACTAGATAAAATTATAGGAGTTGTAGAGCATGATGACAGAACAGATAGGGGGAACCCAGGTGAAACACAACAAAAGTGTGGACAGGATGAACTTAGGGAAAACTTACATGTGCCTTTGGTTGAAAAGACATGTGTGGGGTTGGGTATAGCAGAAAGAGTGAAAGAACAACTAAGGGAACATGATCTTGTTGAGTCCCTTAGAGAAAGTGAAATGGAACCTTGTAAAAATGTTGGGGGTACTGAGAATAATGAGGAAGGATCTGTTCCAAAAGGTCCAGTAGTTGGAGAATCTGGTCTTGCTGAAGCTTCCAAGGATTTGTGTCAAGAGCCTGTCTCTTGCCCAGATCCTACTGAGGCTGATGATGCAGACCTAAACTGGACAGATTCTGAAGAAGAAGAGAATGAAGGGATTATGTTAGAAAAAGCTGAAAATGAAGAGGTTACTAAGAAAGCAGAAGAATCAAAGAGGAAAAGAAAGTTTAGTGAGGAGGATGAGAGACTGGCATGTGAGGAAGAAGAAGATTACGCCAACCCATTTTATAACTGTTACCATACTGATTTCGATTCTGACCCTGTGATCTGTTCTGATTACCCACATAATATTCTGACTCTGGGTTAGATGGACAAACCTCAGTACTATGATCCTCACCACACACCTCACAAAACGTCTGAATATGTTGCACTGGAGCTAATGGTGATTTTGCTTGGAGAGTCAGCTTGCTGATTTGATTAGAAATAGCGTCCATCTTCGCTCGCAGCTCTGAAATTGCATCCAATTGAAGTATCCCAGCAGCTTTCTGCGTATTAGCCCTGCTAACACCCTCAAATTGTGTCGTAGCTCTGCCATCACCCTGCCAATCAAGATTGCTCTGCGAAAACTTGTCAAGGAATTCATAGATCTGATCAAAATTTAAAGCCAGCACTTGGCCTCCAGCAGCAGCATCAACCACAATCTTAGTGTGTTGGTTCAACCCCTCAACAAAGGAGTATGCAATAACCTCATTAGATTGGTTGTGATGTGGACAGTCTCTCAATAGCGCTTTGAATCTCTCCCAGGCTCCATACAATGATTCTCCTTCTAAGTGTCTGAAGGACATAATTTCGCTCCTCAACCTGGCCGTCTTGGCAGACGGATAAAACTTAGCCAAGAATTTCTTAGCCAAATCCTCCCAAGTAGTGATAGACCCAGGCTTCTCAGCCTTTAACCACTTCTTTGCTGCCCCAATCAATGAAAATGGGAACAAAGTCATACGCACATAATCAGTAGGCACACCCGATGGTGTATAAGTATCACTGATCTCCAGAAAGTTTTGAATGTGTTGCTGCGGATCCTCATGTAGGAATCCCCCATATTGCCCCGTCACATGCAGCAACTGAATCATGCCGGGCTTGATCTCAAAGTGCCCGGTAATAGCGGGCTTCACAATACTTGACGCTACTCCTCCTAGGCTAGGAAGAGCAACATCTTGCATTGCTACTGCTTGTTCTTCAGCCATTTCAACAGGTAGAGAGGCAAGTACGATTGCTAGTGCTTCTCGATCTCTCGCTTCTCTTTTCGCCCTTCTCAAGGTTCTTTCAGGCTCGAGATCAAAAGGTGCGAGTAATTCATCCTTTTTATTCCTTTGCATTCAAAACCTATTGCCTGAAACAGCACAAGAAACTCAACAAAAAATTAAACCTTAATAGAAATTAAGTAATCGTTCAAAAAGAAAATAGTCCGTAATTTGTAGTAATTAAAGTGCTAGAGGTGTAGTCAAGCAATGAGAAATACTTTGGTTGTTAACAATATTATTAAGAGGACGGTCCAGGGCCTGAGTTACGAACAATCCAGTTGATGTATCCAATTGATTCCACTTCTTAAATCCTGGGTTACTAACTGATAGAGTAAATATAACTGTGAAAACCTTTCAGTTCTTCACAGTCTATGCAAGCTACTTCAATCCCTATATGTCTATGGGTTAAATCACATGCACGCATTAACGATTCATGTAATGAGTTAAACTAGGCAAGCAAGTATATGTCTATCCTACTCGCAAATTGGTTCCCCGATGCCCGGGTTCACAAACTAGTTCTATTCTTTCTTATTACGTAATTAAATTCCCTCTTTCGAGTTCAATCAAAAAACCATAGATGATGTATAATTATCGAGCTCTAACAATTACACATATGAAATCAAGAAAGAATAAGTAACCCGTTATGGGATTCAATCAATGGGAATCAATCTTCAACAATCAACTTTCATGTAATACTCTAACCCTAGAACGTAAAGTTTAGCCACACATATTCATAATCACAAGGCAAAGATTTGGTGTAATAATGAAGTAAATGATGTAATAGATGAAAGATTAGGAATAAACCCTTGTTCAATGAGTATGTTGCTCTCAATATTGCTCCAAAGTATCAACTCCCTCTCAAAAACTAAGTAAAAGACTATTTATAGTATTTACAAACACCTAGTAATAAGTTAGACCCAATACTAGACGGAATATGAAGTGAAAAACCGCACAAGGGGCGCTATAACGGGCGCCCCACGCCTCGGAAAGCGCCAAAACAACCAGTAGCCGTCAGATTTTGAGCGCCTTTGGGGCGCGCCACTTGAGTAACCGCGCTGGGCACTGGGCGCCATAGCTGGCGCGCCACGTGCCCCACAGCGCCCAGCCAAAAAGTGTGTTTTCTTGGTCCGAAATCTTGCTCGTGTCGTGCCCTCGTGTGCTCAATCCAATCCTCAATCATCCTCCTATCAATTCTTGCTCACTCAGGCTCCAAAAAGCTCCAAATGCACTGCGTAACAACCTACACACGCACGACATCAAATTAGTATAAAACCATATTCACAAACTATCAAACGAGTGCAAAACAAGCTCAAACGTGCGGAAATATTAAGGAAACGTTGGCATAAAATGCCAAACATCACCACCCTACACTTGAACCTTTGCTCGCCCTCGAGCAAGTCACATCTCACTTCCCAACCTAGGTAAAATAGGTCTTCCTATGACTATGGTTGATACCGACCATTAAACCAATGCACACATGACTACTATGAATCCACAACATGCCAACAAATTATCAAGATAAAAAATATAAGAACAACCACCCCAAAATAGCTCGAATGCACAAACTCAACTCAATGCAACCATGCTCCTACAAAAGAACACCTATCTACTCAATCAAGAACCATCAACTTCACCTATTTCATGCAAACCACGTGCCCTCACCAATATGAAGCAAAAGAGTGCCCCACAAAAATCACACACAAAATCAATATCATGAATAGAACGGGGGCAATACAAATGAATTCACTCACTCTCATGAAAGTCTCACATGTCACACACAACGTACCATAGGCTTGCCCGTAGTGTAGGACTCCACTAATGTAAGCTCACTCCAATCGGGATTAACTAGGACTTTAGAAAGGTCGTAATGTAGGCTAAGGGGCGGGTATGATACATTTGGTAATAGTGACTACCTCCCTAAGCACTTTAATACATCACATTCAAGTTAAGCATCAATCTCATCAAGCCACCCAACCAACACTTCTACACATACACCTTCTCACAAGTAGCATTTTTCTATTAAGCACACACTAGCAAGGAATGAATATCTTTTTCTCTTTTTATTTCTTTTTCCACAATTTTTTTCTTTTTCTTTTCTTTTTTCAACTTTGCTATTTTTTCTTTTCTTTTTTTTTTCCTTTCAATTTCATCCAACCTAGCGAAGCTTTTCACTACTTCACAAATTTTACAATAATCCCTCTTCATTAGCTCCACTCAAAAACCTCCCAAAATCCAACCACAACTCCCACATAACAACACAATATCAATAAAGTGCTTAAGGAGTAAAGGGCCAAAAGAGTCAATTTAGAACAAATGGGTAGGCTCGGGGTGTGGATACCAACAAAAAGGGTCAAAGAAATCACAACAACAATTTTTTCCAAGGTATATATGTAAGGGTAGGCAAATCAAAAGAAGGCCTTGTATCATTTCCCGACTAGTGCGAACCTAGGATTTCTCTTTGCACACACACGGGGCAAGTTCTAGACATTAACATGCAACATGGAGTAAACAAGAACATGCCTCACACACACCTCGCACATGGTCCACACAAAAAAGTTCCATCAACAACTCTCAACTAAGCATATAGAATGCAACTTCTGGAAATTTAAGCACTCATGCACAAAGGCTCACAATCAAGTCAAGCTAGCGGACTCAAGCATCTCAAGGGGGTCGTTCCATGTTTTTCCTAGGCATGCATCAAATTAAAACCCAAGGACACCACAAATAGCACATGCAATCAAGTTCAAGTCCACCGGTATTAAACAAATCAAAGGCACCTAGCATTCTACCCCTTTCCTTCGTCTAGGGTCATCTACAACTAACTATCCTAATCCTAAAAATAAAAATACTACCCGGTTCAAAGGCCTCCCCGTAGAAAAGAACCGAGGCCATAAGAAAAACCACGGGGTGGATGACATGTACCACTAATAAAACTAAAAGGAAATTTTTTTTGGAATTTTTCATTGGTTTTCTAATTTTTTTTTCTTTTTTTTTTTCATATATTAAAGTAAGAAATAAATCAAAATAAAGTCAAGTGAAAGAAGAAAAATCCTATGGTACATGCATCCTAACCTCAAAAAAAAAAAAAAAAAAAAAAAATAGATAAAGGGCAGTACCCCACCCCACAGTTAAACTAAGCAATGTCCCAGTGCGACAAAGAAGTATGTGCAAAAGTAAAAGTACAAGAAAACTGCCCTGAAATCCGGGTGGTGCGCAGGAGTGTGGACGTAATCCTCCTCCTCATTAGAGCCACCGCCCTCAGCATTAGACGCCTCGACCTCACTGTCCGGTTCGTTAGCAACAACATCCGAATCAGTGTTCTCATCCTCCTCCGGAGACACCTCTCTAGCTCGAGTCCTGCCTAGCAGACCCTTCGAGGTCTCCAGTAGAGGGACAACGCGATCAATAGCAGCAAAATCTACGCTCGACCGCCGGGCCATCTCCTCCATCATCATGTACTGACGCGCAGTCAAGTTGGCGTCTGCCTCCCGCCACTCATCTACCGTCAGTTTCACCGGCGCCGTAGTGGTCACACCCTTGGCCGAAGCAATATCAAAAGGCTTCCCTATGTCAGGGACAATGCGATCCCCAATCTCATCTACGGGGACGCCAGACTGCTCCAAGTAGCGGGTCAAGATGTTCCTAAAGTATAAGCGACTACATGAATCGGACTTCCGTTGCTCTTTCATCACGCGCAACATGTAGTAGCCTATGTTCACCGGCCTCCCAGTCATAAAGAAGTACACCATGCACGCCCGAGTCTTGGTGACCTCGGAATAATGGGAAGATGGTAGTATACGTGCATTAATAAACCGCATCCACACACGGGCCGGTTTAAGAAACTGCGAGAAGTACATGAACTTGTGTCTTCCGGTGGCAGTGCGCTCCCACTTGTGAGTGGAGCCCTCGCCACATAAGGTATCCCGCAGAGCCTTGTAGTCAGGCTTTTTGATGTACTCCCTCAGATCATCATAGTCGGGGTCCTCGACCCCCAAAAAGGCATTCAATGCCGTAGGATCCAACTTCACTTTCACTCCCCGCACTGTCACCATATCATCTTCTTCCCATGCTTCCTCCGGCTCCCAGTTGGCATACAATTCTTGCACCAAATCCAAGTTGGCGTGCCCCGAACTCTCAAACACCGAGTCCCACTTTAGAGCAATGATCGCCTCGGCCACACTTCTAAATTTTTGCATCACTCGTCTTTTATCAATGGCTTGCTCGGGTATGTACCCCACAAGCCGCACACTCTTATACCATGTTTGACATTCACCCTTCTTAACAAAAGGGATGCCATAACGGGTCTTTCCTCCAGGACGTGGTATCGGCACTGCGTCCTTAGGAATCTTAGCCTTGCCTTTAGCCTTTGGTTTGGCCTTGGGCTTGGCCGGTGCCTTGCCCTTTTGCTTTGTAGTGGAAGGCCCGGCTTGAAGTATTCTCCTCGGGCCCGCAGCGGAGGAAGAGCTCTTGCTCGGCAAAGGAGTAGTCACCATGGTACCTATACAACAATAAAAGATCAATGTGAGATGGCTAGATAGGCACCAAAACTATACAATGCAAGCTCAATTGGTGGGGTACCACCCCACACTTATCACACATTCTATGTGTCAAGCATTCAACTCAATGGCACGAGCAACCCCACACTTAAGCAAAACTAGCTTCGGGCAAAGTATGCCACGTTTTTGAATTTTCAAGATTAAGCTAGTGTGGGTGCATCATGATCAATTCTTATATGTGTGCAACACCTAATGTCCATTAGAAGCCTAAGGAATGCATTGCTACTCAAGAATTCACAATGTTATTGAATTTTTATCATTGAGGCTTTTTCACAAACACTTGGTGTGCACACTTTGAAACTAGCAATTTCTATGAGTTTTGGAGTGTGCCAACCCTCCCAAATTGTTGGGAGATCTCTTTTTACAAGTCACAAGTCATCTATCTAGCATCATTAGCAATTTAAGCACAACAAGCATGAATTTTATGAGTAAACTTGTAACTAGCTAAGAAATCACCCATGAACAAGAATAAGTGCAACTTACATGTTAATGAAGAGAAGAAGGGAAGAATTGACTTACTTGAATGTGTTAGAGTGGATTGCACTAGATTTGGAGTGATTCCAAGTGTTAGAGGTGAATTGGTGAGTGATTAGAGAGTAATTGGAATGAAAATAGTGAAGAATTAGGTGTTAGGATCGGGTATAAGGGGATGGGGGAAACCGGGTCGCGGGTCAAAACCCGTTTGACCCGGAAAACTTACAAAAATTACAACGGGTGCGTTAGGCCCCGCGGCGCGGGCCCAACGCGGTAGGATTTCCTGGCTCACTGGTTGCCTTGGTGCGGTGGGGGGCGCGGGGAGCTTCCCAACGTGCCAGGCCTCTTTTCTTCAGCTTTTATTTGGCGCTTTGGGAGGCGCGGGGCACTCCTGAACGCGCCCGAGCACGTTTTTTCGCACCGATTTTCGATTCCAAGTGTAAACCCAAGCGTGGGACATGTCTCGAGACGTCCCGTACCCCTCAATGCATTAATTTCACCTTGTTTATCTCACCCGATTCCTACAACAACGACACACAAAAACAACAAACTATGTGACACTATAAAACAAAAAATACTAACTATTACCAGTACAAACTCGGGTTGCCTCCCGAGAAGCGCCTTATTTAGCGTCGTGGCACGACGGGTATGGATCAAGGGTCCCTCAAAGTAATTGAAGTGCGGTGATTCACCGCACCTTCCCAATATCGTTTCACCCGTTGACCATTAACCAAAAATGTGTTCTCAGAATCCGGGGCTCTCAATTCAACCGCTCCATGTGCGGTAACACGAACAACTTCAAAAGGCCCCGACCATCTCGACTTCAACTTGCTCGGAAATAATTTCAACCTCGATTTGAACAACAATACAAGCTGCCCGGGCTCAAAAGAACGACACTCAATGTGCTTATCATGCCATTTCTTTGTCCGTTCCTTGTATAGTTTCGCATTTTCATACGCATAGAAACGGAACTCTTCATGTTCATGCAATTGGAGCATCCTCTTCTCACCCGCTAAGGCCATGTCAAGGTTGAGCTTTTGAATTGCCCAATACGCCTTATGCTCTAATTCAACCGGCAAGTGACGGGCCTTACCATAAACAAGCCTATATGGAGAGGTTCCAATAGGTGTTTTGAATGCGGTTCGATAGGCCCAGAGAGCATCATCTAACTTCATAGCCCAATCTTTCCTCGAGGCATTCACAGTCTTCTCAAGGATTTGCTTGATCTCTCTATTAGACACTTCCACTTGGCCACTAGTTTGGGGATGATAAGCAGTAGCCACCTTGTGGCGAACCCCATACTTAGCCAACAATTTATTGAACAACTGGTTACAAAAGTGCGTACCTTCATCACTGATTATAGCCCGCGGTGTCCCAAAATGAGTGAAAATATTCTTCTTCACAAACTTCACCACCACACTCGCATCATTTGTTGGAAGTGCAATAGCTTCCACCCATTTGGACACATAATCAACTGCTACTAGGATGTACTTATGGCCCATTGAATGTGGGAATGGACCCATAAAATCAATACCCCAACAATCAAACAGCTCAATCTCCAAGATATTGTTCAAAGGCATCCCGTGACGCCTAGTAATAGTCCCCGTTCTTTGGCAACGATCACATTGCTTCACTAATGCGTGAGCATCTTTAAATAAAGTAGGCCAAAAAAAACCAGATTGGAGTACCTTTACAGCTGTTCGATCTCCACCAAGGTGGCCACCATAAGGAGAGAAATGGCAGCTCTGTAGAATCGGCTCTACTTCTTCCCTTGGAATGCATCTCCTAGCTAGTTGATCAACTCCTATCTTGTACAAATAGGGCTCATCCCACACATAAAATCTACTCTCATGAAGGAGTTTACGCTTCTGCTCAGCAGTTGCCCCAGGGGGATACACATTACTCACAAGTAAATTTACCATGTCAGCATACCATGGCACCTCTGCTGCATCAAGAGCAAAAAGTTGCTCATCAGGAAATACCTCTTTAATCTCGGGCCCTTCATCTACATGATCTCTATTCTCCAGCCTTGACAAATGATCAGCAACTTGATTCTCAGTCCCCTTGCGGTCTCGAATTTCAACATCAAACTCTTGCAATAGGAGAACCCATCTAATGAGTCTAGGCTTGGAGTCCTTCTTTTCAAACAAATACCGGATTGCGGCATGATCAGTGTAGACAACAACATGAGTGCCAACCAAATAAGATCTGAACTTATCAAAAGCATAAACTACGGCTAGCAACTCCTTCTCAGTGGTGGTGTAATTTGACTGGGCTGCATCAAGCGTCTTGCTTGCATAATAGATGGAGTGAAAGATTCTTCCAATTCTTTGGCCTAGAACAGCCCCAATAACATTATCACTCGCATCACACATCAATTCAAACGGTAAAGACCAGTCAGGAGCAATGATGATTAGTACGGTCACCAACCTTTTCTTCAACTCTTCAAATGCCTTGAGACAAGCATCATTAAACACAAATTTCACATCCTTCTCCAACAATTTGCACAAGGGAGTAGAAATTTTGGAGAAGTCCTTTATGAAACGTCTATATAACCTTGCATGTCCCAAGAAACTACGCACCCCCTTAACAGAGATAGGTGGTGGTAATTTCTCAATAGCCTCAATCTTTGCTTTATCAACCTCAATCCCTTGCTTTGACACCTTGTGCCCAAGTACTATGCCTTCTTGAACCATAAAGTGACATTTTTCCCAATTCAGCACAAGATTTGTTTCTTCACAACGGCTCAGCACAACATCAAGATTTCTCAAACAGTCATCAAAAGAGTCACCAACCACTGAAAAATCATCCATAAATACCTCCACAAATTTTTCCACCATGTCAGTGAAAATAGCCATCATGCACCGCTGAAAAGTCCCCGGAGCATTACACAACCCAAAGGGCATCCTCCTAAATGCATAGGTGCCATATGGTCAAGTAAAAGTAGTCTTCTCTTGGTCTTCAAGGGCTATCACAATTTGATTGTAGCCCGAATGCCCATCCAAGAAACAGTAATATTCATGCCCTGCAAGTCTATCCAGCATCTGATCAATAAAGGGAAGTGGGAAGTGATCCTTCCTGGTGGCCTTGTTCAACTTCCTATAGTCAATGCAAATTCGCCACCCTGTAACAGTTCTTGTAGGAATCAACTCATTGTGCTCATTCTTCACCACTGTCATGCCCCCCTTCTTAGGAACACATTGCACTGGACTCACCCACTTGCTGTCAGAGATAGGAAAAATAATACCAGCATCCAGCCATTTGATGACTTCTTTCTTCACCACCTCCTTCATAATTGGATTTAGCCTCCTCTACTGCTCTATGGATGGTTTATGATCTTCCTCCAAGAGAATTTTGTGCATGCAAAAAGAAAGACTAATCCCTCTAATATCAGCAATAGTCCAGCCAATAGCTCTTTTGCGCTCTCGCAATACCCGCAACACCTTCTCAACCTGCACATCAGACAACAAAGAAGAAAGGATCACGGGTAAAGTATTAACTTCACCCAAATAAGCATAACGTAAATGCTTGGGTAAAGGTTTGAGCTCATGATTAGGAGCTTTCTCAATAGACGGTTTAGTAGGAGTTAAGGTCAACGGTCTATCAAGCTCCTCAAATTTCTTCCACCCTGGGATGAATCTACTCTGCATATTAAGAACCTCCAAATACTCCTCAATATCATCATCCTTCAGGATATCATCATCATCACATAAGAGTGCCCGTTCTAAAGAATCAACATTAGAAGCCAAAAATGACCTCTCATCAGCAGTCAACTCATCATCTACCACTTTTACCATGGACAACTCTTCATAATGAGAAGGAAGCTGGGTAGCTCTAAACACATTAAACACAGCTTCTTCCCCATTTACCTTCATAATCATCTTTCCAGCTCTGACTCTGATAACAGCATCAGCAGTAGCCAAAAATCCTCTTCCCAAGATGAGAGGAACCTCAGGGTCAGCTTCATAATCAAGAATAATAAAATCAACGGGTAGTATAAACTGACCCACTTGTACAAGCACATCCTCAATAATCCCCTCGGGGCATGTCAAAGATCTATCAGCCAGCTGCAGGGTCACAGTAGTGGGTCGGGGTTCACCCAGGCCTAGCTTCCTGAAAACTGAATAAGGCATTAAATTCACACTAGCACCCAAATCACATAAAGCACGACCAACCTCATGTTCCCCAATTTTCAAGGGGATGGTGAAACTGCCAGGGTCCTTCAATTTCTGAGGAAGCTTGCTTCTAACTCTGGAACTACACTCCTCAGTGAGTGCAACTGTCTCAAACTCAGTCAGTCTTCTCTTGTTAGCAACAATATCCTTGATGTATTTAGCATATTTGGGAACATCCCGCAAAAGCTCCACCAAAGGAATATTTACCTGAATC
Source organism: Petunia secreta (assembly GCA_029990175.1). Lineage (NCBI taxonomy): Eukaryota > Viridiplantae > Streptophyta > Magnoliopsida > Solanales > Solanaceae > Petunia > Petunia secreta. The sequence goes on from JARKIP010000010.1 coordinate 17,943,378, forward strand.
TGACTCAATATCTCCAAGAATTTCTTGCATGCTGCATCAACTTTCTGCTTCTGAAGCCTCTGAGGGAAAGGTGGTGGTGGTCTCACAATAGCAGACTCGGGCTGCTTTGCTATTACTGTCTCTGCTTCTTTCTCCACTTCCCTATCAACATTTGGCTCTAGCTCACCAACAGGCTTCCTTGGCTTTGGGGGCACTTCTTCTAAAGCTCTTCCACTCCTCAAAGTAACTGCTTGCACAAATTCTTTAGGATTCTTCTCTGTATCACTCGGTAAAGCACCCCGAGGTCTATTATTTTGTGCTCCAGCAAGCTGCCCCAATTGTCTCTCAAGATCTTTCTGCGCACTGCTCAAATCTTTAATTGTTTGTGCCTGAGATGCTGAATCATCCATGAGCTTTTGCTGTCCTGCAAGAAGTTTCCTAAGCATATCCTCCATTGCATTAGATTGCTGTGGTTGAGCCTGTGACTGTGACCCCTGCTGTGGTGCACTGCTTTGATTAATTTGGGGTCTCTCATTACCCTGAAATTGCTCACGGGTATCCCTCCATGAAAAATTTTGGTGATTACGCCAACCCGTATTATAACTGTTACCATACTGATTTCGATTCTGACCCTGTGATCTGTTCTGATTACCCACATAATATACTGACTCTGGGTTAGATGGACAAACCTCAGTACTATGATCCTCACCACACACCTCACAAAACGTCTGAATTTGTTGCACTGGAGCTAATGGTGGTTTTGCTTGGAGAGTCAGCTTGCTGATTTGATTAGAAATAGCGTCCATCTTCGCTCGCAGCTCTGAAATTGCATCCAATTGAAGTATCCCAACAGCTTTCTGCGTATTAGCCCTGCTAACACCCTCAAATTGTGTCGTAGCTCTGCCATCACCCTGCCAATCAAGATTGCTCTGCGAAAACTTGTCAAGGAATTCATAGATCTGATCAAAATTTAAAGCCAGCACTTGGCCTCCAGCAGCAGCATCAACCACAATCTTAGTGTGTTGGTTCAACCCCTCAACAAAGGTGTATGCAATAACCTCATTAGATTGGTTGTGATGTGGACAGTCTCTCAATAGCGCTTTGAATCTCTCCCAGGCTCCATACAATGATTCTCCTTCTAAGTGTCTGAAGGACATAATTTCGCTCCTCAACCTGGCCGTCTTGGCAGACGGATAAAACTTAGCCAAGAATTTCTTAGCCAAATCCTCCCAAGTAGTGATAGACCCAGGCTTCTCAGCCTTTAACCACTTCTTTGCTGCCCCAATCAATGAAAATGGGAACAAAGTCATACGCACATAATCAGTAGACACACCCGATGGTGTATAAGTATCACTGATCTCCAGAAAGTTTTGAATGTGTTGCTGCGGATCCTCATGTAGGAATCCCCCATATTGCCCCGTCACATGCAGCAACTGAATCATGCCGGGCTTGATCTCAAAGTGCCCGGTAATAGCGGGCTTCACAATACTTGACGCTACTCCTCCCAGGCTAGGAAGAGCAACATCTCGCACTGCTACTGCTTGTTCTTCAGCCATTTCAACAGGTAGAGAGGCAAGTACGATTGCTAGTGCTTCTCGATCTCTCGCTTCTCTTTTCGCCCTTCTCAAGGTTCTTTCAGGCTCGAGATCAAAAGGTGCGAGTAATTCGTCCTTTTTATTCCTTTGCATTCAAAACCTATTGCCTGAAACAGCACAAGAAACTCAACAAAAAATTAAACCTGAATAGAAATTAAGTAATCGTTCAAAAAGAAAATAGTCCGTAATTAGTCCCCAGCAACGGCGCCAAAAACTTGTTGCTCCCAACGCACACGCAAGTATACGCGGTCGATAAGTAATAAAGTGATAAATCGAATATCGTTCCCACGAGGACTAAGCAGACTAATACTTCGCAAACAATTCCTACAAACTACTCAGGGATCTTTTTCTTTGGTTGTAAGAGTTTTTATAACTAAATTGCAGTAATTAAAGTGCTAGAGATGTAGTCAAGCAATGAGAGATACTTTGGTTGTTAACAATATTAAGAGGACGGTCCAGGGTCAGAGTTACGAACAATCCATTTGCTGTATCCAATTGATTCCACTTCTTAAATCCCGGGTTACTAACTGACAGAGTAAATGTAACTGTGAAAACCTTTCAGTTCTTCACAGTCTATGCAAGCTACTTCAATCCCTATATGTCTATGGGTTAAATCACATGCACGCATTAACGATTCATGTAATGAGTCAAACTAGGCAAGCAAGTATATGTCTATCCTACTCGCAAATTGGTTCCCCGATGCCCGGGTTCACAAACTAGTTCTATTCTTTCTTATTACGTAATTAAATTCTCTCTTTCGAGTTCAATCCAAAAACCATAGATGATGTATAATTATCGAGCTCTAACAATTACACATATGAAATCAAGAAAGAATAAGTAACCCGTTATGGGATTCAATCAATGGGAATCATTCTTCAACAATCAACTTTCATGTAATACTCTAACCCTAGAACGTAAAGTTTAGCCACACATATTCATAATCACAAGGCAAAGATTTGGTGTAATAATGAAGTAAATGATGTAATAGATGAAAGATTAGGAATAAACCCTTGTTCAATGAGTATGTTGCTCTCAATATTGCTCCAAAGTATCAACTCCCTCTCAAAAACTAAGTAAAAGACTATTTATAGTGTTTACAAACACCTAGTAATAAGTTAGACCCAATACTAGACGGAATATGAAGTGAAAAACCGCACAAGTGGCGCTATAACGGGCGCCCCGCGCCTCGGAAAGCCCCAAAACAACCAGTAGCCGTCAGATTTTGAGCGCCTTTGGGGCGCGCCACTTGAGTAACCGCGCTGGGCACTGGGCGCCATAGCTGGCGCGCCACGTGCCCCACAGCGCCCAACAAAAAAATGTGTTTTCTTGGTCCGAAATCTTGCTCGTGTCGTGCCCTCGTGTGCTCAATCCAATCCTCAATCATCCTCCAATAAATTCTTGCTCACTCAGGCTCCAAAAAGCTCCAAATGCACTGCGTAACAACCTACACACGCACGATATCAAATTAGTGTAAAACCACATTCACAAACTATCAAACGAGTGCAAAACAAGCTCAAACGTGCGGAAATATTAAGGAAACGTTGGCATAAAATGCCAAACATCAAAAAGAAAGCTGAGGAAGTACAAGAAGAGAGTGATGAGGCTGGAAGTTATGTTGAGCCAAGTGATTCTAAAACAGATAGTGAAGCTGAGAACAGGAAGAGAAGGAGAGGCAGTGAGGAAGAAGTTGACAGGGTGGCCGTCTTTTCAAAGCATCAGGTATTGCCTGGCAGCATCTTGCATGACGAGAAGGAATTTCACATGAAGCCACTGCTGAGGATGATTGGTAACCAAGGATGGCTTGGTTTGTTTGCCAACAAAGAGAGAAGGTTGTTTGTTGATGAGATCAGAGAGTTCTACACCAACTGCAGAGTTAATGCCAGGAGAGTGTTCACCACAGTGAAGGGAATTGAGATAGAGTTTGGGAGACCTGAGCTTGGAGTGATTCTTGACATACCTGCTAAAAGTTATTGCAGGTATATAAAATTAAAATGGCCCAAGAGGACTGATGGAGTGACTCCTCTGGATGTAGTCAAGAAGTTTTCAGGAAAACCCAAGCTAAGGAAGGAGAGGAAGGTAGATAAGAAGGAGATGGAACCTGCACACCAGTTGCTGTTTGAGTTTGTGCACAGGTTCCTTCTGCCTAGAGGAGAGAGGAACTGTGAAGCTGGTGCTTTGGACCTGACATACATGGACTTGCTGGATGGGGGGGTAAAAATCAATTTACATGGGCTAATAATTAGACGTATCAAGAGGATTGCATACACAGATCAGAAGCCACATTCTCTTGTGCATTCCTACATCCTCCAGAAGGTACTTGAACATTTTGGGGTTCCCCTGGAAGCTGGGAAGAAGCCGAGCATTCATCAAATGTTTGGGCACGATGCGCTTAAAAATTGTGACTTCTTCAAGGAGAGCAGAGGTTCTAAGAAACCAATGCAGGCCAAGCAAGAGCTAGCTGAGGAAAGTGAGGACTATGGACCTGAGGAGGCCATTGATGCTGTGAAGGAGCTGGAGACTCATGTCCTTGAGGTGAATACAGAAAATGCAGAGCTCCACAGACAGCTGAAGTTGAAGGATCAAGAAATTGATCGTTTGATGATCGACTGCCACAAGTATGAGGCCGAGCTAGTGATGGAAAGGGCCAAGAATACGAAGCAACTTGAGGCCGAGCTAGTGATGGAAAGGGCCAAGAATACGAAGCAACTTGAGGCACTTGTCAAACACTTCAACCTTCAGCTTTGAGTCCTCCTATCCTATCCTCCTATCCCTCTCTCTGCATGTTGTCAATCCCTTCCAATTCTCCCCTGCACATGTGTTGGTTGTTTCAAACAATTTATTTTTCAGTTGTGTACTAATTGATGGGGTTGTGTTGATATCACACCCTGGATAATGGTTTTAATTCCTCTTATGTCTGTGACTGGTTCCTTTTTTAAGTATTTGGTTCTTGATTGGGCCCTTATTTCTGCTTTTGTGTGTTCTTATTACTGACTTGTTGCCTTGTGCTTTAGACTGGATAGTACTGACAGGTTCATGCAGGTATTTGAATCTTTTCGATGATGCCAAAGGGGGGAAGAAGGAAATGTTGGGGGTGTTTATGACCTAATTCATCTGTTTCATTTTTTTCTTGAACTTGCTACTTTTGTTTCTGTGCTTTTACGTTTTTGTCTATTCAGGTTCTTGGGCAACATTTGTTTGTCATCATCAAAAAGGGAGAATTTGTTGAGTGCTGATTTTGAAGAATGACAAACGTAAAGGACTCAGAGGTCTTCACGAAGAACCTAGTCCTTGTAATGAAGGGCACGATCGATCGAAAAGAGTTGCGGGTTGCAAATCCCTGCGGAACTAGGAATAGTGGCGTGTGAATGAATATGCATCCTAGTCAGACTAAAAGAGGCGGTGCCCAGGCTGTGTCTTCGAAGTGTGAAAAGGAGTTGGACTTCAACAAGGAAAAGAGTTACTAGGAATCCTGTCTTACCATAATTACAAGGATTCCTTGTAGGACTCAACTAGGGTTTCAAGACCCGTATAAATACAAGTAGTTGATACAGCCGTAAAGCAGTTATTCACAAACAGAGTGTTGAGAGCATACAAAGGCAATCTAGCATCTTTCTACGTGAGTAAACTGAAGAAGGCAACTGGCGTGCTTGTAGTGTATTGAATCTAGATATTCTGTCTACGTTCATTGAGTTGTAAGTTGTCTTAGTTTGAGCGTTCATGGTTTTTACCTATTGGCTTATTGCAGAAGCATATGTATTAGGTGAACTCGTGTGTAATTACTTGAAAAGCTAGAGTTTAGCTTTGAGTAGTGATTAGGGTCTAGAGTGTAGCCCCTTGGTTACAGAGTTTGTAATCAGAAACTTGCTCATTGTGTTAGTGGATTGAGTTCTAAAATCCCAGAGTGTGGGTCGTGGTTTTTCTCCCTTGAGCAAGGAGTTTTCCACGTAAAATCCTTGTATTTTCTGTGTGTGTAGTTGTGGTGTGTTGCAGTGATTGAAACAGTATAATTGCGAAGGTAAGAACTGGGTTCTACATTTAGAAGAACCAGGTTCTTGAAACGAAAAACGGTAGACACTATTCAATCCCCCTTCTAGTGTCTTTAGGAGGTGCATAGATTATAACATATACCCCCACAATTAGTACGCCTCAACTCTAATAAGGTTTAATTGGTTTTATATATATATATATATATATTCTTTGACGTGTTTTAGAGTCCTTCCTTTATTTGGGCATGAGACTGCTAATTGAGTAAGCTGACACATCGGTACCCTATAAATATGGACATAAGTCATTTCCCTACAGCTATCATAAGTTTCTATTAACCTTCAGTACTGAAAGATTTCCTCAAACCAATCTCTAATTATCTTTAATCTCTTTTATGCAAGTATATACCACTCACCAAAAGGCATTTCCCAAGATTTTTTTTTTCATGAAGAATGATTTTTGTCATACCAAATGCACTTAATGTGAACAAAATAAACTTTAGTCTTGAGCATTTTTAAATACTCTACTATTTACATGTTATATGATTTCTTTGATCAATTATTCTACATTCGAGTCGTAAAAATTTCGTGCAGGGGCCTGTTTGGCGCGCGTTAATTGATTTGTAGCCGTCAAAAATAAATTCACTGAGAAATAGGCACATCCGGACAAATCCCAGTATAAATACTGGGGTCTTGAACAAAACTTGTTCAAAGCCCCAGTATTTATACTGGGAAGCTTCAGTAAACTAACCCTAGTATAAAATACTGGGGCTTTGAACAAGTTTTGTTCAAGGCCCCAGCATTTTGTTATGAGACTTTGTATAAAGCTTCAGTCCCATAACAAAATGCTGGGGTTGTGAACAAAACTTGTTCAAAGCCCCAGCATTTTGTTATGGGACTGAAGCTTTATATATAAAGTCCCATAACCCATAACAAAATGCTGGGCTGTGAACAAAACTTGTTCAAAGCCCCAACATTTTGTTATGGGACTGAAGCTTTATATATAAAGTCCCATAACAAAATACTTGGGCTTTGAACAAGTTTTGTTCAAAGCCTCAGTATTTTGTTATGGGACTAGTGTGGGGTGTTTTTTCAACGCTAATGGAGCTTAAGTGTGCGCGCGAATTTTTGGCTATTCTTCAATAAATTTGAAAACAGTGGATAGTCCTCAATGAGCGCGTCCAAAAATGGCTAGTGATCAAAATTTCCCATTCGAGTCACTTAAATTGAAATGAGCTCAAAGACTGGTAACTTTAAGATTATGTGTTTTCTCGTTAATTATTTTCGGCAGCTAACTAATTACGATACTCATGTAATACGATATACTACCACACATTAAAAAAGAAAAACATGGTTAGTGAGGAAGAGAAACCATAAAATCAATAGAGGAACCAAAAGAAGAAAAAATACGTATTGAGGACCTGAATTATTATTTCTTTTCAACAAAACAAAGAAAAAAAATCTCTATAAATATCCAAACGCAGCATAAGTTGTGGCGCTTAAAACTTCCAAAAATCAGTTAATACCGTTATCCAAAGATATGAGTTTTCAAGAATTGCAAGACCAACTATCAATTCCCATTGATCGCTTCACCATGCTCCGCCTCAGCCCCACCGTCACCCACCACCACTCCGCCACCAGTGGTGAACTCTCCGACCAATTCCCCTCTTGTGGTTCCATCAAGAAACCACCACATTTCTCTCCAGAAACCACCACTCCACCACCACAAACACCTGATAAAACCACCGTCTACGGCGGCACAAAGAGATCATCGGACAGTCTCTTTTCAGCTGCTGCTGATGTTCAAGAACCAATTTTAAAAAGAGCAGCCACATCCCTTTATAGGACTTTCTCTGATTCAAAGTTTGATTATAAAGAAACAACAAAAACCCCATCTCCTGTAAAGCCTCAATTTCCTTCACCCCTTTACAGGACTTTCTCTGATCCTACTGGTTTTGCTGCTTCTTACAAACGGAAGTCTCTAAAAGTTCAAGAATCTCCTGCTACCAAAGTTTGTTTCTTAACTTTGGAATTTTGTGATTTCTCTTTTGGTTTTTCGGGCGACCCTAACTTGTTTGAGATTGAGACGTAGTAGTAGTAGTAGTTGTTGTTGTTGTGTCTTTTGGTTTTTGAAATTGGTTGTTTTCCATTTCGGTGTATTCCATTTCAAGAATCTTTTTCTTTTCTTTCAAGAAACTTCAATTTTCACATTGTTTGGATTCTCAAAGTTAGGTGAACTTTTTGTTGGTTTTTAGTTGTAAGAATTTTCTGTACTAAAATTAGTTGTTTTTCTTCTTGGGTTTTAATACTAAAGAATTTCCATGTTTTCTGGATAAAGAAATAGGAATTTTACTAATTCTTGATGTGATATGCAGGTGCTTAAAAAAATAAATGATGGGATGAGGGAAATGAGTAAATGGTGTAACCAAATGATTCAGGAAAAGGAAGATGGTGATCAAGAAGACACTATCTCTGAGGAAAAGGTTTTTACTGATCTTTAGTTTCAATCCTTTTAGACTTTGTGAATTAAGGATTCCTTGATATGTTTGCATGATTAACGACTTCTGCTATGCATATATTCAACTAACATGCATCTTAAATTGGACCTTAGTTAAGTGAATCTTAACAGTTTTAGCTTAGTGTCAGTAAACAAGCATTTTAGATGAGGTTCAATGACATATATGCTTTTGTTTATTTCGGGACAAACATCGATAGGGTCTAGTTTTTTTTTATGGCTTGCCTAATAATATTCAGTTCAATAGTATTTCCAAATAACTTTCCTCTTCTGAACTCAGATTCAGTTTAAGGTTTTGCAACGTTTTGTGAATTTGTTACATACAATTTCTTTGCTTCTATCTAGTAGCTTCTTCATTTGGCTTGCTTAGTGTCTGATGCTTTGATGCCCATCCATTGTCACAGTAAAAGAACTAGGCATACTGATGCATCTTTCTTTATTTTGATTGCAGATGAAAGATAGGATGAGAGAAATGACTCGAAAGTGTAGCCAAATGATTCAGGAAGTGGCTGATCTAGAAGATACTGTCTCTGAAGAAAACAACATAAAGGTTTTAAAGCGTCTAACTCTAAAACCTTTTGATCTTCTTTCTGATTTCTAATCTAAAATATTTTCAGTTATTAAAATGAGCTGCTTTTCTTCTTGGTTTTTACTTTTAAGGACTTCAAGGTTTCCTTTTCGTTCGGACTTTGGATAAAGAAATAGGAATTTTACTTTTATCTCTATGTGATCTTCAGATGCTTAAGAGAATGAAGGATGGATTGATAGAAATGAGTCAATGGTTTAACCAAGAGATTCAGGAAGTTTCTGATCAAGAAGATACTATCCCTGACCAGAACAACAAATTACAGGTATAAAACTTTAGAACTTTGAAATATTTCTGTTTCCTTTCAAGATTTCAGCATTTTTGCCTTAGAATTCTGTTTCAAGAGTTTCGACTTTTAACGTTTTTAAGTTTGGTCTGTTTTGTTAATCCACTAGGAGAATGACACAGAGACTGGAACAGGAGAAGCTTGTGACGAGGAAGCAGTGTGGGTGGATCATAAGGGAGATTGTTTGATTCTTCATTTCAAGTGTCCCTGTGGAAAAGGCTATCAGATTCTTCTCCGTGGAAATACCTGCTACTACAAGTTGGATTGACCGATTTCTTATGATGAAAAAGCACACACTGATCATTCATATATAATACTTGGAACAGAATAGTCTTCTTTACCTTGTTATTAGCCATTATGTGGCCTTGCTTCAATCTTTTTAGATTTGTGAATTCATGATTCCTTGATATGTTTGCATAATGAACAACTGCTGTGATTATCCAAGCCTTTTAGTTTAGGTGTAATGACATATATGTTTGTTCCATTTCGGGATGAATGTGTAAATATACATACGTCGAGAGGGGCTAGTTTTCTTGACTGCTGGCCCAATCTTCAGTTCTTTCCTCTTCTGAACTCTGATTCAAGTTAAGATTTTGCAACTTTTTCTGAACTCATTTTACACAGTTTTGCTTCCAGCTTGTAAGCTTCTTCTTATTCTATCAAAATACGCCTCGCTGACTTGCTAGTCTCTGATGGTTTGATGTCAATACAAGGTATCTAGATGCAGATTTCTTCACCATTGCCAAACTGCATCATTTGTGACTTGAGATTGCTTAGATAAATTAATGAAATTATGACAATTCTCTTGAAAACAATTATCCTAGTGATTACTTAGATAGTTTACTATTGCCAAACTGCATATCCAATGTAAGTTTACCTGTATGGCTGTATCAAACTAGTTAAGACAAGTTATTTGCAAAAATCCAAATGGACCAAGTAGTGGAGGAAGTAGAAAACTTGATTTTTTTTTTTTTTGAAGAAACATACAAAGAGACCAAACAACACATAATTTCAATTCAAGAATATGGGAAATCAAGATTATTAATATCAGAAGAGAAAAGTTCACTGCCAAGATTGAATGGTCTTGCTCAAGATGGCATGAATCTGCTTTAATCACTTCAATTTAAGGTTTGCCTGTTATTAGTTGGAACTTGCAACTATATTACGTCTGGATATAGATAAGAAACTTGTTGTTTGGAGAACCCCTTGTCTTACAAGACAGTGTACTTCTCAATATTCGAATAAAATAGGTTCAGCGAAACGGATATAGAGGTTTCATGTGTTAAAACTCCATTGATGGAGCTAGGAAGCTTGGGGAGAAAGTACCAAGAAGATATTTTGGAGAAGAGAGAATCTTCTTAGCTGGAAAGTTACAAAATGAACTAACTAACTAATTCAACTAACTAACCACCTATTTATACTAACAACTAATCCTAACAACTAACTTTAACTACCACAACTTTCCCTATTTACAAACTGACCCTTGGACTATGATACTTCAACGCCCCCCTTCAAGCTAGGTGGTGTGAAGATGTTCAACAGCCCTAGCTTGGATAAAAGATAGTGATGTTGAGCTCCTCCCAAAGCCTTTGTCATCAGTTCTGCTTCTTGCTCACTGCTGGAAAGATACTCTGGACAGTCCACTCCTTTCAGCACTTTCTCTCTAATAAAATGGCAATCAATCTCTATGTGTTTTGTCCTCTCATGAAACACAGGATGGTTGGCTATTTGAATGGCTGCTTTGCTATCACTGAACAGCTGAACTGGTGTGTCAACTTTTATGCACAAGTCTTTGAACAATCCCAGCAACCACAGCAACTCTGCCACAGTTGAAGCCATGCTTCTATACTCAGCTTCCGCTGAACTTCTAGCCACTGTCGTTTGCTTTTTTGATCTCCAGCAGATCAAAGATCCACCAAACCTAACTGTATAGCCTGTAACTGATCTTCTAGAATTTGGGCAGCTGGCCCAGTCTGAGTCACAATGAGCAATAACTCTGTTGTCACCATTAGACTTCATTAGAATTCCTAAACCAGGTTCATTCTTAACATATCTCACTATTCTGTAAGCTGCTTCTAAGTGTGACCTCTTGGGAGCTTGCATAAACTGACTAAGTGTCTGAACACTATATGCAATGTCAGGCCTTGTTAGAGTCAAGTACAACAATCTACCAATTAACCTCTGGTACCCTTTTATATCAGTTAGCTCTTCATCCATACTAGTGCCACATAACTTGTCAAGTTCTACACTTGTCAACTTCTGGTTCTGTTCTAGAGGAGTTATAGCTGTCTTAGCTCCTGCTAGACCCAATTCTGCAATCAACTCAAGTGCATACTTCCTCTGAATTAACAGAATTCCTTCATGTGATCTGCATACCTCTATGCCAAGAAAGTATTTGAGGATACCCAAGTCTTTGATCTTAAAAACTCTCTTGAGTACATCTTTGGCATCCTGTATCATCTTGGCACTATTCCCTGTTATTAATAAGTCATCCACATACACAAGGATGATCACCTGCTTGTCTCCCTTTTTAAATGTGAACAGGGAATGATCATGCTGACTTTGCACAAAACCAGCCTTCATCAAGGCTTCAGTGAGCTTCAAATTGCACTGCCTTGATGCCTGCTTAAGGCCATACAGGGATTTGAGTAGTCTATACACCTTAGACCCCCCTTGACTACCAAAACCAGGTGGCATCTGCATGTAAACCTCTTCAGTAAGGTCACCTTGAAGGAATGCATTGTAGACATCCATTTGGTACAGAGTCCAGTGATTCATAGCTGCCAGAGCTATAACTGCTCTAACTGTGACCATCTTAACCACAGGAGAAAAGGTCTCTTGGTAGTCAAGACCTTCCTGTTGACTATAGCCCTTTGCAACCAGCCTGGCCTTAAACATTTCAACCTCTCCATTTGTTTTGTATTTGATTTTGTACACCCACTTGCATCCTATGGGCAGTTTGCCTTTAGGGAGTGCAACTTCTGTCCATGTCTTGTTCTCAAGCAAAGCAGAAATTTCTGTCTTCATTGCTTCAAGCCACCTGGGGTCCTGAATAGCCTCCTGGTAGGTCTTAGGTTCCACTTCATGTAAAGCAGTTGCCAAATAGGACTTGTAGGAATGGGAGATAGAATCATAGCCAATGAAGTTTGATATGGAATATATGCAATTAGATGTAGAGTGTTTGACAGTGGGGCAGACATAGTCTTGCAACCAGATTGGAGGAGCAGGTTGTCTGGAAGATCTTCTTGTACTGGCTTCAGGTTGAGGCACTACTTCCCCTGCTATTTCCACCTCAATAGGGTGAGGAGAAGCTAAGTCATCTGCTCTAGATAACTCATCTTGATCAGGCACAACAAACTCATGGTCTGAATCTCTGGAGCATCTTGCCCAGCCTGCTCTTCATGCTGGGTGAGAAGAGGATCAGATTAATGCACATCCTGCCCCTTGAGAAGATCAAAGAACAAGGGCAAAGGGTGCCATTGCTGCAGCATCTTGAAGGGGAATATGTCCTCCTTAAAAGTGACATCCCTACTAACAAAAAACTTCCTCTCATGAATGTTATATAGTCTATAAGCCTTCTGAGTGGAGCAGTATCCCATAAGGACAGCTGGAGTTGCTCTAGGAGACATCTTGTCTATTCTGTGAGGAACTGTGGCAAAAGCCAGACAACCCAGTGTCCTTATGTGAAGAAGAGAAGGCACAGTATGGTGAAATACCTCAAAAGGAGATTTCCAAGAAAGTACTGAGGAAGGCAACCTGTTAATTATGTAAACTGCAGTGAGCACATAGTCTCCCCAGAAGTGGAGTGGAATATGCCCTTGAAATCTTAAGGCTCTAGCTATTTCTAGCACATGTCTGTGTCTCCTTTCCACTACTCCATTCTGCTGTGGAGTATGTGGACAGCTACTTTGGTGTATGACACCATTTTAATTAAGGAAAGCAGTGCACTCAGAGCTAAAGAACTCTGCACCATTATCTGTTCTAAGGATCTTGATTGTCCTGCCAAATTATACCTGAACCATTTTGAAAAACATCTTGAGCAACACTATAGTATCACTCTTCAATCTCATCAAGAAAACCCAAATCATTTTGGAACAATCATCAACCAAGGTTAAGAATTATCTCTTTCCATCATGTGTTGGTACCTTAAAAGGACCCCAAATGTCTACATGCATCAAATCAAACACAACCTTTGACTTATTCCTACTTAGTTCAAAAGGCTTCCTTGTTTGTCTTGCTAGAGGACAAATTGTACACTCTTGAAGCAAACATTTTCTAGTTTCAGAAAAAACATTTTCTAACTGAACTATCTTCCTCATTACTCCAGCTGGTACATGCCCCAGTCTTCTGTGCCATGTCTGCACATCAACTGCTTTATTTCCCTGTGTCAAGCATGACTCTATTGGTGCTTTGTTCTGATGACTGATGCCTTTAGGGTTCAGGAGATAGAGGCCATTCCTTTCTTCATCAATCTCCTTCACCCTCCCAGTTAACAGGTCCTAAACAAGCAAAATTTGGGAAAGAAAGTCACTGAACAATTCAGCTTTTTAGTCAATTGAGACACTGACAGCAAGTTATACTTGAACTCTGGCACACATAATACATCCTTGATCAGTTCTCATTCTGTAAAGAAACACTGTCCCTTATGTGTGACTGGCACTGTCTTACCATTTGGCAGATGTACCTTTTCACCTGTGCTATGAGTATGAGTAAGTATATCCACATTTGAGGCCATATGATTAGTGGCTCCTGTGTCTATAATCCAGGAGTCCCTATGTCTATTATGAGCCATGCATACTGCTGGGTTACCTGCCATATTTGATGCTGGTGCTTCTACTTGCTCCTTCCCCATCATCCTCATTACTTGACCAAACTGCTCTTCAGTGAACCTGTCCTTTTCATGTTGAGTAGCATAGTTGCTCTGAATTATTCCCATATTCTGTGCATTTGAACTCTCTCCCTTGTTAAAAAATTGATACTGCTGAGTAGGACTCTGGCCACGCTGAAATCCATGGTCTGGTGACTTGTATCCTTGTAGGTTCCCTGGGTAATGCTCATAGCTTGGCTCTGGTCTATTGATTCCATAAGCATGAGTACTCCTCATGTCATCCCCATCATAACCAGTAGCATTTGCTGATCTATAACTGTTGAATTGAGGTTGGCTATTGTAAGAATTGTTATAACCTTGATTCTGAATATTGTATGAGTTACCTTGACTCTGTTTCTTCTTTGGAACATAACCAGGTGGATATCCATTCAGTTTGTAGCATCCCTCTCTAGTGTGACCTTTAATATTACAGTAATCACACTTTAGGTCATATTTCCTGCCCTTTGAGTAATTGGTTCTCGTGCTAGCTAAAGCAGTTGCTTCACTGTTCTCATGTTGCACACTAACATTGTTCACTATCTTACACTGGCTTTCTTCTTGAATAACCATGGCAAAGGCTTTACTAACTGATGGTAATGGTGTCATAAGCAGAATTTGACTCCTAGTTGCACTATAGGATTCATTTAGTCTCATAAGAAACTGGAAGAGTTTCTACTGTTCTAAATGAGTGACAAAGTCCTTTGACTTTTCACAAGGACAGTTTGGGGGAGGAACTAGGGATGCATACTCATCCCATAGCAATCTCAGCTTGGAATGATAAGTAGAGACACTAGAAATACCTTGGGAAATGGTAGCTATTTCATGATGCAGGTGATAAATACTACTTCCATTGACCTTATCAAATCGATCCTTCAGATCTTCCCAAACGACATGAGCATCTTCTGCATAGACAATTCCACTCAGCAGCTCCTTTGTCACTGTGTTCATGATCCAAGCTAAGACAAAAGCATTACATCTTTCCCATTCTTCTGCCAGTTCACCTTCATATTGTGCCTTTACACACGATCCATCAATGAATCCTAACTTCTTCTTTGCTCGTAATGAAATTCTCATAGCCCTACTCCATACTGCATAATTCTCAGATCCAGACAATTGCACTGCAACAAGCATTAAGCCTGGAGAATCCGATGGGAGGAGATACAAAGGGTGACGATGATCGATCACATTTACGGAGTTAATTCCTTGCTCAGTATTCATTGTATATGTCGAAAACACCACAGAAAACTGGAAGAAAAAATTGTGGATTTGAAGAAAAAATTGGGGAAAACTCACACAATATATGCGGAGTCACAAACTCAAAGTTTGATGAAAACTACTCAGTAAATCACTGAGGAATCAGCCATTGATTGGCTCTGATACCATGTTAAAACTCCATTGATGGAGCTAGGAAGCTTGGGGAGAAAGTAACAAGAAGATATTTTGGAGAAGAGAGAATCTTCTTAGCTGGAAAGTTACAAAATGAACTAACTAACTAATTCAACTAACTAACCACCTATTTATACTAACAACTAATCCTAACAACTAATTTTAAGTTAACTACCACAACTTTCCCTATTTACAAACTGACCCTTGGACTATGATACTTCAACATCATGTAACAGGCTCATCTAGTTTACTCGTTTTTGTCCTGTTGGAAAGCTGCTATAGTTGTTTTCCTTTTGGCATCACGTTCTGCTTATGATTTGGGATCTTCATGATTTTGTTCCTCTACATGTATTTTATCTTTACTCACTAACTGTGGTTATGTTGGGAGGACATGATACTCAGTGGCAGGCCCACATTACATTGAAGGGGGGTATTATTTCGCTGAAAAATTGTACTGTTTTAATAGGAAAAAAATTATTTTATACATAGATATATGATATGTTAAGTTCTTTTAATTTTTCAGTGCTTTACTTCTTTATAATTTGATACTCTTTGATGAAAATTTTGGCTTCGCATTTATGATACTGTTTCACTTCTGTATGAATAGTACTCCCTCCGGTTAAAAAAGGATGAACCTATTACTATTTTATGGGTTAAACAAGATTAAGTTTGACGTAATGTCTTGCAAATATCTTTTAACTATTTTGAATTGTTAACTTTTGTGACTTATAGTATTTTTCATGTAGTTTCTAAATATGTAAATTTTATTTTAAAAAGTTTAAAAATTCGATGTGCAAATTCGCATTGAAAATCAGTCAATTTGACCCTCGTACTCTGCAAAGGTTCATCCTTTTTGAAACGGAGGGAGTAGTAGTTAGTTCTATAGTCTTTCCTCTTCCTTTGTGATCCGTCTCTCTCTCTCTTTTTTTTTTTAAATAAATATCCTCTTCCTTTATGGTCTTTCAAACATGCGGAAAGCTTCTCAAGAAGAGGTAATTTATTTAATTGTGTAGAAGATTCAATTTAGCATGCCAGAATTGCTATTTAACTTCCCAAAATCCTGCATTTTATCCTCTTTTATGACTGATACGCACGAAAGATGTCATGCCGTCATCTGCATTGATATGATTTCGAACACATGGAAGTTAATCACCTGTAATTTCTCCTCATTTGGCACCAATACTTACACAAGATGTCTTGTTGACATCTGCCTTCATATGATGTCAGAGGGAGCTTCTATTGGGAGGTGGAGAAGAATCTATTGTAGTAACTGGTACTCTTTTAAGTTGTTACTCCCTGTATCCCAATTTATATGGTATTTTTCGTTTTTTGAAATTCAAACTGTATGAATTTTGATCAATATTTTAAGATATATTTTTCACCAAAATGATATGAGAAAAGTTGCATCTTAAAGCAGTTTCAAGTAATTTTCAAATATATAAATTTTAATATTAAAATATTGAGTTAATCTAATCCAATTTAGCTTCAAAGTTTAGTTAAATTAACTCTCGAAAAGCGAAAAAGTGCCACATAAATTAGACGGATGAAGTAGTTGTATTTCTTAAGATTTGTGTTCAAGTTTTAACAATTAAATTTATATTTATCAAGGCATAAACAACTTTTTATATCAAGACTAGGTGTAGCTAAGCAGAAGCTATGATGTTTGAATTACGATTAATAGTTGATTAACTAGATAATTAGTTGGATGATAATGACAATAATAACAAGTATTAAGTAAATATTGTCAATTATTATGTAAATTAAATATGAACGAAAGGAAAGAATATTCTTATTGAAATGACGCAGATGCTCCAATGTGTTGATTGACAGAGAAAGCCACCACAAGAACGAGACAACAACGGTAGTTGGGCAAAGAGACAATAATAAAAGCAGAGTGATATAATAAGTAGTGTAAAGTTACAAGACAGTCTAAGGGTTTACAATTAAGGGGAAGGGAAACTATTTATAGACACAAAATCCTTAGTCTAGTGGAACTTCGTCTTTCCTACGTCTCTTGGCAGATAAGGACTGTTGTTGGACGTGACAAGGCTCTCCCCAAAAATAGCGGTGGCCGTTGGGATCACGATCTTATCTGCTCAAGCGACCGGCCAATTTTCTTCTTTCGGAGCATGAGTATCCGGATGGAGACTGATCGAATCAAACTCACTTATAACCAACCCATCAGGTGGATTAAGTTGACGATGCTTTGCCTCCGAAATTCACTCTTTTCTTGCCATATCATTGGATACGGGACAACATGTGTTGGTATGAGTTTGACCAATACAAATAGTCCCCCCACTTGTCGAGTGAATGTCCGTGTGAACTCGGGAAGTTGATGAAATTTTAAGTGGGAGAAGACGCAGTCGACTCTCTGCTAAGTATTTGAAAATGGTGGTTGTCACTTCAACTTCCTATCATGGCCACGAGAGACACTCTAGTCGAGATGTTATACAACCCTTATGAAACTGTTCTAATAAAAGATTACCTAAGTAGATTGTGTACTATTTTATAAGGTGCTATCTCATAGAGATTGACTTCCATATTGTTTTTGTTACACAATTTTTAATTGATGGGGGTCTGAATTTGGCATTGCAATTGAATAGGTGATTTAAGATAAGGCACGCCATTTTTGCATAGTGCAGCTTATTATTGAAAAAAATCTTGTTCTTTGTTCCCCTGTAATTCTATAAGGTGGTATTAGTACCTTTCAGTTTGTTAAGTCGGCTGACGTTAACGAGACTCCTTATAGGCATAAAAGCAGCAAAGGTACTCTTGTCAAGTGGTGTTCATACGGAAATGTCCTGTGAAGGTCAATATGCTAGATCATTTTTAAACCTGGGAATCCGGGTACGATTTTGCATCATGCTTCTTCCATCAAGGTTCTTTCTCGAAATGGAGAGGATCTCGTAGACCCATCTATTGACAGGTGTTGTCCAAAGGTAGGCCCTTCAAGGTGATTTCATGGCAATTATGAGTCCTAATCGATATGAGAAAAAGTTAGCATATTGACCTCCAATTTGATAAAAACATGAAGAATTACAACCAAGATTAAGTGACAAGTGCCTTAATTTCATGCATGATTCAACTGTACCATTGTATTGTATCTGATTTGCAAATGCTTCCAGATACAATCATTAGAGGGGCGTGAGCAAGAAAGTAAAGAAAAAGACGTAGAAGGCTGGAAAATACATGGAAAAATCAAGCTGAGACAGGGATAAAAGTACATAAACTGTGCCAACACTGTAGGAAGAAAATCACAGCAGAAGTATACTTTAGGTAGCAAAGGTGATTATAAAGTTACTTTAGGTATTGTAGATTCTAGTCCCAGGGGTGACTCTCTTTTATGGAGGTCATCATTACCTTTCCTCTATAAAAAAACATTTGGCTTCTTCTTTGTGTTTAACCGTAGTTTCGTTTTATCAGGTTAATTTACAATTAAATTTGTAGAGCGGGGTCACGGTCAATAATCGAGATTAAAATGCTCTTAATGAAGTAAATATAAATGCCAGTAATAAATGCGGAAGAGTAAAGAGGCAATTAATGCGATATAATAAATAAATAATCAAACGAAAAAGGAACCGTGCTCAGGCCGTTCAGACTTGATTAAATTTCTTTCCTCGTACTCTTTTTGAGATTCAGTTAATGAAACAGTAGAGAAGATCTTTCGATCAGCAATAGTAATAAATGTTCGCTGGAGATAAAGTATTGAATGCTAGTAAATATTTTAGAATACAAGTGTAGATTTCAGAGAAGCATTAGATTGTAAGCTTGTGACTTAAATTACAATATATAGGCGGCTTATGTGCCCGTTCGCAAGCAGTTGTAACTCCTTAGACGAGCAGTTGCGTTGCTTGTGGATAAGGTTCCTGCTTTGAATTGTCTTGATTGATGGGCCGCGACTTTCCTGGCCGTAGTGACTGTTCATCTGTCCGTTGTAACTGTTTATCTTCGATCTTATCCACTGCCTTCATATCCATTCACAGCCACGTGTCGTTTGTGTGCCGTCCTATGTGGATGCCAAGTCATCAACTTTGGTGACGATGGATTTCACCCAATACAGATAGTCCCCGCACTTCTCGGGCAGAGGATCTGGTCGAGGAGTGGAGAACCAGCTACGTGTGGGAATGAACTTTTTGATATCTCTTTCCATAGTAAGCGCGAGTTTCTGCTCGTTGGACTGGTCGTTATCCCTTTAGTATAAGTATTAAATATTTCCTCAAAAGTTTTGACTGATTGGCGTCCTTTTAGTGTACGCATTAAATGCTCTGTTAGAGACAAGACGTGCAAGCTGTCAATTCCGCTCCACTTTCCCCTGAAGAAGTGACTGTTGCGCGTTCCGAGACTGCAGGCGTGATGATTGAACTGCGCCTACTCACGTCTTGCACGTCCCAAGATGAAAAAACCGTCATTCCGACTTTTATTTCATTATTTTCTTCAACGGCTAGATCGATTCATCCTTTGCGCGGATGTTTGCCACGTGTAGGTTTTGCGAACCCTATAAATATAATTTTTTCCAGCTGAAAGTCTTTTACTTTGCTTCAAATTTCATACTATCCTTCAGAGCCTTAAATCATTTTCCAGCAAAAACTCAATGCGTGACAAATTCACTTTAAAAATGTCTCCAAAAGCTAAGAGGGTTCTGAATATGGATGCTGCAGCTAGTTCTTCTTCGGCAGCGGCTGGACAACCTACGAGTTCTCCAACTTCAGTCGCCGACGTGATTCCAAAAATTTGGGGAAATCTTGAGAACGACTGTTCAGTCAGCTCGTTTAGTCATTACGGTAACATAAGGTCATGGCCTTCAAGCCGTTTCAGGAGTTCAATCACTCCTGACCTTCTGCCTCGGGTTAGGACAGATTGCGGGTGGGACGACGACCTTATGATTTCTTGCCCCCTCCCAACGGAAAATATTACTTCAGTGAGGCCTGGGTGGACGGCTATATCTACATACCCATTCACGATAGGCTATACGTTCCCGCTGCACCCTGTCATAGAAGATATTTGTAAATACTATTTGATCTGCCCGGGGCAGCTGTGTCCTAGCGTTTACAGGATCGTCACCCTGCTGCAATGGTTCGCCGACGAGACCGAGCAGGATTTTGAGTTTAAACATTTCATCGCCCTGTACAGTCTTCAGATTGCCAGGGACGGGTATATAAATGCCCGCATGAGGGGGAGAAAGGCTCTAGTGAGCAAGTCTGAGGACTCAGGGGATAGGGGTTGGATGCACCGGTACGTTTACGTGCAGTCCAGACTCCTCACACGCGGCGACAAGACTAACCTCCGCGAGGCCTGGAACAAGACTCGTAAGTCCCCGAGTATTTGTGTTGAATATTCTTTGGATTATGTATTCTGCAGTTTCTAATTTCTATTCTTTGTTGGTTAGCTGACAAGATTCCTTATGATGGCCTGATTACTGAGGAGGAATTGTCTGCCTGGGTTGAACCAATTTTGATGGAGTTCACCCACGAGCAGAGGCAATGGCCTCACTATGCTTCTTTGAAGCATTTGTCTAACCCCAGCACCCACGGTAGGATCCCTACTTGCATCCTTCTCTTGACTTATGCGGAACTTATTATGACATAAATACGCTTCTACTTTCAGGTCTGGGCACTGGCGGTAGTTACTTCCCTGCCCCTCCTCCCGAGGAGGTGGTTGTCGATCCCGTGGCCGAGGTCAACGAGGAGGCGGCTGCTATCTTTCAAACTGCTGCGGCTATTAAAGCTAGAGAGGGTGGCGAGGAGGTTCTTGCGAGCCTGAAGAGAAAACAAACAGACTCTGAAAAGAGTAAGCCTAAGAAGAAGAAAAGGACAGCTCGCAAGACCCCTCAGTCTTCTGAGAAGACAGTTGAGGCCACCGTAGGTGCTGCCGAAACTCCTAAGTCTGGGCAAGAAAGTATAAAGAGTTCGGCGGCTGCCCCTGAATCAGCTGAGCCCGTGGTGGTTGTTCTGTCAGATTCAGAGGTCCCTGATGAGGGCTTGAATCAGAGGAGGAGGGCATATCTTCGGAGTGACAAGAGGAGAGCTGCAGAAACTTCCTCTTATGCCTTCGAGCAAAGTCCCCGAGTTGGTGACGGGGAGGAGGAGAAAGCTGAAGAAATGGGGGAGGAAAGAATGCAAGGGAGTTTTGCATTTTTTCCTGAGGCTTCAGAGCCGAGCGAGCCTGAACGGGCTCGAAGCCAACAAAGTGAGCCCGAGCAGGTCAGCAATAGGCGTCCGGGCAAGGAGCCGATGGCGGAAGATGTCGAGGAGAAAGGTGAGAAGGAAGGTGAAGAGAAAGGCGAGACAGGTGAGGAGGTTGATGGTTGGAAGAAGGCTGGGGGGGAGGCTGAACCCCAGGTCTTCTATTATAAAGATATGATAAATTTGGCTGCTGACGGGGTGGCGCCAGTTTATTTACAGGAGTGCGACACCCTAGGCCTCGGCGAGTTAGGCGACGTTGAAATCTCCCGGACTAGGCTCACCAGGCGAGTATCTTTGGGAGGTACGATTGGTGCGTACTCTGTTAAAGGTATTCGCCATAAATTTGGCCCTGACTACCCTTCGGAGCAGGCGAGAGAGCCTAGGCCGTGCATGAGGGAATGTGACTTCATCATCCCCCCAGACACGGATTTTTTGACGAAGCCTGGCCACTTAGTCAAGGTAACGTCCAACCTGATCGGCCCTCGTGAAGAGTGGAACATGCGCAGCATGAACGATGAGCAGTTGGCTTATGCGATTGCTGAGGATACTGCTCGGGTAATGTCTTCTTCCTTCACTTTCCTTATATCTGTCAAAAACCCTTAGTCCTGACTATCTTCGTGTTTCTACTTGTTGCCAGGCGAGTATGATGGCTACCGAGCTCATGCTTCGCTCCAGGTTGAACAACCAAGACCAAGTCCTTGGCTTGAAAAAAGATCTTTTGGAGGTTCTCCAGGCAAATCATGCCTTGGAAGAGGAGAAAAAGGTTCTGATCGGGGAGAAGCGGGTGCTGGAGGGGACGTGCGACTTCTTCGAGGATAAGATAGAAAGGTTGGAGAAATCCAACGCTGAAGCCAGCGACAAGATAAGCGCGCTCCTCGAGGAAAAGGACCGTCTTTTAGATGAGAAGGACAGGTTTGTGTTGTCCTTCGAAGATCTAAAAGCAAAGATGGATGAACAAGGCCGTTAGATCTCCCAACTTGCCCATGAGCTCAATATGAAGGAGATTACTTTGGCAAGTATCCGCGACGCTTCTGACCTGATGCTGAGGAATATGAACAAAGCTGAGGCTGAATCCCAGGCTGCTCGAGGAGAACTGCAAGAGGCTAGACATCGGGTTGCGGAGTCTGCAAAGGTTCAAGAGCTACTGACGAAGGATTTGGCTAACTTGCGAGATCGTTATACGATCGAATCCAAGTTAGAAGCTCTGGAGGCCAAAAAGAAATTGCTCATCCAAATGCAGCGCGGCCAGATTAATGTTGATTTAGTCCTCGATCAGACCATTGCAGCCATCATCAGTGTCAAGCAAGTCCTGGGCATGGAAGTGGGAGCTGATGACGATGGAGTTGAAGGGGATGATGAGGGTAGCGAAGACAACGAAGATGAAGAAGATGAAGACTTAGGCGGGGATCCGACTGATGGAGCTAGTGCATCAGGTCGGGATCCTGGTCAACATGACGATTGATATTTGTCTCGTCCCTCTGTTAATTTGTTGGATGTTGTTAACTTTGAATATTTGTTAACTTTATGAATGTATGTTTTCGGCTATTTCCTTCTTTTGTCTGTCTGGTCGAGGCTTGACGACCATTTTTAGTCTTTCAAGTCTCGTTCATATGAATGTTGATTGTTGCTTAGTGGAGTTTTCAGAGGTCAAGGTTATGTTTCAAACCTTAGTGTCTGAGTCCCCTTTTTGGTTTAATCTGCGCAGATGTTTTGAAATAAAATCTGATCGTGGCCAGGTTAAGTTATCCTTAGTTAGGATAATTGAAGCCAGGCCCTTCTGGGCTGAACAAAATTGGGTCGTTCAGGCTGACTGAAATTCGACCGTGTAAGACGGTTTTGCGATAAACTTTGCTTATCATATTTGATAGTTGAAAGTTTTCGCAGGGAAATGGGAAAAAAATTTGATTTGGTTTGGTTGGGACTTCCCCGTTATTTCTATTGAAAAAGGGCAAGCAACCCAATGACCAGAATGTAGGATTGTTTTGGTCGTAAATCCAAATACAAGATTCTCTGGTCGTAAAGTTGTTAGACTTAGGCGGGTGCTGGCCGCAAAGATGTTAGAAGACAATATAGCCCAAGTAAAATAGTTCTATTGAACTTACTTGATTTTGCTTAGCCGTGCTTTCAACGAATGACCTTGCTCTGCTCGAAGATCACCTGTGTTAGCCGGGATTTTGGCCTACTGGCCTACTGGGGCCCTCGCCACCCCCCCTGTTTTTATGTTGAAATTTCGTAATTTCAGACATGAAAAGACAATGGGTAAAGCGCTGAGTCTGAGAACACATATAACCAAAAGAGGAGTGTGTCCGTTGTGGGATTTGAACCCACAGCCGCGAAGCACGAAGACTTCGAGCTCTACCAGTTGAGCTAAACGGATCTGGCCTTTCGAAGACCGTTAGTACCATTTAGACAAAGATAGGAAAACAGAGCAACTTAAAAAGAAAACGAAGGCATGTAAGCAATGTAAAAATGGATAGAAATACTAACCCCTGTACCACTTAGAAGTGGTACTTTTTCAAGTGAGCCACGTTCCAACTGCTGGGTAAAAGCGATCCATCTGGTCGTGCCAAACGGTATGAACCTTTACCAGCTGATGCAACCACCTTGTATGGACCCTCCCAGTTTGGACCAAGTTTGCCGGCGTTCACCTCTTGCGTGCTCTGGGAGACTCTACGCAATACAAAGTCCCCGACTTCAAAGTTGCGTAGCCTCAGTCCCCGATTGTAATATTGCTCTATCCTTTCTTTCTGTGCCACTACTCGTATCAATGCTAACTCCCTGCGTTCTTCCAGAAAATCCAATTCCTCAGAGAGGTTGACTGAATTAGACTCTACGGTTGCATGGGCATATCTTAGGCTTGGCTCGCCAATTTCGACTGGGATTAATGCATCGGAACCATACACTAACGAGTAAGGTGTCTCCCCGGTGCTCATTTTCGTGGTTGTTCTATATGCCCAAAGAACCCCGGGGAGTTCTTCCACCCAACATCCTTTGGCCTGCTCGAGGCGCTTCTTGAGTGAATCCACTATTATTTTGTTGGTTGATTCCGCCTGCCCGTTTGCCACTGGGTGATATGGGGAGGAAGTAATCCTTTTAATATGCAGATCCTCAAGGAACTTCGTGACCTTCTGACCAACGAACTGGGGGCCGTTGTCCATAACAATTTCTTTGGGTGCTCCAAACCGACAAATGACATAACGCTACAGGAAATCAATTACTTCCGTTTGACGTATCTTTGAATATGCTGCGGCCTCAACCCACTTTGTAAAATAATCAGTAATTATTAACAAGAAACGCACCCCCCTAGGCGCAGTGGGTAGTGGCCCAACGATGTCCATCCCCCACTTCATAAACGGCCACGGGGAAATGATCGAATGCAAGGGCTCCGCCGGTTGATGGAGGAGATGCGCAAACCTTTGGCACTTATCGCATTTTTTGACAAACTCGTTGGTATCTTTCTCCATCTTGTCCCAATAATAACCTGCTCGTATGAGTTTCCGCGCAAGCGCCTTTCCTCCCAAATGATTTCCACAGCACCCTTCATGAACTTCTCTCATCACATACTCCGTTTGGCTGGGGCCTAGGCATTTAGCGAGTGGACCTGCAAAAGTCTTTCGATAGAGGGTGCCATCTATGATTGTATATCTGGCGGCCTTTATCCTCAATTTTCGAGCGGCCTTAACGTCTGATGGCAGGGTTCCATGCAATATATAGTTGATTATCTCATTCCTCCAATCCCAAGTTAGGCTGGTCGTGTTGACCTCCATCGCGTCCTTATCGATTGTTGTGCACAGGAGATGAGCTACGGCCATTGAACCTGCTGCTCCAATTTCTGCGACTGAACCCAAATTGGCCAAGGCATCGGCTTCATGATTCTCCTCCCGCGGGATCTGCGTAGCTTCCCAATTGCTGAATTGTGCCAGTAAACCAGTGACTCGGGCAAGATACCTCTGCATACGAGATTCCCTTACAACGAAACCTCCATTTATCTGGTTGATGACCAGGGCGGAATCACTTTTGAGGTGAATCCTGTCTGCCCCATAATCTCGAGCTAGTTTCAATCCTGCAATTACGGCCTCATACTCGGCCTCATTGTTAGTAACGAAAGGACATTTTATAGCCTGCCTGATGGTTTCTCTCGAGGGAGTGGTGAGGACTAAACCCAGCCCCGACCCTTTCACGCTCGAGGATCCATCAGTGTGCAAGGTCCAAGTCCCCGGCTCGGATCCGGCGAAGAGAACCGCCTCACGCTGAGCATCAGGGTACATGGTGGCGCTAAAATCTGCGATAAAATCTGCCAGAGCTTGAGATTTTATAAGATATGTCAAATTCACTTAATTCTACTGCCCATTTTACTAGTCTGCCCGAAAATTCAGGTTTGTGCAAGATATTACGTAGGGGGAAAGTAGTAACTACAGCTATTGAATGACTTTGGAAATAAGGTCTTAATTTGCGGGCAGCGATTACCAAAGCTAGTGCCAGTTTTTCCAAAGGTTGATAGCGTGTTTCAGCATCTAATAGAGATTTACTGATGTAATAAATTGGTAGTTGCTTACCTTTGTCTTCTCGCACCAAGACTGCACTTACCGCTGACTCAGATACGGCCAGGTAGAGTAATAGTTGTTCACCTGGTTGTGGCGTTGAAAGTAAAGGCGGGCTTGACAAGTACCGCTTCAAGTCCTTAAGTGCTTGCTGACATTCGGGGGTCCACTCAAATTCTTTGTTTTGTTTCAGCACGTCGAAGAAACTTTTGCACCGATCAGACGAGCGGGAGATGAATCTCCTCAGCGCCGCTACTCTCCCGGTTAGCCGCATCACATCTTTTCTGTTGTGAAGTACGTCGGGGATGGCTTCTATTGCTTTTATCTGGGCAGGGTTTACCTCGATCCCTCGTTGGGAGACGATGAAACCAAGGAACTTCCCTGAACCCACTCCAAACGCGCATTTCTCCGGGTTGAGCTTCATGTTATATTGGTCAAGGATCCGAAAGGCTTCCTCCAAATGAGCTAAGTGGTCCTCTGGTCGCTTGGATTTGATCAGCATGTCGTCGATGTAAACCTCCATGGTTTTGCCAATGTGATCGTGAAACATCCGGTTGACTAACCGTTGGTAGGTTGCACCTGCATTTTTAAGTCCAAAAGGCATTACTTTGTAGCAATACGTACCTCGGCAAGTAATGAAAGAGGTCTTCTCCTGGTCGTCGGGATTCATCAGGATTTGATTGTAGCCTGAGTATGCGTCAAGGAATGTAAGCACCTCATGCCCGGCCGTTGCGTCGATCAGTTGGTCAATTTGAGGTAGCGGATAAGAATCTTTTGGGCAGGCTTTGTTCAGATCAGTGAAGTCAATGCAAACCCTCCACTTGCCGTTCTTCTTCGCCACTACGACCACGTTGGCCAACCAATCGGGATATTTGACTTCTCGGACAGAGCCGATCTTGAGCAAGCGGTCAACTTCGTCGTTTATGATTTGGTTCCTGAATGCTCCTTGCTGGCGTTTCTTTTGCTTCACCGGGCGGAAGTATGGATCCACATTCAACTTGTGAGAGATAATCTTCGGGGAGATCCCCGTCATGTCCTCATGCGACCACGCAAAGGTGGCGTGCCGTCCCTTGAGGAAATGCAAGATGTCTCTCCGTAAATCTTTGTTCAGCTCTGCTCCCAAGTACACCTTCCTTTCAGGCATGTTGTCGAAAAGTTCTTCTGGTTCCAGAGCTTCAATGGTTGGCGCGTACTCTTCTCGTGCATCTAATTTTGATATGAATTCCGGGATTTGGTAGTCTGAAGTTCCGCTGCTTGATTCCAATCCCGGATTCGTTAATTGCTATTTTGCTTCCTCGGGGAGCTTGACTGCGACTGAGTAGCAATCTCTAGCGCAACGCTGCTCTCCTCGAACTTCCCGTATTCCCAACTCTGAAGGGAATTTCATCACTTGGTGATAGGTTGACAGAACTGCCTGCATGTCGTGTATCCATGGCCTCCCAAGGATTATGTTGTAGGCCATGTCTCCATCAATGACATGAAACGTTGTCCGTCTCATGACACCTTCGACCAGGGTCGTTAGCGTAATTTCTCCCAACGTTTTCTCACTGGAGTTGTTAAATCCTGAGAGAACGCGAGAAATTGGTACAATCCCATCGTATAATTTCAACTGCTGCACGACCCGAGATAATATGATGTTTGCTGAGCTTCCTGGATCAACGAGCACCCTCTTGACATCGAACTCTTCCACTCGTAGCGTTATCACCAAAGCGTCCATGTGAGGAAACTGCAAGCCATCTGCATCTGCTTCTTCAAAAGTCATCACATCCTCAAGTCGCGGTCGTTTGGTCTTCGTAATAGAGACTTTAGCATACTTCTTTGCTGTGTATGTGACTGCGTCAACCTCAATTCCGCCAGAGATGACGTTGACCGTCATTTTTGGAGAAGATACTCGGGGAGGTCCTGACTTGTTTTGCTGGGCCTTCGCATGAGTCTGCTTCCCTTTTTCTGTCAAGTACTCCTTGAGATAGCCCTGTTTCAACAAGTTAGCAACTTCATACCTTAGAGCCTTGCAGTCATCCGTTGTGTGGCCGTGATCGCGATGGAACTCGCACCACAAGTTCTTGTTGCGTTTGCTGGGGTCACCCTTCATATCCTTGGGCCATTTGACCTTTTCGCTCATCTCCTCGAGAACTGCTACAAGCTCGACTGCTCCGATGCTGAAGACGGGCAGGGTTGGGATCCCACTAGAGGTTGAGGCAGAATCAGTGTTCCTCGCCAGGCCTCTGTTGTTGCGACCGCGTCCGTTGGAGTGGTTGCGTGATCGGCTAGGATACGGCTCGTGCCGTGCGTCTGGCCTGTCAGTCTCGATCTTTCCCCCAGCGCCGTTGGTGCGTGTTTGGCTCCGTCCTCGGGTACCTGTGCCAATTAATTTATCTTCATCTATACGTACCTTGGAATTGTAGCGGTTGTAGACATCCGACCAGCTTGCCGCAGGGTATTCTCGCAGGGATTCGTACAGCCGTCTGGTCGCCTCGGAGCTCTTGACGTCCAAGCTGTTAGTGAATGCAATTGCTGCCCATCGATCTGGAACCTTGGGTAGCAACATACGCTCTCGCTGAAAGCGATCTACATACTTTCGGAGGGACTCCCCAGGCAGCTGCTTGATTTCAAAGATATCTTCAACTCTTGTCTCTGTCTTCTGGGCGCCTGTGTGTTCTTTGACGAATAACTCCGCCATCTCGGCAAAAGATCCTATTGAATTTGGTGGCAGCATGGAATACCACCGTAGAGCTCCGTCCGCCAATGTTTCCACGAATTTCTTTAACTGCACCGACTCAATTTCCTCGTTGGTCAGGTCGCTTGCTTTTATGAAGTTGCTAAACATCATCAAGTGATCATTGGGGTCAGTTGTTCCCCGATATCTTGGTATGTTTGGCATTTTGAATGTCTTGGGGATGGCCTTTGGTGCTGCTTCTTTCTTCCAAGGCCTTTGAGTATACCGCTGAACGTCAACTTTCTTCAGAGTGGGTGGTGCGCCTGGGATCTGGTCGATCCTTTCGTGAAGGGAGCGTTGCAAAGCCTCTTGACTCTCCTTGAACTGCTTGGTGAGAGCCTCCATGACTTCGCTCACCTCAGTGGGCACCGCTGAACCCGCATTCTGATTCTCTGCTCGCCTCGAAGCACGAGATGGTGAAGCATCCCTTGGACGTCCCATGGGTGGATTTCCCGTGTTTGGCGTGTTCTGTCCTCGCAGGCTGTCGATAGCTTCCCGTATCTGCCTGTTGATCTCGGCCTGCTGCCGTATGAATTCGAGGATAGCATCCTGAGAGTTCCTCGAATTCCTTGGGCCATTGGGTCTTCTAGATCCTCCAGCTTCCTGATCGACATTCACTCGGCTAGGGTTGCGACTATTTCTGCTGCCTTGCTGGCTGTGCTCGTTCTCCTGTTCTGCTGGAAGCACTTTCTCGTCCTCTGCAATGGGGATCACGTCGTCGTCTGCAAGGGGAACATCTTGCTGCCCGTCTCCGGCCAGATTCTGGTTTATCTGCTCCGCAGCGTTGAGGTCTTGTTGCTCTTCAATAAGAACGTTGTTGTGCGAGTTGTTATCTGCCATTTCAACAAAGAAAAAACGGGGAGAACCAGCGATCGAAGGAAAAACGAATAGACAATGAAATACGACGAGCGATTTTAACCTACGGGCGTTATTGACCGGCTCCCACTGTGGTCGCCAAATTGTTTAACCGTAGTTTCGTTTTATCAGGTTAATTTACAATTAAATTTGTAGAGCGGGGTCACGGTCAATAATCGAGATTAAAATGCTCTTAATGAAGTAAATATAAATGCCAGTAATAAATGCGGAAGAGTAAAGAGGCAATTAATGCGATATAATAAATAAATAATCAAACGGAAAAGGAACCGTGCTCAGGCCGTTCAGACTTGATTAAATTCCTTTCCTCGTACTCTTTTTGAGATTCAGTTAATGAAACAGTAGAGAAGATCTTTCGATCAGCAATAGTAATAAATGTTCGCTGGAGATAAAGTATTGAATGCTAGTAAATATTTTAGAATACAAGTGTAGATTTCAGAGAAGCATTAGATTGTAAGCTTGTGACTTAAATTACAATATATAGGCGGCTTATGTGCCCGTTCGCAAGCAGTTGTAACTCCTTAGACGAGCAGTTGCGTTGCTTGTGGATAAGGTTCCTGCTTTGAATTGTCTTGATTGATGGGCCGCGACTTTCCTGGCCGTAGTGACTGTTCATCTGTCCGTTGTAACTGTTTATCTTCGATCTTATCCACTACCTTCATATCCATTCGCAGCCACGTGTCGTTTGTGTGCCGTCCTATGTGGATGCCAAGTCATCAACTTTGGTGACGATGGATTTCACCCAATACACTTTGCACTTTCAAAACATTGAAGTTCTCAAGCCTTCATAAAACTTTATCTAATTCTTTGTTTGCTATTACTGTGTTTTCGTCGGAGCTCCGTTAAGTCATCTCATAAACTTTCATCTTTTCTTCTCTTCATAATGGTTTTTGAAAATTCACAATCATCTCATAATGCTGATGCCGGTGACCTAAACTTAAAGGCCACCGCTGGTAGTGTAGTTAGTGCTCCATCATGACCTACGATGGGAGTGGCTGAGCCGTCAAAGGCTGCAGGTGCGAAGTACGGAAAAAAGCTCCCTACAAAGGAGATATCACACAAATTTGTGCCAGTAAAACTGAAACCGCTTTGGATTGCAGCCATTAAACTTAGACGACAAGCTAAGTGGAGAGGTAATTTAAACGTAATTTCCGCCATCAAATCAGAGCACATTGATTAAATTTAAAAAGGCTGGCGGTTGGAAAGCAGATACAGATGTGGTATGTTCGGAGTCTGGAACCAAACCTCCCGATCACAAAGAGAGCTATTCAGCAGTGCTGACTAACCCTTTTACAATCGCTTTTCCGCTCCATATTCATCAAGTCATCGAATCCAAGTGCCCTATATACGACGTGTGTATAGGGCAGATTTCTCCATCCATCTAGAGGATAGTGTCAACAATGGATTTCCTTTTTTCGGTGGCCGGACAAGAATTCACCATCGGCCACAAACTTAACCTTTACATGCCCAAGATGTACAAGGTTGGGATGCTCACCTTAAATAAATTGGGGGGGGGGGGGCATTGGCCAATCTCAAAAAATGATGACGATCTTCGCCACTAGGGTCAAAGATTTTTCTACATCCCCACTCATCAACTAACAGTGCCCGCTAGCTCTTTGCTTTCGGAGAAGTGGAACCTTAATAGTTAGCAACTTCATCCTTTAAACCTTTCCGATATTGTAAACTTTTATAACTAATTCTTCCTTTTTGACTCCGGTGACAGCGAAAAAGGTTCATGTTGAGTCAATTCATAATCTTATGAGCTGGGTGAGCAAGATTTTGGTGGATCACAAGGACGATGATAGGGCTTGGAAATACATTTCTACCACCAAGACTTTGGAAGTGAAGAACCACGGTTAGTCGATCAACCTTTCGTAATTTTACTTCATGTTTACCTTGACACAGATTGAGACTCCGTTCTTTCTCGAGGGAAGGAATGGAAAATGCCCCATCCCTATATTTCCTAGTCTCTATCAAGAGCATAACATGAAAAATGAAAACTTGATATACAGCAAGAAATGCATGTTTAGAGTCTTGTTTTGCCTCATATTTGTAGTCTTTACGCAATGACTAAGTTGTTACCTTAGTGTTGTTAAGCTTATCATATGATTTTAATAGTGTAGGAATGCATTTGGAGGAATTGAGTGATTTGGAGCTAAAATGAGAGTAAACGGGCTTTGAAGTCTGAGTAGAAGCCCGAGACTTGACTGAAAATCAAAGCAAGGACGTCAACTGAGAGAAAAAGTTGAAATGCAGTAAAAAAAGGCCTACCGTGCCGCACTGGGCGTCGCATAGCGCAATGTGGTGTCGATATTCAGAGAGTTTGAAAATAGTGCAGCCACAGGCAAATTGCCTTGCTGCGGCGCGCAACGCGATACATAGTGTGACGCGGCAGGCCAAAAATACTGACGTTTTGATGCCGAGTTTATTTTGGATTCTTGACTTGTATGGATTTATGGGGATGGTATAAAAGTCCTAAAACACGTCCAAAATAGAAATTTCGACCTGGGAAGGAGCAAAAGGAGGCTAGAGCTTTGGAGACTTCAAGAACGCAAGAGTTTTTCTTAAATTCTTCATTTCTTTTTGTAATTTATTCATTCATGAGTTATCTTGACATGATTGTGATGAACTTGAGTGGCTAAGTTACCCATTCTAGGATTGATTGAACCACTCCAATACTTATGTGCGACAAATATTTACTTTAATGAATGAAACTTATTAATTCTTCATATCTAAGTGGTTATATTTTATTTGTTATTGATTGGAAGGGCCCCAATTGATTGTACCTTTTAGTGTTGTGTGTCTAAGGATTAATTCATGAGCTAGAGTTAAACACTTAGCAATATTTCAACCTAAAACCAAGGAATTACTTAGGTTGTGAAAAAGGTGATTTGCGACCATTGACCCTGATTGTGAACCATACTTGTAGTCCTATGTATCTTCATTAATTAATTGGAAAATTGGTTAGTAAAGTTACAATTACTACACGGAGTGAATAATTGTGAATTCGGAGCAAGTGTTCAATAGGAAGAACCAAGTTGAATTTTTAAAGCATTGTCTAGTACATAGGTAGGATTTGGGTAGATCAATCCTAGGTTTTATATCTGTTGAACTAATTCTTTTCTCTACTACATTGCTATTTACTTTACTGTTAAATTCTTGTACTATTTAGTTATTACTACACAACCAACTTTAGATAAAACCCCTAGAAGTTAACCGATAGGTAAATTAGTTAGAATAACAACTAGATTTCGAGTGTTCTCTATGAAATTCGACCTCGGGACTTTAAGTACCGAGCTATATTTTACACGACCACTTAGTCCCTTTTATAGGGAATAGTTGGGCGTGGTCAAATTCTGGCACCGTTGCCGGGGAACACAATGTTATTTAGTTGTTAAGATATCTAGTTTATTTTTTATTAACTTGACTCTTATCATCTTGATCTCGTTTCTTTGGTGTTTATAATTGAAAGTACAGATCCCGAAGAATTCATGATGGCTCAATATTTGGCTCTTAATGCTTTCGCGCAACCTGTGGCTGGAAATCTGGCGTCTGCTATTCAGCTTCCGACATTCGAGGCAGAAAAATTTTACATCACCCAAACGATGATGGCTTTACTTGCTAATGCTGGCTTATTTGCAGGTAGAACTACGGATGATCCTCAAAAGCATTTGAAAAAGTTCATAACGATTTGTGACACTCAAAAACAGGTTTGAGTGCCAGCAGAGGCTGTGAAATTGATGTTGTTCCCGTTCTCGCTAACGAAAGATGCCAGTGATTGGTTAGACTCATTACCAGTTAATTCTGTTACGTTGTGGGATGAATTGGTGATAAAGTTTATGAAGAAGTTCTTTCCACCAAATAAGACTGCCAAACTAGTTGATGAGATACTCATGTTTAGGCAAAACCCGCTAGAGACTTTGCCAGAAGCTTGGGAGAGATTTAAAAGTTACTTGAAAAAGTGTCCTCATCATGGTATTCCTGACCAAATGCTGGGGTAAAATATCTACATGGGCATGGGAGATCAAATCAATGGTAATCTAGATGTATCAGCTGGAGGAGCATTCTTGAGAAAGACATTTGAGAAAGCAAAAATGCTGCTAGACACTATGGCTCAAAACTCAGGCTGGCTTAGAAGAGATGCATCTACTGGCTCAAGTACGGGGGAATTAGCTGCTGGTATTACTTCTGGATGGAAGAACAAAGGTCAAAGCTGTAAACTACGCTGGATGTGGCCCTAAAATAATTCAATGAGAACATGTTGAAACTTGTTAACCAACGGGACTCACGGGCTCAGACTCAAGTTCCCGATCCTGGTAATTTTTCTGATGCTGATTTGCTTGCTTATACTGAAGATGTGAACTTCGTGAATTATGGACAGTGCCAACAATACAATCAACACGGTCAATTTAGGCCAGTGCAATAACAAGCAACTTTACCACTGCAGAAGGTTTGAAGTGTAAAGCTTTTTGATTTGTTGAAACAATTGAAGCTTACTATGTCTTTCATGGAGGTTATGCGAGAGGTACCTGGATATGCTAAATTTTTAAAAGATCTTCTGTCTAAGAAGGTTGGCTTTAATGAGGTAGAGATGGTCGAGTTGAATAAGGTGTGTAGTATTGTCATTACAAAGCTGTAGCTAAAAAGAAGCAAGATCCTGGTAGTTTTACATAGGGGTGTCAATGGTTTTCAAAAAACGACCTAACCGACCAAACCGTACCGAATCGATTCTTAGGTTATATTTGCAAAAATCAATAGTTTGAATATAACTCTGTAACCGTACCGATTAATTAGGGTAGGTTTTTTTATAAAATAAAGAAATCGAAAAAATACCGAACCCAGACACTATATATATATATATATATATATATATATATATGTTTTATGTGTTAAGTCTAAAAATAAATAAAAGAAAATATTTTAATCAAGTCTTGGACCTTGAGGTGATGGAACACAACTTGCATATACTAATTAGCACCGAAAGTGCAAACTACCAAACTCATCCACACTAATATAATCCTGTTGAAACTAAATCAATTGGTACAACTAATAAACTTGAGCATATATAAATTTCTCTTTGCATATACTTAATATTTTATTATTCTAGTGCTTGAGTTATATTTAATTAATATCTGTTAACTTGTGTATTTAGAATTCTTTTTTCTTTGCTTCATTGATTTTATAATATCACTATAGAACAATGTTCTATAAATAAATTTTACCAAAGTTATGTATATGGTATCGTGTTCTATTATCTACTTAATAGAGAGTGACAATCACTTGTAGCTCGATACTGGAGAACAAAAATATGTCAAGGACTTAAATATTAGTTATGACCATTTAAAAGTCATTATTTATCAAATATTATCTCATATCATACTTTATGTGTTATATTAAATTTATAGGTATTTCACATAAAAATAGCACATTCTAATAGTATGACTCTAGCACATTGTTCTAAAAATTATACCAAAATTAACCGAACCGAACCAAAACCAAAGGAAAACTGACATGAATGAGACGGTTTTGAAAAGTCTTATTTTGGTTATGCATAATAGAGTAACCGAAAAATTGGTATGGTATAAATTTGATGAAAAAACCGATCGAACCGAACCGTTGAGACCCCTAGTTTTACAGTCTCGTGCTTTATTGGGGATCTCATAATTGGTAAGGCTTTACGTGATTCTAGTGCAAGTATTAATTTGATGACGCTAGAAGTATACAACAAGATGGGTCTGACTAGTATGAGAGAGACTTCAATGCGAATTCAGCTGGCAGATAGGAGACAAAAGCACCTTGTTGGAATAGTTGAGGATGTACTTGTGCATGTGGGTATTTTCATATTTCCAATAATTTTTGTGGTTCTTGACTGCCCCGTTGATAATGATATTTCAATTATCTTAGGCCGTCCATTCTTGGCTACTGGTAGAGCAGTAATTGATGTTGATAAGGGGAAGATGACCTTGAAACTATATGATGAAGAAATAGTTGTTGGCATTGGTAAATTGCTAAAGGGACATCGTGATAATATGGATTGTTCGTGTGTGTATGCATGCGAGCCTGGATGAGCCATAGGTTGAGCTGATTGAATTCGTGTCACGACTATAACTAAGGCGCTTCTCAGAAGATAATCTGTGATTGTAATTGTATACAAGTAAAATTAAAAAAAGAGAAAAAAAATAAAAAAACAAATGTCATCTTTTGAAGGATGTTACATGCTGAGTTTCTTTGTTTTACAGGTTCGACTGGTTTGGAGTCTAAGTGTGGTGTGTCTACAAACCTAAAATGCTTGAAGATGAAGTCCTGATTGGGGGAAGTCTGAGTACGTCGTGACCTAAGGAAGCTCACAAGGATGTTCTTCGGGCTTAGAGCCCTAGGGGATTTCTCTATCACCCTTAGTTTTATTTTAATGCATTGAGGGCAATGCCTGATTTTAAGTGCGGGGTGAGAGTCTTCTTATTTATGATAATAATCCCCTTTGATTTTTCTTTATGCATCAATTCTTTTCCAAAGGAAGTAGTTTGAACCAGCTATAAGTAGATTTTTTTTTAGGATTAGAGTACAGTGAATGGATGGTTGGTTCCACTTTGACTAGTTTTATATAGATACTTGATTTGAGGTATGTGAACTTCATGCATTTATTTTGTGAGGATCTAGTTTACCTTGAGAAACATTGAGTGCATTGTATGAAGCCTATGACCATGATGTTGACGCTAGATTTTCTTGAGAGTTTACTGATGTTTGCTTTGTTTAAGAGCGCAAATTGAGCCGTTTTGAGTAGGTTATGTGCCATGTGTGAGTGAAGATTATTATTTTTTTCATGTTTAATACTTGATGTATAGAACTTGCCCGATGTGTGCGCAAAGAGAAATGAGAAGTTTGCTCGGCTAGGAAGTGATATAGCCTTTCCTTTCATAGCCAATTTATTTGAAGC
Organism: Petunia secreta; assembly: GCA_029990175.1. NCBI lineage: Eukaryota > Viridiplantae > Streptophyta > Magnoliopsida > Solanales > Solanaceae > Petunia > Petunia secreta. Next base: position 17,979,821 of record JARKIP010000010.1, read on the forward strand.
ATCAGAATTAGATGTTTACCAGTGATAATTTGACAGTAGCTAACCCTTTTGAGCCTGTAGCCTTTTCTTTGATAGCCATTGAGATTTTCATTTCTCGTGCTAAATATCTGTGAGTTTTACTTGTGGTGTTATGAGACTAAAAGGCTAGTTAATGAAGAGAAAAAATTGTGGTTGTTAGAGGAAGACAAAATGTGCTTAGGAGGATGCTATATGGAGGGATTTATTAGGAAAAAAAAAGTGAAAGCTTGAAATATTATGCAATAATTGAAATATGAAAAAAAAAGAATTGTGTTAGAAAGAAGGAAGAAAAAACAAGAGAGAACCTATCATTAGCTCCTAGTTTTGCTTAAAGAAGAAGGTTGGTAAAAGTTGATTCTGTGCTGGTAAAAGAAAGATTCATTGGGAGAAAATTTCTTGAATTAATTGTGGTGTATTAAAGTACTTGGGGTGGTTAGTCACTATTACCTGACTATATCTTGCATGTCCTATTGCCTACATTACAACCAAAAGAAGTCCTAATTAATCTTAGTCGAGTAGATGGACATTTGTTGAGTCCTACACTATGGGCAAGCTTATGGTACGTCTTGTATTGCATGTGAGTACTTTTATGAGAGTGAGTGTTTCATTTTTATGTGTGAACTTTTGTTCATGTTCATGCTCTTGTGTGAATTCCTTCGTTAAACTTTGAATTGATTGTAAGGATACATGATCTACGAGAAACAAGCTCCTTTATTTAGTCTCTTGAATGGAGTGAGTACTTACATGGCGTATGAGTAAGTTTGGAGTCGATTGGGAATTGAGAGGTTGACTTGATGCACCTTTAAATTTTCTTAGTGTGGATCTTGTGTAAATAAAGCATGATTAGTGCATATACAGCTTATAATTACCTGTATAAACCAAAGTCATTGTTGTGAGTCGATTTGGTGTGTCTCGAGTTCAAGCTATAAGTTGCTTGAGGACGAGCAAAGGTTTAAGAGTGGGGTATTGATATACGACGAGAAATATATGTTTAGAGTCTTGTTTTGCCTCATATTTGTAGCCTTTAAGCATTGAGTAAGTTGTTATCTTCTCTTTGTTAAGCTTATTACGTGCTTTTAATAGTGTATGAATGCATTTGGAGGAAATTGAGTGGTTTGGAGCTAAAATGAGAGCAAATGGAGCTTTGAAGCCTGAATAGAAGACCGAGACCTGATTGAAAATCAAAGCAAGGATGTTAACTGAGAGAAAAAGTTGAAATACAGTAAAAAAGGACTACCGTGCCGCGCTGGGCGTCGCATAGCGCAACGCGGTAGGGTCAATATTAAGAGAGTTTTAAAATAGTGCAGACGTAGGCAAATAGCCTTTCCGCGGCGCGCTGCACGATGCGGTAGGCCAAAAATTCTGACGTTTTGATGCCGAGTTTATTATAGATTTCCGACTTGTGTGGGTCTATGTGGATGATATAAAAGCCCTAAAACACATCCAAAAGAGAACTTTTGACATGGGAATGAGCAAAAGGAGGCTAGAGCTTTGGAGACTTCAAGAACGCAAGAATTTTTCTTAAATTCTTCATTTCTTTTTGTAATTTATTCATTCATGAATTATCTTGACATGATTGTGATGAACATGAGTGGCTAAGTTATCCATTCTAGGGTTGATTGAACTACTCCAACACTTATGTGTGACGAATATTTATTTTAATAAATGAAACTTGTTAATTCTTCTTATCTAAGTATTTACATTTTATTTGCTATTTATTAGAAGGGCCCCAATTGATAATTATTTAGGTTGTCAAAAAGGTGATTTGTGACCATTAATCCTAATTGTGAACCATACTTATCGTCCTACATATCTTCATTAATTAATTAGAAAATTGGTTAGTGAAAGTTACAATTATTACAGGGGAGTGAATAGTTGTGAATTGGTCCATATGGATTTATGTGGTCCAATGAGAACAATGAGTCGTGGAGGTAAGAAGTATGTTATGGTATTGATGGATGATTACTCCAGATTTACATGGACTATATTTCTTGCATCTAAAGAAGAAGCATTTAATGTATTTTCAATTTTTGCTAAGAAAGCTCAAAGAACTCTAGATAGTCATATTGTTGCCATTAGGTCAGATCATGAACTGAATTTGAGAATCATATGTTTTTTAATTTTTGTAATGAAAATGACATTAATCACAATTTTTCTTCACCTAGAACTCCACAACAAAATGGTGTAGTGGAAAGGAAAAATATGACTCTAGAGGAAATGGCAAGGATTATGTTAATATCTGGAAATCTTCCACAAAAATTTTTGGCTGAGGCTATTAATACTGCATGCTACATAATAAATAGATGTATGACAAGGCCATTAATAGAAAAGACCCCATATGAGTTGCTTAAGGAAAAAAAACCAAATATCTCTCATCTTAGAGCTTTTGGTTGCAAATGTTTTATACACAACAATGGGAAAGATGCCTTAGGAAAATTTGATCCTAGAAGTGATGAGGGAATCTTTGTTGGTTATTCTTTACATAGTAAATCTTATAGGGTGTTCAACAAGAAAACATTAAAAATTGAAGAAAGTATGCATGTTAAATTTGATGAAACTGACATTCTCACTCAAGAACAGGTACATGAGGATGAAGAAATTGGAATGCTGAAAGATTATGAACTTGATCCATAAATGCAGATTCTGGATATGAGAAGTGAACTGCAAGGAACTGTTCCTCATGAAGAACTGAGAAGAGTGGCACAGAAACAGGGGGAACAAATGTTGGTTCCACCTCACAAACTGGTAGTGCTACTCTATCAGGAACTGTTCCTCAGCAGAGGACTTCTGACAATGGATTGACACCCAAGCCTTACAAGTATCAAGGGTCACATCCTGTGGATCAAATAATCTCAGATAAGACTGCTGGGATTCAAACTAGATCAGCAGTCAAAAATTACAATCTGTGTGCCTTTAGTGCTTTCATGTCTCTTGTTGAACCCAAAAATGTGAAAGAAGCACTGAAGGATGCAGATTGGATTAATGCCATGCAGGAGGAACTGAATCAATTCCAAAGGAGTCAAGTTTGGCATCTGGAACCCAGGCCAAGGAACAGGTCCATAATTGGAACAAAATGAGTTTTCAGAAACAAACTCGATGAGGATGGCATGATAACAAGAAATAAGGCCAGGCTAGTTGTTCAGGGATATAGTCAAGAGGAGGGCATCGACTATGATGAGACTTTTGCTCCAGTTGCAAGACTGGAAGTAATAAGACTTCTTATAGCCTTTGCTACATACATGGAATTTACTCTACATCAAATAGATGTTAAGAGTGCATTTCTTAATGGTTACTTGAAAGAAGAAGTGTATATCAAGCAACCTCCAGGTTTTGAAAATGAACAGTTCCCTGAACATGTGTGCAAGTTGGACAAGGCCTTGTATGGGCTCAAGCAGGCACCAAGAGCATGGTATGAAAGGCTATCAAAATTTCTACTCCAGCATGGATACAAGAGAGGTAAAATTGATAGCACATTATTTTTGAAAGAAAAAGGTAAGCATCTCTTAATTGTTCAAATTTATGTAGATGATATAATCTTTGGTGCTACATGTGAAAATTTAGGTAAGAAATTTACAAACTTGATGGGGAGTGAGTTTGAGATGAGCATGATGGGTGAACTCAATTTCTTTTTGGGTTTACAAATTAAGCAAACCTCAAATGAAACTATGATCCATCAACAAAAGTATGTTAAGGAATTACTTAAAAGATTTGATATGGATAATGCTAAGGAAATTGACACACCTATTGCCACTGCCACAAAATTGGATCTTGATGTACATGGAATATCAGTTGATCAAAAATTGTATAGAGGTATGATTGGTTCTCTACTCTATCTAACTGCTAGTAGACCTGATATTGTGTTCAGTGTTGGTATGTGTGCTAGGTTTCAATCAGATCCTAAGGAATCTCATTTGAAAGCTAATAAAAGAATATTGAGGTATCTGAAAGGAACAGGTCCCTTGGGACTTTGGTATCCAAAAGGTGGTAGTTTTAATATTGTTGGATATACTGATACTGACTATGTAGGTTTCCTTGTTGATAGAAAAAGTACCTCAGGTATGACACATTTTCTTGGTGAGTGTTTGGTTTCTTGGGGAACCAAGAAACAAAATTCAGTGGCACTTTCCACTGCTGAGGCTGAATATGTGGCAGCTGCTTCATGTTGTTCACAATTGTTATGGATCAAACAACAATTACAGGATTTTGGTGTTGATGTAGGAACTGTTCCTATCTATTGTGATAACACTAGTGCTATTAACATGACAAAAAATCCAGTGCATCACAAAAGGACTCAACACATTGATATAAGACATCATTTCCTAAGAGACAACTATGAAAAAGGCTTGATCACCATAGCATTTTGTCCCACTGAAAAGTAAATTGCTGACATTTTTACAAAAGCTCTAGGTAGAGATGATTTTGAAAGAAATAGGTTGGAATTAGGGATGATTAAATTCACATAAAATTATCAATGCTTTACTTCATAATTGGCTAGAAAATTGCACTTAAAATATATTTTATTCAAGTCATTGTGAATGATTCAGTCCAGCTTAATACTTAAATGTACTCTTATGCCATACTTCTTATTTAGAGTTGCTAAAATTGAATGATGTTACCCTTATGCTCTTAGAATTTCAGATTGATAAAAAATGTTGCAAATTGGAAGGACACTGAATTTTTGTGTTAAAATCAGGTATGTACACGTTATTATTCAGTTAATTTAGAAGTGAAAAGGCAATAGGTAACTTGTAATTAGGATAAATCCCACTAAGTTTCCTAACCATATCCAAACTGCATAAGAGTCCCATCGGAGGAACAGTTCCCACTCTGAAAAGGTAACTTAACAGTCCAACGGCTATATTTCTCCGGGAGACTCCCAAGAGTCCATAACGGCTGCATGTCTTGCTGAGGTAATTGTGATCGTTTCCTACTCTATCTCTACTACCTAATTCATTCTATAAATATACTCCTTCTCCCCCATTATTCTTTTACTTTGCTCACAAACTGAATTCTCAAAATTTCAGAAAGAATAATCAATTATCTCTTAATTCGAATTGCTAGAATGTCTCTTTCTCCTGAAAATTCTTCAACTGCACCCACCACTGAACAACCACAAAATCTCAACCCTCCTTCACCCATGGATACCACTGACATAAACCCTGAAATTCCTGAAATAATCCCAGAAGTACCAGAACCTGAAGTTTAGAGGGAAGGACCAGTTCCTACGGCTGAATCAATTGCTGAGCAGGTTGAGGATTTGTCATGAGCTATGGTTCTGTATCAGTATCAGGTAAATTTCACCTATCCTCTGAATGTTGTGATAGATGAGGAGGAAAAAGGAGAGGGGTCTGAGGCTGTTCTTGAGGGGGAAGAAGAAACAGTTAAGAGGTTGGAAGCACCCATACATGGGTCATCGGGGTCTCCAGAGGCTGCTTTTAGAGCACCCATGGAGGATGTTATAGATGTTGATGAAGCTATAAGTGATAGTGATAGGCCTTTGGTGGATTTGATCGATATTAGGAGTCTGAAAAGAAAATTAGCTACAAAGGGACCCATTGATGACCAAGTGACTGCTGAAATTGCTGCTAAGTTAAAGAAAATTGGGGACAGCTATAAGCCAGGAATTAAGAAGAAAGGAGAAAGTTCCTCCAAGGCAAAAGGACCTGTTCCTTCTGTCTCAACCCCTGCTTCTGGGGTTAGGAGGACAAGAAGTGCTGCTAAAGCTGCTGATGAACACTTAGCTGCTGCTTTAGAAAGAAGCAGAAAAAGGAAAGGGAAACAGGTTGTTGACCCTGTTGAAGAGGAAGAAGTGGAGGATATTGAATTTGATGGTGTTGGTGAAGATGATGAGATGGCAGATGCTGAGGAGGTTGTGCCTCAGTCGAAGAAAAGAAAAGTGGCTCAAAGACGCGTAACAAGAAGTTCTGTGAAGGCTGCAGAAAAGTCTGCTAAGAGGACCAGGTCCTCTAAAAGGACTTTGGTGGATGAAAGTTCTGCTGATAGTGACAGTGATGAGTCCTTTGTTGGGGATGATAGTGAAAGTGAGGCTGAGGGAGAAGATGTTGTGCATTGTGTTCATGATGACATGCTAACTAGGAAAGTCTTGAAAGGGAGAGTGCTTTCAGATGTAGGAGAAGAAGGTATGCTATGGTTGCTTCAGAAATTGCAAGCACAGGGCTGGAGGGACATGGTCCTTCAGATTTCTGGCAGATTTGCAAAGGGGATAGTGTAAGAGTTCTACAAGAACTGTTCCATCAAAGATGACAGGATTACTACCTCTGTTAATGAAAATGTGATTATGTTTGATACCAGGGAACTTGGTGAGCTGTTGGGGATTCCTTTTACTAGGTATGATTGTTATGTCAAGAAGGTATGGCTCGACTTGACAAACTTGCCAACTGATTTGGAAATCACTAGGAAGTTTGCTGAGAATGAAGGGGAAGAAAAACCCAGGGCTGTGCAGAAAAGTGAGATGCACCCACAGTATCAAGTGTTGTTCGAGTTTGTGAACAAGATTGTAATGCCAAGGCAGGAGAAAAGAGGAATTGCCAGTTTCATGGACCTGGTTCTTATGGAACTGTTGGACATTGAAAAGCAGATCAACTGGCCCAGTTTTATGATCCACCTGATAAAAAGGGTGATAGCTGGGAAGAGAAAGCATTCCTTGCCGTTTGGGTTCATCTTAATTGATGTGTTTGCAAAATTGAAGATTCCCTTGGAAGAGGTAGTGAAGGCTACTAAGAAGGAGACCAATGAGGGAATGCTCAAGCAGATGTTTGAGTTGCTTAACAAGTCTTAGGGACCTGGTCCTTCCACATCCTGACCACCTTAGCCATAAGCCATCTTTTGTCTAGTAGGATTTAGCCTAGTCTAGTGCCTTAGTCTTTTCCTTCTCTAGTCTTTGAATAATTCTGTAGTACTTGCTTGTATCCCCTGGTTTCACTTTTTGATTAAATGAATTGTCTTTGATGGCTAATATCATTGTTTTGCAGTTGCTTTAATCAGATTTATGTTTGCATTTTGAGTTGCCTGAATAGCCATGTGCTGATTAATTCTAACACTTGAGTTATATTTTTTATGCAACCTTTTCAATGATGCCAAAAGGGGGAAGAGTAAGTCTGATTTTGCGTGAAGTTATACCTAATTGAAAATCTGTTCCTTAATGATAAACTCTCCACTGATTGATGTTTTTTTTTAGCTCAAGTTGTACTTCAGGACATTAAGGATATGCAGCTATGCTTATGAATTTGTCATCATTAAAAAGGGGGAAAATGTTAGCTTGGATAAGCTTGGAGTTTTGACTTATGATTAAGAAACTGATTCAAAGGACCTGTTCCTTTGAATCACTGCAGCTAAATAGAATAGATAATTCATGCAAAATCGTAGTTGAGATATTATTAATTATCCTAAACCTAATGTTTATCTTGATAATTATGCAGGTCTAAACGAATACGAAAAGAATTCATAAATAAAGGATAAGGATAGAAGATCTGGATTCTAAAGAGAAGAATCCAATTAGGACTCAAACTCATGGGAGCTTTAGAGTTCTAATTGTTCAAGACTTCTTGGCTGCTGGAGCTATAAAATGTGGAGCATATCAGCCATAGAAGTATGCACAAATACAGAGAGCATCTAGCAAAGCTTAAAAGAGTCATTAGCTTATTTGTGTAATCAGTTAGCTACAATGGAACTAAGTTAGAACCTGTTCCTTAGATTGAGTCTTGTAAAAGTTCAAGTCTTAGTTCAACTGTAGTAAGCAACAATCGAGTTGTAACTTTCTGGTTCAAGTCGTGGACTTGACACAACTTCACTGATCATGAGAAAGATCACTAGAGGATTAGAGTTAGTCCTAGGTTAGTAAGAAGGAGTCTTGTAACTAAGTGGGTCTTTTTACATAGTGAAGTTGAAATTCTACTTGAGAAGTAGGTCGTGGTTTTTTGATCCCAAGTCAAGGGGTTTTTCCACGCTAATATCTGGTGTTCGTTTACTTATAGTTTTAGTTCCGCATATAGTTTAGTAAAGGAACACATTTCAAGGAACTGGTCCTTAAAACAGTAAAGTGGTGTATCGTGGAAAATAACAGTTTAGATCCAGTATTTTTCTTGTAGGAGTTTGTATAGATTTTGTATTTTCATTTAATTTTATGTACAAGCTGCCCAAAAAACTGTATAAATATCTTTTTTCGTGTTTATACACTTCTATAAACATGTATAGACTTGTATAAATATGTATACATGTATATGTGCAATAAATAAAGTTGTGTAAGTTTTCAGATTTGTGTATTATTATGGATCTTTGTATAAATTGTTGGCATTTTGTATTTTTGTTTTTTTAACTCTTTGTAGACGGATTGATCTTTTGTCAAAAACAATGATATAAACAAAATCGACAAAAAAAAAATAACTCTGGTGAAATACAAAAAGTAACTCCGGTGAAGAAATAAAAAATTTTGGTAAAATCGACGAATTTAAATATTTCGGTATCGGCGACCACCGGTCGACGCCAGCACCGGTAGCGGGAGAGTGGCTGCTTGCGGATCAATGACGGGGGAGGGAAGAGTGGCTGCTAGGATTTTTATTTTATTTTGAAAAAGATCCCAAATTTCAATAGTAGGCAATGTGCTATGTGACCACGCTCAATCCTACACTACAATGAGTGATGGGCGATAAGTATAATTACCCAGCTAAAAGTCGGGGTCGATTTCCACAGGGAGCTGGCGTTTAATCTCTTCATTGCTTTCAACCTCTTGGACAGGTGGATTGAAATTCCTTCCACCTCTAAAATTCCGTGGATTGCGATTGACATTGCGGACATTTTCACGATTCACATTTCCCCCTCGATTGACATTCACATCTCGGCCTTCACACTTTGTAGTACCACGACCACTTTGATTAGCATTGTTGCCACCTCGGTTGACATTACCCCCAAGTCCAATATAAGCATTCACACCTTCATTCGCTTATACACCCTCAAGGTGGTCATTATTATTAGGTAGTACATTATCACCAAGGGCACCAAGAGAATTAGCACAAACTCCTTCATTGACATGTTCACCAAATTCCTCTTGGAAATCAACACCAAGATTCTGTTCAAACTCTTCCTCATAATCCTTCTCATGGTTACCCGAAACTCCTCCGATGGATTGCCTTTGTTGTCCACATTTGGACTATTAGAATTGGGATTCCACAATGCCCGATTAAGAAGTATCCTTCATTCGTCCATATTTCATCTATACAAGAAAAAATGAAGACCAAACGTAAAGTGGTAGGAGTATCAAATAAAATTAGAACTAAAATTATTCAAACTAGTAGATATAACCGTAGCTCACCGGAAACGGCGTCAAAATTTTGACCACGCTCAATCCTACACTACAACAAGTGAGGGGAGATCGTCAAAGTATAATTACCCAATTAGAAATGGAGGTAAATTTCCACAGGAAGCTAGCGTTTAATCTAAGTAATTTGAATAACAAGCTAGTGCTACGAGTTGTTTGTAAGATTCATAAATAAAAAGGGTAAAATCATACTTTAAACTAACTTTAACAACTAGCATCAACAGCAATAAATAAAGTTTGTGTGGCAAGGAATTAAAGGCTAGGGGTTTATCTACGCAAACAAGATTCACCTAACATGGATACCACTTTCATCTTACAAATCTCATGGGTAAAGGATTAATGGTACCAACCTATGCGTGTAACGCTCTAAAACTGTTAGGTATAGAGAGCATCTACCTTGTTAAGACTGTTAGGGCAAATAATAAAGCGCATAAAGACTTAGTTCTAAGACTCAAATAGGAATAACCCTTTTTTGTGACTCCTTTTAGATGGGGTAGGAGCCATGAGCTAATATAACTCAAATCCTTACTAATTATTATAAACCCACGCTCTCAAACCTGTTAGGGAGATGAAAGCAAAGTGGGGTTTAGTTCATGTGAGGCTTCATGTTAAACATAGGTAATAAAAGTGATAAGAACTAGAAAAATATTCACTCATAGGTTTTGTGAAACAAAATCAAGCAACATTGTTAAAGGTTCAAGCCATTCGAAATAAACTCCTAGTATGATATTCATAATAGGTTCAAATATAGAACCAAAATGGATTCAATATACAATAATGATAGTAATGGATTGAAATAATAAGGATTAGATTATTACAAATGATGGTATAACTGCTGTCTTGCTCTCCAATTTACAAGATATTTCAAAATAAAGTATAAGATGAAAAATGTCTGTCTTGGAGGCCTAATGGGATATTTATAGTACTGAGTTCGTAAGCTAAATAAATATTTAAAAAATTGTCATTTCACTCTTTTTTAACATATTTGGCCGATTATTCGGCGGCCGCCCGTTGCATTGGGTGTCACCGAAGGCCAGCATCCAACTCTTCTTCTATCTTTCGCCTTTCAGTATCGGCGGACGCCTATCAATCTGAATCATCAATCTTCAACACTTTGAATCTAGAGCATTCTACCAACACTGGCAGAATAGCCGATAATTGGGCGGCCGCCCATTTGGATTTTGCCTATGGATCGGTGGCCGCCTATAGTTGTGCGACCAGTAGAACCTCCAACTCTTCAGCTCATGAACTCACTGCCTCCACCGGTGGATGGACCTTCAATTTGACCTTTTACTCTGCGGGGGCCAATTGACTTCTGCGCCTGCACTTTCTCCATCCTTCATTTTATAGCCAATATTGACTTTTGTTGTACTTTGTCAACTTCTTTTGGCTTGTAATAATTTTGTAATACCAACAACTTGAAAATTGGAGATTTACATAAAATTTTTATATAATAATAAGCTAAAAGACTAGAAAAGCCAATCTAAAAGGGCTAAATACGCAAGTAAAATACCAACACATCACTTTGCCAATGTAATTAGAAAATATTGTCATTTGTTTATAATTTTCTTGTTTGAAGTTGACACGACCCGAATTCTCGGTTAGGCCGTGCGGGCACCCGACCACCTCCCCTAAACCTGTCAGGCGATGATGCAGGGCAAATCGTGCCAAGACACTTTCCAACACTTTCCGACATGTGCCAAGCTTGGAAGATACAATGGACTTGAAGTCAAGGGCTTTGGAAGTGTTCCGGATGGTTTCAGCATTAGGCTCCACGCCTAAGGAGGAGGAAGAAGGCCCAGCACAGCCAGGCGCCCCACCTAGGAAGCTCACTGCCTAAAGAATGGAATTGTGCCCAGGCGCCCCGCCTGCCTAGGCGCCCCAGCCCAGGCGCCCGCCTAGCCAGGCGCCCCGCCTAGCCCCAGGCGCCCCGCCTAGCTTCAGCATATTCCAGGCGCCCCTCCCAGCCCCAGGCGCCCCTCCTAGCTACTGAACTTATGTTTCTTTTACTGTTTTGCCCTACGTGGCTTATTTGATGAACCTTATTAGTAAGGGTATTTAAGTCATTGTGTAAGCTTGGGAAACACTATAAATAGCCAAGCCTAGCTTATTTTACACTTAGTTTATGTTGAATGATGAATTGAATATTGTAAAGAGTGAATCTCTTTGGGTTTTATGAAAACCAACCTTAGTTGGGACTTGTTACTTCTAGTGGATTCTAGTTGCCTAACAACCCCTCTGCGACCATTCTACTTGCGAGTTCTAGTTGACTCGAGGGTAGTTGCATAGCGTAGGTGTTCTTGTCCTTCTCCCGGGGTGTAGCGGAACAAGTTCTCCGTTGCTACTTGGGATTAGAGATCGAGTTACGTCTCGTTCTTTATCCTTTTATCTTTTCCGCGTTTTCCCTACATCATTTGGTATCAGAGCAAGGCTCGGGTTTTGTTTCTACAAACCCCCGACCCTTGGTTCTTCGTGCCTAGTATCCTCTTTTAGTTTTTCTTGTTGTTGAAGTTATTAGAAAGGAGAAAATTACAAAAAAATTGAAAAATTGAAAAATACAAAAATTTGGTATAACTTGTTGGTTTGGATGATTTGTAAAATGGGTGTTATGGATTCTTGATCGTGATTGATTTCCCGTTGTTTAGGTACCAAAATTGTTTGGATTGGTGGAGTTTGAAAATTTGAAACCCCAAAACCCCTTAAACCCTTGAAGAACATGTTCTTGATGATTTTGGCTTGATTCTTGGGTTGGATTGATGTTTGATTGAAAACTTGATATTGGGAATTGATCTTCATTGAAAAACAAACGATTCGGTACCAATTTTGTGGGATTTGAACATGTGTAACACCTACTTTGATGAATCACAATCCTTGTTGAAACCCTTTTGTTAAACCCTTGTGTTCTTGAGATTTCTTGCATTGAACCTTGATTTGATTGATTGTTTGGATATAAAATTGATTGGGTTTTGTTAAGGAAGATCAAAGGCAACTTTGGGTATCATTGGATTGTGAAAACAAGTTGAAAACATCGGATTTGGAGCTTGGAAATCGAATTGGAACAAGTTTGGAACGTGTTGAAACTGTCCCAGGCCCAGGCGCCCCGCCTAAGCCAGGCGCCCCGCCTGACTAGGCTACTGCCTAAGACCTCAGGCGCCCTGCCTAGGTCCCAGGCGCCCCGCCTGATTGCCTGCACAGTCTTGGGCGCCCCTCCTGAGTTCAGGCGCCCCTCCTGAGTGCTGAAGTTGTAGTTTGGGGTAGATTCTTCTAGGATTTCTTGTTTTGTTGATTGCATTGCTTCCGGTTAGTGCTATTAGAGTATAATCCTACTCGATTAGTACTAATCACTTTGAGCTATTAGGATCATCGTGCCTAGAAAGGAGACTAGAATTCAAAGAAGATCCGTAGTATCTTTTGGTTCAAGTCCTCACTTCAAAGTTCTTAGCGTTCATCGAGTCATATCAACTCCACTCGCCCCGGAGTACAATTGGCTTGTGAATAGTTGGTTGAATTGAGGATTGATAGTCAACTACTTGAAGCTTTGAGTAACAAGTCCGAGTGAAATATCCACCGCCACCAAAAAGAGTGATCCGAGTGAACACAAGTGAGGGAGCGAGTGAGGTGTTTTGACTAACTCTTGTTTCTTCCTTGTAGGTACAATGTCAAACGATGGAGATGATCCCATGAAGAACTTCATGGCCACCATCATGGCTAAATTGGAGGATATCTCATTGAGACTTGAAACCGTCGAGAGGAATCAAGTTGAGACCGGTGAGAGGAGGACCCCGAGTGTCCAAATTGAATCCGGAGAGGGCACAAGTCATAGCACTCCTATGACTCCCGGACACTTTGTTGAGCTAACCAAGAAGTATGAACAAAGCAAAGTTGAAGCTCTACGAGAGCGTGGGTTGGGCAATCCCCAACAAGAGAGAAATCCTCTCAACTTGGGCAATCCCCAAGGAAGTACTCCACTTCGAAGACCCGTTAGGTTTGTCCCACCTCTTGAGCAAGTTGTTGAGGCTCAAGAAGAGGAGGAAGCCGAGTATGGTGATGAAGCCTATGGGTATGATGCTCATTATCAACCTAGGAGGCAAATGAATTGGGGTCGAAATGTGGATCGGGGTAGAGGCCGAGGTCGAGGGCCACCCATGAGATTTGATGGAAGGAATGCTAGGAGAGAATATGTTGCTCATGATGACCATTATGGAGGCCAACCGGAGCCTAACTATGGGATGCGTGACAACAACAACAATCTCAATAGTGTGAAGCTTAATCTTCCATTCTTTAAGGGAAATTGTGATCCGGAGGCGTACATGGAATGGGTTCTACTCATAGAAAGAGTGTTTGACACAAATGAGATGACCAATGAGAAGAAAGGTACTTATGCTATTTCACCTTTTGAGTCTTACGCTTCTACTTGGTGGGAGTCCATAAAGAGGACAAGAAGGCGAGCGGGTGTGCATGTGAATGTGACATGGAATGAATTGAAGGCCCTCATGAATACCAAGTATGTGACTCCTAGATATCGACAAGAGCAACTCAAGAAGCTCTATGATCTAAAGCAAGGTGTCAAGACGGTTCATGAGTACTATGATGAGTTTGAGAAGATCCGAATGGCCTTAGATATGGAGACCGAGGATGAAGAGCAAGCCATGATCCGTTTCAAGAATGGCTTGAGCTATGGTATAGCTTCTCAATTGAGGTTTCATTCTTATCCTTCACTTCAAGATCTATTGGAAGCCGCTATTGAAGCCGAGCAATGGCTTAAGGGAGAAAAGTCCACCCGGTAAAAGAGTAGCACTCCTACTCCCGTGAACCAACCAAAAGAGTGGAAGACTCCAAATGCAAGCTTTCCAAATGCCAATGCTAGTAAAGAAGTGAAGAAGCCATATGAGAAGACTACTCCACCTTTGGAAGGTACTTCTAAAACTCGCTTGAGTAATCCTATTTCCACTTCTACTCAATGTTATAAGTGCAAGGGCTATGGGCATATTGCTAAAGAATGATCCACAAAACGAACCATGGTTGTGGTAGGCAATTTAGTGTATGAACAAGAAAGTGAGTCCGAAAATGGAGAAGTAGAGGGGGATGAGGAAGTTGATTGTGAGGAGGCCGTAGAAGATGATGATGGCCCTCAAATGTTCTTGGTGGTTAGAAGAAGCTTGAGTACTATTTTTATGGAAGAGGAGGTGGAAAATGATCAAAGGGAAAACCTCTTTCATGCTAGGTGCCGAGTAATGGGCCAAGTATGTTCAATGGTTGTTGATTCGGGGAGTTGTATCAACATAGTGAGCCAAACCTTGATTTCCCAATTGTAGTTACCCACTCTAAAGCATCCAAAACCATATCGTTTACAATGGCTTAGCGAGTGTGGTGAACTAAAAGTGGTGAAACAAGCGATGATTGAAGTTAGCATTGGAAACTATAGGGATAAGGTCATGTGTGATGTGGTCCCAATGCAAGCTTGCCACCTATTGTTGGGAAGACCGTGGCAACATGATATGTGTGTAGTGCATGATGGCCGGACCAACTCCTATACGGTCAAGCAAGATGGGAGAAAGTATGTGCTTAGACCTTTGACTCCAAGGCAAGTAAGGGAAGACTACAAACGGATGAAGGAGTTGAGGGAAGAGGCTAAAGCAAAGTCACCCATTGTACTTGAACCCGAGGCAAACAATCTTATTGTTTTGCCAATGCATGATGAAAATGAGAGTCACTCCACTTCAAATGAGAGAGAAAAGATAGAGAGAAGTGAGGGAGTGACCGGTGACAATCCAAGAGAGGAAAAAGGAGAGGATTTGAGGAGTGATGTGAGGGGATTGTCACCACAAACTACACTTGACCATGAGGTAAAATTGAGAGAGATGAGAGGTGAGGAAGGAAAAATTGAGAGTGAGAGCACCCATTGTTCTAACCCTTCTTTATCTTCTACCTTTTCTTGTGAAAGTTCTTGTGTAGGTACATTTGAAGACAAGCCATTGGAGCCTCAAAGTGAGCTTCATGATGGAGGAGTTGCATATGACACTTCAAACCTTGTGAGTGGTCAAGGAAGTACTACAAATGTAAGTGTTGCTTCACCTTTTCATGAACCTACTAGCTACTTGTCTTGTGATGACTCAACACTAGTTGGTGGTTTTGATGCATCTAGTGAGTATACCACTAGTGTAGAGTCTAGTTGTCAACTTGTATGTGCTTGTGAAACACTAGTTGGAAGGGATACTATGCCACATCATGATGTGAGCTCATTGTTCATTGAACCCTTCCCTAGTGTAGATTTGATAGTTGACCATGATTGTGACCTTTGCTATGACACACCGCCAACCTTTGACATAGGGAAAGATGAGGAAGTTGACCATTCCCTAATTGATATGCTTCTATTTGGTGGACCAATGTGTTGTGGTGAGGATAGTCTTGTCCTTGAGGAGTCCAAATTGCATGAATTGGACAAGGTTGTCTATGATGACTCCTCAAGTGAACCTAGTCTCGATAATGTGTCTATGCTTAATCATGATATTGAGATGCATGCTTTTACATTTCCATTGTGTGACGATAATCTCATTTGTGGTAGCGACGTGTATCGGGCTAGGGTGGGTGGTCAAATGGAACCCCCATGGTGTGAAGGATTTGATTCCTTAGGCAACCACTTGTTTGAGAATTTGAGTGAGGTAGATGGTTCTTTGAGTGACCCCACTATTGCTTGTGTGGGTTATGATGAAGAAGAGGCCATTATCAATGCCTTTCTTGATAGTTTGTCTTTTGAGAAGGGTTGCTTAAGTGATGAAATGGAAGGTGAAAAGGAATCCCTTGGTGTGAGTAAGTTTGTTATAAAGAAGGGGAGTGGAGTACTTGATGTTACTTGCATGTTGGGTTATTTGACTCACTCCACTCTACATGTTGATCACACCTTGAGGATTGATTGGTTTGTTGATCTTGAACTTAAGGTTCAAGGGGATTTTGATAGCTTGATCTTGCATTTTTCATATCCCCATGGCTTATTTGATCACTATTGTGTTATGTGCGTGATGATCTTTAATCAAGTGCTTATTGTTCTCCTTGGAGACTTGATATTTGTGCTTCTCATTGATGCTTGGTTATATCACAAGAGTGTGTTTTCCACACTTTTTGCACTAACCTACTTTCAAAGTAGGAATTCTTGTGTTTGCTTGTCGTTGCTTGTAGGTTCTAAGCTCCATGTTAAGGCAAGGGAGATCTTGGAAGAGACCTATGTCAAGGTGACGATCAAGAGTTACAAAGGAGGAGAGCATTGGGCATCCCGAAGAGATGATGCCATGAACGTGAATGCATTGATTTCGAGGACGAAATCTCTTCAAGAAGGGGAGGATCAGGGGCGGATTTACGTGGTGGTTACCGGGTGCCACGGCACCCACAAGTTTCGGCGGAACGATGCGGATAGATGTACATTTACTGGAAAAATAGTAGATATATTTGATCTGGCACCCGTTGTAAACTATGGCGTCGTGGTGCCAGTGGTGATCCTTGCTATTTGGTTCCCTTACGTCGGCTTCTGTTGCCTTTCTTTTGTTTTCCCCTTTTTTTCTTTCCTTTTTTGTTTTTTAGTCTCTACTTATTTACTCTTTTTGTTCTTTGTTTCTACCATTATTCTCATCTGATGAGAAGCTATTTTTTGGTGAATTTTTTTTAAATTAATTATACTAATTGTATAGTTTTTATTTTTGAAGATATATATTACATTAGTCTATACATATTGGAGAATAAATTAGGCTATTGACTTTTAAAAAATTAAATGGCGTATTAATAAATATTTTAAGTTAATTCTGATAATTAAAAGTTTTTGGTATGTAAAGAATTGCTATAAACCGTAACCTTTAAGATGAAGGATTGTAGAAGAAAATAATCTAGTCAAATACAAAATATTGTGTGTGAAAAATTATAATTAATTAAACTCAACTTATCCGTCTGGTGGGAAAATAAGGCTTAATCTAGTCGAAGTAACAAAAATCTTACCGACTCGACCCACGCTTTCGTATTTGGTCTTTGTCTAAAAATAGGCACAAATAATGGCACCCGTAACCTTTAAATTTTGGATCCGCCCCTGGGGAGGATGATGCAGGGCAAATCGTGCCAAGACACTTTCCAACACTTTCCGACATGTGCCAAGCTTGGAAGATACAATGGACTTGAAGTTAAGGGCTTTGGAAGTGTTCCGGATGTTTTCAGCATTAGGCTCCACGCCTAAGGAGGAGGAAGAAGGCCCAGCACAGCCAGGCGCCCCGCCTAGACCCAGGCGCCCCGCCTAGGAAGCTCGCTGCCTAAAGAATGGAATTGTGCCCAGGCGCCCCGCCTGCCTAGGCGCCCCAGCCCAGGCGCCCCGCCTAGCTTCAGCATATTCCAGGCGCCCCTCCCAGCCCCAGGCGCCCCTCCTAGCTGCTGAACTTATGTTTCTTTTACTGTTTTGCCCTACGTGGCTTATTTGATGAACCTTATTAGTAAGGGTATTTAAGTCATTGTGTAAGCTTGGGAAACACTATAAATAGCCAAGCCTAGCTTATTTTATACTTAGTTTATGTTGAATGATGAATTGAATATTGTAAAGAGTGAATCTCTTTGGGTTTTATGAAAACCAACCTTAGTTGGGACTTGTTACTTCTAGTGGATTCTAGTTGCCTAACAACCCCTCTCCGACCATTCTACTTGCGAGTTCTAGTTGACTCGAGGGTAGTTGCATAGCGTAGGTGTTCTTGTCCTTCTCCCGGGGTGTAGCGGAACAAGTTCTCCGTTGCTACTTGGGATTAGAGATCGAGTTACGTCTCGTTCTTTATCCTTTTATCTTTTCCGCGTTTTCCCTACATCAGGCGAACCCTATTGACTGAATCGATAAAAACGGCACACAATTACCTTGAAAATGAAATTAAACATGACCTTAACAACATAAAATAACTCTCAAGGATAGACATATATACAAACTGTCTAGACAAAACAACTAACTACCCAGAATACACAAGTTTAATGGTTTCCAGATCAGACATCTAAGAAGGCAAAAAGATATACACATCTCCCGAAGGGAGCAAAAGTAAGGCAAACTGTAATATCTGAAGTTGGTGGCCGCAGTGAACATGATGGCTCACCGTAGACAGCTGAGAACGTACTACTCCTCAATCACGGCGCGACTGGCTGGGTCCTGGAGCAGAATCTGCCGAACGAAAGAAAACACAAGTACAAATAGGGGGTGAGTCATAAGGACTCAATAAGTGAGGACAAACTAGCAACCTCGAAAAATAGATACGCTAGTCAGGGAAACAGAAGCCATAGCAATCAACAAGATAAATCATTCATAGATAATTAATGCAATAAATTTATACAGCTAAAAAAAATGCATATAAAGATATGCAATGATGTGTCATGATGCAATGGGGTCACATGTGCCCGAAACCTATCTCCGGCGCGGGACTCTCATCGTCTACCAGGAGATATATACAATAATGATCTTTCACCGGCGCGGGACTCTCATCGACTACCGGGAAGTATATACAGTAATGACTCTTCACCGGCTCGGGACTCTCATCGATTACCGGGAAGTATATGCAGTAATGATGGCCAAAGTACAATGCTCAGATTCCCAATGCAATAGCAATAACAGGACATAATATATAATGTAGAATGTAAATCCAAAGCTAAGGCGTAATGAGTACGCCTATCGGCAGCTACACACGTAAGGAACACGTGGTAGAAAATCCACGAGGCCAAGTGCCTCCAAAGAAATGGATATAAACACTTACCGTATTCCGAAGCTAGTCCTGTTACTCAACCATTGGCTTTTCCTTTGTATTAGTTGCCAAACGATCTCTTTCTATTCAACAAGCAGAAAAATTATATCAAATAAAGCTAAAGGCTTCATTCCTTATGTTTTAGGGCAATCCAGTTAGGAACCTGATACCCTATTCGTATACGCAATACGCAGACCAGGCCTATATACAGGGTTCAAAGTCCCATAACCAAACCCTAAATAAATTACATTTATATGTTGCCCATAACTCACTGAGTGCGAATAAATAATCATTTCCATCATCGGGGTCCAATTGACCCTTTAAACTATCAATTTACGCCATTAGGGCGATGTCTAATATCCTTATTTTTACCGTAAAAATATATTCAAACACACGTAATAAGCTAAGATAATGAGTTAACATAATTACCTGAAGATTTGAGGTAAAAATTCCACTATTTTTCCACTCCTTTTTCCCTTTTTCCTTCTCTCTTTTCTAATTTTTTTCTTTTTGTGCGTTTTGTAATGTTTCTGATATGTATATCGATCTGATTGTGCTAGGGGATTAAATCCCCTAAGCCACCGACCTTTAATTTCACTTTTCTCTTTTTTTTTTCCTTTTTTTTAATAATAAATTCGCTACGACGATAAAAATTGAAATGGAACCCTAGAGAAGTCGAAATGATCCCAAATTTTTCAAGTAAGCTATACAAAATATATGTAACATACTCGCGAAGACGGATCTCAAATCCGACTCCCGAAACTCAAGATGCGAATTTAAAGGAAAAAGGTCAAATTATTTAACTTTCGGTATTTTTGCGGAACTAGCCGAACAATATCGGAATTCACTTTTGAAAGTTTACAAAAATCACAAATAATCATACGAACCTAACGGCGCTTTCGGATTTTGAATCGGAGCTCATTCGGCAAAACCGAACTCGAAAATCTCTTTTTAATATTTATCGCCAATAAAAACTGAAACCTTCTTCCGATGCCTACCAAACGAGGTCTGATTTAGCTCAAATTTTACAGACAGGTCCTAATGGATCTTACGAATATTTTAAAATTATCGGCACGCCAATCAGAATCCTAACTTCCGAAACGACTGACCGAGGTCGTTTCATTCTCCTCCACTTAAACTCTCGTTCGTCCTCGAACGAGCAAGAGTCTAAAATAGATTTCATACCTCTAATAAGAATGCTTACAGGAATTTTTCAATGACATTTATTACAAAACCAAAATTATATACAATAATTAGAACTTTTAGGCTTTAAAGATCAAGATCGAACCTGAATCGGCGAAGAGGTAGGGATACCTCACACGCATACTGGACTCAAGCTCCCAAGTGTCCTCCTCATGTGGACGATTATTCCATCGCACTCGAACCATCGGAATCTGCTTTGAACGAAGCTTCCGGATATCACGCGCTATGATAGCTACTGGGAACTCCTCGTAAGCCAGATTCACATCTAGCTGAGCAGGGTCTAATTCGATCACTTCGGAAGGATCTCGGATACACTTTCGAAGCATCGACACATGGAAAATTGGGTGAACTGGCATAGAAGCTGGCAGGTCAAGCCGATAAGCTACCTTACCAATACGCTTCTCGATACGGAAAGGGCCAATGAACCTGGGACTAAGCTTTCCTTTCCTGCCAAATCTCTTTACACCTCGCATCGGTGACACTTTCAGAAATACCATGTCCCCGACCTCGAACTCTAACTCTCGGCTCCTCAGGTTCGAATATGAAATCTGCCTACTCTGGGCGGTCCGTAAACGATCCTGAATAACACGAACAACCTCAAGAGTCTGACGAACCATATCTGAACTCATCACCTCGACATCTCGAGACTCAAACCAGCCAATAGGAGAACGACATCGACGACCATATAAGGCCTCAAATGGAGCCATCTGAATAGAAGACTAGTAGCTATTATTATAAGAGAACTCCGCTAACGCCAAATGATCATCCCAGTAACCCCCGAAGTCAAGTGCACAAGCTCTCAACATGTTCTCCAGAATTTGAATCACCCGCTCGGACTGACCGTCAGTCTGAGGATGGAATGCTGTGCTAAGCTGCACCTGGGTCCCCAACTCTCTCTGAAAAGACTGCCAGAACTGAGAAGTAAACTGGGAACCACGATCTGAGATAATGGATACAGGAGTACCATGCAGCCTAACCACTTGTTCAATGAAAATCCGCGCCAGTCTCTGAGCTGAATCAGTAGTCTTTACAGGGATAAAGTGAGCTGATTTAGTCAGTCGGTCGACAATGACCCAGACTGAATCATGGCGCCGCAGGGTCTTTGGCAGACCAACTATAAAATCCATCGTAATGTGCTCCCACTTCCACTCGGGAATGGGCAATGCTTGAGCTAGCCCTGCTGGTCTCCGGTGCTCGAACTTAACCTGCTGACAGTTCAAGCAACGAGATACATAATCAAATACATCTCTCTTCATCCCCTTCCACCAGTATAGCTCTCGGAGGTCCTGATACATTTTTGTGATACCAGGATGAATAGAATAACGCGAGCTATGAGCTTCACCGAGCACTGACTGCCTCAAATCCCCAACATCAGGAACACAGAGTCGACCATTAAACCGAAGAATTCCATTTGAATCAAGCTCGAAGGAGGGAACTCCTCCACTTAGGACACGACCACGCAACTCCTGCAGATGAGGATCCTCGAACTGTCTTCCCTTAATCTGACTGACTAAGGAAGACTGAGCTGCAATACATGCTAAGACTCGACTGGAGTCTGGGAGAAGAAATCTCACGCCAAAGTCGCCAAGGGACTGCAATTCTCGAGCCAATGGTCTCATATCAGCATAAAGAAAAGCCATGCTGCCCATTGACTTCCTGCTCAAAGCATCTGCTACCACGTTCGCCTTCCCAGGATGATAATGGATAGTGAGATCAGAATCTTTAATCAATTCAAGCCATCTCCACTGTCGGCCGTTAAGATCTTTCTGAGAGAGAAGATACTGCAGACTCTTATGATCCGTATACACCTCACAAGGCTCGCCATAAAGGTAATGCCTCCATATCTTCAAAGAAAAGACCACAGCTGCCAATTCTAAATCGTGAGTCGGATAATTCTTCTCATTCGGCTTCAACTGTCTGGAAGCATAAGCAATTACCTTCCCGTGCTGCATAAGAACACAACCAAGGCCCACACGAGATGCGTCACAATACACTACAAATCCACCGGTACCCGAAGGAAGGGATAACAATGGAGCTGAAGTCAATAAGGCCTTAAGCTTCTGGAAGCTGGCCTCACACTCATCGGACCATCGAAACTGAACCGCCTTCTGCGTCAAGCGAGTCAGGGGAGCTGCAATAGTAGAGAACTTTTCCACGAACCTCCGATAATAACCTGCCAATCCAAGGAAGCTGCGAATCTCCGTAGGAGTGGTAGGACGAGGCCATTTCTGCACTGCTTCAATCTTCTTCGGATCAACCTTGATACCTTCACTAGATACCACGTGACCCAAAAATGTTACAGAATCAAGCCAAAACTCACATTTCGAGAACTTGGCATACAACTTACGATCACGGAGGGTCTGAAGAACCACCCTCAGATGATAATCATGCTCCTCGCGGCTACGAGAATAAATAAGAATATCATCAATGAAGATAATGACAAAGGAATCAAGGAATGGCTTAAACACCCGGTTCATGAGATCCATAAAGGCTACAGGGGCATTAGTCAGCCCAAAAGACATAACTAGGAACTCATAATGGCCGTAACGAGTTCTAAAAGCAGACTTCGAGATATCTGACTCACGAATCTTTAGCTGATGATAACCAGATCGCAGATCGATCTTCGAAAAGAACTTAGCACCCTGCAACTGATCAAACAAATCATCAATGCGAGGCAAGGGATACTTATTCTTGATGGTGACCTTATTTAGCTGACGATAATCAATACACATTCGCATAGTCCCATCTTTCTTTTTTACGAATAGAACAGGAGCACCCCACTGAGAAATACTCGGCCTGATGAACCCCTTATCAAGCAAATCTTGCAACTGCTCCTTCAGCTCCTTCAACTCTGATGGGGCCATACGATAAGGAGGGATAGAAATAGGCTGAGTCCCTGGCACTGTATCAATGCCAAACTCGATCTCTCGATCAGGAGGAAGTCCTGGCAAATCATCTGGAAACACATAAGGGAACTCCCTAACGACAGGAATAGAATCAAGAGATGGAATCTCCACAGTGGTATCTCGAACCATGGCAAGATACGCTAAACACCCTTTATCCATCATCCGTTTTGCCTTCAGGAAAGAAATAACATGCCCCCTGGGTGGCAAATAAGAACCCTGCCACACCACTGGTGTTGAACAAGGAAGAGACAACTGAAGAGACTTGGCATGACAATCTAACGTGGCATGACACGACGCCAACCAATCCATGCCAATAATGACATAAAAGTCAACCATATCTAGAATTAGAAGATCTACTAGTGTCTCATGACCCCCAAAAGATATAGTACAAGCTGGATAAACTCGATCCACAATGATAATGTCTCCAATAGGAGTAGAAACACAAAATGGATCACGAAGACACATATAATCAACATGAAAACCCGAAGCAAAATAAGGAGATACATATGAATATGTAGATCTTGGATCCACCAAAGAATATGCATCTCGACCAAAAACAGATAAAATACCTGTCACAACAGCTGGTGATGCCTCGGCATCCTGCCTGGCCGGCAGTGCATATAGCTGCCTCTGCGGCTGAGCTGAACTACCACCCTGAGATCCACCCCTGGAGGGACCACCTGAACTACGACCCCGACCTCTACCAGATGGTGGTGCACCTCTAACTGGCTGAGACCCTGAAGGGGCACCCTGAGGCTGCTGCTGTATAGGTGCTGGAGGGCGAGGGAAAGAACTGCTACTACCCTGCTGATAAAGATAAGGGCAATCTTTCTTATGATGCCCTAACTCACGACAATGGAAACATCCTGGGCAATACTGGCGCTGCACAAACTGCTGATGACTACTAGGAGGAAGCTGGGGATGACCCCGTCGAGGTCCTGGCGCGTCCTGAAAACCACGCGCTGGAAAATGAGCTAGTCTGACAGGAGGCCTACTCTGCTGCTGATGACTCCTACCTCCATACGAGGTAATAGAATGCCCTGGACCACGAGATCTCTTACTCTCCCGCTCTAACTCCTCCATCTCCAATCTATGATAGGCCTCATACCTTCTGGCAATATCAACAGAAACATCAAATAGAGTACCAGCCTCAATCTCACGAGCCATCTGGGACCGCAAATGAGGAGAAAGCCCATCAATAAAACATCTGACCCTCTCAGAGGGCTCCTGCACAAGATCTTGAGCATAGCTGGACATCTCTGAAAATAAAAGCTCGTACTCCGTGACTGACAGGTTACCCTGTCCAATCCTCTCAAACTGTCTCCTCTTCTCATCTTGCTGACTGCGAGGGAAAAACTTCTCCATTAATCGATGAGAGAACTCACTCCAGGTCAGCTTAGGTAAGCCCTGCCTAGCTGATTGGAGCGCGGTCCACCAAGCTAAAGCTGGACCCTCAAGCTGGAAAGCAGTATAATCAGCTCCATACTGCTCAAGATATCCAAGGGCCTCTAAGATACGCTGACATTAATCAAGAAACTCACGAGGCTTAAGCTTATCTGATTTCTGACCAGAAAACTTCGGAGGACTAAGTCGGGTAAAATAATGCAACCTTGCCGGGTCATCAACCTGACCTGCTACCTGGACTGGCTGACCAGCCTGAACAACTGGAGGTATAACACCTGCCACCTCTGGAACATGAACTGCTGGGGCTACTTGTGGAGCTGGAATGGGGGCTTCCTGAACCTGAGAACCAATATCTACCGCTGCCTGAGGAATAGGAGCATCCACAGCAGCCTGAGGAATATGAGCATCTACGGCAGCCTAAGGAATAGGAGGTCCCTGGGGCATCTGTGTCGCTAAGAATCTCATAAAAGCGTCATGAAGTGCGGGGGGAACGAATAAGCCCTGCTCCCCCTGCCCGGCAAAAGCTGGCACTACCGGAACCTCTGCAACAGGATCAACACGATCCACCATCCTCGCGGCCTGGGCAACTCTATCTCTGCCTCGACCACGACCTCTACCGCGGCCAACACCGCGACCTCGCGGAGCAGCAGGCAAAGAGGTGACCGCTGGCTCCTCCGCCTCTCGCCGAACATTCGAGCGCGTTCTCACCATACTGCGGAAAATTAAAAATATTTAACTTCAGATAAGAAGACTCACGCACGACAGGAAAAAAAAAAGAAGGGAAACTGCCTAAATACCATCATAGCCTCTCGTAGATAGGTACGGACGTCTCCGCCCGATCAACGAGACTCTATTAGACACTGTCATGATCTGGAAAGACTCTAAACCTCGCTCTGATACGAACTGACACGTAAGGAACACGTGGTAGAAAATCCACGAGGCCAAGTGCCTCCAAAGAAATGGATATAAACACTTACCGTATTCCGAAGCTAGTCCTGTTACTCAACCACTGGCTTTTCCTTTGTATTAGTTGCCAAACGATCTCTTTCTATTCAATAAGCAGAAAAATTATATCAAATAAAGCTAAAGGCTTCATTCCTTATGTTTTAGGGCAATCCAGTTAGGAACCTGATACCCTATTCGTATACGCAATACGCAGACCAGGCCTATATACAGGGTTCAAAGTTCCATAACCAAACCCTAAATAAATTACATTTATATGTTGTCCATAACTCACTGAGTGCGAATATATAATCATTTCCATCATCGGGGTCCAATTGACCCTTTAAACTATCAATTTACGCCATTAGGGCGATGTCTAATATCCTTATTTTTACCATAAAAATATATTCAAACATACGTAATAAGCTAAGATAATGAGTTAACATCATTACCTGAAGATTTGGGGTAAAAATTCCACTATTTTTCCACTCTTTTTTCCCTTTTTCCTTCTCTCTTTTCTAATTTTTTTCTTTCTGTGCGTTTTGTAATGTTTCTGATATGTATATCGATCTGATTGTGCTAGGGGATTAAATCCCCTAAGCCACCGACCTTTAATTTCACTTTTTTTTTTTTTTTTAATAATAAATTCGCTACGACGATAAAAATTGAAATGGAACCCTAGAGAAGTCGAAATGATCCCAAATTTTTCAAGTAAGCTATACAAAATATATGTAACATACTCGCGAAGACGGATCTCAAATCCGACTCCCGAAACTCAAGATGCGAATTTAAAGGAAAAAGGTCAAATTATTTAACTTTCGGTATTTTTGCGGAACTAGCCGAACAATATCGGAATTCACTTTCGAAAGTTTATAAAAATCACAAATAATCATACGAACCTAACGGCGCTTTCGGATTTCGAATCGGAGCTCATTCGGCAAAACCGAACTCGAAAATCTCTTTTTAATATTTATCGCCAATAAAAACTGAAACTTTCTTCCGATGCCTACCAAACGAGGTCTGATTTAGCTCAAATTTTACAGACAGGTCCTAATGGACCTTACGAATATTTTAAAATTATCGGCACGCCAATCAGAATCCTAACTTCCGAAACGACTGACCGAGGTCGTTTCAGAAGTGCTATTTTTTGAAAAAACACCCTTATCAATAATCAACAATAATAGCACGTGTTGGTCCAACTCTTATTAACCACTTGATTGACAATAGGCAGATTGGGTTTCTCTTATAAAGGGGCATGTATCTATATTATATTAAAAGCATGAGGCTTTTACAATGTTGATTGAGCTTATTTCCCTTCATTAAAAGATTCTTCAATAGGAAAAATTTTCATTTACTATTTTTCTATATTTATTACATTTATTTTCTCTAATTTTTTCATAATTGAAGTGCTTAAAACCAAATTAGGTTATTGTCGACACCCATTTTTTCCCGAATCGCTATGAGTTCAAAATAGGATTCGACTTATTGAAACTCACGGGTAAGACTTAGAGTCGCCTTCTAACATATTTTTTAACTGGTTGACAGGATCGCTGGAGCCCTTAAAAACGTCATCGACCGCGATGACGGCGTTTCCCGAGACATTATTGTTGTAGTTTGACATGGTCGTGCTTCTCCTTCGTACAAACCTACAATTTCCTTGGCCCCACGATGGGCACCAAACTGTTTATCCTATAATAACTTGTTCTGAATATCTCTCCTGAATCAAGGAGGCTGCCTTTTATTGTTAATACTTACCCAGTCATCGACTCTTATGCCCATTATTATGTCCTATTGAGGTAGCACGAAGTGAATTAGGTTATACAATTAAGTTTAGGATGAGGTCACAAACAATACAGTAAATGCACAGGAAAAGTAAGTAAATATTGAGAGAAAAGTAATAAGCAAAGAAATAAATATATGTATTTCTTGAGGATAACCGGATTCGTGGCAAATTGCTTGATGCTGAATACAAAAGGAGAGGATTCCCGTAGAATCCGTGAATATTGAAAAGAGAGAAGAAGGACTCATAGAATTCGAGGATGTCAATTACAATGGGGAGAAAGTGGTAATTATAAGCTAAACTTTACCTAAATTCCAACCCTAATAGGATTCTATTTGTGAGGCCCATTACAAAGCAGGTTAAGGATTCCTACTCTAAAAAGAAGAATAATTAGGGCGGCAATTTTATGCCCACACACTTTGTTTCTAGCCGATTTTCATGTTAACTCCGAAACTTGATCCATGAATTGATAGTTCTGAGTAAGTGTTCAAATTAATACAAGAGGAAGGTGTTAGGCACATCTCAGATTCCACTAAGTGTGCTTCCCAGCCGGACTAGATAATTGGGATTTCAAGGTCAAATTATTTTTGCTGAAGTCACTATTAATAACCATACCAAAATATGACTGCTTTAAAAATAATTAGTGAAATTCTTAATGATCTAGATGATGTTAATTATCAACTAATACTTTCTCTATCTGAATAATAATATAAATAACCCAGCGTGTAATTTTTTAAAGAAAATAATTTACATGCAAAAATCTAAATAACTAACCTTCAGACAGGGTCCCATAAAATACTTCATTTACTTCATTATTTTATCGTATGATTGGTGCAAACAGAACTTAATGAATACTTGAATTACTAAGATGAAAGACCATGGGAACTTAAAGGTGTACTCACCTTTGATCCACTTAAGCTTTAAACTTAAAATAAGAACGAAACTTTTTAGCGTAAGGACCAAATAACTTTATTATATATCCGAGAAGAAAGAATATCTAACTCAGACAAATAGAACAGATGGTTTGAGCTCTTTGGATGTCGATGTCCTCTAAAGGCCTTCACGAAACGCGGATCCTCTCTTATAAGAATCAAACGCGGAAAAGTAAAAGATAAAGAACGAGACGTAACTCGATCAATAATCTCAAGTAGCAACGGAGAACCCGTTCCGTTATACCCCGAGAGAATGTCAAGAACACCTACGCTAGGCAACTATCCTCGAGCTAATGTGAGCACGCAAGTAGAATGGTCGGGGGGATTGACAATCATCTAGATTCACTAGAGGAAGAACAAGTCCCATCAAAGGTTTCATTCAATAAAAGAGTTCAACTCTCAACAAAGGTTTTTGTTTAATCATCAAAATAAGCTAATGAAATAAACAAGCTATCTAGCTATTTATAGGTGTTTTTAGGCACCAATTGAAAGGTCTAGAATGCCCACACTTAGGCTTAGGAATAAAAGACCACGTAGGGTCAAAATAGACATAACACTAGCAAAAATCTCGTGCTTCAGTATTTTGGGCGGAGCGCCCGGATATGGGGCGGACCGCTTGCCTAATTGAGCAGTGGGGGAGGCTGGGCGGAGCGCCCCCTGGGTGGGCGGAGCGCCTGGCCCCCTTGTCCTCTAGGCGGGGCGCCTAAGGCTCAGGCGGAGCGCCTGGTGCACTGGGCTGCACCACTTGCACTTTGATCACTCGGAATGGCTTCCAATCACTTCCTTCAGGCCCTTCCTCACCAAGTGTAAGTGTACTCCTTGGATCTCCTTAGCTTGGCTCCGTGTGAAGGGTCTTGTGGGGGTTTGGGTCTTATCATCCTCCCCTTCTTGAGAGGATTTCGTCCTCGAAATTGAAGCATCATCATCCACGACCTCTTCATCACCTACATTAAATGTATTAGAAACTTGATACTCACTTGGCAAGTCGACCACATAGGCGTTGTTGTTTATCTTCGAGAGCACTTGGAATGGGCCATCTCCTCGGAGTCCCAAATTCCCTTTCCTAAGGTTTGGAGACCTTTCTTTCCGGAAGTGCACCCACACATAGTTACCCTTCTTGAGTTCCACCTTCTTGCGTCCTTTGTTTTTCTTGGAGGCAACCTTTGCATAAGCTTCCTCCAAATTCTTCTTTTCCTTTGCATGGAGTTCCATCAAAGCCTTGGCCCTAGATTTACCTTCAAAATTAACAACCATTTCCCTTGGCAAAGGGGTTAGATCAAGGGGAATCAAGGGGTTAAAACCATAAACGCACTCAAAGGGAGTCATGCCAATCATGCTATGTAACGTACGATTATAGGCAAACTCCATAAGAGGCAATCGATCAATCCAAGTCTCGGCCTTACCTCGGGTCATGGCTCTAAGAAGAGGACCCAAAGTTCGGTTTACCACCTCGGTTTGTCCATCCGTTTTTGGGTGGTGGGACGTGGAGAACAAAAGCTTGGTGCCTAGAGCACCCCATAAACTCCTCCAAAAATGGCTTAGGAACCTGGTGTCCCTATCACTCACTATGGTTTGAGGCACACCTTGCAACTTCAAAACATTATCAATAAACAAAGTAGCAACATGTTGTGCATCATCACATTTTTTATATGGAATGAAGTGAGCCATTTTGGAGAACCTATCCACAACAACATAAATGTTATCATGGCCCCCCCTAGTCCTTGGTAATCCCATGACAAAGTCCATTGAGATATCCAACCACGGACTAGTAGGTACGGGGAGAGGGGTATACAACCCATGGGGGTGTGCTTTGGATTTAGCACGCTTGCAGTCAAGGCAATTGTTGCAAGTCTTTTCAACATGCACCCCCATCTTTGGCCAATGAAATTGTTCTTTAAGAATAGCCAAAGTCTTTCTTGCCCCAAAAAGACCCATGAGTCCTCCACAATGTGCCTCTTGCACAAGCAATTCCCTCCATGAGGACTCGGGTATGCACACTCTACCATTTTTGAAGATGTAACCATTAACCTATTGGTATTTCTCAACTCTCTCCCCTTTTTCTAGAGCTTCATGGATGCTCTTTAGCTTTGGGTCATGAGCATACATCAACTTAATGCTCTCAAAACCCATGAGCTTAGAGGTTAGAGTGGTGGCTAGAGCAAACTTCCTAGAAAGTGCATCCGCCATAACATTGTCTTTCCCCTTTTTGTATTGAACAACATAGGGAAAAGACTCAATGAACTCAACTCACTTGGCATGCCTCTTGTTTAGCTTCTCTTGGCCTCTAAGATGTTTGAGTGACTCATGGTCACTCTTGATCACAAACTCCCTAGGCCAAAGATAGTGTTGCCAATGGGCAAGGGCTCTCACTAGGGCATACAACTCCTTGTCATACGTAGAGTAATTCAAGGAGGCCCCTTTCAATTTCTCGCTAAAGTAGGCTATGGGTTTGCCAACTTGCATTAAAACACCACCAATTCCCACCCCCGAGGCATCACATTCAACCTCAAATTCCTTTCCAAAGTCGGGCAATTGTAATAGAGGGGCGGTACTGACACGACCCGGAATCCGGTTAGGCCGTGCAGGCACCCGACATCCTTCCCTAGACCCGTCGGGCGAACCCTTACCAATTAAATTAGGAAAATAAATATAATAATTCATAAATAAGGACAAGACTTAAAAAAACACAGACATATTGACACTTCTAAGCTGTACGAAAGAAAATTACAGCTGACTACCCAACATACTAGGATTAGGGCTATCCAGACTGTACATCTAAGAGTACAAAAGAAGATAGATACCTCCTGGAGGGAGCAAAATGCAACTGAAATAATAAACAATAAACTGGTGGCCATCTGGAATAAAAACTGGCTCACCCTGACAGCTGAAGTCGTCTTCGCTCCTGAACAACGTGGTGAACTCAATCCTGGAGCGAACCTGCCGAAACGAAATAGATAGACAAGAAACAAACAACAAACAAGGGTGAGTCAAAAGGACTCAATAAGTGGGGCAGACTAGCCACCTCAAAGAATAGGATAGCTAGTCAGGGAGAAAAGAAATAGATAGACCAAATTCCTCTTATTTAAATTATAAAAGGCAGAGCCAGATAATAATCGAAAACTCGTAAGAAACTATAAACTCAACCAAGGATGTGAGCCAGAAACATATCAACAAATAAGCAATGCACATATAAGCAGAACAACATTCATGTACCGCAAGTCTACACAATGGTATGAATTGAGATGAAATGAAATGGAATGAAATGAAATGAAATAAAATGTGATGCAAAGGGTCACATGTGCCCGTAATCCCATCCCGAGGCGGAATACTCCTGCATTCGAGGGGAATCCAATCTGATAACCAACTGGAGCGGAATACTCCTGCTCCTGGGGCGGAATACTCCTGCACCCGATATAATATAAACCAGAGGCGGAATACTCCTGCACTCTCCTGGGACGGAATACTCCTGCACCCGATATAATGTAAAGCTGAGGCGGAATACTCCTGCACTAAATATCTGACATAAGAGCGGAATACTCCTGCTCCTAGGGCGGAATCCTCCTACCCTCAATATGATACAATAGAGCGGAATCCTCCTGCTCCTGGTGCGGAATACTCCTGCACCCAATATGATATGCAATGTAATGCATATGAATGACATATAATGCATATGAATGAGATGTGATGCAATAATAAACTTTCACCGGCGCAGGACTCTTATCGACAGCCGGGAAGTAGATGCCAACTCACAGCCAGGGTACAATGCTCAAATCCTCAATGCAATACCAACAATATGACATAACAGATAATATACAATGTAAATCCAAAGCTAAGGCGTAATGAGTACGCCTATCGGCAGCTACACACGTAAGGAATACGTGGTAGAAAATCCACGAGGCCAAGTGCCTCCAAAGAAATGGATATAAACACTTACCTCTCTCAAAAGTTAGCATTGCGACCAACAACCGCGTTATTCTTTGAATTCATTGCCAAACGATCCCACTGTGATCAATAAGCAGAAAAATATATCACATTTGGCTAAAGGCTTCATTCCTTACATCTTAGGGCAATCCAGGTAGGAACCTGATACCCTATTCGCATACGCAATACGCAGGCCAGGCCTATATACAGGGTTTATGGTCACATAACCAAACCCCAATTAAATTATTTTTATATGTTGCCCATAACTCACTGAGTACGGATATATAATTAATTTTATTATCGGGGTCCATCTGACCCTTTAAACTATTAATTGAACTTATTAAAACGATGTATAATATTCTAAGTTTTACCGTTAAAACATATTCAAACACACATAATATACTCAATTAATATATTAGGATCATTACCTGAATGTTTTAAAGTGAAAATTCAACTTTTCTCCTACCCCTTTTCTTATTTTCTGGCATTTTTTTCCTCACTGCGTTTTTCTTCCTCACTGTTCTTGTCTTCTGCATTTTATATCTCTCTGTTTTGTGTTTTGCAATTCCTTAGCTTATAAGCTAAGGACAACCGCCTAACTTCATTTCTTTTTTTTTTAAATTTTATTTTTTTTTCTTAACGAAAATTAAAACGGTGCCCTACGATATTCGAAATAATTCCAACTTTTGCATACAAGTTGTACAAAATATATGTAACATACTCGCGAAGGCGGATCTCAAATTGGACTCCCGAAACTCAAGATTCGAATTTAAATAGAAAAGAAGTCAAATTATTTAACTTTCGACATTTTAGCGGAAACTAGCCGAACAACATCGAAATTCACTTTCGAAAGTTTACAAAAGTCACAAATAATCATACGAACCTAACAGCGCTTTCGGATTTCAATTCGGAGCTCGTTCGCAAAAACCGAACTCGAAAATCCCTTTTTAATATTTATTGACAATAAAAACTGAAACCTTCTTCCGATGCCTACCAAATGATGTCTGATTTAGCTCAAATCTTATAGACAGGTCCTAATGGACGTTATGAATATTTTAAAATTATCGGTACGTCAATCGGAGTCCTATCTCCCAAAACGACTAACGGAGGTCGTTTCATTCTCCTCCACTTAAAATCTCGTTCGTCCTCGAACGAGCCTAAGCCTAAAGAAAAATTCGCACAGATAGCAAAAGAACTTGCACGACCATTATAAGCTACTCCACGGGTATTATTTCCCGATTACAGGATTAGAATTATAACACGCATATCGAACTTTTGGAACAAAATATATCTGGATAATATGATAATACCATTGCCCAACTTATTTTGACTGAACTGACCCTTCCTCGATCACGAGAGGAGAGTTTTACTTTTTCGAAACAAAGATACATGAAACCTTGAATGGGTTAACATGATTCAGCCGATAATCACCCCTTCGATATACCTTTTGATATAGAACAGGTCGATGGAACTAAAAATTAGCTCACGCTTGATGCAATAGGGGAAGCTTTTGAAGTACCTTGTCACTACACACTATAGAAGATTTGATGCAAGCTATATTAGTTTTACGAACGCACTATGCAACGTCTCAGTTGATGTTAGTGTTGTTCTGCAAGCTCCTTGTGGGAATGTAGTTACTCATATCCTTATGTATGTCAAAGGTTCATCTGAAAAGGGTCTATCATAAAAGGATAAGGATCATGCAAATACTACTAGATAGTATGATGTAGACCAAGAACGATCTTCAGACTGAACATCTACCTCAGGTTATTGTCTTTGAATTGGAAATATTATGTCTTGAAAAAAAAGTGGAAATAAAAGAGACATGTAGTTGGACCATGAGCTGAGGCAGAATACCAGCAACAAAGTTGATTACATGTCCACTTATAACGCTAAAGTAACTTCTCAAAGAGTTGAGGTGTGAAAGAGATATATGATGGATTGTCGACAAGCTGCACTAGACCTTTAACTCTAAATTTTCATGAAGTAAAACAACATCAGTGTAACAACTAAATTTGCGTCAAGAAAATAAATATCGAGACAGGAAAATATTGCAACAATATATTTTATTTATCAAAATATGAGTGTTACAATCTCTATGATTCCTCTGATTCGTCTTTTCAAACTATAACTTCAAGTGCTTTTGAGCTTGATCTTGAAGTTTGGATTTGGATTTGGATTTGGATTTGGATTTGGATTTGGATTTGATCTTGATCTTTGACTTGATGAGTTCAAGAGCTTGGAGCTTTATCTTGAACTTGGTCTTGATCTTGAATTTGTACTTGGACTCAAAGGCTTGGGGCTTGAAGCTTGAAGCTTGAAGCTTGAAGCTTGATCTTGAATCTTCGTCTTGATCTCTAGAACTTGTAGAGAAATATTTGAGTGCTTGCAGCTTTTGTAGAAATCTCTTGCTTTGATCCACGAGATCTTTCTTACTTCTTGTTATGGATTCTTGCTTCTGATTTCTTATATTCTCAAATGAGAGATTTGACCCCTTTATATAGATATGGGGTTGAGTAGCCACCAAGAAACCCTGACGGGCCTTGGCCCGTGGACCGGCCAATCAGATTTAAGCAGTGACTAGGCCATATTTGATTGGCCATAACATGTCACATGTCCACATGGCGTATTTTCATTGGTCTTGGGGTTTGAATTGGATTGCCACATCATTTGACGTGTGGCATGATCTAATTGGCTATTTTATTTGACTTGGCGTCACGTCACTTGCCACGTGGCACATTTTGGGCCTCTAGGAAAACTTATATCCATTGGGCCTTAGGCTAATTTGGGCTATCCTTTCAAGATTGGACTTTTATTATATTTAAATAATTAGCCCAATTATATTAGCCCATAACATTTATTTGGGCCAATATGTCTTGAATTTAATATATAGTCATATTATTTCATGGATTTAAATCCAATAAAATTTACTTGTCTACAAATGCCCCCTACTTCAAGACTTGTCGGGGTTAAACTTGTCTACATTTGAAGACTAGGCTTGAAGTAATATATTGGTCGTCACTAATTAACTACGAGAAGGTTCGATGAGCAGGTTGTGCCAATCGTTGGCTATCCTCCGTTAACAGGTCAAGATATAGCTGTTTGATCAATTTGTTATGCCTAAAGTAGCTACTGTTAGTTAGCAGCTTAAAAGAAATGGTTGTTCCTCAAAATCTCCTCCAATATCGCTATAGAGAACAACATCCATCCAATTATCAAATAGTTGCTTTGCATATACTGTCCTACAAGGATTCCTTGTCCACGTAGGATGAATTAATAATCATTAGTGTTTGACTTTCTTTCCTTGCAGGGTAATACTAATACTACTTGGATGAGTAGTATAGTTTGGTATGTCCCAATGCGTAGTTAGGACAAACATAATTACTGCCAAAAGCCCCTTTTTTTATTCCAATAAAATTGTATCATTTAATTAGTGTTGGACAATGATTACTACTTCTATGCCAATACTTACTTTTGAATGCCGCCTCTGTAACCTCTATAAATAGATGAGTCCTCATTCCTAGAGCACAATTTGTGAGCTCTTTTCGAAGGAAGCTTGAGTCTGATTTGCAAAGATCAAGGTGCCAGACGTTTTCTTTCAGTTCGACATTTTTTTTTTGTCGTCTTTCCCCCTTTTTTTGAAGAATTTATTTTCTTTCCACTAAATGGTGCTTGTTTCATGACTAGCTCGCAATATCTTACTCAACGATTCTACGCTTCTTCAATCTCTTATAGTGATTGTACTTTTTCTTCACAGATAATTACTTTCTTTTGTTTGTACTTCTTCTTTTGTATTTTTTTTTTTTGTTGTAGGCCAAAAGATGATTATGAAGAAGCCAAACTTGACAATCCAATGGAAGACTTGGTTGGGAGCGATACTCATGGGAATGTCAAGTTTAAGGTGATTGGGGTGGCAACACACTCCCACTTTAACAACGACAATCCCATGGAAGACTTATTTGGAGTAATACTCGTGGGAACGTCAAGTTTAAAGTGATTGGGGTGGCAACGCACTCCCACTTTAACGACGACAATCCCATGGAAGACTTATTTGGAGCGATACTCGTGGGAAAGTCAAGTTTATGGTGATTGGGGTGGTAACGCACTCCCACTTTAACAACGACAATCCCATGGAAGACTTATTTGGAGCGATACTCGTGGGAAAGTCAAGTTTAAGGTGATTGGTGTCGCAACGCACCCCCACTTTAACGACGACGATCCCATGGAAGACTTTCATCATTCATCATCCTTATGTTGATTCTCTTCATCCCGAGATTGATCAAAGATTTACTTGTTCTTACAGCCGGGCAAGATGGTGCACTTCAGAGACTACACCTCTCCATCATCCAAACTCAAGTATCTCATAATTGAAACTGAACACGATGCGGCTCAAACTAGGATTTTGGTGCATACTCCAATTGGTCAATATGCGAGTGCATGGCCATCTTTGAGGAACTCTCTTCATATTGCAAACTGGACATTAGAGAATGATCACAATTCAACTGGATCCGGCAAGACGTGGAGTCTTCAAGCGCCCAGCCATCGTCATGCAAACATTGCAAGCGCCCTTCCCAGTTTAGGCCGTCGCATCATCCGAGGAGAGACATACTGGGGAGACACAATGATAACTCAGGGTGAATATCAACACATTCCGGGGTATTGGGAATGGACTGAAGACATACTTAGCCGAAGCCAACAAGAATTGAAAGCTTCAAAAATTCATGATGCTGTTCGTGCTTCACTTTTCACTTATGATCGAAACTCCAACATCTTGCAGTTATTCCTTGAAGGTTGGTGTCCCAAGACAAATACGCTACTTACCTCTGTTGGTGAAATGTCTATCTCTCTTTGGAATCTACATACCTTGGGAGGTTTGCCTATAGCGGGTTCTATCTACAAAGAAACGGTGCCCCCAACTATGGAACTTATAGGTGAGGATGAGAAAAAGGTGAGATTCATTCCCCGAGCCTGCGAGCACTTGTTCTTAGCTTTTCATTATCTCCAAGAAGGAAAGAATGATATCCCGAGGGTCCCCTTGAGCAAGTGGATCAACTTCTGGTACAAAGGAACCTTGCGATATGGGCCTGCTCCACCGAGGAGGGAGCAAAAAACTGGGCGCTTAAAGTCAACACATAACCTACCGGAGTTATACCTGAGGCACCCGAATGGTCAACAAAGAATGAGGCAGTATTTTCCAAGCTAGGAGTGAAGCCTACAAGAATAGAAGAGACGTATCTGGCAGCCTTCCTGTCGTGTTGGTTATGTACCTTTGTGTTTCCTTCTGAAGATGGTGACTTCATTCGGCCGGGAACTTTCAAGATAGCCTCAACCATGGCATGCGGGCGGAGAACTAGCCTTGCAGTTCCAGTATTGGCAAGCATATACAATAACTTGAACAAGATTTCACGATTGTCGCGACTTGATCTTATCAAGGTCCGTTTTCCCATTCACTATGTTTACGGTTGGCTAGCTTATCACTTCAAGACCCACTATGCACTCGCTAAAGAACCATCTGTTCCACTAATGGTGACATATTCTGGAGAGGGCGCAGCCAAGTACTTCAACAAAGAGGATGCAAGAAAATGCATACATCGAGGAGATGTCGTAGCTTGGACTTCAACTATGTTAAAGAGTTCCCAACTTCAAAATTATGTGGACGACAATATTGTAGAAGAGTTGGACTCAAGCTATTTCATGAGCATACGGTTTAACTATCTCCTTGTGAGGAATGGGGACTCTTTCATCATCGAGCCTTATAGTCCACATCGATTTGGGCGCCAATTTGGATTTTATCAGAATGTCCCAGGCTTTTTGACAAATGATATCCGTAGCGCCTCATTAGAGGAAGGGCTTAGATATTTTCGAATTTGTGTGTCTCACAAGACTATGTCGCAAGCGACTTTTCCTCCTTCTACAATCAATGTGAAGAAATTTTCTTCGGCTAATTATAAGAATTGGTGGGAGAAAATACACGCAAAGTTCCTTGATGAAAACTTGCAATATTTGATCGATGGTGTGGGACCTACCAATACCCCTCTTCCTAAGGACAGACATCAACATCCCACAAATAAGCGGTTTCCTGCTTCAAAGGCTAATCCTGCAGAGCAAGACAAAGGCAAGAGGCCTCAACTTCACCAAAGCGTTAAGAATTCAACACCGTTGGTTGGTCGTGAAAGAGCCCATGCATTGAACAAGCGGTTATCTCCAAATGGGAGTAGGAGCAGCGATAGAGATCGGTGTTGGAAGCGAGTAAAGGCACCTTCAAAGCTGGAACAAACCAACCCACATATGGTTGACATTGCTGACAGTGGTAGTTCTTCCTCAAAGACTTTGACAACTCCTATCAAAGAGGTATACAACTCCTTTTTTTTTTTTTATACTTGCACTTGGATGCTTTTACTAACAGTTTTCATCCTTCATACAGTCAAATGGTGTTGGAGTTATGGCAGTACCACAACGAGAGAGGCCACAAACTAGTGATGAGTCCATTGCACGACCAGTCTTAAGGAAATCATCTTCTACTGCCAAGGCAAAGCAAGTGGTGACATCTCATTCTCGTGATGGCTCTAAAGACAAGTGCGGCACTACTTCAAACAAGAAACTAGCAGCTGCAGCATCTGTATTTGTGGGGAGCAAGCTTGTTCAAAACATCAACCAGAAGTACGTTTCAGAACTTCGGAAGGACTTCAAAGCAAGCTTTCAAACTTTGATTTGGACTTAGCCTCCTCCCATGAAGAAGATGCAAAAGTGGTTCTTGCGGCGATGGAGGGAAAAGGTGTTGACCTCACCCCAATAAGGGACATGTTGCAGTCGTTCTTTGAGCTCGCCACTTCGTATGATCATGGTCGATCCGCCTTCTCTGACAAAGTTTCAGAATCCGTAAAATAAGACTTGCTTTCAAAAGCTGGGGAGCGCCTTTCCCTTGCCATGGTTGAAGAGGAAGAGAAGGTTGAAGAGGTCGTATCCATCCGCGAATCCATAGGCAAGGTAAAAGAGAAGATTGAAAAGTTG
Source organism: Petunia secreta (assembly GCA_029990175.1). Taxonomy (NCBI): domain Eukaryota; kingdom Viridiplantae; phylum Streptophyta; class Magnoliopsida; order Solanales; family Solanaceae; genus Petunia; species Petunia secreta. The sequence goes on from JARKIP010000010.1 coordinate 18,019,015, forward strand.
CGTGAAAGGGAGAAGGACTTAGAAGCCCTCCTGGAAGCTGCAGAAAATGAAGTTGAAGAAGCCAAATCAAAAGTCTCGATTGCTAAGGAGGAGTATGAAACCTGCCTTGATGTTGCTTCACAGTCTGCTGATGCCTTAGCCAACTTGGAGAGGAAGAAAGAGCGCCTGGAGGCTAGTCCTTAAGACTTGCTCAGTTTCAAGTTATCTCTAGATTAGGCTACAATTATTTTGTTTTTTACTTCTTGCATTGGACTTAGTAGTTGGTATTTTCATTATTAATAAGACTCTTTCACTTTTGCCTTATATTTTGTCCCTCTTCTCTGAATTGTGTTTTCCAATTTCCTCACTGTATTCCAACAGCATAGCGCACTTGTGGTAGGAAATTCATATCTTATTATATGAATGTCCGACTCGTGAAAATTTAACTTTTCCAGAAACTAGAAATCTAGAGTTACAACATATCCGAAATTCAAAGTCAGAAACAATGAGAAACGTTCTGGATGAATATTCGAAATCATGTAACAGTTCTGCCCCGCAGACGATCTCAGTTTTGCGCAGTCTTGCCAAAACCAGTATATCTTGCTGCACATAACTCCGAATTGCAAGCCATTTAGTTTTCCAGAAACTAGACTTCAAGCTCTATAGCATATCCGAAATTTAGAGTTAAAAGCCTTCAGGATCGTTCCAGATATTATTTTGAAGTTAGCTTTGGATTCTGTCTCGCTGACTGGTCTCAGTTCTGCGCGGCTTTACTAAAAAAATTATATCTTGATGTATTAGCCTCCGAATCGTGAGCCATTTGATTTTCTAGAGACCAGACTTCAAGATATAGAACATATCAAAAATTTGGAGCTAAAAAAGCTTTGTGAATATTTTCGGTGAATTTTTTTTTATGCAAAAATACTCCTTCTGATTTTACTACGTGTAGATTTTCAGCACGAAGCGTAATCACTAACGGCAACTTCACATCTTGATGCGTAATCATCCAAACGATAAACCCCTTTGATTAATAGGAATAACGTACTAACGGCTGTTATATACACCGAACATCTTGAGCAGAGTCTCTCTAGGCTTTCATAGAATAACGACTTGAACTTGACCCAGAACTCGAAACACCTTGACAAGTAATCATGTTTTCTTTAGGTTGTAAGCTATACATAACAATGTGAAACTTGACAAGGGATATAACTTTTCTTTATTTTGGGCGACTGAACTTAGAATTTGAGCTCTAAGCTACCTACGTACCTCGATGAAGAGGATCAAGTCATTACGTAGTTCATAATAAAAGAAGTGTTATATTTTTTTTTTGTTGTCCTAACTTTTGCCTAGGCCGCCTCTTTCGAGGTTTTCAACCTAGCGGACTCTTTTTTTTTTTTTAATATAGGCCGTGCACAGTTTAGACTCTTGCGGGCCAAGAGTTTTATGCCGTTTTATGCTCGTGCATCAAAGGAGCGTAGCGATTTGCAGTTTAAGCTCGTGCGTCGAGGAGCGTGTCAACTTGCAGTTTAGGCTCGTGCGTCGAGGAGCATGTCAACTTGCAGTTTAGGCTCGTGCGTCGAGGAGCATTTCAACTTTCAAGGATAGTACTTCTTCAAGAATTTCCCATTAATGGGTCCGAGTCTTTTTCCTTCGGCATCAATAAGCTTATAAGCACCGCTTGAATAGACTTCTTGCACAACATACGGTCCGTCCCATTTTGCAGTGAACTTGCCCCCAGATTTATGGGAAGTGATTATGGGTCTTCTTACTGCAAGGACTTGATCACCAACCTGGAAAGATCTTGGGCGAACCTTTTTATTGAAAGCACGAGATAGACGAGCTTGATAACATTCAAGGCTTTGCTGAGCTTCGAGTCTTTTCTCATCGAGAGCCTCCAACTCTTCAAGGCGTAAGCGAGCATTTTCTTCATCAGTGAGCCCTTCTTGGAGAGCAAGTCTCAAAGATGGTATTTGACGCTCCAGTGGCAACACAGCTTCAACTCCATAAACAAGCGAGTAAGGAGTTGCTTGCGTTGGTGTGCGGTAGGTTGTCCTGTACACCCATAAAGCTTCTTCCATCCTTTCATGCCAATCTCGCTTGGATTTGGAAACAATCTTATTAAGGAAATTGCACAAGGTCTTGTTGAATGCTTCGGCTAGGCCATTGGCGGCAGCATTGTACATGAAAGATTTGCGCTACTTGAAGCCAAAGAGATCACATATTTTATTCATCAGTCTATTATCGAATGGCTTGCCATTATCCGTTATTATATAACGAGGGATACCGAAGCGGTAAATAATGTTTACTCGAATGAAGTTTGCAACCTTTTCCTTCTTTACTTCCTTGAGAGCGACAGCTTCTCGCCCATTTTGAGAAGTAATCAGTTGCAGCTAATATGAACACGTGTCCTTCAGAAGACTTCGGCAATGGTCCAATAATTTCTAGTCCCCAAGCATCAAATGGCCAAGACGCGACTGTTGGGTGCAATACTTCAGGTGGTTGATGTATGAAGTTTGCATGGAGCTGACAAGCTTTGCATCTCCGAGCATGGTCCAAGCAATCCTTCACCATTGTTGGCCAGTAGTACCCCATCATTTTTATATGGAAGTGAAGCTTCAGCCCAGACCGGTGTGATCCACATACCCCAGAGTGTGCTTCTTCCAGAGCTTGAAGTGTTTCATCATCTCCTAAACATCGCAAAAGTACTCCCTCAAATGATATTCTATATAGAGTGTCCTTGTAGTAAAGGAAACGGGGTGCTCTACGACGAATTTCGCTTCTTCTTCTCGGATTTTCTGGCAGGGTTCCATGACTGAGGTAATCAATTATAGGTTTCCTCCAGTCCTCCTTCTCAGCCTCAGAAACAGCAACAAGACGCTGAAGTTCATTTTCACCATCCATGCCTTCATCAAATGGTGGTACTACCCATTTTTGGCAGATAGTAACTTGTGTCTGTTCAGGCAAGGTAAGTGTTGATGCCAAAGCCGCTAAGGAATCAGCTTTCTTATTTTCCTTCCTCGGCACATGCTGGAAGGTTACATCCCCAAGCCATCCTATTAACTTCTGTGCATAACTGTGATAGGGTTGTAACTCTGGTTTCCTTACCTCATAGCTACCCAGAAGCTGATTGATTACCAATTTAGAATCTCCAAATACTTGTAGCTGTAACTGCGTCAAGTCGACTGCCATTTCGAGGCCAAGTATGAGTGCTTGGTACTCTGCGACGTTATTAGAGCAACGTTGTGTCAGCGTGAAAGAATATGGGAAAACCTCTCCTTCCGAAGTTACGAAAACTACACCAGGCCCAGCTCCATCACGACGTGCAGCACCATCGAAATACATCTTCCACGATGGTTGAGCTTCGACGACCATTGCATCTTCATCAGGTAATTCATCAGTGAGCTCCCAATCATCAGGTATCGGATGGTCTGCCAAGAAGTCTGCTAATGCTTGTCCTTTCACCGGTTTTTGAGGGACGTACACAATCTTAAATTGTTGAAACTAGAGGTACCATCTCGCCAGACGATCACTAAGAACTAGTTTTGACATCACAAATTTTATAGGATTTGATTTGGAAATGAGTCGGACGACGTGAGCTTGAAAGTAGTGCTTCAACTTTTGAATAGAGAAGACTTGCGCCAAACACAACTTTTCGATTGACAAGTACTTCAACTCATTTGGTGTCATCATCCTACTTAAGTAGTAAAGGGAATTTTCTTTCCCTTCACTATTCTCTTGAGCCAAAAGTGCCCCAACAGACCTTTCTTGCGCTGCGATATATAATATCAGCGGCTTTCCAGGTATAGGTGCAGCTAAAACTGGAGGTTTCATCAGGTACGACTTGATGCTCTCGAATGCGTTGCTGCAAGCTTGATCCCATTCGAAAGGGACACCTTTCTTCATAAGACGGCTGAATGGTTGACATCTTCCAGCCAGATTTGAAATGAATCTCCTAAGATACGCCAACTTTCCTTGTACACTCTTTAGTTCATGAATAAGGCATCTTCAAAATCGCATTGACTTTAGCTTGATCAATTTCAATCCCTCGGTGTCGAACAATGAAACCAAGGAATTTACCAGAAGTAACTCCGAATGCGCACTTTAAAGGATTCATCCGAAGTTGGTATCTTCGCAGCAATTCAAACACCGTTCTCAAATCCTATAGGTGATCCTCCTTGTTTCTTGATTTCACCACCAAGTCATCAACATAGCACTCGACACTTTTGTGAAGCATGTTGTCGAAGATATTTTGCATAGCTCTTTGATAGGTAGCTCCGGCATTCTTCAGGCCAAATGGCATCTCCTTGTAGCAGTAAATTCCTTTAGGAGTTCGAAACGCTGTGAGTTCTTAATCTTTAGGAGACATACGAATCTGGTTATAGCCAGATGAGCCATCCATAAAAGACATTGCCTCATATCCAGTAGTGGCGTCAATCATGAGTTCTGGGATAGGGAGTGGAAATTCATCTTTGGGACATGCATTGTTGAGATCTCTAAAATCAACACAAACTCGAATTTGGCCATTTTTCTTCCTTACAGGGACTATACTTGAAATCCAAGTAGGATACTTGACTTCCCGAATAAAACCAGCCTCAATAAGCTTGTTGACTTCACTCTCGATCAAGGGTACCAGCTCTGACCTGAAGCGGCGTTGGCTTTGCTTAACAGGACGAGCACCATTTCTAACCGCCAGATGATGGACCGCTACTTTGGGGTCTAAACCAGGCATCTCTTTGCAGCTCCAAGCAAAGACATCTCTATACTCTCTCAGAAGCTCTACATAAGCACTTTCTTCATCCTTCATCAACAAAGCACTTATATATGTGGGTCTTGGTTCTTCATCTGTGCCGAGGTTGATTTCTTTCAATGCGTCAACTGTCGCCTTCACTCCTTCTTCAAGCTCAGCTGGAGCATCTTTAGCATCTTCATCTTCCTGCAGATCTCCGTCATTGAAAGATATGTGGTGACACCAAGAAATATCCTCCGACTCATTCTTGACATTATTTGGATATGAAGCATTCTGCTCTTCTTTTGCAATGACGTAATATGAAGATCCTACACTTTCTTCATCTTCCTCACGCTCCTTTGTGTGGACTATAGTGTAATTCTTTCCCTTTAACACTTCTCCACATGAAACTACTAGTTTTGCTTGACGCTTCATCCTTGAAGGGATCAGACTTTAGCAATCTCTCGAAAGGTTTGGGTCGTTAGGAGAAATGGTTATCTTCGCCTTTACATCACCCTTTTGGAGCTTGTTCCTCTTCTTCGATGGTCCCAATCTATCAAAGACAGAAGTTCTTGCAGTTGGTTCTCCGAGCCGATCAAAGATAGACTTTCTTTTGTTCGAAGGAACGGACTCATCCTCAGCACCGACATAATTGCTGCTTACCCTCCTTATAGAGATGCGAACTAGCGGGGGTTTTTCGAAGCCCAAGCCTTCACGTGATTTCTTCATTGAGCTTTCTGGTAGGAGCTTCCCTAACTTAGATGGTTTGTTGGGATCATGCCCAGCCTTTACAAATAGTTTATAAGCATTCGGATCAAAACCATCGTTCGTGCGCTTTGTGGGGAGTGAACTATTCTCCGGCGGATTTCGGGCCACAAACTTTCCAAGCAAATTTGAGGATAACTTCAAGGCATCAAGTCGCTTGATAGGAAGGGTTAATCCATTCAGCACGTCACTTTGTAGGTCGGGTGATTGGTCTTTCTTCTCCTTTAATTTTGGGACGTAGTGGAGCGTAGATCCTGTCTTCTTTCCTGAAGGTGCAAAATATTGCTTATGTGGTTTCCTTTGAATAGAGTGGCTTCTATCTTCATCCTCTACAACTTTTACTTTCCCAGCTGCAATCCCAGCCTTCTTTATTGCAATCTTAGGATCCGATGTCTTGGCGCTGTTATCAACCCTGACTTCATTCACGATATTCTTCAAGTAAAATTTAGCGTCAGCACAGTACGCTTCAGATTCAGTGAATGGCTTGTCATCAGCCACGATTTTCTTCTCAATACCATCTTCGTGATACTTAAGGCATTGGTGATAAGTGGATGGGACGACTGTATTCTCATGTATCCACGGCCTTCCCAGCAAGATGTTATAGGAAGTCTTTGCATCGATCACATGCAACCATGCGCTTGAAGTCATTTCTCCAATAGTAAGGTCTATTTTTGTAGCACCTATGGCCCTTTGCCCCCCTTGGTTGAATCCATGGATCATCAAATGGCTTTCAATCAAATCCTCTCTTGAGATGCCAAGTTCGTTCATTGTGTGAATACGCAGGATGTTGATTCCGGATCCTCCATCAATCAAGATTCTATTCACTCTTTGTTCATTCACATATCCAACCATGAACAACGGACGATTGTGAGGAACTTCCCCAAGTAGGATATCATCACTCGTGAATGTGATCTTTGCTTCACAAGTATTTGCTTCTCCGGCTATAGATTCGGGGAGTTTTTCTGACTTCGTAGGTGAAGATGGCTCTGGACTTTCATTGTTCTCCTCTACTTTATCAGCATTACAACATGAGGCCTTCGTATCATCTTTAGGGATCTTCATGCGAAACCAACTTGGTAGAAACTCCTCTAAGGTTACTGGCTGACGCGACTTTTGGTGATGGTAAACCTCCACCTTTGCCTCTCGTGGACGTCCGATCGCTTTTTGCTTCCTTGGCTTCCTTACCATCTTCTTCCTTGTTGGTTTCTCAGCTGGTTCGTCTCGTGGGCTTGCCTTAAGACGCCTCCGTCGAGTTACCAATATCCAACTATCATCATCTTCCTCGAGCGATGCTTTCTTCATACTTTGTTCACACAGCTTTGGGGGAGAAAATGATCCTTTTGCTGGAACGGGTTCGAAGTCGCCAAACTTGATCATGATATCTTGCTCTTCGAATCCTTCAGTGAAGTTACAGATCGCAATGGGATCTTGTGAGCCAAAGATGATGGAAACTTGGTTTGCATTTTCTTTTTCATCTTCGAGTATAATCTCCCCTTTGTCGGCCAACTCCAAGACTTTGTCCTTAAAGACAAAACATTTTTCAAGAGAGTGACCTAAAAGCCGATGGTACCTGCAGTAGTTTGGATCATTCGTTCTTCCAGCTTCATTAGGACGATTCATTTCTGGTAGCTCAATGAGCTTTAGTTCCAGAAGTTCATCGAAGATTGCAGGAACATCAGAATCAAGGAATGGGTATTCCCTATCTTGCATCTCTCTCAAAGTTGATTTCCGACCTGTCTTATCCTTGAAAGAAGTCGTCTTCACACTTTGTTTCTTGCTAAACTTTGTGGTGAACTTCACAGGTTTGGCATCAACATTCATGGACTCTTTGCTTTCAACCTTGGGTACGACTTTGCTCCACCTCTTGACTTCTTGCTTGTCTTTTCCCTTGCGAGGTTCAGTGATCGGCGGCCCTTCTTTTCCAGTGGAGGCCATGCTTAGCTCCATATCATGAGCACGTGTTGCCAACTCTTCAAAAGTCCTTGGCTTTATGCCTTACAAGATGTAGCGAAGCCCCCAATGCATGCCTTGAATGCACATCTCAATTCCTGAAGCTTCACTGAGTCTATCTTTACAGTTGAGACTTGCATTCCTCCATCGATTGATGAAGTCAATGATTGGTTCTTCCTTTCGCTGTTGCATGTTTGTAAGCTCTATCATGCTTACAGTACGCCTTGTACTGTAAAAGTGATTGAGGAACTCATGTTCCAGCTGCTCCCAGCTATCAATTGAACCAGACTCAAGGTCTGTATACCAATCGAAAGCATTCCCTTTGAGGGAACGGACGAACTGCTTGACGAGATAATCGCCGTAGGTTCCAGCATTGTTGCATGTCTCAACGAAGTGCGCCACATGCTGCTTTGGGTTTCCTTTGCCATCGAACTGCTGAAATTTTAGGGGTTGATAACCGATGGGCATCTTCAAGCTATCGATTCTTGTGGTGTATGGCTTTTCATATGCAAGAGAAGACTTGGAAGAAACCTCGTACCTATCCTTGATTGTTCCCATAATGAACTCCTTCAGTTGGTCAATTTGAATCACCCCATCAGCAAAAACTTGGATTTCCTTAGCAGGTGTGACTTGCTTAGCTGGAGTATCAATCACCTCTTGAACTTCTGGACGTTTTCCTGGTGCATGGCTAGATTCTCCCTCCATCATGCTTTCCATCTTGTTGATGCGAGCGTCTTGATCCTTGACATAGTTTGATAAGCTATCAATCGCCTTTGTCAAGTTTGCAAGTTGTTCCTCCACTGTTAAAGTATTAGTCGCCATGGCATGCACTGCTGTTGGAGATGATGGAGAATAACATGGATTCTCACATAGATTGATCTTTGACTGGAATGACTCGCGCGGCGTGGTTGGAGAGGATCCAATGCTTGAAACTTCATTGTCTTTCTTCACTGCTGGACTTCTGGATCTGCAGAGCCTAAGTCGAGCCAAAGTGTTTTCAATAATCTCAGCGATATTTTCCCCTTTTTCCAATGGCTCAGTAGATGATCCTGCTCCTTTGGAAGATGAAGAACCGAAAGTTGGAGTTGATGCGGGCGGCACCTGAAGTGCTTGTTGTCCCATCAAGTTTGCTTTGTTTCTTGTAACTGGTCCAAAGCTTCCCTTAGTAGCATTCATGCAGCTTTGAACCTCAGAAGTGAACTTGGAATTGGCATCAAGGTCATGAGGCCAGACAGATTTTGCAGCGACAGATTTTGAGTTGGTGTTCTTGGAAGCCATCTCAATGTTGCTTAACTTCGTGAGTTGAAAAGTTGAGATGAGAGGTAGAGATTGTCCCACTGGGCGTGCCAGAATTTGTAACAACTAAATTCGCGTCAAGAAAATAAATATCGAGACAGGAAAATATTGCAACAATATATTTTATTTATCAAAATATGAGTGTTACAATCTCTATGATTCCTCTGATTCATCTTTTCAAACTATAACTTCAAGGGCTTTTGAGCTTGATCTTGAAGTTTGGATTTGGATTTGGATTTGGATTTGATCTTGATCTTTGACTTGATGAGTTCAAGAGCTTGGAGCTTTATCTTGAACTTGGTCTTGATCTTGAATTTGTACTTGGACTCAAGGGCTTGAAGCTTGAAGCTTGATCTTGAATCTTCGTCTTGATCTCTAGAACTTGTAGAGAAATATTTGAGTGCTTGCAGCTTTTCTAGAAATCTCTTGCTTTGATCCACGAGCTCTTTCTTGCTTCTTGTTATGGATTCTTGCTTCTGATTTCTTATATTCTCAAATGAGAGATTTGACCCCTTTATATAGATATGGGGTGAAGTAGCCACCAAGAAACCCTAACGGGCCTTGGCCCGTGGACCGGCCAATCAGATTTAAGCAGTAACTAGGCCATATTTGATTGGCCATAACATGTCACATGTCCACATGCGTATTTTCATTGGTCTTGGGGTTTGAATTGGATTGCCACATCATTTGACGTGTGGCATGATCCAATTGGCTATTTCATTTGACTTGGCGCCACGTCACTTGCCACGTGGCACATTTTAGGCCTCTAGAAAAACTTATATCCATTGGGCCTTAGGCTAATTTGGGCTATCCTTTCAAGATTGGACTTTTATTATATTTAAATAATTAGCCCAATTATATTAGCCCATAACATTTATTTGGGCCAATATGTCTTGAATTTAATAAATAGTCATATTATTTCATGGATTTAAATCCAATAAAATTTACTTGTCTACAATCAGTATGAGGATCCAATTCTAGTTGAATACAGACAGATAGCCAGAAGAAAACTGGAGTAGCCATACAGGGATACTACTGACGGTGTTCTCATGTATAAAGATAGACGTTGTGTTCCTGATGTTGCAGATTTACATGGATAGATTATGATAGAGGCACATTATTCCAAATACATTGTTCATCCAGGTTCGACTAAGATGTACCATGATCTTAAGCAGATTTATTAGTGGGACAGAATGAAGGGTGACATAGCAGAATTGGTGGCCCAATGTTCTAATTAGCAGCAAGTTAAAATCATGTCATTTCCGAGTCAGGCTTCAAGAAGTTCATCTTCTTATTTTCTTGGCTACCAAAGCTAGACTATTTCCGAGTCAAGCTAACCAAAGAATCAAAATTGAAGAAATAGACATTAAATAAGCTTTATGGAATGACATCTATGCCAATTTAACCTCCCAATAAGAAGGTGACAATTTGCCAGAAAATCCTTTTATAACTAAGACAAGCTCATAGAATAACTTGATTGTACTAGCGTTTTGAACCAACATGAAATACGTAGATCGAATATTACTTACTAATTACTTTGCACCGGAAGAAACGATAACACTTTCTGATGGTGACGAACTAGAATCCCATCATCCAACCAACACAAAATTCCGAGAAGAGAGATAAACTGATTTGATATAATAAGAGAAGGTGGAACAACAAGATGCCAGACAGACAATACCGACACTTACTGCCAAATCTCTCACATTTAAACTAGAAAAATTAGTAAGGTCTCACAAATGCCAGGAATAAATCATACCAGAAGCTCGCCCCTCTACCGCAACCGATTCTTGATAGAAACAATTTCCAATGAACCCATGGTAAGATAAACGAAGTCCAAACCGATTGGAATAATCAAATCTTACAAACATATAATGGAAGAAGGAGTACATGGGTGTACTACACCGGATACCTCAGCATCCTGCCAGACTGACAGTTCATCAAACTGCCTCTGCAGCTGAGCTGAGCCACTACCTTGGTAATCACCTTCTGAAGAACCACTGCCACCATGCTCTCAACTTCTACTGGATGGTGGCATTTCTCTGGTTGATTGAGATCTAAATGAAATCCCCTGCGACTGCGCTGATGCCTAATAACGAGAGAAAAGACGACTGCCTACTTGTCGGAGTAAGGAAAAATCTTCAAAGGATAGCCAGACTCACGACAATGATAACAGGAAAACTCCTCAAAGGATAATCAGACTCACGACAATGATAACACCTTTTCACTGACTATAGGAGCTGGACAGATTGTTGATAGCTACAAAGAAAAAGCTGAGTCTAATCTTGATGAACTACCCGCGCACTCTGATAATCGCGCTCTACAAGCTGAGATAACCTGGAAGGTGACCTCCCAAAATAATCAGAACTCTTACCTCCAAATGAGGTACCATGGTTACCCACTAGGGCCACTGGATCTCTTGCTCACCCGCTCTAACTTATGGTATGCCTCGTACCTCTGAGCAATATTAATAATAACATCAACTGAAATCTCGACCTCAATCTCTCGAGCCACCTGGGATCTCAAGGAAAAAGAAAGGTCATCAATAAATCTTTGAATCTCTCGAAAGGCTCATGGACTAGTTCTAATGCATATTCAGTCATTCCATAGAATTCAATCTCATATTCTGAAACACAACCAGGCTAACCGACAGGCTACCCTATCCAATCCACGCAAACTGGCAACACTTTTCATCTCGTTCGCTACTCGAAAGGAACTTTTCCACGAATTTAGAAGAAAAATCGAACCAAGTCAGCTAATAAGAGTGCGGTCCACCAATCCAAAACTGGACCTTGAAACTGGAAAGCAGAATAATCCACACCATACCCCTCGATATAATCAAGAGCCTGAAGGATATGCTGACATCAATTTATTTAAAAAAAAACTTACACAGAGATTATCTAATGCATTGCTTGGGAATATCGGGATGTTCAACCGCGTAAAATAATGCAACCTCTTCGGACACTCGGACCGAGCTGATACCTCGGCTGGCTAACAAGTCAGAACAATTAAAGATACAACACATACTACCTCCGAAATATAATTTACTGCAACAATATTAAGAACTAGAAAAGGAGCTCCCTGAGATCAAACGTCTGCACATGCGGCAACCTGATAGGCTGCCCAACGAATAATAGGTTATTGTGGTATCTGCGTTGCCAAGATTCTCGTAAAAGTATCGTAGAGAGCCAAGGGAACCACAAGGCCCTGCTCCCTTGCCCATCACAAGTTCGTACTGCTTGGACCTCCGTAACTAGATCGTCAATACGATAAAAAACTCTCGGGACTTCGTCAGTGCTAACCCTAGGCTAGACTGCTTTGTCTTGAACTCATATCGCTTGCTGATTCGTCGCACGAGGGTTCACAATTACCACGAAGGAATTAACGAATTAACGAAAATACTATTGAATCCTAGACCGACGCACGATCAGAAATGAAGGAAGTGAAACTTCCTAAATGCCATCATAGCCTCTCGTAGATAAGTAAGGACGTCTACGTACCTATCAGCGAGACTCTACTAGACACTGTCTTAGTCTAGATAGACTCTAAATCGGGCTCTGATACCAACTGACACGACCCGGAATCCGGTTAGGCCGTGCGGGCACCCGACATCCTTCCCTAGACCCGTCGGGCGAACCCTTACCAATTAAATTAGGAAAATAAATATAATAATTCATAAATAAGGACAAGACTTAAAAAAACACAGACATATTGACACTTCTAAGCTGTACGAAAGAAAATTACAGCTGACTACCCAACATACTAGGATTAGGGCTATCCAGACTGTACATCTAAGAGTACAAAAGAAGATAGATACCTCCTGGAGGGAGCAAAATGCAACTGAAATAATAAACAATAAACTGGTGGCCATCCGGAATAAAAGCTGGCTCACCCTGACAGCTGAAGTCGTCTTCGCTCCTGAACAACGTGGCGAACTCAATCCTGGAGCGAACCTGCCGAAACGAAATAGATAGACAAGAAACAAACAACAAACAAGGGTGAGTCAAAAGGACTCAATAAGTGGGGCAGACTAGCCACCTCAAAGAATAGGATAGCTAGTCAAAGAGAAAAGAAATAGATAGAACAAATTCCTCTTATTTAAATTATAAAAGGCAGAGCCAGATAATAATCGGAAACACGTAAGAAACTATAAACTCAACCAAGGATGTGAGCCAGAAACATATCAACAAATAAGCAATGGACATATAAGCAGAACAGCAGTCATGTACCGCAAGTTTACACAATGGTATGAATAAAGATGAAATGAAATGGAATGAAATGAAATGAAATGTGATGCAAAGGGTCACATGTGCCCGTAATCCCATCCCGAAGCGGAATACTCCTGCATTCGAGGGGAATCCAATCTGATAACCAACTAGAGCGGAATACTCCTGCTCCTGGGGCGGAATACTCCTGCACCCGATATAATATAAACCAGAGGCGGAATACTCCTGCACTCTCCTGGGGCGGAATACTCCTGCACCCGATATAATGTAAAGCTGAGGCGGAATACTCCTGCACTAAATATCTGACATAAGAGCGGAATACTCCTGCTCCTAGGGCGGAATCCTCCTACCCTCAATATGATACAATAGAGCGGAATCCTCCTGCTCCTGGTGCGGAATACTCCTGCACCCAATATGATATGCAATGTAATGCATATGAATGACATATAATGCATATGAATGAGATGTGATGCAATAATAAACTTTCACCGGCGCAGGACTCTCATCGACAGCCGGGAAGTAGATGCCAACTCACAGCCAGGGTACAATGCTCAAATCCTCAATGCAATACCAACAATATGACATAACAGATAATATACAATGTAAATCCAAAGCTAAGGCGTAATGAGTACGCCTATCGGCAGCTACACACGTAAGGAATACGTGGTAGAAAATCCACGAGGCAGGTGCCTCCAAAGAAATGGATATAAACACTTACCTCTCTCAAAAGTTAGCATTGCGACCAACAACCGCGTTATTCTTTGAATTCATTGCCAAACGATCCCATTGTGATCAATAAGCAGAAAAATATATCACATTTGGCTAAAGGCTTCATTCCTCACATCTTAGGGCAATCCAGGTAGGAACCTGATACCCTATTCGCATACGCAATACGCAGGCCAGGCCTATATACAGGGTTATGGTCACATAACCAAACCCCAATTAAACTACATTTATATGTTGCCCATAACTCACTGAGTACGGATATAAATCAATTTTATTATCGGGGTCCATTTGACCCTTTAAACTATTAATTGAACTTATTAAAACGATGTATAATATTCTAAGTTTTACCGTTAAAACATATTCAAACACACATAATAAACTCAATTAATATATTAGGATCATTACCTGAATGTTTCAGAGTGAAATTTCAACTTTTCTCCGATCCCTTTTCTTATTTTCTGGCATTTTTTTTCTCACTGCGTTTTTCTTCCTCACTGTTCTTGTCTTCTGCGTTTTATATCTCTCTGTTTTGTGTTTTGCAAGTCCTTAGCTTAACAACCGCCTAACTTCATTTCCTTTTTTTTTTTTTTAATTTTATTTTCTTTTCTTAACGAAAATTAAAATGGTGCCCTACGATATTCGAAATGATTCCAACTTTTGCATACAAGTTGTACAAAATATATGTAACATACTCGCGAAGGCGGATCTCAAATTGGACTCCCGAAACTCAAGATGCGAATTTAAATGGAAATGAAGTCAAATTATTTAACTTTCGGCATTTTAGCGGAAACTAGCCGAACAACATCGAAATTCACTTTCGAAAGTTTACAAAAGTCACAAATAATCATACAAACCTAACAGCGCTTTCGGATTTCAATTCGGAGCTCGTTCGCCAAAACCGAATTCGAAAATCCCTTTTTAATATTTATTGACAATAAAAACTGAAACCTTCTTCCGATGCCTACCAAATGATGTCTGATTTAGCTCAAATCTTATAGAAAGGTCCTAATGGACGTTATGAATATTTTAAAATTATCGGCACGCCAATTGGAGTCCTATCTCCCAAAACGACTAACCGAAGTCGTTTCAGGTACTTAACCTACTTTTCAATTCTTGGAAGGCCTTCTCTTGAGGCTCTCTCCGAACAAATGGTTGGTCCTTCTTCACCAACTCGGTGAGTGGAGCGGCAATGGAGCTAAAGTCCTTCACAAATCGTCTATAAAAACTAGCAAGACCATGAAAGCTCCTCACTTGAGTCACGGTGGTAGGAGTAGGCCAATCACGTATGGCCTCCACCTTGGACTCATCCACCTCCACTCCTTGGGCACTCACAACAAACCCAAGGAAGACAACCTTCTCCACACAAAAGGCACACTTTTTCAAACCGGCATAGAGCTTTTCGGCTCTTAGCACTTCAAGCACTTGACTCAAGTGGCCAACATGATATCTATTGACTTACTATAAATCAAGATATCATCAAAATAGACAACCATGAATTTATTGATGAATGGTTTCAACACATGGTTCATTAGTCTCATAAAAGTACTAGGTGCATTGGAGAGCCCAAAGGGCATCACCAACCATTCATAGAGACCAAATTTGGTCTTGAATGCGGTTTTCCATTCGTCCCCAGGTTTCATCCGGATTTGATGGTAGCCGGACCTAAGGTCAATTTTGGTAAAGACACATGAACCACTCAATTCATCTAATATGTCATTAAGTTGGGGAATGGGATGACGGTACTTTACCATTATTTTGTTCACGGCCCGACAATCAACACACATTCTCCAAGTGCCGTCTTTCTTTGGAACAAGGATCACGGGCACGGCGCAAGGACTCAAGCTTTCCCTCACCAAGCCTTTAGTGAGCAATTCATCAACTTGTTTTTGCAATTCTCTTGTGTCCTCCGGATTGCTCCTATAAGCCGGTTTGTTTGGGATTTGAGACCCCGGGATAAAATCAATTTGGTGTTCTATCCCCCTCAATGGAGGAAGACCACTTGGCATCTCGTCGGGGAACATGTCTTCAAATACCTTCAAAACATTCTCAATAGCACTAGGTAAAGGGTTAGTTAAAGAATCAAAATCGGATGCAAGAATCATACCTTTATGCACTAGGCAATGGAGTAGCTTGTTGCCATCATTTCCTTTCAAGAATTCACCCGGTTGCATCATGGCACATATGCCACCGGTAGAATATGGTGGGATTGCCACCAAGTTTTCGGCCAAAGGACTAGTCTCCACAACCGACTTAGCTTTTGCCGCCTCTCTTAACTCCCTTATTCGTTTGTAATCATCACTTACTTGCTTGGGAGTTAAGGGCTTTAGCACAAATTTCCTTCCTTCATGTTTGATTGTGTAAGTGTTGACACGACCATCATGAGCCGCATGTCGATCAAATTGCCAAGGCCTTCCAAAGAGAAGGTGGCATGCTTGCATAGGCACCACATAGAACAAGTGTTCATCCACATAACTACCCATTTTGAACTTGATCATTGCTTGCTTCACCACCTTTAGCTCCCCACACTCACTAAGCCATTGCAAACGATAAGGTTTGGGGTGTTTCAAGGTAGGCAATTTCACTTGGGTAATAAGTGATTGACTCACAACATTAGCACAACTTCTCGAGTCAATGATCATAGAGCATACAACACCCATGACTCGGCATCTAGCATGGAAAATATTTTTCCTTTGCAAGGTCTCACTATCCTCCACAATCATGGCACCTAAACTCCTTCTCACAACTAGAAAAGTATGAGGCTCATCATCCTCCACGGTATCATCTTGACCATCATCCACCTCATCCTCCTCTACTCCCGCTTCCTCCGGTTCACTCTCTTGCTCATAAGCACTATCACCAACAACAATCATGGTCCTTTTCGTAGGACACTCTTTAGCAAAGTGACCATACCCCTTGCATTTGTGGCATTGAATTGAAGAAGAAGTAGGAGTATTCAATTGGGTTTTAGAGCTACCTCCAACATTGGATGTGTACTTCTCATATGGCTTCTTCACATCTTTGCTAGCACTTGCACCACTTGTTCCACTTGTATTTGGGAACCTTGCATTTTGAGTAGGAGTCTTCCATTCCTTTGGCTTGTTCATGGAAGTGGAAGTTTTTCCCTTGTAACGGTTGGACTTTTCATCATTAAGCCATTGCTCGGATTGAATGGAGGCATCAAGGACTTCTTGAAGTGAAAGATAAGCATGCAATCTCAATTGTGAAGCTATACCATAGCTCAAACTATTCTTGAAGCGGATCACGGCTTGCTCCTCATCTTCGGTGTCCATATCCAAGGCTATTCGAGTCTTTTCAAATTCATCATAATACTCATGCACCGTCTTGACACCTTGCTTTAGAAGCTTCTTGAGTTGCTCTTGACGATATCTAGGAGTGATGTACTTGATACTCATGAGACCTTTCAAATCATTCCAACCCACATTCACGGGGATTCCCGCTCTTCACCTTGATCTCTTGATGGATTCCCACCAAGTAGATGCATAGGACTCAAAGGATGAAATAGCATAAGTACCTTTCTTATCATCGGTCATATCATTTGTGTCAAACATCCTTTCCATGAGTAGTACCCATTCAATGTAGGCTCCTGGATCATAATTCCCTTTAAAGATTGGGAGTTTAAGCTTCACACTATTGAGGTTGGTGTTGTCACGACCCCCACGGAAAGGCTCCGGTTGGCCTCCATAGTGATCTTCATTCACACCATATTCCCTTATCGCATTCCCTCCAACATACCCTATAGGTGGCCCTCGACCTCGGCCGCTACCCCTCTCCACATTACGACCCCAATTCATACCTCGTCTTGGTTGAAAGTGATCATCATACCCATACATCTCATCACCATACTCGGCTTCCTCCCCTTCTTCAGCTTCATCGGCTTACTCAAGAGGTTGAACATTTCGGATGGGTCTTGGAAGTGGAATGTTTCTTTGGGGGTTGTCCAAAATACGGGGAATGCCCGTTCGTTGGGTATTGCCCAACACTTGATCAATTCTCTCTCGATCATCCTTCACCCGTTGTTGATGAAGAAGCAACTCAACAGCTTTTTCCGAGGTAAAGGTAGGACTACTTGTGCCTTCACCGGCTTCAACTTGGGCACTCGGGGCCCCTTTCTCAACTTGGACACTCGGGGTCCCTTTCTCTGATTGGACATTGGAAGTCCCTTGCTCAACTAGGGCACTTGATGTCACCCTCTCAAGGCTTTCAATCCTCAAGTTCATACTATTCAATTTGGCAAGGATAGTAGCAAGGGCACTCTTAGCAAAATCTTCTCCTTCGGTGGACATTGTACCTACACAAGTAACAAACGTTAGCAAAACAACCTCACACACTCCCTCACTTGAGTTTCACTCGGTTCACTCGTTTAGTGGTGCTGGATATTTCACTCGACTTGTAGTTCCAAAGCTTCACGTGGATGAGTAACAATTCCTCAACTCAACCAAACTATTCACGAGTCAAGCACACTCCGGGGTGAGTGGAGTTAATAGGACTCAATGAACGCTAGGCACTTTGAAGTGAGAACTTGAATCAAAAGGCTCTACGAATCTTCTTGGAGTTCTACTCTCCAACTAATGCACGAATCACCTAAAAGCAATGAAAGATTAGTGCTAATTAAGTAGAAAGATTACTTGGATAGGCACTAATTAGAGGTTAGGCAACAAAGAAACAAGCAAACTTAGAAGAAACTACCCAAATCTCACCCTTCAGGGGTCAGGCGGAGCGCCCAATAGGGTGGGGCGGAGCGCCTGGGAAAATGGTGCAGTGGGGTTGGGCAGGCGGAGCGCCCAGTGATGGGGCGGAGCACCTGGACCAAGAGGGAGTCAGGCGGGGCGCCCAAGGTTGAGGCGGAGCGCCCGGACGAAGAACACCTGGGTTTTTTTTCTACTCCGCTTTCTTCGTTTTCAATCCAATTTCTAGGTCGATTCCAACGTGTTTTGCCCAAATTCAAGGTACCCAAAGCTGAATATTGATACAACCTTCAAACCCCAATAAATTTCACACCCAAAAAACCAACAAACAAGGCCCAATCATGATTCAAAGTTTTCAAGTTGGGGGTTCACAACAAGGGTTTCAAAGGGTCAAGGTGGGTTTCGATTCTTCAAAAATGATGTTACCGAACTCCGAATCACACGATTCTTGTTTCAATTTGTTTGTTTTGCAATGAAGAACAAACCCCGATAATCAATTCCAAAACCCCACAATCAAACAACCCAAAATTCAATCAAATTCTTCAAGAACAAGGGTTTGGGAGGGTTTAACAATTTTTGGGGTTTCAATTTTTCGAACCAATCCAATTCACAAGATTGTGGTACCCAAACGTTGAGTTTTCATCAAGGATTAAGAATCTATAACACCCACAACACGAATCGAACACACCAAAAAGTTACGGCAATTTTTGTATTTTTGAACTTTTCTATTTTTTTGTGTTTTTCTTCTTTCAATAACTTCAACAACAAGAAATCTAAAGAAACTAACCTAGGCACGAAGAATCAAGGGTCGGGAGTTTGTAAGAACAAATCCCGAACCTTGCTCTGATACCAAACTGATAAGAATCAAACGCGGAAAAGTAAAAGATAAAGAACGAGACGTAACTCGATCAATAATCTCAAGTAGCAATGGAGAACCCGTTCCGTTACACCCCGAGAGAATGTCAAGAACACCTACGCTAGGCAAGTACCCTCGAGCTAACGTGAGCACGCAAGTAGAATGGACGGGGGGATTGACAATCATCTAGATTCACTAGAGGAAGAACAAGTCCCATCAAAGGTTTCATTCAATAAAAGAGTTCAACTCTCAACAAAGGTTTTTGTTTAATCATCCAAATAAGCTAATGAAATAAACAAGCTATCTAGCTATTTATAGGTGTTTTTAGGCACCAATTGAAAGGTCTAGAATGCCACACTTAGACTTAGGAATAAAAGACCACGTAGGGTCAAAATAGACATAACACTAGCAAAAATCCCGTGCTTCAGCATTTTGGGCGGAGCGCCCGGATATGGGGCGGACCGCCTGCTCAATTGAGCGGTGGGGGAGGCTGGGCGGAGCACCCCCTGGGTGGGCGGAGCGCCTGGCCCCCTTGTCCTCTAGGCGAGGTGCCTAAGGCTCAGGCGGAGCGCATGGTGCACTGGGCTGCACCTCTTGCACTTTGATCACTCGGAATGGCTTCCAATCACTTCCTTCTTCTAGGCCATTCCTCACGAAGTGTAAGTGTACTCCTTGGATCTCCTTAGCTTGGCTCCGTGTGAAGGGTCTTGTGGGGGGTTTGGGTCTTATCACTCTCGCAAAATAAAATAATTTGTTAGTAAAAAATGTGCCACCTTAGTATAAAGATGTAAGATATGTTAACAACTTAACTAAATCAATTATTAAGAGAAGTAATGCGGGATCAGTATCGGGCAAGGCAGAAAAAGGCCCAATGCAATATTACTTCCTCAATTTTATTTTGTTGCATGACTAACTCTCTTGAACATCTTAAAAAGCAGTAAAAAATTTGTCCAGTAAAAGTAACAAAGTTTGTTAGAAAACATTGAGATGCATAAACAATATATTTGTAGTAAGAAAATTTGGCAAGTCGTTCAGATTTTTAAGAGAATGGCATATCAAATTACAATGAGGAAGTAACGGTTATTACTTTACTTTTGTAATGATAGTATTTGTGTTCTTCATTCAAGAAGTCAACTAGCTATTGTCATCATATCCCAAAACATACCTGACTCCCAGGACCGTCTCTACCATAAATCCATCAAAGCAATGGCTTGGGCCCCCCAAAAAGTTGGGGCTCCCATTTTTTCCTTAAGATGCACTATTACTATATATATTATTTAAAAGGAAAATTTACACTATATGACTACCCTAATAGCCTAATTACATAATATACCAATACTTTTAAATATTTACCATATATAACAATACTTTCTACTATAAAACATACCATTTTCATTTCCCACTACCCCAAACTTAAAACCCTAATTTCTTCTTCCTCTTTCTCTCTCTTTCTCTTCCCTCCTCCACCCACCCCACCATCCCCTTCCCCCTCGCCGGCAACCACCCCCATAGCTACTGCTATTCTCACCCGTCACTGGAGGATCTGATTTTTTGCTCCGATGCCGGAGCTTCTACCTCCGATCTGCTCCTCCATCTTTTTATTTTTATTTTTTTGGTTTTGTATGTGTATTTTTATTTGTATAAACATGTATAATATTTGTATTATGTGTATGTGTATGTTTTTTGTGCATCAATACATTAAATTTTTTTTTTATAATATCTTTGTATATTGTTGTATATTTATGTATTCTTATATTTTCAAGTGTATGTTTGGAAAAATTGTGGTTTTGTATATTGTATGGCGGGAATAGGGGCGGCGAGAACATTTTTGGGGAAGAAGAAAGAGAGGGGAGAGAGAAGATAGGGTTTTTTGCCAATTTTAGCTAATAAAACATTATATATATTGAGGTACTTTTTGCACATATCCAAACATTTGGGGAGTTTTTTCGGACCAATCACTATCCTTTAGTCACTAATTAAAGTCTTGTCCCCTCACCCATTTCTTAAAGAGTTTGTGCCCTTTTCTTATTTAAGGGACTCAAAAGTCCCCTTTACCCAAAATACCCTAGTTAGTTTCACTAAAAGTAGCTTTAATGTATCATGAGAAACGTGATTTAATGGAAGTACACAGCATACTACATATAGAAAATTAAGACCGGTAAAATAGGAAAAACTCGGAGACGTATTGAAATAACTGCTAAAATATTGTTCCTACTAAAAGCATGTATGGTAGATCCTCGCATTGTTCAAGATGAGCTAGATTGAAGACAAGAGGGTGATTTACATATAACTAAGTAATCAAAGGAATAGTTAAACATGATTGATACAAAATATCATATTTATGTATAGCAACAGTTGGCCCAAGCATTTACGTTAATAGCCATACCTACAAGTATGTATGTATGTATGTATGTATGTATGTATGTATGTATGTATGTATGTATGTATGTATGTATCTCTCTCTCTCTATATATAGACACATACACACACATATATATAAACATGAACTAAATAAGAAATGAAGCTCATAAATACAAAGATGAAACACTTAGCTAGATAACGTTAAGAATCCAAAAGATATGAACTTGAAATATGAACCTGAAAACAACTACTGTAGTATTTATAGTTAAAAGTTGAGCTATGAATAAGCATCTAAAAATGGGAAAGATTATGTTAATAAAGAATGGTGACGATATTAGAGCCGTTAGAACTTGATTATGGGAAATTTTGTATAAAGTTTGAATGTAGACAAGTCCCGTATGGTAAAACAATCCAATAAATTAGGGAGAGGAATTCAAGGGTGGTAGAAAAAGGGAATTAATTACAAGAGAAAGAAACACAATATTTTTTTTAAAGCAAATATACCACTAGGCAGTTAGCGCTTTAGCCTAGTGGCTAGTATATCAATAAAAATAAACCAATATTCAAGAATCATTACATTGTTGCACCATAATAAGTGTAAATAAAATAGGAAGCTAGCTAAGTATATACTTAAATAATTGCAAAAACTAGCTACGAAGTGCATCCTTGATGTCACAAGTCACTATATATCCGCATGCCAAGAGTCGAAATCTAGAAGAAGCACCTCCAAGCTCTCATCAGGTGCCATGATTTCAAGACCAAACAAGGCAAAATGAATGCCAAGACCCGCTTCAAGTCAACATCTCCAAAATTTTACCAATTTTCCTCACCATCCGCATCAAAAAGCAATGTTCCAGCATAAACATCCAAGGATGCGTCGCATCCAATGGTGTTTCGACTAGAAGTCAGCGCGCCAATTTGAAACACCCGCTGACGCTTTGCGTTTTTGCCACTGGCCACCCTAACATTAAAAACACCCAGGCGAAACACTCCTTGACGCGTCGCATGCTCCAGCATTTCAATTGAATTTCAGCAAAACAACTCCAAACACTGTGCTGCGCGTCACCTCTTCTGATGTTTCCACTGAAGCTCATCAAAGTATCTCTAAACAACGGGTGATGCGATGGGTATTGTCCACTGGTCGATAGAGAAAAAATCCACCCAAGCGAAACACTCTTTGGCGCACCGCATGCTTCATTGTTTCGCTTGTTACATGCTTTAAATCTATGCACTCACACTAACACATCTAAAAACATATATAGTCTACTTCGTGCATTAACATTAACACTTTGCCCCTGCAAAACAAAGATCTCACTTGAACTAAAGCATTCATACACTATCAACTCCTCCCCAGAATGAGCATGATACCATACTGATACCATTAAAGAAGGAATCGACAATGTATAGCACTCAAGCAAGAAAGAATCATAACATAACATGATTATAATCATCAATCCGACGCTCTTTTTTTTTCCATCATAATCCTAAGATTAGGAATATAAGCCATGTCCATATTAATGAGCCTCCTCCCTATACTAGGTAAATCAGTGAATGAATGGAAAGTTTTTTTTACCTGCAAAAGAAAAACCATGTTAGAAACAAAATATTATGGAGAGGAAATAAAACAATCAATACCAAGATGAAATTAAAATACAAGATAGAGAAGTTCTTGAAACAAATAAATGAAAATAATATAAAGTAAAATTATTCAAAATCATATATATAAAAAGAAAAGAAGACTGAAGAAGGATTAATAGACATAATCATATTATTATAAAAGTGAAAGTCTCCTTATCCAAAGTCATTTTACTGAATTACCCTTAATAAAATAGAGAACACCTATTTTGCCCCTCTTTAATTAAAAGATAAGAGCATTAACTTCATTGTTCAGCCTAAATACTAACATAAAGTGGCTGATATGTTAAATCTCTCTTACCACGTCATTCAGTCCTTCCAGCACCTCAGGAATCGGCAACTTCCAAACTGCTCATTCGACCAAGCTTTCAATGGGCTTCATAATTGCAGGGTGTAATGGAATTCAAATCTTCTCTAATGGGTATGCACTCAATCAGATTCGCAATTTTGCCGCTAGGTATTCCTTCAAAAAAATTTATTTTACTTATCCGCCTTCACTATTGCTCTTAATTATTGGAATATACACAGTTTGGTTTTACAAAACCCCAATTGAATGTCACGTTCTTACTATTTAATTAATGGGATAGATAATGGGATTATCCTATCATCTTTAGTTGTTCATTAGTTAGTGTTATTGAGCCTTTTCGGTTACCATCTTTTGGCTTTCCCACCGTACTATAAATTAAAGTACTATTTGCTCAGATATTTGGTATACTGTGAAACTCTGCATCATAGTATGAAATGCCTGTCAATTCTTTTCCCCTTCAAGCATCAACGTCATTGGTTTTACTACTGCACATCATCTCTTTTAGAGAGGTACCAACTTTGAATTTTCTTTCAACTGCACAAGGTAGTGTATTTTTTTACATATTCGCAGTTTATTGCTCATATGTTGGCCAAAGCAAGAATATCATTAGAGTCTACATTAAATAGAAAAATTCATTTGCTACCCATATCCCATCTGACCTAAACAAATCCATGGATATTTTAGTTGCGTCGGACAGTCTTTGTTTCGTTAACTTTTAATCCGTTAATTGTCTCATTATGCTTGACCTCTTGATTCCTATCTAACAGGTTACGCGGCTTACTACATCATAAATTTGGTAACCTTCTGTACTTTAGTACTTATTTAAATTTATAGGTCATATATTTATCGATATTGCCAGCTAAAGTTGCCATTTTACCAGTCGGAAAGTCTACAAATTCATAGAACTTTTGCACCATGTTATATTGTTATGCCTCCTCCGACAAATATGTATCTGAGAGAGCAATATTGGCCAGCAGAAATGAGTATGTTGATCAGCTAAACGAGCTGTTGATAAGAACATTTCCCGGTGAGAGCAAATCATGTATTAGTTTTGACTCTGCAGAAGATGACACCAACAATTACTGCCAGGAAGAATATCTCAATACTCTCACACCCAGTGGACTTCCACCACACAGGTTCTTTACCAAACTCGCATGTATTTCCAATAGTACACATATTTGAAAGCTGAAATGACAAAAAATATCTTATTTATTACACAGGTTGGTTTTGAAGAAGAATGCACCGATTATGTTACTGAGGAATTTGGACGCTTCAAATGGCTTATGCAACGGCACAAGAATGATTTGTAGAGCCTTTGACAATAATGTCCTACATGCAGAAATTATGAATGGCCATTGTGCAAACAAACATGTGTTTATCCCAAGAATACAGCTTTCTCCACCTGAAAATGAAGGATTCCCTTTCAAATTCATTAGAAAGCAATTTCCAGTACGGTTGTGCTTTGCAATGACAATTAACAAAGTATAGGGACAAACACTTCCAAATGTTGGCTTGTATTTGCCACAACATGTTTTCTCCCATGGACAATTATACGTTGCCCTTTCAAGAGGAATATCAATGTCTACGACAAAGGTCTTGGCCATGACAGAACAACCCAAACGCAAAAGCGGAACTTACACAAAAAATATCGTCTACAAGGAAGTATTAGATAAGGCATGAACACAACACCTAAAAATATCAAATAGATTTTTTTACAAACAAATACTTTTATAGTAAAAAAAAAAATTAGCTATACATTGTCCCTACCTGACAATGTCTTTATCCCAATTAACAGGTTCATACAACATATGATCATTTCCCGCTCAAAGGCAGAACAACATTACTGTTTGTCAATTTTCACCTATACATTGGCCATCATACAGTAACTTACCATAACTCCTTTGAATTTTACTGCAGTTGTACAACCACAATGAAGGGCCTACTTAAGCCACTACTTCCTTTAAATTATACTGCTGCTCTAAATAAGACTTCTAATCGTTGTTTATCCCAAGGTTTATTGAAAAAAAAGGACTTCACATTTATTCCTTCACCAACTTCTAATATAAAGTTGACAGACTTAAAAATTATCGGACATTCTTCGATTTAGTATGTAGTCAACATACAACCAATTTAAACAAGCAGATATCAACAAAATTAAATTTCATGTTCTGTCATCAAATACCTTACATTATTAACCTGCTCATCAGACATTCTTCGATTTAGTATGTAGTCAACATACAACCAATTTAAACAGGCAGATATCCACAAAATTAAATTTCATTCTCTTTCATGAAATACCTTACATCATTAAACACACACAACTCCATTATTACACAATTTATGCCGCATAAGAAAAGTTGTACTCATGCGTTAAGATTACACGCGCAACGCGCGTGTCCAAAACTAGTGAAAACAAATGGAAGAGTTGACAAAGGACAATGAGACAACGGTTGGGATTCTCGGCAATTAGCTTAGGGAAAGAAGGGGTTTGGGTGAGCATGTGAAACAAATACTGGAAAAGATTATGGAAAGATATTCTAAAAAATGAGGTATATTTGGTTAGACTCCTTGTCAAAGTTCAAAATGAAGGGTATTTTGATAAAATTTAAGTATCTTAGGAAAATAAGTGATGATACAGTGAGATATGGAGAATTATTCAAATTAAAATTTCAAATGAATATAGAGGAAAAAAGAATGGACTGACTATTTTAAATTGAACTAACATTAAACTAAAGATGTCGAGTAAATGGGAAAATATAAATATATTTATGTATACATTATATAAACGAAAGAAAAATGCACATATAAACAATTTGGGTCAAATTTAAATTAAATATAAATAGCCACATTTAATTACTAAATATTGTTTATGCAATAAATTGCACACATAACAATAATTTGTCATGCATTTAATAAATAGTCTAAATGATGTAATTACGTAATATAGTCACAATTAAATATATAATATATAGGTATTAGACAAATAGTTGCATGACTTCTAATGCAAGTTTGTTCAAACATCTAATGTTGCACCTTTATGTCAAGTATAGTTAATTATAGAAAAAGGATGGACAAAATTGGGTGTCAACAGTTGTCCATGGTACACAAAATCGAATCCAGGTACAACTGTAACGAAAATATTTGCCTAAATTATAGGAGTCTGTAGTCAAAATTACTGCACTCAACTACACCCTATAAAAGGGACTAAGCAGTCACAACGAATATAGCTCGGTACTTAAAGTCCTGAGGTCGAAACCCTCAGAGAACACTCGAAATCTAGTTGTTATTCTAAATAATTTATCTCTCGACTAACTTCTACGTGGTTTATATTTCGAATGAGTTTGTAGTATCAACTAAGTAACTAGAATTTAACAAGTAAATAAATAGCAAAACAATAGAGAAAATGATGAATTTAAGTGATGTAAAATCTAGGATTGATCTACCCAACTCCTACATATGTGCTAGAATAATGTTTTAACGAATTTAACTTAGTTCTTCCTATTGAACACTTGCTCCAAATTCACAACTATTCACTTTTGTGTAATAATTGTAACTTTCACTAACCAATTTTTTAATTAATTAATAAAGATACGTAGGACTACAAGTATTGTACATAATCGAGGTTAATGGTCACAAATCTCTTTTTTGACAACCTAAGTAATGCCTTGGTTTTAGGTTGAAATATGGCTAAGCGTTTAACCCTAACTTATGAATTTATCCCGAGACACACAAGAATAAAGAGGATAATCAATTTGGGCCCCTTCCATTTAATAGCAAACAAAACGTAAACACTTAGATAGGAAGAATTAACAAGTTTCATTCATTAAAACAAATATTCATCATACATAAGTATTGGAGTGATTGAATCAACCCTAAAATAGGTGATTTAGCCACTCATAGTCATAATCAAGTCAATGAAATAACTATAAGCATGTAAATCTAGACAAAAGATGACGGTGGATGAGGAAAAACCTTGAATCTTGATTTTCTCTCTTCCTTGCCTCCTTTAGGTGTAGAATTAGCCAAAAGTCCATTCAATAGGTTCCAAGGTGTATTTATAATATTTACAAAATACTAGGCTAAATTAGAACAACTCCTACACTAGGTTGGACAAGTTGGGGTCGTCAGGCGTCAAACTGTTCTGAGGGCATCGCATGCCATACAACCTTTGATAGTGAAGGCTATGTTGAAGGCGTCGCATTCTATACAACCTTTGATGGTCTGAAGCTGTGAAAACAATACAACATGCACCATAGCCTTCTCTTCTAACATCATATTCCACATTTTGCTAAGTCCACCAACTCCAGTCGAATCTTCACTTCTTGCTCGATTTTATCCATTCTTGCTCCGTTCACACTCGTTCATTCCATACAAGCACAAATACAAAAGTTGAGTGTAGAATCTTAATTATAACACCAAAAGAGCAATTGAAGCACTACGAATACAAAAAAAAAAAAAAAATTAATGAAATATAGGCATATATTAAATTGAGTATTACTTTGAGATAAATTAATTCAATTAAGAATATTTTAACAAGTTACATAACGTAAATAACACATATTCTCACATCGAATTTCACACTTTTAACTCTTTGTTTTACTGATTTCAAATGGTGACCTCTTAGGATATATTCATATTTGAGGCAAACATCATATTGCAAATGGTGGAAATATGAATTCGTGAGATTATTTTTTGTTACTTCCTCTTTAATTTGATGTCTTAAAATAACACAGATATTCTCACATCAGATTTCCTGCTTTGAACACATTGTTTAACAGATTTCAAGTGGTGACCTCTTAGGAAATATTTAGATTTGAGGTGGGCATCATATTGCAAGTGGTGGTTATATGAATTGGTGAGACTATTTTTTTTTCCTCTTTAATTTGATACCTTACTTATTAAGTTGGTTTCGGGTAATTTGATTTCAATATCTTACAGTTTGTTCTCATAAAAAAATCTATCTGACTTTTTCTATCTTGCCTTCTGCTTTTGTTACTACGAGTTTTTTCAAGGCCTTACAATGTATTCTCATCAGTAGCCTCTTGTTAAGAATGTAGATTTGGAACTTCAAGATAGACTTAATCGATTTTAAAGGCAAAGTCC
Organism: Petunia secreta; assembly: GCA_029990175.1. Taxonomy (NCBI): domain Eukaryota; kingdom Viridiplantae; phylum Streptophyta; class Magnoliopsida; order Solanales; family Solanaceae; genus Petunia; species Petunia secreta. The sequence continues at coordinate 18,047,651 of JARKIP010000010.1, forward strand.
AAAGGCGCTATCCTAATAGGAATGGTGGAATAAGGAGAGACTCAGGACTCATACCATGATAGTATAAAAAGCATAATTTATATTGGGTGTTTGAGACTTCATCCAAAAGAATAAGATGAGACTTAATTTTCAATTACTTAAGATTTCGCCTTTTCTTCCTTTTTCATGTGATAAATATAGATAATGTACTAATGTGTCACCAAAAAAACTGAATTAATACATTTTCTAATTATATATGTGATATTTACTCATCAATATTAATATTTATGTAATAATATATGTTGAACTTTATGAAGCTTTTATTCATTGATAGGGTACACGACCAACACGTGTATCTAGTAACCAAAAAGGTAACTAATCTATGTATACTACATTGCAAACATGACATTCGTGAAATGTTGGTGACACGACCCAAAATTCGGTTAGGCCGTGCGGGCACCCGACATCCTCCCCTAGACCCGTCGGGCGAACCCTTACCAATTAAATTAGGAAAATAAATATAAATCCAACTAATAAATAAGAACAAGACTTAAAAAAACACAGACATACTGATACCTCTAAGCTGTACAAAAGAAATTACAGCTGACTACCCAACATACTAGGTTTAGAGCTATCCAGACTAGACATCTAAGAGTACAAAAGAAGACAAATACCTCCTGAAGGGAGCAAAATGCAACTGAAATAATAACCAATAAACTGGTGGCCATCCGAAATAAAAGCTGGCTCACCCTGACAGCTGAAGTCGTCTTCGCTCCTTCGCAACGTGGCAAACTCAATCCTGGAGCGAACCTGCCGAAACGAAATAGATAAACAAGAAACAAACAACAAACGAGGGTGAGTCAAAAGGACTCAATAAGTGGGGCAGACTAGCCACCTCAAAAAATAGGATAGCTAGTCAGGGAGAAGAAAAAAAGATAAACTAAATCCATCTTATTTGAACTATAAACAGGCGAAGCCAAATAATAACTGAAAACACGTATGGAATCATAAACAGCCAGGGACATAAGGTAGACAGAACATATAGATATCCTGAACATGTCGACAATCAGAAATACATCCTGTTGCGGCGTGCAACCCGATCCATATATTTATACTGTTGCGGCTTGCAACCCAATCCGTATATTTATACTGTTGCGGCGTGCAACCCGGGATACGAGCCAGAGATATATAGGTAAACTGAGATACGTTCACAACATGGTATACCTACCGCATATATAAAACACAGCACAATACACACAATAGTCAGTATGCCGTGCAATGAGATGGGATGAGTGCGGTATGATGCAATGCAGTCACATATGTCTGATACCTATCTCCGGCGCGGGACTCTCATCGTCTACCAGGAGATACGAGCCAAAAACATATCAACAAATAAGCAATGCACTATGAGCAGAACAGTTGTTATGTACCACCAGTCTACGCAATGGTATGAAAATGAAATGAAATGAGATGAAATGAAATGAAATGAAATCTGATGCAAAGGGTCACATGTGCCCATCCTCCCATCTCGAAGCGGAATACTCCTGCATTCGAGGGGAATCCAATCTGATAACCAACTGGAGCGGAATACTCCTGCTCCTGGGGCGGAATACTCCTGCACCCGATATAATATAAACCAGAGGCGGAATACTCCTGCACTCTATTGGGGCGGAATACTCCTGCACCCGATATAATACAATGGAGCGGAATACTCCTGCTCCTGGGGCGGAATACTCCTGCCCTCAATATGATACAATAGAGCGGAATACTCCTGCTCCTGGGGCGGAATACTCCTGCCCTCAATATGATACAATGGAGCGGAATACTCCTGCTCCTGGGGCGGAATACTCCTGCACCCAATATGATATGCAATGTAATGCATATGAACGACATATAATGCATATAAATGCAATGTAATGCAATAATGACCCTTCACCGGCTCGGGACTCTCATCGATTACCGGGAAGTATATGTAATGATGACCCTTCACCGGTGCGGGACTCTCATCGCCAACCGGGAAGTATATGCAATAATTACCCTTCACCGGTGCGGGACTCTCATCGCCAACCGGGAAGTATATGCAATGCTCAAAACCAGAGTGCAACGCTCATATGTTCAATACAATACCAACTATAGGGCATAACATATAATATACAATGTAAATTCAAAGCTAAGGCGTAATGAGTACGCCTATCGGCAGCTACACACGTAAGGAAACATGTGGTAGAAAATCCACGAGGCCAAGGGCCTCCAAAGAAATGGATATAAACACTTACCTCTTCCAAAGTTAACACTGCTGCCCAACAACCGCTTTATTCTTTTGGATTCATTGCCAAACGATCTCACTGTGTTCAATGAGCAGAAAAATATATCAAATAGGGATAAAGGCTTCATTCCTCACATCTTAGGGCAATCCGGGTAGGAACCTGACACCCTATTCACATACGCAATACGCAGGCCAGGCCTATATACAGGGTTTAAGGCCACATAACCAAATCCCAAATAAATTACATTTATAAGTTGCCCATAACTCACTGAGCACGAATACATAATCAATTCCATCATCGGGGTCCAATTGACCCGTTAAACTATCAATTTACGTCATTAGGGCGATGTCTAATATCCTTATTTTTACCATAAAAATATATTAAAACACACGTAATAAGCTAAGATAATGAGTTAACATCATTACCTGAAGATTTGGGATAGAAATTCCACTATTTTTCCACTCCTTTTTCCCTTTTTCCTTCTCTCTTTTCTAATTTTTTTTTCTGTGCGTTTTGTAATGTTTCTGATATGTACCATAGCTACTGCATATAAGGGAGTAATCCCTTAACCGACTTTTTCCATTTTGACTTTTTCTCTTTTTTTTTTTTTTTTTTTTTTTTTTTTTTTATAAATTCGCTACGACGATTAAAATTAAAATGGAACCCTAGAGAAGTCGAAATGATCCCAAATTTTTCAAGTAAGTTATACAAAATATATGTAACATACTCGCGAAGACGGATCTCAAATCCGACTCCCGAAACTCAAGATGCGAATTTAAAGGAAAAGGTCAAATTATTTAACTTTCAGCATTTTTTTTGCGGAACTAGCCGAACAACATCGAAATTCACTTTTAAAAAATTATAAAAGTCACAAATAATCATACGAACCTAACGGCGCTTTCGGATTTTGAATCGGAGCTCATTCGGCAAAACCGAGCTCGAAAATCTCCTTTTAATATTAATTGCCAATAAAAACTGAAACCTTCTTCCGATGCCTACCAAACGAGGTCTGATTTTGCTCAAATTTTACAGACACGTTCTAATGGACATTATGAACATTTTAAAATTATCACACGCCAATCGGAGTCCTAACTTACGAAACGACTGACCGAGGTCGTTTCAGTTGGTCTGATTTTTTTACCTTTGTAAAGAAGTTAATTTTAGATAAAATTGTAATTACAATTTGATATTCGGTGATATTCGGCGAAAGTGCACATTCTTAGCTGTCGTGCCACCTCATATCTAGCTACTTTACATGTTGTTTGAGTAGTTTTATGCTCATATGATTCTTTTTATTAGGTAGGATTGAAATGGACAAAATATGGTCGATTTGGAGCTTAAATGAGAGTAAACTGAGCTTTGAAGTTTGAGTAGAAACCTGAGACCTATCCGAAAATCAAAATAAGGACGTAAACTGGGAGAAAATGTTGACAAGCAGTGAAAAAAGCCTACCGCCCCGCCCTGCGTGTTGCATGGCGCCCCGCGGTAGGGTCGATATCCACAAAGTTGAAAATTGTGCAGACGCAATAATTGCCTTGCCGCGTCGTGGGTCGCTTCGTATGATGCGTCGCAGTAGGCATTTTTCCAAATCAGGGTTGGCCCAAGTCGTTCTTATTAGAAACCTAAGTGGTATATAACTAGGATTAGCGTAGTAGTCCCATATTGGGAAATGATTTGTAGTATAACTTGTATAGTAATTATAAATAGGACTTACTGTAAACACTCTTTAGAAATTTCAATAATATATCCTCAGTTTCTCATAAGGTATCAGAGCATCAGTGAGAAAATTATTCGCTGAGAAATTTACCAGCGACATCTGGGACTACCGTGTAGATTCCGGTGGCTATTACTGATGTCTTCTTTTCTAGTGGTGTTGTACAAAACCAACACTACCATTAAGTCCGCTGTAGTCCGACGACCAAACCCCAGCAAAGACTTCTGGTAGAAACCCTTCCATGCGCCTTCACGTGCCATTAAGATCTAAGGTTTCGGCAAGTGAGGAGTAACACACGCCGACACTAGAACAACTTTTTGGTAGTTTTTTCCATAGATACATCTTCTCTGGTGCTCGTCTAGTATTTTCGACCTGACCCATCAACTTTCTATCGAATTTTGACAACTTCCTGCATCTCCAGTCAATATTACCGCGAGTAAAGTTACTGCTCCTATTTTTTCTGCCATTTTTGGCTGATTTGGTGACTGTTCCAGCAATTCTTCAGCTTTATTTGGTGGTTATTTGCTAATTTTTTTTTGTTATAAGTCTCTTCAATTCAATCATGACTCTAGGATTTGATGCTTTTGGTAACAAAAACTCTGGCGTTGATAACTCAAATTTTATGATTACTTCGGAACCCTTGCGTGGAAGTTTTAAGTACTTATCTTGGGCTTCATCGATTGAGCTATGGTGCAAGGGCCAGGGTGTCTAAGATTTCTTGAGTAAGAAGGTCAGCGAGGTTGATGAGAAACCAAAGGCAAATTGGGAGAAGATTAATGCTCAGTCTCTTCTAATGCTTCTGTTGTTATACATGATCACAGTACGGGATGGATGATTGGCATAGGGCGTGAATAACATGGTCTTTACTATCCTACCTCTTTTAACTCCTCTATAGCATGTCCAGTCACAAATTCTCCAGAGTTACTTCACAGACGTTTGGGACATCCAAGCTTATTCAAGCTTCAGAAGATGGTGCATAGTCTATCTTGTTTGTCCATATTATATTGTGAGTCGTGTCAACTTGGGAAACATACTCACTCTAATTTTACATCGTAGTGAGGGTCGTGTAAAGTCTTTTTTTTCTTTAGTTCATTATGATATTTGGGGTCCTAGCAGAGTCAGTTCAACCTTGGGTTTTCATTACTTTGCTAGTGTTGACACCCAATTTTGTCCCGAAATTTCGAAATTAATTTGCTGACACTTACTTTTTATATAAATTTCAAAATATAGCATTTTGTGTTAATATAAAAGCCAAAAGTGTCCCTTTTCAAAAGAATTTATAAAATTTGATGTTTTGTCGCAATTTGACTATTGTTTGCAAAGTTTTTCAATATTAGCAACTTGATATTTTCGGCTTTATATTACCTACAACATGTAAAATATTGGGAGCATTTATCTAATTAGAAAGATTTTCAAATTGATTTACGAAATTAGTTAAAGCTATTCGTTTTTAGAAAATGGTCAGAATCGTTGTTCATTTTAAATCTCGGTCTATCTATGCAACATTCATATTATACAACACCCAATTTTCTTCTAGCCCAATTTTTAAAACCCCTAACCATCACCCCTATAAGTGTGGATTGCATGATTCCACTTTCTTTCTAGCATTTATATTGTTTCATTATGTTAGTATCATCACATGTAATATCATCACAGAGTGTATTATTAACTCTGTGATGATCATAGAATATTTGGTGCTAGCGAGTTCGTATTTTCTGCACTCGGGTTAGGAGTGAGGTTGTACCTCGATAGGATGATGTAAGGTACGGTTTGGCCCCCCTTACTTTGTATTGTCCTCTTGAGGGATTTATTTTTATTATTAATAAAACTAGCCACTAAGCTACAAGCTTAGTTGGATTTCGCTAAAAAAAAAAAAAATCCTAAAAACCCTACCCACTACTCAGGGATCTCACTAACAAAAAACCCTACACAATCATTATTCATCATCTCCTCCCCCAAAATCCCCACCACAATTCTCTTCCTTATCTCTCCCAACACACCACCATTACACTTACACCATACAGAAACAAAGTATACACCACGCATACACATCGGGGAAAGAAACAAAAAGCAGATCGGGAAATTGGGGATTTGGGGAAGCGGGTCACTGGTCCAAAGCATCACCACCACCGGAGTAGCAGCGACGCCGCTGGTGTCTTCTCATCGGAGAAGCCAAGCTTGCGTCGCTCCTCCTTCTCCTCCGTTTCACTGAGTTTCGGCTCACTGCTATTACTTTTCTCACTGGAAATAATGTTGGAACTGGTGTTGTCACTTGTTCTTAGCCGGGAATTTTGTCTCTTTTCCCATCGTTTTCTCTGATCTGTTATTGAAACTAAAAGGGGACGATGGGGTAGTAGCGATGCCACCGAAAATGGTTTAGGCAGTCGCTCCCCTCTTTGCACTGGTCCGTTGGTGAATCTGAAGCAATTTTGTGATTCCCTGCTATTGTTGGATTTTCTTTTGTGTTCATATGTCCTGCAAATCCGATTCACTGAGGTTTCTTCACTCTTTGACCGGAACCAGCAGGATTTATGACTGGCGATGCCATTTTGTTTCGCTGCTGCCCGGTTGTTATCGTTGGCGTATTAAATCTTTAATCCATTCGCTTTGCTACACTGGTGGTGGTTTTCTGATGCTATTTGGTTGATGGTTCCGACGTTATACACTGCGGGATCGGTTGTATCTTCGGGAATTAGTTTATTCCCAATATTGGGTTATGGTGTTTGCCATTTTTGAACATGTTATTTAGGCTTGCTATGACTTTTTGACGAAAGTGCAGTCTACTGGTCCTATTTATTCGGTCTTAAATGAGTCTCAGCTTGCTATTGCCTATGGAAAATATTTTGTTTGAGGGTTATGGACTGATATTGAACCGATACTACACTGGCCAATGAAAAATACATATACACATGAGGCCTCGGGATTGATTCGAACATGATACTACACTTGAACAGTCACGTCCCCGTGTCCCGTCAGCAAAAGGCAATGATGAATGTATGCACTTTAACGCAAAGCAAGTTGAATAGAGTAACGGAATTGGTACTTGGCATGGCAACACGACCGGCCGGCGTGTTTGCAACCGTACCAACATCTCGAGCCTCTACATGACGCGTCATACAACCTGAGCCTAAATTTTACAAAAACAAACCCCCTTACTATTATTATTATTTTTATTACTATTATTATTATTATTATTATTATTATTATTATTATTATTATTATTATTATTATTACTTTATTACTTTATTATTATTATTATTATTATTATTATTTTATTTTCATTAGTTATTCACTTTATTATTGTACTAATCCAATTTTATTCTCATATTTTTTGCGAGGAACATTTTGGTACGAACAATTCGTGGGCTAACTTACAAATGGGGATATGCATTGATTTGGAATCATTTAGGGTAGAGTTCGGGCTCAAGCATTCAAGAAAATGAGACACATTAGAAATTTAGAAAATTCAAGACTCCCGCGAGTTGATCAATTTTCCGGGTTCTATCTTTAACTTTGCATTCATTTCCTTAGATATTTATGCAAATAAATGTGTAAAATATTTTATTTATCAGTAATATTTGACTGTTTGTATATTGCTTTACTTTATGTTCATTACCTTTTATTGTGAAGTCGTTATTTAATTTATTGCAAATTGGGGCCATCTTAGCAAATGCGTGCAAGTAAAAGAATATTTTGCAAATAAGCTTTTATTCAATTAATTATTCTTATTATTATACTATTTTTAAATAATTCTTTTGAAATAAAAGCGCACTTGTAAATATTTGGAAACCTGTCGGATTAACCGTATTTTACGAAATTTCGAAAGTGCCTAAAAAACCTTCTTTCGAAATTAACAAAACCTCTTACTTAGAATCTCTGAAAGAAAGACTGTCTTTTTTCCAAAAATGGAGTTTTGCACGCATTTGCTTATTTGGTTCCCAGTTTTCCTTAAAATGGGTGGCGACTCCAAAAACTCCAAAAGAGTTGGTCCATTCAGTTGATATTCTTGAAATTTAGCCTTTCGGGGTTAGTTTTTTTTGGGGGTTCAACAGTTAGTTTCATAGATGATTATTCAAGATGTACTTGAATATTTTTAATGAAAGATCATTCCGAGATGTTTTCTATATTCCAAAACTTTTGTGCTGAAATACAAAATCAATTTGGTGTTTCTATTTTCACTTTTCGCAGTGATAATGCTTTAGAATACTTATCTTCTCAATTTAAGCAGTTTATGGCTTCTCAGGGCATTATTATCAGACATCTTGTTCATATACTCCTCAGCAAAATCGGGTAGCTGGGAAGAAGAATAGGCATCTCATTGAGACTGCTCGTACTCTTCTTATTTAATCTCATGTTCCCCTGTGTTTTTGGGGGTGATGCAGTTCTCACATCTTGTTATTAATTAATCGAATTCCCTCTTCTTCCATCCAGAATCAGGTTCTACACTCCATATTGTTTCTTGAGTCACCTTTATACTCTCTTCCCCCCACGTGTTTTAGGGAGTACATTTTTCGTCCATAACTTTACACTTGGGAAAGATAAATTAGCTACCCGTGCTCTCAAGTGTGTATTCCTTAGTTATTCTCGTGTTCAAAAGAGATATCGGTGCTACTCACCCGATCTTCGTCAATATATTATAGAAGATGTTACTTTCTTTGAGAGTCGACCTTACTTTGCACCTTCTTCTGCCCATTATGATATCCTTGAGGTTTTACATGTGCCGACTTTTGAGGAGTCCATAGTTGCCCCTCCTGCAGTTGCTTCTCTTACAGTTACTCCTCTTGCTTCTCTTACAGTTACTCCTCATGCTCCTCACATTGTTACTACAGCCCCAGAGCCACCACTTTTCACTTATCATCGTTGTCCACGTCCAACACTAGAACCAGATGATTCACGTCCAGCACCGGATTCTTCACCTACTGCGGACATGTCTCCTCTCAGTCTACTAATTCCACTTCAAAAAGGTACGCGATCCACAACCAATTCTAATCATCATTATGTTGGCTTGAGCTATCATCACTTATCATCACATCTTCATGCCTTTGTGTCGTCCTTCTCATCTATTTCTCTACCTAAGTCTACAGGTGAAACACTTTCTCATACAGGATGGCGACAGGCTATGATTGATGAGATATCTGCTCTACGTGCTAGTGGTACTTGGGAACCTGTCCCGCTTCCTCCAGGTAAATCTAATGTTGGTTGTCTATGGGTTTATACTGTCAAAGTTGGTCCGAATGGCCAAATTGATCGACTAAAGGTTCGCTTGGTTCCAAAAGATTATACTCAGATATTTGGGCTTGATTACAGTGACACTTTCTCTCTGGTTGCTAAGATAGCATATGTTCGTCTTTTTCTGTCCATGACAGCTGTTCGTCATTGGCCTCTATATCAGCTGGACATTAAGAATGTTTTTCCGGATGGTGATCTTAAGGAGGAAGTTTATATAGAGCAACCACCTGGTGTAGTTGCTCAGGGGAAGTCAAGTGATATGGTATGACGATTGTGTCGGTCACTATATGTTTTGAAATAGTGTCCTCGCGCCTGGTTTGGTAAGTTTAGCACAGTTGTTCAGAAGTTTGGCATGACTCGTAGTAAAGCTGATTACTCCGTCTTCTATCAGCATTCTGCTTCAAACCTGTGCATTTATTTGATGGTCTATGTTGATGATATTGTTATTACCGGGAATGATCATGATGTTATCATTAAAATTGAAACATCTTTTTCGACACTTCTAGACGAAAGATCTAGGTAGGTTGAAGTACTTTCTAGGCATCGACATTGCTCAATCTAAGTTAGGTATTGTTATTACCCAACAGAAGTATGCCTTAAACATTCTTGAAGAGATGGGAATTAAAGGTTGTATACCTGTTGATACTCCTATGGAAGCTTATGCCAGGACAAGGAGAGCCTTTTAGTGATCCTGCAAGGTACAGACAGTTGGTTGGTAAGTTGAACTATCTCGCTGTGACTTGGCCTGATATTTCTTTTCTTGTGAGTGTTGTAAGTCAATTTATGGACTCTCCATGTGAGAGTCACTGGGATGTAGTATTCACATTCTTCGATATATAAAATCATCCCCAGGCAAATGGTTGCTTTTCGAGAATAGAGGCCATGAACGAATTATTGTGTATGTAGATGTAGATAGGCTGGATGTCCTTATGATAGGCTTTCCACATCTGGTTATTGTGTTCTGGTAGGGGGGTAATTTAGAGTCTTAGAAAAGCAAGAGGCAAACTGTGGTTGCTCGATCTAGCGCAGAGGTAGAATATCGAGCAATGACTGTAACTACTTACGAATTTATTTGGATCAAACAATTACTGAGGAAATTGAGGTTTGGAGTAATCACTCATATGGAACTTGTGTATGATAATCAAGCTTCTCTTCATATTGCGTCAAATCCAGTATTTCATGAGAGAACTAAGCACATTAAGATTGATTGTCACTTTGTCATAAAGAAGATACTCTCAAGAGACATTATTACAACATTTGTGAAGTCAAGTGATCAACTTGAAGATGTTTTCACTAAGCCACTTACTGGTACGTATTAGTTATATCTGTAGCAAGCTCGGTTCATATGACTTGTATGCACCAACTTGAGGGGAAGCGTTAGAAACCTAAGTTGTATATAACTAGGATTAGTGTAGTAGTCCCATATTGGGAAAGACTTTGGAGTATAACTTCTACAGTAATTATAAATAAGACTTATTGTAAACACTCTTTTGAAATATCAATAATATTTTCTCAGTCGATCTCACAGTTCTAAAACAATATAAATGCATCTTAAAACATCTTTTGAAGGGTTGAACAAGATCTTGGAGGCAAGGGAGTGAAAAGATCAAGTCTAGAAGTCGAAAGACAATGGATTCTAAGAGTTTCTATATTTTTATATTTGAGCATGAGTAGCTAAAACTTATTTTAGGGTTATGATTTTGCTTTTTTATGGGTGGAATGATAAAAAAAGTATTATAATTCACATTATTCTTTGATAATTCTATTTATTCTTCTCTATATCTACTTGTGATTATCTGCATGACTGCGTTAGTTTCTCGATCTAGAGTTGCTTGGAAGAGAAGAGAACATAGTGCTAGGTTAGAGTTGAAGAAAATACTTCTCATTAATTGATTGGAAGACAATTAGAGAGACGTTAGGAGGGGTTAGGAATAATGAATCTGCTTGTGACACGTAATAGCTATCTAAGCGCATAGACTCAGTTTGGAAGAATAAATCTAGGTGAAAAACATAATTGCTTGTAAAAGAGTTATGGTAATTCGAGCATTTACACCCAATAGAGGAGAAGACGATGTTATTTTAGGAACTTGTCTGCATTTCACCCTGCTAATCAGGGAAATCATAACCTTAGGCTCTCTCATATTGACTATCATCATTTAATTATTCTTTATTTTTCATTTAATTTAGCTTCTAGTTATTTTAATATTTCTTAATAAATTATATTACGTCTTTTGGCGTTGATTGAATTTATGACTTGGCTAGTAAAATTATTACTTTCTACTAGACGTGTTGTGGGATTCAACTCCGGACTTAAGCCAGATAAATTTTTAACGACCGTTTAGTTCCTTTTATAGGACGTAGTTGAGCGTTACCATAATTGATAATTAAAAATTTTATTATTTTTTAAATTCATAGATGAAGTGTTTAAAATATCTAAGATTACGTTTGTTTAGTTTAATGTATGGTGAAACTATCGGTATGGTAGTGTTTAAATGTATATGATTCATTTGGTTAGTTTGTCTAGGAATCTAGGTTTTATTAGTTTATTGCATAGGTGTATGTTATTTCTGATTTATCTCCTAGATTGATTAGGTTAATTTATGACTGATAAGAGTTCATTGTGGACTCCAAATAAAATTTCAAGAGTATCTCTAACCTTATTGCAGTTGATTATTTTTACTTTTTTTAATTAACCATGCCTACCGTGGAGTGAATTTAGAGTATGATCAGATTGAAATTTTCCACATAAACTTTAATGAGAAGATGGAGTAGCCAATAAAGTCATTCCATACAGTTATTTTCTTTTTATATATGACAGGATAAATTTGCTATGAACAATACATGTGTAAATAACTTTAGTATTTGTATGTAGTCGGGATGAAACTAGGTAGGTAGGAAGTTGGCATTATTCTATGGCTTTTTTCATTTTTATGGCATTCTTTTATCCCACACCTTTGTAATTTTTTGTTGTTGTTGTTGAAAGACTTAAACCAAACAAAATAAATTGTTTGAAGTGTGGTTCTACATACTTGCAAGAAAAAAAGTACAGATTAATTTGACTTGAAGGTATTATTCCTACACCTTAATCAAACGTCTCGAATTCGAGCTTTAGGAATTGTCGGAACCCAAAGCTGACTAGTACTAAATATGAAGTGGGAAATAAAAAGAAAGAAAAAAGTATGAAGAGGTGCAGATTACTTGACTCTAAATCCACTTATATATATTTTTCTTGAGCTAACTTTACTGTATCCTTCATTCCAAATGCACTGAGGTAAAATTTGACTATTATCTCTATTCTTTTAAATTTTAGTAAGGTATGTATTTAACAAAATTGAACTATAACATCTTTGTATGCCAGGATATTTGAAATAAATAAGTGGAAGTATTATATTACAATAATCTTACATTTGAGTGCTGCAAAATGTATTATTGCATTGTGCGTGTTTGTAATTTCTTTTTTTTTTTTTTTTTTTTTTTTTTTTGTAATAATGAACTTATTTTTTTTTCTTACAAGTTCCTTCTCACATTGTTCTTCGTCCTACTTCGAAGAATATAATTTTGTGCATTTATTTCTAGTAATAATTTAATAATGTTAGTCTATCTTTTAGGGCCATATCTTACATTAATTTTAATCATGTGATGATGGAATCTATTAATATATGCAAAGGTAACTCTTTTATCCATCAATTTAGACTGAAATTGCCTGGTTGTCACTTGTTTATAAATTTTTCTATACACATGCTACATAATGTTGAGAGACATGAATTTCAGTAAGCATGAAGCTATATACTACTGAATGATAAACTATAGTAAAGGAATTAATTACTCTAGAAAGAAATAAAATTGTGAAAATAACATGTTAAGGTTGGAAAAGCAGGAATCTCTACCACCATGAAAAGTTTGGATCTACGAACATATGTATGTATGTATGTGTTCTTATAATAGAAGCACTACTGCTATTTATTGTATATCATGTTTAAATATTAGAATGAATTTATTTCTTAAGCATGGAGTCAAAATCAACAAAGTAAATAAGTATCCAAAGAGATAAACTAATGTGTCCTAATTATGACAAGTAACAAATTAAAAAAAGAAAAAAGAAAAGAAGGGGTAGTGCCAAAATAAAAATATTAGAAAGTTGTTAAAAGTTACCTTTGTTTTCTTCAGTCTTTCTATTATATCCAAATTCTTGTTTTAGCATTCTTTGTTGTTTTACTCGTTCTCTATTTTACTATAGGTACTCTGAAATTATCATTTTGGAGTCCATTTTTTAATAAGATTGTCGTATCCTATTAAAAGATTTTCACTATTTGTGTTTATGTAGTTACTTTTACCTACAAGTTGCAACTATTTGGTTTATCGTAATCCAATAGATGTTAGAGTTGAGAAGTATAAATGATGATAAGTCAAAACCATCTTTACAACATATCTATTTCTTTTCTTTTAGACAGTATCGTCATGTCTTTCGTATAGGTCAAAACCCAAAATATATCTACAACTACAAACACCATGTAGGAGTAATGTTCATTCTTTCAGATTCTATTTTAACTATATACATTCATAAAATTCACGTACAACATACATATACTAAAACTATTAATTATTATGCTTAAATGGCCTATGTGGGCCTTTAGGGAATACTCACTACAGACAGTTGAGGCTACTAGTTATTGTTTCCTTTTTTTGGGGATTTACAAAAATACACATACATCCTATTTTATTTACATAATTCTAACCATTATATTTATACCCATAACTTATTTACACTCTATACCCATTAGCTAATTTATTTACACTCTATACCCATTAGCTAATTACCTTCTTATTTTGAGGCATAAAACAAGGAACTCAAGTTCCTCTCTCTCCTCATATCTTGTATTATTTTTTTCTCTTTTTTTTGTCATTCTTTTATTATTCTTCTCTTCTCCGTTTTCACTATTCTTCATTTTTTTTTCTTTTTTCTGTTTTTTATTCTTTTTTTTCTCTTGTTTCTAGAACTATTCATGTCTCCTCATTTTTTTATTTTTTTATTTTTTTCTTTCTCCATAATCTTATTATACTCATTTTTTTCTTTCTCCAAAAAGGCATATTTTGTTCATAAATACAAAAATTAAAATATTTTATTTGCTCGATAGTATCTCTCACTTTTATCCAAACATAAAATGGTATACGAAAAGAGTATATGATATACAAAAAAGGTATACTTCTTTAAAAATAATAAAAATTAAAATATTTATGTGCTCTGAAACATCTCGCACTTCGATCCGAACATAACAAAGTATACCGAAAGAGTATACAGTATATCAAAAAGGTATATTTTGTTAGAAATAACAATAATTGAAATACCCATTTGCTTGATAGCATTCTTTGATCCAAACACAAAAGGGTATACAAAAAGAGAATAAAATATACCAAAAAGGTATACTTCTTTAAAAATAATAGAAATTAAAATATCTATGTCTTCTGAAACATTTTGCACTTCGATTCGAACACAAAAGGATATACCAGAAGAGTATAAAGTATACCAAAAGGGTATACTTTGTTTAAAACAACAAAAACTGAAATATTTATTCACTCGGTAGCATCACACACTTGGATCCTAGCACAAAAGGTTATACCAGAAGAGTATACAGTGTACCAAAAGGATATACTTTGTTTAAAACAACAAAAATTGAAATATTTATTCGCGCGGTATCATCGCACACTTGGATCCAAACACAAAAGAGTATACTAGAAGAGTATACAGTATACCAAAAGGGTATACTTTGTTCAAAACAACAAAAATTGAAATGATTAATTGCTCGATAGTATCGCCCACTTTGATCCAAACAATAAAAGGGTATACCAAAGAGTATACAATATACCAAAAAGGTATACTTCATCAAAAAAATACCCTTTTATTGTATACTATTTGGTATACCCTTTTATTGTTTGGATCAAAGTGGCCGATACTATCGAGCAATTAATCATTTCAATTTTTATTGTTTTGAACAAAGTATACCCTTTTGGTATACTGTATACTCTTCTAGTATACAGTAAAACAAGGTATACCAAAAGAGTATATAGTAACCAAAAAGTATACTTTATTCAAAACAACAAAAATTAAAACAATTTATTTGCGATGCTATTATTTGCTCGATAGCATCGCACACTTTGATCCAAACACAAAAGGGTATACCAAAAGAGTATACAATAAATCAAAAAGATATACTTCATAAATATTAATAAAAACTGAAATAATATGTGTTATGTAACATCTCACACTTCCATCCAAACATAACAAAGTATACCAAAAGACTATACAGTATACATAAAAGGTATACTTTGTTCAAAATAACAAAAAATAAAATATTTATTTGTTCGATAGCATCGCCCATTTTGATCCAAACACAAAAGGATATACCAAAAGAGTATACAATATACCAAAAAGGTATACTTCATCAAAAAATAGTAAAAATATATTACACTTCGTTCCGAACATAACAATGTATACCAAAAGAGTATACATTATACAAATAAGGTATACTTTGTTCAAAGCAACAAAAATTGAAATGCTTATTCGCTCGATAGCATCGTACACATTGATCCAAACACAAAAGGTATACCAAAAGAGTATACAATATAGCAAAAAGGTATAATTTTTAAAAAAACAAATAAAAATTAAAATATCTACGTATTCTGAAACATCTTGCACTTTGATCTGAATATAACAAGGTATACTAACAGAGTATACAGTATGCCAAAAAGGTATACTTTGTTCAAAATAAAAAAATTAAATTATTTATTTGTTATATATAAAAAGTAGTAAAATATAAAAATCAAATTAGCCACGCATCTTACGTGGCAAATGTTATCTTTAAATCTATAACTTGTTAGCCACGGTTCCAATTTATCGTGGCTAAAATAATTCGTTAGCTACGGTCACGTCGTGGCTAAAAGCTGTCGATAGCCTCGGGTGGTTAACTACGGTTTAACTGTGGCTAAAAGCCAAACTTTTGTAGTGTGGGTAGTCCATGTAAATATTTATGGTAAAATGGGTATGGAGTGAAATGAAGTTTAAAATGGGCAAAAATATGTAATATTTTATAAAATGTGGGCATGTAGTGTAAAAATCTTTTTTTTTTTTTTTTGGGAATTTTCAAAACTAGGCAGCCCACAACACAAAATTACAAATGATGGGCCACATTTCATCCATAACACCCCTTTATTTTAACATTACACAACATAGCACCCCCTTATTTTCAAAATTACATAACATAGCACCCACTTAAACTAAAAACCCTAAGAGCCACTCCTTCACCCTCCCCACCACTGCCCCGCCACCAGAAACCGAGCTGCCACCGCTGCCGCCGCCGGCCGGTGGCCAGAAAATAGAAAATTCACCGGATTTGCTTATTTTATTTGTGGATTTGTTTAAATAATTATTTTTTGATAATTTTATACACTTAAATCTATCAAAATAATAAATTATACATTTAAATACATAGAAAAATGTGTATGCAAGAAGGAAAATACAAAAATATAAACAAAAAACATAAATTTTATATAAAACATCCATAAAAAGTGCACAAATCTAAAATTTATACAATTTTATTCATTGTTCATACGCGCATATATAACCTTATACAATTTTATAATGCATAGAATATGTTTTATACACTGTCAATACGTACACATGCAGATTTATACATTTTTATACACGTTTACAGAATTGTATAAATATGTATAAAAATGTATAAAAGTGTATAGACTCACAAAATACTGTTAAACAGTGCCTCGGGCAGATTTTACACAAAAGCTTAAAAAGTATCAAAGATCTATACAGTTTTATACAAGAAAAATACTAGATCTAAACATTAAACAAAAGTTTAACAAAAAACTAGTAGATCTCAACGAATTTTTATGAAAAAAGTGCAGAAAAGAAGAAACTTGATAAATAAAATCCTCACCGAAGTTTTGATCGGAATATACAACGAAAATCAATATTGTTATTCAAAAAGCAAAAAAAAAAAAAAAAAAAAAAAGAAAAGAAAAGAAGAAGAAGAAGCAGCGGCGGCGGTGGTGGTGGTGACCATGGCGGTGACGGCGTCAGTGGCTTGGAGGAGAGGGGATGACGGTGGGGCAGTGGTGGAAGGGTTGGGGGGTGGCGGCTTGAAACGACCTCGGTCAGTCATTTCAGAAGTTAGGACTCCGATTGGCGTGCCGATAATTTTAAAATATTCGTAATGTCCATTAGGACCTGTCTGTAAGATTTGAGCTAAATCAGACCTCGTTTGGTAGGCATCGGAAGAAGGTTTTAGTTTTTATTGGCAATAAATATTAAAAAGAGATTTTCGAGCTCGGTTTTGCCGAATGAGCTCCGATTCGAAATCCGAAAGCGCCGTTGGGTTCGTATGATTATTTATGACCTTTGTGAACTTTCGAAAGTGAATTTCGATATTGTTCGGCTAGTTTCCGCTAAAATGCCAGAAAATGAGAAAAGGAGCCGGGAAAAAGTAAAATTTTCACCCTGAAACAATCAGGTAATGATCCTAATATATTATTTGGGTTTATTACGTGTGTTTGAATATGTTTTAACGGTAAAACTTGGAATATTAGACATTGTTTTAACAAGTTCAATTAATAGTTTGAAGGGTCAAATGGACCCCGATAATGAAATTGATTATATATTCATACTCAGTGAGTTATGGGCAACATATAAATGTAATTTATTTGGAGTTTGGTTATGTGACCTTAAACCCTGTACATAGGACTGGCCTACGTATTGCGTATGCAAATAGGGTATCAGGTTCTTAACCGGATTGCCCTAAGATATGAGGAATGAAGCCTTTAGCCTAATTTGATATATTTTTCTGCTTATTGAATAGAGTGGGATCGTTTGGCAATGAAACCAAAGGACAAGCAGTTATTGAGTGGATGTACTAACTTTGTAACAAGGTAAGTATTTATATTCATTTCTTTGGAGGCACCTTGCCTCGTGGATTTTCTACCACGTGTTCCTTACGTGTGTAGCTGCCGATAGGCGTACTCATTACGCCTTAGCTTTGGATTTATATTCTATATTATATATTATGTCCTGTTAATGGTATTGCATTGAGAATCTGAGTATTGTACTTTGGTTGTGAGTTGGTATATACTTTCGAGCTGTCGATGAGAGTCCCGCGCTGGTGATGGGGTATTATTGCATCATGTTGCATTCGTATGCACATTGCATCATATTGAGGGTAGGAGGATTCCGCCCTCGGAGCAGGAGGATTCCGCTCCATTGAATCATATTGAGGTAGGAGGATTCCGTCCTCGGAGTAGGAGGATTCCGCTCCATTGCATCATATTGAGGGTAGGAGGATTCCGCCCTCGGAGCAGGAGAATTCCGCTCCATTGCATCATATTGAGGGTAGGAGGATTCCGCCCTCGGAGCAGGAGGATTCCGCTCCATTGCATCATATTGAGGGTAGGAGGATTCCGCCCTCGGAGCAGGAGGATTCCGCTCTATTGCATCATATTGAGGGTAGGAGGATTCCGCCCCCGGAGCAGGAGGATTCCGCTCCATCTATTTGGCACATGTGACACCATTGCATCATACTGCATTCATCCCATTTCATTGCACCGCGTGCTGACTATTGTGTGATTATCGTGTTGTATTTTATATATGCGGTATGTATACCGTATCTCATTTTGCATATATATTTCTGGCTCGTATCCCGGGTTGCACGTCGCGACAATATAAATACACAAATATATGAATCGGGTTGCACGCCGTAACAGTATGAATATCTGGATCGGATTGCATGCCGCAACAGGATGTATTTCTGATTGTTGACATGTTCAGGATACCTATATGTTCTGTCTACCTTATGTCCCTGGCTGTTTATGATTCCATACGTGTTTTCAGTTATTATTTGGCTTTGCCTGTTTATAGTTCAAATAAGATGGATTTAGTTTATCTGTTTTTCTTCACCCTGGCTAGCTATCCTTTACTTTGAGGTGGCTAGTCTGCCCCACTTATTGAGTCCTTTTGACTCACCCTTGTTTGTTGTTTGTTTCTTGTCTATCTATTTCGTTTCGGCAGGTTCGCTCCAGGATTGAGTTTGCCACGTTGTGAAGGAGCGAAGACGACTTCAGCTGTCAGGGTAAGCCAGCTTTTATTCCGGATGGCCACCAGTTTATTGGTTATTATTTCAGTTGCATTTTGCTCCCTTCAGGAGGTAGTTGTCTTCTTTTGTACTCTTAGATGTCTAGTCTGGATAGCCCTAAACCTAGTATGTTGGGTAGTTAGCTATAATTTCTTTTGTACAGCTTAGAGGTATCCGTATGTCTGTGTTTTTGTTTTAAGTCTTGTCCTTATTTATGAACTATTATATTTATTTTCCTAATTTAATTGGTAATGGTTCGCCCGACGGGTCTAGGGGAGGATGTCGGGTGCTCGCACGGCCTAACCGGATTCCGGGTCGTGTCAGTTGGTATCAGAGCCATGTTTAGAGTCTATCCAGACTAAGACAGTGTCTAGTAGAGTCTCGCTGATGGGTACGTAGACGTCCGTACTTATCTACGAGAGGCTATGATGGCATTTAGGAAGTTTCACTTCCTTCATTTCTGATCGTGCGTCGGCCTAGGATGCAAAAGTATTTTTGTTAATTCCTTCGTGGTAATTGTGAACCCTCTTGCGACAAATCAGCAAACGGTATGAGTTCAAGACGAAGCAGTCTAGCCTGGGGCTAGCACTGAAGAAGCTGATCACGCCCAACTACGCCCTATAAAAGGGACTAAGCGGTCGCGGCAAATATAGCTCGGTATTTAAAGCCCCGAGGTCGAATCCCACAGAGAACACTCGTAATTCAGTCGTTAATCTAACTAATTTATCTAATCAACCAACTTCAAGAGTTTATATCTTAATGATGGTTTTAAAGTAGAAACTAAATAACAATAAGGTAAATAGCAAAATAATAAAAAGTAATCAAGCAAGGATATTAAAAGCCTAGAATTGATTTACACCGACTCCTACCTATGTGATTGACTAATGAATCAACGAATTCAACTTGGTTCTTCCTATTGAACACTTGCTCCAAATTCACAACTAACCACTTCCGTGCACTAGCTATGACTTTCACTAACTAATCTTCCAATTAATTAATGAAGATGATTAGAACTACAAGTATGGTTCACAGTCGGGCTCGGTGGTCACAACTCACCCTATTGACAACCTAAGTAATTCCTTGGTTTTAGGTTGAAATATTGCTAAGCATTTAACCCTAACTCGTGAATTTATTCCTAAACGCACAAGGATAAAAGGGACAATCAATTGGGGGCCCTTCCAATCAATTAGCAAACAAAACGTAAATACTTAGATAGGAAGAATAATCAAGTTTCATTCATCAAAATCAATTAATCAATTCACATAGTATTGGAGTGGTTCAATCAACCCTAGAACGGGTAGTTTAGCCACTCATGGTCATCAAAAACAAATCAAGAATAATCATGGATGAATAAACTACAAAGGAGAAGAAATAATGGAAGAAAGAACTCTTAATCTTCAAGTCTTTAATCCCACGCCTCCTTGTGTGTTCCTTGCCTCCAAGAGTCCAAAGTGCTTCCACAATGGTGGTCTTGCTCTCCCAAGTCAAGATTGGGGCTGAAAATAGGTTAGAAAACCTTTTATACCTCGTGTGAAACTCGTGGACAAGTTTGCCCCTCGCCACTTTTCGCCAGAAAATTTGCCTCATGGCTGGATCATGGCCTTACGATGCCTGGGCCATGCACTTGCGAAATTCTGCTTTCAACTTCATGGCTGAATCGTGGCTTTACGATGGCTGGGCCGTGACATTTCGTCTTCAAATTCCTTTCATGGCTAATCCACGGCCTTGGCACCTTACAACGCTGTAAATTAACTTCAATTTTGCTCCAAATCATCAAACTTTAACACTTTTTCAAACCATTTGATTCCTACACATTCAAACACCCAATATAAGCACAAAATACTATTGTTCAGGCTAAAATAATCCACAAAAGCACCAAAATATGATGTAACTAATACTAAAATATATGCATTTTTAGCCTAACATCACAACCCCACACTTAAGATTTTGCTCGTCCTCGAGCAATCTAACTCACAACCCACTTGGACAAATCAACCACTAATACAAGACTCCAAATGATATTACCACACACTAGGCTTCATTCATGCTCAATACACAAGAGTTCTTCTTTCACATACCTTAGTCTAACTCAAAATGCTAAAGCCCTCAGCATATCAAGATCACAAACCATCAAGCACATTTGAGAACAAGATTGATGCACTAGCTTAACTCTTGCGCAAGTATCATACATTCAAGGGTCCACAGTGTGTGTGTGCTCGTTCCCCCTACAATTTCAATAATGAAACAGCGGACCTAAGCGGCAAGTGTTTAGAGAGTTCGCTCAATTCAACATATTTTTACTCATAATCACACGCTCAAATTACAACTTCCATCTCATGCCTCAAGGGTCAACAATGGGGTATTAATCATACATTTCACAATATTTGGATGATTGGGGCCCTAGAAATTCAACCTCACTAGGGTGCCTTTGGCGTGTTCATACTCGAGGCTTTTGTATTCACCCTTAACCGAGCATAGGAACATTGCCCCCATCCTTTGTTCATCTCTACTTTTTCTTTCTCTGCACAATTTCTTTCTAAATTTTTTTTTTCTCTTTTTTTTTTCTTCTTTTTCATCTACCCCCTTGCTTCATACCCTTTCATAGGCTCTCAAATGGTTGTTTTAAATCATTTTAGCTCACTTATCTCTCAGATTTTTTTCTTAAGCTCACTCTCTTCATCTTTGCTAATCAAAGGTCATGTTTACACTACCAACATACATAGGGGAAAACAAAGTGCTCAATAATTCCATAGTGGACACCCTAAACTTAGTCAAGCGCGCTTGAGTTAATGCTAGGAATCAGGCCCTTCTCTACTCTCCTAATGGTTCGTTTTTCCATCGTACAATGTGTCATCAGGCTTCAGACACAATGAATCAAACTAGGCAATTTATTCTTTCTTCTCTTTGTTGTTACAACTAACTACTATTCAAAAATCATCAAAAGTACCCGGTTCAAAATAAAAGGCATCCTCGGGAAAGAACCGTGGTCAAAAGAAAACCCAAAGATTAAGCCACTAATCTAAACAAAACAAAAAAACTAAAGTAGTAAAAATACAGCTACAAATCAAGATACCCCACCCCACACTTAAAATTGTGCAATGTCCTCAATGCACTCAGGTAACTAATCAGGGGTGGTAAACGAGGTACTCAGACTTCCCTCACTAGCGCGCAATTTCTTTTTCAAGCAAACAAACTTATTTAAATCGGCTAGTGTGCTGAAATGGGATGCAAGCACCCCACACTTAATATCATGCATTGCCCTCAATGCATTAAAAATAAAAACTAAGGGTGATAGAGAAACTCCCCGGGCTCTAAGCCCGAAGAATATCCTTGTAAGTTTCCTTAGGGCGCGAGGTACTCAGACTTCCCCCATAGCAGGAATTCATCTTCAAGCATGGTGGGTTTGCAGACACCCCACACTTAGACTTCAACCCAGTTGAAACCTGCAATACAAAGAAACTCACCAAGTAACATCCTTCTAAAGATAACATAATTTTTTTTTTTGTATATAATTACAATCACGGGTTGCCTCCCGAGAAGCGCCTCAGTTATAGTCGTGGCACGACATAACCCAGAGTCAATACATTTTCCTCCACCTTGAGCTTATGAATCGCCTCCCCAGTTGTAAGCCAACTCTCCGATTATGCTCTTGAGGTGGCACAAGTTCTTGCATGCCAAAAACTAAGCATCTCCTTTTGCGCGTAGTCACTAACTCAGGAATATCTTCGAATTGTTGGCTATGCTCCTGACCATGCACCAAGTATACTATTTTGTACTCTTTGGCCTTCAAACGAGGATAGTCATCGTGTCTAGATGGAATCAAAAATTCTAGAGTGTAAGCATTACACACATCATCTTTCAACTCTTCAATCGTCTCAGAAGGATTAATTTCCATGTCCCCTTCTAAAATCGATGTAGAAAAGTGTCTAGAATGCGGTACAACCCGCTCACACTTTGATTCATCGATCACATCCTCTTTCTGGTGCGAGTTAGAGTCAACTACAATTTCAGCTTTAATTTTATTGTCTAACTCTAGTACCACATTTTCTTCATCGGCATCTTCACACACCATATGGCTAGACGGTTGGCTTTCAACCCTTCTCTCATCTAATGGAAATTCACGCTTTAGATCTTCTACAATAGCCATGATTTCTTCTTCTAATTCCACATCTTCTTGGCTAGTTAGTTGAATTCCCAATAGTGTAGCCAACTGATTCACTTGAGCTTCTATCTGGCTTAGTTGTGCTCTACGTCTGTCCCAAACCTTCTTCAGTTCGGCTTCGTATTCTTCCTCATCATCCTCTACTTCATTGTACCAACTGTTATCATAAGAGAAAGAAAAATCATCATAATAGGGGCTCGGGGAAGAATAAGACGTATTAGTACAACCATAATAATGATCACCTAGCCACATGTTATTTTCCGATGCCATTTTTTTTTATAATCTAAAAAAAGAATATGTACAGAAACGAAGTTAATTGAATAAATAAATCAGCTATCCTAACAACTAAAATAACACTGTGTTCCCCGGCAACGGTGCCAAAATTTGATCACGCCCAACTACGCCCTATAAAAGGGACTAAGCGGTCGCGGCAAATATAGCTCGGTATTTAAAGCCGCGAGGTCGAATCCCACAGAGAACACTCGTAATTCAGTCGTTAATCTAACTAATTTATCTAATCAACCAACTTCAAGAGTTTATATCTTAATGATGGTTTTAAAGTAGAAACTAAATAACAATAAGGTAAATAGCAAAATAATAAAAAGTAATCAAGCAAGGATATTAAAAGCCTAGAATTGATTTACACCGACTCCTACCTATGTGATTGACTAATGAATCAACGAATTCAACTTGGTTCTTCCTATTGAACACTTGATCCAAATTCACAACTAACCACTTCCGTGCACTAGCTATGATTTTCACTAACTAATCTTCCAATTAATTAATGAAGATGATTAGAACTACAAGTATGGTTCACAATCGGGCTCGATGGTCACAACTCACCCTATTGACAACCTAAGTAATTCCTTGGTTTTAGGTTGAAATATTGCTAAGCATTTAACCCTAACTCGTGAATTTATTCCTAAATGCACAAGGATAAAGGGGACAATCAATTGGGGGCCCTTCCAATCAATTAGCAAACAAAACGTAAATACTTAGATAGGAAGAATAATCAAGTTTCATTCATCAAAATCAATTAATCAATTCACATAGTATTGGAGTGGTTCAATCAACCCTAGAACGGGTAGTTTAGCCACTCATGGTCATCAAAAACAAATCAAGAATAATCATGGATGAATAAACTACAAAGGAGAAGAAATAATGGAAGAAAGAACTCTTAATCTTCAAGTCTTTAATCACACGCCTCCTTGTGTGTTCCTTGCCTCCAAGAGTCCAAAGTGCTTCCACAATGGTGGTCTTGCTCTCCCAAGTCAAGATTGGGGCTGAAAATAGGTTAGAAAACCTTTTATACCTCGTGTGAAACTCGTGGACAAGTTTGCCCCTCGCCACTTTTCGCCAGAAAATTTGCCTCATGGCTGGATCATGGCCTTACGATGCCTGGGCCATGCACTTGCGAAATTCTGCTTTCAACTTCATGGCTGAATCGTGGCTTTACGATGGCTGGGCCGTGACATTTCGTCTTCAAATTCCTTTCATGGCTAATCCACGGCCTTGGCACCTTACAACGCTGTAAATTAACTTCAATTTTGCTCCAAATCATCAAACTTTAACACTTTTTCAAACCATTTGATTCCTACACATTCAAACACCCAATATAAGCACAAAATACTATTGTTCAGGCTAAAATAATCCACAAAAGCACCAAAATATGATGTAACTAATACTAAAATATATGCATTTTTAGCCTAACATCAGAAGCCCCGAGAGTTTTTATCGTGCTAACGATCTAGTTATGGAGGCCTCAGTTGTACGAGCTCGCGATGGGCAAGAGAGCTGGGCCTTGTAGTTCCCTTGGCTCTCTACGATGTTTTACGAGAATCTTGGAGACGCAGATACCGTAAGAACCTATTATTCGCTGGCCAGCCTACCAGGTTGCTGCATGTGTAGACGTTCGATTTCAGGGAGCTCCTATTCCAGTTCTTAATATTGCCGCAGTAAAGTATGTTCCGGAGGCAGCATGTGTTGTGCCTCTAGTTGTTCTGGCTGGTTAGCTAGCCGAGGTAACAGTTCGGTCCGAGTGCCTAAAGAGGTTGCATTATTTTACGCGTTTGAACCTTTCGATATTCTTAAACAATGCATCAGATAAACCTCGTGATAATCAAATGATGCCAGCATATTATTCAGGCTCTTGATCATATCGAGCGGTATGGTGTTGATTATTCTTCTTTCCAGTTCCAGGGTCCAGCCTTGAATTGGTTGGCCGCTCTCTTATTAGCTAACTTGATTCGGTTTTTCTTCTAGATTCGTGAAAAAGTTCCTTTCGAGTAGCGAGCGAGATGAAAAGTGTTTCCAGTTTGAGTGGATTGGACAGGGTAGCCTGTCGGTTAGCCTGTTGGTGTTTCAGAATATGAGATTGAATTCTATAGAATGGCTGGATATGCATTAGAACTAGTTTATGAGCCTTTCGGGAGATTCAGAGATTTATTGATGACCTTTATTTTTCCTTGAAATCCCAGATAGCTCGAAAAATTGAGGTTGGGACTTCATTGGATGTCGTTGTTGATATTGCTCAAAGGTATTAGGCGTACCATAAGTTAGAGGGGGAAGAGTTAGAGTGGGAGAGCAAGAAATTCTGTGGCCCTGGTGGGCAACCATGGTACCTCATTTGGAGGTAAAAGTTCTGATTATTTTGAGAGGCCACCTTCCAGGTTATCTCAGCGTGTGTCACGTGATTCTTAGAGTGCGCCAGTAGTTCATCAATATCAGACCCAGTTTTTCTCTTTGTAGCTACTAATAATCTGTTCACTGAGAAGGTATTATCATTTTCGCGAGTGTGTCATCCTTGGTGAAGCTCTCCCGTACTCCGGCAAGTAGGTAGTCGTCCTTTCTCTTGTCATCAGGTACTTGCATAGTCGCTAGCGATTTCATTTAGCTCTCAATCAGTCGGAGAAATGCCACCATCCAGTAGGGGTTGAGAACGCGGTGGTAGTGGTTCTTCAGAAGGTGATTATCAGGGTAGTGGCTCAGCTCAGCTGCAGAGGCAGATCTATGAACTGCTAGTCTGGCAGGATGCTGAGGCATCTGATATAGAAGACCCGAGTATTTCTTCTTTTCTTAAATGTGAGTAAGATTTGATTCTTTCGATCGATCTGGAAATGGTGTGTCTTATCATGTTTCGATGGTTTCCTTGGATGTCGTTTCTATTAAGAATCGGTTGTGGTAGAGGGGTGAGCTTGTGATACGATTTATTCCTGGCATTTATGAAACCCTACTAGTTTATCTGATCTAAATATGAGAGATTTGACAGTGAGTATTGCTATTGCCTGCTTGGCATCTTGTTACGCCACTTTCTGTTATTATGTCAATTCAGTTTACCGCACCTCGGAAATCAGTGTTGGTAGGATGATGGGATTCTTATTAGTCCCCATCAGGAAGTGTCGTTGTTTCTTCCGGTGTAAAGTGGCTGGTAAGTAATACTCGATTTACGTATCTCCTCTCGGTTCGAGACGCTAGTAAAGTCATGTTATCCTATGAGCTTGTCTGGGTTATAAAATGGGTTCTGATAAATTGTCAGAGTTTCTTTCTTATTGGGAGGTCAAATTGGCATGGATGTTGTTTCATAAAGCTTATTTAATGTCTATCTCTTCAATTGCGATTCTTTGGCTCGCCTGACTCGGAAGTAGTCTAGCTTTGGTAGCAAGCAAAGAAGAAGATGAACTTCTTGAAGCTCTAATTATTTCTATCCTCGATCTATTTCCATTTCTTCTTCGTCCGGCACTAGTGAGCTTGGGCGATTGGTAGCTGCTTGTGACGTTCCCTGTGTTGAGCCAGAGTACGTGTTATTGTAGCCGGGTAGGCATATTATTGTTTTGGATATCAGTTTATCCGGGTATCCATTCTCATGTATAGTATAGTGCTGGTTCTGTTTTTGCGGATCATCCAGTTTTAGGGGAAACTCTGCCGAAATTTTTATATAGAAGTACCATCCATCAGGCGGTGGTATTTACGGCAAAGTTATGGAGTTGTGAACTCGAGAGTTGCAGCTAGTTGGCAACTCGAAAGGGTAGTTTGGTAGTTTAGGTCTGCCTATGTTCAGCTTTTAGCTAGGTCTTCTTTAATCCAGCAGGTTGTGCGAGGACGACTATTTCTATTCAAATTAGTTGTATGAGTTTATGCTTTAAGTGGAGGAGTCTTCCTCCAATTGATACAGAATCATAATATTAAATCTCTAAGGCGTTGCTGAAGCGTAAGCTAATTCTTACTTCCATCGACCTGTTCTATATCAAAAGGTATATCGAAGAGGTAATTATCGACTGAATCATGTTAACCCATTCAAAGTTTCGTATAGCTTTGTTTCGAAAATATAAAACTCCTCTCTCATGATTGAGAAAGGGTCGGCTTAGTCTGAATAAGTTGGGCAATGATCTTATCATATTATCAAAATATGTTTTATCCAAGAGTTTGATGTGCGTGTTATAACTCTGATTCTGTAATTATGAGATAATGTCCGCGGAGTAGTTTATGAAGGTTGTGCAAGTTCTCTTGTTATCTGCGTAAATCTGGCTTTAGATTTAGGCTCGTTCGAGGACGAACGAGAGTTTAAGTGGAGCAGAATGAAACGACCTCGGTCAGCCGTTTCGGAAGTTAGGACTCCGATTGGCGTGCCGATAATTTTAAAATATTCGTAATGTCTATTAGGACCTGTCTGTAATATTTGAGCTAAATCAGACCTCGTTTGGTAGGCATTGGAAGAAGGTTTCAGTTTTTATGGGCAATAAATATTAAAAAGAGATTTTCGAGCTCGGTTTTGCCGAATAAGCTCCGATTCGAAATCCGAAAGCACCGTTGGGTTCGTATGATTATTTATGACCTTTGTGAACTTTCGAAAGTGAATTTCGATATTGTTCGGCTAGTTTCCGCTAAAATGCCAGAAAATGAGAAAAGGGGCCGGGAAAAAGTATAATTTTCACCCTGAAACATTCAGGTAATGATCCTAATATATTATTTGGGTTTATTACGTGTGTTTGAATATTTTTTAACGGTAAAACTTAGAATATTAGACATCGTTTTAACAAGTTCAATTAATAGTTTGAAGGGTTAAATGAACCCCGATAATGAAATTAATTATATATTCACACTCAGTGAGTTATGGGCAACATATAAATGTAATTTATTTGGGGTTTGGTTATGTGACCTTAAACCCTGTACATAGGCCTGGCCTACGTATCGCGTATGCAAATAGGGTATCAGGTTCTTAACCGGATTGCCCTAAGATGTGAGGAATGAAGCCTTTAGCCTAATTTGATATATTTTTCTGCTTATTGAATAAAGTGGGATCGTTTGACAATTGAACCGAAGGACAAGCGGTTATTGAGTGGATGTACTAACTTTGTAACAAGGTAAGTGTTTATATCCATTTCTTTGGAGGCACCTGGCCTCGTGGATTTTCTACCACGTGTTCCTTACGTGTGTAGCTGCCGGTAGGCGTACTCATTACGCCTAAGCTTTGAATTTATATTCTATATTATATATTATGTCCTGTTATTGGTATTGCATTGAGAATCTGAGTATTGTACTTTGGTTGTGAGTTGGTTTATACTTTCCAGCTGTCGATGAGAGTCTCGCGCTGGTGATGGGGTATTATTGCATCATGTTGCATTCGTATGCACATTGCATCATATTGAGGGTAGGAGGATTCCGCCCTTGGAGCAGGAGGATTCCGCTCCATTGCATCATATTGAGGGTAGGAGGATTCCGCCCTCGGAGCAGGAGGATTCCGCTCCATTGCATCATATTGAGGGTATGAGGATTCCGCCCTCGGAGTAGGAGGATTCCGCTCCATTGCATCATATTAAGGGTAGGAGGATTCCGCCCTCGGAGCAGAAGGATTCCGCTCCATTGCATCATATTGAGGGTAGGAGGATTCCGCCCTCGGAGCAGGAGGATTCCGCTCCATTGCATCATATTGAGGGTAGGAGGATTCCGCCCCCGGAGCAGGAGGATTCCGCTCCGTCTATTTGGCACATGTGATACCATTGCATCATACTGCATTCATCCCATTTCATTGCACCGCGTGCTGACTATTGTGTGACTATCGTGTTGTGTGTTATATATGCGGTATGTATACCGTATCTCAGTTGCCTATATATTTCTGGCTCGTATCCCGGGTTACACGGCGCGACAATATAAATAGATGGATCGGATCGGGTTGCACGCCGCAACAGTATAATTATACGGATCGGATCGGGTTGCACGCTGCAACAGTATAAATATATGGATCGGGTTGCACACCGCAACAGTATGAATATATGGATCGGGTTGCACGCCGCAACAGGATGTATTTCTGATTGTCGACATGTTCAGGATATCTATATGTTCTGTCTACCTTATGTCCCTTGCTGTTTATGATTCCATACGTGTTTCAGTTATTATTTGGCTTTGCCTGTTTATAGTTCAAATAAGATGGATTTAGTTTATCTGTTTTTCTTCACCCTGGCTAGCTATCCTATTCTTTGAGGTGGCTAGTCTGCCTCACTTATTGAGTCCATTTGACTCACCCTTGTTTGTTGTTTGTTTCTTGTCTATCTATTTCGTTTTGGCAGGTTCACTCCAGGATTGAGTTTGCCACGTTGTGAAGGAGCGAAGACGACTTCAGCTGTCAAGGTGAGCTAGCTTTTATTCCGGATGGCCACCAGTTTATTGGTTATTATTTCAGTTGCATTTTGCTCCCTTCAGGAGGTATTTGTCTTCTTTTGTACTCTTAGATGTCTAGTCTGGATAGCCCTAAACCTAGTATGTTGGGTAGTCAGCTGTAATTTCTTTTGTACAGCTTAGAGGTATTAGTATGTCTGTGTTTTTGTTTTAAGTCTTGTCCTTATTTGTGAACTATTATATTTATTTTACTGATTTAATTGGTAAGGGTTCGCCCGACGGGTCTAGGGTAGGATGTCGGGTGCCCGCACGGCCTAACCGGATTCCGGGTCGTGTCACGGCTGCATTAGATTTAATGGGGAAGAGGAGAGAGAAAAATGGGAAAGAGAGAAGGAGAAGAGAGGAAAAATGGGGGCTAGGATTGTTTTCTTTAAATAGGGGGTGCTATAGAGTGAAAGAAAAATTTTGAAAAAAGGAGGAGGGTGCTATGTCGGGTAAGGTAGCAAAATAGGGGTCTTTTTTGGTAATTTTTATGAGGGGTGTCTCTCAATGTAATTGTCTCTTTTTTTTTCTGTCCTTCTGTTTGAGGCTTCTGATATATAAATTATAAGAAGAAAAAATAGCATGTATAGTAAAAGCCCAACTCATATTTTATTCAATCAATCTGTTGACTTATTTCAAATTAAACATATGATCCTTTTTTGTAAGTAAAAATTTTTTTATTACCAAACATTTAAGCGCAAATACAAAGTACCAGCCTTACAAGCACCTAGACCTGAACATATCCAATTCTACCATAACACTAACATACTTAGTCCTAACACATTACTAATTGTAAAAATCTAAGCTAGCAAGTTCAGTCTTTAAATGGCCCTTTAAGCTCCTCTCTGGTGGAACTCTTGTACAATCATCCTCACAATAGCAGTAGGATCACCTAATTTTTGCTGGAGGATATAAAGTTTCCTTTCTCTCTACATGTGGTACACAACTTCAGCTAGTGACATTCTATATATTTTTGCAGTAGCTCTCTTGCCTTTAGCATGTAAGGTTGCCTATACTATCTCTTCTTGCCATTTTAGAGCATGTTTGTTGACTCCTAGCCATTGCAGAATCCTTCTACGAACACTCTTGGAGAATGAGCAAGAGAAGAACAGATGATCATGACTCTCCTATTCCAGCTGGCATAATTGACATGTAGCATCTGATATGGCTTTCCACTTTAATAATATGTCCCTTGTTGCAAGCCTCCCATGCCGTGCTAAGAGTAGGATGAAGTGCATCCTTGGTGACTAAAGTTATTGCACATAAGCCTCCTCTAGGGCACGTTGCTCAGCTCCCCTCTCATTACTGTATAAACCTTTTTTTATAGAGAATTGTTGAATTCTTTATAGAACAGCTTCATCCATGTGCTCAACAAGATACTTCTTTGCATTAATGATCTTTTGGATTATCCAAGAGGCCTGCTTAGCTTGAACTTCCGACAAAGGTTTCCCTTTAATATAGTAAGTGTGCACCCATTGTACCCATAATTTATCATTCTTCTTACTTAGTCACCATAAAAATTTACTGATAGAAGCTTTTTTCCATGTCGGTATATCAAGTAGATTCAGCCCCCTAACACTCTAGGCTGGCACAGTTTTTCTCATTCAAGTAGTGCCTTTTTTTATGCTGTCACCCGCCCTGTCCATAAGAATTTCCTGCACATACTTTCTACCAGGTGAACAGTCTTCTTAGGTAGCACAAATATCTAAGACCAGAAAGTTAGCATAGAAAATAATACTGACTTGATTAGTTGTATTCTCCCTCCATGAAAAAGGAACTTGTTGGTCCAGGAGGTAATTTGATGTAGTATTTTGTCTAATAGTGGTTGACATTGAGCAATGGACAATTTCTTTACACTGAGAGGTACCCCAATATACCTAAATGGAAGCTCAGCTTTAGCAAATCCCAAACTGTTGAGAATATCCTATTGTGTCCTTACATCCACACCCCAAAGTAAATAGAGCTCTTCTCAGCATTGGCTTATAGACCTGAATCTTTAGAGAACTCTAAGAAGCATTTATACAGGAGTTGGGCAGACATTAAGTCCTTCTACAGGATATCAATAAATCATCAGCAAATTTGAGTTGGGTTATTTGCAGCTTTTCACACCTAGGATGGAAGTTGAAATCTAGTTCTTTCCTAGCTGTTTAAGAACTCTGGTTAGATATTCCATTACAAGCACAAACAGGAATGGTGACATGGGATCACCTTGTGTAAGCCCCTTCTTGGTTGGGAAGGGTTTAGTGGGCTTACCATTAACCAGGAAAGAAGAGGTCATAGTAGTGACACACTACATCACCCATTGGACAAACCTGTCCGGAAAGTTAAGACATTGCAACACCTGTATCAGATATGGCATGCAACAGTCATAGGCTTTTTACATATCCATATTTAATATACATCTAGGAGAAGTGCCTTTCATATTGTACCTCTTCACTAGCTCATGGCTCAGGATGATACTGTCAGAAATTATTCTACCAATGACAAAAGCAGGCTGATTACTATCCACTAAATGGTCCATTACTGCTTGCATCCTTTTAGTAATCACCTTAGAGATAGATTTTATATATGGTAGTACAACAGGATATTGGTCTAAACTCAGACACTTTAGAGGAATATTTAACTTTAGGGATCAGTGTTACTGTGGTACAGTTCATAGGAGAATACATCTTGCTTGTTAAGAAAAAGTACTGCACAGCATTAGTAACATCTCCCCCTATTACTGTCCATGCTTTTTTAAAGAAGCAGACATTCATACCATCACAACCTGGAGCTTTCAAGTCTCTACTATAAAACGCAACTTGCTTTACTTCCTCAAGAGTACAATCCTTGATAATATTCAATTGTTGCTCTCTGTTGAGAACTGTTCCAACTCTCATTACTGCTCGATTTATTTCAAACATATGATTTTTTAAAGAGTTATTATTTTAAATAAACTATTTTTATAAATTCTAAATTATCTTTTCTTAAAGTTTCTACAAATTTACAGAAGATTTTCTAGTTAAAAATTTTCATTGTTTAATTTGTTAAAAAGACTAATATATTTTTAGGAAGATTTTTTAATTATACTCTTAATTCTGAAAAATATTTTTATAAAAAAAAAAACTGCTGCAAAATGCTCCAAAATCATTACTGCTATCTACTTTTTTTTTAGGGGAATGGTAACATAAATAGAAGCTCATATAAACTTATTAACTTTTTTATAATATTTACTTTTGTAGTTGTAATCATCTAATTTTGGCACCAAATTGATAATTACGCCAAATTATTGTGTTATATTCTTTAGGATGTTTTTCTAGACTCTTTCCATTTTATCTAACTTAGTAGTTAATTAATTAAGAAAGAATTGTAGAAAATATCGTAAAATATATTTTATCTGTTAGCAATATTTAATTGAAGTTTTCTACTTATTAAAATATATCTTGTGTATTTTTTGTTACTTAATTAGTTCAATTAAATAATTACCAAGTTAAGTAGGCTTTACTGAAGGGGTTTGTTCTGGATTAGAATAGTCATTGGGCTAGCAAATTCAGAAAATTAATGAGAAACAAACCTAGCCCAATACTTGGCCCATCTCTTTTGACCCAGCTAGATCTCAGCTATTCATTCATTTTCCAGTGGTCCAAATAGACCCATCCCTTTCACACATACGTTATCCCAGTTCTTTCAGTTTGGATCATTTACACCTCACAAGTCACAAGACTAGCCAAGCTGTGGTGAAATTTCTAACGCCCACCGGAAATCGCCTCCTACCATGGTACCGCCGACCTCCGGCCACCTCTTCCATCAACCAAATACACCTCCATAACTGCCACAAACCCCTCTATCCAGTTCCAACCATCGTTTACCCAAAAATACGACGATTTGACATAGATCGAAGTTTTAAAACACGACATAAGCTTTTCTGGTGAGTTTCTTCATCTTTTCCGTTGATTTTTACGGGTACACACTATATCTTCCTTCTCTTTCCATTCTTTTCTTTTTCTAGCTGAAACGATCCCACGTTTCAGTTAGAAGAAGAGGGCGACGGATCTGAATGTTTTGATGTATGAATTGGGGCTATTCATTTGGGTGTTAAAACAACGGGAAGGGAGTGGTGATGTGATGTCGATAGTGAAGCGCAGTGTTTTAGTGAGCGAGAAGCGCAACGAAGCGACAAGGGCCCTGGAGCTTCAAAGCGCGAAACGCGCGCTTTTTATACATAAAGCGCAATTTTTTTAAAAAAACAAAAAATTATTTTTTCACAAAATTAATAGAAGAATTTAAATAAGCAAGAAGCCAAGAACGCATAAAAAATAAGATAATTAAGCAATTGTTTCAATCCAAACACTTAAGGAAAGAGCAAATAATCCTCCATAGGACAAGCATAATAAAACTAAAATCCAAAATATAAATCTATCACAATCATATTCGTTTTCAAGCTCAAGATTTTCAAAGTTAACATAAGCATCATCCTTATATTTCTCCTCATCTTCCTCTTCAACCTCTTCTTCCTCATCTTTATCAATTAAGGATCGTGATGTGTATACTGAATTTGAGCTTGCATTCCCCCTCAAATCATACGCGCTCTCATTAATTCCACTTGCCTCGGCAACATTACCCCAAGTAAAATTAGCATCTCCTTCAAATACCTCTTCTTCTTCATGGTGTTTAGGGGCTCCAACTAACCATTCGTTAGCTTTATCAATACTTTCCAAAAGAATTGGATCAATTTTATCACGAATGTTAAAGCGTTGCCTCAATTTTCTATTGTATTTAATGAATACAAGATCATTGAGACGCTTCAGCGAGAGCCTGTTCCTCTTCTTGGTATGAATCTGCAAATATATTATCGAGTTATTAAAAGGTAACTTAATGCAATTACTAATTTAGTTTAAAAATATTAGATCTTTCTTCTTACGTGTTCAAATTCACTTCAATTCCTTTCACATCCGGATGAGCTACAAGTTAGACTAAGAACTCTGATGGTAAACTTTTGTAACTCTGGAGTTTCAGAGCCAAACGAGGCCCACCATTCAGCTAGAGCACAAAACAATATATTTTAAAAAATTAATAAGTATAAGATAATAACTGAAAAATTAATGTTGAAAATCATATGCTCACCTGGCGACCTTGTCTTTCTCTGTCTAATTGCTAAGTCAAGTCCAAAGAGTCCCTCAACATTCTTATATTTTGTTAACCCTGCCGTTAAAAAATCTTGATCTGTAGCACTAGGGACCAACTTACCAATATATTGGTAGAATACCCCCCACAGTATTCCACCTCCTATATCCAATTTCGCTTTATTAGCATAATAAAGTTCTGGATTTAAAATGTATCCAGCTGCATGCAACGGCCTATGAAGTTGTTACACGCCACCTCTTATCAATTATGTCACACACTTTTTTATACTTCTGAGGGTCAGTAACTGTTGATTGGATAGTATCCTTAGCCTTATCCATAGCCTCATAAATGTAGCCCATGGGTGGTTGTTTCTCCCCATCCACCAAATGAAGTACTACAATTAACGGACCACCAACTCTAAGAGCTTGAACGACATCATTCCAAAAGCGCGCTCCAAAAACAGTTCTTTTACATTCTCTCTCCCCCGCTCCCCCCCCCCCCCCCCCGCTTCCTTTGCAAATTTAATTTTTTTAAACTCTTCTGACATAAACATTTGTCTCAAGTTGTTCTTTTGATTATTAAGACTACAAAGGGTCAAGAAGGCAGTTGCAAATCTAGTCTTGGTCGGTTTAACCAAATTTCTTTGGCCTGTAAATCTCCTCATCATATTCAATAACAACGGCCTTTGACTTATATAAGAATGCAACTTAACTGCCTTCGTGAAAACTCCAAGAAATGGTTGTTCCTTAAAAATGTCACCAAATATCAAATTAATGCAGTGAGCTACACATGGAGTCCAATAGATATTGGGGTATTGCGCTTGCAACATACTACATGCTTTAACATTTTCACTAGCATTATCTGTGACAATTTGAACAATATTTTCTGGACCAACTTTCTCTACAGTTTTTTCAAACAAACTCAACATTTTATTGGCCTCAGTAGAACAGTCACTGGCATCAATAGATTCAAGAAACAAGCTACCTTTAGGAGAATTCACAAAAATATTAATAATCATTTTCCCGTCTTTATTGTCCATTTATCCATCATAATAGAACATCCAAACAGATTCCATTCTACTTTATGTTCTTCAACAATTTTATTTGCTAGCTCTACCTTCTTATTTAAGCAACTAACTCTAACTTCATGATAGGTGGGAGGATCCATACCTGGACCATATTGGCCAACAGCTTCAATGAACTCTTTGAAACTGGGATGGTTGACACAATTGAAAGGGAGAGCTGCATCATACATCCATCTAGAAAACTTCGCAACTGCACGATTCCTCAACATCTTCGAGGCAGCACTTACTGGATTTTCACCTTTTCATTTCGGATATTATGAGAAATATACATCCATAGGACCTTTAGTCCTTCCTGTTGATGAACTACTAGAACAAACACCTCCCTTTTTCTGAAATTTTGATGGCAGCGTCGATGCATCAATATCCTCCTCCATTTCATCATCCCCATCATCCAGATCAGTCACATTGTGAAGGTTCAATTGTCAACGTAACTCTTGATTTCTTCCCTAACATATGCTGGGCATTTTTCACAAACTGTGGTATCACGATAACCCCCAATTAAATGTAATTTGTGACGATAAATCCAATATTTTATAATCTTATTACAAACAAGCACCGAATTGCAGTCCTATCAATTTTGACTGCATAAGCCCAAGCCGAGTCTTTTCTTTTGTCAGAATTATTTGATGACTCCATGATAAACTATCAACACATCAAAAAGAGAAAAAACTGTACATAAAAAAAAAATAGAGCTTAAAGGAAGGCACTGAAACAGAGGAGGAAAGAAAGAGTCTGCTTGTTAATAGAGTATGCTTAAAAAAAGAGTCTGCTTAAAAAAAGAGTCTGCTTAAAAAAAAGTCTGCTTAAAAAAAAACAGAGCTTAAAAAAAGAGTCTGCGTGATGAGAGGAAGAAAAAGGAAGAAAGAAAGAAGAAAGGAAGAAGAAGGAAGAATAAGGAAGAAGAAAGAAAGAAGAAAGGAAGAGAAAGTACTTGGGCTGCGTGATGTGAGAGAGAGGCTGAAGAGAGAGGCTGCTTCTTTTTTTTACTTTGTGCAAAAACCCTAAATTAGCTTTATATAATTTTTTCCCTTAAAAACAATCAGATTTAACTTTTTTTTTTTTAAAAAAAAAAAAGCGCATAACACTGCTGCGCTTCGCGCTTCATTGAAAAAAGCTCACGCTTCGCTTCAGTAATAAAAAGCGTAGGCACTGCGCTTCTACACTTCAAAGCGCAAAGCGCCCGCTTTTTAAAATACTGGTGAAACGGTGTGTTTACTTGGCGTTAAACAGTGGCTGCGTGGCTGGTCCGTTTGGTGACGTGGAATTGATCTGTGATAGTGACTGTGGTGTTTGCGATAACAAGGGCGTGGTGGTGCTTTTGCTGCGTGTGTCTTGTGTCGCTGCGATAGTTGTTTGTAGCTGCTGTGGTATTGAAGTCGAGGTGAGGTGATGATAATTTAACAGTGATGAGGTAGTTCTGTGAGGTTCGTGGAAGGGCTATGTTTGGATGGTCTAGAAGCGCCGGGGTGGCTCTGGATGTTATGTTGTGATAATAAAACTGATTCACGGAGGGAGTATAGGCAAGTCAAGAACTAAGACGTCAAGGACAGTGGTATAGGCAGCGACTCGAGGCAGTGGTGGCAAGGCAGTTTCAATGGAACTTCAGTTATTTGCTTGACGGGTTAGAGAAAACTATTACATTCATTCCCTTTCCCCCAATATGTTTAGCCTAGAAAAACTAGTCATAGATTAGTCTTAAACTTGTGAAATGAAATTTGTCTGTTCATGGTTTGAGTTTGAGTTTAATACGAATGGCTATCTCATGTGCTTTACTGTTGACTGAGGTCTCTGTATATGTCTGTTTATGGATGAATGGAAAATTGCTTTAGCTGTGTCTACTTCAAGTGTGAGATTGTCATAGGAATTGGAATTATAAGTTTGCCTAGAGTATCTATGTTTCATCAGTAGTAAGGCACGACCCTTTTGACTAATGCTTGTGGTTTGGTCTTCATAGTGTTTGATCTTGATTAATTCTTTGTAAAACATGACAGTTGTGAGTCTAAATTTTATTGGCTTTTATTTGATTAGTGCAATTTATCTAGGACTGTCGCAGATCCTGAGTTGAAGCGTGAATCTGTATGGTTAGTTGTGTCGTGTCCAGTCATGACATGAAATTGGGTTTTGGGTTGGAATCTGTCTTGTTCTTGTGCCTCTGTTTTAGCATGAAATGTGTTAAGTTGGCCTTTAGTTTGTAGCACAGTGTAAGACTCCAGGGGTTAGGTCTGTGAGTTTGAGTTCATAAAAGACATGAGGAGTTGTCTAAAGGAATGCCTAGGGAGATGTTTACCTTGTTAATTAGTTCCCGTTTAAATGTTCTGAATTTGAGAAATCATTTGTTTAGTTTAAATGTTCTGAGTTTGAAAAATCATTTTTTTAGTTCAAGTCTTCAAAGATGTAAATTAGTTTACCGTGGACTGATCTGTTCCTAAGGTTGAATTTGTTTGTTTAGTTAGGAAGTTAAAAGTCCAGGTGTTCATTGTAGGCTTGTTTTAAGATCTGATGTGGAGTAGTAGACCTGGTAGATTTTAGACAGTCAGTTTAAGAAATTTGGAGTAAAATTTTAATAAAATCTGAAATAGGAAGTGAGTTTATTTGAGTTTGAAGTCCAAGTCCGTTTGATTTTCAAGGGAAATCTGCCTCATTTAATGAGGCAAATTTGGGAGCTGAAAGTGGTGAATTTTTTAGGCATAGGTAGCCTGTGTTTTCTGCCAAAGTTTTCTATTTTGAGAAACCTGCCAAACTTGTATTAAATGGCCTTGGCATGCCTACTGAAAAGAAAAAATGCTTTGGGGTTTTGATCCATCTGTCCAACAGCTTGCATTTACCCCTTTTTCCTCCTATAAAAGAGGGCATTTACTCTTCTATTAACCAGACATTAAAAGCTCTCAGCCACCTTGAATAAAAAATTATTTTCCAGATCTGAAAGTAAAAATAGCAAGGAAAAAATATTAGAAAAAAAAAAGAGAAAAGTGAATAGCAAGAAAATGGTTTGAGTTTAGGTTATTACTTCAAAAGGTGTGCTTTTTGTGGCTGTTGTTGCTGCTGATTTTACTTGGCTGCTGGAATGTGCTTTAGTTTGTTATGTTGGAAAATTTATATACACTAGGTAAGTTTTCACGTTCATGTTTTATTTATACAAATTGTAGCCCTGGTTTAGGCCAGGTTAATGCATAAACTAAGTGGTTTAAGCTCAAGATTAGTTGTTTATGTATGCTGAATATTATGATGGATGTTTAAGTTAAATTGCTATTGTGTACCACGGTTTTTAAAACTGAAATCTTGCGCAAATGAAGACATTACGTAACCCTAGTACAGATCTGAAACTTGAGTGAAAATAGTGACTGTTTGTGAAAATGTATTTTTGAAACAAACTACAATAACGTGTTGCATTTAATACATTTTTTAAAAGGGTGTTCAAATCAAGTATGTAACTATTTCATGTAAGTTTATTATAAAAGGCTTAAATGTTAAAAGTGAGCAAGGTTGTCTAGAAATTGAATTTATACACTATTGAAAAAATATGGTCAGATCTTGAAACAAATAGACAAATAATATATATGCGCAATAATCATGAAATCGAAGCTGTTTTGCTTAAAGCCCTAAACGTTTAGGAAAGAGTGCCCAAAATTTGCAAATCTGATCCTATTTTAAGTTATCTCTCAAAAAAATAGCTATGCTAATTAAAGGATAAAAGAACAAGTCTATATGTGCAAATCTTTAAAAAAAAATGCGGTAAGTAAGAATGAGCTTTAGCCCAGATTTTGCATATGTGACCTGAATCTAAATCATCTCTTTAAGACAGTTATATTGTTAAAAGAATAAAGGATTGAGGCCCTTTTTTTTTTCTTAAATAAACATCGGATAAGGAACCCGCTGAAAAATCAATCACTAAAAAAAGTATAACAACGTATGTATAACAAGTATTTTAAATTAGATGGCCATATTGGAAGGATAACGCTTTATCATTTAACCAAACAATTAATCGATTCAAGTGTGATTTATTTTAAACTGGATAATCTTGAATGGGTGAAGTGCTTGCCCGACCATATCCGGTTTAAAGGAATTACATCTCTGTAAATATTGAATAAAGCAAATTGATAAATAGTGAAGCGACATATAATTTATTTGACCCCAAAATCAAGTTGGAATCATAAATTCGAGCTTAACCAAAAATCAAATCGAGACTCAAATCAAGGTCGATAAGGTTTCAAACGGGTGAAGTGCCTGCGCGATAATATTCGGCTGAGTCTCTAAAACAAAAAAAAATAAAAATAAAATAAAAATAAAAATAAATAAATCAAATCATAGCAAAATAATAATAAAGACAAGTACAATAAAATATTCCATATATCCAGAACGCATCAATAAAAGTAAATGTGCTTGGCACAGGACTCGAGGGTGCCTAATCCCTTCCGACAGTCAACGAGATCCTTATCCGGAATTCTGACGCAGGTGTTATCAAGGTACCCCATTGGGTGACTTGGCACACCTTAAACTTTTCAAGTGGCGACTTCGAGTTAAAAATAAACAATCTGTACCTTGAAATACCGTCACTTCCTTAAATGGTAACCCTAACTCGGGATAGCGCCAAATAATCACAAAAATTTCATAAGCGCTTTCCTAAACCCGGCACGCCCTTTCACAAGCGGGGCGCGCAGAAAAAAAGGGTGTGACAGCCTTGGCAACTCCACTGGGGAAAACCAGTAAAACTGAGAATCTCAGGCTTTAAGGAAATTGTCGCTTTCGGCTTGCGAATTATTTTTTGTTATTGCCTTGACTTGAATGTTACTGCTTTGATATATTTGAACTGTATATACAACTGTCTTCTGTCGCACACCTCTGAGTCTTCTGGAACACTGACCACATGCACGCCAGGTTTGCTTCGGCGTCTGGAATTTCTGTCGTGTCTCAGGACACAAAAAGTTAACCCATATTAGGAGGAGGTGCATTGGGTCAGGCCATTAGACGTTGTCGACTGGTACCCCCGAGGCATTTTCAAATGACTGGAAGACTAGAACATAAATCCATCGAGTCACCTAGAATTAAACCTGCGGTAGATTTAAGCGAATTATTAGTATGACATTAGACTTAGTGAGGTGCGATGTACGGGTATCGCACTTGTCTAGACTGACCCTTTAAAGTCTAGATGGGGCCCACACTCCCGAAAAGATACAATAGTAGCATCTTTTGTGTTGCATTTAGGAAGGCCGTTATGCTGACCGTTTATCGAAGGAAAGCGGATTAGTTTTATTTTTTTTTTAAAAAAAGAAGAGACATTTTGTTAAGAGTGGGCAATTTCAGATTTTCAAAATATTAGCGTGTGATTGCCTTTTTCCCGTTGTCGGCAAAGATTTTAAAGTCAATTTTACGCAGTTATAATGGCCAATTTTGTGAAAAAAAATCCAGCGTCAATAGTCAAATTTTGGTGTCGTTGTCATGTCAAATTTTGTTCCAAGAAAATCCAAATAGAGTTGTCTTATTTTGTAAAACTTTGACAAGATTTTGTTTACATTTGTCTAGGCTAGTCAATCATGTAAATAGTTTGTTTGAGTCGGCTTGTCCATTTTAGTGTTGTTTCACAAATTTTGTCCAAAGATTTCACGGTCCTAATTCTTCATTTTTAATAAAAATGGGTATCATGGCTGCATCATCGTCTAGAGTAGGGAAGAGGAAGTTTCTTGAGGGTTCTACTCTGCCGCCTATTAAGATGGTCGACAAATGTCCTCCGTTGTTGAGGGATTGGTGGTACAAGCTGAGCGAAGAGCAGAAATCGGTTGTGAATGCGAGAATAGGAGAAATGTCACATCTTCTTAGCCTTAAATTTTCCCCACGTCGAGAGCTAGTAAATGCTTTGATTCAGTATTGGGAACCGAGTCAAAATACCTTTTTGTTTGGTGATGTTGAGATGACTACTACTTTAGAAGAGATCTCGGGTTTGACTAATGCACTGTTTAGGGCAAAGAAGTGCATAACACCCCGCTTTGTGAGGGTCAAAGAGTTCCTACAATACATGAGTCTGCACTCTGATACACAGTTATTGAGTTTGGCCTAAGGTTGGGTTAGTATGGAGTATTTTTATGCTCTCTCTGGGCAGGGAGATGGTTACTTCGAACATCGGTTGGAATTCATCACTAGGTTTAGTTATAATGACTGGGATTGCTTTAGGGAAAAAGTCTTCATGATCGCTTTCCATGGTCTTATAGTCTTCCCGATGGGGAATTGACAGATCTCTATCCATCTCTCTTGGGTCGTAAAAGATCTATTTGGGGGGGTCCCAAATTCTACTGTTGTGCCAATGATCTTGGGTAGTATATATCATGCTTTGACCCGATGCAAAAAAGAAAGGGGCCCAATTTTTCGAGGGTTGCAACTTGTTGTTGCAATTATGGTTCGTTGAGCATTTGTTTGGGCGTTCTGACCCTACTCTACTACCTGATGAGTCTAAATGCAATTTTAACACCCATTACTATCGTATTCTACATCTTGTTCTACCTGATAGTTTTGATGGGTGGGCACAGTACTTGAGCTAGCTCACTTTGGAGAATATCCGGTGGCAAGTTAGCTGGTACCCTTTGAAGGAGAGAATATATGATAGTATGAACCGTCCTTTTCTCGTATTGATGGGTCATAAGGGAGCCGAGCCTTATTGCCCTACGCGTGTGCTCCGACGGCTTGGGCGCGTTCAGGGTGTCCCTAGGGTAGAGGCTGTGAGAGAGTATGCCTTTGAGCATAGTATTGGTGAGTTTCCCAGTCACACTCAGAGGTTTTCCATTTGGGATAATATGAGACCTTTGACCTCCAGCACACAGATTGTGGACCGATTCAGATGCGAGGTCACTCCCCAGTATGTTTTCTGGTACGGTCGGCAGCCTGCTTTGGTAGCTATGCCAGCGAGAACGGTTAAGGGACCGTATAATGAGGCACTCAGGATCGACATGAAGATAGAGATGCATAGGGTAGAGACTGAGGAGAGATGCAGGTTTGGTCTACCGTCTTTGCTCAGAGAGGGATGCCGCTCGAGCCGCTTTTGTTGAGAGTGCGGGTTTGGCATATCAGCACCTAGACACCATCAGACGACTTCGTGATTTGAACTCTGAGGCATTGACAGAGCGGGGTGCCGACAGGGCAGCTTTAGTAGAGAGCAGGAGAAGAGAGGATCATTGCCGTCAAGATGCTCGAGCTCGACTTGACAGGGCATTGGAGCAGGGAGAGCAGCTTAGAGAGCTAGCACAGGACCGACTTCGGGATGTGCAGGCTGCAGGACAGACCATCAGTGTCGCTTATCGACGGGTTTATGACTCCACTGTGTATGTTGTGCAGACTATCGTTGACTATAGGAGGCTGCCCGCGGAGGTACTACTCCAACATGTGCTTCCCTTTGTCACCAGAGTTGCAGCAGATTTGGGTGGATTGCATCGCACCTTGATGGGAGGCCCACCAGTAGATCCCGAGGAGCCACCAGAGGAGGATCTTGATGAGCCATTTGAGTCAGATCCAGAGAAGTCAGCTGAGGCAGACCCGGGTTACCTTAGCAGAGATATATCAATCCGAGATGATGCAGCTCATTGCTTTTTGTCATTTATTTAGTATCTCTGACAT
Source organism: Petunia secreta (assembly GCA_029990175.1). Lineage (NCBI taxonomy): Eukaryota > Viridiplantae > Streptophyta > Magnoliopsida > Solanales > Solanaceae > Petunia > Petunia secreta. Next base: position 18,091,575 of record JARKIP010000010.1, read on the forward strand.
GTTGTAGCTTTTCATTGTGTATTGGTATTTTATTTTAAAAATTTGTCTAGTTTGTTTGTTTGTTTTAATTTGTAGGAGTACTACTATTTCCCCACGTTGTCGGCGGGCTTATTATTGTAGTATTGCACTATTTCGGCATTTATGAAAAGAAAATCCAGAATTGTGTCTCTTTATTATCTTAAATATTTTTTTTTTCAATCTAATTTTTGGACCCCCTTCTTACATTTGAAAATATATATGAAATGATGAAATGATGAAGGGAAAAAAAAGAGAGAGGAAAAAGGAAAAGACGGAAAGAAAAAGAGAGAAGACGAAAAGAGGAAAATAAGGATCCGCTTTGTCTTGATTTGAGATGAGGCATAATGACCTTAGGCTTGTAGGCACGCTTTGCTCATAAAGTATGTGTTTCCTAACCTGTTTTGTTTGCAGACAAGACTAGATTACCAGTGATTTAGGGCAGTGCTCTGGCATGACCCCACTCTCATACAACTAAATCAAAGGGGCCTAAAATTCCACCCGCTATCATGGCAACTCAAGGAGAGAAATTTGATGCCAGTTCCGAGGAAAATGAAAGGACGACAGAAGAGGTCCTAAGTTTGAAACAATTCCTGGTAGACATGCATCATGCGATGACCAAGGGACAGTCACCCCCTCCCATGCCAAACCTCATGGATGGGCTTGTCCTAACAGCTATTCAGCAAGCACCGGGCATATCTACAACAGTTGAGAACCTAACCTATCCCCCTGGTTTCGGCCCTAACCATGGTGCAATGAAAGAAGCTGAAGTGCGCCCTCATGCGCCGCCGCCACCACCACCGCCACAAGGGCAGTATGGCCCACCTCCACCACAGGGGTCGTACGGCCAACCTCCAGCACATGTCCCAATTTTTCAGGGACCGACTAGGCCTGCCATGGCCAGGTCCAACGGTGACCCACATATTCAGGTAGATGAGAAACATTATGATCAGCACCATGAACCTAACTTCCGGCCCAGTGACTCATATGAGCAGGGATTCCATCGCGAGTCTAAGGTCGAGGTTGAACGATCAGGAAGGCTGGATGAGAGCGAGGTTCTGCGAAAAGTAAAAGGCTTAGAGCAAGATGTGAGGATCTTGCAGGGATACAAAGATCATACCAACACTTCTTTCAATGATCTTTGCCCCTACCATGAATGGCAACTGCCAGAGGGGTTCCTGATTCCCAAGTTTGAGCTATACACCGGACAAGGAGATCCGAGGGTTCATATGAAGACCTACTGCAACAAAATGAGAGGGGTCAAGAAAGACAAGTTGTTGATAGCATAGTTTTTCGAAAGCTTGGGGGGCGCAGCTGCCGAATGGTTCTTGAGGCAGGATGAACTAAATGGTCGGCATTTGATGACATGGTGCAGGCATTCTACGACCAGTACAAGTACCACATTGAAGTATTTCCAGATCGATCCTCTCTGGATGCGATAAAAAAGAAGCCAAGTGAAAGCTTTAGGGCGTATGTCCTCAGATGGCGCGAGCAGGCCGCTCGAGTGAGCCCCACAATACTAGATGATGACACGTTCCGTTTGTTCATTGAGGTGTAAGATGAGGCATTCTATGGTGCATTGATCGCCGCCTTTGGGAAACCATTTAGTGAAGGCGTCAAGATAGGAGAAATGATCGAGAAGGGAGTCAAATCTGGAAAGATTGTCAGCCAGACCGCACTGAAGGCGACTACACAGGCTGTGCAGACCGGGGCAGCAAGGTTTGGTAAGAAAAAGAAAGAAGATGTGGCCATCATAGGGTCGGGTCCACGAAGATGGAACGAGGAGCGATACAGTCAACCTAATTCATACCAAGCTCCACAAACACCCCCTTTACAACACTACTACCCACCACAAAATTCTGAATACTAGATACCGCCACCCCAATACTCTGTACACGTTGCGCAGCCATATGCTCCAACATCCTATCAGCAATAGCGCGCGCCACCCCCACAACATGCATATCCCACTCACCAAACTCCACCTAATCATTATCAAGCTCCACCGAATCCTACCTACCGACCAAGAGGACCCGCAGACTTCTGCCCAAAAGCTGAATTCAAATAGGCTCGAGAAGAGAAAAAAAGAGAATTCATACCAATTGGTGAGTCTTACACCAGTATCTTCGAGAAATTGCGAGCCTTGGACATGATAAAGCCAATTCAAGAAAACATGAATCCTATTGGGAAAGTGGACCACTCTCGGCATTGTGATTACCACTCGGGCACACCAGGACATGATATTAAAGATTGCTATTATCTCAAGAGAGCAGTGCAAGATCTGATTGACAACACACAAATCGTGATTGAAGATGCAGAAATGCCAAACATTAATCGCAATCCTCTGCCAGTCCACAATGTCACATGGTGGGTATATGCGAAGGGGGATTTGAAGATGAATCTGCAAGGCCAATAGTATCAGTCGGTGCCATATACCAATTAGGGTGGAAAAGATGCATATCACTTCAAAGACAAGTCCTGTTGTGGTGCCCGGGGTAACAAAGCCATCTATCCAGCTGGGCAAGCCTAAGTTAATATTAAAACAAGCTGAGAAAAGGGAAGAGGTGACTGAGAAACCAAAGTTGGTGATCCAAAAGGCCAGTGGAAAGGAGGGGGAAGCATTCTGCTACCAAACCAAAGTTGGTTATAAAAAATGCACCTCAGAAAGATGATTTGAAAATGCGTGAGCCCATTGTCATAAAGAACACACCTTAGTTCCATGTGATAGATAGCAAGGCTGTTCCATGGAATTATGCAAAAGCAGTGGTAACCTACAAGGGAAAGGAAGTTGTGGTAGAAACAATGCAAGTGGGTGGTCTAACTCATTCTGGGCGGTGCTTTACCCCAGAAGAATTAAGAAAAGTAAAGCAGACTAGATAAAATCAGGGCCCCATCGAGGAACCTGTCACTGAGAAAGAAGCAGAAAAATTACTGAAGAAGATAAAAGTGCAAGATTACTCCATTCTGGAGCAGCTGAGGAAGACCCCTGCTCAAATCTCATTGTTGTCTTTACTGATGTATTCTGAGGCACACCATCATGCTCTACTGAAAATCCTGAAGGAGGCCCATGTATCTGAGAAGATGACCGTCAGCAATCTCGAGGAAGTCGCAGGTTGTATCTTTGAGGTAAACAGGATCACCTTCACTGACGAGGAACTGCCAATGGAAGGCACTGGTCACAATAAAGCACTACATGTGACTGTCAAGTGTGACAATTCTTATATCACTAGGGTACTGGTTGACGGTGGGTCCGGTCTGAACATCTGTGCATTGTCTACCCTGAGAAGATTGAAAGTCAACATGGACAGAATTCGAACCAACACCATGAGTATCCGTGCTTTTGATGGAGAAAAAAGACAGTCAATTGGTGAGATCGAGCTGACACTGACAATTGGGCTTATGGACTTTGCTATTGATTTCCAAGTCCTTGAAATGGATTCGTCCTACAATCTGCTGTTGGGAAGGCCCTAGATTCATATGGCGGACGCAGTACCGTCAACTTTGCACCAGACTGTGAAGTTTGAGTGGAACCGTGAGATGATCATGGTACACGAAGAGGGAGATTTGTCAATCTATAAGGACCCATCCATTCTAGTTATTGAGGTCACCAATGATAGCCCAACTCTGATGTACCAAGCCTTTGAAGCAGTCAATGTGGAGGAGGTTCCTGAAGGCAAGCCTTTGCCCCAAGCAAGATTGTCAGAAGCGGCAGTTGAGGAGGCAGATGACATGGAAGAGACTGATACCGAATAAATCTTTGAGGGAGAATATGATGAGGAGGGAGCCAAGAGTGAAATAAATGGGGAATTAGAACAATTTGAAAATAAGCCTAAGCCTAATCTGGATGACACGGAAAATATAAATCTGGGAAGTCCCGATGATGTTAGGGAAACCAATATAAGCATGCACGCTGTACCAAAAGTGAAAAATGACAAGGTCCAAGTCTTGTTTGACTATAGAGATGTGTTTGCTTGGTCATATGATGACATGCCCGGTTTGAACGCAGATTTGGTGGTTCACAAGTTGCCAATTAATCCTGGTTTCCCTCCAGTCAAGTAGCTTCGGAGAAAATTCAAGATAGATATGAGCAAGAAAATCCATGATGAAATCATGAAGCAGCTATCTACGAAGGTGATCCAATCTCTTCAGTATTCCACCTGGTTGGCCAATGTCGTGCCGGTACCGATTAAAGATAGAAAGACAAAGATTTGTGTTGACTGTCGAGATTTGACTTAGGCCAGTCCCAAGGATAATTTTCTTTTGCCTAATATTCACATTCTCATAGACAATTTTGCTAAACACGAGATCCAATCTTTTGTGGATTGCTATGCCTCCTGATGGATGAAGATGACACAGAAAAGACGACATTCACCACGCCTTGGGGAACCTTTTGTTACAGGGTTATGCCGTTCAGTTTGAAGAACGTTGGGACAACATACATGAGAGACATGATAACCGTCTTCCACGACATGATACACAAAGAAATTGAGGTGAATGTGGATGATGTGATTATCAAATCAAGAACAGCAGAGGATCATGTTAAAGACCTCATAAAATTCCTTGAAAGAATCAGAAGGTATAATTTGAAGTTGAACCCGGCTAAATGTGCATTCGGTATTCCATCTGGAAAGTTGTTGGGTTTCATTGTCAGCAGGCGAGGCATTGATTTGGATCCTTCAAAGATAAAAGCTATACAAGAGTTGCCTCCGCCAAAGAACAAGAACAAAGTCATGAGCTTCCTCGGGAAATTGAACTACATTAGCAGGTTCATCGCTCAACTTACCACCACTTGTGAGCCAATCTTCAAGCTGCTAAAGAAAGATGTTGCAGTCAAGTGGACTGAGGAATGTCGAGCGGCCTTCGACCAAATCAAGCAATACTTGTCAAATCTACTGGCGTTGGTCCCGCCAAAGCTAGGCCGACCTTTGTTCCTCTATCTGTCAGTGATGGACAATTCATTTGGATGTGTAATGGGGCAACATGATGCCACAGGCAAGAAAGAGCAGGCCATTTACTACATAAACAAGAAGTTTACGGATTATGAGGTCAAGTACACTTTGCTAGAAAGAACATGTTATGCCCTCACATGGGTAGCACAAAAGCTGAGGCATTATTTGTTGTCATACACTACTTACCTCATATCCTGGATAGACCCACTAATGTATATCTTTCAGAAGCTAATGCCAACAGGAAGGCTGGCCAAGTGGCAAATGTTACTCACAGAGTTTGACATAGTCTATGTCACCTGAACTGCAATGAAAGCCCAGGCTTTGGCTGATCACTTGGCTGAAAATCCAGTGGAGGATGAGTATGAACCTCTCAAGACATACTTTCCAGATGAAGAAGTGGACATAATTGAAGAGTTTCCCTCGGAAGATGATCATTATTGGAAGCTGTATTTTGATGGGGCCTCTAACTCCAAAGGTGATGGTATCGGGACTGTTCTCATATCCCTGACAGGTCATTATTATTCGGCGGCGGTGTAACTTCATTTCTGGTGTACCAATAACACGGCAGAATACGAAGCTTACATCATGGGTCTACGCATGGGGATAGACATGGACATCAAAGAACTACTAGTACTCGGAGAATCCAGCCTACTAGTACATCAAATCAAGGGTGAATAGGAAACTCGAGATGGGAAACTCATCATGTATAAGCAGTATCTGGAAGATCTTTGTCAAAGATTTGATTCTATTGAATTTAGGCACATCCCAAGAATGCACAATGAGTTGGCCGATAGTTTGGCTACATTAGCATCAATGCTTAGTCATCCTGACCAAACTCACATTGATCCTCTCGAGATTCAAGTTTGAGATCAACACGCTTATTGCAACATAGTTGAAGAAGAACTTGATGGTGAGCCCTGGTACCTGGACATCAAAAACTACATCAAGAATATAGAGTACCCAGTGCTGGCAGAGAGCAATCAGAAAAGAACCCTCCGCCGTCTTGCAAATGGTTTCTTTCTAATTGGAGGGGGTACTGTATAAGAGAACCCCAGATCTGGGACTATTGAGATGTGTGGACGCGCAAGAAGCCTCGAGAATTCTTAATGAGATACATTTTGGGATTTGTGGGCCACACATGAATGGCTATGTGCTAGCCAAGAAAATCCTAAGAGCTGGTTATTTCTGGCTCACCATGGAGCGAGATTGCATAGGATTTGTGCGAAAATGCCACCAATGTCAAGTGCACGGCGATTTGATACATTCGCCTCCCTTAGAACTTCACACAATGTCCGCTCCTTTGCCTTTCGCAGCATGGGGAATGGATGTCATTGGCCCGATAGAACCAAAGGCGTCGAATGGGCATAGATTCATCTTGGTCGCCATTGATTATTTTACCAAGTGAATGGAAGCAGCGACATTCAAGTTGGTAACCAAGAAAGTTGTGGTCGACTTTGTTCACTCGAACATCATTTGCCGATTCGGTATCTCCAATACCATCATCACTGATAATGGGGCTAATCTGAACAATCATTTGATGAGGGAGGTATGTGAAAGGTTCAAAATTGTGCACAGAAATTCCACACCATACCGGCCAAGAGCAAATGGCGCGGTCGAAGCAGCAAACAAGAACATCAAGAAGATCCTTCAAAAAATGGTGGAAGGATCTCGAGATTGGCATGAGAAGTTGCCATTCGCTCTTCTGAGTTATCCCACAGCTGTGCGCACCTCAATAGGCACAACTCCATATGAACTGGTGTACGGAACTGAGGCTGGAATTCCAGCAGAAGTTGAAATACCATCCTTGAGAATTATTGTTGAAGCTGAGATCGAGGACACTGAGTGGATCAAATCTCGTTTGGAACAGTTGGCTTTGATTGACGAGAAAAGGCTAAATGCAATCTGTTATGGTCAATTATATCAGAAAAGAATGGCCAAGGCGTACAACAAAAAAGTGCGCCAACGCAAGTTCAGTGAAGGTCAGTTAGTCTTGAAACGCATCTTCCCACATCAAGAAGAAGCTAAGGGCAATTTTGCTCCAAATTGGCAAGGACCATACGTGGTGAAGAAAGTGCTGCCCAAAGGTGCTCTGTTCTTGACAGACATCGAAGGCACAATGGCTGAAATTATTGTTAATGCAGATGCTGTCAAGAAGTACTATATTTGAGCTCCAAGACAACTCTAGGTTAAGCTAGGCATTCTCGGGTAGGGATGGTTGAAGACTTTGTTTCCCTACCCAAACATTGTACCTCGTTGTTAGGCCTTTGAGCCTTGTATTTCCTTTTGTGAACTCTTATTGGGAATCCTGTAATTGTAATGAAATGAAAATGAAAGAAAGAAAGATTCAAAATAATGGGATTAAGTTGCCAGAGCTACGTCTGCCCTGATTCCTCTCAAAAGGATACGTAGGCAACTATTCGATTGCGGTGAAAATAGGAGAAAGTTCATTTTTCCCTATCTTATATCGACGCAAAACTTGCCTCCAAGTTTGTGGCCAAGATCAAAGAAAATTCAAATCCTCAGTTTCTGCTAAACAGGGACAGAAGTTTGTTTTCATTTTATTTTTATAAATAAAATAAAATAAAAATAAACTTCTATTATTCGTACCATCTTTTCACATGTTTCATAAGACGTTTGGCATTTCAGTCTCGAAATCAAGAAGAGGCTCAAAGTGCCCAAGACATTATCATCAAAGAGTGAAAAAAAAGAGAAAATAAAGTCTTGTCGGTGAAAACCTCAAAAGACGCTGCATGACAAACAGTGAGATAAAAGAAAAAAGAGAGAGGTTAGTTGGTGAAAACCCTAAAAGGGGCACCACTAACTGAAGAAGGTCTTCATAAATGTCATCAAGTTGGGTTCGGAAAGTAGTCATGACCGAATGTTCAAACTGGTGAAAGGTCGAGGAAGAACTGTTGTTGATGATCAGGGTTTGAGGACAAGCAGCATGTCATGTTTATTGGGTCATCGCTTCCACCTCCAGATAAGTTTCTTTTTACATCTCTAAAGGGACATCATTTTTTTCGGAGTCCTTTTGTCCGAAATCTTTTCCATTTTCACTTTTCAGTCAAATAACATCAAAACGAGCAAAAGAATGTTTTGCAAAAATTATTTACCTGTTTTGCAGTTGTAGCAGAGCACGGTCACGACCCGCCTGGATAATGGAAGCCAATATCAACTCTCTATATCAAGAATGATGCGTCGAGAATTTTGCACCATGAAAGAGATCATCAAATGATAGGCAGATTTCAAGATCATCAAAGCTCGCTCGAGCACCAATTTCAAGAGTAACAATGTCAGTTTCCAAGTCAGAAGCAACCTTCATAAGGAAATCTGGTCTAAAGAAGTCGAGGCACCCACCTGGAGAATGAGGGAACAATTTTGAAAAGTCGAGGAATGAGGGAGTAGTTGAAGAATTCGAGGCACCCACCTGGAGAATAAGGGAGTAGTTCTATGAAGTCGAGGCACCCACCTAGAGAATGAGGGAGCAGTTTTAAGAAGTGGAGGCACCCACCTGGAGAACGAGGGAGTAGTTTTGAGAAGTCGAGGCACCCACCTGGAGAATGAGGGAGTAGTTTTGAGACAGTCGAGGCACCCACCTGGAGAATGAGGGAGCAATTTTAAGAAGTCGAAGGACCCATGTGGAGAACGAGGGATTAGTTTTGATAAGTCGAGGCACCCACCGGGAAAATGAAGGAGTAGCTTTAAGAAGTTGAGGCACCCACCTGGAGAACGAGGGAGTAGTTTTGAGAAGTCGAGGCACCCACCGGAAAAATATGGGAGTAAATTTATGAAGTAGAGACACCCACCTGGAGAATGAGGGAGTAGTTTTGAGACAGTCAAGGTGCCAACCTGAAGAATGAGGGAATCAATGTCAAGAAGTCAAGGCGCCCACCTGAAGAACGAGGGAATCAATTTTAGAAGTCAAGGCACCTACCTAAAGAACGAGGGAATCAATTTTAAAAAGTCAAGGCACCCACCTGAAGAAAGAGGGAATCAATTTCAAAAAGTCAAGGCACCCACCTGAAGAACGAGGGAATTAATTTCAAGTAGTCAAGGCGCCCACATGAAGAACGAGGGAATCAATTTCATAAAGTCAATGCGCCCACCTGTAGAACGAGGGAATACAACTTTCAAGTCAAGGCATCCACCTGAAGAACGAGTGAATACATTTCAAGAAGCCAAGAGGCTCATCCCGAGAAGTATGAAGGATTAGAGTAGAAATTGTAATTTTACGTTTCAATGTAATAATTTCATTTGCTCAATAAAGCAAATCACCACCAGCCATCAACCCCCAACTGCAACAAGCAACAACAGTCCTAAGTGTGTTTAGAAGCGTCTTATGTCGGTCCTCCTGTAGGTAGAAGCGTCTAGTGTCAGTCTTAGTAAGTCCAAGTGTTTCGTATCAGTCTAGTTTTAGTCTAGAAGTGTCTAGGTTATATGTCTAGGAAGCGGTAGTCCAACTATCGCATGTCTGGAACTACACTGACCTGGTTCCTTAGTCCGAGGATATGTAGGAGTCTTGTAGGCAATGTATAGTCATCTTTTTGGAATACTTGCTCTTAGCTAGAACCAAAAACCAAAATTAGTCGTCGATTACGTCTTTGCCCAAAAATGCTTTGTGTTCTCGATCAAAGAGGGGCAGCTGTAATCACCTAATTTTGGCACCAAAGTGATAATTACGCCAAATTGTTGTGCTATATTCTTTAGGATATTTTTCTAGACTCTTTTTATTTTATCTAAATTAGTAGTTAATTAATTAGGAAAGAATTATAGAAAATATCATAAAATATATTTTATCTGTTAGAAATATTTGAAGTTTTTTACTTATTAAAATATGTCTTGTGTGTTCTCTTGTTACTTAATTAGTTCAATTAAATAATTGCTAAGTTAAGTAGGCTTTAGTGAATTGGCTTGTTCTGGATTAGAATAGCCATTGGGCTAGCAAATTTAGAAAATTAAAGAGAAACAAACCCAGCCCAATACTTGGCCCATCTATTTTGACCCGGCTAGATCTCATTCATTCATTCATTTTGATCCAATGGTCCAAATAGACCCATCCCTTTCAAACATAAATTACCCTAATTCTTTCATTTTGGCTCATTTACACCTTACAAGTCACAAGACTAGCCAAGCTTTGGTGAAATTTCTAACGCCCACCAGAAATCGCCTCCCACCATGGCTCCGCCGAACTCCGGCCACCTCTTCCATCAACCAAATACACCTTCATAACTACCGCGAACCCCTCTATCCAGTTCCAACCCTTGTTTTCCCAAAAACACGATGATTTGACATAGATCGAAGTTTTAAAACACGACATAAGCTTTTCTGGTGAGTTTCTTCATTTTTTCCGTTGATTTTTACGGGTACACACTGTCTTTTCCTTCTCTTTCTGTTCTTTTCCTTTTCTAGAAACGACCCCAAATGGGATCGTTTCAGTTAGACGAAGAGGGCGACGGATCTGAATGTTTTGATATATGAACTGGGGTTGTTCATTTGGGTGTTAAAACAACGGGAAGGGTGTGTTAAAACAACGGGAAGGGTGCCTCTTAGTGATCCTGTAAGGTACAGATAGTTGGTTGGAAAGTTGAACTATCTCGTTGTGACTCGGCCTGATATTTCTTTTCTTGTGAGTGTTGTAAGTCAATTTATGGACGCTCCGTGTGAGAGTCACTAGGATGTAGTTTTCACATTCTTCGATATATAAAATCATCCCCGGGCAAATGGTTGCTTTTCGAGAATAGAGGTCATGAACGAATTATTGTGTATATAGATGTAGATTGGGCTGGATGTCCTTATGATAGGCTTTCCAAATCTGGTTATTGTGTTCTGGTAGGGGGTAATTTGGTGTCTTAGAAAAGCAAGAGGCAAACTGTGGTTGCTCGATCTAGTGCAGAGGCAGAATATCGAGCAATGACTGTAACTACTTGCGAATTGATTTGGATCAAATAATTACTGAGGGAATTGAGGTTTGGAGTAATCACTCATATAGAACTTGTGTATGATAATCAAGATGCTCTTCATATTGCGTCAAATCCAGTATTTCATGAGAGGACTAAGCACATTAAGATTGACTGTCACTTTGTCATAGAGAAGATACCCTCAAGAGACATTGTTACAATATTTGTGAAGTCAAGTGATCAACTTGCAGATGTTTTATCTAAGTCACTTACTAGTCCACGTATTATTTATATCTGTAGCAAGCTCGGTTCATATGACTTGTATGCACCAGCTTGAGGGGGAGCATTGGAAATCTAAGTTGTATATAACTAGGATTAGTGTACTAGTCCCATCTTGAGAAAGACTTTGTAGTATAACTTCTAGAGTAATTATAAATTGGACTTATTATAAATACTCTTTTGAAATATCAATAATATTTTCTCAGTCTCTCACAGTTTTAAAACAATATAAATGCATCTTAAAACATCTTTTGAAGGGTTGAACAAGATCTTGGAGGCAAGGGAGTGAAAAGATCAAGTCTAGAGGTCGAAAGACAATGGGTTCTAAGAGTTTCTATATTTTGAGCATGAGTAGCTAAAACTTATTTTTAGGATTATGATTTTCCTTTTTATGGGTGGAATGATATAAACAAGTATTATAATTCATGTTATTCTTTGATAATTCTATTATTCTTCTCTATATCTACTTGTGATTATCTGCATGACTGCGTTAGTTGCTCGATCTAGAGTTGCTTGGAAGAGAAGAGAACATAGTGCTAGGTTAGAGGTTAATAAATACTTCTCTTTAATTGATTGGAAGATAATTAGAGAAAGGTTAAGAGGGGTTAGGAATAACGAATCTGATTATGACACGTAATAGCTATCTAAGCGCATAGACTTAGTTCGGAAGAATAAATCTAGGTGAAAAATATAACTGCTTGGAAAAGAGTTATGGTAGTCCTAGCATTTACAGCGAATAGAGGAGAAGACGATGTTATTTTAGGAACTTGTCTGCATTTAACCCCTCTAATCAGGGAAGCTTAGGCTCTCTCGTATTGACTATCACCGTTTAATTATTCTTTATTTTCCATTTACTTTAGCTTCTAGATATTTTAATATTTCGTAATAAATTCTATTACGTCTTTTGGCGTTGATTGAGTCTAAGACTTGGCTAGTAAAATTATTACTTTCTACTAGATGTACTGGACTTAAACCGGATAAATTTGCAATAACCTTTTAGTTCCTTTTATAAGACGTAGTTGCGTGTTACCATAATTGATAATTAAAAATTTTATTATTTTTTAAATTCATAGATGAAGTGTTTAAAACATCTAAGATTACATTTGTTTAGTTTAATGTATGGTGAAACTATCCGTATTGTAGTGTTTAAATGTATATGATTCATTTGGTTAGTTTGTCTAGGAATCTAAGTTTTATTAGTTTATTGCATAGGTGTGTGTTATTTCTGATTTATCTCCTAGATTGATTAGGTTAATTTATGCCTGATAAGAGTTCATTGTGGACTCCAAATAAAATTTCAAGAGTATCTCCAATACATGTTCCCTTATTGCAGTTGATTATTTTTTATTTTTTTAATTAACCATGCCTACCGTGGAATGAATTTAGAGTATGATCAGACTGAAATTTTCCACATAAACTTTAATGAGAAGATGGAGTAGCCAATAAAGTCATTCCATAAGTTATTTGCTTTTTATATATGACAGGATAAATTTGCTACGAACAATACATGTGTAAATAACTTTAGTATTTGTATGTAGTTGGGACGAAACTAGGTAGGTAGGAAGTTGGCATTACTTTATATATTTTTGTGGTATTCTTTTATCCCCAAGAATGACACCTTTGTAATTTTTTTTTTGTTGTTTTTGAACGACTTAAATCTTACAAAATAGATTGTTTAAAGTTTGGTGCTACATACTTGCAAGAAAAAAAGTAATAGATTAATTTGACTTCAAGGTATTATTCCTATATCCTTAATCAAACGTCTCGAATTTGAGCTTTAGGAATCGTTGGAACCCAAAGCTGACTAGTACTAAACATGAGAAAGCTGCCTAGTACTAAACATGTGATGGGAAACCAAAAAAAAAACAAAAAAATAGAAGAAGTATGAAGAGGTGCAGATTACTTAACTCTAAATCCACTTATATATATTTTTCTCGAACTAGCTTTACTGTATCCTTCATTCCAAATGCACTGAGGTAAAATTTGACTATTAACTAGCTCTATATATGTAAATTTTAGTGAGGTATATATTTAACAAAATTGAACTATAACATCTTTGTATTCCAGGATATTTGAAATAAATAAGTGGAAGTATTATATTACAATAATCTTACATTTGAGTGCTGCAAAATGTATTATTGCATTGTGCGTGTTTGTAATTTTTTTTTGTAATGAACTTTTTTTTTTTTTTTCTTATAAGTTCCTTCTTCTCACATTGTTCTTCGTCCTACTTCGAAGAATATAATTTTGTGCATTTATTTCCAGTAATTTAATAATGTTAGTCTATCTTTTAGGGCCATGTCTTACATTAATTTTAATCATGCAATGATGGAATCTATTAATATATGCAAAGGTAACTCTTTTATCCATCAATTTAGACTGAAATTACCTGGTTGTCACTTGTTTATAAATTTTTCTATACACATGCTACATAATGTTGATAGACATGAACTTTAGTAAGAACGAATATATATATAACTGAATGATAAACTATAGTATAGGAATTAATTACTTCAGAAAGAAATAAAATTGTGAAAATAACATGTTAAGGTTGGAAAAGCAGGAATCTCTACTGCCATGAAAAGTTTGGATCTACGTACATACGTATGTATGTATGTATGTATGTATGTATGTGTGTTCTTATAATAGAAGCACTACTGCTATTTATTGTATATCATGTTTAAATATTAGAATGAATTTATTTCTTAAGCATGGAGTCAAAATCAACAAAGTAAATAAGTATCCAAAGAGATAAACTAATGTGTCCTATTTATGACAAGTAACAAATTAAAAAAAAAAAAAAAAAAAAAAAAAGAAGGCTAGTGCCAAAATAAAAATAATTGAAAGTCTTTAAAAGTTACCTTTGTTTTCTTCAGTCTTTCTATTATATCCAAAATTTTGTTTTAGCATTCTTTGTTGTTTTACCCGTTCTCTATTTTATAGGTACCCAGAAATTATCATTTTGGAGTCCACTGTTTAATAGGATTATCGTATCCTATTAAAAATATATTTAAAAAAAAAATTAAAAAGATTTTCACTATTTGTGTTTATGTAGTTACTTTTGTTAGCATTCAATAATTTCAGGACCGTGGAACTATATGTTTTTCACATTCAAACACATTAATAGTAATTCAAAAAGACGTACCTGAACCTGCCATAGCGTTCTCTTGACTTGAAGCGGAAGCCTTAATTATTTTATGAACCCGTTTCTCTCTCTTATCCTTCTTGTCTTTTCAGAATGGTATAGATGGAGAATACCTATTCTTATTATAATGGCAGAGTGAGGACCCATGACTTGGGGAGTTACTGCTTCTCTTATACCCACTCTCCATCACGTGGGTAGTGGAGAGTTACCAAATAACTTCCTCAAAATATATCCAATAATAATTTAGCTATTTATTTATTAAACCAATAAGTCATGTGGGCCACGTCTAACATTCTCCCACTTGGCACACGTGATAATATCATGCAATGGTTTAATAAACATTTCAATCATTATGTGCACAATAAAGCTAATCCGTCCTTTTATCGGAACGTTATTTGTTGTTATTAAATAAATCAACTAATATGAGTCATGGCGGTTGTACATCACTTTTGACATAGTTCCTTCCACGTACTACAATATTAGTCTATTACCCAACACAACCTTTAATACATAATGGTCCAACAATAATGCTTAGAATATCTTTATCTAAGCTAATACCTGTCATCATCATTCTAAACATTATGTATACGAGAGAAAAGCAAGTAATGCAGAAACATTTACATTAATGAGCTCCAAGTGTCAATCCCATAAACATCATAAGTCTTTATATAAAGTCATACATTGCTATCAAGAATGCCCTTTCTTTCAACATATTACATAAATGCTATGGGCGGTAATCCTTTCGTCAAAGGATCAGCAATCATAATTTTGGTGCTAATATTTTCAATTGACACTTTATGTTTCTAGACTTGTTCTTTAATGACAAGATATTTCAAGTCTATTGACTTAACACCCTTCATATACTTGTCGTTCTTAGGAAAGAACACTGCTGAGCAATTATCACAATAAATTTTTAGCGACATGGCAATAATGTCGACTATTCCAAGTCCTGAAATACAATTCCACAACTACATATTGTGGCCTCAAAGCATGCCACAACCAGCATAATCTGAATCTGAATATCCAACCATATCTAGATGGTCAGATTTTCTATGAGTGAGCATATATTTCATTTGGTTACATCCCAATTTGGAATATTATTGGATGAGAATTTTTTCATTCTATATATCTCTAACACTTTATTGATATAGGCTTTCTGAGTCAACCCCAACAATCCTTGTGATCTATCTCAGAATATTTCTATCCTATCACATAGGTTGCCTCTCACATATCTATCAATTTAAAGTTTTTAAAGAGAAATTTCTTGGTCTCATGCATCATACCAAGATCATTAGTAGCAAGAAAGATGTCATCATCATACAGGACTAATATTATAAACTTACTCTCACTGACCTTCAGATATATACACCGGTCAACGATGTTTTCCTTAAATCCAAAGGGGACAACAGTTTCATGAAACTTAAGATACCATTGTCGGGAAGCTTATTTAAGCCTGTATATTGACTTCTTCAGTTTACACACCATGTGTTCCTTTCCTTTAATTTCAAAACCCTCTGGTTGATTCATGTAAACTTCTTCCTCTAAATTTTCATTCAGAAAGGCAGTTTTCACATCCATTTGATGTAGCTCGAAGTCATAATAAGCCACTAAAGCCATTATAATTCTAAGTGAATCCTTTTTAGAGACAGGTGAAAATGTCCCTGTATAGTCAACACCATGTTTCTGAGTGAAACCTTTTGCAACAAGTCTGGTCTTGTGACGTTCAATATTACCATTTGAGTCACGTTTGGTGATGCAGCCCGACCACGTGCTGATCAAGTGATCGATCCACCGAGGAGACCGATAACAAGAAGCCAAGCCAAGCTGCTGCACGATGTGCACGTTCACTTAGCCTGGCCGAAGGAAAACAATTGCTCCGAAGCTGAGTGGCCGAGCTCAAGAATCGAAGGCATTATCTTCAGATTTGAGCCCGAAGGCAAAGTGACCGAGGACAATGAGCTCGAGGAGAATTGAGCGTCTGAAGAGAACAAGTGTGTTCGAGCAGACAATCAAGAACCGAAGCCTAGACTTACCGAAGTCAAAGTCTGCCGAACACAATTTAACTCAGCCCTGCGTGGCTTATTTCTATTGGTCGCCTGTGACCCTTTTACTAGTTTACCCTTAGTATTTCTTATATAAACCTTGTTTCCTTTCATTGCAAGTAGCTAGTTTTAAAACATTGATGAATTAATGAAAGTGCCGAGCACATTTCTTGCCTCCGTCGTGAGCAACCCCCTGTGAGGGCTTTTATGGACTTGTGGCTTTCGGTTAATCCGATTGAACATTCCTCTTTGATCATTCAGTTTGCAAGAGGCAATGTTCTCTTGAGGATTGTTGCATAGTTTAGGTGATTCTTGTGACCCTTTTGATCGAGCTTTGAGACAGGTTCCTCACTGTTCTTTCAAAAGAAGCAAGTTTTGTCTTGCTTCTATCTTTATCTATTGTTGTTTATCTTCTGCGTTTGTGCTAAGCAACTCCTCCGGGTTTGCATTGCACCATCTTGGTATCAGAGCACGGTTTGGGCTTGTTTCTACAACCCCAAATCCTGTTCAAATTATCCTTATTTTCGTGCGTTGTGTCTTTGTTTTCCGTTTCGTGTTCTTGATTTGGTTTTGTTACTGTTGGTGTGTTAAAAAAAAAAAAAAAAAAGTGTTAAAAAGAAAATTCAAAAATTGTGTTTGATTGTTGGTTGTTTGGGAAAAACAACCATTGATTCTTGTTCACCATCGAGTTCCGAATCCAACAAGTGCCGACGTACTAATTTCGTGACTAGGGTTTCTTGGAGAATTTTTGGACTGTTTTGAGCTTTAATGGTGACTGAAAACTCGAACCCCACTGTGTTTGGAAGAAACCGGTGAAGATTGGTGGTTCTTGAGTGATTTGGGTTTGTTTGTTGCTTAAAAATCGAAGTTCTGAGTTAAATCGTAGTCCGTACACCGAAAAACTTGTTACAAAATCATAACAGTGTACGACTCGAACGAGCTGGTTCTTAGCTCGAAGAACTTGAACTGAATTCCTCCGATGCTGTTGAAACCGGAGTCGAAAGGGCAACCCAGATCTGTTGAAATTCGTGGTCAGTGAACCGAAGTAGATTTGTCCGTACGCCGGAGGAAAGGTCACTGTTCCATTGAATAAGAAGGGGTAAAGTGTAAACATCAAAACCCCAGGTGAAAATTGTCGGCTGAGAAAAGGAAAGTGGATAAGGTAAAACCCTATCCGTACCAAGGAGGGACCACTCTTGTACGGACAAGAGTTGGTGTGGCCGAGGAAGATTCCAAAAGGGAATCAAAGGGTAGATTCTCCTAGGTTCTCACTTTCTTTCGTGTCAAAATTCAAGTTGGTGGATCTTTTGAGTAATTGTCCTACTCGAGGTCGTACTAACTCTTTTGAGCTGATAGGAATTCGTGCGAAGGGGTGACCGGAGTCCCAACTTTCGTAGAAATTCTTTTGACTCCCCGAGCTCAGTTAAAAGCGTCCGTTCCATCGAGTCGAACATCACTTCACTCTTCCCGAAGAGGCAGTGACTATTGTCGAACTTGAAGGATCTTAGAGGACCGATCAATCAGACGAGCCATTGTTAACAAGTCCTTGAGTGATCAAAAACCGAACCCATAAATTGAGTGGACCCGAGTGCCACTCATCAAAGGTGAGGGAGTGTGTGAGGTGATTTCTAACCCTAACATTTGTTTGATCTTTGACTTGTGCAGGTACCATGGCTGGAAATGATGGCAAAAGCATTGAGAAGCCCGAGGTGTCGTTAGCCGATCTCATGGCTGCGATACAAAGCATCAGTACCGAATTAAGAGGAGTGACTGCTCGAGTGACTCTCCTCGAGCAGGGAAGCGCGTCCGTGGCCATGAATGGGTCCGGCGCTGGAACTAGCCAATCCACTCCGATGAAACCTGAGCTGTATGCTGAGCTTGTACGACAACATCAGTTGACAAGTGAAGCAATTCGAAGAGAACTTAACTTGGGCAATCCCCAAGCTGCTTATCAAAACTTGGGCATTCCCCGAGGAGAAAGAATACCACCTCCAAAGGCCCAAAGAGATCTTGGAGCCGTTGCCGAGGAGGATGATGAAGAGGAATTTCCCGAGGACGAATATGAGTGTGAGCTGCCATTCGCTCAACAAAGGCAAGCTCATCGAGGTCGTGGAAATTTCCGAGGTCGAGGCCGAGGCGCAAATGTTGGAAGAAATATTGAGCGTGAGGCTAATGATCGAGATGATGAGTTTCCCGAACAGGCTAGAGGTGTTCGAGACTCAAACTTGAACAGTGTCAAGATCACTATTCCACCCTTTAAAGGAACTAGTGATCCCGATGAGTATCTTGAATGGAAGCTTAAAATGGAGCGCATCTTTGAAACCAATGAGATGACCGATGAGAGAAAAGCTGCCCATGCTATTGCTTCGTTCGAAGCCTATGCATCAACATGGTGGGAATCTGACAAGAGGCATAGACGAAGGAATGACTATCCCGAAGTCAATACTTGGCCACAATTGAGAAGAGCAATGGATGCTAAGTATTTGAGTGCCAAGTACAGGCAGACTCAAATGCAAAAGCTCTATGAGTTAAAGCAAGGGTCCAAGTCTGTCCAAGAGTACCACGATGAGTTCGAAAAAGTTTGATTGAATCTTGATCTGGTCGAAGATGAAGAACAAGCCATTATCAGATTCAAAAATGGCTTGGCTAGGGATGTGTCATCTCAACTGAGGCTCCACGTGTATCACACGTTGGAAGATCTGTTCGATGCTGCCACCGAAGCTGAAAAATTGGTGAAGGACGACAAGGCAAACCGGTATCGAGGAGTCACTACTTCTACTCCTTTGAACCGAGGTAAAGAATGGAAAGGTCCAAACCAAACAAGTGCCAACACTGTTCGAGATTCGAAGAGACCCATCGAAAGAGGTGTGACCGTTAACCAATCAAGAGAAGTAGGAGGTAAAGTTCAACTCAACTCTCCTAGTGCTTCAAATATTCAGTGTCACAAATGCAAAGGTTATGGTCACATGGCAAAAGAGTGTCCAACTCGCAAGGTTATACTCCTACTCGAAGATGGAACCGTCCATGAGCAAGCGAGTGACACCGAGGAGGAATTTATCGAGGAGACTGACCGAGCTGAAGGTGATGATGATCATGAGGCTGCCGAAGCTGATCATCCGGAAATGTTTCTTGTGGTTCGAAGGAATTTGAGCTGCATGACTCTTGACGAAGAGGACAACCAAAGAGAAAACCTCTTTCATGCCCGATGTCGAGTGAGGGGAAAGGTGTGTTCGATGATCATTGATTCCGGTAGTTGTGCCAATGTAGTGAGCCAAACTTTGGTTTCACAAATGGGATTACCTACGATGAAGCATCCCCACCCTTACAAGTTACAATGGCTGAATGAGTGTGGAGAATTGAGAGTTGTCAAACAAGTATGGATCAAGTTCAAAATCAGAGAGTATCAAGATGAAATGATATTCGATGTGGTTCCGATGCAAGCTTGTCATTTGCTATTGGGTCGACCATGGCAGTATGACCGAACAGCTGTTCACAATGGCAGATCCAACACTTACACTGTGAAGCTCGATGGGAAGAGTTTTATACTCAAACCCTTGTCTCCAAAACAAGTCACCGAGGACTATAAACGAATGAAAGAATTGAAAGAAGCGGCCAAAGCTAAGCTTCCGATGGGAGCAAAATTGGGGCCCGAAGAGACTAACTCACCGCCCGAAGTGAAAGGAATTTGTGCAATCATGCAACCCGGTGAGATCTTACGAGGCAACGACCACGGTCAGATGATGATTTGCCTCGTGCACAAGGGTATCTTTCTAAACTCTAATGATGATTTTTCTAATGATAACCCTTTGCCTTTGTTTGTTCGTAAAGTTTTGCAGGACTTCGAGGACATGTTTCCCGAAGAAATGCAAGGTGGATTACCTCCGTTGAGAGGAATCGAGCACCAAATTGACTTCGTACCGGGGTCTCAAATCCCTAACAAACCTGCATACCGGTGTAATCCCGAAGACACCAAAGAGCTCCAACGGCAGGTTGATGAATTGCTGAACAAGGGCCTCGTTCGTGAGAGCTTGAGTCCTTGCACCGTTCCAGTTATCCTTGTCCCGAAGAAGGATGGAACATGGCGAATGTGTGTTGACTGTCGAGCAGTCAACAAAATCACGGTAAAGTATCGTCATCCTATCCCTCGATTAGATGACATGCTTGATGAATTGAGTGGTTCTTCATGCTTTACAAAGATTGACCTCAGGTCCGGTTACCACCAGATCCGAATGAAACCCGGAGACGAGTGGAAAACCGCATTCAAGACCAAATTCGGTCTATATGAATGGTTGGTGATGCCTTTTGGCTTATCCAATGCACCGAGCACATTCATGCGATTGATGAACCATGTGCTCAAACCGTTCATAAACAATTTTGTTGTCGTCTATTTCGATGACATACTTGTTTATAGCAGAACCGTGGATGAACATGTCGAACACCTAAGGCAAGTACTTGAAAAGCTTCGAGAAGAGAAGTTGTATGCCAACTTCAAGAAATGCGCCTTTGATGTCGATCGCGTAGTCTTTCTTGGATTTGTTGTCAGTGCTAATGGTGTCGAAGTCGACGAATCAAAAGTCGAAGCCATCAAAGATTGGCCAACTCCAACCTCGGTAACACAAGTTCGTAGCTTCCATGGCTTAGCTAGCTTTTACCGAAGGTTTGTTCATGACTTTAGCACCGTGGCAGCTCCTTTAACCGAGCTGGTGAAGAAAGACCATCCATTTGTGTGGGAAGAGTCCCAAGAAAGGGCTTTCCAAGATTTGAAACAGAGGCTTTGTTCTGCCCCGTTGTTGCAACTCCCTGACTTCGGCAAAGCATTCGAAGTCGAGTGTGATGCGTCTGGAGTTGGGATGGAGGAGTGCTGATGCAAGAATCGAAGCCGATCGCTTACTTTAGCGAAAAGATTAAGGGTGCAACTTTGAATTACTTTACGTATGACAAAGAGTTGTATGCCCTCGTTCGAGCACTCGCCCATTGGCAGCATTATTTGTGGCCTCGAGAGTTTGTGATCAAGAGTGATCATGAGTCTTTGAAACATCTCCGAGGTCAGGAGAAATTGAACCGAAGGCATGCCAAATGGGTTGAATTCATTGAGAGCTTTCCCTATGTAATTCATTACAAAAAGGGGAAAGACAATGTTGTGGCCGATGCGCTATCAAGGAAATTTGCCTTAGCGACCACTCTCGCCTCTAGGCTCATGGGATTCGAAAACATCAAGTCGATGTACGAGGACGATCCCAAGCTGAAATGCATTCGTGACGCTATCTTGAGTGGCCGAAGGGTTGAGAGATATCAATGGCATGATGGCTACCTCTTCAAGAATGGGAGGGTTTGTGTGCCAGTGTCATCGTGGAGAGAGCTCTTGGTTCGAGAAGCTCACTCTGGTGGACTGATGGGACACTTCGGTGTCGACAAAACTCTTGGTATCTTGACCGAGCAGTTCCATTTGCCCAAAATGCGACGAGATGTGGAAAAGCTTTGCAACGCTTGTCTCGTTTGCAAGAAAGCAAAATCGAAGTCCAACCCTCATGGTTGTACACCCCGTTGCCTGTGCCTGATCGACCTTGGGTTGATATATCCATGGACTTTGTCTTAGGGTTACCGAGGTCGAAGGGAGGACATGATAGCATCTTCGTTGTGGTTGACCGATTTTCAAAAATGGCTCACTTTATTCCTTGCAAAAAGTGTGATGATGCACAACATGTAGCTACATTGTTTGTTTCTAACGTGTTAAAATTGCAAGGTGTACCTCGTACTATTGTGAGTGATCGAGACTCGAAGTTCTTGAGTCATTTTTTGGAAGTGTTTGTGGGGTGCCCTCGGCACCAAGCTACTATTCTCGACGTCTCACCATCCTCAGACTGATGGACAGACCGAGGTAGTTAACCGAACCTTAGGATCTTTGCTTCGAGCAATGGCCAAAGGGAAGGTTGGAAACTGGGCTGATCGTTTGCCCATAATGGAGTTTGCATACAATCAAACGGTGCATCGAATGATTAACATGACCCCGTTCGAGTGTGTGTATGGATTTAACCCTTTAATTCCACTTGATTTAACCCCATTGCTTCGAGATTCTGTTCTTGATTTTGAAGGTACTCGACGAGCAACCGCCTTGATCGAATTACATGCAAAGGTGAAGAAGAACCTCGAGGAGGCTTATGCAAAGGTTGCCTTAAAGAAAAACAAGGGGCGTAAAAAGTTGGAATTAAAGAAGGGAGAATGGGTTTGGGTTCACTTCCGAAAGGAACGCTTCCCGAACCAAAGGAAAGGAAAGTTGGCTCCTCGAGGGGATGGTCCATTTCAAGTGTTGACCAAGATCAACAACAATGCTTACGTGATCGACCTCCCTGGTGAGTATAACGTGTCCAACACCTTTAATGTTGCTGACTTAGTTCCTTGTGTTGTAGGTCCGACTTCGGAGGACGAGGAGGGCTTGATTTCGAGGACGAAATCTTCTCAAGAAGGGGAGGATGATGCAGCCCGACCACGTGCTGATCAAGTGATCGATCCACCGAGGAGACCGATAACAAGAAGCCAAGCCAAGCTGCTGCACGATGTGCACGTTCACTTAGCCTGGCCGAAGGAAAACAATTGCTCCGAAGCTGAGTGGCCGAGCTCAAGAATCGAAGGCATTATCTTCAGATTTGAGCCCGAAGGCAAAGTGACCGAGGACAATGAGCTCGAGGAGAATTGAGCGTCTGAAGAGAACAAGTGTGTTCGAGCAGACAATCGAGAACCGAAGCCTAGACTTACCGAAGTCAAAGTCTGCCGAACACAATTTAACTCAGCCCTGCGTGGCTTATTTCTATTGGTCGCCTGTGACCCTTTTACTAGTTTACCCTTAGTATTCCTTATATAAACCTTGTTTCCTTTCATTGCAAGTAGCTAGTTTTAAAACATTGATGAATTAATGAAAGTGCCGAGCACATTTCTTGCCTCCGTCGTGAGCAACCCCCTGTGAGGGCTTTTATGGACTTGTGGCTTTCGGTTAATCCGATTGAACATTCCTCTTTGATCATTCAGTTTGCAAGAGGCAATGTTCTCTTGAGGATTGTTGCATAGTTTAGGTGATTCTTGTGACCCTTTTGATCGAGCTTTGAGACAGGTTCCTCACTGTTCTTTCAAAAGAAGCAAGTTTTGTCTTGCTTCTATCTTTATCTATTGTTGTTTATCTTCCGCGTTTGTGCTAAGCAACTCCTCCGGGTTTGCATTGCACCATTTGGTCTTAAAGACCCAATTACAACCGACTCTTTTGAAACCTTCTGGTAATTCAACAAGGTCCCAAACTTCATTATGTTGCATGGATTTCAACTCATCTTTCATAACATCTAACCACTTATCAGAATTATTACTTTCAATGGCCTGTGAAAATGAAACTGGATCATCATTGATTTCCAAATCATCCAAATCAATTTTCGGATCAATTTTTGACTCATGTAGATATACCAAAAATTATCAGAAATAGCATTTCTCCTTTGTCTTTGAGATTTTCTTAATGCTACTTCTTGCGGTACGTCTACTGTAGGTTCATTGATTATGTTTTCATTATGAATAGCAGGATCATTATTTTATTGTTCTTGTTGGTTGTTAGGCAGTACAACAACTTCGGGAACAACAATTTTAGCAGAAGTACAGGGTAAAGGAATTTGCACCCTAACTTCCCTAATTTCCACATTACGCGGTTCTTCACTCCCACTAACTTCACCATTCTCAATGAACCTAGCATTTCCAGTTTCAATAATTCTCGTACTATGGTTAGGACAATAAAATCTATACCCCTTTGATTTTTCTGGATAACCAATAAAGAAATCACTGATTGTTCGTGGATCCAGTTTCTTTTCTTATGGATTATAAATTCTTACTTCTGCCGGGCAGCCCCAAATATGCAGGTGCCTTAAACTAGGTTTCCTACCAGTCCAAAGTTCAAAAGGTGTCTTTGGAACTGCCTTACTAGGAACCCTATTTAGTAAGTACACGTCAGTTTTTAAAGCATATATCCACAATGAAGCGGGTAAAGATGAATTACTGAACATACTCCTAACCATTTCCATTAATGTACGATTTCGCCTTTCTGCCACACCATTTTATTGTGGTGTGCCAGGCATTGTGTATTGAGCACATGTGCTACGCTTTTTGAGGAATTGAGCAAATGGACCAGGGTATTGTCAAGTTTCATCATATCTTCCATAATACTAACCACCTCTATCTGACCTGATTATTTTCACCTTTATGTCTAATTGCCTTTCAACCTCATTAATAAATACCTCTAAGGCATTTACTGCTTGAGATTTTTCGTGCAACAAATAGACATAATCATAACGTGAAAAGTCGTCAATAAAGGTGATAAAGTACTTTCCTTACTGAAAGATGGAATATCAAAAGGACCACAGATGTCAGGGTGTATAATTTCAAAAAGATGTGTGCTTCTTGTGGCTCCTTTCTTTGTGTGTTTTATTTGTTTTCCTTTAATACAATCCACACAAATATTTAGGTCAGTAAAATCTAAATATGGAAGGATTTCATTCTTAACTAATCTTTCCAGTCTTTCTTTAGATATGTGACCTAAACGTCTATGCCATAAATAAACTGAGTGTTCATTAACCAAACCACGTTTGGTTCCAACATTATGATGCAGAGTTAAGAGGGTTTCAGCAAACAGATTATCAAGATTTAATTTGTATAAACCATCACAAAGAATACCAGAACCAATGAGATGATTATGTTTAAACAAACTAAAACATCCATTGCCAAAATTAAAAGAGTATCCAGTCTTGTCTAACTTAGACAAAGAAACTAAATTTCTAGAAATAGAAGGTACATAATAAGTTTTAAATAAGTTTAAGTGACGCCCAGTATCTAGGATTAAACGATAAGTCCCGATAGCTTGAACTGGAGCCTTCACTCTATTCTCCATGTACACAAATCTTTTATTCTGATTTATGGTTTGAGTTGTAAGGAATCCTTGCATCGTATTAGAAACATGAACAGTACAACCAGAGTCAATCCACCAAGTATTATAAGGAACTTCAGTTAAATTTGATTCGAGACACGTAAAAGCACAAGGCTTACCTTTCTTCTCAAACCATGCCTTACGTTTCAGGCAGTCTTTTTGAAAGTGTCCAAATTTTCCACAGAAATGATACTTATCATTCTTGTGTTCCTTCTTACGTACTTGATGAGAGGACTCACTAACATTATAGTTCCTCTGTTTGCCCTTAACATGCTTCTTTCCTTTCTTTCCAGCTCCTTTGATGGCTTACAGAGTTAATGGAGTGGGTTCCTTGATTCTTTAGCCTTGTTTCCTCCTGAACCAACATTCCATGCAATTCATGCACATTCCATTTGTCTTTCATGGTATTATAGTTCATTTGGAAATGGCCATACTCAGACGGTAATGATTTGATGATGAACTGCACAAGGAAATTTTTCATCCACTTCCATTCCCAGAGTCTTAAGTCTTGCTGCTATATTTGTCATTTCTATGACATGCTCATGCATGGTACGTGAACCATCAAACTTCATGGTGGTCAAAGTACCCATTAATGTCCCAGCAAGAGACTTGTCAGCAGTTTGAGAGCATTCTTCTACAAGTCTTAGAAGCTCTTTGGCACTTTCAGTGTTGGAAAGAGCAGATTTAATGTTGCCCGCAGTACTCATTCGCATGAACATTAGGCTTAATCTATTATACCTGTCCCACTGCTTAAAATAGGACTTTTCTTCAGCAGTGCTAGTTGCAGTAATAGCAGCTGGCTTCTCAGTGTAGAGTGCAGCATCAAGATCCAAAACTCTGAAATGGAATTTGATCTGTTCGCACTACTCTGAGAAGTTCAGTTAGTTAAAAGCCGTAACAGAAGCAGAATGTGAATGAAGAGCTAGAGCCGTTGATAAAATATGCTCGTTCGTCAACGCTTTGAGTTATAGATTTAATTATAGTATCAGATTCAGGAATGGGTTTATATAGACTTAAAGTGTATCTTGATGTTCACATTTGGGCAAAACGCCAAAATACTAACTTTAGACACTATGATGCTTAATATAATTTAACATAATTTGATAACTTTTAATGTACCTATTAGTGATGTTTACTATCTTTGGATAAGTAAACAAAACTAATGGTACATCTAATTTATCTCTTTAATGTTCCACGAATATAAGAACAAACGATCAACCTTTGGGCGATCCATAAATGTCCTATAACAATGAACTTCAATTGACCCATAAATTATGGCATTCCTAAGCATCAAGATCAATGGGTAATTGATTTAAGATTATTCGTTTATTTTGGAGTTAATTTTTCATAAAGATTTGACCACTTTGGTGATTAACGAATCACACATAATTAATTCCAAATAAATTATGAAAGTAATTCACTTTTAGATTTCATAAGACTCTATGGGATTCAAAAATTCTAATACATATTGATTAAAGTTCTGTAAAGAACTGTTATTAGTCAATATAATATTGGCTATGTAAAGTCAGTTAATTGCTATTGCAAACTCATATGAAGTAGTCTTAAGAAGAACGTTTCCCGTCTCCAGTACCAAAACTATAGTGTTAATGGTTTCCTTTTCCATTATATTAATAATGAAGATCACAAAACCAAATTGATTAGGTGCAACCATATAACCTTTATAACTATTATATCTCTAAACTAGGTACTTATTCCATCAAAACTAAAAGATAACACATAAGTTAAAGCCGTAATTTAGAGTTTCAAGTACTTGGACATAATTTTTGAAACCATACAGTAATTCCCCAAACCAATAAAGAGCAGTAATGTATCATAACAATACAAAATATTTGTAAATCCTAAATTTCATAATTAAAGTTTACAAAGTTGAAAGAAATTGTTCTATCTTTACGGAAAATCATTAGTTCCTGAACCGTGCTCGGATACCACATGTTAGCATTCAATAATTTCAGGACCGTGGAGCTATATGATTTTCACATTCAAACACATTAATAGTAATTCAAGAAACGTACCTGAACCTGCCATAGCGTTCTCTTGACTTGAAGCGGAAGCCTTAATTATTTTATGAACTCGCTTCTCTCTCTTATCCTTCTTGTCTTTTCAGAAGGGTATAGATGGAGAATACCTATTCTTATTTTAATAGCAGAGAGAGAGGACCCATGACTTGGGGAGTTGCTTCTCTTATACCCACTCTCCATCACGTGGGTAGTGGGAAGTTACCAAATAACTTCCTCAAAATATATCCAATAATAATTTAGCTATTTATTTATTAAACCAATAAGTCATGTGGGCCACGTCTAACAACTTTTACCTACAAGTTGCAACTATTTGGTTTATCGTAATCCAATAGATGTTAGAGTGGAGAAGTATAAATAATAAGTCAAAACCATCTTTACAACATGTATATTTCTTCTCTTTCAGACAGTGTCGTCATGTCTTTCGTACAGGTCAAAACACAAAATATATCCACAACTACAAACGCTATATAGGAGTAATGTTCATTCTTTCAGATTTTATTTTAACTAAATACATTCATGGAATTCACGTACAACACACATATACTAAAACTATTAATTATTGGAATTTTTACACATACATAAAAAGCTACACTCCTAATTACAAAAATATAGCAATACTTTATAAATTACAAGGCATAACATTAATTTTCTAACATATTAATTAAAGACAAATCAGAAAAAGGGAAAACAGATCGCATTTCTCAACCCGAACAGATCTCATTTATCAACCCCACCCCCACCGAAACACCCATTTCTTAACCCCCACCTCATCGAAATCCAGATTCCCTTAAAAACAACAACATCGTCAGTGTCAACAACAGAGACCGAAAACTGTATCGTCGTCAGAGTTTCCGCCACCGTCAAACTCCGTCTTCTGATTGGTTTCTCGGTCGTATTCTATCTGCCGCAAAGTAAAACTCCTCTCAGTACCGATGATGATGATAATGAGCTCAGCAAAGATTACGTGATTGGCAATTTTCTCCATCAATATCAGAATTCGACGACGATGACAGTACTGAAAAATCAATAATTGGCAATTTTCTTCATCAATGAGTTTCCTTTAGGATCAATAATCTCTCTAATTTGATATTTAAACCAAATGTGTATGGGTGTAAAGGCTGCAAAAGATAAAATAAAGAGCAAAAGAAATGACTTTGTTTTGATAATGTTTATGTATTGAAATGGTGAAGTGAACGAGATGACAAAATGCCTTTGTTTTGATAAGTAGTATTTATGTACTAAAATGGTGAAGTGAACGAGGTATGTCAGGAGCTAAATTATTGACGCCTTGAATTCTTACGATCATGTCTTCCTATTAGAGAATTTTTGTGAACTTTGTATTTTTTGTCTTTTAATTTACCATAGTTTTTGGACTAATACAATGCACACTGTTACTGTTGTAGATATAATAGGATTTTCTTGGTTTTATTTAAAACAAATTAGTTATTTAAAAAAAAATTAGTCTGAAACAATACAGATACAGTGAGATACACTTAGATACGAAGCAAAAATAATACAGATATAGCGAGATACAACGCTGAAATAGTGTGAAATGGCTAGTGAAAAAATCCGAAACAAAATGTAAAAAATAATGTGAAACAATGCAAAAAGGTGAAATAGTTTAGAAACAGTGAGAAACAACGCACAAACGGGATGAAACAATATTGAAACGGTAAAAAAAAGCTAGATACAATCTAGAAATAGTTAGATACAGTGCAGAACAATGCAAATACAGTGAGATACGGTAAGATACAATGAGATACGAGGTGGTTGGTAGTTGAGAAACATCGAGATACAGTAAGATACAACGAGATACGGTTAGATACGAGGTGGTTGGCAGTTGAGATACAATGAGATACGTGTGGTTGGCAGGCGAGATACAGTTAGGTACGAGGTAGTTGTTGAGATACAGTGAGATATAACGAGATACAATGTGGTTGGTAAGCGAGATACAGTTAGATACGAGGTGGTTGGAAGTTGAGATACGATGTGGTTGGTAGGCGAGATACGGTTAGATACGAGGTGGTTGGTAGCTGAGATACAGTGAGATACAACGAGATACGATGTGGTTGTTAGTTGAGATACAATGAGATACGATGTGGTTGGTAGGCGAGATACGGTTAGATAAAGGTGGTTGGTAGTTGAGATAGAAGGAGATACGATGTGGTTGGTAGGCAAGATACAGTTAGATAAAGGTGGTTGGTAGTTGAGATACAATGAGATACGATGTAGTTGGTAGGCGATATACGGTTAGATACGAGGTGGTTGGTAGTTGAGATAAAGTGAGATACAACGAGATACGATGTAGTTGTTAGTTAAGATACAATGAGATACGATATGGTTGGTAGGCGAGATACGGTTAGATAAAGGTAGTTGGTAGTTGAGATACAATAAGATATGATGTGGTTGGTAGGCGAGATACGGTTAGATAAAAGTGGTTGGTAGTTGAGATACGACGAGAGACGATGTGGTTGGTAGGTGAGATACGGTTAGATACGAGGTAGTTGGTAGTTGAGATACAATGAGATATGTTGTGGTTGGTAAGCGAGATGCGGTTAGATACGAGGTGGTTGGTAGTTGAGATACAATGAGATACGATATGGTTGGTAGGCTAGATACGGCTAGATATGAGGTGGTTGGTAGTCGAGATCGGTGAGGTACAACGAGATACGATGTAGTTGGTAGTTGAGATACAATGAGATACGATGCGGTTGGTAGGTGAGATACGGTTAGATACGAGGTGGGTTGTAGTTGAGATACAATGAGATACGAGATAGTTGGTAGTTGAGAAACATCGAGATACAGTGAGGTACAACGAGATACACTGAGGCTGGGATGAGGAAATATGAAATTGGGGGAAGTAGGAGGAGTAAAAATGAAATTGGGTGAAATAATAGGAGGAAAAGTGAAATTAGGGGAAATAGTGGGAGGAAAAGTGAAATAGGGGGAAATGAGAGGATCAAAAGTGATAGTGGGGGAAATAGGAGGAAGAATGTAAAGGTTTGGTATGTTATGGGAAAATATTGCTATATGTTTGCTATGTTTGTAATTAACTTGTGTTTTCCTCTATATAAGGTTATTTTGTTAGAATATTGTTATGTTTGGTAATTAAGTTCTAAAAATTGTACTTTTGTGTAAAAAATTTCTTAATTATTATGCTTAAATGGCCTATGTGGGCCTTTTGGAAATACTTACTACAGACAGTTGAGGCTACTAGTTATTGTTTCCTTTTTCCTTCTATTTGAGGCTTCTGATATATAAATAATAAGAGGAAAAAATAGCATGTAATACTAAAAGCCCAACTCATATTTTATTCAAGCAATATGTTGACTTATTTCAAATTAAACATATGATCTTTTTAGGTAAGTAAAAGAAATTTTATTACCGAACATTTAAGCACAAATACAAAGTACCAGCCTTACAAGCACCTAGACCTGGACATATCCAATTCTACCATAACACTAACATACTTTGTCCTAACACATTACTAATTGTAAAAATCTAAGCTAGTAAGTTCAATCTTCAAATGGCCCTTTAAGCTCCCTCTCTGGTGGATCTCTTGTACAATCATCCTCACAATAGTAGTAGGATCACCTAATTTTTGCTGGAGAATACGCAGATTCCTTTCTCTCTACATGTGGTACACAACTTCAGCTAGTGACATTCTAAATATCTTTGCAGCAGCTCTCTTGCCTTTAGCATGTAAGGTTTGCCTATTCTATCTCTTATTGCCATTTTAGAACCTGTCTGTTGACTCCTAGCCACTGCAGAATCCTTGTCCAAACACACTTTGGAGAATGAGCAAGAGAAGAACAGATGATCATGACTCTCCTCTTCCAGCTGGCATAATTGACATGTATTATCTGATATGACTTTCTACTTTAATAATTTATCCATTGTTGCAAGCCTCCCATGTAGTGCTAAGAGTAGGATAAAGTACATTCTTGTTTAGCTCTCCTCTCATGACTGTATAAACCTTTTTTTATAGAGAATTGTTGAATTCTTTATCGAACAGCTTCATCCATGTGCTCAACAAGATACTTCTTTGCATTAATGATCATTTGGACCATCCAAGAGGCCTGCTTAGCTTGAACTTCCGACAAAGGTTTCTCTTTAATGTAGTAAGTGTGCATCCATTGTACCCATAATCTATCCTTCTTCTTATTAGACACCACAACAATTTACATATAGAAGCTTTGTTCTATGTCGATATATCAAGTATCAGCCCCCTAACACTCTAGGCTGGCACGGTTTCTCTCATTCAAGTAGTGCCTTTTTTTATGCTGTCACTCGCCCTGTCCATAAGAATTTCCTGCACATACTTTCTACCAGGTGAACAATCTTCTTAGGTAGCACAAATATCTGAGACCAGAAAGTTTGCATAGCAAATAATACTAACTTGATTAGTTGTATTTTCCCTCCATAAGAAAGGAACGTGTTGGTCCAGAAGGTAATTTGATGTAGTGTTTTGTCTAATAGTGGTTGACATTGAGCAATGGACAATTTCTTTACACTGAGAGGTACCCCAATATAACTAAATGGAAGCTCAGCTTTAGCAAATCCCAAACTATTGAGACTATCATGTTGTGTCCTCACATCCACACCCCAAAGTAAATAGAGCTTTTCTCAGCATTGGCTTGTAGGCCTGAAGCTTTAGAGAACTCTAAGAAGCCTTTATACAGGAGCTAGACAGACATCAAGTCCCCTCTACAGAACATCAATTAATCATTAGCAAAACTGAGTTGGGTTATTTGCAGCTTTTCACACCTATGATGGAAGTGAAAATCTGGGTTCTTTCTTAGCGGTTTAAGCACTCTAGTTAAATATTTCATTACAAGCACAAACAAGAATGGTGACATGGGATCACCTTGTATAAGCCCCTTCTTGGCTGGATAGGGTTTAGTGGGCTTACTATTAACCAGGAAAGAATAGGTCACAGTAGTGACACACTACATCACCCATTGGACAAACCTATATGGAAACTTAAGACATTGCAACACCTGTACCAGGTATGGCATTCAACAGTCATAGGCTTTTTTTATATCCATATTTAACATACATCTAGGAGAAGTGCTTTTCATATTGTACCTCTCCACTAGCTCATGGCTCAGGATGATATTGTCCGCAATTATTCTATTAGTGACAAAAGCAGACTAATTACTATCCACTAAATGGTCCATTACTGCTTGCATCCTTTTAGTAATCACCTTAGAGATAGATTTTGTACAAGGTAGTACATCAGGATATTGGCCTAAACTCCGACACTTTAGAGGGATATTTAACCTTAGGGATCAGTGTTACTGTGGTACAGTTCATAGGAGAATATATCTTTCCTGTTAAAAAAAGTGTTGCATAACTTTAGGAACATCTCCCACTATTACTGTCCATACTTTTTTAAAGAAGCAGACATTCATACCATCACAACCTAGAGCTTTCAAGTGTCCAATATAAAACACAGCTTGCTTTACTTCCTCATGAGTATAATTCTTGATAAGATTCAATTGTTGCTCTCTGTTGAGAACTGTTCCATCTCTCATTGCTGCTCGATTTATTTCAAACATATGTTTTTGTAAAGAGTTATTAATTTTAAATAAACTATTTCTATAAATTCTAAATTACCTTTTCTTAAAATTTTTACAAATTTACGGAAGATTTTCTAGTTAAAATTTTTCATTGTTTAATTTGTTAAAAGACTAATATATTTTTTGGAAGATTTTTCCATTATACTCTTAATTCTAAAAAATATTTTTTATATAAGAAAAACTGCTGGAAAATGCTCCAAAATCATTACTGTTATCTACTTTTTTTAGGGGGACGGTGACATAAATAGCAGCTCATATGAACTTATTAACTTTTTTATAACAATTACTTTAGTAGCTGTAATCACCTAATTTTGGCACTAAATTGATAATTACGCCAAATTGTTGTGCTATATTCTTTAGGATATTTTTCTAGACTCTTTCCATTTTATCTAACTTAGTAGTTAATTAATTAGGCAAGAATTACAGAAAATATCATAAAATATATTTTATCTGTTAGCAATATGTAATTGAAGTTTTGTACTTATTAAAATATGTCTTATGTGTTTTCTTGTTACTTAATTAGTTCAATTAAATAATTGCCAAGTTAAGTAGGCTTTAGTGAAGGGATTTGTTTTGGATTAGAATAGCCATTGCGCTAGCAAATTCAGAAAATTAAAGAGAAACAAACCCAGCCCAATACTTGGCCCATCTCTTTTGACCCGGCTAGATCTCAGCCATTCATTCATTTTGATTAAATGGCCCAAATAGGCCCATCCCTTTCACACATAAGTTACCCTAATTCTTTCATTTTGGCTCATTTACACCTCACAAGTCACAAGATTAGCCAAGCTCTGGTGATATTTCTAATGCCCACCGGAAAATCGCCTCCCACCACGGCGCCACCGACCTCCGGC
The DNA here is from genome assembly GCA_029990175.1 of Petunia secreta. Lineage (NCBI taxonomy): Eukaryota > Viridiplantae > Streptophyta > Magnoliopsida > Solanales > Solanaceae > Petunia > Petunia secreta. The sequence goes on from JARKIP010000010.1 coordinate 18,125,324, forward strand.
CACCTCTTCCATCAACAAAATACACCTCCATAACCGCCACGAACCCCTCTATCCAGTTCCAACCATGGTTTCTCCAAAAGCATGACAATTTGACATAGATCGAAGTTTTAAAACACGGCATAAGCTTTTCCGGTGAGTTTCTTCATCTTTTCCGTTGATTTTTACGGGTACACACTGTATCTTCCTTCTCTTTCCGTTCTTTTCTTTTTCTAGCTGAAACGACCCCAAATGAGATCATTTCAGTTAGAAGAAGAGGGCGACAGATCTGAATATTTTGATGTATGAACTGGTATTGTTCGTTTGGGTGTTAAAACAACGGGAAGGGTGTGGTGATGTGATGTCGATAGTGAACCGGTGTGTTTGCTTGGAATTCAATAGTGGCTGCGTGGCTTGTCCGTTTGGTGACAAAGAATTGATCTGTGATAGTGACTGTGGTGTTTGTGATAGCGAAGGCGTGGTGGTGTTGTTGCTGCGTGTGTCTTGTGTCGCTGCAATGGCTGTTTGTAGCTGCTGTGGTATTGAAGTCGAGGTGAGGTGATGACGATTTAACAGTGATGAGGCAGTTCTGTGAGGTTCGTGGAAGGGCTATGTTGGCGATGGTGTAGCAGCGTCGGGGTGGCTCTGGATATTATGTTGTGATGCTGAAACTGGTTCACGGAGGGAGTATAGGAAAGTCATTAACTAAGCGACGTCAAGGACAATGGCATAGGCAACGACTCGAGGCAGTGGTGGCAGGGAGTTTCAATGGCGCATTAGTTATTTGCTTGACGGGTTAGAGAAAATTATTACATTCATTACCTTTCCTGCAATATGTTTAGCCTAGCAAAACTAGTCATAGATTAGTCTTAAACTTGTGAAATGAAATTTGTATGTTCATGGTTTGAGTTTGAGTTTAATACGAATGGCTATCACATGTGCTTTACTGTTGATTGAGGTCTCTGTATAAGTTTGTTTATGGAAAAATGAAAATTTGCTTTAGCCGTGTCCAAGTGTGGGATTGTCATAGGAATTGGAATCATAATTTTGCCTGGAGTATCTATGTTTCATCAGTAGTAAGGCACGACCCTTTTGACTAATGCTTGTGGTTTGGTCTTCATGGTATTTGATCTTGATTAATTCTTTGTAAAACATGAAAGTTTTGAGTCTAAATCTTATTGGCTTTTATTTGATCAATACAATTTATCTAGGACTGTCGCAGATCCGGAGTTGAAGCGTGAATCTGTATGGTTAGTTGTGTTGTGTCCGGTCAGGACATGAAATTGGGTTTTGGCTTGAAATCTGTCTTGTTCTTGTGCCTCTGTTTAAGCTTGAAATGTGTTAAGATGGCCTTTAGTTTGTAGCACAGTGTAAGACTCGAGGGGTTAGGTCTGTGAGTTTGAGTTTATGAAAGGCATGAGGAATAGGAATTGTCTGAAGGAATGCCTAGGGAGATGTTTAGCTAGTTAATTGGTTCCCGTTTAAATGTTCTGAGTTTGAGAAATCATTTGTTTAGTTCAAGTCTTCAAATATGTATATTAGTTTAGCATGGACTGATCTGTTCCTAAGGTTGAATTTGTTTGTTTAGTTATGAAGTTGAAAGTCCAGGTGTTTATTTTGTAGGCTTGTTTTAAGATCTGATGTGGAGTAGTGGACCTGGTGGGTTTTAGACAGTCAATTTAAGAAATTTGGGGTAAAACTTTAATAAAATCTGAAATAGGAAGTGAGTTTATTTGAATTTGAAGTCCATGTCTGTTTGATTTTCAAGGGAAATCTGCCTCATTTAATGAGGCAGATTTGGGAGCTGAAAGTGGTGAATTTTTTAGGCATAGGCAACCTGGCTCTTTTGCCAAAGTCGTCTATTTTGAGAAACCTTCCAAACTTATATTAAATGGTCTTGGCATGCCTGTTGAAAAGCAAAAATGCTTTGAGGTTTGACCCAACTTCAACGACTTGCATTTACCCCCCTTTTCCCTCCTATAAAAGAGGGCATTTACTCGTCCATTAACTAGATATTAAAATCTCTCAACCACCTTTAACAACAAAATATTTTCCAAATCTGAAAGTAAAAATAGCAAGGAAAAAATATTAGAAAAAAAGTAGAGGAAAGTGAATAGCAAGAAAATGGTTTGATTTAGGTTATTACTTCAAAGGGTGTGCTATTTATAGCTGTTGTTGCTGCTGATTTTACTTGGCTGCTGGAGTGGGCTTTAGTTTGTTTCGTTGGAAAATTTATCTACATCTACAGTAGGTAATTTTTCATGTTCATGTTTTATTTATGCAAATTGTAGCCCTATTTTAGGTCATGTTAATGCTTAAACTAAGTGGTTTAAGCTCAAGATTAGTTGTTTATGTATGCTGAATTTTATGATGGATGTTTAAATTAAATTGTTATTGTGTACCACGGTTTTAAAACTGGAATTTTGAAGCGTAGCAAAATTTTTGTTATTTTGAAGCGTAGCAAAAATAATCAAGTGTGGATCCTATTTTTGTTATTGTGTCACTATTTTAAAGCGTAGCAAAAGAATAATTAAGGCGAGTACAATAAAATATTTCATATAGCCGGAAAGCGTCAATAAAAGCAACTGTGATTGGCACAAAACTCGAGGGTGCCTAATCCATTCCCGAGAGTCAACCGAGATCCTTTTCCGGAACTGTGACGCAGACCACTAACGAGTCATAGGTGTTCCAAGGTACCCCTTTGGGTGACTTGGCACACCTTAAACTTGTCAAGTGGTGACTCCGAGTTAAAAATAAACAATTCGTACCTTGAAACACTGTCACTTCCTTAAATGGAAACCCTAACTCAGGATAGCACCAGGTAATCACAAAAATCCCATAAGCGCTTTCCTAAACCCGAAATACCCTTTCACAAGCGGGGCGTGTGGAAAGAAAGGGTGTGACAGTATCCACAACATTACATAATATTAAGTAATTAAAAATATTAGTATTAACAAATAGTTAATAATTATTCCTTTAAATAAAGATATGTATCAATCCTAAATATTATTTGTATTAACGTTAAAATAGGAAAACATCAACAAATTATTTCCGTCAATAATGATATGCATCAATACTAGCTATTAATTTGATTGGGGCTAATATTGAAAACATCAATAAGAGAGAGAGCTAGTATCTTTTACACTACTAATTTTTTTCTTTTTTAATTTTAAAGTCGTCATATTTAAAATTTCGCACAATGATATACATATCATTTAAAAATATGAATAAAAAATATTAAAATAAATAAATAAATATTTAATATATAATACATACAATATATATATATATATATATATATATATATATATATATATATATATATATATATATATATATATATATATATATATATTCACTTAATATTTTAACATTTTTTTTTTGTGTGTGTGTGTGTGTATATAAAATATTTATTCACTTAATATTTTAAAATATTGTGTATGTACTATTATAGTACATCCATAATATCGTGTACTTAAAATATATTTATTAAATATACGATATGTAATATCATATACATCATGTATTAAATAATTGTTCACTTAATATTTCAATACTATTTCATATATTAAATATTAATATTTATTCTATTTATCTACTACTACTATATAAGTGGGAAGCTCCTAATTGCCTAAAGTTAATTTACGAATATACCCTATAAACATTAGTTATATTTTATCCTGCCTAAGAATACTACTCATTCTATTCCAATTTATGTGAGACTTTTTATTTTCGAGAGTCAATTTTGCTAAAACGTTGAAACTAAATTGGATTAAATTAACTCAATATTTTAATATTAAAATCTATATATTTGAAAACTACCTAAAATATACTTTAGGTTGAAATCTTGATATGCTGATAAAAATTCATGTAGTTTGAATTTCGAAAAGCGAAATGTACCACATAAATAATGACAGATGGAGTATTAAGTTAAAAATTGAGCTCCAGATCAAAATATATGAAGAAAGTTCATATATCATTATTCATAAAGCTTTAATCATTACTCATTTTAGCTTCAACAATTAAAAACATCCCTTGAGACTTTGGAGCCTTTTCATACGTTCTATATCATATAAAATCCACAATGAACATGTGACCTTACATCATTACTCCAATTTAGTATTTTGTCTTCTTTATATCAATTTTTTATTCAGTGGTTGAATCATTTTTAAAAGTAATACGTTCATAAATCTTTCCACATATATAAACATTAGTTATAGTTTATTCTACCTAAGAATACTACTCCCTCCGTTCAAATTTAGGTGGCACTTTTCATTTTTTGAGAGTCAATTTGACTGACTTTGAAGCTAAATAGGATTAGATTAACTTAATATTTTAATATTAAAATTTATATATTTGAAAACTACTTGAAACATACTTTAAGTTGCAACTTTTTCTAATATCATTTTGGTGAAAAAATACATCTTAAAATGTTGATCAAAATTCATGCACTTTGAATCGCGAAAAGCAAAAAATGCCACATAAATTGGGACAGATGGAGCATTACGTTAAAAAAAAATCAAAACAATTGAAAGAAAGTTCGTATATCATTATTCATTAAGTTTTAGTTATTACTCATTTTAGCTTCAACTATTAAAATGTCCTTTGAGGTTTGGGAGCCTTTTCATACTTTTTATATCCTATAAAATCCACAATGAACATGTGACTTTATATCACTACAATTTATCATTTTGTTTTCTTTATGTCAATTTTCTATTCAGAGGTAGAATCACTTTTAAAATTAATACGTTCATAAATCTTTCCCCGCACACACGCACACATATGCACACACACACATTTATATTGCAATACTAGCCTTCTTGGTGTTTATGATATTATGATTATCTCGCTTAATTAATTTATTTAAAATATTTTTTTAAATATAATATTTTGACTAATTTTTCTGGTGGGAGGTGCGAGAGCTTGATAGTACTGGTGATTATTCATGTTAGTATTTTTCTGTTCCTTTTCCGAACTCATTTTTAAAATTATTTTTTTTTTAGACGAGGTCCTATTAGAAATACCCTATCTACTTCATTCGAGGTTAGGTAAAGTCTTTGTACGTTCAGTCTTTCCAAACCTCATTTGTGAAATTATAATGAGTATGTTGTTATACTACTTTACACGTTTAGACTAACATAGGAATCTTTGTTCGTTTTACCAGGATGAATGTTGATAATAATATTTACAGCTGGACGTGCAACGCAAGTGTCAGAAAACTAGTATATATATAATTAAAGAGGAGAGAGACAATGGGCGGTAGGGGGAGGGAGCGACATTTAATTGACTGAGATTAGTGATAGTTATCCATAATGTTAAGATAAATGAAAATTGATTTGTGATTAATATTAAATAATATCTAGAATTAAAAGATAAATAATTACTAATAGTTAATATACAAATATAAAAATAAATTTTAAAAATAGTTTGGATGACTAGAGAAAAAAATAAATGAGAAAACGTGTTTATGAATAATAAATAAGTCCTAATAATGTGCTGAGTAATTTTCCCATTTTCCAATGGCAACTGAAAACCCGCTATGGAAGAGGAGCAGTGGCGACGGTTGGCTTATCCTCCATGAAAGAACTGTTGCAAAGTACCCAATATCTTTATAGTGGATAAGATTCATTAGATCCTTGCAGTCTGATTTTTTCTTTTAATAGTAAGAGGTAGCATTTTTTTTTTTTTTTTTAATTTCAAATGCTGATTTTAAACTCATTGGCTAAACTCCTTTCTGTTTCGATAGTGGAGTTAAATCTTATCTATGACAAAAGTAGGAAAGGAAAGCATAAGATCCAACATGATTATTGAAGGTTTGGAAGACACCATTTATCATTTTCCGAATTGGTCCCAAACAAAACATACTTACTCATGACCTATGAAAATGTATAGCCACAATCTTCATTGTCATAATAGTCATAAATATAAAATGCCACATTTTCATTTCTCAAGAAGTATTGCATGTCGCTATTCTCTTTGGTTGGTTGCTATCTATCCAATTTTAACTTCTTTTTTTTAAATTTATTTTAGGAGGGGAGCCTAACCTCAGAGTTACACCACAAGGATAACAACAATTATCCTTATGTTAGGCCTAAATCAGGATAGCACAACAAATCGAATTTGTATTGGGTTTAACTGATAATTTGCTTGGACCGAAGTGATGTTCGAGCTAAGTTGAATTCGAACTGAGTGAAAAGCTTTAGAAACAACGAGGCAAGAAATGTCTTAAAAGATAAACGAGACAACCAGTAAAAAATAAAGTTGAATATTGTATTGATCATGTCGTATTATTTACTAACGAGTCCTATTTATAATTAGGAGAAAGAATGACGTTGTAAATATCACAATTGTGTCTTTATGGCCATTACTCCATCCTTGATTGTGGTTGACTCACGATTTGTCCTCTTAAATGTTAGACCAACGGTCGACAGTTATAAAGGCTGGACCTTGTTCACTATATCTATTTAGGTTTACGTCGTTATGGGACTTGCTCCGAGCTCCATACTTCGAGCCCTCTTCTCCTCGTTCCCTGAGGCAATCTCCCGGGGCGTGCAACCTCTCCTCATAGGTTTGCCTCGTGGAGTGGACTTCGTGCTAGGCTCCGAGGTATCATTTGTGACCTCGGTAATTTTTCATCCAATGCAGATAGTCCTCCCACCCTTCGGATTATTGCTGAAATTTTCTGAGAGGTCGAATTGAATTTAAACGGGAGAGTGACGTGGCACATTTTCAGCCAGGAAATTTGAAAAGACGGACGTCGTTTTAACGTCTTATCCCTTGCACGTGGCTCAGTTTCGAACGGCTATGTCTTTTCGTTTGATCTTCCCTATGTAACCGTCATCATTGCATTTTCATCCACTTGTGCTTTGCTATAAATTGGTCATTTTTTGTGGTTATCTTCATCACTTTACAATTCTCCTTTTAGTGCTTTGCACATTTCTTTCCTCCTTTTAGATTTTAGAACTTCACAATGTCTTCTCCATCCCATCGTAAAAATGTCATTGATGCTTCAGCTGAGGACTTGTTAGATTCTCTACCCTCGGCAACTTCTTCTCGCTCAGAGGACAGTCGTAGCATGGCCAACCAGGACCTATCCGTCGGCTATGATGAGGTGGCGGCTGAGGAGGCCATTGATGATAATGAGGTAGTTGAGACCTCACCCCCGAAGAGAAAAAAGAAGAAACAAGTTTACCAGGGGGAGCTTGAACCTCAGTGGGTCATCCCAAGACGATTTGACTCAAGCAAATATTTTAGAATGAGGGGGCAATCGGCCTCTGAAATTAGGAGGAAAAGGAACCTCCCCATTCAACTTTCCCCGAGCCTAGTTTCGGAGGAACACATAGTCTTGATCCGAGAGGAGTGTGGTTGGAGCCCCGACGTCCCAATCTCGATTCCCACCCCCGAGCAACGTATCTGTGATAGAGTCCCGGGGTGGTCTTTCGTTTATACCTACCCATTTTTTATTGGTTTCTCTCTTTCGCTTCATCCCATAGGAGACACCTTTTGCCAGACGCACAATGTCTGCTTGGCCTAACTTGGCCCCGATTTTTGGAGGGTTGTCCAGTGTCTCGACTACATTAGTCGCAAAGACGAGGTCACATTTGGGTATGACTACTTAATTTCTTTACTTTCTCCTTCCCTGCACAAGGAGTGGGTTGTGTAGTTGAACAAGCGGGGATAATTTTCCCTCATCACTAAGAGTGAAGACATCGAGGATCGAAACTGGTGTGACTAGTTTGTTTTTCTTCCCATCTCTTCTCTTTCAGCCGAGCATGGCTTTCCCGAGGTGTGGAATAGGACTCGTAAGCCTTTCTCTCGTTTTTACTTTTTATACTTGGCTTTTAAATGCAGCAAAGTCTGACCTTTCGTCGTGTTTTTCAGCAAGGAAACCCAAATTAATCCTCCTAAGGATTTGGAGGCTTGGGTGCAAGCCATTATCAATACTGAGGGGAGATTAGATAGGGATTGGATGGTTTTAGCCGGTCGTGCAGAAAATGGGTGGTCGGGCAAATGTCTGGGTTAGTATATCCCCAATTTGGTCGCTTTATTTTCTCGATGCGTCTTTCCTCACTTCTACCTTTTCCCCCTTCGTTTTTCATATTTCACCATCTTGCCTGCCGAGGCGGAGCAGGAAGAAGATAAGAAAAAGAAAGCAAAGAAGAAGAAGAAGTCGAGACGACGAGATGATGTCATCGAGGTCCCAGATGCTGATTCTAGTTTGCATCTTATTGAGGAGTCAGTTGAGACTCTTACTCGGGCCCCGAGAGGTACTATTTTCTACCTTTTGTACTTTTCTCTTTGTTTTCTCCTTCGAGTAATGCGTCTCTTCCTTTTCAGGTTCAAAAAGAAAAGGCGACAAAGTTCCTCGGGTTGAATCGACTAAGGCTCCCCTACGAAGATTGATCGATGAACCGGATGATGTGTTGGTTCGGAGCGTAGTTAAGGGGACGGTCGTGGAGGAGCCGAGCCAAGTGGTTGAAAAGGTTCGCGAGGGCTTGGAGCCTAATGAGGCGAAATCTGCCAAGGAGGCCACCCTTCTTGTCGAGGCGGCATCACCTTTGAGGCAGGGAAATGCGGACCCGCCTCGAAAAAAATGAATCTCTCCCAAGGGATTACACAAATCCCAGTTCCAATAGATGTTTTTCTATTGGATGACAGCATGGGGGTTGCCATCAGCTACAAAGGGCTACTCGAGCCTTTAGAGAATTACTGTTTGAAGAACAATCCCTCGGACGATCTGATGGCTTACTCGGCTCAGCATGTAATCCATGTGAGGTTTCGTTCTGCTTACTCTTTATTCCGATTGTTTTTCAGGACCTTAACTCTTTTTCCCTTTGGTTGTAGGGTTATGTTTATGCCATGAAGGCAGCTGAAGTCGAAGCTCAGCAAGCATATCATCTTCGTCGGGTTGGGGATGAGTAGGATCGCAGGAGGAACGTGCTCGAGGCTCGCATTGCTGAGCTCGAGGAACATCTTTATAGCTTGGAAGCTAACTTAGGTCGGTCTCAAAGTGAAGTTGAGCAACTCGGTGCTGAACTTTCTCAGTCTCGCGGCGAAGTTGCTACTCTTGCGTCCGAGATGCGGTCTTAAGAGGAGAATCATCAGGCCCTTCGGAAGCAAGCTGATGCAGCCGATGCAGCACTTAGGGGTTTGACCGAGAAGTTTGATGAGAAGACTTCACTAGTTACCTCAAAAGTGGTCGAGGTTGAAGCAAAGAATAAGGCTCTCGAAGCCGAGGCGAAAGTCATTCGGGCTAAGAGACCAGCTTCTTCCTCCGCCCTTAAATCCAAATTCAGAGCTAAGCTGGATTTGAGGGCTACCCGAGCAAAGGTTGGTAGGAATTGGGCGATCATTCAAACCAAGTTGAGAACCGTTGAACAGTGCAAGAAGGGAATTAACTTGGATGATGATATTGCCAAAGCTAAAATTGACGTTGCTAAAGCTCGGGGATTTTTAGACCGACTTCCTTCGAGCAGTGACGGCTCGTCTGAAGGAGAGGCTTCGGGTAGTGATAGTGAACATGAGTAAATGCTCGTTAGTTTTTGTATTTATGCCTTCGGGCTACTTTTTGTAATTATTATGGCCTTCGGGCCTTGTGAATACATGAGTGTTCGACTATCCACTATTTCTTTTTGTTTGCTTGCAAGACTTTAAATGTGTTAGAGAGCTAGCTTAGGGCGACGTCTCGCCCTCGAGCCGAGGCTAAACATTTAATGGATATAAAGATAAATCGATTCTTATTCCATTGATAAAAATTGAGTCAATTTACATAAGGCCTAGCTATACTTAGGCATAATTTGTTTTATAAGAAGCCGCTTTCAGGCGAAAATCTCAAATTTCGGGCCCAAGTCCCCGAGTCTGAGATATTTTACCGAAGAGTACTTGAGCTGCGAGCTCGGTGAGTCTGCAAGCTCGGTGAGTCGATCGCAGATTGATTTCGTTCCCTTGTCACGCCCTAGTGTTCGAGGGTGAAGGATGAAGACTCGAGCACTGTTGACCTCGATAGGGCACTTCGTGTGGTTAGAAGTAATATTTCTTTAAATTGGATACATTTCAATTCAAAGGCTCTTTTTTTCCTTTAAGATCTGCTAGTTAATAGGATCCTTTTCCTACAATTGCTTTCACCCGGTAGGGCCCTTCCCAATTGGCGGCCAATTTTCCTGCATTTTTCTCTTTGGTTGTTTGATTCGAGGCTCTTAAGACGTAGTCGCCAACCTTAAACTCTCGCAACTTGGCCTTTTTATTTAAGTAGGCCTCGATTCTTTGTTTTTGGGCCGTCAATCGTACCAGTGCCATTTCTCTTCGTTCCTCAAGCAAATCCAACTCTATCCTCATTACTTTTTGATTTGACTCCTCGGAGGAGTGCCAATAGCGAAGGCTCGGCTCCCCCACCTCGACAGGGATTAATGAATCGATCTCTTAAACGAGAGAGAATAGCGTTTCTCCCATGCTGTTCTTCTCCATTGTCCTCATTGCCCATAGCACTTCTGGCAAGTCATCAGGCCATGAACCCTTGGCTTCGTCCATCCTCTTTTTAAGGTTTTCAACAATTTTCCTGTTCGATGATTTAGCATGTCCTATTTTTTTAAAAAAGTTGTGACCTCCGAACTAACGAATCGTGTACCGTTGTCACAAGTAATTTCTTTTGGGACTCCAAATTGGCATATAATATTCTTCCATATGAAATCGATAACTTCTTTCTGTCTTAATCTGGCAAAGGCTCCTGCCTCGATCCATTTGGAAAAATAATCAGTGAACACGAGTATGTATCTGACACCGCCCTTTGCTTTGGGAAAAGGTTCTATGATATCCATCCCTCACTTCATGAAGGGCCATAGTGAAACTACCGAGTGCAGAGGCTTGGCTTGTTGGTGAATCATCGAAGCATGCCTTTGATATTTGTCGCACTTCCTAACAAACACTCTGGCATGCTCGCCCATCTCGGGCCAGTAATAGCCGGCTCGAAGCAGTTTTTGAACGAGGGCTTTGGCTCCTGAGTGGTTGCCACATGTTCCTCCGTGCAGTTTTCTCATCACGTACTCGTATTCCCCAGGGCCTAGACATTTGGCCATCGGGCCGCAATAAAGGTTTTTGTATAGTTGTCCATACACTATTGTGTATAGGACAGCTTGCTTCCTAAATTTTGCCACTTCCTTTTTGTCTAGTGGTAGAGTCCCCGACTCTAGATAAGAGATGAATTTGGTTCACCAGTCCCAATGTCGATTCACCATATTCACTTCTAGCTTCATTTTTCCTATAGCCAACATGAGAACCCTAACTGTGGCATCAGTCCTCGAGTCGTCTGCTAACACTACCGAGGCCAAATGAGCTAGAGAATCGACCTCGACGTTCTCCTCTCAAGGTACTTGCATGACTTTCCATTCTTGAAAGGCCTCGAGCGCTTTTTGCGCTCTTGCTACGAGTTGCTTTATTCTGGGCTCTCGAGCTGTATATCCACCGAGAACTTGGTTCACCACTAGCTGTGAGTCGCACCTCAACTCTATATATTCAACTCCCATCTCTTTAGCCAACCTTAATCCTGCGATGGTGGCTTCGTATTCGGCTTCATTGTTGGTCAATTTCTCGGATTTCATTGACTGCCTTAACTTTTCCCCAGTGGGGGCCTCGAGCACTATTCCGAGCCTCGAACCGTTGGAGTTGGAAGCCCCATCTGTGTAAAGCTTCCATACTCCTAGGGTAGGACCTTTCGAAGTTAAACTCTCTTTTTCTACCTAGGGAAGAAGTTTAACACTGAAATCAGCTACGAAATCAGCCAGCACTTGAGATTTGATGGCTGTGCGGGGTTGGTATATGATGTCATACACACTCAGCTTGACTGCCCACCGAGACAACCCCGACAACTATGGCTTATTCAATATACTTCTCAATGGGAAAGTCGTCACTACTGCTATCGGATAGCATTGGAAATAGGGGCATAATTTCCTAGCAACAATAACTAATGCAAGTTCTAGTTTTTCTAAATGTGGGTACCTTGTTTCAGGAGAAGATTGGGCCAAAAGACCCTCTCAAGTCTTTATTTCATAAAAGGGGACGCGCGTGGAGCGTAACAAAACGCGCGCGTTTAACTTTAATACATGGGCCAAATTAGACACAACAAAACTTTTGGGCCTTCCTTAAAAAAATTTTGGACTGAATTAACAATCCCAAAAACTTTTAATCAAAAGGTGGTAAACGAACAGACATCAGCAATCATTTCAAACATCGAACCCCAAAACTTCTCTTACACACTTTTCTTTTTAAGTCGTCTTCTAAAGTCTTCTACGCAACCAACCTCTGAACATCATCGTCGGCGACCATCTACATTTCTCCGGTAACATCTAAAGGTAAATTTTGAACAATATTGATGTTTTTCAAGTGAATCGGGATTTATTTTTTGCTATTTTGCTATTTTGAAAAAACTATGGTTTTAACGCCTTTTTACTGGTACTGGAATGAAGTTCTTATGAAAATCTTTGTTTTTGTTGATTTTTTCGTCAAATAATGCTATGTTCTTGTACAAATGGTGAAGTTTTTGCATGTTAATGTTATATTACCATGTTAAGAGCATACTCCTTCGCAGTGTCAAACATCGTAAGACAGTGTTCTAAACGTGTGATAGGATGTTTGAAGTTGGTGATGCATTTTAGATGATTTTTGTTAAAATAAATTAGGGTTTTATAAAATAAAAATGCTAAAGGTTGAAAAAATGTTGTACAAATAGTAAGTTTTTGCATGTTTATGTTATATTACCATGTTAAAAGCATACTCTTTCGCAGTGTCAAACATCGTGAGACTGTGTTCTAAACGTGTGATAGGATGTTTGAAATTGGTGATGCATTTTAGATGATTTTTGTTAAAATAAATTAGGGTTTTATAAAATAAATATGCTAAAGGTTGAAAAATGTTGTACATATAGTCAAGATTTTGCATGTTTATGTTTGTGCGTGCATGTTTAAAGTTCTGGAACATTTGACACAGTGCTCCGACCGTACGAGAGGATGATAATGTTTAATGATGACTCTACTTGAATTAAATTTTCTTTTTAAAAAATTAGGGTTTGATAAAACATATGTATATTATGTTTCACACACCCATATTGCATGTTTGTACATCTTTAATTGATGAATATACTTGTGATTTGCAGCTACAATGGTTTATACGTGGGGAATTAAGAGGAAGGAGGCTACTCCTCCTAGTAAACAGCCTCCAAGGAAGAGGAGAATTATATTGGAGGACGAAGAGGAGGGGTCCCTAGACTATGATGTAAATGTAGGGCCACAAGAAGCTGTGAGAGGGCCGGACGATGGTAATTTATCATAAGAAATAGTAGCGTCGTTTGGTGATGATGAGTGGGATGAAGAGGGAAACAAAAAAGAGAGCCTTTTAAATATGGCAGAAGAAGATGAGGTGGGAAGGCTGGTAAATAATCTTGCTGGAGAATTTGCAGAAGTTGCAAATGTTAAAGAAGTAGATGATGTACAAGAAGTTATAGAGGTTGTAGATGTTCAAGCTGGTGAAGGCGGTAGGAATGGTAGGGAAGAAGAAGAGGTTGAGAGATGCGAAGGAGAAGGTCGGATGAAGTTCGTAGATGACGTGGGAGCTGATTATGTAGAGCCACCTAGAGAGGTATAGTTGTTGTCTAGAACATACATGAAGTTGTTCTTCACTTTACAGTAGAATGTTCAATATTTTTTTATGTGATTTGAGAACACTCGCGTGCATGATCAGATCAACCTTAAAAATGTTCAAAGTATTTTCTTGTAGTTCCTTGGAACATCTCAAGGGATGTTTCATGCATCTGATATTATGTTCTTGCTACCGTGGTGATTCCTTAAACTAAAAAATTTCAAAACATTATGCAGCCTGAGTACGTTACCAGTGTCATTCCACCAATGGTGCTGAAGACTTACTTGGATGATCATGAGCATTTTCAATCCAAGATAACTGTCCGCTCGTCGCTTATTGGACGAATGCGTGATTTCAGGATTGAGCTGCGTACAAGTGGTTTGTATGACAAGTTCAAAAACATTATCTTTGGCCATTTATTGGACTTGCCGGAGGAGCCATCGTTTCCAACCAGGTTGGTGCACAATATTCTATTAAGAAGAATTTTGTACAATAACGAAAAAGAAGCTCGGTTCAATTTCAATAGAGTGCCTGTTCGTTTTGGCCTCCAAGAGTTTGCTTTGATGACAAAGCTGAGATGCCAAGCCTATCCAAGTGTCCAATGTGAGGATGCGATGAAAGAGAGGGGCAGGGAGATGTGGGAGTATATTTCAACGGCATGGGAGGATGGGAAAGCAAGGGCAGTTACTGCTTCCCGGTTGCTGTGTATGATAGAAAATGAGGAAGTTCCTGAATGGTACAAGTTTGGGCTCGCCATGGCTTGGTTTGTTCACTCAATATTGTGCGCCAAGGACAAAAAAGCTGGTATTGAGGAGTTACTGGTCTGCCTTGCATATCTTCCAAATGAATTTGTAAAGTATCCTTGGGGACGAAAAAGCTTCGAGCTGACCATTGAGTACCTGACGAAGCCCATGGCTGATCGTGCAGCTAGCAAGGCTAAGGACGAGCGAAATTACAATCTCTATGGGTTTTCTTGGGCATTTGTGGGTTGGGTATTTGAAGCAATACCTGCGCTTCGTCCCAGGGATTTTCCCAAGGAGAGGACCATGCCAAGGATGCACAGGTGGATCACTGAAAACAATGAAAGAGACTCCCGAGGGCTATTTGAGAATGTTGCAAAGCCTGTAAGTACTTTACCTACAATTTTCTAAATATTGGAACATCTGCAATGTCGTTATAATCATTGATGTTAATGTTAAGAACCTCTTTTCAGATGTTCGATCACGACAGATATGATGTTCCATTTTTACTGGTGTTAAATATCGAACAGTAATAATGATGTTCTGAACACTCTTTGTGATGTTAAAGTTTATTTCTCTTATACATTGTATTCTTGACAAATATTTATTGTATGTAGGTGGTGCACCCTTTCATTGACCCTATCGATGCAGAGAGGGAAGATGATACCTTTCAGAGTATTGAGTCGTTTGTTGATGGGGGCGATGAGGTAATTGATCAGCTTGTTATGATGTTGGAGGGGGCTAGCTCGATAGTTGGTGGTGATCGAGTGACAGTTTTTAGGAATTGCCACAGGACCCCTCCAAGAGAGGTAATTGATGAAGGACAAGTTGGTGAAGAATTTGTTAGTGGAGGTGTTGGTAGATGTGAAACACAAGTTGGTAATGAGATTGGTGGTAGGGCTGGTCGTTTTACTGGTGGTCTTTTTAGTGGTAGGGGTTTGTTCGAAGTTGGAGAAAGCTCTAGGAGGAGAGGACATGAGAATGTGCAGCCTAGTGTCTGCAGTTGCAAGTGCCACGACTGCCTTCAATGGCGACAGGGACTGGATCAGAAGCTTGATGCGATCCAGCTGTCCCTTGCTAATTTTGTAGCGTCGTCGTCAAAGAAGGAGAAGCAGCAGCAGCGACCAAAGAGGCATATTTTGTTGTCCAGGATTCTCCAGGCAAAGAAGAACCGAGGAAAGAAGAAAATGACTGCTGCTAGAATGGCAAGGTTAGTAAAACATCCAATTAGAATCGCTGAACATAAAGGGGACGTTCTTCTATTAAATCTAGAGATTTTTACAAACATTTTTTTTTGGTAATTTAGAGAGAGAGAGCTCAAGTCAGGCTCCAAGAGAGATTGCCAGAGACATTGTACAAGGCACTCAGCATTCACAAGAAAGCTGCATTTGACGCTTTCTTGGAGGAGAAGAAGGAAGAAAAGATTGCCTTCCTGTTTCACGAGTACAATCACTTGGATTTTCTGTACTTCCTGGACGTGAAAGAGTGGATGTGGGATAGTGTAAGTGCATCTCTTTACTTCTATTGTTTTGTTAGTGTTTGCTTTTTATCGAAGAACGAACATTTTTTACTCCGTTCGGAACCTGATGGTCCTATGTTTGTTGAACATTCGACTGGCTAGTCCAAACATAAAATAGTATGTGTCGGTATAGTTTTATTCACAACTTCTAATTTTTTTTATTCTGCAGTTTATGGATGAGTACTTGGCCTTGATGCGTGTGAGGCATAAGGCTTACCCCCGGCATTATGATAGCTCTGATCTTATCCTCGATCTTTCATTCTTGACCAACTTGTGTGTATGATACAATGCGGCTGAAGAGGAAGCGAAGGGATTTGATGTCAGCCTTGACAAATACCTAGCAGAATATAAGTTTAAGGATACATTCCTTGATTATGCCAGAGGTAAGTCTCCATATCCGGGTAGAAGGAAGTGGGATGGTGTGAAAAGACTCTTTGCCGTGTATAACATTGAAAGCACGCATTATGTTACATGAGTCTTTCATTTAGAGGAGGCAAGGATTGATGTCTACGACTGCAACATTGGGTTGTACAATGAAGACCGCTTTTATTCAATAATGGGGCCAGTAATGTACATGTTCCCAATATACATCCGGCAGTCGGGGAAATTCAACCACCTCCCTCCTGAAATCCAATCTATGGAAATGTAGCCGTATGAGCGCATCGAAGGCCTTCCAAGAAATTTGACTGGTACTGCATGTGGAGTGTATGCCATCATGTTCCTCAAACATTTGTTGACCAACACCCCGATGGAATTGCTCTGTGGCAATGTGATAGAAGACTGTCTAGTTCAATTTGCTGTGGACATATTCCATGGAAAATTAGTCCCTTAGTATAGGTTGTAAAATTTGGATAATTATGTTTTTTTTTTATGGGTGTAATATATGAATGATTACCCATTTTTTGATGATATATATGGCAAATGATGACTATTGTTTTGTATTTATTAGAACATCGAGTTTACATTATTAGAACATCTGTATGATGATAAGATTGACTTAAAAATATTAAAAATTATAGACTATTGGAACAACATTAGTTATTTTCGGAACATTATGTTGTACGTTCAAATAGTTTTTAACTTAATGGATATTTGATGTTCAATAACTAGTAAATAGGGAAACAACAATAGAAGTTCTGAACATTAAAGTTTATACATTGATAATCAAGAACCAGGCAAAAACATTCTTGATTGTTCAAAGATTCAGGGCTTTACAAAAGTATGCTAATTATATTAGCATTAAGACATTACTTAATAAACAGACATATTAACATCCTGGTCAGAAACCCAAAATATGTGTTTTCACTTCAACGCGATGCAGTCCCTTCTTGTTTCAACGTTGCTATCTGGAGCATGGTCTTTATCCTCTTTATTTCTTTCAACATCTTTTTGACGTCCCTATTGTAGTATTCGAAGAATTCCTCAAATTTGAACTTCCAACCCCAAACATCAGCACGAAGTTGTTCCAAAATATCATTTGCACGTTCTTGTTGTTCTGCAGAAGTGTTTCGACTTGTTCTTCCTCCTCTTAGCTTGGCGGATCCTCTTCCCGTTTTTCCTTCTTTTTGCTTGGCTGATCCTCTTCCCTTTCGTCCTTATTTTTGCTTGGCTGACCCTCTTCCCGTTCTTCCTTCGTTTTGCTTGGCTGACCCTCTTCCCGTTCTTCCTTCTTTTTGCTTGGCTTCACCTCTTCCTTCTTGTTTCAAGGTTGCTCTCTTTTTCGTTTTTGCTACTCTTGACGTGGATGCTCTTGTATTGGTTGCTCCTGTTCTTGCAATAGTAGCAACTACTGAGGAGGAAGATCGGCGAACCATTTTGTAATATATATATATATATATATATATATATATATATATATATATATATATATATATATATATATATATATATATATATATATATATATATATATATATATATATATATATATATTTTGGCTGACGATTATAGGTTGTAGTGGTACAGAGTTTTTTGAATGGTTTGATCGAGTATTTATAGGAGAAAAAGAGGTAACCGACTTAAGTGTGTTGTATCCAACACTAGCCGTTATGTATTTTTTTAATTTTTTGAAGTGACGCATTCGTTGCTTTGCTTCAGATTTGAATTGAAAGGGCTAGCCGTTAAGTGTATTATGATGAGTAGTTTAAAAAATACTAATAGACTACTGGAAGGGTATAAATAATTTTCAAACATGAAGATCAATTTGAATTATAAACGTCAAAAACCAATAGACTAATGGAACGAGTATATGATGATTCATATAGCCATGAAGATATTCTGACTTATGCGGGAAGGATTAGGAACCCCTGGTCACAATTAAAACACGTGTACTAACCCCAACCATTCAATGTGAATAGGCACCTCTTCAAATCATCACATATGCAACCGAAAAGGCACCAAGCCTGGTTTTTATAAATATTAAACGTCTGCACAACAACAACAACAAGTACTAGTAGGTTCACTGAAATCGATCATGTCCGTGAAGATATCGCAGATCTTACCTCAGATGTTGATCAGCTTGGAGTATATATAGGAAATGTGGAGGATCAAGTGACGTGATTAAGGACTAGATTCGATGAATTCCGTGAGGATATGAATCTTATTAAGCGTATGCTTCGTGGTATTCAAGCTGCACTCAAGATTGACCCCCAAAACTACCCTTCACCACCACGGCCTCCAGCGGCACACATGTGAAATGAAGAAATAATCTCCTTTCAAGTCTAGTCATTTAAGAAGATTTTCTATTTGTTTTGAATGTCGTGTTTTGAAGTGTTGTCCTTTAATTTTAAGTACAATTTAGCATGTTTTGAATATTTATGAAAGTTGTTTTGCATTACACTAAACATCCCGTTTGCAGTATTAGAACATCCGTATGATGATCAATTTGAATTATATACTACAAAAATAATAGACTTTTGGAACGCCATTGATAAATGCTCGAAACATTAACTTAAACGTTCAAATATATAAATCTTAGTAGTACTCGATGAACAACAATTGGTATCAAATAAACCTAGCTACTATGAAACCAAAAAAAATGCTCAAGACAATAAGAAATACATCTTCCACCGTTGCAATTTAGCCTCTAACTTACTGATCTCCAATAAATTTGTAGTATTACAAGCCCCTAATTTGTCAACTTCCTTCACCAAATTGGCCCTTTCTTCACAAACTTCATCAAGTGAAATTTTCAACTTATTTAAAACCAATGTATTAGGCTGGGGATACTCCTCGTCACACCATTCCCAAAATCCACAGTTGCTAATACCCTTGCGGGGACACTTGCAAAATTTTCGTCAAGCATTCGACTGTGTGCCCGCCGTGAACTGTATCGCAGGCAAGCCACACCAACATCGACGATTTTGAGAGGAGCTGCGAGAACAAGTTGATCCTTGAGACATGGTTGAGTTAAGAAGAAGACGATGTAGAGGGGGTAGGGATAACTTATATTTCAATAATGGGGTAAAAAGACCTAATTAATTGAATGGTTGGGGTTATTCCACGTGCTATAAGGTAATAATTCCGTCCGGAGCGAGTTAATAGAACGGGTTGGATTAATGTAAGTTGTGGAGCAGGTCGCTCTACGTATTTAAAACGGGTTGCTCCACTTTTTTTAGCATTAGAAAACCATGTTTGGTACGTAGAAGAGATTGTTCTAATATCTTTAAACAAATGTATCCGTTGTATTAGTACTACAAACACCAAAAGACATGCTTGGAACATGTAAGATTGAATTGTTTAAAATTGTGTGTATGTATTTCTGACAAAAAATGTATGTATATATAGAGAAGTTTTTTTTAAAAAAAAAAATCCAAAGATTGATGCAAAAACATCTAATTTACGTCACGAACATGGGTTAGTATGTTCAGTTCAAATAGGTGCCTATTTTAATATGTAGTGTTCTAACCTTTAATATGATTGTAATAAAAAACTATATAACATGACTAGATTAATAAGGCTTCATATTTAAGGTTAAATCATCATTGTATAGATTATCCACTTAGTTTGAACAGCATCTAATGAAATCCTCGATAACTTAGTAATTGCTTTCATTATATCTAACTAAGCAATCGCTTTCAATAGATATAAAAGAGTATACTCTAGTAGAACTTTTATGAGTAAACACTTCCAATAGACATACTATTGAGTAGTCACCGTAAATACACATACTATTGAGTAATCTCTTTGAATAAACATAAATTTCCAAAGATTGATGCAAAAAAACATCTAATTTACGTCACGAACGTGGGTTTGTATGTTCAGTTCATAGTAGGTGTCTAATTTAATATGTAGTGTTCTAACCTTTAATATGATTGCAATAAGAAACTATATAACATGACTAGATTAATAAATCTTTATATTTAAGGTTAAATCATCATTATATAGATTATCCATTAGTTAGAACAACATCTAATGAAATACTCAATAGCTTAGTAATTGTTTCATTAGATATAACTAAGTAATCGCTTTCAATAGATATAAATGAGTATTCACTCTAATAGAAATTTTATGAGTTAACACTTCCAATAGACATACTATTGAGTATTCACCTTAAATACACATAAATGATGTATCACAATCAATACTTGTATGATTTGAAGTCTTAGTTGTTGTAGATACACGAAGAATGTCTGTAATTTGTGAATGAAATTGTATATTTGTTCAAATATATTATTAATATGTCTATCTAGTGATATAACGTCCAATCTATGCTACAATTTGTTAGAATACACTTCTTAATGATTAAAATTGTTAATTGAGCTAGAACCAACCCTACACTCCTTATCCAAATAACTTAATAATTACATTTTGGTATAATTAACGACATATATTTTGGTTTACTTACACATAGCATGTTTTGGAATCTTAATAAACTACTAAATCATTTCTTATGCATTTCAAATGATCCTTATATTAGTATTTCTCAACTAATCCTCAACGGTACAAAAAAAACATCAGTATGAAGATCCAGAACAGACTTACGACGTTCGAGAACGTTCCGAAAAAGGTTCAGAACAGGAGATTGGATGTTCTCTAAATGTTAGGAATTTTTGCGGTTTGGGGTTTGGGGTTAGGGTTAGGGTTAGGGTTACGTTTTGGGGTTCAGGTTTAGGGTTAGGGTTCAAACATCATTTATTATGTTCTGAACGTGAAAAAAATACCTTTTATTTTTGAGCAAACGCGTTTCATTTTAAACGAACTACCTAATTGATAATTATATTTGGCACGTTCAAAAGAACGTTCTAATATCTCAAAAAAGAAATGTACCCCCGCCCGGGGCTCTATTTTATACAAAAATGGGACGCGCGTGGAATTCGGAACAAAAAAAAAAGGAGGGGCCTTAATGGCAATTATGACAACCCCAAAAGTGAAGTTTTAATTAAAAATGCGGCTGATCAGTCTTATCAATTCCATCATTTCAAACATCGAACACCCGCCCCTTTCTTCTCTTACACACTTCTCAAGTCTTCTTCTCAAGTCTTCTATTTCGTCGCCGGCCATCTACATAATGTTCTCCGGTAACATTTAAAGGTAAATTTTGTACTATATTGATGCTTTCAAGTGAATCGGGGTTTATTTTTTTGATATTTGGCTATTTCGATAAAGCTAGAGTTTTTATGCCTTCTTTCTGGTTCTGGACTGAAATTCTCGTGAAAATCTCTGCTTTTTGTTGATTTTTTCATCAAATAGTGTTGTGTGGTTGTACAAATAGTGAGGCTTTTACATGTTTGTGTTAATAACGATTTTAAGGCCATACTCCTTCTGCTATGTCAAACATCTTCATACAGTGCTCTGAACTTTTGTTACGATGTTTCAACTTGCTGATGCATTTTATATAGATGTTGTTAAAATATATGCTAGCATGTTTACGTTAATAACGATGTCAAACATCTTCATACGGTGCTTGGAACGTGTGTTAGAATGTTTCAAGTTGCTGATGAAGTTTAGGCGTTCACTTATGTAGTGGAAGTATTATCAACTTAACACATAATCTGATAATTTTCATTCATACTTAAGGAAACAAAATACATATACAAAAGTACTTGACATAATGCTTAGACAAAAGTACAAGATATAATGCTTAGACAAAAGTACTAGATATAATGCTTAAATAAAAGTTCTAGTTGTCAACATTGGGAGAATTTGGAGGAGTAATAAACTGCTCCGGATTCATCCCTTGTTGGAGAAGGAGTCCCAAAAGCATTCTTTCAATACACTCCGAGTGCTGAATTAACACTTGCCTTATACTCTATACATCAGCAGATAAGCGGTCCACAGCATGGTTGATTGCAGTGATGTCAGTTTGTATACCGGCAATATCCTAGGCGATGTTTCCAAAATATTCGTTATGGTCAGGTTCGGCTGGGGTATAGTGGCCATTAGCGACAACTTCGTTTTGGTTATTTTCCATTTGTGTTTGTTGTCTATGAAGAAATTTTGATAATTCAAGTAGGAGGATAATTGTGTGTATGGAGGAACAAGGAAATGTATGTATTTATAGATGAATTTAACATAAAAAATACCAAAAGGCGTGATATGAACATTGAAAAGACGTTCACTACTCTCTAGGTGATGTATCTGGATTAATTAATGCCTTTTTTCATATGCAGGTTTTGAGGGATGCTTTCACACCTTTTAATTGCACAAGGCAACCATTCGCTTGAATCAGCATGACTATTGCATTACACTGAACATCCCGTTTGCAGTATTAGAACATCTGTATGATGATCAATTTGAATTATATACTACAAAAATAATAGGAATTTGGAACGCCATTGATAAATGCTCGAAACATTAAGTTAAACGTTCAAATATAAAAATATATAAAATTTTCAAGATTAAAATTCAAAAAGCAACACTTTGAGTTTGGGAGGATTGTCCACTATCCATTCGTTTTGGGCAAGTAGTTCTTTTGTGGCCTGACCTTTTGCAGATGCTACATTTGTTTCTCCTACTTGAAAATACTTCACCAACTGATGGTATCCGCTTTTTCATTCATCTACCCTTACCCACGTCGATGAAAGGAGGCAATATTCGTCTCTCAAGCAGCTCAGGAGGAACATTCCAAAATTCTTCCGGTGGAACAACATTGATCGGTTCTGCATAGGCAACCATATATGACTCTAACTTGTAATATGCAGAAGTGAAGTCATAGACGCACGCTCCATAGTCTTCTGGACTCAGCATTCTGATAGCTGTCATAGCATGTTTACAGGGTATTAAGTCAATTTGATACTCTCTGCACGTACAAGTTCTGTTAAGTAAATCGACTTCTGCTCCCTGGCCTGGACTGATGATGATGAAACCATACGTACCTTTCGACTAATTGCGAGCTTACCCCCTTCCTCCAGGTTGAATCTTATTTTTCCTTCAATTGAAGGGACACATATGGTTGAAACCTCGAGGAACTCCGTAGCTCTCACATGGAATTTTTTGCCAAATGTACGATTGATATGATTTAATAGGGCAATAATAGGATATTCTCTTTCATCCCTCAGCATTGCATTTATGGACTCAGCAATGTTCGAGGTCATCACTGCAAATCTGAAATTAACAAACAAACAAAGACCTTAATGCTAAATACATCTAATCCAAGTGCCAACATTAAGCATGTGATCAGAACATCAATAATTACGTCATACACATCATTGGTACTATTTTGAACGTCAATTAGAATGTTCTCGGCTTAATTGCCATGTAAACATAGAACATTCCAATGCAAGGTTCAGAACATTTGGTATGAATGTTCATAGTCGTGTACCATTGCCCAGGGAAAAAGCATCTGCTCCATTTATGGAACCCCACGTCATCTTGAAGATATCTGGCAACCCTTGGATCGTTGTCTTCGATTTGCTTAAAGTGCGTTCTGAAATCCTCCACACGATATGCATCTGCTGCCAAGTAATAGGACCCCAGGTGGTCTCCAAACTGAAACTTTGTACGGATATTTTCAGCAAGGTGCCTCGTGCAAACTCCGTAGTGAGCTTGGGGAAACCACTTGGCAACTGATTTTGCTATGCTTTTATGCCTGTCTGAAATGACGCTCAACTCATCATTGTACTGGGCTATGTCAACCAATTGTTCGAAAAAAAAAATCATAAGAAGCATCACATTCTTTGTCCACAACGCAGAATGCAACAGGGAATATGTGCTTCTCTGCATCCTGGGCAACGGCAGACAACAACAGTACTTGCCTAACAAATGAGTCCCATCAATAGCAAGGACTTTCCTCATATACAGAAAACCCCTAATCCAAGATCCGTAAGATATAAAAAAATACTTAAACCTCCCACAACTATCAAGCTTCAAAGCTGTCTTGCTTCCAATATTTTGGGACCTTACCATATAACTGTATGCCTCTAAAATTTCATAACTGTGTTCATGTGTCCCTCTTGCTATTGCCTTTGCAATCTCACATCCCTTCAAACTTTTCCAATAACTAATGTTGCATCCCAATTCTCTGTTAAATGCAACTCTGATGTCTTTTGGTGTTATTCCTTTCCCTTCAATGTACCTATCTTTCATGTATTCACCAACAACATCAGCTGTGGCATGTGTATGGTGGCTTTACAGGTGCTGCACACCGCACGTGTGCTCGCCATTGTAGATTGTAATATGAAATGTATCACTACTATGATACCTCAATGCTCGAAGCCACCACTTGCAATTTGCATCAACACATCGGGCATAAAATAACTTTTTTGTATTCTTCACAACTTTGAAAGAAAAAGGTTTCCTCACTGCAGCAAGCCTCAACTTCACCACTAATTCTCGCTTGTTCTTGAAAGTCATACCCTTTACAAAACCTGTGTCGTCTTTTCCAAAAAAAATCGTTGCGGCTTCTCTGTGATGGTGCTCTTTCTGAAGGATTACCAACTACTTCTCCACCTTCTTCACCTTCTTCGTCTGCCTCTCCACCTTGTTTTAATTCATCTTCATCCATCTCCACATGCATATCTTGTTCATTTGAACTTGAAATTCCTTCAGGCCTTGGAATCATACTAACCCTTAGTGTTGGCCTAGCCCCAACTGGGTCTACATCAGCCATATAAAGCTGAACATCATCATTAGTCCTAATTTTAGATGGAGCAGTCTTTCGCTTTGCGGCAACACTCAGCATATATGAAATGCAAAGATCCCTAGGATCATCACTTACCCCCCAACTGCGTATGATTTTGTTGACAAGTTTATCATATGTAACATTCCTACTCACAAGGATAGGTCTTGTCTCTTTCACCTTAGGAATCCAAGCATAGCATTTCGAACGCTCAACCTATTCACCGAGAAAATCAACTCCTAGTAGTATGTTGTCCCCCATTACTTTAACGATATCTGCAAGGTAGGATAAACATTCATCAAATGTGGTCCAGGTAGCAAAGGATACTGGAACATCGAAAAACAGATTTGAACATGCCCAAGGATGTTTAAGAATACAAGCATACCGATGTGAAACATCGATACATCAGTTTCGACCATCTACAAAAATGTTCCAATATTATGAATAGCATTTACTGAACATGCTGTAAGATTATTCGGGCAACCAAAATTATGTTCCGTAACTCTGACTAGCACAATAGGAACATCAAAAGGATTATCCTGAGCATCTAATACAATGTTCCATAGTTGTGATTACGTTGTACGAGTATTTGTAGAACAATCTTTATAATGTTGCGATCGTCACGGTAAGATGTTTCAAAACAGCAACATACTGTTTAAAAGGATTTTTACAAAAATTAGAATCGTAGAGATTAGCAAGATGGAGATTTACACTTACAGGAGATATGGGACTTGTCAAGCTTTCCAGTTTGAAGTAATGCCCAACGTTATTCAAACAATTTCAACGACAAGCTTTCCAATTTCAAGTAATGGCCAACAGGTAAACATTATTCAAAGTATTTCAACGTCAAGCAAACCAATTAAAAGTAATGCTAACCAGAAATTGTTATTCAAAGAATTGCAGCGTATTTTTCCCAAATTATTTTTTCAATTAGAGTCAATAATACCTAATTAACCGAAAAGGATTTAGATCTGACAATATTTTCCGTTTGGGAGAGTTGGAATGCAAGAATAATAGGGAAAACGAATGGAGATTGAAGAAAGCAGATGCGCAGCAGCTATGGTGTTTTCAGGTCGCGAGGGAGAAGAGAAGAGAGGAGAGAGAGAGAGAGAGAGAGAGAGAGAGAGAGAGAGAGAGAGAGAGGAGGGAATAAATGGAGGGAAAAATATTTCCCTAATTTGGCAAATTTTATTTTTTTATATACGTGAGGACCAAAGTGTAAGAAATAAAACTTTAGGGTGAAGGAGAATGGAGGAAAGTTATGTTTAAGAGCCTTAATTAGATGTGTCCTTTCTACTACATTAATTAAGACTTTGTCCCTTTTACCTATTTACACTCTTGAGTGTCCCTTTTGACCAAATGTCCCTTGTTTCAGCATTGAGCAGGGCCTTTGCTGACATTGTATATTGGTTGTTGCTTTCCTTCTTCTTCTCAAACCAAAACAGCACTTACTGATACCTCGGAGACAGCTAGGTAAATCAACAGGGTCTCGCCATCCTTTGGTTAGGCCAACAACGGAGCATTAGCTTAATAATTTTTCAGCTCTTTAAAGGCCTCCTTGCATTCGGGCGTCCATTCGGAGGAAGTATTATTCTTCAAGACAGAAAAATACTTGTGGCACCACTCTGATGACCTCGAAATGAATCGACTCAAAGCGGCTAATCGGCCAGTTAAGCGTTGTACTTCCTTCGGAGTCGATAATTCTTCGGGAATTTCTTGTATAGCTTTGATCTTCTCAGGATTTGCTTCGATGCCTCTCTTCGAGATAATGAATCCTAGGAATTTGCCCGAGCTGATCCCAAAAGTGCGCTTTTCGGGGTTAAGCTTCATGCAATATTGTCTCAAAATCGTGAAGGCATCCTTTAGTTATTTCAGATGATCTTCCAGTCGGGCAGATTTTACCAATATATCATCGATATAGGCTTCAATCATTTTGCTAATGTAATCTTTGAACATCTGACACACCAATCTCTGGTAGGTTGTCGCGGCGTTCTTGAGGCCAAATGGCATCACCTTGTAGCAATAAGTTCCCTCATCTGTAATGAAAGAAGTTTTTTCTTCATCACTCGGGTCCATTAGGATCTGATTGTACTCTGAATACGCATCTAAAAAGGTTAAAAATTTGTGTCCAGCCGTGGAATCTATTAACCTGTCTATTTGGGGTAAAGTGTAGGAATCTTTTGGAAAAGCTTTATTTAGGTCAGTGTAATCAACACACATTATCAACTTGCCGTTTTTCTTGGGCACCACTACTACATTAGCAAGCCAATCTGGGTACTTGACTTCTCTAATGAACCCGTTGTCAAGTAACCTCTTAGTCTCGTCTTGGATCGCTTTCTTCTTTTCTCCGGCGTGGGGCCTTTTCTTCTGTTTCACCGGGCGATGGTTGGGGTCTACGTTCAGCTTGTGTGTCATGATCTCGGGATCGATCCCTACCATGTCTGCGTGGGACCATACAAAGCAATCATCGTTGGTTTTTAATAACTTGATGAGAGCTCCCTTGGACTCGGCGTCCAGCTCCGAGCCCACAAATATTTTCTTTCTGGGAATTCTTCTGATAACACATGTGATTCCAGCTCGTCCACCGTTGATTCCTCGACTTTTTGCTTTCGAGGTTCTTGGATGAAAGTTGGACTCCTCTCTTCCCTCTTTGAGGAAGTTTCTCTTTGAGGCGAGCTCTCCCCGACCGAGTGCTCGAGGTCGCGTGTTCCTATTTGCGCAGCGACTGCATGAAACTTTCGAGCCATTGACTAGTCACTTCGAATTGCACGAATTCCCCATGGGGTGGGAAAATTAATGACTTGATGAAAGGTTGACGACACAGCTTCCATTTCATGAATCCAAGGTTTTCCAAAGATAATATTGTATGCCATGTCCTCATTCATTATTTGGAAAGTTTTTCCTTGTCAACCCCCCGGTGGTGGTTATGAGGGTGATTTTCCCTAGAGTTCTTTCCATGGAGTTATTGAACCCTGCTAAGGTGGTCACTTTCGGAATGACAAGATCCTTCAACCTTATCTGTTCAATGGATCTGAGGTTAATTATATTTACGGAGTTCCCAGGATCTACTAGGACTAGTTTTACATTTGACTCGTTGACCCTTAAGGTAATAACCAAAGCTTCATGATGAGGGGTCATTGCCTCGTGGCAGTCTCCTTATTCGAAAATGATTTCTTCGCTGATTCTCTCCATTTGGGTTCTTTTCTCCACATCGATTGAGAGTTCACAAGCTTTTTCGTCGAGGAATAATTGTTACCGTTTATTTCTATACCGCCCGTTATTATGACGTTTACGGATTTTCGACATGTCGAGGCCGTCGACATTTTATATAAATCTGGAAAAGCTTCGACTTCGGAACAAATGTTATTACCAGATCCCCACAGACAGCGCCAATTTGTGTTGGCGTAAATCAGGATAGAACAATAAATAGAATTTGTATTGGGTTTAACTGGTAATTTGCTTGTATCGAAGTGATGTTCGAGCTAAGTCGAATTCAAACTAAGTGAAAATCTTTATAAAACAACGAGGCAAGAAATATCTTAAAAGATAAACGAGACAACAAGTAAAAAATAAAGTTGAATATTGTATTGATCCTGTCGTGTTATTTACAAACGAGTCCTATTTATAATTAGGAGAAAGAATGACGTTGTAAATATCATAATTGTGTCTTTATGGCCATTACTCCGTACTTGATTGTGGTTGACTCACGATTTATCTTCTTAAATCTTAGAGCAACGGTCGACAGCTATAAAGGCTGGACCTCATTCACTACATTTGTTCGGGGTTACGTCGTTATGAGGGTTGCTCCGAGCTCCATACTTTGAGCGCTCTTCTCCTCGTTCCCTGAGGCAATCTCCCAGGGCACGCAACCTCTCCTCGTAGGCTACACTATGAAGGCGGCTGAGA
Organism: Petunia secreta; assembly: GCA_029990175.1. Taxonomy (NCBI): domain Eukaryota; kingdom Viridiplantae; phylum Streptophyta; class Magnoliopsida; order Solanales; family Solanaceae; genus Petunia; species Petunia secreta. The sequence continues at coordinate 18,154,149 of JARKIP010000010.1, forward strand.
TGGAGGCTAACCGAGCGACAGAGCTGAGGAAGATTGGGGTCGCTGGGATCGCTTAAAGTCTAAACTTCAAGCCAAGGTTGCCGACCTTGAGAAGTATTTTCTCGACTCTGAGGTTTACTTAGATCGAGCTCACAAAGCAGCCGATGAGTCTAACCTTGAGCTAGACAAATCTCGAGAGACCATTCCCAAGCTTGAAGCCGAAAAGAAAGCTTAAGAGGAAATTCCCCGAGGTGAGATCGAAGCAGCAAATGCAACAATCGATGATCTGAACGAGCAGCTTCATAGCAAACGGAAAGATCTCTCATCGAAGGTGAATGAACTTGAAGTCCAATCCCAGACTCTCGAGGCAAAGATTGAGAGTCTTAAGAATGAGGAATCCATGTTTTCGTCCAAGCTTAAGTCCAGGATTGAGGCTAAGCTGAAGTCTCGTGATACTAGAGCCCAAGTTGACAGGAACTGGGCGATTATTCAGACCAAGCTGAAGACCCTCGAGCTATGCAAAACTAGGGCGAACTTGGACGAGGAAATAGCCAAGGCGAAAGAGGATGTTGCCAAGGCTCAGCTATTGATGAGAAATCTTCCCTCGAGCAGCGAAAGCAGTGATGAAGAAAGTAAGGGTTCTGAACCCTCGTTTGAGTGAGCTTCGTTTGCACTTCCTTTTTTGTTTTTTGTTTGGGCTTCAAGCCTTGTAAATTTTCTTATACTGGCCTTCGAGGCATTTTAATGAATATTCAGATGCTTTTATCTTTTACTTCATTTTGAAAGTATCTATTTTATATCGCTTGAGCTTTTTTGCTTTCAAGACTTAAATAAAATAAAATGAAGCTAGCGTAGAACGACGTCTCGTTCTCGAGCCGAGGCGTAAAGGTTGAAACTAGCTTTAAACATCGAATAAAAAAGACACTGAATCAAGTTTTATTGATGAAATTTGAGCCGATTTACAAAAGTTTTAGTCATCACAAGACTTAGGCAAAACTTAAGCAAATTTTTATTATAACAGCCAACTCGGGCGATTACATCAAATGTCAGAACAAACTCCTAAAGGAACAGTCCCCAGTGTATGGATCGATAGTCTTCGAGTTTTGTTCGAAGTCCCCAGTTGTTTGTGGCGCGAGTGGAGAACTTACTGCACCTATTCCTCTTCAATTCCCCCCCCCCCTCCCCCCAAGTGTTCGGGTGTGAAGAATCCAAACCCGAGCAGTGGTTGTCGTTCCCTCCGCTTCCTGAAAAAGATAGGCAAAGAAAATGATGGGTGAGCATCATTCGGCCCAAATGTTGGGGCATTGACAGCTTGATGCTGTAAGCACAAGGTTGGATTTAATGAGGGGTGTCGTACCTCAATGTCAGGCCCCCGGCCGAGTAATTGCTATTTAGGTGGCGTGGTCGAAACTACTTCACTCTTCATCGCAATCGAGTATCACTTTTGAGCTATTCGTTGCTCTCATCGAATAGCACGGATTCCCCATGTTATTGGGAACTTAATTACCTGGTGCAAGGTAGATGGAACAACTTCCATCTCGTGGATCGAAGAACTCCTGAGGATAACATTATAAGCCATATACTCTGCCATTACTTAGAAAACGGTCTTCTTATCTACTCCCTCGGCAGTTGTAGTAAGAGTAATTTCTCCAAGTATTTTTTCGGTTGAATTGTTGAGTCCTGTCAATATAGTTGCCTTCGGGATGACGAGGTCCTTCAACCACATTTTCTTAACTGCTCCATAATTGATGATGTTCACCGAGCTGCCAGGATCAACCAAAACCCTCTTGACGTCGTAGTCATTAATTCTTAACATGATCACCAAAGCATCATGACGGGGAAACATCATCCCATCACAGTTTTTTGTATCAAAGACAATCTCATTCTTCAACCCACCAGCTCGGGTCCTTTTCTCCACAGTGATCGCAAGCTTTGCGAATTTTTTCGCAGCGGCAAAGTTGACACCATTTACCTCTGACCCTCCAGTTATAACATTCACTACTCTTTTTGGAGACTCTACCTTCAGCGGTTGTCCCCCTCCCCTATTCTTGGAAAAATTTTACTTCCCCTTGTCGGTAAGATACTCAGCTAACCACCTTCCTTGAGAAGATGAGCCACCTCGAGTCGCAATGCCTTGCAATCCTCGGTGGCATGCCCATAATCCATATGAAACTCACAATGCTGAGGCAAATCTCTTTTCCTCTGGGGCGTTCTAATATCCATCGGCAACTTCACACCTTGATCCGTCGTCCCCTTTATGGAGTTTACCAGCTCGGAAGTGGAAATGTTGAAATTATAATCGGAGATTCGGGGCAAATCTTTATCCTTGGATACCAAGGATGGTCCCGTAGAGTTCTTCTAATTAGCGTTCGTGCTAACCTTCCCCCTAGCCCGTGACTTACATGTTGTTGTCCTCCGAGGCGTTGGCTTACATGTTGGCTCTGTGAATTATAAGGCTCGTATCTTCCTTTTGAGTTCCTTTGTGGCGCATCGGCGCGTCGAGAGGACTCTGCATGGCCGCGGTACGAATTATATCGACCTGTCATCCTCCATTCAGCCTCTTCGAGCCTGATTTTCGCAGATGCTCTGTCATGCAGTTCAGCCCCAGTCTGGGCCTGATACTGCTGGAGCTCTTTCTTCAGTTCAATAGCAGCCTTGGAGTTACATCCATAACTGTTAGAGGATCATCCCTTTTAGGCAAGTCTATTCTTTCGCCTTGAAAGCGCTCGAGGAAGTCCTTGATCGACTCAAGATATTTTTGTTTAACCTCGAAAATATCCTCCTTTTCGCTTGAGGATCTTCTAGGCCCCAATATGGGACTTGATAAACATATCAACCAATTCTTCAAAATTTGATATCGATTCGAAGGGGAGGTTCATATACCAGCACAATGCTCCCTTCTCAAGAGTATCGACAAAATTTTTAAGAAACACTGACCCCCTTCCCACCGGGGTCAGTCGTTGCTCTTGACCATAGCCATGTATTCGGTTATGTGATCAACGGGGTCACTTGTCCCATCGTACTTCTTCAAGATTTGCAACTTGAAATGCTTGGAAATGAGAGAGGGAACAGCTTCTGGCTTAAAAGGTTGTTGCCTGCACTTTTTAATATCAATTGCTCACTGAGGTTTTCTGACCCCAAGGACATTTTCGAGCCATTTTTTCATGCTGGCCTCGAATTCTTTCTTCCACTTCTCAAAGTCCGACGGTACACTAGTTTCAGCCATCGTCGGAGCTTACCCGAAGGGATGATTCCCCAATGGTGCTGACCCCGAGCCTCCAGATGCGGCTCCATTTGGAAGTTTTCCTGTTGTTGCGCCTGTAGGAACAACGTTCGGGATACTTCCGTTGAGTGTGGGCTCGGTGGGATATTTTGTATTTCTCCCATTTTCGGAGAAAGCAGCAAATTATTCTTGAAGTTGTTGTAAAGTTGCCATCACATACAATTAGAAAGGGTTGTCTGAACTTAATGATGAGGGATCAGTTGGCAATGGTGGGATAACACCAATTGGGAGGCTTAAACCAGTGGAAGGAGTCAAACCAGCGGGCGGTGTCAAGACAGGTGGCGTCAAGCCAGGCGGCGTTGAGCCAAGTGGTGTCAAATCAGGTGGGGTTAAGCCAGGTGGTGTCAAACCATGTGGCATTAAACTAGGTGGTGTTATTGGTGTTCCACCTTCTAACGAGGTGACACTAGTGGTTGGGTCAGGAGTTTGGACAATTGTGTTATCAGAGGTGTTAGTGTTGTCTGTCATTGAATGATGTTGGTAGAAAGAATCTGTAAAACTGGGGGTGAGACTTCGGAACAAATGTTATTTCTAGTTCCCCATAGACGGCGCCAATTTATGTTGGTCTAAATCTGACTAGAGCTACAAATCGAATTTGTTTTGGGTTAACTAACAATTTATTTGTATCAAAGCCACAAAAAGACAAGAAAGTTGATTAAGGAATGCAAACAAGAGATTGAAGACAAAAGATAAGTGTATTTTATATATTTATAAATGATTTACATAATCTATTCATGGCTATTTATAGCCTGCCAGAATGAAAATAGTCTTCAGAATTGAAGACAGCAATTACAACACTTAATGGCCCATTACTCCACGTTTAGTCGTGATATAACCACGATCTCCTTCTTAAATGCACGAGCAACGGTCGTCAGTTACAGAACATGTGAGCTCATTTATCGAAAAATGAATCCTCACCAAGGGGTAAGCTTCATGCCTCGGGATGGTTTTCTTCCAATCGCCTCGAGCGATGATCTGCAGCCAAGACTCATTTCTTGCTCTAGGCCTACTTGCCTCAGGAGCTGGTTGAGCTCTTGAGAGCTCGTTAGTAGAGGATTCAATCTCACCATGCTTCGAGCCTTGTCGTTTAGGTCTCGGTGATTTTTCACCCAATACAAATTTTAAATTAAAAAGTAATTTAACTTCAAAGTTTTATTTATACTTAATTAAATGTAGCCACACAAATATAGATCTATAAAAAATATTACTCCCTCCGTCCCAAATGAGTGCCTATCTTTCCTTTTTAGTTTGTCCCAAAAAGAGTGCCTCTTTCCATAAATGGTAAATCATTAATTTTAACATTTGTTTTGGCCCACAAGATTTAAAGACACTGGCCCACATTACATACAACTTTAATTTTGAACCACATAATTTAAAAGTCTTTCCTATTTTCTTAATCTCCGCATGAAGTCAAACTTAGACACTCATTTGGGACGAATGGAATAAATTTTAAAAATTATTATTTTTTAAGTATTGCATCAAGTCAAATTTACCATCTTTTGGGAGCGAATGAACTCTGAAGAGGGTGTTTGGCAATTGCATAAAAGCCGGTCAAATCAGCTTTTAAGTCATTTTTAACTAGTAGAAGTGTTAAAATACCTAAAATATGCTTAAAATCACTTAGCTTTTAAGCTGAAAAAATAAAAAATTGGATAATTCTAACTTATTGCAACGACCCCTAAAGTCATTGTATGGAAAAGAAATTGTTTATCATTGATTTCACTATTCATGATAGGTCCGTGTGGTTACCAAAAAAATCTTTACATAAGACGTGTACTTGTTGGAGTTCGAAACATAATATCACACTTCTATAAATAAAGAAACAAAATTCATTGTCTTTGAAGTTTGAACAGCTAACCTAGCGTACGAAAATATTCTTCCATCACTTGTTTAGGACACCCATACGGCTTGATTGAACCATGTCCTTTTTCTGTGAAAAAAAAAACATGTCCGGTAATTGCATTTAAAACGAGTCCATATACATTTCCATAATTGCATTTGAAAACACAGTAGGACGGTAATTGCGTTTAAAACGAGTACATATACATTTCCGTAATTGCATTTGAAAAGACAGTAGGACGGTAATTGCATTTAAAACGAGTACATATACATTCTCGTGATTTAGTAAGATTTTATCATTCTCATTTTTCGCTGTTAGGCCAACTTCTGCAAATTAGGAAGTTTTCGTCTATCTGAGGGAACATTTTTTTCTACTACAGTTAAATCTTTAGATGTAATAATTGATGTACACAATGATAATCCTTTTAATTTGTCAAGATTTAGTAATTTTATTTAAACCATCAAATCCACATTTTAATTTTCAAATATTATTTTTTGTTTTTTTCTTTATTTGAAATATCGTTATCCTATATATATATATATATATATATATATATATATATATATATATATATATATATATATATATATATATATATATATTTGTGATGTAGGGCTCAAGATAAGTGTGACACTTCTCATAGGCCACCAACTATATTTGTCATTTCTTCTCAATTTTTTTAAATTATTTTACTTTTCTTCCTGTTGAAGTTGTGTGACCATCTCATCTAAAAGATTAAGCTTTTAAGATGAGATGGTCATACAACTTCAATATGGTATCAGAGCAGACAAAGAATTTGGGATCGAATTTTACCGCCACCAAATATTAAAAAGAATTTTCACGTACTTGGCTCATAAAAAAAAAATCAAGCCTGTACGTGAGAGAACATGTTGAAAAAGTAATTAAATAAAGAAAATGTACCACATCTAATATCTTAAGCTTTTAGATAAGATTGTCACACACTTCAATACTTTCCACTCATTCAAAAAGAGAATTAAGCTTGATCATGTATTAAAATGTTAAGGAAACAGTAAAGGCAGTCATTATTTCATTGTACTTATAGTGGCTTTGTATATTCCCAACTTAATTATAGCAGTGGTTTAATTTCAATTAATATCAATCAAATAATCATGACGTCCCATCAGGTAGTTTCTAAAATCAGTAAAATGTATAGGTTTCTTTTGTTTTTAATAAAATCTATAGGTTTCACCACCCTGTATTGGACAATTTTATTGACATATTATATTACAAGTATCAAAGTGTCATTACCAGTACAGTGAGTGATTAATTTTGAAAATATTATCATTCAAAGCAAGCTCTAACCATGAAGCTCCAGAAACAACTCCATGCATTTTTCTTGGGGTTAATTTCACCGATGGTCACTCAACTATCGTTTCATTACCGCAAAGTCACTTTTGTTTTATTTGTTACCCAAAAGTCACTCAACTTTGCTCCGGTCTGTGTAACAAAGTCACTCAAACCGGATTTTATTTAAAACTTGCCGGAAAAATGATGCGGCATTATTAATCTAATTCCTTAACCCATTATTCTTATTCTACCCAACCCAAATACATTTCACTACGTCATCGTCGTGCATAAATATTTCATACCAATGTCATTTCTCTTTGTTTCTGTTTCGTATTGAATTAATTAGTTAATCAAATTGAGTAATGTTAGGCAAATTGGTTATGCAAAAAGGGAAAATGAGGAACGGGGAATGAATAAAAATGAACGAGCTTAGATCGGTTTGGTTCGGTTTTTCATTTATGAAATCAAACTAGTTATGTCGGTTTTTTAAAATTTTAAAACCAAATAAAAGCTCATTTGGACTGTTGTTATGGACTATATGGTTTCATAATATATTTGTTGTATTGTACTTTATGTGTCGTTGAGTTCAACGTTTTGATAGATTATATTGTTTGCAGTCGTTTCATGATATAACATACTAACAAATGAAGAATGAATTTACAATATCGCCAAGAAAATAATAAGATACGGGATAGAGTTACTATAAAAAAGATAAGATAAATGGTAATATATGAGAATATTAAGGGGAAGAAGAGAGAAAAAAGATACGGTAACGACGCGATCACACCAAATCGGTCGTTATATAAAATAGGCTCTTCATCGTTATGTAACGACGGACTAACGATATGATACAATACAATAAAATTTTAAAATAACAATTAATACAAACATTATTTTATAGTAATAGTATGATACGGTACAACTGATAACAACCATCCAAACAAGCTGATACCAAACAAAGTCGAATTTTTGTTTTTATTTTTTCTCAGTTTTTTTTTCTTTCGATTTTTCTGGGTTATTCATTGTTTGCTTGGTACCCCAGCAATTATATGGTAGATAATATTTATCAAATTTTAAAATTTTCACTGATAAAATAGTTATTTGTATATCTTCATGTAAGATATGACAATCTAATTTATAGGTCGGGTCTTGCTTTTGCTTACTGCATTAAAAAATAATTGACACACAAATATAAAACCTTAAAAAAATGACGTGCCTAACGATAATACAATAACAATAACAACTCAGTAGGTCTCTTGGAAACTAACTGAAGATTACTTCTTTGAAATGTCCTGTTAAACTAGATTGTCCTGTTAATCTTCAGTTAGTTTAATATATTTCTAATGTGGCTCCCTGGCATAATGTGGCAAAAAAGTAGTGAAATTTCTGACATAATGTGGCAAAAAAGAAGTAGTAAAATGTGTTTGGGTTGGGTAGAATAAGATTAATAGGTTAAAAAAATTAGATTAATAGATGAAAAATTAATTAAGAAAATTATTTTTAATTAATAATGCCACATCATTTTTCCGGCAAGTTTTAAACAAAATCCAGCTTGAGTGACTTTGTTGTAGACCGGAGCAAAGTTGAGTGACTTTTAGGTAACAAATGAAACAAAAGTGATTTTGTGGTAATGAAATAATAGTTCACTGACCACCGGTGAAATTGACCCATTTTTCATGGGAAGGTCATGCAAAGAATATCCAATGTATACCGTCTAACAACTACTAATTTTATTCTATATATTTCAGAAGTTAGTAGAATTTATGCGGACGTTCTTTATATATGGAACCGCCACAAACTTCATAAAGTGAAACTTCTTGATTAATTCGGATTAGTTGGACCTAAAAAAGAAAACTAAACACCAGCAAAAACGAAAAGTTTTAAGAAAAACTTACTTCTAAAATCTAGAATTTTATCGAGTAACATGATAAGTATTTAGTTAGTCTTTTTATCATTACAATGAGTTTGTTTCTTTTAATCAATTTTGTTGAATTTTTTTAATTTATCTCTTTTATCTCAACAATGTCGTTTCTTACAACCGCGCAAAGCGCATGCATATTAACTAGTTAGACTATAAATTCCACTGAGTGAACATCAAGTAGGACCCTAGGTATATCAGTTATTCCGTCTTCGACAAATTGAATCCAGAATTAGATTTATAATAATGCCTTAGATGATATGTTTCATATATATAAATCAAAATGGAATCATTCATTAAATTTTCAAAACTCACTATGATAAAAATATGTTTAATCTAATAAATTTAAGAACATAGAGGAGTACTTGCTCCTAGCTCCAAACAAAAGTCTGTGAGTCAGGCTCCAAATTAAGGAATGCGACAAAATTTGGAGCCACGTTTAAAACTTACAAGCAACAAATTTACCTCAAATATTGAGCAACATTACAAAGTTTCTAAACTTGAGATTCTATTTGTCATTCTTTAGGGGTGGGGGTTTGGGGGGGGGGGGGGAGTCGTTGCCTTCATCTTTTTATTTTTAAAGCTTTCAATTTGAATTTTTCGAAGAATAGAATGGTTGCAGGTTTTTTGACTACTTATACATAGGGGTGTCAAAATTGAACCGCAAAATAGAATTTACCGAAAAATCGATTAAAAATACCGAATATATTTGATTTGGTTTGACTTTTGTATTGAACTAATCGATCTAAACCGGCATAAAATATAAGTATTCTTTCTTATATATTTTCAAAACTTTATATGCTAATTATTATCCTCTTATGAAATGTAATACTTAATAAAACTATCATATTGCATTCAATTTATGTACTTTAAATAATGAATCATTCTAGCATGTATGATTACTTCCTTATAATCAAATGTTGTTTAATATTTTCAATCTTTTATTTTTTTTATATTCACAAATCAAGATCTAAGGAACTCTTATATCTTTCCCAATGTTGAGGTAGAGTTTATTTGTTGTCTTTAAAATTAAATGGAGCTAATATATGATTACTTGAATTTTATATCGATCTTTGTGTGTAATTGTCACAGTTTTAAGCTTGAAAGATGATGTGAATAAAAAGTTATTGTTAGATTAAAAAAATTAGTTATCATTTATTGCAGAAAAAAAATTAGTTATAATTTATCAAAATTTTGTTCCACAACTCTGTCAAAGATATATTGAATATATATTTCATGCTATTTGACCAAAAATAATAAACCCGATGAGATCACAAAAATCGAACCGATCAAATTGATATTAACTGATTTTTAGATTTGGTTTTGACGAAAAATCGACCAACTGCATATAGACGTACCTTAGTGATTGTATCTAAATCCTTCATGTTCATTACTTACCTAACTAAAGGGCTAGCTCATATAGGTCAGGAAAATTGTCCTTACATATCTAAGATTTTTTCTATCCATCAGAAGGTCAATAGCTAGGTAAATTACTATAAATGTACCCCTTGATATGGGGTTGGGATCCCTTCCAGTGAAAAATTATCCGGTATTGTTCAAGCTCTTATTTTATGAAGACACGTGTCCACTTACTCAATTATAATGGTTTAAATTGCAACATTTATTGCATTATCTGTTATCTTGTCCTTTTCACCGTCACCAACTTGGCAATTCTGCATTTCATTCACTAGCTTCTCTACCCATCAGCCACTTCATAAGACTCATGTTTTATCACTACAGTTACTTCATCCCTATTTATATTATAGTAATATTTGTAATTTACAGTTTACTATTCTAAGATAAAGAAGCATTATTATAATTGAGAGTCACAATTTGTTTTCAGTAAGCTTTGTTGGAGCCTCGGTGATTAGACAAAAAACTTGGTACTCTTCTTCTCCAAATATTTCGTTGTCCAATTCTCTGTATTTTATGATAATTTTAAATTCTTAGGTTTCCCATTCTCAATTTTTACTCAAGTTATGTATTGCAGGACAACTTTCTCAACCCATGATGAAGTTATCTATACTGCTTAACATTTAACCACCATGCCCATTTACATGTTATTTTTTGCCTTTTCAACTTTTTTGTAGCTGATGCTTGCTTACTTGCACTTTTTAATGTGACATGAAGACAGGATGATAATATTCAGTGAAAGAAAAAGAAAGTTGGGAAGGGAGGTAACCATTGAAAGTTGGAAAATTAAGGTGCAGAGTATTGGAAAAAAGGGAACACAAACTATTCATTGAATAGGTCAACACGTGTCGTCAACCAGAGTGCATTTAACAATACTGGATAATATTCTGCTGGATGGGATCCCAACCCCTTGATATGTTATTTATTTGTTTGTTTGTTTGTAATGTATTGATTGAGATCTCCTTGGCACCTCTTATCAGCTTTCAATTATTAAAAACAAAAGGCATCGGGGCTGAGAATTCCCGTTTGGCCATAAGTAAATTTTCAATATTAGCGACTATAGAAAATACCGTTTCGCTATATGATATCTGTAAATATTGAATTTCAATATCTTCAATACCTATCTTAAAAAAGTTATTTAAGGAGTATTTAAAGAGAATAGCCACTTTTATGTATTTTTTGTTTTGATCAAAATCACCCACGGACATAAGTTATTCTTTTTAACCTCCAACTCAAAATACTGGTTCTTCTTGGACCAAATATTCTCCAAATGGCGAATAAAACTCTAGTACAGCATATGACAAAGATACTATTTTTTGTCCTTTAATTTTCCATAGGCTAGAGCATCGACCTTTTTGTCTTCTACTGAAGTATCTTTTTTGGAAAAAAAAAAATCGTCTAATTCTTGAAATGTAATGGTCCAATTAATAATTAATTAAGATTTGTATCTAGTAAGATGAATTAAACGGAAAACCGCTCTTTCACCATAGATTTTTTCGTTATTGGGACTCCAATCCATGATCTCTCTGGTTAAAAGTTGGATATCCCATTTATCCAACAACATTTATTAGTGGTTTATACTCTATGATTTGAGAATTACGTATATACACCTAAATTACATTAATATCTCCGCGTTTATCATCTGCTATATTCTGTAAACCTAGTTTCAGTTTCCATGGAAGAGAGAGCTACAATCCAAACATGCTAAAAGAAATTAAGAAACTATACGTTTCCCAAAGCAAAACTTTATCTATATAAAGCGAATGAACTCCTTGGAGAACATAATATACAAACCAAGATCTCCTCTTAACCTTTGCACCAACAAAAAACAGAAAAAGAAAAAAAGAATCTAGAATGTTGAAGCCTCAGCTTTATCATCAATCATCACAATCTACAAAAACTCTAATCCCATGGAGTACTAAACCATTCATTTCAGGTGAAATCTTAACCTCTTTTCCCAACATTTTAAACAAAAATAACCTTAGCCAAAAGCAAAAGAAGAATTTTAGGGTTCACTACAATGCTGCAAATAACACTAAAGCTGTTCTCAGTTCTACTGAAAAATCCACTGGTGTGAAAGCAGTGGTGAGTGTTCAAAAAACAGTTGGGGGGACTTTTGCTAACGTAGGTTTAACTAGGGGTATTGATGATATCGGTGATTTACTTGGTAAAACACTCCTTTTGTGGATTGTTGCTGCTGAGCTTGATCCTAGTAAGTATACATTCACTCATTTCAAGTGTGAATTCAATTTTTATTTTTTATTTGCAAGTTATTTACCCCCCTTCATTTCATGTTCCTGAAACTCAAACTTGGGACCATTGTCTCCTCTAATGTCATAATAAAGCATATGCCTGTTTCATTTAAGTTTATCATACCTTTAACAACAGGTGTAACATACCAAATGTATATGCCTCTTGAATTTCTGGTCTCCAAATAGGCCATATATTTTTTACAAGAAAAGCTAAAGTAAAATAAGAATGTGGGAATTAAAGAGTTACTAAATGCAGGTAATATTTTTTTAACAAATTAAATTACAACATACTCAGTGATATCCCACGACAGAGTGAGATGTACGCAGACTTACCTTCATCAAGCTGGAAAGATTGTTTTCGGTGAACCCTCAACTAAAAAAAATATTTTAAAAATAAATTTGAAACAAACAAGATGCAAATATCACTATAGGAGGATGGTTAATAAGACAGCTCGGCACATGCACGAGGTAGGATAGGCTACCCCTGCGAAATACTACGAAATTAGATTTTGTTTAAATTGGGACATTGATTATTACAACGTAATTTTTTTTCCTGAAAGTTGTTCTAACGGAAAATACTTTTAATAGAATTATCCTTCTGTATAATTCATATTTCAAATCAATTGTTTGTCTAACCATTTATAAATTGCGTAGTACATTTTTTCTTGATATGCCATGTGTTGATGCCATTTTGTCTGTAAGCTTTTCTCTATTGCATTCGGTCGATCACCAGTGGCGTATCCAGAATTTTTTATTAGTGATGTCGGAATTTGACTTTAAAAAAAAAAGCTCAAATATAAGTTGTTGCTACAGGGATTCAAACTCTAGACACCATAGTTAAACCACATGCGCTTGGACCAACTCAACTAGAATTGCCTTTGTTTCAACATTGTCATTCCTTATTTTTATAGACAAACTTCTACTTTTCAGTGGTGTCGGACGACACCCGTGGACTAAGGGTATTTTCGCCCCTGTCAATCACGACCAAAACCAAAGTGCTACTGCAATAGAATCCTATTGTAGCAATAAATTTGTGACTATTAAGATAGTTTTTGCCACAAAAGTTAATCGAAGGGCTTGAGGTCGACATAGGATATAGCCAAACCATCTAACATGATTTTGTTGAATACGATCAATGCTAATCTTGTACGAAAACCATTTGTCTATCATAAAATTCGCATTTCCGTGTTATCATGTGGATATTATAAATTCCCTTTAACATTGACGGTATTAATGTTTTATAGGAATTATTCTTATATCTCATTTGTTTGGAGTTAATGAATGCCTGAATCTGAATGATTCAGACTTTCTGTCTATTAAATGCATTTATTTTTTTTCCTTTAAAATCATATAACTAGCTCTGAATGAGTATTAATGAATCAAATCTATAAGAGTCTTAGTACTATAAAGACTTTAAAAGTTGCTGAATACATAAAATGCCACTGAAATTTGGTCTAAATCATCTTGACACACATGATTTTCACGAATGTTCTTTTACACACAAAAAGTTTGTAAAAATATATCTTCTAGCTGCACACCACTTTTATTGCGTGATTTTCACCAATCAAAGGTGAAAATACAAATTTATGCTTTTCTAATTGCTCATATGGAGGCCATGTGTCAATTTTCAGTTTTTACTTTTTCTTGAGTCATCTAACCCTACAAGCCACCCCACCCACCACATCCTCATCCCTCTTTCATTTTTTCCTCAGTTATTACCCAAATGTACAAACAATAAAAGGAAATACATTTCTGAAATCTTTGATTTACTATAATATTTATTGGTATAATACACACATACACACTCAGGTGTTAAAACAAAAAACATATTTAATGTTCAGGTTTAGAAACAACATCTTAATATTCAGATATGTATTCTGATTTAGACGTCTTAATCGTAATAAAGCTTGTTGGCCAAGCTTTTGGTGAGTCAAAAGTTTTTTTTCCTAAAAAAGTACTTATTTTTGGGAAATTAGAATCTAGAAAAAATATAAGTGGGTTTCATTAGCATAGAAGCTGTTTTCTCAATGACAAAGAAGCTGGAAAAAAAAAAACAGTTTAAGTTTTTCTCAAAACAAAAGGTTGTTTTTAATACTTTTCATACCATAAGTATCTTTATTGAAAATTTATATATACTAAATTATCCCTCATAATAAAACCTAATATTGTACAAACTAATATAGTAGTAATATTCGTAATTTAATACTCAAAAGCATTATTTGAAAAGTTTGACTGAACACAAACTGTTGCTCAATTATTAACGGGAGTGTTTTTAAAATGAGTTAGTCGGACATAGACATACACGGTTAGTTACTCTCCAAAATTAGTTTTACGAAAACAGTTTTAAAAAAGAATATTTCTCAAAATAAGGAGTTTTAGCCTTTTGGGCAGTTTGAACAAACATGCTCAAACATACCACCCTAAGGCCATCTCCAACGCTGGAGCCAAATGCCAAAATGGAAGTGAAAATTGGAGTAAAATTGCTCCAAGGCTATTGCATTTTTGACCCTTAAATGGGGGATGAATAGTGTCACCCCAAATTTGGAGTGACACTATTCATCACCTCCATTACTAGTCCTTATTATTTTATTATTTATCTCTTTATATACACTTAATAATGTTTATGTAATAGTTTTGTAATATTTATTTTATATTTTAATTTAGGCGTATAATTTTGATAAATTAATTTTTGTGCATTTCTTATTTTTATATAAATTTTAAATAAGTTATAACTGTACGAAAAATATATAATCATCTCAAAAAATGAATGGTGCAAATATAAAATATTAAATGTTGCTAAAATTGAAAGGTGCGACATAAAATATTAGATGTTGCTTAAATTAAAAAGTAAAAATTGAAAATATATTAAAATTAAAAATACAAAAAATTGAAAATACATTAACTTAAAATACATAAAAATTAAAACTACGGTAAATAGCATAATCACTTAGTAGGGAGGTATGTCGTTTCCAGATACACCAACATCATTATAGTACTGAGCGAATGGGGCTGAGGATTGTTGAGGTTGAAATGGCAGTAGATGAAAATCACCGATTTGAACAATTTTTAGCTCGACGCAACATAATCACGAACAGTGATGCTCATTTTGCACTTTGTAATACATTAATAGATATTATTTCTTGAGCTCATCATCTCTCTCGTCCATGACCAGGCGCACGTTAGTCAACGTACGCCTCCAGTGAACAACCATGGCCGGAGGAAAGAAGACGGGGAAGAGGCCTCGAGGCCGACCCCCTAAGAACCAGATACTGAGTATCGGTAGCTCAGTAAGCGGTCGAGTCCCATCGCAAAGTCCTAAAGAACAAACACACACACCAAGCGTAACACCTAGTGGATCTGCAGTTGAGATCTAAATCCTAAGTTCCCAACCATCTACGAGTACTGCGAGAAGGTCATTAATGGAGGGTAACACTAAACTGGACCATCAATCGAGTGAGTTGAAGGACCAAATGGCACAACCAGACCCAAAAGTCTTAGCTCAAGATGAGGTGGTCTTAGCTCAAACCCTAGAGGAGAAAATTGAGATGCTGTGATGAAAGAAGAGGAAATAACTGCGAAGGAGGCAAGCAAGAACTGGGCATCCCTCTTCACCGGCAACAGAGCTGCGGTGAATGGCATGAAATTAACATATTTCACACCAACCATAATTGATGGAGCTACAGTTGTAGAACTAGAACAAGCAGAGGTGGAAAAGGAAACTCAGAAGTGGAAATGTGCCTTGATAGCATATGTAGTAGGGGAGACACCAGGATATAACCTCATGCTCAATTATGCCAAGCAAAACTGGGAGAAATAGCCTAATCTGAGGTATATCTGCACGAGGAGGGATACTTCATCATCAAATTCCAAGCCATGAATGACTTGAGTAAAATTCTCTCATCTGGTCCTTATACCATCAATAATAGGCCAATTATTTTAAAACAGTGGACACCTAAATTTGATATAAATACTGAGTTCTTAACTGAAATACCTTTGTGGGTGAGATTCCCTAAGTTGCCTCTGAATTGCTGGAGTTGCAACTCACTTAGTGGAATTGCTAGTGCCATTGGGATACCTATGTTAGCTGATGAATGTACTTCTAAGCAAACAAGGATTTCCTATGCTAGAATGCTCATAGAAGTAAATGTCACTAAGAAGCTACCTACTGAAATTATAGTGAAGGATCCTAGTGGTATGAGCTTACAACAACCTGTTGAGTATGATTGGGCACCTAGTTACTGCACTGAATGTTGTAAGCTAGGCCATGACTGTACAACAAACATCAATGCCAAGATGTAGGAGACACAGCCTGAACAACCCTTTGAGCAACCAAGGAGGAGAAGGAGACCAAACAACAATAATCAAGCTGCACCAGTAGTCCAAAGGTGGACTAAAACAGGGAAAGTCTACACAAGAGAAGAACTGGCTCAGCTAAATGCCAGTACTCAGACCATACCTCAGGACCAACTGAACAAAGCAACCCCTCACCTGGAGACAGAACAGGGTTGCATAGCAGGAACTTCTCAAGGGATTGCCCAAGCACCCCATAGACCTGAAGGAGGAAGTAGATCAACAGGGCAGCAGGACATGGGGACAAAGAATAACACTCCTGAGAAGAAAGACAAATGGAAACAAGAGGAGTGTGTTACTCCTACAAACTCCCAAATGAGCTATCTAACAGCCATGACCAGAAGGCCAGAAATTCATACTCACAATGGCTATGCAGTGTTGCAGGAAATAAGTCAGATGGAGCCTGTGTTGAGGCCATTTGATGATGGGGGTCACACCTGTTAATATGAATATACTAGCATGGAACATGAGATGGGGTAATAAGAGATATAAGCAAAGGGAATTACATACATACTTACATACTAATAAGATTGCTCTAGCAGGCTTATGTGAAACTAGAGTCAAGCAGCCAAAATCTGAGGCCATCATTAAAAAAGTGGTCCCAGGCTGGAAATATGCAACAAACTATGAAGAAGCACCTAATGGGAGGATATGGCTGGTGTGGGATGAGAGATACTTTCAAGTTGACATCCTTTTGAAGGGATCCCAATTCATCCATGCACTAGTAAGGAGCAGAAATCATCAATTCACTTGCTATATGTCAATGATCTATGCCCACAATACTTCTGAGCAAAGGAAAGACTTATGGTCAAACCTAAAAAACTTAGCAAGAGCTATATCAATTCCTTGGATGATATGGGGGGATTTCAATGCCCCATTACATATCCAAGACAGGCAATATGGGAGTCCAGTCACCATGGCAGAAATCAAGGACTTCACAGAGTGTGTTGCAGATGCAGAATTGTATGAGCTTGACTGGACAGGTGAGTTCTTTACCTGGATAAATAACAAAGTGGAGAGGATAGGGTACTGACCAGAATTGACAGGGCCCTGGCAAATGATCACTGGATGCAAATGTATGGACACCTAAAGGTGGAATATGGGCTACCTCATTTTTCTGACCATGCTCCCATGCTAGTCAGAATAGCCCAAATGAGGCAGGCCACCTCCACCCCTTTCAAGTTCTTCAATGTTTGGGCTGACAATGAGCATTTTCCTGCTATAGTAAGGAAGGGGTGGGAAGCCAAGCTGGACCATTGGAAAATGAGAGATATCTGGCTCAGATTGAAGAAATTGAGACCTCTTTTCAAGCAATTAAACAATGCTGAGTTTAAAGGCATATCTGCTAAAATTGAGGAAACCAGAAAGTCACTACAAGAGATACAACAGGAGCTCTATAGTAGATACACAGATGCAAAAGCTAAAGAAGAAAAACTGGCCCTGTTGAACCTGGAAAAGTGGAACAGCATTGAGGAAAGCATCCTTCAGCAAAAGTCTAGGGCAACCTGGATCAAACTAGGGGATGCAAATAATAAGTATTTCACAGCAGTTCTGAAAGAGAGAAGTCAACAAAAATGCATCAACAAACTGACAGATGCTGCAGGTACAGTTATTACAGAACCAGATGGCATTAGAGATGAAGTTATAAAGTTCTACAAGGGTTTGATGGGATCCAAAGCTGACTCACTAACAGCAGTTAACAAGCAGACCATGAGAAGAGGGCCTAAACTCACTCATCAGCAGCAACTGTTACTATGTACACCCATTACCACTCAGGAGATAGATGCTGCCTTGAAGGATATAGGAGATGATAAGGCCCCAGGGGTTGATGGCTATAATGTACTTTTCTTTAAAAAAGCATGGCCAGTGATAAAAAAAAAGATATATGAAGCAGTCCTGGATTTCTTTGACACAACCAACTTATATAAAGCAGTTAACTGCACATGCCTGACACTAATACCTAAAGTGTCACAGCCTACAACTGTCAAGGAGTACATGCCAATTGCTTGCTGCACAGTCCCATACAAGATCATTGCCAAGATCCTAGCAGCAAGGATGCAACAGGTCATGCCACACATCATTCATCAAGCACAGGCTGGTTTCATCCCAAGAAGGAAGATAGCAGATAATATCATCCTTGCACATGAACTGGTCAAAGCATATACAAGAAAGGCATATCACCAAGAATGATGCTGAAAGTTGACCTCCAAAAGGCATATGACTCTGTTGAGTGGGACTATCTAGACCAGGTTATGGACGGCCTTGGATTCCCACAGAGATTCATGAAATGGGTCAGGAGTTGTGTAAGAACAGTTAACTATACAATTAACATAAATGGAGAGTACACAGAACCATTTGAGGCTGCTAAAGGCTTGAGGCAGGGAGATCCTATTTCCCCTTACCTCTTTGCCATTCCTATGGAATACCTGAGTAGGATCTTAGATGGATTGAATGCAGACAGCAATTACAAGTTTCACCCTAAATGTGCTAAGCTGAGAATCACACACCTTAGCTTTGTAGATGATCTTCTTCTCTTTGCTAAGGGTGATGTAAATTCAGCTAAGGCACTACATGAGTGCTTCTTGCAATTCACCAAAGCATCTGGCCTAAAAGCCAACCTTTCAAAGAGTTGCATCTACTTTGGGGGGGGGGGGATGAAACAAGAGGTACAACAACAGATCCTGCAAAGCACAGGGTTCAGCCAAGGAGAACTACCATTTAGGTACTTGGGAGTGCCCCTGGACACTAAAAAGCTTAGAACACCACAATGGCTCCCCCTGGTAGAAAAGATACCAGCAAAAATAAGCTCATGGACAGCCAAAAAGCTTTCTTATGCTGGGAGAATCCAACTAGTTAAGAGTATACTCTTTGGTGTCGAAGCTTACTGGTCTCAAGTCTTTGTACTCCCTGCAAAGATCATGAAACTAATTGAAAGCCACTGCAGGAGTTATGTTTGGTCAGGCTCAGGATCAATCACAAAGAAGGCCCTGATAGCATGGGACAAAATGTGCCTACCTAAATCAGCTGGGGGAATAGGATTGATAAACCTGAAGCCGTGGAACAAGGCTGCTATAATCAAATTGTGTTGGGATCTTGCAAATAAAGCTGATAGAATGTGGATAAAGTGGATTCACACATACTATATCAAGAACCAACAGATCCATGATGCCAAGACTCAGCAAGCATCATGGATGGTGAGAAAAATAGTTGCATCAAGAGAGAACCTACAGGCTGCTCAGAATTGCAAAACTACTTCAGGAAGCATGATCAGACACTGTTACCTACAACTACTAGCTGACCACCCAAGGCCTCAATAGAAAAGTCTCATGTTCACTAACAAGGCAATGCCTAAAGCTCTGTTTATCCTATGGCTACATCAACAAGACAGACTCTACGCCAAGGACAGACTGCTAGCATGGGGAATGAGTGTACCAGAAAGTTGTGCCCTCTGTGGCAAGATGAATGAAACCAGAAATCATCTCTTTCAGGAATGTGAGTATGCAAGAAGAGTTTGGAAGCAATTAGGTGAGTGGTTGCAGCAACAAGATTCTGGAATCCAAAACTGGCAGACCTTCCAAGACTGGATTCTAAAGAAGATAAAGGGGAGATCAGCTCAAGCACAGCTGCTAAAAATTGTCTACACAGAGTTCATCTATGAGCTCTGGACGGAGAGGAATTCAAGAGTATTTGAGAAGAAAGAGAAGGAATGGAAGACACTGGCAAAACACATAGCTTATATTGCCTGTTTGAGAGCACCAGTATCAGTTCAGAGCAACCTAGCAAACTGGAGTCTTTAGAGCATACTGTTTAGTTTTTCTGTAATCTAGCCTTGACTGTCAGTACTTAGAGTATACTGTTTAGGTGATATTAGGCTAGAACTAGTTTAAGGAGTAGTATTCTATTAGATTAAAGCTACGTGAGTAATGTAGCTTGGTTTGTAATTATCCCACTTTGGTGATTAATAAATCTGTTAGTTACCAAAAAAAAATGCATTAATAGATCATTTATTCCCGCATACTTTATGTAGTATTTCGAATGAATTTTACCGTAATGTAATATGTATTTTATTATATTGTATCACAATGATTTCACTTTTATTTGAATTATTCGTTAATATATTTAATCTATAATATTTGCTTACAAATTACTATATTATTTAAAATTTTATGGTATAAAATAATTCTATATTGAATATCAATTATATGTGATGAATATGTAAAAAAAAAATAAAAGATAAATTGTTTTTATAAAAAAAAATAAAAGATAATTTTTTTAATGGAAATAAGAAAATAAAATTGAGATAAAGATAGTAATATAATATAGAAGAGAGAAGAATATAAAAAGAAATATTTTTTTTTGAAAGAAAAAATGGGAATAGTTGGAATAAGTTTACCCTATTTTAAGAATTTCTCCATTTTAGAGAAGAAAATGGGGTTGAGGGTTGGACATGCCCTAATATCAACTTACTCATTAATTTTTCTTGGATGGTCAAACATACTACCCAATTGTTCTGAGTTTCTCTATCATTTTCTTTCTAATAGAAACTTCCTCTATTGTTCTGAATATGCACTTATTTGTTACAGTAGTATTTTTGTCGTCTTATTGATTAATTTGTTGCCTATGTATCATCTAAAGAGACTGCAATTGAGAAACCAAGCATTAAGGCGTTTGCACATCATGTACGAGATGTTGATGGTGACACACATTATGAAGCCGATTTTGTAATTCCTGAAGACTTTGGGGAAGTTGGAGCAGTTTTACTAGAAAACGAGCACCACAAGGAAATGTATGTCAAGACTATAGTAATAAATGGCTTCCCCCATGGCACAGTTAATATTACCTGCAATTCTTGGGTTCATTCCAAATTTGACTATCCTGAGAAAAGGATTTTCTTCACAAACAAGGTTTGCAAAATTCTTTCCTCTTCATTTATGCTTTGTTTAACAAAAATAAATACTATCATATTATACTATCCATAATTAGAAAAATAAAAACTTGAGTCATTAAACATATATTCGTGATTTAGACCTGACTTTTTTTATTAAACTATTTGGTATCTGAAGATATTGATCCGACTAATCTAAATTTATTGTGATCAATTTTTTTATTGTTTTTAAAAAGAGCAAACAGTATAAAGAATTTCCCCATTGGGAGAGTTCGAACCCAGATCATTATTTAATAGTAGAGGGATGTATCCTTCCATAATTTTGACATAATTACTTGGTCTAGATTAAGAAGTAACTACTCCCTATGTCCCAATTTAAGTGTGTACCTTTACCTTTTAGTTTGTCTCAAAAAGAGTGTCTTTTTCCATATTTGTTAACTCTCTAATTCTAAGATTTATTTTGGACCATACAATTTAAAGGTACACACACTTTTAGTTTTAAATCTCAAAATTTAAAAGTCTTCATTATTTTCTTAACTACACACTCAAATCAGTCAAATTCAGACAATTAAAATGGAACGAAGGGAGTAGTTGGTTTTCATAATAATGATAGAAAATATGATCTAATTTAAGTATATTATATACATCAAGAATTTATTCTTTTTTTCTTAACAAAAATGTAGTTAACATGTGAAGTAATTCTTGAGATGGATGGGTCAGTCATGACATTGTCCGTTATCTGTATAATGGTCAATATATTTTTTTTTTGGTAATTAATGGTCAATTATTTCGTTTCGTATGGTTGGTCTTGGTCCAGCACAGGACCACGTATACAATAGGAGCCATATTATTGTTTGTCTTGATAATTTCATCTCACCTATAAGACAGACAAACAAACAAAAAAGGACCACAATCGAAGTTTTTTCTTGTAGCGACATGCCTTTGTCTAATGGGTAAACTACTAACATGCAGTACTTATCTAAACGTTAGACCCAACAAAATGTAACATCTACTGGACCTAACATGACTCGTAGGACCCATACGAGGAAAAGTGACAGACCAGAAGGACAAGAATTACTACCTCGGACACCAGTTAACCGTGAAGCCAAAAATTTCGCAAACGTTGTTTATATGATTAGACTTATAGTAAGTACTAGGTGGGGTGGTGCCCGTGCAAGCACGGGCCCAATATGCGGAGATAAAATTTTTCTTAGGTGATGATTATTTTTGTTTGATCCTAAATAAGAATGCGTATGTCGAAAATTAGGGTAAATAGTTAGAAAATAGTCGAGCGTTTTATGTTAAATTAGTGTTAGTATTATTCTTATATACAACTATAATATTTTTATTCTATTCTCCGTCTTTATTGCAATGTTATTTCATTACCTTGATTATCTTTAGTTTTTATGTTAGTCATTTTTCCTTTATCATGGTATTTTCATCTTATTTTTTCAAACCTGTTTCAAAAATATTTTCTTTAGCCAATCGTCTACCGAAAACAACCTCTCCACCTTGGTAAGGGTGAGGTTTGCTTATATCTCACCCTCCCCATTAATATTTTTATTCTATTCTCCATTTTTATTGCTAATGTTATGTCATTATCTTGATCATCTTTAGTTTTTATGTTAGTATTCTCTTTTCCTTTATCATGATATTTTATCTTAGTTTTTCAAATCTGTTTTAAAAACTATTTTCTTTAGCCAATCGTCTACCAAAAACAACCTCTCCATCTTTGAGGAAGGGGGGTAAAATTTGCTTACATCTCACTTTTCCCAGACCTCAACCCTGGGTATGTTTTTGTTGTTGATTGTCATGTTTATGTGGCAATTTTTTTAGTCCATTTAAAAAAAATAGTTTTCTAAAATTTATCCAATTCTAGTATTGGACGTTTTTTCATTTTTAGGTTCGGGTCAAACAAAGAATTTGTATTTTTCTTGACTTTTAACGTGGATAGTATGTTGCAAAGATAGGCTATTCGTTAATTAGCATCTAAGAAAGTGGCTATGAGTTAAATTTTTACAGGCTATATCTTAGTTAAGATCCAAAAAGTTGGCTACGGGTCAAATTCTCAATTGAATCCTTAACCGGAGGCAGGACACTACGAGGCTTATATATAAGTACTAATATACTGTAATTATAATTTTTTTGGATACGGGTGTAGATTGACCATCCTAACAAACTAACTGTTCCGCTGACTCAGCTTAAACAACGTCGTATGCCTCTCCTTTTCTTTCTACAAAGCATATATAGCTTATCCAATTACGTCGTTTGTCTTTATTTTATTATCGATCTACTAAATAATGACGTTTATCACCTAATTACAAAAACTATTAACGGCTATTCTTCTATAATATTCAAATTTCGGTAATATCAGAGGACAGGCTTGTCAATTGATTCTTTTCTTTTGCTTTTGTGGCATAGCAGTCATATCTACCATCACAAACTCCAAGTGGAGTTAAGAGATTGAGGGAAAGAGAACTTGTTACAGTAAGAGGTGATGGATTTGGAGAGAGAAAAAAATTCGAGAGGATATATGACTATGATGTATATAATGATATTGGAGATCCTGATGGTGGTAAAGATGGCATTAGACCAGTACTTGGTGGCAAAGAACTCCCTTATCCTAGAAGGTGTAAAACTGGTCGACCAAGAAGCAAGAAAGGTACCTAATTACTAATCTATTAGGTGTATTTGTGATTAATTTACTGTAATTCATTTGCATAGTCACGGTCAATTTTTTTTTTTTTTACATTATTAGTATAATTTAACTTGTTGCGGCAAGTTGTTATCTCCATTTATTATGTAGTTATTGTTATCTTTACTTAGTTATCTTCCCACTACTAAAGACAGTTTTGCGACTCGGTTTAGAGACTGAATTCTCTCTCTAAACGGAGTTTAGAAAGAGAAAGCCGTCGCTGCGCGTGCTTCGCAATTTGGCGCGTCGTTGATCAAGCTAGAGAGCATATTCCGTCGCCAACTAAAGTAACTGCAACTACTGGTTGTGTCAGATTGTGTTTTGAGACAGAATACCCTCTCTAGCAAAATAATTAATTTACAGTTTGGAGACGGAATTCTCTCTCCAGCATTATTTTCCAAAATTATTTTTAGTGTTTAGAGATGGGAGTCCCTCTCCAGAAAAATAATTTCGAACATAATTTTTCATTAGCGACGGAACTAATATTTTGCTATTAACAAATGCACTCCAGCCGTTAGTGAGCAAATGCCTCCGGGGATGACCTATTCAATATATTCAGATGCATTTATTAGAGTAAAGAACTTTCTAATTTTTAAGTCTAACTGGCCTTGAAATAACATACACATTGGAATAAAACATTAATGCCATCATAAAATTCTATATGGGTACTGTTGGAAGGTATTATCGCCAAAGACATGCTTAAAGCGTCATTCCATGCCAGAAAGGTCCTTGACCATTACCTCTTGGGTAGGTTTATCTCGAGACATATCCTAGTAAACGATGAACATAATCAAACAAAATCAATGCCACCGGGTGTGATGATTTTAATATTGATTTGGGAAAATGTTAAAATAGCTAGGGTTAGATGAGAAAGATTACCAGAACAGGAAAGCATTTTACAACATCTTTTTGAGGAATAGACAAGCCCCAATTACTTTTTGTATCTGAGGCAGTTAAAACCTTGCAAAATGAGTGAATTTGAGGCATCGGAAGCTCATGACAACAATCTGGATTTGTTGGCTCAGTTTGCTGCACAGTATAGCACAAAACTGAATCATAAGTTTCATGAACATTTATTCTTTAAAATTACAAGCAGGAGATTTTGCTAAAAGGGGTATGTTGAAAAGTCTTACATCATGATTTGGCAACATATTAATTTCTGCATAAACTTCTTCAGTGTTGTTTTTGACCTACAAAGTAAAATAATTATCACAAAACAAACGGACCAAGTCTTCTTCCATCTAATATGGGATTGGGGGTGGGAAAAATGGGGAGGGGAAAATGGGAGGGAAATTACTTACCAGATCAGAGGTATTGTCGGTGTAGGAACACAAGTTGTTATGCCTGGGGTGGGGTGTTGCCGCTGCAGTAGGGCGGAGAGAGGGAGGGAGGGAGGGAATTTTTAAAAAAATGCCGATAATGTGTATACTGATCTGTATGTAAAAATGTGTATGTAATAAATTTGTTAGGATTGAAGATAGAATTCCGTCTCCAATCAAAAAAAAAATTTTAAAAAATGTTAGGTGATTGGCGATGGAATTTCCTCTCCAGCACCTGACACCTTTTTTACTTTTTGACTGGATAAGGAATTCCGTCGCCAGTTATTTCAATTTATATTTCTTTAATTGTCTTCTACCGCAAAATACTGAGAGAGGGAAGTCACTCGTTAAGTTGTTGACGAGTGAGTTAATTCCCTCACCAAGTGTTTTTCTAGTAGTGTCCATTTTGCGGTTACTGTAGTTATCTTTGAGTGATCTTATAACTTGCAGATTATCAAACCATACCAATATGACCATAATAAATTTTAAGTAACCTGAGATCGTTAACCAGAATTATTATCATATCTAGCATTGAATTTTTTGCACTGACATGTAAACCATATCTATTCTCCGATAATATGAAAAGTACATGGAATGGTGTCATATGGTGATATTTGATAGAGTAAATTCTTTATACAATTAGCGCGTAAAAATAAAATTCAATTTGTACCTTTAAGATTGGGATGAATGTGATATTTGTACCCTTAGTTCAAGGTTTGAGAATTGAGAAATTTCTTCGGGGTGTTTTTCTTGGCCCCA
Organism: Petunia secreta; assembly: GCA_029990175.1. Lineage (NCBI taxonomy): Eukaryota > Viridiplantae > Streptophyta > Magnoliopsida > Solanales > Solanaceae > Petunia > Petunia secreta. The sequence continues at coordinate 18,180,150 of JARKIP010000010.1, forward strand.
CCGTAACGGCCTAGTCCGCTAGTGATATTGTCCGTTTTGGACCTAGGTTCGCACGGCTTTAAAACGTGTCACTAGGATTTAAGACGTGCATACTTATATACCCAGCATCTCTCCTGTGTTATGCCAATGTGGGATACTTTCCTTAGCTGGGGTATCACATACACCCCCCTCTTATGGACTCAGTGTCCTCACTGAGGTTTGCCCCGCGTAATTGAGATTAGCCTAGACTCAGCACTGAGGTTTGCCCGCGTACCCGGGATTCGCCTAAATTCAGTTGAACTCTGACCCACATTGATAAGACTGACACAGAGTGGCTCTGATACCATATGTAACAGCCCAACCCGCTAGTGATATTGTCCACTTTGGGCCTAGGCCCGCACGGCTTTAAAACATGTCACTAGAGTTTGAGACATGCATACTTAATTACCCAGCATCTCTCCTATGTTATGTCGATGTGGGATACTTTCCTTAGCTGGGGTGTCCTACCCACAAGGCACGAATCCGTTTTAATTGGGCAAATTCATATCAAATATCAAGGATTTTGGAGATCTTTGATATTGTGCCCGATACTGAAATTAGTTCCGAGTGATGAAAAAAAGAAATTAAATAGATTTTGTAATCTTCTTTTGTATATGCATGCAGATCCATTATCAGAATCAAGGAGTCCTTTTGTATATGTACCAAGAGATGAAGCATTCTTAGAAGTGAAGAGCTTAACATTCTCGGGCAACACAGTGCACTCAGTTCTACATGCAGTGGTGCCGGCTTTGGAGTCGGTCGTAGTCGATCCTGATCTCGGATTTCCTCATTTTTCGGCTATCGATTCACTGTTCAACATCGGAGTTAATCTTCCACCTCTTAACAGTAAAAGTAGTATATTGAATATCGTACCAAGGCTCATTAAGGCCATTTCTGATACCCAAAAAGACGTCTTGCTCTTTGAAACTCCTGAACTTATTCAAAGTAAGTCCTAAAACTACTGCTCCTCTTTGTCCCCATTTATATGATTTAGTTTGACTGGGCACATAGTTTATAAATAATATGGTTTAGTATAACTTAGAAAGTTTTTTGCTTATTTGCTAAAAGGTTTATTGCTAAAAGAAGAACTTATATGAAGAACATCTAACACTAAATTGCAACTTTGCAATTTTTTTCTGTAAAAATTTAATAAAGTATATATTTCATCGTTATGGAAGGGGACACGTTTTGTTGGATCAAAGATGTGGAATTCGGTCGTCAAACCTTAGCTGGTCTGAACCCATACAGTATACGCTTTGTTACGGTATGTTACTCCCTTCTATATTTTTATCTTTATTCTAGCTCCAAATTTAACTATTTATTATTTCGTTTCAATGTGTAGTTATAAATTATCTCATTAAAAGTTTATGCGAGAAGTTTAAAGTTAATTTGTTTTTAAATTTAGAATGATGTCCTTTTTAAAAAATAAAAAATTGTGTCATTCTTTTTGAAATTGTGTAGGTATTGCTTTTGAGAAGCTCGATTCCTTACTTCTTGCTTTAGTAATATGGCTATTTAATAGGTCATTTTCTCTTGGTTAATGAATCAATTTATTGATAGAAAAACTGATCTAAAGTATCTGATCGAAAACAGGAATGGCCATTGAAGAGCAAGCTAGACCCAAAGGTCTATGGACCTCCTGAGTCAGCAATCACAAAAGAGCTAATTGAGCTGGAAATTGGAGGATTCATGACTGTTGAAGAGGTATAACAAATTCTTCTTCTTTTTTCAACTGTGAGAAAAGGACATTACGATTTTCCGTTCCATTTTATATAATTTTCTTTCCATCTTAGCATGTTAAAAAAAGAGAAGAATGATGCATTCTTATATTTGATACTCTTTTGACTTTAATTGTTTATGTCACTCTTATAATCATAAAACGCCATGGTATACATAAGACTGCAATTTTAATGGTATTTTTGGTATTTTGCAAAAGTTCTTTTTTTTTTTCTTTTTTTGTAAACTTTGTATGGAGCGGAAAAAACCTATCTACGCTGGATGCAACCAATGTAGTTAAGTTAACCATAGAAAGCCTATTAGGAGTTCTATTTTTAATAAATAAAAAAATAAAAAGTAATTAAAGCTAATAACATAAGTTTAGGGTTAATTAATTAGTTCTCTCTCTTTTATCTCGCCATACCTTCACGTTCTCCATATTTTCTTCTTTCTTCAGTTTTTCTTTTCTTCTTCTTTATTATATTCCCCATTGAATAAAAAAGCGTCATAACAAAATCCAACTAGGAGTCCAGATTAGAAATTCTGCATTGCTAAAAAGAGTACCTAATTTTATATTGCTAAAAAGAATATAACATTGATATTGGTAGGTTAGAAAAGAATTTATAATGACTAGGCTTTTCCTAAACATTAACGTCAAGATACGAGGGATAGTTGAAATTAATTAGATAATTAAGCATGTTCAAGATATACAGGGAGAATAAAAAACTAATTAGAATATTGAGTATTTTATATTGTTAATTAAGTTGCAAAACACATGGTGTTAACTATACTTAACTATTAATAGTTGTAGTTAAATGTAGAGACATGTATGGTACATTATTTGTTAATTAGCCGAGTGTATACACGATAAGTCTTTTTTGGTCAAATACTATCATTAAATGAAGGACATATTATATTTGATTTGTCTATGAGCGCACGATATTTGATCAGATCAATGATTGGATCCTTTTAAATCTAGACTCAATACTAGTATCATGTGAAATCTCAACAATGTTTTTTGGCGGAAATTCTAAGATTTTTTATGGTTCTTCGTCGAAATCATTTGTGCTGACAGATATTTTGGCAGATTTCCAACAAACTTCCATCAGAAATTCCCATGTTTCTAATAGTGACTGCTATTTACATGATTATACAGGATAGAAAAAATCTTTCTTCTGTTTTTAATTCTCACATTATACATAAATGCAGGCAGTTAAACAAAAGAAGGTGTTTATGCTAGATTACCATGATTTGCTGTTGCCATATGTTAACAAAGTTAATGAACTCAAAGGAACAGTTCTTTATGGATCAAGAACTATATTCTTCTTGACACCTGATGGCACATTGAGACCTTTGGCCATTGAGCTAACTAGGCCACCAGTAGATAATAAACCTCAATGGAAGCAAGTATACTGCCCAACTTGGCATGCCACTGGTTCTTGGCTATGGAAGTTAGCTAAAGCTCATGTTCTTTCTCATGACTCTGGCTATCACCAACTAATTAGTCACTGGTAAGTATACATGTATTTTGCCAAATGACTTCTAATATCATTCGTCATTTAGAAAGCTTTTGGGTAAGCTTATAAGCTGGTTAAATCAAGTATAATTTACGTGTTTGGTAAATATCAAATGTGTTTATAAGCTAAAAACAACCAAATATTATAAGTTTGTCACCTCCAACTTACAGCTTTCCAATTTATAAGAATTTTTCATTTGGCCAAGATCATTAGTATATTTTATCCCTTGTATTTCTAATCCCCGACATGCCCTTCTCAAAATAACAATACCAATTTTAATTTTCTTTTATTAGCTAAGCATCCACCATGGGTGGGAGGGTTGAGGAATTGGTCTTCTACCTGTTGATTTATCTTTCCTAGAGTTACATGTAAGATGAAGAGTTCTTTTTTGAAAAGAAATGTTCCTACACTTCTTAGAACTAGGAAAAATAACCAATCTTAATTGTGGAGGACTCCTTACATGTGTTAGCTCCCAAAAAGAATATGAGCTAAGAAAAGATATCTACCTATCCAAAATAGTATTATAAGACTAACCATATATCAATGTTAAATTACTAACTATTCCTTTACAATAACAACAATATATCCACTGAAGTTACACAAATGAAGTCTGTGGAGGGTGAGGTGTACACAGAATTTACCCCTACTTTATGTGAAGCAGCGATTTTGTATACCATCAGCTAAAAAAAAGCATTGAAAGCCGATTGAACAAAAAAAAAATGCAAGAGTGACAGCTAAGTAAAAATATAGAAGAAAGAAAAGATATTGTCAACAAAATATGGGAATAGCAAAGGAAGAATAAAAAACAACAACAGTAATAAGTAAGGGAATACATTAATATTAGAATAAATCAATATAACACTACTAGTAAAGAAGCAAATAAGGTACTCTAAAAAGCGCTATTTCTAGCAAACTATCTTTGTACAACCATGCTCTATCTTGCTCGCCGACCTACTACCTTCTACTTTCTACCCTAATCCTTCACACTCTCCTATATATTTAGGGTCATGTCCTCGCTGAGTTATAGGTGTGTCATGTTCTTCCCAGTCACATCTCTTTAACTCTTCTTCGGTCGACATCTACCAACCCTTATACTTATCACTGTCAACCTCTCGCACGCACGTCTTAGGTGAGGCATATATGCTCCTCAGCTTCACATGCACGTACCATCTCAGCCTCGACTCCGGAATCTTATCAACTACAGAAGCCACACCCACCTTGTCCCGTATATCTTCATTTGAAATCCTATCTCTCAAAAATATTAACTATTTCCTTAACACATAAAATATTAACTTGATATCTGATTTACTTCATAATTGAACCTGAATAAATGTTATTTTTAAAGAAAAAGTTATACTAAATGAGCTAACGAGTTGAGCTGAGCCGGCTCAGTTGAGCACGAGCTATGACCCATTCAAACCAAATTTTGATTGAAACTGATCTGAGCCTTTTTTCAAGAGAACTAAATCGAGTCGAGCCGAGCTAAAATATAATTGAGCTTAGTTCCGAGCCTACTCAGATCTATGCCTAAACCTACTTCTACTCAAACACAAAATGATTCTTTATAAAAGCAGTTACAAATTTAAAAGTGAATTTCAGCACTTCATGTTTATTAACTACTCCCTCCGTTCCAAAATGAGTGTCTGAGTTTGATTTGATGCAGAATTTAAGAAAATTTAAAGTTGTGTGTAATGTGGGCCAGTGTCTTTAAATCTTGTGGTCCAAAATAAATCTTGAAATTTAAGAGTTGCCATAAAAGGAAAGAGACACTCATTTTGGGACAAACAAAAAAGGAAAGATAGACACTCATTTGGGATGAAGGCAGTACTTTTAATCAATTAAATAAATGGGCCAGTGGCAGAGCCACCCTTTATCAAGGAGTATCAATTTGATGCCCCTTCGGCAAAAAATTCTATTGTATATATAGGTAAAAAAAAATTCATATTTTGGTATATATATATATATATACACCCCTTAGTGCCACTGCTACAAAAAAAGGGACTGTTAGCATTTTTGAGAAATTTATGGCTCACTTGTTCTACAAAAATTTCATTGCTCACTTTAGAAATGTCCCAGTCAATTTTCTGAGTTTGAGAGTAATTTGATCTAAATTTCATTTCCCATATAGATAGGTAAAATTTGTTTACTTTCATAGTTTCATCTTAGTATTTATTAGTTTGAAATTATTGTTTCTATGTTTCCCAATTTGCAGGCTAAGAACTCATTGCTGTACAGAGCCATACATCATAGCAACTAATAGGCAACTTAGTGCGATGCATCCAATATACAGATTATTACATCCTCACTTCAGATATACAATGGAGATAAATGCTTTGGCTAGAGAAGCTCTTATTAATGCCAATGGAATTATTGAGAGTTCCTTCTTCCCTGGAAAATATGCCATGGAGTTGAGCTCTGTTGCTTATGGTCTTGAATGGAGATTTGACCATCAGGCACTCCCAGCAGACCTTATTAACAGGTAATTCACTAATCTTTTCTTTGGTGTTTTAGTTAAGTTTTATGCACCGATTGAGTAAAAGTTATTTATACAATCAGGTTATTTATAAGATAATTACAAATAAATTTATACAAATTTAATATTAATTGTAACACAATAGAAATGATACTAGTTAAACCACACTAATAGTGTAAAAAGATTTCGATCATTAGTATATTTAACTCAATTTGTATTAAAGTAATATATACTAATAATGTAATGAATAATTTACGGTTTCAGCACAATTTGACATGTTATAACATATTACTTATTATGCTTTTTAAGTTTCCAATCAATGATGTTGAATAAAGTTACCTACAATTACTTTCTAAATGACTTGATTGTGAATATTATTTACACCATCGGCTCATAGAACTTGTACATGGACATGTAAAAGGATTTCTAAAGAAGTTGGAATTAGAAACTTAGGAAAAAGAATATACTACCTACTACTAAAGTTCAATATACTATGTGTGAAAAAGAAAAAAAAAACCTGTACATTATCTGTATACTTAATTCAAATCCTTGTGGAAAAAGTATAAAGAGTGTCAATTTTGTCCTTCAACATGGAGTAACATTTTACTAATTTTGCAAATTTTACAGGGGACTGGCTGTGGAAGATTCAAGTGCACCTTATGGTTTGAAACTAACAATAGAAGATTACCCTTTTGCTAATGATGGTTTAGTACTTTGGGACAACCTTAAACAATGGGTAACAGACTATGTCAACCACTACTATCCAGAAAAAAAACTCATTGAATCTGATAAAGAACTCCAAGCTTGGTGGACAGAGATCAAAACAGTTGGCCATGGTGACAAGAAAGATGAACCATGGTGGCCAGAGCTAAAAACCCCAAATGATTTAATTGGAATTATCACAACAATAACTTGGGTAACTTCTGGCCACCATGCAGCTGTAAACTTTGGCCAATACAGCTATGCAGGTACTCACCTTAGTCTTTTTAGTTCTAGTAATAACTTTTACCTAATTTCGAAAGAATCTAATTTATATATATTGTGATCGCGTAAGGGATCTTACTTTATTAGTGTATTATATATATGTTTTAACAAGTAATTTGTCTTATTGTCGAGACTCGTAATCTTCACTTATTATTATTTACAGTTAGTAATATTTATCTTTAAGTTACTGATAGCAAACTCATTTTAAAAAGAGTTCATGACCGCTGACGACAAATATTTGAACAATCGTATCACTTATAAAAGTTTTTGATTAGTAAATCTCTATACAAACATTCACTAGTAACCTGGTAAAATGGTACCTACTATTTTATGGATGCTCCAAATCTTTTTAAAAGTGGAAGTACATATAGTTACTACTTATTGTTTATGTTGTCATTAATTCTTAGTAGATTGACTCTGCTATTGCATATGTAGGCTACTTTCCAAATAGGCCAACAATTGCTAGAGCAAAAATGCCAACTGAGGATCCAACAGATGAAGAATGGAAGAGTTTCTTGGAAAACCCTCAAGATGTACTATTACAATGTTTTCCCTCACAAATTCAGGCAACAAAAGTTATGGCAACTTTGGATGTCTTATCTAATCATTCTCCAGATGAAGAATACCTTGGCGAAAAAATGGAACCTTACTGGGCTGAAGATCCTGTAATTAACGCGGCGTTTGAAATATTTTCTGGAAGATTGAAAGAGTTTGAAGGGATTATTGATGCTAGAAATGCTGATAGTAATTTGAAGAACAGAAATGGTGCTGGAATTGTGCCTTACGAACTATTGAAACCATTTTCTGGACCGGGGGTTACTGGAAAAGGGGTGCCTTATAGTATTTCCATTTGATCATTTGATGTTTTCTGTTTGTCGAAAGACATGAATTTTGTAATAAGACGCATGTGAAGCAACGATAGAGCAAGCCAAATGTGCTATTTTCTTTTGCAAATGCTCATTGAATCATTATTAGTTCCTACTTGTACTTCTAGCTAGTCCTAATCCCTCCTCTATGCCGTTCTTGCAAAGTGTTTTTTTATGTATCCATGTTTGTGGACTGTTTTAACCTTTTATTTTTCATTTTCATGACGACTGGTTTACACAATCAAGATACGTGGTGCGATGATGAAATCTTTCATCCTTAACTAGAAGCCTTAGATGCAACCCGATCATATGCGGGTTTTAGAGATGAAAAAACTGAAGAAGACATGTTCGGGTTTGTTAGGTTAAATTGCCGCCTAATTAAACTTTGGTTATCATATTTGGCATTTTTCTTCCTTTAAGAAAACTACAATTTTACCTAATTGGCATTTCTTTTTTCTTGTGAGGAAGATAACAAGCTCTGAAGGATTATCCTCAATTCAATAACCCACAATTCGCCCAGGGTCTAACCATATTTGTTTCACTAGTCTACAATACAATCACATATAATAACATGAACTGTAAAGATTAATTCAAAGTCTAAATCGTACTTGGTTACAAAATACTATTCTAATTTCATAGAAGATGCCTTTGTTCTTCTCGGGAATCTTCCACTGAAGTTCTTCAACACATGAAGGAGAGAGTTTTGTTTTAGTGTTTCTTTCAAAGTAGAAGGGGGAAGGATTGATACGATAAGTTTCTTCTAATAGAAACTTGTTTATAGTCCTGAAAGGATACAACCTTTGAGGAAAATCCCAATAGTTATGTCCTTTTCCTTATAATATTAAAATATATATAACTAATTATATATATATTAACATATTTATACGTGGATCGGGGTTGACCCACATGGGTGCCCCGAATTCAATTTTCAAAATCTCCCACTCACACATAGTGGGTCAACTCTCATTCCTATTCTGTAACTTTCATACTTATCGACTAGATCGTGTGACCAGTGCATACTTCGAGAGCTCAGTTGCTATACATCTATTAGGAATATATAGCATCTCGATTAACGAAACCTTGGAGTAGATTGCACTATGCAATACCCTAGATCATTTACCATATTTATATCTCTCATATTGTAATAATTTGAGTTCATCATTATGTTCTTGTCTCAAAGACAAACATAAAGGACGCGTCAATGAGCACAATTAATGTGATAATACCTAATGATCTTCCTCATATCATGATTCTCTCAATCTCAATTTGATTTGCTTTTCTAGAAATGTTCTGCCAGATCGAATCATCCATGATCTCTTGGCAACACCCTAAGATAGCAAACACCAAATTGAATCTCGAGAAATTGGTCAAAGTCATGAGGGTACAAAGAAAGAAAATTATTTATAATTTTCAGGGCTTCACATGATAAGCAAGTAGAGATTAAACTTGTATCGCCCATAAATCACTTTATGCATACGTGGTATAAATCACGTATCACAGTATTGACTCCTTTCCCGTAGAGCGTATGTCTTTCATAAATTAGATACAGTGCAAATGATAGTTCAAACAACTCATATCTAACTTTGAGTTCACAAATCTACTAATACATTTTTTCCTTCAGAACTCACATCTGGTATTAAGACAGACTCACATTTAATCAAATATGATTAACAAAAAAAATAAGCGACATTCTTATAATAAACTTCAAGCTCTCTATTATTATCACCTCGGATAATAATAAGTTATAATTGTCTCATCTCTATTAGTCACCTAGACAATAGAGGCGATTGTCTGTGTGAATAGGCCAATCCTTTTGTCTGTCCGACATACTTCTTACACTTGTACTCTATGTAATAAACATAAGTATCATTTTATGTATATAAACCAATAACAATCAATTTAGGCTTCAACTACATTAATTCTAATAATGTAGTTTTATGTGAACATGCTTGGGAAAAATTCAAGTACAAATACATCTACGTCTACGCAAACTCAATGCCTTCACATATCATTCATAAGCACCGAATGCTATGAGTTTCATTATCGGATCTACTATCATATAATGCATAGAGATGTATTTTATGTTCACTTTCCACTGTACAACTATGTTTCAAACGAAATTATACTTTATATGAATATGTTGTCTTCCAATGATACTTGGGACCTTTTTGTGTAAGCTATTAAGACTTGACTATCACACTTGATTGTCACTAAATCAATAGCACTATCAAACACACCCAAATTTATCATAAAGACAACCAAATAGCTTCTTGTACAATTGCTGAAAACACTACAAATTAAGCTTTCTTTATAAATAAGGCTGATGATTGTTTTTTGCTACACAAATAATATACACATTGATAATGTTTAGTAAGGACATACTCAAGATTTAAATTTTCTCTCATCTAAATCTCCTTCTCAATCATCATAAGTATAGCCTTTGAGTTGTGGATTATTGCCTTTACTTTATAAGGATAATCACATGTGTGTTATAATCTAAGCACCTCCTAAGGACACTAGAAGGGGGGGGGGGGTTGAATAGTGTCTACCGATTTTTCTTTACAAGAACCTGATTCTCCTGAGTCAAGAACAAGGTTCTTGACTTAACAGTTTGCACTTTGACACCACAATACATACAATCAAAAGGCACAAGGAACACAATATTTTTACGTGGAAAACTCCTTGCTCAAGGGAGAAAAACCATGACCCACACTCTTGGAAATTTAAAACCATTCATCCAGGGCGTGACAACCGCACAGCCCTATTAAGTACACAACAGTAAAAAGATTGTCTTAAAATCACAAATCAAGGAAGGACATGGAGAGATCAGAGAGAGTATTTATCAAGGACATGGAGGAAGAAAGGTAGGACTCAAGGCTTCAAGTTGAAGTGCTTGAAAAGTGCCTCAAGGTTCTTCATATTCTTGGCCCTTTCCATTACCAGCTCGGCCTCATACTTGTGACACTCAATTTTCAAGTAATCAATTTCTTGATCTTTCAACTCCAGCTTCCTCTGCAGCTCAGCATTCTCTGTATTTACTTCAAGAACATGATGCTCTAGTTCTTTTACTGCTGCAATAGCTTCCTCTGGTCCATAGTCCTCACTTTCTTCATACTGCTCCTGCTTAACCTGCACTGGTTTCTTGGAAGCTCTATTCTCTTTGAAGAAATCACAATTTTTCAGCACATTCAACCCAAACATTTGATGAATGGTGGGATTTTTTCCTGCTTCCAAAGGAACCCCAAAGTGCTCAAGAACCTACTGTAGAATGTAGGAATGCATCAAGGAGTGTGGCTTCTGATTAGTATCTGCAATCCTTTTTATGTGTCTGATTATCAGACCAGGTAGATTAATTCTCACTTCTCTGTCCAGCAGGTCCATGTAGGTCAAGCCAAGGGCACTGGCCTCACTATTCCTTTCTCCCATTGGCAGAAGAAGCCTATGGACAAACTCAAAAAGCAACTGATGAGCCGACTCCAATTTCTTCTTGTCAACTTTCCTTTCCTTCCTGAGTTTGGTTTTCGCTGAGAACTTTTTCACAACACTCAGAGGAGTCACTCCATCAGTTCTTTTTGGCCATTTCAACTTAATGTACCTGCAAGAACCCTCAGCATGGACATCAAGTATCACTCCCAACTCTGACCTTCCAAATTCAATTTCTATTCCCTTCACGACAGAAAACACTCTTCTGGCAGCAACTCTGCAATTTGTATAGAGCTCCCTGATTTCATCATAATACAACAGTCTGTCTTTCTTGGCAAAGAGATCCAACCAGCCTTGATCCTCTACCTTCCTGAGTAGAGGTTTCATGTTGTGCTCCTGCAGATCACCCAGGATACTCCCAGCTAATACCCAGTATCTTGCAAAGAAGGCTGTTAAGTCAACCTCCTCTTCAGAGCCCTTTCTCTTCTTCTTGCTTTCCAGCTCACTGCCTGTACCTGAGTCACTGGATTCACAAAGCTTCCAGCTTCATCACTTTCTTTTTTGGCCTCAACAACCTTTTTCTCATTCTTCTTTTCATCCTGTTTTTCAGCCTTCACATTCTTGACTGTCTTTTCTAGCTTCCCTACTTTCTCTAACTGTTGCTTCAAAGAAGACCTAGTTCTACCCTTCTTGGTGCTGGCTGAGCAGCAGTTTGTCATCACTCTCAGTCCTCTCCTTTTGTGAGTTCTCACTACTTTCATCCACAAGTCTGCTCTTTGGCACAGATTTTCCCCCTTTCAACAATCTCCTTCTCTTATCAACTTCAACTTTTATCCCACTTACAAACACCACTTCCTCTTCTTCACCCTCTAACAACAACTTCTCATCTTCCTCCCCAAATTTTCTTTTTGCAATCTTTCTTTCCTTTTCCTCAACTTTCTCTACAACTTTCTCACTTTCACCATTTTCCTCTTGAATTTTCTCATCCTCTTCTTCACTAGAATCTGTCCAATGCAGTTCTGCATCCTCAGCCACAATAGGATCTGAGCAAGAACCAGGTTCTTTAGTCAAATTCTTTGCAGCTTCAACAGAACTTGATCCTCCAACAATTGGACCAGCTAACACAGACATCCTCTGAACTCTTTCAACAAAACAGCCTCCGAACTAGGTTCGTTGACATGCTCCTTTTGGGATTCAGCAGAATCCTCTTCTCTCAATCTTTCCACCACGTTTTCAACTACATTACTAAGGGAACATGAAAACTAGACTTAGGCATAGTCTCCTCCTGAACAACATTCAAGTTCTCGTCAACTACATTCACCTTATCAGACATTCTACTAGGTTCTATCTTTTCTACGATTTCATCTAGTCCTTTAACCAATGTTTCAGTAGTCAATTTTCCAGGACTTTTTACAGACTCTAAAGCAGTAGAATCAGATAGAGCAGAGTCATGTTTTACCTCAACCAATTTTTCAGAGGAGACTGGTTCTGCCGGCGTAGGAGACGAGGATCTGACAACCGTCTTCTTGACCCCTTTCTTTCCTGTCCTTTTGAGGAATTTTACCCTAGCTTTGACAATTCTCTCCGCGAGAGTAGAGGGAGGGGGTTTTGGTGTAGATTTCTTGGATGTTTGGGTCTGTGAGGTTTTAGTAGGAGAAGCAGAAGAGGACTGTGCTTGAGACATGGCGAATTTTTTTGGTTAGGGTTTCCGGAAGAGAATGAAGGCAATTTTTGATTTTAGAGAGAGAAAGAGAACGGTGTAGGAAGGATTTGCAATTTGTGTAATGGGAAGAAGTAATGGGATCAGGAGTTTTCTTATGGAAAAAGATGCTAATAATGACTAAAAACAAAAAGCAGTTTTTTGAAGTTTTGAAAACCGGGAAAAGGTACTGATTTGACGGTTACATAGACTTACCCAAATAAGGTCTTTTTAAATGAGTTTGTCCGGTAAAGTCTAGTAGAAGTCAAACTACAAAGGAATTATTCCTATAATCAAGGACGGTTACAAGAACATGGGAAGCCTTCCTTGACACACGTATAATTGACAATCAATTTCAGTTATGATACTTAACATAAATAGCTGTGTAGTTGTAACTGGACATGGTTCCTCATGCTTGCCTTGGTTCCTTCCACGTACCCTATAGGTTCTTTCATGGGAACACATTAGCCCAACCTGGTGCTACTCAGCTCAACAAGTATACTTAGTAACGTACAAAATTTAGACTGGACAATAACAACAATAGTCACAAACAGGTTGCTGAACACTTAACTAACCAATAATTGGGGAACAAATACTGAGTCATCCGTGTATTTTGGTCATCCCTAACTCCAACCTGTTCCTCTCAAACTGAAGGGTTCAGTGCTTTGGTAAAGATGTCAGCAATCTGCTCTTCAGTCCTGCACGAATTCATAGTAATCAGACCCTTTTCTACATTATCTCTAAGAAAATGGTGTCTAATATCAATGTGTTTTGTTCTTTTGTGTTGGACTGGGTTCTTGGCAATGTTCACTGCACTTTTGTTATCACAGAAAATGGGCACAACTCCATATTTAATTCCAAAGTCCTCCAATTGCTGTTTGATCCATAGCAATTGTGAGCAGCAAGATGCAGCTGCTACATACTCAGCTTCATCAGTAGATAAGGCAACTGAGTTCTGCTTCTTTGTTGCCCAAGAAACTAAGCAGGGACCAAGAAAATGTGCCATTCCTGAAGTGCTCTTCCTGTCCACCAAGTGACCTGCATAATCTGCATCAGCAAAACCAATTAGTTCAAAAGTACCTCCCCTTGGGTACTATAGACATAGATTTTGAGTTCCTTTCAAGTATCTCAAGATCCTCTTCAAAGCTGTCAAGTGTGATTCCTTAGGCTTGGACTGAAATCTAGCACACAGTCCCACACTGTATATAATATCAGGTCGATTGGCTGTGAGATAGAGGAGTGAACATATAATTCCTTTATATTTTGTCTCATTTGTAGAAGGACCTATAGTTCATCCATATCCAGCTTGGTTCCAGGAGCAATATGAGTAGTCATTTCTTTTGCTCCTTCCATGTCAAATTTCTTCAGAAGTTCCTTGACATATTTTTTTTGATGAATCATGGTTCCTTCAGGCGTCTATTTTATCTGCAATCCCAGGAAGAAATTGAGTTCTCCCATCATGCTCATTTCAAATTCACTGCCCATCAACTCAGCAAATCCCTTGCATAGCTCCTCATCAGTGGCTCTAAAAATGATATCATCAACATTTACCTGAACCACCAGTAGATCCTTTCCTTTCTTCTTTAAGAATAATGTGTTATCAATCTTCCCTCTTGTAAAACCATTCTTCAGTAAGAACCCTGATAGTCTTTCATACCAGGCTCTTGGAGCTTGCTTCAATCCATAGAATGTCTTATCAAGTTTGTAAACGTGATCAGGAAATTCACTGTTCACGAAACCTGGTAGCTGTATTACATAGACTTCTTCATTTAGATAACCATTCAAGAAGGCACTCTTCACGTCCATCTGATACAGTGTAAACTTCATGTATGTAGCAAAGGCAATCAACATTATAATGGCTTCCATCCTTGCTACTGGTACAGTGTAAACTCCATGTATGTAGCAAAGGCAATCAACATTCTAATGGCTTCCATCCTTTCTACTGGTGCAAACGTTTCATCATAGTCAATTCCTTCTTCCTGACTGTATCCTTGGACGACTAATCTAGCCTTGTTTCTTGTTACTATACCATGCTCATCCAGTTTGTTTCTAAAACACCCACTTTGTTCCAATTATAGATCTGTCCTTCAGCTTAGGAACCAGGTGCCACACCTTGCTTCTTTCAAACTGATGTAATTCATCCTGCATGGCTAGAACCCAATCTGGATCCTCTAAGGCTTCTTTTACATTCTTTGGTTCCAGAGATGATATGAAAGCAAAGAATGCACAAAAGTTCTTCAAAGCCGATCTGGTCATAATTCCAGTATCCAATTCAGATAATACATTCTCCGAGGGATGAGAGTTTTGGTGCTTCCATGGCCTGGGTTGGATATGACGAGAAGAACCTTCAGCATCACTTTGGGTAGGTTCTTCCTAATTTGTAGAATCATCAACTTCATCTAATGTTCCCCCTGTCACATTGACTCCTTGTTATCGTGAAGTTGAATCCTCACATGAGTCCTCCTTCTCTTCTGGATCTTCAGAGAGAGCTGCCTCATCTTCTCGAGTAAGGCCAATAGCTTGATCATCTGCTTCATTTTCATCAATTGCCTTATCAGATTCATCAAATACCACGTGCATACTTTCCTCCACTGTGTGTGTTCTTTTATTAAACACTTTGTATGCTTTGCTTTGAGTCGAATAACAAAGGAATATTGCCTCATCACTTCTTGCATCAAATTTTTCCAATGGTTCTTTGCTGTTGTTGTGGAAAAAATATTTAGAACCAAAGGGTCTCAGATGTGCAATATTTGGTTTCCTTCCTCTGAGAAGCTCATATGGGGTCTTGTCAAGAATAGCTCTTATAGAGCATCTGTTCAACAAATAGCATGCAATGTTTATTGCTTCAGCCCAGAAGTTTCTTGCAAGACCACTTGACAGCAACATAGTCCTTGCCATGTCCTCCAGAGACCTGTTCTTCCTTTCAACTACTCCATTCTGTTGTGGAGTTCTTGGTGCAGAGAAATTATGGTCAATGTTGTATTTTGCACAACAATCATAAAATTTTGAGTTTTCAAACTCTGTTCCATGATCAGATCTAATACTGACAAGTTCCAGGCTCAACCTTTTCTGCACAACACCAGCCCAGTCTTTGAAGCTATCAAAGGCTTCATCTTTGGATGCCAAGAACAGGGTCCATGTATACCTAGAGTAGTCATCAACGATTACGAACATGAACCTCTTTCCTCCTCTGCTCCTGACTCTCATAGGTCCACATAGATCCATATGTATCAATTCCAGTGGTTTTGATGTGCTCGCCACCTTCTTTGATTTAAAGGATGATCTCACATGTTTCCCTCTAACACAAGCGTCACACATTTTTATGTTTTCAAATTTCTTGCTATGTAGTCCACGAACCAGCTCCTTTGATACTAGCTTGTTGAGTTGTGAGAGACTAGCATGATCCATTCTTTTGTGCCATAACTGAGAATCACTTTCTTGCACATTCAGGCATGTTAAGTTGTTTCCAGGAAGTGATTTCAGTGATGCTTTGTACACATTGTTCACCCTTTTTCCTTCCATAACAATTTCTCCACTCTGTAGGTTCTTCACAATACACCTTACAGAAGAGAAACTCACTTCATTCCCTCTATCACACAGTAGAGAGATACTCAGCAAGTTGTGTCTGAGACCATCAATACGGTATATGTTTTCAATTGCATGATCCAGAGTTCTCCCATCTTTTTTAATTCCTACAATCTTACCACTTTTTCCTCCTCCGAAGGCTACACTGACTCCTTGAAATGCTGCGAGTCAGAGAAAGTTTTTTCTATCTCCCGTCATGTGCCTTGAACATCCGCTATCAAGAATCCAGCTTGGGTTGTTCTCCCTCACTCCAGTCTCTGCTGAATGAGCAGCTTCTTCTCCATCAGTTGCCATAAGAGCTGAGTCCTTCTTTTGGTCATCTTCTGTGTACATTTCATTCAGCTTTTCCCACACTTCTTTGGCAGACATGTATTCAAGTATCCTTGCTAGCACATCCGTAGTCAGCCTTTTCCTCAAGTACAATTCAGCTTTGGAATTTACCTATAACCAGTCTAGATCTTGAGGATCTAGCTCTTCTACCAGCTTTGTAACTAGAACCCCATTTGTTGCTCTCTTTACAGGAACATGAGGTCCTCTTTTCACAATCAACCAGAAACTGTAATCCATTGCTTGAAGGAATTTTTTCATCTGTTTCTTCCAACACTTGTAGCTTTTCACGTTAAACACATGTGGCTTTGAGGGATATCTTCCTCCTCTGAACTCCCGAGGATCTTCCTCGTCTGAAATCACATCCGACAACCGCATCAGTGCTAGTGGAGATTCATCTCCAGATTCCTTTTCATGATCAGATTCACTGTCAGTAGGTCCCCATGTAGCGTAGAAAGCTTCATTTCTCTTTCTTCTTTCTCCTTTGAAGTTTGGAGGTTTTCTCACCTTCTTCTTATCTTTTTCATTCTCCTTTGACGCCTCCTTTTCCTTCTCCTTTGTTGCTCTATTTTTCAACCATTCTACTTCCCACATTGGACAATCCACGACGGTATGGTCCTTCTTGAAGCACTTGAAGCATCCTGAATAATCAGGACTGTCAACTATGTTCTTTCTTCCAGAACTCTACTTGTTATTTCTTTTGAAACTTTTGAACTTTCCTAAGTTAAGCTTCTGTCTCAAAGCACTAACCATTGCTGCTTCAACTGATTGCAAATCAACATAATCCTCAGTTTCATCAGTTGCTTCGAGTGCGAGGGTCTTGTCCTTCTTGAGAGCTGGTTTAGTTTTTGAATCTTTCATCATCTCATGTGTTTTCAAACTTCCAACCAGTTCTTCAAGTTTGATGGATCTGAGAGGTTTGGACTCAATGATAGCATTCATCTTGGGTTCCCAAGCCTCAGGTAACACATTTAGAACCTTATCCACCATCTCTACTTCAGGCAACTCCATATCCAGGGATCTCATCTCATTAGTGATAATGGTTAACCTGGTCATCATATCCTGGATTAATTCCTTCTTTCCCATAAAGAACAACTCAAATTGTCTTCTCAGCATTCTTCTCTTTGAGTCCTTCACTTCAGTGGTTCCTTCATGTGCAACTTGCAGGGCATCCCAGATTTCCTTAGCAGTCTTATAAGATGATACTCTATTAAACTCCTCAGGTCCAAGACCACAAATTACCAGACGTTTGGCTTTGTGGTTCTTTTCAATCATCTTATAGTCTGCCTCATTGAACTCCTCTTTTGATTTAGGCTCTTGTCGAGCAGCAACTCCTTTTACAACTATTTTGGTAGGGATTAAATTCCCTTCAGATACTATAAGCTAGAGTTGGTAATCTTCAGCATAAATGTAGTTCTCCATTCTGTTCTTCCACCAGGCATAGTACTGCCCATTGAACTGTGGGGGCCTTAGAACTGAATGTCCTTCAGTGATGGTAGGTGGTGCACTCATGATTCTGATCCTTCTCAAGGTGTTAACCTAGCACGAGAAGACCTGCTCTAATACCGCTTGTTATAATCTAAGCACATCCTAAGGACACTAGAAGGGGGGTTGAATAGTTTCTACCGATTTTTCTTTACGAGAACCTGATTCTCCTGAGTCAAGAACCTTGTTCTTGACTTAACAATTTGCACTTTGACACCACAACACACACAATCAAAAGGCACAAGGAACACGATGTTTTTATGTGGAAAACTCCTTGCTCAAGGGAGAAAAACCACGACCTGCACTCTGGGATTTTCGAACCAATCCACTAACACAAAAGAGTAAGTTTCTGATTACAAGACTCTGTAACTAAGGGGCTACACTCTAGACTCTAATCACTCAACAAAGCTAACCGCTAGCTTTACAAAGTAATCTCTCAAAAGTTCACCTAGCACAATTTGCTTCTATGATGAGCAGTTAGGTAATAACAATGATAGCATAAAACAAGACAACTTACCAACCAAGAACCTAGAAAGAATATCTAGACTCTATCTACTTTAGCTCCACCAGTTGTCTTCTTCAGTTATCTCACGTTGAAAGTTGCTGAATCGCCTATGTATGCTCTCAACTCTTTTTTTTCTGTGAATAACTGATTTGCGGCTGCATACTACTTGTATTTATATAGAGATCAGAACCCTAGTTGAGTTCCACAAGGAAACCTTGTAATATGGCAAGACAAGATTTCCTGTGACTCTTTCCTTGTTTAAGTCCAACTCGTATTCATACTTCGAAGACACGGCCTGGGCACCGCCTCTTTTAGTCTAACTAGGATGCATATTCGTTCACGCGCCATTACTCCTAGTTCCGCAGGGATTTGCAACCCTCAATCTTTTCGATCAGTCGTGCCCTTTTATACAAGGACCAGGTTCTCCTCCAGAACTACTGGGTCCTTCTCGTTTGTCATTCTTCAAAATATTTCCTCAACAATGTGCCTTTGAGATACCTCAGTATCCTTTAACTGCTTTCCAGTATTCCTTTTCACATCATATTCTTATGGATTCACGAGGACACATCCTCCTACTAGAAACTTCACCTTTAGAAATAGGAGTATTAGTGGGTTTGCACTATTGCATATTAAATCGTTCAAAAAAATTCTTAATATAAGATTTTTCTGAAAGAGACAACAATCCCTTCGAACGATCTCTTGAAATTTGAACTTCAAGAATTTACCCATATTTTCTCTACATTAAGTCTTTCGCGGATTTTGAGAACCCCTTTGTTCTCAACAATGCTATGACCCATTAGTAGATCAACCAATTCCAACTCTTGGTTTGGATTCACTAACTCCATTTCATGTTTCATTACTCTAGATACTTATCCTTAGCAGGGTATTTAAGAGCCTCATTTTATCTTTTCTTGCTCTTATTCACCTTGTGGAGTAATTATATATGCTTCCCCTTCGATCTCCAATCGACGATGGGGAATATGTAGACGAATCATTCGCCCAGGTTGAGATTGATAAAATTGATTTATCAATTGATAGTTACTCCCACTGGGACAAGCAATACTAAGTGAATTATTTTAGTCATCTTGGTGCTATACGGAACAGATCCATTATCACCAAAGTGACTCTTACTCGAATTCATTTGACTGTCATTAGCAGAAGCAAATTGATCCACAGTTTCATGAAGAGACAAGCCATAACCTATCTCACCCTACATAGGAAAAACATTCGTTAGGAATGTAACATCGTGATTCAATTTCAGTTACTTTCCTATTGTTGTCTTGTTCGCTTATGAACATATAAATCATGGACCGAAATAGTATCATAAATCGATACATGTCCTTCCCCTTGGAACTAGTTTTCCAAGTGAAAAATAATTATGTACAAAACAGCAAAAACTCAATAGTAGAAAAT
This sequence comes from Petunia secreta, assembly GCA_029990175.1. NCBI lineage: Eukaryota > Viridiplantae > Streptophyta > Magnoliopsida > Solanales > Solanaceae > Petunia > Petunia secreta. The sequence goes on from JARKIP010000010.1 coordinate 18,200,161, forward strand.
AATTGAAGTTTCATCCATCCATAACTTATATGGAATATAAGTAACTGACTTAGAACAATTTCATAATTTGGATCATATATGTCATAGTGTCTCAAGAGCAATGGAATGTAATGTCACTTCAAAGAGATGTCACAGATATATCTAGAGTCTCAAGAGCCTCTTGGTCTTTTAGGACATACTGGATTTTATTGTCAACGTTAACTTTACACTTTTGTTAAAAGTTCGGGATAATATTCTCGTAGCAGTTGCCATATTGATATAAATTAAGTATAAACTATTTGAAACAACTATGTACTTTCTTAGAGGCTAAAATTCATATACATATCAATCCTTAAAATAATTTAACTATGTCAATATTTATGTCACATTAGATTTGGAATCAAAAGTTCAATATATTCCCAATCATCATCCAAATTCTAATATTACATAAATATAACATAATCAATTACTTAAGGAATATGATTCTTAAATTACTTCAATTCAAGACCAACTAATTATAAATTCTATAACAAATATAGAAATATTTAGCAAGAACAATATCATGTAGCATTAAAATTAAAATTCATACAAGTACAAATACTTATACGAGCTAGTAATATGTCACATAGACAACATAACTTTAAGCTCAGCTAGTCATAGATCTTCTGTTAACACATACAGAAAATTTAATATTATTTCCATCTAGATGTGTTAACAAATTAACAAACTAAGGAAATGGATGAAACAAAATTTTGTCTCCAAGGCCATGCTACGGACTAGGGAGAAATGCACAGGGCACAAACTTGAAAGAACAGAGCTAGGAATACAAATCGAACGTGAGCTTTAATGCTACCAAATGATTTTGATATATCAGCATTCTATTTACACTTTCTTTCTTATAGGGTTTCATAATTTTTCTTACTGCATCTCTACAACTCTTTATCTCCATAAAAATTCCTTCTTAAAAATAAATAAAGAGAAGTAATAGGCAAGTCATGCATGGGACTTTTAAGACTCGATGTAAGTTCTTGCAACTTTGGTTCTTTCACACGGGCAACACAACTCCATAAGAATAGGAGACATTAACTGGATTACCAAAAGAAAAAAGATGGTCTTGAAATCATGACTTTTTTAAGGCTAAGTTTATTCTACAACATAGCCAAAACCAACAATAGCAAGAAAGGACACATCATTTACAAAGAACCTATTCTGACAAAATATTGTGTAAATGGTTCTCAAAAGTCAAAAACCTTTACTTAAAAAGTTTCATCCGCTACAAGTCTGGGACACACCTATATGGCAATGTCCGCCTAGCAAATAAGTTCCCTCTCTAATATGTGTAGTGTGTTGTAGCAATCCACACTTGGCTACCATAACCATTACACATTATTTAAGAGAACTAAAAAAAAAAGGTCCTTGGACACTTTCAGCAGCAGCAACTTATGGCTCGCTTGCTCCACAATTTCATCACACTTCCAATTTTTTTTTTCCCGGTAGCCAAACTAGGCAGTACTATGCCTCTTAAGGATTTTCATGACTACCAAACTTTGAAGGATACACTTAGAAATACTAGAAACTAATTCTAAAAATTTCCAAGATGTGGACATTAGAATTCTCACATATTTATCTTTAAATCCAAGTGATGCGGACTGTTATCACGTATGAACTTTTTTTTTCTCACATGAAAATTTATAATATGTACTCTTATGCTCTCGGATGGAATTCCTTTCCTATTTATATCATGAAAGCCAACTAAAGCAATCAATTAATGATTTCATTTTAGAGCAAACATTGTAATTGAAACAATTTTGAAGTTCCTTCCAAAAAAAAGAGTACATATTCTTTGGTGTAAATTTGTTCCAAGACCTTACTAAAACCTTTTGGAATAGAAACTAGTACAATATTCATGGTGAAATTGCACACTTTGATTTCTATAAATTTGGTGTTGGAATGAATAACAAGGATATACAATTTGGGTACATATGAGACCCAAGTGTATCCTGTTGTGTGTCCGTTATGGATTCTCAAAGCCTAGAGACTTTATGACACTGTATCATTATCTCAAGAACAATTCTTGAGTAAAAAAATTGGAACTGAAAAAGAAAAATTCATCCCTTTCCCATTTAATTGCATTCTTTCTGAAAAGCTTTATGAAATATTGCCTTATAGCCCTTAGGCGTAAAACCAATATCCCGTAAAAGAAATTCTCATTTTTTTCTTAACAAAGAATCTCAAGGATCCCATAATTTATCACGTAGAAGAAGGATTCACTCAACCATCACTTTACGTGGCCTCTTTTTTATTAGAACGAACCAGATTCGTTATGAACGGCTGACATTCGTTGCTCCCCCATCTATTTGGGTGAAGGAGGAAGGATTGATAGGTTAAGTTTCTTATAATAGAAACTTATTTATAGTCCTGAAAGAATACAACCTTTCAGGAAAATCTCAATAGTCATGTCCTTTTCCTTATAATATTATAATATATATAACTAATTATATATATTAACATATTTGGACGTGGATCGGAGTTGACCCACATGGGTGCCTCGAATTCAATTTCCAACAAGCTCCTATTAATTGAGGCTTTTTTTTTCTTCCAAGTTGGAAGCATGCATTTGCTATGAGGTTATTTTCTTACATCATTCATGAAATAATACAGATGTGCATTATCATAAAAGAATCTTTTTTTCTTAATTGAGCAGTTTTTGTTCCTAAGGAAGATCGAATCACTTTTAATTAGGGGCATCCAACTAGTTCTTTTTTCTATTAACAACGCAAGTAGAAGCGTATCTAAGATTTCAAGAGCATGAGTTCACCATTATCAGGGACAAAACTACGGTGTCCTATGAGTGATCCATAACTAACTTTCGTCAAAAAATTATACTACATATATATGTCAAGTTTCACTTTATACGATGATATAGTAAGTTTTGAACATCGATACACAACCAATAATGCTAATCTAGTGATCAACAATGTTTAAAATTTGTTCATTGTTACAACTTTGAATCTCCCACGCGACAATTTCTATTTTTTGGAGCAAAAATGCAAACAAGTTGGGTAGCAATGTAGTAAAGAACGGAAAATAATATAATTTTGTGAGAATTGATCCCTGCTCATAAGTTTAAATGAACCAATATCTGACCAAAAGAGTAATTCAAACTCTTAAAGTATGGGTCCATAAAATTATATACGAGATATTTCGAGAAATCTATACATAATATACCTAGTTTTATAAAATGAGCATAGATTCACGTGAACCACAACTAAGCCAACATAATCGCCCCTGAATGTTAGTTGATATTAACATAATTTTAAATCTTAGATTTAGTAAGGTTTGAAATCGTTGTGCATCTTCAACCAAAGGTTCACTGTCATTTACAACATGATCAATGGTTTTATTGCACGCTTAGATAATAACCCTGATAGATTTGTTTCATCGTTATTATAGAGAGTTGAATTTTTCTTCGCATGTACAAGAGAATAATCTTGTTTATGCCTAAAATTTGCACTATAAGTTGTACAGATAAGTTTAAGGTCAGATGAAATAATGTAAATATCGAAAAATAATGAAATAAAGCGAGAAAGTATGAGTTTTGTATTCCTTGAGTAAGAGAGAATTCTAGTCGAGTTCTGATGATCAGTTACAACTTACAAGAGGGAAGGCTATTTATAAGCTTAGGTTTACCCAATCGTAATTATGGTAAAATAATAACTTTATATGCTTTGGACCAGTTACAAGAATCAGTTATACGAGGTAAAACCTAGCTAGAAGACTAATACTTATTAGGCGGCTAGATATGTGCTCTTATGTCTAGGCATGTGCCTTTTGAGTGGTCGTGCCTGATGGGGCAGACATATATCCTAAGCACCCATTATCTTACAAAATAAATATAACCTTCGCCAGCTGATCTCGTAATCCCGTAATTATCGGTGGCGTATTTTCACCCACAATTCTATTCTCATATTTAACAGACTAAATTAAGAATATAATGTCAAACATCTACAATTATGATTGACCCCATATTGATTAACAGCATCTCTTTTTACGTACCTATTAGTCAAATTTAATTACCTAATCTAATTGTCGTTCCATAAAATCAAGTTGATATGTCCATATTTAGTATATATGGTGTATAACTTTAAACAATCCATATATATATGAATTGGTATTTGCTAATACAATGCTTGGTTGCCATTTCAATTGTGGTATAACTAATCATGGTATAACTTAATACATCAATTGGTGTATTAAATTATTGTAGTACCAACATGGAATAATTTATCCATGTATAACTTATAGTACATGGATAAAGTATGAAAGAAAAAAACTACCATTGTCTATTTCCTAGAAACTAATGAAAGTTAAATATCCAAGGGTATAATTGTAAATTCATTGATTTAAAACTTAAAAATAAACACATATTTTAAATAATTATATCCTACATCCAATTTTTAATACAATGAACCAAACACCAAACAAAAATTAATCCCAGTATGATAATTTATGTATTATTAATTTCCGTATTACTAATTCATGCATTATAATCCATATATAACTTGTCTTCCTGCCAAACGACTCCAAGTGATCTCTAACCCCAGTGTTTTCACTCATTTTATTACACTTTCTCCCGGTTCTTGCTACTCCATGTTTGAGATTAATTTTTTTAAGAAATCTGTACAAATAGACTTCATACAGAAATAGGAAAACTGCAGGATTTTCTCCATCCTCTTCTATTTCCTTTAAATTTTTTTCTACACGTTGATTTTCCTATCCTGTTGTCAATTTTTTTTTTCAAAGTCGCTCTTGATTCTCTACAATCTTGGTTATTCAAGATATACAATTTTTTATTCTAATTCAGATTCCTAAGCTATATGTTTGAATGGCCGGTTTACACTACTGAGGTATAATTTTATTTTCTTTCTTTTGATTGCCACAAAATTGGATGACCTACCTTTTAGCTTATTTAAGTAACGTGATATGATAACACCACTTTAGAAATTCTTTTTGATTTATCAATCTATTCAAAGGACTCCTCCTATACATTATTTGTTTCATTTTTTTTATTGAATCGTCATTGCTAGAATGAATTTTCCCTCTTGCCTGTTCAGCTTCAAAGTTGAGCTTTAAAATCAACAGGAGAAATTCCTGGACCATTCTCCTAAGTTTTCCTATAAATACTTTGTTCTCAAGCTTTAAATACCTTATTCTCACATCTTATGGCTTAACCACTTATATTCTCTATACTTCTTGTATCATTAAAACACTAATTCATTATTCTTTATTCTTTTCTCTACCATAGGACACATTAAATTAAAGACTTGTCATGGGGTTCTTATTGAATAAAATTATTTATTTATTGAAAATCGAAAGATAATCAGTATTTAAATTATTTCTCCCCTTGAACTTGTCCCTTAATTGTTAGAGTATTCTTGCATTTTTATAGTTAGTACTTAATGTAACCAGTTGTGATCACGAATGGTCCATGTCTACTGATTATGTATATCATTTTATGCTATAATGGTTTTCTTGTTTTTTAAGTGTGCTTTATATCATACCTTGATTACCATTAGAACCAACCATGTTTGCATGCTTGATTAAGCTTATCCATTTGTTTAGATATTTGGGATACTGTGATGTTGTTTTCCTTTTTCTTTTGGTGCTATATGTTAACGTTACAGGTGCAGCAGCACATAAGCTTGTATTAGGTGAAAAATCAATGAGGATTAAGAAATAAGGCACGAGCTCGGTAAGTTGAAGCTTTTATTCACGAGCTCTCCAAGGCTCGCCTAGCTCCCAAAGTCAGTTTCCTGGAGCACAAAGTAAATGATGGCCACAAGCTGGCTCACGAGACAATTCGAAGACAACCATCACAAAGGCAAGAGATTTACCCACGAGGCGAGGGATCCACCCCTCGTAAAAGATTTTGCTCCACGACAAACGAGCTCTCACTTTTGTAACTTTCGATCGTTGCCCACGACTTAAATGGGGAGATGATGGGTAGACCACGAGTAAACGTGGAGTAATAACCATTAAGTGCGTTAAATATTGTCCTCACCCTTGTTAGCTATAAATAGCCATGTAAAGATTATGTAATTCATTGAGAAATATATCAAATACACTTATATTTTACTTCCATTCTCTTGTCTCGTTGTCCTTGTTCAATTTCTTGTCTTTTTTTATGGCTCTGATACAAATAATTGCTGGTTGAATTACTCTAATCATATTTAGACCAACACAAATTGGCGTCGTCTGTGGGTAACTACCAATAAAGTTTGTTCTAATGTTGCGCTCTTGTAATACGATTACGATGATTGTGGCACAATTTCTTAAGAGGACGGTGAGCGTTATAATGGGCAGATCAGAGATGAATGGTGTTAACCTCGCTTCCACAAAAAAAATCGCCAAATTATCAGTCAACATTGAAAGGAGGGCCCGAACTGATGGGGCGGAGAATGAAATAACCTTCGACGAGGATGACTACGAGGGGATGATCTTTCCCCATCACGACGCTCTAATAATCACATTAAGAATCAACGATTGTGATGTCAAACGAGTCTTGGTCGATCCTGGCAGCTAGATAAATATCATCAATTATGGAACTATTAAGAAATGTGGTTGGAGGACCTCATCGTCCCAAAATCAATTATATTTATGGGATTTAACAACTCCACAGAACAAATGCTAGGGGAAATCACCCTCGCCACAATTACTGAAGGAGTTTGTAAGAAGATTATTTTTCAGGTAATGACCGAAGACATGGCTTACAGTGTGATCCTTAGCAGGCCATGGATTCATGAAATGAAAGTTGTTTCATCTACTTTGCACCAAGTTGTTAAATTCCCAACTCCATTGGGAGTTTGAGCCATACAAGGTGAACAGCAAATAGCACGGGCATGCTATTCAATTGCTGCAAAAAAAAGGATCGCCTCGGAAGGTTCATCCGTATTGCAGTTAACCGACTCGGGGTCCAATAAGGAGGAGACCTCGGCTCTTGAAATTGCTCCTCAAAAAGAAATAGAAAAGGATCTGGTGTTCATACAAGAACCTCGGAAGCAAAAAGCCGAGGACTCTACCATCGAAGAATTGGAATCTTTTGCTCTACCAGAGGAATTTCCAGAAAAGGAGGTGTTCGTGGGGTCGGAGTTGGATGTCGAGTCAAAGAAAGCTCTCATTGAGCTGCTGAAAGCCAATGACGACTGCTTTGCTTGGTCTCACGCGGACATGGTTGGGATTGACCCCGAATGAATGACGCATAACTTGAATGTGGATCCCAACTATCCCCCGATGAAGCAAAAGAAAAGACAGCATGCTGGTTTCAAGAAGAAGGCAATACAAGATGAGACGAAGAGGTTACTCGACTATGGCTTCGTTAGGGAAGTAAAGTATCCCGATTGGCTCGCCAACATGGTGGTAGTACCAAAGAAAAATGGCAAGTGGAAGATGTGTATTGGTTATACTGATCTAAATAAAAGTTGCCCAAAAGATTCGTACCCTTTGACCCATACAGATAGATTGATAGACTCCACGGCTGGACGTAAACTATTGACCTTTCTAGATACATATTCAGGGTATAATCAGATCCTAATAGAGCCAAGCGATGAAGAAAAACATCCTTCATCACTGATGAAGGAACATACTGTTACAAGGTTATGCCCTTTGGTCTCAAGAATGCAGGGGCGACCTATCAAAGGTTGGTGTGTAGAATGTTCAGAGATTACATTGGCAAAACAATGAAGGCTTACATAGATGACATGCTTGTGAAGTCGATTTAGTTGGAGGATAACTTAAATCATTTAAGGGAAGCTTTTGTAGTCTTAAGGACAATATTTCATAAACCTGAATTATCAGGGAGGTTATCTTAATGGGCAGTCGAGCTAAGTGAATACAATATTGTATACCAACCTCGAACTGCCATAAAATCTCAAGTGTTGGCGGATTTCGTGGCTGACTTCAGTGCTAGGATACTCCCCGAGACAGAAAAGGAAAATTTGCTTTCGAGGGGTCCGGCTGTTGGGGTATGGAAACTTTTCACTGATGGTGCAACGAATTCCAACGGCTCGGGCCTCGGAATAGTACTCGTAACCCCAATTGGGGAAAAGCTGATACATGAAGTAAAATTTGGAAAGTTGACTAACAATGAAGCTGAGTATGAGGCTGCGATAGCGGGATTGGAATTGGCTAAGAAAATGGGAGCTGAAAGAATCGAGTTAAAAAGTAATTCGCAGTTAGTGGTAAATCAAATCCTCAGAGATTTTTTGGCTCGAGAGCCCAGAATGAAACAATTCGTGGTCCGAGCACAAAGGACCCTCAGAGAATTCCATGATTCAAAAATTCAGCAAATCCCTCGTGATGAGAACACCGAGGCCGATACGTTGGCAAACTTGGCCTCGGTAATTGAAACTGGGGACTCGAGGACTGACACATAGGTTCGGGTACTCACATCCGCGGTGGGAAAAGTAAAGTTGGAAGTTAACGTGGTCAATAGGCATTGGGATTGGCGAACCAAATTTATCTCTTATTTGGATTCAGGAATTTTGCCAACAGACAAAAGGGAAGCTGAGAAGCTCCGAAGGCAAGTTGTTAGTTGTACAAGAGGCACTATTGCGGCCAGATGGCTAAATGTTTAGGTCCTTCAGAGTATAGCTACGTAATGAAAGAAGTGTACGAGGCCGAATGTGGAGACCATTCGGGAGGAAAAGCCCTCGTACGTAAACTCTTACAAGCTGGCTATTATTGGCTCGAGATGAGTGAGGAGGCCAAGGCATTTGTCAAAAAATGTGATAAGTGTCTGAAACATGCCTCGTTGATTCATCAACAAGTCGAGCCATTGCACTCGATTGTATCGCCGTGGTCATTTATGAAATAGGGAATGGATGTCGTAGGCCCATTTTCGAAGGCAAAGGGTGGTGTGAAATTTATCCTCGTGCTCACTAATTATTTCACCAAGTGGGTTGAGGCAGGGTCCTTTGACAGGGTTCGGCAGAAGGAAGTTATGGATTTTATTTGGAGAAATGTTATATGTAGGTTTGGAGTTCCGAGGGAGATAAAATGTGATAACGGCAAGCAGTTCATTGGGTCGGAGGTAATAACCTTCTTTGCCAAATAGAGGATTAAAAGGGTGGTTTCAACGCCTTACCATCCCAGTGCTAATAGGCAGGCTAAGTTCTCAGACAGGATAATTGTGGACAATCTTAAGAAAAGAATGGATGAAGTTAAAGGATCGTGGTCCGATGAGTTTCCCGGAGTATTGTGGATAATGAGAACGACTGAAAAGAATAGCACTGGAGAGACCCCATTTTCCCTTGCCTATGGGATCGATTCGCTGATTCCTCTCGAGGTTTGTAAGCCTAGCCTTTGGTATGCTCATGTTTCCGAGGAGTCAAATCAGCAATCTATGCGTGTGGAGCTAGATCTCCTTGAAGGACGAAGTGAAATGGCTTTGGTTCGTTTGGCTGCTCAGAAGCGGTAGATTAAAGCTTATTTGAATAGAAAGGCTAAGTTCAGAGCCTTTAAAGTTGGTGATTACGTCTTGAAAGCTTCAAATCAAACGACAAAAGAGAAGAAAGCATGAAAATGGCTGCAAATTAAGAGGGCCCATATCGAATTAAAGCCGTCACAGGAAAGGGATCGTATCAACTCGAGGACCTTCGAGGCAACCAAGATCCTTTGAATTAGAATGTTTCCAATTTAAAACGTTATTATTTTTTACATTAAGGAACATTACCCTTCGTCAAAGCATAATCCTTCACCCACGACATCAATATGACAGTTCTTAAAATGCTCGGGTAAAATGGCACAAGTGCTCGGCTCTTTATTCTACACACTCAACCACTGGGATGATGCAAGGGGAACCGAGGACTTTGAACGGCTATCTATACATCGGGGACTGTTCCCTAGAGAGCTAGCCTAGCTATTCATTACTCAAATAGCTTTGTAATTTGCTCAAATTTTAGTACAACTAAAAGTTTATGTAAATCGCCTCGAAACTCATCGATGGAATAAAATTTGATTCAGTTTCTTTTTTATCCAATGCATGAAGGCCAATTTTTACTTATGCTCCAGTTTGGGAATGAGATGTTGTTCTAAGTTAGCTTACATTCGAATTTATCAAAAAAATTATCTAAGTTCTGCAAGCAAATATTCAAATGATATATCAAAAGCTTTAAGAAATAGAGCAAACACTGGGAAAAACGACCATATCCATTAAAAAGCTCGGAGGCCAACATGAAAACATTTACAAACGGCCCAAGGCCTAGAAAGAAATAACAAAAGGTACACTGACAAGACATCATTCTTCGGCCCCAGAAGTCGAAGCATCTGAACCCTCGTTTTCCTCCTCGCTCGAGCTCTCACTACTCGACGGGAGTTGGTTCAATAATTGTTGGGCCTTCACGGAATCGCTCTCAGCCTTGATTATCTATACATCCAGATTCGCCCGTGCTCGGTATTGTTTGAGAATCGCTAGCCTCGTCTGGGTGACAGCCCAATTCTTGTCGAACTTAGCTCTTGTGGCTCTCCTCTTCTTCCTCGATGAAGAGGAAGCTATCTTACCCCGAAGGGTCGCTAACTCAGCCTTGAGACGCTCCTTCTCCGCGGTTAGCTCATTTATCTTGAGAGAGCTTTCCTTCACTACAGCTCGATATTTTTCGACATTTCTGCCAAGGATAGCCTTAGCTTCATCGGTTTTCCTCATTCTCTCAGCTTCGAGCTCGGCTTTCCAAGTCTCCTTCAAGAAAGCCATTCTAGCCTCGATAGCAGACACAGTTTCACGAGCTTTGCTCGCTTCAAGGTCAGCTTTATCAGCGGCTACACGAGCATCATCCAACTCGATCTTGGCTTCGAGAAGTCGTTTTTACAAATCAACTATTCAAGACTGGATGACATTCCTTATTGGTCCCATTCATCCTTGGTTTCTTGTAGAATGGAAACTTGATGAGTCTCAATCTCAGCAGCCCTGATCGTATGTATGTACCTCTGCAAGGAATCGACCAAGGAGTCATAGAGAGATAGGGAGCAACTTAATCTAAAGAAAGAATAAGAAAAGAAAGAATACCGGAATGGCATTGCTGGGCCGCAGTCATCAGCTCGGAAATAGGAGATTTCCTGATATGCTCACGCTCTAACTGCACAAGGAGTCCTCTACAGCTGACGGGCACCGCCACATCATTATTTAAGAGGCAAAGGTCGGAAGGAAGTTCAATCGTCCTAGTTGGCCTTCGAGGGGTTGAGTCACGAGCGGGCTCAGACACAGCTCATGAGGCCCCTTCTTCAGAACGAGGGTTTTCATCCACGTTCTTCCCTTTATCTGCCAAAGAAGGTGTTGCTCCTTTGACTTTGTCAGATGATTGAGCTGACCCATTGAGATCAATAGTCTCGACCTCCTTCTGAGCTTTCATCTACTCAGGCTCGTCAATTAACCCTCTACGAGGAGGGGTGATGTCACGACCCAATTTCCAAGGGCTCGTGATGGCACCTAAACAACATTTGCCTAGGCGAACCAATGAAACAAGATGCGGAAAAGAACAATAATGTGAAAAGATCATAAATGGATATATAAATATAAAAGGGTGAAGTCCAAAAGAATATATCCACAAAAGAATTGGAGCATTCTAAGAGTGACTCAATAAAGTATGAATATACATCAAAGAAATCTGAGTCCTATCTCTAAGTGACTCCGGCGTTATGCCACCACTGTCTGTGTGGTCGGCTCACCTCAATCAAAAGTCTCAGAAGCCTCGGGAACCGCTAACATCCGGGCTACTGACTGGATGAAGGACCTGCGCACGTAGCAGAGTAAGTTATGAGCCGAAGCCCAGTAAGATCACCGACAGGCCCGCTAAGGTACCCTTGCGGGACAAGTCGCTACATGCATCATAAGCAACAACATACTATAGTAATCATACAATAAAGTAGTGAATTCACAAATAGATGTAACACATTCCATACACACAAGTAGTAACCAGAAGTCTCAAAGATTATGCCCATCCAACGTAAGGCATAGGTCAACTCAGCGGCGGTTTGGAGGTCCAATCTCTACTCCCGTGCCGACTAACCTAGACCTACGATGGACTAGCAACACTACTACTAAGTATCAACCATATACCGTGACCCGAAGTCACTATCACAATCATGAATAAGTAGACCAACGACCCGTAGTCGTTGGCTCATCTCAAATCTGTCTACGATCACACCACACCCCCTGTCAAGTGCGTCGTATATCAATAATCAAGTGACCACACCACACCCCCGTCAAGTGTGTCACATCTCAAAGATCAAGTGTCCACACCACACCCCCTGTCAAGTGTGACACATCTCATAGTATAGGCGACACCACACCCCCTGTCAAGTGTCCCTCTAACAGTATTAATATCCACGACATTAATAACAATAACAGAAATAATAACAGAAATATTAATAACGATAATATTTCACAGTCACCGTAACCCAAGTTGGTTATTCTAGCTGAACGTAAGGCGAAGGTTAACCCGACCACAGTTTGGGGGTACAATCCCTACTCCCATGTCGTCCAACCCAAGGTTACGTATAGACAGCACTACCCAACCCGGCACGTGAACAAATCAAGTACCAATATCATACAAAAGCCGGCAAAATCCTCGGCAAGACATTTATCATGACATGCCGGCAACATCCTCGGCCATGACCCAAGTTCTTGCTATCTAAGCATGGCGTAGCAAGCGTTACTACGATATAAATTTAAGCTACCTCGACGTAGCGTTTAGACCGGCACATACCTCGGTCGAGTCACAATCTCGCTATTTATAATAAACAATAATAGCAAGTAATTCACATCATTAATCCTAACCATTGTTAGGTATATATATGCGTACATGAAGCATACTAGTATGAAGGAAGAGTCCACAAGCACAATAGAGGTCAAGTCTCACTTACCTCGAAATTCGGGCTCAAATGCCGGGAAAAATCTCATTTCCCGCTCGCCTTGTCCGCGAAGGACTCTCCACTAGGTCTATTAAGACAAGATATAGCACATATGAGTGTTCAATTATAGTTATTTAAGCCTATAGGCATCCTAGGGTAAAAATTACCAAAATGCCCCCGGGTAGGGCCGATCCCTAAATTTACAAAATATACTTTTCCGGACTCCCCACGCTCCCGTGAGTCCAAAAGTACACTTAGATTCCACATGCGAGCCTTGCTCGATGTCTTTCCCCAATTCTTAAGAATCTAGGGTTCTAACCCATTTCCAAGAATCAACCCTTTGATACTTGTGTTAATCAACATAAAGATGGATTGAAAGGGCTTACCTTAAGTGTAAGTATGATTGGGTCTTCAAGAAATACCCAAAAATCGCCTCAAGAGCTCACCAAATGATTTTTATAAGTTATGAACCGAAATGGCCCGAAATGGCCTTTTTATAGCAGTTTTTGCCTCTGTGATAGCTTCTTTTGAAAAAATCATAACTTTTGATATGAATGTCCAAATGACCTGAAACCGGTGCCATTAGAACCACAACTCAAAGGGCTACAACTTTCATGTTTTGCGTTTTTCCTAATTCCTTACGGATTGGCCGAAAAATCAGCTTTTATCCGGCTGTTTGCGCCAAAACAGAACAGAAAAGTCGCACCAGATTTTCTACTGTTTTAGGGGCAAAACGGGACCCTACGAAGCTCGGAATGATCCCAAATTTTGCACACAAGCCATAAAATACTTGGGTGACATGCTCGTCAAGACGAAACTCAATTCGGACCTCCAGAACTCAAAAAGTGGGTCCCACGGCAAAGGTTCAATTTTTCGACTTTCACCAAATTAGCGAAATTTAACCAAACGACCTCGGAATCCAATTCCGAAAGTTGCTACAAGTCACAAATGACTATACGAACCTAACGGAACTTTCGGATCTCTCATCGGAGCTCATTTGCTCAAATCGAGCTCGGAAACCTCTTTTAACTCTTTTAAACTTCCGAAACGGGGACTTTATCAAAAGTCCTATCAAACGAGGTCCGTTTTCAATTTTGAAGGTTGCTACATATCATAAATGATGAGACGGACCTAACGGTGCGCTCGGATTTTCCATCAGGGTTCGTTTACTCAAAACGACCTATCGAAACCCCAAATTCCTTTCCGGAATTTCATAAACGGATCCTTTTCTCGAAAACCTATCAAACGGACTCCGTTTCGACTCAGATTTCACAGACGGGTACGGAGCTTTTGGGACTGTCGACACGCAAATCGAGGTCCCAGATCCCGTAACGACTATTTGAGGGTCGTTACAGGTGACCCCCTCAGGGATGACATCCTCCACCACTCAAGCCCGTTTGGCCACAAAGGATTTATTTGAAGGTTGTTTCTTACTCTTTGGAGCTTTAAAAAAGGAAAAAGAAAAAAAAAAAAAAAAAAAAAAAAGGTCAGCAAAGAGTAATTGAATTAGATGTAAGGAAAAGGGAAGAAGATATATTTACCTTGGCCTGATGACCTCCCACCCCCCCCCCCCCCCGGGAGCAATTTTCTCTTTTTTCTTATCCTTCTTTTTTCCATAGGGTCCAACTAGATCCTCGAGCTCATTTAAAGCTTCCCCAATCTCGGGGACCTTTGTCTTTTGATCCTTCTTCTTCTCCTTCGGCGCGGTAGTCGCCTTACTAGGGAGACCTGAAGGAAATTAAGGGTGATAAAGAGAAAAGCTTTAGGAGAACGAGTCAACAGTAAGAAGAAATGTCTAACCATGACGCTTTCACGCCCATCAGTTTTCATCCAGAGCAGCCAAAATCATCCACGATCTTTCCCTCCCTTGGCTTAGCCCCATTATGATAGCCTACACCCAGGCCGTCAAATCTTTGGAGGATGTGATTGGAACCAGCTTGGCTTAGAAACGGTGGAGCTAACAATAAGAAGAGAGATGATGAAGTAAAAATTTGAAAGTAATCGAGATGAAAACTTACGCTTCCGGTTCTACCGCTCGGGGAATCCAAGCCTCGAAGAGAGAAGGCTCGTGAGCAGCAACACTAAGTGCTCATTCCACCATCGGTCTTTGGTGTCCTTGCCTTTTGTGATCAACGAGAACCTGCCTCATTTATTGAGCTAAACGACTCCATCCTTATGCAAAGCAGGAGAAAAAAGGTAAATAAAATGATCGAAGGTAAAGGAAAAACCAGCCTCTTTACTCAAGTAGTCGAGGCATTGGACGATCCTCCAGAAACTGGGTCCAATCTGAGCTAAGCACACATCTTAGGTTCGGCAAAAGATATCAACCACTTGATAAGGATCGAAATAGAGACAAGAAAAACGATAGGAGCGAGACTCGTCTCGAACTCCCTACGAGGTATCCACGAAGAACTTGTTCCATGAAACCCTCGTATCGTGTCAAGATTTGCCTAACGCTAAGCAACTACCCTCGAGTCACACTTGGAACTCGCAAATAGAGTGATCGGGCGTTGGTTCAAAGATCAACTAGGTCCGCTAGAAGAATCAAGCCAACAAGGGTTTCTTTCATTAACTCGAGAGATACAACTCTTCAAAGGTTTCATCATTTATCAAAGTAATCTAAGTGAAAATGAAAGACTAAGGACCCTTTTATATGTGTCCAATACACCTGATATAAAGTCTAAAAGACCCCTAAAGTGGGCTTAAATGATATATGCCACATAGGGCTAAACTAGGAATTTCATAGCAAATAAAATAGAATTCCCGTCAAACAAATAGAGGAGTGGGCGGTCCGCCCTATAGAAGAGGCACCCCGCCTCTGCAGGGTCTTGGAAGTTGACACAGGGAACTGGGCGGTCCGCCTAGTAATAGGGGCGGTCCTCCTGGTTGAGATTCAGAGAGCTTCCCATTCCACACTTAGCCAAATTTTGTCAATCTTCAAGTAGGCGGTCCGCCTCCTCCTTTCGTAGGCGGACCGCTTCATCCTGGAAGGTCTTGAGATGGCTCAAAATGGTCTTGAAATGCCCTTCCTTGGCCTTGGATGGTTGCTCGCTTTGCCCCGCATCATCCTCGCTCTGATACCAAGATGATAAGGATCGAAATAAAGACAAGAAAAACGATGGGAGCGAGACTCGTCTCGAACTCCCTACGAGGTATCCACGGAGAACTTGTTCCGTGAAACCCTCGTATCATGTCAAGATTTGCCTAACGCTAAGAAACTACCCTCGAGTCATACTTGGGACTCGCAAATAGAATGATCGTGCGTTGGTTCGAAGATCAACTATGTCCGCTAGAAGAATCAAGCCCACAAGGGTTTCTTTCATTAACTCAAGAGATACAACTCTTCAAAGGTTTCATCATTCATCAAAATAATCTAAGTGCAAATGAAAGACTAAGGACCCTTTTATAAGTGTCCAATACACCTGATATAAAGTCTAAAAGACCCCTAAAGTAGGCTTAAATGATATATGCCACGTAGGGCTAAACTAGGAATTTCATAGTAAATAAAATAAAATTTCCATCAAACAAATAGAGAAGTGGGCGCTCCGCCCTATAGAAGAGGCAAGGGTCTTGGAAGTTGACACAGAGAACTGGGCGGTCTGCCTAGTAACAAAGGCGGTCTGCCTGGTTGAGATTCAGAGAGCTTCCCATTCCACACTTAGCCAAATTTTGCCAATCTTCAAGTAGGCGGTCCGCCTCATCCTGGGAGGTCTTGAGACGGCTCAAAATGGTCTCGAAATGCTCTTCCTTGGCCTTGGATGGTTGCTCGCTTTGCCCCGCATTACCACTTCATGAATGGGAAGGGTAAATCCTATCGTGAAGGGTTAAGTGTAAAAAAAAAACTCCCATCAACTATGTCACAAGTTCGACTCTCCGGAGCAAGAATGCTAATTTGAACCCTAGGGCCCCATTTGCAATCCTCTCGAACCAAGTGAATATTGGCTTATGTGATCAGGCTCAGGGTGTCCCCCACTGGAATATATTTTTTTCTCTTGATGCGGCTTCAATATGAACTTGCATCGTAAAGTCGTTGGATAAATCAAGCTTCGAGGAGATAACGTCCTCGGGAGTCAATTCTATCAAAGGGGAGTTTTCACTCACGGGGTTTGGGATCTCAGGTCCAACACCACCATCCTCTACAGTGGTATCTCCTTCTTCACCACCCATCTCACTGATGTTGCCACGATGGGCGGTGGCTTTGCGTCGACGGGGAATTAAATTTCTGTGGTGCGATGTCGGCTCCGTATTGTCATCCAATAGTGGAAAAATATTCAAAGGAATCGGAGCGTTTACCCACAATCATAGTGGCGACCTGAGGAGTCTCTTCTACAGAAGGCCCTGAGGAATTTTGTGCTAAGTAAGTAGCAGACATTTTTGGAGGAGTTTTGAATCAAGGAGAAGGAAAGCAGAATCATTGTGGAAGAATACTGTTGGAAGAAAGGATGAAAAGTGAAGAAGTAGGAAAACAAGTTGGGCTATTTATAAGGGAAAATGATCATCATTATGTTTGTATGGGGAAGGAGGAGTGAAAAATGGCGTCCAATCAGCAAACGTGTGTGATGGATGGGAATATGGAATGACAACTGCCATTTTTGAAATTCACGGCGCACGAGTAGCCAGGTCGATCTTCCACCGAATTATTTCTACCCCTCGAAAGATTCTGACTATTATCCAAGGGGTGGGGGGACTATCCGTATTAGGTGAAAATCAACGAGAATTAAGAAGCAAGGCTCGGAGCTTGGTAAGGTTGAAACTTCTATTCACGAGCTCTCCAAGGCTTGCCCAGCTCCCGAGGTCAGTTGCCTCGAGCACAAAGTAAATGATGGCCACAAGCTGGCTCACAAGGTGATTGGAAGACAACCATCACAAAGGCGAGAGATTCACCCACGAGGCGAGGGATTCACCCCTCGTAGAATATTTTACTCCACGACAAACGAGCTCTCAGTTCTGTAACTGCCAACCGTTGCCCATGACTTAAACGGGGAGATCATGGGTAGACCACGATTAAATGTGAAGTAATGGCCATTAAGTGCAGTAAATGTTATCCTCGCCCTTGTTAGCTATAAATAGCCATGTAAAGATTATATAATGCCTTGAGAAATATATCAAATACACTTATATTTTGCTTCCATTCTCTTGTCTCGTTGTTTTTGTTCAATTTCTTGTCTTTTTGTGGCTTTGATACGAATAATTGCTAGTTGACCCAATATAAATTTGATTTGTTGCTCTAATCAGATTTAGGCCAAGACAAAGCTACTGCTATGAGCAGTGAACACTCGACCACACAGGGGTCACTTCTTGCGCTTCTCTTTCTCTTTACTTGCAAAAGGCTAGAACCGAAACTGCTCTATAAAATTATACTATTTTTGCGATCTTTTAAATCTAGAAATAGCATCAGAATAGAGGAAAATCTAAATTGGGATCTTGTAAGTGTAAAATTGCAGCGGGTAGCAAAGGATTTTTAAAATAAAAGCCTCGTAATCCCATTATCTTACAGAATAAGTATAATATTCGCCAGATGGCCTCACAATCCCGTGATTATCGGCGGAATATTTTCACCCACACAAATCTATACTCATATTTAACAGACTAAATTAAGAATGTAATGTCAAACATCTACAATTACAATTGATCCCATATTGATTCATAGCATCTCTGTTTACGTAATCTAATTTTCGTTCCACAAAATCAATATGGGATCAAGTCCATGTTTGGTATGATGTATAACTTTAAACAATCCATATATAAGAATTGGTATTGGCTAATACAATGTTTGGTTGCCATTTTAAATATGATATATTTAATCATGGTATAACTTGGTGTATTAAATTATTGTAGCACCAACATGGAATAACTTATCCATGTATAGTTTATAGTACATAGATAAAGTATGAAAAGGACAAGACTACCATTGTCTTTTTCCTAGAAACCAATAAAAGTTAAATATCCAAGGGTATAATTGTAAATCCATTGATTTAAAACTTAAAAATAAACACATATTTTAAATAATTATATTCTACATTCAATTTTAATACAATGAACTAAGGGATCGTTCGGTTGCAGGAGTATGTATTAATTATTAATGCGGGTATTAATAATGTGGGTATTAATAATGTGTGTATTAATAATGTGGGTATTGATAATGCGGGTATTAGTTATGTGGGGTTTAATAATGTGGGTATTAGTCATGCATATATTATAACGTAGGGATTATTTGTTGAATCACTGATATATTACAAATTAACAAATAATATTATTATTTAAAATATTTATTTACTTCTTAAATAAAATTTTAAAATATCCTTATTATTATGAGGGTTAATTTTGTCATTTTAAATTTTAATACCTGCATTATTAATACCCACATTATTAATACCACCTTCTACCCCGCATAAAATAATACATAGATTCCCGCATTAATAATGCGGGTATTAATAATGCGGAATATACAAAAATGCAACCAAACATTGCACTAATTTTATGCCAAGCACTAAAATTATACATATACAACCGAACAAGGTATTAACATTGCGTCTTCCAATGCGCAATATTAATACATGTATAAGGCTTTAACAACCCAAACCGAACGACCCCTAAATGCCAAACAAATAATAATCTCCCTATGATAATTTATGTATTATTAATTTCCGTATTATTAATTCATGCATTATAATCCATATATAACTTCTCTTCCTACCAAACGACCCCAAGTGATCTCTAACCCCAACGTTTCCACTCATTTTATTACACTTTCTCCTTGGTTCTTAGTACTCCATGTTTGGGATTAATTTTTTTAAGAAATCTATACAAATAGACGTCATACAGAAATAGGAAAATTGCACGATTTTCTCAATCCTCTTCTATTTCCTTTCAATTTTTTTTCTACAAGTTGATTTTCCTATCCTGTTGTCAATTTTTTTTTTCAAAGTTCCTCTTGATTCTAAACAATCTTGGTTATTCAAGATATACTTCAGATTCCTAAATAATATGTCTGAATGGCCAATTTATACTACTGAGGTATAATTTTATTTTCTTTCTTTTGATTGCCACAAAATTGGATGACCTACCTTTTAGCTTATTTAATGATATGATAACAACATTTTAGAAATTCCTTTTGATTTCTCAATCTATTCAAAGGACTCTTCCTATACATTATTTGCTTCTTCTTCTTCTTTTTTTTTTTCTTTTTTTTTCTATTGAATCATCATTGCTAGAATGAATTTTCCCTCTTACCTGTTCAGTTTAAAAGTTGAGCTTTAAAATCAACCGAAGAAATTCTTGAACCATTCTCCTAAGTTTTTCTATAAACACTAGTTTGTTCTCAAGCTTTAGATACACCTTAATCTCATATCTTACGGCTTAACCACTTACATTTTCTATACTTCTTCTATCATTAAAATACTACTAAATTCTTCTTTATTATATTTCTCTACCGTAAGACACATTAAAGGCTTGTCATGGGGTTCTTATTAAATAAAGTTATTTATTTATTGGAAACAGAAAGATAATCAGTATTTAGATTGATTCTTCCCTCGAACTTGTCCCTTAATTGTTAGAGTATTCTTGCATTTTTATAGTTAGTACTTAATGTAACCAGTTGTGATCACGAATGATTCATGTCTACTGATTATGTATATCGTTTTATGCTATAATGGTTTGCTTGTTTTTTAAATGTGCTTTACATCATATCTTGATTAAACCATTAGAACCAAACATGTTTGCATGCTTGATCAAGCTTATCCGTTTGTTTAGATATTTGGGATACTGTGATGTTTTTTTCCTTTTTCTTTTTGTGCTATATGTTAATGTTACAGGTGCAACAACATATAAGCTACTGCTATGAGCAGTGAACATTCGACCATACAGGGGCCACTTCTTGCGCTTCTCTTTCTCTTTGCTTGCAAAAGGCTAAAACTGAAACTGCACTATAAAATTATACTCCCTCAGATCCACTTTAGTCTTTATGTGTCATAGTTTGACTCGGCACGAAGTTTAAGAAATAAAAAAAGACTTTTGACACTTGTGACCTAAAATAAGATATAAATATTTGTGTGGTTGCATTGTAAATCATTTCACTAATGGAAAAACTGTAATTTTAAAGTTAAACTGTTACCAAATTTAGAATGTTGTCATTCTTTTTGGAATAGACTAATAAGGAAATGTTGTCACATAAATTAGAACGGATGGAGTACTGTTTTTGCGATCTTTTAAATAAGGAAATAGCATCAGAATAGAGGAAAATCTAAATTGGGATTTTGTAAGTATAAAATTGCAGCGGGTAACAAAAGATTTTTAAAATAAAGGCTATAAGTGCAACTTAATATTGAAAACCAGCCTATTTCTACAAAGATTTTATTTTAAAACATGACTACTTTTGCAATTTAAAAATCTGAACGTTTTTTTTTTTTTTCCAAAAGAAATCTATACTCATTTTTTTATATAAATTTCTCCAAGCTGATTAATACTTTGTGAGGAATTTAAGATTTTGGAGGTCAAGTCCTTGAAATTATATTGTTTTTGTTATTAAATTATAAGTTAATTTTTCAAATATCATCATGTGGCTACTACTATATTTATTAGTTCTCTAAGTATCATACTTACTTTAGTTAATTATGCATACGTTTTTATTACTTACTACACTATTTACTAGTCTGTTTTCCAAATAGAGTATATTTAATATATATTTTAAATATTATTTTAAACAAAATTTTTTTAACGCGGTTGCACATCAAAATCGCCATCAAAGTTGTCGTTATGTGATAAACAATGTCACAATACCATCTTTTAACGGCACACCTTTTTTATAAGAACTACTTATTTTCCCCCATTTATTTATTAAAGATGACAATATTATTTAAGTTAATTGGCTAATTAGTTAATATAGGTTGAATTATCAATTTTTGATCAAATGTGAAATATGACTTTAATTCAAGACAATTTATGCAAATTATTCTGTTAACTTTTGCACCCATGACCCTTTCTTAATTGATTTAGAAATTATCCTATTGTCCTAAAACTGAATCTTGCAGAGATTTTGACCCCTTTTGAAAATAAGACTGCCTTTAGGCTGAAATTGCATATTTGAACATGAACTGAGAGATTCCTTTGAAAGCTGCCCCCTCTTAGTTAATTTTTAATTTTTTTGCGTACTGCGACCTTTGCTTGATTTACTTATATTTTATTCTTTTTAGCTAAAGTTGCATACTTAAACTAAATTGTAGGAATTAGTCGGGAATTACATTTAGTGGAACTTAAGAGATGCCTAACTCCTTCCTTTAGGTTAACTTGAGCACTTACCTAATCTCTAATTTGCATACAAACATGGAGTTTTTGTTTCAATTAGTTAGAAATGCTTTAAGTAACCTAATATGCATAGTTAAATAACTTATTGGATGACGACTTCAAAACTAAACCACAAACGAGATATCTAAGCCGGAAACCACTTCAGGTGGACAATTTGAAATCAGTTACAATAGGATGGGCGAATATTATTCCGTGGTTGCGAACTCCCAGAACAGATTGTTAGGCTATGTAAATACCAGCCAGGAGGTACAAATCGATGATAAAAATTTATTTGCATCCGATATTTCATACAATTTAATGGAGGTCATGCTCTTGCATATTAAACTTTTGTAACATAACCAAGGCTAATTATTATCAGAATAAGTTATTTATTTATGTTTGGTTGGTACAAAATATTGTTCTTGTCTTCAATCATGAGGAGGAAACTTAGCTTGTTTTGGTCAAGTTCCTGCCAAGCCAAAAATACTTATTTTTTTCTTTTAGAAATAATATTTTTGAGGAAATTTGAGGTGTTTGACAACATAAAAAAGTGTTTTTGAAAAGAAGCAGAAACAAATTTTTTTTTTTTTTTTTGTTAGGAGAAGCTAGTTTATTAATTTTGCAAGAAAAAAATACCCTTACAATTTTTTTCCTAATTAGTTTAACCAGTATAGCTCTCAAATATAAGTTAAACTTTGTTCTCCATTTTACTCTTTTAGTTTAACATTATTTCTATTGATTAAGAACCTTAATATATATTTTTATTTTATATTTTAGTTTTAAATTAGATGAAAATAAAAAAAATTAAGTTAAGTCATATAAAAATCTTTAAATTTTTTCTATGTTTTAAATAATATTATTCACAAAAGAATCTTAGTAATGTCATTTTTCGTAATCAGACATCCACTTTTGTAAAATTATTCGAACACAATTTATTTAAGAAAACTCTTCTTAAATGAATGTGCCAAATACAAAATGCTTATTTTTTAAAAAATACTTTATCAAAACTACTTTTTAAAAAAAGTAATTTTTAGTAGCTTAGCCAAACATCATTTTTCTAGGTAACTATCTCAATTAATAGACGTATAACAATGCTTGAAACATCATATTTCTAGGTAACTATCTCAATTACTAGACATATAGCAATCCTTGAAAATTTAATCCTGAGATTAAATGCAGGATTATATTATCCCATATTTGGTAGGAAATTTTATTTTGAAATTATCAATTTTGGAATCATTTATCTCATAATTTAATACTATTTTTATTCAATTAAAAAGGTGAAATTATTAATCCTGAAATTGTTAATCGGGGATAACCTAGTTCCTATCAAACGAACCTCACAATATAACAAAGTAACAAAAATATTTTTTTGGAAGATATTATCAACAACTAGTATAGCACCCGCACGATGTGCGGTCAATATAAAACCTAACTCTTCATAGCAATTTTGTATATGAAATAATAAAATTAGCAATTACGTAACGTAATCATGATTGAACCTTAAAACTCAATTATTTACCGACCTACTGAGTGTTCAATTGCTTAGTTTCTTATATCTATTAGCTATTTAAAACTCAATTATTCACCTGCCTACTGAGTGTTCAAGTGTTCCAGTTTCTCATATCTATAAGATATTTCTTAAAGTTGTAAAAAAAA
This sequence comes from Petunia secreta, assembly GCA_029990175.1. NCBI lineage: Eukaryota > Viridiplantae > Streptophyta > Magnoliopsida > Solanales > Solanaceae > Petunia > Petunia secreta. Next base: position 18,223,984 of record JARKIP010000010.1, read on the forward strand.
TTAACTTATCACTATATCACTTGCTCTTGTTCTTCTACTAATTATTTTTTCTTTGTTATTTTTTTTATTGATCTATGAAGAATGAACTTGATTTTCCTATTTTTCATTTCTTTTTCTCTTGTTCGAATACTAAATTATTTTTCCACTTTTATCATAATTGCAGTTTTACCAAATTTATGAATAACATTGTATAGTATTATTGTTGTATTTAATTTATCTATTTCTTTTAAATATTTCAAAGTACAATATCTGCAGCAGTCGGAAACTTATTACCCTCATGAAGAAAGAGCAAGATCTGAGCATGAGGCAACCATCGTTTTTGAAACTCAATTGTATAAATCAGTGCATAGAAAATCAAAAAGTACTTGTCAGATTAAGGTATAGTTTTGCAGTATGTTTATAGAATATTTTCATTATACCAAATCAGTACTTTCTTAAACTATTATTTTAGAAGTTGTGATGGGTACCTGCTTTTACTTCTCTAATAACATGATTGTCTCGCAAGTCCTTTATTAAGCAGTCCAATTTGATCTTGAAAACCCTACATAAAATGTCTGAATGATCCTCGGGACTCAAGCCCCTATCCTTAACAAATCTACGATTCTCAGGCCACATCATTGCATGTGAACGTGATAAAAAGATTAGGGTACCCAGCCTATTTGCATATTCCATAGCATCTTGATAATTTTGAATCATGTATCTCGCACTGCCAGTGAAGCTAGACAGTAGAATAATTCTCTGTCCTAGAAAAGAAGGATTCGTATCTCCACGCAAAATAGCATGTGCCAGCACTTTATACCCAAATTTCAAGGATTGTACGAAATCAGCACACATTAAAAGCTAATTCAAAGAAAAAATATAGATATATCTACAACACGGTGAATATTACGTCATAGAAAAATAATGTATATCTCTTTGTGTGCAACGATATGAACAAAGAAAAAACGATCTTACCACCATAAATAGTAAATACGGGAAGGACAACAAAATACTATAATAATTTGTAATAATGACGGGCCGAGACAATTCATGAATGACGAAGTAATATTAGGATCCTTTTATACGTGTCCTCCTCCTTATTCTATATATACATAAATCTTTTACCAAGATATTTTTCTCTTACAATATAGAAAATTAAGCCAAAAAAACTTGACAATATTCCAAAATATTGAGAATCAAATAGACAACAAATGAGGAAGAATTCGTTCACTGTGTCACCAAACCAATTTGGCTTTGCTTTATCCAACATCTTTTCCATCAAACCTCATTTTCTACAACCAATTGAGGTTACTTTCTTTTTCTCTAAATTAAAATAATAAAAATCTAAATAGCTAAGTGAAGAAACTTGGACCTATTCTATCTAAATATTCTATTAAAAATATCATAATACTCAATTACATATTGGATATATAGTGCATATAATTAGAAGGAAAATTATTGGAATATGAGGAAAATAAGATAAAAAGAAGCTGGTGAATACTATCAAGTATAAAAAATTTCTCCACTTGTATGCTATTACTAATGCCATATCATAGTAATAAATAATCTTTTTATTACCACAAAATTTTCCTACATATAGTATACTAATCTGCGAATACGTGCATTCTGCATGCATAAAGTTGTATCAATAGTTACAAAATATATATAACAAAAAAGAACAGATTGAGAAAATGAAAAAAAATATATTTGTAAAGAACATATTAATGGTTGTAATTCCAACTAATGGGTGCTGTCGTACTTCCATTTCTACTCATAAATTACTAAAAAAACAGATCCTAATTAACTTTGTGTATTTCCTAATTTTCTAATTGTTTATGTAAGTTCTAATAGCTAAATTGATTGTAAACAATCTTGTGGAGTTGAACTCTCGTACTTTTCGCTGTCGCTAAGATGTCCAAGGCAATGCTCATGCATCCATTCAGGTAAAGATCAATATTATCCTGTCTGAAATTTTTTTTTTTAAAAAAAAGACAAAGTTCAATTTTGGCAAGACATTTATAAACATAAAGAGAGTGTTTGATCAACAATAAAAGAAGAGAAGAAAAACTAACATTCATTTATGTGTCACTGCAGGGGTATACAAAAGAAGTTAATAAGATAGAAAATTTTATCCTAACTCAAATTTAACTTTAGTTCAAATTTAAAAATCTTATCAATAGAATAAATATACATTTCAAAGAACTCTCTGATCTCAAAGTCAAATAAGTCTTATCCTATCTTTCTGGTTCAATTTGCTCCTTATTTTTGCTATAATGTGGGACAAACTACAATTTACTCAATTAAAGATATATTACGACCAAAATTTACACTATAATGTTTTAAAAGGCTCCCATACAAAATGGATTAGGTTCTGAACAATATCAATTATGTCAAATTCTCCATAAGAAATGTTTAACGAAAAAGAGATATACTTGAGAATGCTATGATATAATAAGGTATGTTCCTTAGTTGAACTTGTTAACTGGTCATATGCTTATTAATCTAAAGTAAATTCTGTATATACTCATATCTTTAATATTTTTAAATTCATACAATTAACTGGTTTTGAGAAATTATTTTCTTCCAGTTTGTAGGAGAGAATTAGGATCAATATCATATTTTCATGTATCCCGTTTTATTATAAACTTTTTTCTGTAAATTATAATTAAATATTACAACTGAGAAAACAGCTAGATAACTAAAAGGGAGAAAAAACTCTCTCTCTCTCTCTCACCAAACGAATATTACTTTGAGTTATCCAATCTCATCTACATCTAATTTTATATGTTTACAACCACTTAAGGTTTGACTTTAAGTTTTTTTTTTTTTCCTAAAATAAAAAATAAGCTGAGTGAAGCCTATCAAAAAATATCAAAAAATAAAATAAAAAATCATAGTGCTCAATCTTTGCGTATGATGGTGTCAATTGGCCAGACTTGAAACCTTGTCCATCACAAGAGAAGTTCACTCCTTCTCTATTTAACACTTTCACATCTCATCTATGCCTTTCACGCTGCTCCACTTGTTATAAATTGGATAAGACTTCAATCAGAGCAGACAGTATGAAAGTAAGAGTCAAATAACGGGTGAATATAATATCAAATTTTTCTCTAAATATCATACTATTACTAATAGCCAACCACAATAAATAAATTGATTTGTCATTCAAACTAAAAATTAACTACTACTATTCTAGTAATATCCTTTGCTACTATAGTATCTTCATTACCCTCAATTTTCCTACATTTGGGATACAAATCCCTGAATACATGCATTATATATGTACATGTATATGTAGATTCTATGCATTATACATGTAATCTTATAATAAACTATTCAGTTCATAACCAAAAAAAAATCTGGAAAAGAAGAAAATATAATAACAGCAGAGTACTCAAATTCAGGGTCTTAAGCAATGTGTGTAATTACTATAAATTAGTAAGAAAGGACGATGGTCTTCACGGATTTTTTCGATCATATAAAACGACCACGCTTGCCGAATTCCAAATCCAGACTCTGCAAATGTCAGATCAACTGAAGAGCCAAAAAAATATATATATATATATTAGTCACTTACTGTCAACTTAATTAGAAAATTTGTAATGCTTTCAGGTGAGAGTTTCCTTATTGCCCACCTATTTTTACTTGCAGAAATTTTAGAACATTCGATCATATATATATATTTGTAGCAATTGAACATCATAATTTCTAAGTTGAAGAAGAATAAAATGACTTGTTGTAAAAGATGGAGATTTGAAATTTCAACAATATACCTGCATGAAAAATAAAACAGTATATTTACATATTAGTATAGGAATAAAAAAAAGGCATAACGTAAAAAATAAAAACTAAAGGACGAAGAAGAAGAATATGCAACATACGTCAAATAGTTTTGTGAAATAATGAACAAAATGAGTTTTGTGGATATCTAACTTTCACACAAGATTTTAGGTGTTTAAATAGGGCAAAGAGGGTAGGGAAGTGAAAACTGTATCTTTAAATTTAAACGGTTCAAATTTAAAAGCTTATCTGTTAGTTTTAAAATTATATCTTTATACAACTTTATCTTATTCATAAACTTCATGGTTGAATTCAAAGCAGTACATATCTGATAATCTTAAATTTACCAAATATGAAGTTTATTTTATAATGACTGTGATCATTATGATTTGAAATTTATGTGAAGTTCATATGTAGATGTTCGAATATCAAAAATTTTGCAGAAATAAACTTCGAAAATAAGTTTTGATTAGATTAACATTTAAACCCAACGTCCCCTATAAAACTTGGAGTTATCTTTGCAAAAGTATTTTATATTCAATCCAAACTCAAAACATTATCTGAATATGTAATTTAAAAAATATGGCCTATCCTTATCTCAATGTTGATCCGCTTAAAAATAAGCAGTTTAACCTGGCAATTTAAATTTCCATGTTCAATCCAAACTCACAAATATTATTTGAATCCTATCTTTATCTTTTAATTGCTGTAGTTAGGATATGATAGTTATTATCATCTTTAAAATTTAAAAACAAACACTTATCTTTCAATTTAAATTTAAATTAAGCATCATTACAAAAGTTGTCCTAATGTTCTATGCTATATTTTGTCCTAAGCGTTCTTTGCTTTTAATAATATATAGATTTTTCCTTCTGCTATAATACAGTATCTCTTTTCAATAAGCCTACTTTAGAAAGGGTCGGGTGGATTAATCAGCCCGTTTGTTGAGACTCTAGTCGTCTCCAATTTCTTCCAAAAAAACAGTAATTTGCAAAAACCCCAAAATGGACCAAGTAGTGGAGGAAGTAGAAAAAGTGAAAAAAGAATTTGAAGAAACATACAAAGAGACCCAACAACACATTAATTCAATTCAAGAATATGGCAAATCAAGATTATTAATTTCTGAAGAGAAAAGTTCACTACCAAGATTGAATGGTCTTGCTCAAGATGCCATGAATTTGCTTCAATCACTTCAGTTTAAGCTTGATCTTTTATCCCCACAGCTCCCTTCTGATGATCAAGTTGAAAAGACTCAATCTTTGGCACAATCTTGGAATACCCAAATCAAAAGGTATCTTTTTAAACCCCTTTATTTTACTGTTAGACACCTGTAAATTTAGTCTTTTTGATGTGCTGTCAGACAAGATTGGATTTGTGCGTTGGTTGAAGGTAGTAGGTACCTCGTGGAATTAGTCGAGGTCCATGCAAACTGGCTCAGACACTTGTAAATGAAGTCTTTAAGATGTGTTGTAATACAAGATTGGATTAGTTATCTAGTACCTATGCTGGTGGGAGGTAGTAGGTACCTTGTGGAATTAGTCGAGGTTTCAGCTGGCTCGACACCTCTAAATTAAGTCTTTTAGTTGTGTAGTAATACAAGATTGGCTTAGTTACCCGGTACCTGTGCTGGTACGAGATAGCAGGTGTCCTGTGGAATTAGTTGTGGTTCGCGCAAGCTGGCCCAGGTAGCACGGTTTTAAAAAAAGATGTGAGATGATCAAATCAAACAGAGTATGCTAGTAGAACACATAGAGGATACAATAAGGGAAGCTCGCCTAGGTGTTTTGGCCTTTTCTTAAGTAGGTCACCAACTATACCAATCCATTAGTGTGACATTGTGGTGATTGATGTTGCTAAAAAGGATGAGGTCGATATAAAATCATATGGAGGGAAGTTGTCTAAGAAGAGCTACGATCTTGTAGAATCAATTCAGATTTAGCTTAGAACACACAAAATTGTAGTAAAGGATCCATATACACTACACAACTAGTTCGCGTTACGCTCTACCTGTTATTAGTTACAATTAACTGAACATGGATAAGCACGAGGTCAGAAACTTCTAGTTTGGACAACCCCTTGCCTGCCTTAAAAGACAATGTGCTTCTCAATTTTGGAATAAGATAGGTTCAAAGAGCAAAATGGATATAGAGTTCTCATATAACTGGCCCAACTAATTTGGATTGAGGCGTAGTCGTTATTGTCCTTTTGAAAAAGCTCCATTCCAGGGAATAAGGAATCAATATCGGAAGTTGTTTTTTATAGGTTTCTTTGGGTATCATGTTCTGTTTAAGATATGGGCTCTTTGTGAGTTTATTCCACTGGATGTATTATTTCTCTACTCACTAACTGTGATCTTGTTGGGAGGACATGATACTAGTTTCCCTTTTGCATGTATGAAACTAGTTAGTACTAAAGTCTTTCCACTTCCTTTATGATCCTTTTTTCTTTTTTGGTTTGAAATTTAAATATCATCTTTCTTCATGATCTTTTTAAATGTATGTTTCAGCTTGAGGCTGAGTTTAAGAAATGCTAATTTACAAGCAAAGGCAAACATGAGGAAAGCTGCTCAAGAGGAGGTAATTTGTCATTTGCCTAGAAAATTCCATTCAGCATGCCAGATTTATTAACTTTCCAAACATCCTGCATTTTATCCTCTTTTATGACTGATACACACAAAAGATGTCATGCTGTCATCTGCATTGATATGATTTCAAACACATGGAAAATTATCACCTGCAATTTCTCCTCATTTGGCACCGATACTTGCAAAAGATGTCTTGTTGACATCTGCCTTCATATGATGTCAGAGGGAGCTTCTCTTGGGAGGTGGAGAAGAATCTACAGTTCGCAGGAGAAATCTACAGTAAGTGGTAGATTTTAAGCTATATTAGCGCGGTTATCTTCTGGTGTGCTTGTGTGGGCAGAAGCAACAAAGTGTTTCTTTCTATTGAACTGAGGTTCTATATATCTAAATTGCTAATGTGTTTGCCAGGACAAAAGCTGGAATGACATCTGCTGCTGAAAGCATCACAGAGAGCCTGCGCCGAACTCGCCAGCTTATGGTTCAGGTTATCGCCATCGTTCTTCAATTTTCTTCTGCTTGGATTTAAGCCCTATTATTTAGGAGCTTTATATGTTGCATAAGACTGGTAGTTCTGTTGTTGTTTATATTTGCAGGAAGTTGAAAGAAGTGCAAGCACTCTAATGACAGTTGGTAAGTGTCTTCTGATGTTATAATTACGTTACTCTAGACATGATGTCTTTATTATCAGGATACTTTATGTCGCTTCATTTAGATGATGTTTGAAAAAGTACATATTGAGATGAAAGTTATTTTGCCCCTTTTCTCTTCCAATGTTTGAACGGGACATAAGATGTTTCTTTAAAGAATAGTGTTATATAGAAGAAGCATCAAAGAACTGCAGTTTCTTGTGTTAAAGTCTCAGTTCATTATAAACTGAGACACACTTTTTAAACAACATATTACAAAACAAAAGTTTAGAAAAATGCCGGATTCAGGCAAGCCCATTTCATTAGATGAGCTAAGAACTTGCATTGAAGAAGATGATAACAAGCTCGATTTTAGAGAACTGGATCTCGGGTCACCCGTTTCTACTTTACGGGTCCGACCCGGTTCAGGCTTCACTAGTTCAAGTAGCAGCTCTAGTGCTTCTTCTGGATCGGTTTCAGGTCGGCATAGTGGATCTTCTTTTTTGGGTCCGACGAAAAAATCTGATTCCAGTAGTCACTCTGGAGAACTCTCCGTTGAAAGTTCGCCGGCGCTTGGTGGTCACGTGCGGTTGTGTTCAAGCAGCGTTGTGAATTCGCCGCCCTCACACGCGCTGCCCACCGGAAATATCTGCCCGTTGGGCAAGGTATTGAAAACGGGCATGATGGTTAATAAGTCAACAAAGACTGATGTTTTAGGGTTGGGTCGAATGGGTTATTATGGACACGGTAGCATAATGCGGGTCGGGTCAAAAACCACCCGGTGTGGCTGCTGCTGACGTCAGTAGTACTAGTAGTGGTACTATGGTGAATTCAGAGGAGTTGAAAAGATTAGGAAATGAGAATTATTAAAAAGGTCATCTTTTAGAAGCTTTAAGATTTTATGAGAAAGCTATCGCTATTTCACCGGGCAATGCAGCTTGCCATTGTAACCGGGCCGCGGCGTTGATGGGTTTAAACCGGTTACCGGAGGCGGTGAAGGAATGTGAAGAAGCTATTAAGTTGGATCCTTCATATGTAAGGGCACATCATCGATTAGGGTCTTTGTTACTTAGTTTGGGACAGGTAGAGAAAGCCAGAATTCACATTTGTTTCGGAGGGCATCAGCCTGATCAAGTTGAGTTGCAGAAGCTGCAAGCAGTGGAGAAGCATATTGGCAAGTGCACTGATGCACGTAGAGTTGGTGATTGGAGGAGCACACTAAAAGAAGTCAATGCAGCCGTTGCTTATGGAGCGGATGCATCTCCTCAGCTATTTGCATGTAGAGCGGAAGCTCTCTTGAAGCTACATCGAGTAGAGGATGCAGCATTGACTATCAATCACTCGGAAGCCTGAACCATCTACTGCATCATTCCAGTCAAAAGTTTTTGGAATGCTTTCAGAGGCATATTTGTTCTTTGTTCAAGCTCAGATTGACCTGGCTATGGGAAGGTTTGAAAATGCACTCAGTGCAGTGGAGAGAGCAGGACAAATCGACCCTCGAAATACTGAGATACCAGTTTTACTCAATAATGTGAGGTTGGTGGGACGAGCTCATGCTCCTGGCAATGATCTATTTAAATCTGAAAGGTATACTGAAGCATGTGCTGCTTATGGGGAAGGTCTCAGGCGTGATTCTTCAAATTCAGTTCTCTACTGCAATAGAGCAGCTTGCTGGAATAAACTTGGGCAGTGGGAAAAATCTGTGGACGATTGCAATCAAGCTCTCAGTTTTCAGCCAAATTACACTAAAGCCCTTCTTCGGAGGGCTGCTTCAAACACCAAGCTGGAAAGATGGGCTGAAGCTGTTAGAGATTATGAGGTTTTGAGGAAAGAACTTCCATATGACAATGAGGTTGCTGAATCTTTATTCCATGCCCAAGTTGCATTAAAGAAATCACGCGGAGAAGACGTTCACAATATGAAATTTGGTGGGGAGGTGGAATTAGTTTCTGGTCTTGAGCAGTTTCGAGCTGCGATTTCATCACCTTGTGCATCTGTTGTCCATTTTAAAATCAGCATCCTACCTGCAATGCAAGCAGATATCCCCTTTCTTAGACACCTTATGCACCAAGTATCCTTCCATAAGTTTTCTCAAGGTGGATGTGGAGGAGAGCCCTGCATTGCTACTGAAGAGAATGTTAGAATTGTACCTACATTAAAGATTTACAAAAATGGAAGCCGCGTGAAGGAGATGATTTGCCCAAGTCAAGAGGTGCTAGAATAGTCGGTGAGGCATTACAGTATATAACTGCATGATTAAAATGTAATCCTGCTTCTTCGCCTATTGTCCTTTGCGTTCTCTTGACATTCCAATCACCCGGAATGCTTGCCATTACCTGTGACAATTGAGCTACTGCATAATAATCTCACTAGGAGCCCAATTCAGCCAAACGCCAGCAGCCTTCAGAGGGATTAGTTTTGGTTTTCTTATTTTCCCTTGTTATTTATTCATTCATTCCTCATTGCTGTCTTGGTTCCAACTCCTTCACATCTCCTTGAGTCTCTTCGATTTTTCCTTTCCAAATCACTTTTTCTTTTTAAAATGTTTAGGCTGCCCTTCCCTAGTATAAACTTCAATTGTGAGGAGAAATAGTGAACATGTAAAATTGATTTTATGGCCATTTTAACTGAACATTAGAGAGAAGAGAAGTTGCTGGCTGGCTTTAGATGAGGATCTAAACATGTATATATATATGATCATATATACAAAACCATTGGATGTCAAGGAAGAGAAATTGGATGTCTGGTAGGTACTTACTGGGTTAGTGAAAGAAGGATAAATATGATGATGTAATTGATACTGATGTTTCTTTGCTCAACCATTCTATCAATAAAATTTCTCATTTTTTTTCACTTTTCAAAAAAAAAAAAAAAAAAAACGATATAGCCCCTTTCTGGACATAAAGTTAGGAAGTGTCTCAAACATTATCTAGGATGAAAAATTTGGAAATTACAGTGGAAACAGGTTCAGTCTGACAAGTATCCTGCATGCTTCTGAATATCTTTTACTTTTGATTATGCTTCTGAAGTAATGTGGAAAATAAAAGATTTAATTCTCAATTTCAGATATATGCCATTTTTGTTGGTTGATCAAAGCTCAACTTAGAGCTAGGCCTTGTTGTGTTATCTGGACTGACTACAATACAATATGTCTACCTCACTGTACCTATGAATATACGCTTGTCTGCTGTATAAAAACTTGGTGTAAGACAAAAGGTAACCAGAACTTGACCAGAAATATGTTGAAGTTATGGATTATATGGCTCAACAGATCTGTCTCTTCCAATGTGTTATGTGGTATGCTGAATATGTATTGGTTTGGTTTCTTTGATGAGGCCATGATTTGTTCAAGAGATATACCTCCCAAAAGATGACAACAACATAGTTACTTTACAAGGCGTGCATTTGCTATCCAATTTTTTTATTTTTATTTTTATTATATGGTGACTGCTTCTACGACTTTTGGACCTTATTCTTCATATCCTGAATGTGAAAAGTATGAAAGTTGAGGTTAGATGACAATGTACATGCTCTGGATACTGCAGATGAATCGACAGGGGTATTAAAGAAGGCTGAGAGTGAATACAAGGGCCACCGCTCCTTACTAACGCGAACCAGAAACCTTCTGTCCACAATGCAACGGCAGGACGTTCTGGACAGGTATTGTGTGACAATGACTTCTGTTAAAATAACATTGACCTTTTTTTCACAATTCTACTGCTGAGGTTATAGTGTCATTGCAATTTTGATGGATCCTAATTCATTCTCTTGTTTGAAGTGTATTTAACCTTAATTGCAACACTAACACAATCTGTGGGCAGGGTGATACTGGTTATTGGATTTATTATTTTCTCCTTGGCCGTTCTTTATGTGGTCTCAAAGCGTATTGGGCTGCTCAAGTTGCAGCGGAAGCTCATTCAAGCTGTGAAGGCTGGTACAGTGGGACAGGTGGAGATAGTACCTGGAGCTGGTAGGGAAGGTGCAAATATTGCTCAGGTTCAGATAAATCCTGTTCCTGAGTTGAATGTACCCTTAGAACAAGCAATGCATGATGAACTTTGAAATCCCTTTAGTTTTGTACATTTTCTTTCTTACATGCAATTTTCTTTGGAGCTCCAATATATATTCCTTGGTTACAGCTGGAACAGTGTCTTCGGTTCTTTTGTTTCCTTTTAATTACAACTGGCCTTGGCCCCCTACATCATTAATCCATACTCCACTGATGATATGTCTTTCGATCTTTGTATTGTAGACAGACATAAATGGTTTATGCTCCAGTAGCTTTCTGAGAATGTATGTGCTATCTTGTTTGTATTCTTGCACTTGGGAATAACATAAGCATTCCTGATAAATGTAGCTGAATGAAACTATACCAACCACAAAATTGGCAAATGTACCACTCTTTGTAGAGAACAAAATGAACAGAGAAGGATGTAGAGTGCAAACCACTTAGAAGCAGAAAAAAATGAGTAAACTATTTATACATATACAGAAATTTATACATAAAATTTATGCTAAGAGCCAGAAATTCCTATGAGTTTTGGTGTTGAGAAGGTATCCTGCTGTTTGGCCCTTCCTCTGAACTGCAACACAGGTACACTTGCTGTTCTCTATCAAATACTCTGCCATATCTAGCCCCAGCCCTCTTAGCGATACACTTCGCCTCGGTCTGCCCACATAAATGCAAATAATTTCACTTATTCAACTTGAGATTAAGGACATAAACGAAGGTGGACGTGGAAAATATTCTGATAGTTTATTTTTCTTGTTATATCAAACAACATACCAAGTGTGATCTGACAAGTGGGGTCTGGGAGGATGGGGTGTAGGGTGGGTGTACACAGACCTTACCCTTACCTTGAGTGAGATAGAAAGACTATTTCTGATAGACCCTCGGCTCAAGAAAAATATTTTCGCAAACAGGTTTAATTTGTGTTATATCCATTTGAATTAATTAATACGAGCAGGGGGAAGGGAAAGCTTACCGAAGGATTACATTAGAAAGACTCCTCCTCTGACCTATAACAAGAATATCAATACCAAGAGATGCAGCTTTATCAAGAATAATAGATGCCTTTTCTTTGGCATTGCCATCCATTTCCACCGTCTCTGTACAAACCTTTAACTTAGGTTGTGCAACCTCACATGCCTGTTTCATTGTTTCAAGAAAATCCATATATCCTTTCCCTCCCAACCCTTTGACACCACCGCCGTCCGCCACATTGGAGGCCGTGGATGATGGAGGGGGTGATGCAGCGGATGCCAATGACTTCTTAAAGAAAGCACCAAATGGAGTAGTATTGATACCTCCCCCATCGGAGGATGGGGAGGCTAATGTGGTCGTGGACGGGGAAGAAGTTGAGTTTGGCAATGGTTTCTTGATTAAGGAAGTAAGGAGATTCCTCCATGCATTAGGATTACCAACATGCAGAAGAATCAACGTATCATTTTCTGCAACTGCATGGGATAGAGCGTATTGAAGGGCGGCCGCTGATTCACGAGTTGGATCTGCTACAACCATAACTTTGCGTGATGATTTTTTCTCATCTGCCATAATATGGTCTCTAGCCATCAATTACCACAACTCTGTGAACCGCCCCCACCACCACCACAACCGCTTGCCACCACCAATAAAGTTGGTTTTCTCCTAATGATAAAACCAGGGGCTTGTGGAATGGAGTGGTACGAGAAACAAGGAAGATAGCAGGAACATGAGGCTGTCATTTTTTAAGACTAGTTTCCTATAATAAATTGTGATTCCTAAACTTAATGCCCGTCTTCCTGTTTGCAAACCATTAGAAATACCAAATGAATGCCAACCTCTCAAGTTGAAACGATAACAAAACTCACACTTCCGATACAGTTTATTCCAAAGGATAACATACAACTTGTTCTCTTTTCTATAAAATACAATCATTAGAATTCTTTTATAGTATACTTGATGAATAATTGAGTGAACCAAAAAGGAATGATATATATGATATGTTAATCAGAATTTTTAAGATGCATCTTCAAGTGAATGTCACACTATTGGAAAATCCGGATTTCAGGACAGCGTGACTAGAAGCACACGTGCAAGTTCTCTACAGCATTTGAAAACTTTCATTTGCTTTTTTATCATTACCTATCAAAAAAAAACTTTCATTTGCTTTTAAAAAGAAAAAAATAAAGAATCAAGGCTTAATTTTATTATTCATATCAAATGTCTAAATTCTGAAATTCTTATCCTTGCAAATTTGTAATAACAGAACAGGAATTCCAAAAAGTACCAGAGTAGACACTGCAAGCACAATTAGTATCAAAATGACATTAAATCAATATCAAAATGCATGCTTTAATTACACTTCTTGGAGGAAGAGTACCAGCTGCAATTACATTAACAAATGGCTTATTTCTCCCTTAATGCAACTACATAAATCAGAAAAGTATACCAAGGTTGTACTTATTAAGAACTAGTTCAAAAATAAATCTTGAAAGTAAATGACCTATCCTAACTCTGCTATATTGTATTCCTCAGCACTGAAGATACACAAGATCTCGAAGCACTTTTCTGGCCCTGAGACATCTAAATATGACAAATTAATGCTGCTTCTTCATCAGTAGCCAATTGCTGAAATCACATTGCAGAGATGGTAACAGTCAACATGGCCACCCAAACGAAACAGATGGAATATGAGCAATGATAAGAGAGGGAAGCGGAGGTCTACTGATGTATATATAGACGAGGAAAAGAAAGTACTAAAAAGAGCTCGTACATGATAACATAATAGCCAATATCAGCTTTTGGCATTTAACTTCTCTAATAGGATTTCATTCAGAAGTTTCGGATTTGCTTTGCCTTTTGATTCCTTCATCACCTAGTATAAAAAAACAATATGAAAACTATAGGTCAGCATTATGCCAGAGCAAAAAACTTCAAGGAGGACCAAACGAAAGCATACCTGGCCAGCAAAGAAACCTTGCAACTTAGTTTTACCACCACGGTATTGTTCTAGCTGCTTTGGATTATCTGCAATTACCTTATCTACCATTTTCTCAATCTCAGCAGGGTCAGCAATCTGATTATTTAAAAATGAAAAAGAAAATCAGATTCCTTTCATAAAAAATATGCTTCAGTTACTTTCTGGTTTTCAATTGCTAGTCACGTAACCAACAACAACACACACTTCTTTAGACCAAGTAACCTCAAAACTAGTATAGTCGGTCGGAATTACGTATGGTTCACTTAAGTCAAGATTTGTTTCACGACAAGATAGCTCATAGTAGAGACTCCTATTTGAGGCAGTGAAATCGGAAAACATTTACTCACAGCTTGACATGCTTCGGAAGATAATTTTGCGGACTGTTAACAGTGAACTGTATGCTATTTCCAGTAGACCTTCCCCAAAGTTCTTAGAATCAGGCTAACAAAATTCTCTGAGGCTTTTACCAAGCTGGGACAACATTTATCTTGGAAGTTATTAGATTTTACAGCAGATACCACAGTAAGACAAAAATTTCATCTACAACTATTAATAAATAGGTTTCTCTTATGCAAGTTGGGAAGCTTTGGCAGTCACATTAAGCATCAAGACATCAGATATTCATTGGCTGAGTACCTATTTGGGGTCTACAGTCCTCCTCAAGTATCTTATATCGTAGTTGTTTCATGATCAGCTTTCTCGTTTCAATTAACGGGTCTCCAAACGACTATAATTCAAGAACACGGGCTATGAATTAACTCTACCAATCAGAATGAGAAATACAACATGCAGTCATTGATGAACGGTGAAAATTTTATGGTTTATATAGCTGAAATTGATCTGGAGTTGATTCAAGTAATCTGATTTGAAGTTCAAAAGAACGCAGTTCTACAAATAATTCAAAAGCTCTTCAATGAACAGCAAGATCATTTGACTGTATATTGATTTGAAACAAGAGGAAAATACTATCCTTGCTATAATGCAAGCCGACTTGCCTGAACTAGGTCCTTTGCTTTTATCAGTCCCTTGACAGTTCCACCCTTGGCGATTAGCTCAAATAAAATCTGTAAAGGTTAATAAGAACTGATTAATCAGAAACATACTAATTGAGAAGAATGGATCAAAGTAAAGCTACTGAAAAAGGCGATCCATTATATATATATATATATATATATATATATATATATATATATATATATATATATATATATATATATATATATATATATGTATGTATGCATTTTTAGAGAATGCTGCTGATAATGCACAAGTGATACTATTTCCGTCTCTTATCACACCCATCACACGTTAAGATGTATTTTCAAAATAACTTTCATGCCACGTTAGCCATGGAGAAAAGATTCTTGATTAGTAAAATCAATTTCTCATGCTCAAACAACAAAGTATGATTATCACATAGTTCAGTCCAACAATAAACTGAAGTTATAAAGCACCATAGTGCTGCCAACACAGAGACTCCTTTCATTGGCCTCAGTAGCATATCTCATCAGACATGACTATCTGAAGAAGGTATACGCTAAATTCCTAATAAATGTTCCATCTTTAATTACCCTGCTTCTAAGAAAGAGTAATTATAAGAAAGAGTAATTAGAAGCGTCAACACCAAAAGAAACAGCATATCGATTCCTTGCTTCTCGAAGGCAGGATGAACTGGAACCAATAGAAGACCAGTGATACGCAGAAGAAATCAGGAGAGATGAAAACTAACATTAAATTAAGAATCCTAACAAGTAGGTTACTTGTGACTGGACAAACCCCCGACGTAGTGCACCCAAAAACATTCTAACTGGTGAGGAAGATTAGCAAAAACTAAAATTCTACCTAAAGATGTAAAAGAAAAACTTTAGATATGATATTCGACCACAACAAATATGGATATATCAGCATCTAAGTGTAATTACCTCCTTCCCAATCTTTCCACTGATAGTCCCATCTTTAATGGAAGCTATGAGCTCCCCCAGTTCTTTAGGGGTAAGTTTAATCTCATCAATAGTCACTTTTTCATTTTTCATGTACGCAGCAATATCGCCCATAATCCAATTGGCAGCAAGCTTTATATCAGCACCTCCTGCGATTGTTGTGTCAAAAAAGTCTGCAATCTGAAACAATCAATTATCAGTGGATTTTGGACACATCTACACAGAAACATTGGAAGAAGCTGCAAAAAAAAAAAAAAAAGAGTTATGCGAGTTAAAGAGTTCATTCAATAACAAGATGATGAGGGCATGTCATATTTTGGGATTGCCTTAGAAAACTTAATAGGAAAATTGATCCGTGTAAAACCAGAAAGTCAAGTGAAAGGATGGCAGTGTTCTTGAACAACATCATCCTTCCCTTCATTTATCTTTCTTTACTTATCCAAGTTTCCACCCTCTTCTTATCCCCCCCCCCCCCCCCCTCTTTTGGTCTCTTTGGTCCATTGGAAGAGAAGGGGGAAAGAGAGGGTAGATATCTCCAAGTTTCCACCCTCTTCTTATCCCCCCCCCCCCCCCCCCCCCCTTCTTTTGGTCTCTTTGGTCCATTGGAAGAGAAGGGGGAAAGAGAGGGTAGATATCTCCAAGTTTCCACCCTCTTCTTATCCCCCCCCCCCCCCCCCCCCCTCTTTTGGTCTCTTTGGTCCATTGGAAGAGAAGGGGGAAAGAGAGGGTAGATATCTCCAAGGTGCTTAATGTTGAAAGGACTTATATGTACCTAAAAGTCAAATAATGCATGTGTTGTAGCTGCTTAAGGATTTAAAGAGGCATCTTACATTACTATGACCTACTGCAAAAGGAATAACTGAAACAGTTAATACTAACATAAGTTAGAAGTCACATATTAACTTATGCAGCAGCGATATTATTTAGCACTAAATAACATTAGCTTGACCTTCGGCCATGGATTTGGAAGTGGAGCATCAGCTTGAAAGATTATAGATTATAGAAATGGAGCAATCCGCATGCCAATAAGGCCAGTATAATCAGAACCTGAAGATGAGCAGCACTTACATTAATGTCATTGGCGAGAAAAAGGACATCCTGCATGCTGAGGCCCATTTTCTCATACCTCCGACGCTTATCTTCTGGAAGTTCAGGCAATGATCCACGGATACTGTCCACATACTCCTCAGTGAGAGAAACTCCAGGAAGATCAGGTTCAGGGAAATAACGATAGTCAGCAAGTCCTTCCTTTTTCCGCATTGTTACTGTTTTCTAGATGTACGAGAAAGTTAAGCATATAAGTTTTCCATGAAAGACTTGAGTAAAAAGTAGTATGATATGCTGAAGTAGCACAACAACTACTAATACTACGCCCCATTCCCAAACAAGTTCCAGGTTGGCTATATGAATCCTGATTGACCATGTTTCTCCATTTAAGCTCATTCATGTCATACCTGAGCATGAAAACTAAATGTAGCATACCTGAGCACCTTCTTCCCATAGACGAGTTTCTTGTACAATTTGATCAACCTGGCCCTGGGTATGAAGAAGCGCCTGTCTTGAAATTTCATAATCAATCGCCCTACTCATCGATGAGAAGGAGTTTAAATTTTTAATTTCCACCTGAATGCAAGTAGAGATCCTTAATAAGTTTAATGTTACAGCAATAATTTCATAAACAGCTCTACTGAAGCAGCTGTGGCTAAACACGTTGTTTATTGACCTGATTTATAGGGAGCCGTTATTTGTAGTGCATAGATGAACAATGGAAGTGGAGCCAATGTGCCACTTAAAATATGAAAGTACCCTTACCATCCATCCAGATGACTGGCAGAACTAAATAAGACAGAAAAAAATCGACAAAGAAAAGGAAACTAGAATCTTTTAATCTTGCCTGAACCATCCAGCTATCTTAAATTGGAATTTCATATGCATAACGGAAACCAGCAGAGATGGAAAATATATCTTGCAAACCTTTGTTCCAAACTCTAACTGCCCAATAGGACGAACTGAGATATTGACGTCACAGCGAAGTGATCCTTCTTGCATATTCCCGTTACCGACTCCCAGATACCTGACCAACCTTTGCAATTCTGCAGCATATTCTGCAGCTTCAATACCAGTTCTCATATCTGGTTCAGAAACAATCTCTAACAATGGAACTCCCGCCCTATTCAAGTCAACCTGCATCAGAGAGTAACAAATCACCGCCTGCCTAAAATAGTGAATCTTGAAACCATAAAGAATACTTCATCAACAGAAGCAACAAGTATGTTAGATGAAATAATCTAACTCCATTGTGCACACACACAAAGTAAATTACGACAAACGGCACAAACATCAATGGAAACTAAACATTTAATGTTAGATAAAATAATCTAATTCCATTCAGCCATACATACAAAGTAAATTACAACAAATGACACAAACATCAATGGAAAATAAACATTTACAATGTGATGCATCTGACGACTACAAGAATATGCTATCTGAAAGAAAGGGGTGCAAAATAGAAAAATAAGACGATGGCACTAGAATAAAAATGCGAAGTAAGGAGGAGTTCTTTCCTGCGAGTAACTCCCACCATCAGTATGAAGCAGCTTCCCTGCATCTTCTTCCATATGCACTCTGGTAATGCCAAACTTTCTATGGCCACCGCCATACTCAAGTGGAAGATCTACATCAAGATAACCGCCGCTAGCAATTGGGATATCAAACTGTGATATTTGGTACCCTTTTGGAAGGTCAGGATAAAAGTACTGCTTCCTATCAAACTTGGAATTAAAAGACAGTTTACAATTGAGTGCAAGGCCAACTCTCACTGCACACTCAATCACTTTCGAGTTCAACACTGGCAACGCCCCAGGCAAACCCATACAAACAGGACAAACAGTAGTATTTGGTGGAGAACCATAGTTGTAAGGGCAACCACAAAAGGCCTTAGTAAGAGTAGAAAGTTGAACATGTGTTTCTATGCCTATAACTGCCTCATAATCTTTCAGAAACTTATCGACTGCTTTCGGTTGGCTTTGTGTGGAAACTTTCAACTTGGTCTGTTCCTTTTCTTGGGTTACAGCTTGTGTTTTTACACTCCTCATACAACAATACAAAACACCATGTTTTCTTGCAAAATATGAAGATGGGTATAACATACAAGGACTAAGCTGTATCCCTCTAAGGAATGTCAAAGCCATCTTAATGAAATCCGATAAACACAAAATACAATATGCCTGCAAATCATCAAACACATTATTCAGAAGCTTCATAATTTAACACTAAAATTATTCAAGAAGCACCTTAAAGTGCATAAAGATTGTAACTTTAAGCTAAAATTCACAAAGAAAACTGGAAATAGAGAATACCAAGAATCTTATTTCCTGTCAAAAAGCTTCAGACAAAACTTATGCCTGCAAATCATCAAACACATTGTTCAGAAGCTTCAAAATTTTATACTAAAACTAGGGAACTTTACAGAAATAGCCGCTCTATTCAGGATATACACTTGTTATACTCGTATAATCATATTATACATAGAATATCCCTTATACAAAAAAATGGCTATATTTTGTTTAAGCAACATAGCCATTGTTCAAGCAGTGTAAAAATTATTCAAAAAGTGTCACGAAGTGCATAAAGATTGTAACTTCAAGCTAAAATTGATAAAGAAAAGTGAAAATAGAGAATACCAAAGATTTGTATTGCTGTCAAAAAGCTTAAGGATTCACCTTTGAGGAGGGTTCAAGATTTTACAGTGTAAAGTTGTGAGATAGTAGTATTAAAGAAAAATGGTGCAAGAATTGGTTAGAAGGGGAAGTGGCAGGTACTTGTAGTATTGAGTTGAGCATGCCAAACAAACAATTGAACAAGTCCCCAACACTCAAAACTAGAATTGGAGAAGATAAAGGCAAATCAAAAATCACCCTTCATTTCATTAGTTTATCTAATATATCATTTGTGTAACAAAGATTCAACATCAAGTGGTCGTGCCGGAGTGGTTATCGGGCATGACTAGAAATCATGTGGGCTTTGCCCGCGCAGGTTCGAATCCTGCCGACCACGTTTTCTCTCTTTTAGTTTTTGTCTTTTACCTAATTGCTAATTTATTTTAGCTAAAATAAGAAAGTAGACGTAAACTACATTCTAATTTTAACTTTGTGCACTTATTTTGCAGCGTGCAAGGTATGCGTCTCTCCTTTATTTTGTAGTGATGGTCATTACTCATAATCATGTGTTTGGATGGATAGATTAAATAAAGTCTCTTTATTCATAATTAAAAATCTCGGAGTTCAAGGAAATTTTAGCAATTGAGTTTAGGACTCTTCTCCAAATTTCTATCTCTTAGATTCCAATTTTTTATGGATAAGTTTGTCTTTTATTCTTAGTTGATATTGGGTTGAGACATATATGATGAGTTGAGATCTGTGGGTGTATATTGAATGCGAGCACATTGTTTGTAGAATATTACTATTACTAATGTTTACACAAGTTGATGAGCCTTGGTGCAAGCTTTCTTTGTAACTTAAACGTACTTTCGATTTAATTTTATGACTTTTTTGTTATATTAGTAACGTCTAGTCTTTAACTAATTCCTTATCTTATTTGTATATCTTAAACTTTAAGATTATCTTTAATTAATATCCTACTTATAATATAAGGAGAGGACTAATCTGTTTGAGGTGGAGCTTTTGTTTTACTGCTTAGGCGGCACTTGGTATCATCGTTCTTTATTTGTTTCTTACTTGCTTCCAAACATAACATTAAGGAGAATTTCTTGTGTTTCCATTTGTAAAGTTCCTAAATGACACATTTATATGTACAATTAATGAGAAAGCCAATGTGAAAAGCAGTTCTACCTTCACTATATACACTATAAGTTGGAAGTAAGATGTAGACCAGGCCTTCTTTTGATTTGTCTACCCTTACATATACACCTTGGACTTAATTGTTGTGATTTCTTTGACCTTTTTGTTGGCACCCACACCCCGAGCCTACCCACTTGTTCAAAAACTTGTTGCTCCCAATGCACACGCAAGTATACGTGGTCGACAAGTAATAAAGTGATAAGTCAAATATCGTTCCCACGAGGACTATTCAGACTGGACTCCTAACAAATAATTTCTTAACAACTACTCAGGGATCTTTTTCCAATAGTGAGGATTTTATTAACTAAAGAACAATAATTAAAATGGTATAAGTGAAGTCAAGCAATGGAGCAAAACTTGGTTGTTATCAGTAATAAGGAGACGGTCCAGGGTCAGAGTTACGAACAATCCAGTTGAGTTTTCCAATTGATTCCACTTCTTAAATCCCGGATTACTAACTAACAGAGTAAATGTACCCGTGAAAACCTTTCGATTCTTCACGGTCTATGCAGGCTACTCCAATCCCTATATGTCTATGGGTTGAATCACGTGCACGCATTAACGAATTCTGTAATTAGTTAAACTAGGCAAGCAAGTATATGTCTATCCTACTCACAAATTGGTTCTCCGATGCCCGGGTTCACAATCTAGCCCTATTCTTCCTTATTGCGTTCATAAATTCCCTCTTTCGAGTTCAATCTAAAAGCCATAGATAATGCGTAATAATCGGGCCTTGACAATTACACAAGTGAAATCAAGAAAGAATAAGCAATCCGTTATGGGATTCAATTAATGGAAATCAATCTTCAAACATCAACTTTCATGAAATACTCTAACCCTAGAACGATAGATTTAGCCACGCATACTCATAATAACAACACAAAGATTTGATGAAATAATGAAATAATGATGTAATAGATTAATGGAAAGAAGAAAAACCCTTGTTCAAGATGTTATGAGCTCTCCAATTTGCTCCAAAGTCTGAACTCCTCTCAAATACTTAGCAAAATAGTATTTATAGGGTTTACAAAGGCCTGGTAATAAGTTAGACCTAAGCCTAGACGAAATAGGAAGTCAAAATAAGCTCCAGGGGCGCTATAACTGGCGCCACGCGCCCCCAAACGCGCTGCCCCAAGCAGATTACGTTGAACTTTGCACGCTTTTGGGGCGCCCCGCGCCACCCATGGCGCCAGGAGCTTGGGCGCTTTGGGATGCGCGGCGCGTAGCCTGTAGCGCCAGGCAAATCAGCCTCCTCCTTGCTCCGCAACTCGCCTCCTGTCGTGCCTTCGTGTGCAATCCAATCCTCAATCAATTTCCAATCATTCCTTGCTCAATCATGCTCTTAAAAGCTCCATATGCACTGCATAACAATCTACATACACACGACATAAAATCAGTGCAAAACCACATTCATAAACTATAAAACGGGCGAATAAAAAGCTCAAACATGCGGAAATATTAAGAAAACATTGGCATAAAATGCCAAACATCACCAGGGTATCCTTTATCAAGAAGTATAGAGAAACATGTCTTTTGTTCTTTCCAAAAGGATGAAGAAAACCAAAATGAGATCCAACATAATTACCTTTTTCCACATGATAGTTATAAGTTGTTCAATGGACAAAATCCTTTTAAGTTCTCAAATGTCACACAAGACTTCTGGAAGCTCCCTGGTACTATCTGCTCCCACAATAATGAAAATTGCAAGACAGAAGTTACTCTATTATATGTCCAAGAAATATGATGCTTACTCAATCATGTTTAATCCATTTACAGAAGATTCTGGTCTGTCTCCTGAACTAGCAGAGGAGTTGGATCTTGCTATACTACTTCAAGCTTCTACTGAAACAGTTGCAACTTGAAAGTTTGATCGTGCAAAAAGGTTACTATACTTGTGTAACATGTCAGCTTCTGCTTCTGGTAGCCCTGTTCAGAGAATTGTGCTTTTATTTGCTGACGCCCTTCAGCAGAAGATCGATAAGGAGATAGGAAACATGTCATTAAACGAAGATGAGGATATGGAAGTGTTCACTAAGGAGATAGAAGAGTTTAACATGAATCTCGAGCCTGTTATATGTGCAATGAGGCAGTGTTTGTCTACCGCCAACTTATTCAATTCACAGGAATACAAACTATCTTAGACAGAATATCAACAACAAAAAGGGTTCATGTGATTGATCTCTGGACAAGAAGTGGCTCACAGTGGACAATACTTATGCAAGCTCTTGCTGCTAGTCGAGATAATGGCTGATTGAGGATTTAGGAAGGAGATTGTCAGCCTTTATTGCTGACATCCAGCTAGATATTCCATTTTGCTTCAAAACAGTTGTATTAGACTTGAAACATCTAAAGAAAGATTCCTTTGAACTACAGGCTGATGAGGTCGTGGCAATCTACTCAGACTCGATTTTATGGACCTTACTACCATGGCCTAATCACTTTGAAGCTGTGATGGGTGCTATTAAAGGACTTAACCCCTGCGTAATTGTGGTCAGTGAGGCTGAGATAAGTACAGATTTTGCAAGTTTTGTCGATTGTTTTTATGAAACTTTGGTTTCTATAGTGCCTGTATGGGTATGTTTGACACTTACATGGGAAACAACTTAGTATCCCATAGTTAGAAGGAGTTTACGTTCGAAAGATAATTCGAAATATTATTACATATCATGGTAAACAGAGAGTTCCTCGCCATGCAAAACTTGAAGTTTGGAGGGACTTATTTAGAAGATTTGGTTTGGAGGAAGCAGAAATGAGCCACTCAGCATTGTGCATAGCAAGTTTACTGGTTGACAGATCTGAACACCATGGGTTTCTCACTTTTGATATGGATAGAAAATCCCTGATCACTAGTTGGAAAGGAACCTCAATGGCATCTCTTTTGGCTTGGACATTCTAACAGGATTGATGAAAAGAAAACAAGGAGCTAGCAACAGATATGACTTATCTTTCTTAAATTTTTTTAACCTAGTGGAGTACCTTGACACAAAACTTTACTTGATCATGAACCTAATATAATCTACTATGTATGATGTTCAAATTGCACCTTAACATATATTATTTTTAATTCTATGATTTTCTTGATCTCCTTTTTCTCCTAGCTTGGCAAATTTGAGCTCACACTAGGAATATTCTTCGCCCCTTTCTGTCTTCCTAGGACTAGATACAATAGTCAGTGAATTATGAGCCAGTATCAGGTTTAGAAGTAGTATGTTTCAAAGTAAAAGAGAACTCATGAATTGTCTATGGCTTAATCTTGCAAGTAATAGATTATTGTTTACTTAGGCATGAACATTTGCTATAAAAAATTTTATTGGGTGGAAGAGCACCTAAACTGTCTTGCCCATTTGTGATGGGTTGAAGTTCCTAATATTGGAAACACATTAATCATGCACATGCAACAAGAACAACTGCACAAAGTGAAGGCTAATTAAAAAAAGATGTACAAACAACAAAATAGGGATCACTATTATGTGAAGCGACTTCCAATTTTGTTAGCTATTATTAAGAACATATTAATCCAAGAAGATGGATGTAGCGTTCCTCAAATTTCTAACTTTCAGGACCTTGTCCATATTGAAAATAATTTAAATACCTAATTTTATGTGCCATGGCGAGGCTCGAGTATCACTTTTCGTGAAAGTATATTGCTATGTATATCATTGGACAGGTTGCAAATAGTTAGTGAAGGGAAACCAAATGCTAGTTAAGAGTAAGTTGGAGCCGCAAAAGATAAAAATGAAATTTAATAGAATGACCTAAGCATGTTTAGTTCCCCAAAACGCAGCAATAGAAACATTATTACATGGCATCATTTGTTAAGATAGTTGTATACATAAGGTGATTGGGATTTGCACATTGGTGCAAGCCACAAAGAACAACAGAAGAGATGGAATACTAGATCGTTAATTTAAGAAGAAAACATCATAGTTTTACTATTATTTTAGTTATTAGTGGGTGGTCCTATGGGGTAAATAATTTAGGGAGAATTACAAAAATATACAAACTTAATGTCATATTTACAAACCATAACAACACTATACCATTTTACAAAAAATAACAATATTTTTTTTACATAGCATATACAAAATACATTTACACCATACAAATTAGGGTTTTCCATCTACCTCACCACTATTTCAGTCGCAGTAGCGGCGTCGTGTGGCTGGTGGCTGGTCGCCGCCGGTCAACCACTGGCCGGAGGTGGCAGATCGCCTGATTTATTTCTTTCTTTCTTTCTTTCTTTTTTTTTTTTTGTGTTTTTTAGATCTACAAAGCGTACATACAAAAAATACACATATATGCATATGAAACTTCATATAAAAAAAACTGTTTTGAATTTACATAGAGTCAACACAACATACAAAAAAATACCCAAACATACAAATATATACATAAAAAACATACAAATTATTTTATCTCTTCATACATACACATACACAAACATAAACTACATACACATATATACACCAATAATACACATACAAAAAGTGGAGATGTATATATTTATATACAAAAAATACAAGAAAATACGTATTTTATACAAAAAATACAGATATATACATACAAAAAAAGAAAAAAAGAAAAAAAAAGGAACCAATCTGAAACCCTACCGGAAACACATCAAAAAATACAAAAATTAGGGGTTCCCGCCGCTGCAATGCAGCAGTGCCGTTGCACTGCGGCGGCAGCAGCAACACCGCAACAACAGCGGAGGCTGAGGACGGAGACAACAAGGGGTATCCGGCGAGGTGGAGGGGCAGATGGTGGGTGGAGGAGGGGAGAGGAGAGAGAGAGAGAGAGAGAGAGAGAGAGAGAGAGAGAGAGAGAGAGAGAGAGAGAGAGAGAAAGAAAGAGAGCGAGAGAGAGAAAGGAGTTAGGGTTTTATGTTTGGGAAGGAGGAAATGAGAAATAAGAAAGTATTGTTATGTTTTGTTATGTATTGTAAATATGATAAAAGTATTGTTATTTTTTGTAATATAGCTATTAGGGTATTTTTACCCAATGGATATAAGTAAAGTACATTGCCAAGCCCACAAATAGTGTCACGTCTCTTTTTCTAATCTGCCAAACAAAGAAAATACCCTGATCCTTTGTATTGCTGGGAACGAAAAAGGAAGAGCAATAGGGATTAACGAGTAGTCCTTGGCTGAAGAGCAAATAATTTTGCTTCCCATTAGAACTACAAGGGAAATAAAAGTAATTCTCCATTACCAGTATTGAAGAAGAGAACACACAGAACTTGGTAAAAAATTCGTGAGGACCACTCTCGGCCAAATCTCCTTAAGCTATATCAAGGTAATTTTCTTTTATGAAATTATGATGTAATAATATCATTAGACATGAGAATCTCGCACCTTAACAGGCTATATCCATTGGAAAGTTTTCAATAACTTAGAAATTTTGGGGAAAAAGATTGAAACTTTGGGATTGATTTCACAAATTGATTGTTGTAGTTATTTGATGACGTGAAGTGCGTCGATCGAAGCTACATTTAGGCTCGAGGAGGAAATTCAGGTGAGTTGATACAACCCTTTACTAAAGAGGTTTTACTCACAAAAGCCCGCCTATAAAGTATTTGATAAAATGTCTTAAGAAGTTAATATGTGCTTAATCCAAGCGAGATAGTGCATACCTAAACCCCATTCAATTTATCGTTCAAGAATTTATTGGAACTTAAAATGGTCAAGTAAAGTTTTACAAAAATATTTTGGGAGTTACCTTGAGATTCTGAGAAGGGTTTTGTGACCTTTAGAGGTTAATGTTGACCTCGAAACTACTCGTGCCAGATTAGGATTTTACAATAAGATTTGCCTGACATGACCAAGGCACAAAACGTGGCAGCATGCTATCACCTGGAACTGTGTGGCGCCACAGGAAAAGGGCCTATTCGATCAGTCGAGGATCGAACCCGTGCCGATCACACGGTGACTTTATGGAATCATGTTATGTCAGAGTTAATTGGTACTCCCTAGAAAAGAAAAGAAACTATATTTATATATTTATGTTTAAAGTTCAAAATTTTATTGTTTCAAGTTACTTCAGGTTTTTTTAATTTTTTATGTTCTCATTATTTTAATGAATTATGTGTATTTCAAGTTTCTTTTAAATGTCTCGTTCCCGCTTTAGTGGGGGCCATTGAGATTCACTGAGTACCGCCGTGGTTTACTGACGTTCTCTTCATGGGAACCTACATTGACTTATGTTAATGTAGGCACAGATTTTACAGGCAAGGCTATGAGCTAGGATAATCTCCTACGCCCACTTGATTGGTGAGCTCCGCATTTGTTTGTGGAGATTCTTTCATTCTCACTCTTCCTTATTATTATTAGTAGTGTCAAGTACAAATTCTTAGAGGCTTCATAGACAGTCTAGCAGTTGGGTGTGGTTGTCTATTTTGCATGATTTTGCATAGAACTAAATAAAGCTATGTATTTTATCGATACAATGAGTATTATTTCAAGATTAATTCATCGAAATTCTGTTTTAAAGACTGTATTATTTATATAGCATGACAAACAGAAAATCACAGCCAGGTGTAGAGGGTTCACTTAGTCGAGTTCAGGTACCGATTGCCGGTCACAGCTCGTCCAGAAAATAGGTCCTGACAAACTTGGTATCAGAGCCACTCTGTGTCAACCTTGTCGATGTGGGTCAAGAGTTCAACTGAGTTTAGGGGAATCTCGAGTACGCGGGGAAAACCTCAGTGCTGAGTCTAGGCGATTCCCGGGTACGCTGGGCAAACCTCAGCGAGGACGCTGAGTCCATAAGAGGGGGTGTATGTGACACCCTAGCTAAGGATTAAGTATCCCATATCAGTATAACACAAGAGTGGTCCTGGATATTTAAGTAAGCATGCCTTAGACCCTAGTAACGCGTTTTAAAGCCGTGCGGGTGTAGGCCCAAAGCGAACAATATCATTAGTGGGCTTGGGCTGTTACAGATGGTATCAGAGAAGCAGGTTTAGAGTGTCTAGGGGTCTATGAAGCCATGTCGTTTGTCGGTATGAGGGCCCCATATCTATAAACGAGGGGCTGCAGACATTTAGGATAAGTTTCCACTTTTTTCTCATTCTAGATTGTGTGTTAAAGTCGAAAGTGATAATCAGACTCCTTCTTTTGTTGATCAATTTAGTGATTAAACTACACTATGGGATTAGATAATACGAAAGTAAATGTCATCAGAATATCACTGTTTACCAAAGATATGATGTGTAAAGCGTTAATTTCCTTCGAAATAGGAATGAAGGCAAAGATCAAGGATATACTGAGGTTATGTGGCCAGAAAAATAGATGATATATGATAGAGGCAGTTCAAGGTGTACTGCAACAAAATAAAACTATCAGGAAGGAGTCAATGATATGTACTTTAAAACACGAGGTGACTTTATTGCCATGTGCTGCCTAAGTTATGAAGGAATGGACGAAGAGCTAGAACGAGCAGTATCAATTTGAAAATATTACACGACTATGTTCTTAATCCATGTTTGGAATTAGCTGGAATACTAACCTTTTCTTGGAAGTAGCTGGAATATAATGTCTGCAAATCAAAGTGATGACTACCACAAATGAAGCCAAGTCAGGCATGGTTAAAAAAAAAAAAAAAAGGTATGGCAAATGTTTAAAGGTCACTAGCGACCTTTAAGCTAAAAATGAATGTATTAATTACAAGGAAATCTTGTATTGGGAGTGTCTATATAGTTTAAAGATGCTTGAATGATTTGAAGTGAACACAAATAGTAATAGCCATCATAAGAGTACTAAAGTAATGTAACAGATTTAGATGTAAATGATGTTGAACCTACTAAGTAGCGGGCATGAAAGAAAATATATCCTAATCCAGAAGGGAGAATTTGTTGCACTTCACTTTGAGTGAAGATGCTGAAAAGAAAAAAGAGAGCAAGAGAAATTTCTGTTAAGATGATTGAGGGAATGTGTGAAGAAAATATTTCGAACATAGAAAAAAGTGCGAATGAACACTTACGCTAGATCAACTATGCTTACAATGATACTTTTAAGCTAAAGTCCAAAATATTGCCTTTTGTGACTACGACCAGGTAATGGAATAGATTTCCTATTAATGATTCAAACTAGACAAGATTAGTGCCAAGAGACTTTAAGTATAAGTGAAAGGAGTTCTAGAAAGGCCCAATAAGACACATAATTTCCCAAGAGCCCTAAGGGTATTATGGTATTATGGAAGCGTTGTCAGTAAAGGAGGTTCATGAAAGTTGAACAAAAGAACTGGAATAAGCCCTCGGAATCTTTGGATCCTATGACCGCTGCAATAAAGTAAAGAAGACATCTAAAGGATGTGCTATGTCTCAAGATTTTCTTTCCCCAGTTTACCTAATGCACTACATGTCAAGTTACAAGAAATACGGCTCGAACCATTTGGTGTTACCCCTTAAAACACTAAGAACCTATGGGAGGAACTTTCAAGAAAGAGTCTTTGATCATGAATCGAGGTTACAAGTACGAAAACCTTCAAAAAGAAAACAAATCACCCTTGTTACTAAACTAATGGAAAAGGCCTGAAGAAAGAACGGTATCGTGAGTCGCTATTCACGTAATGGGGTAAGTGGAATGGGATAAGTATGTGTAATACTACCACAGGACGTATGATGTTCTAGGTATGTGAAGTTAATGTTTCGTACATTACAAGGGAGGTAAATTTCACAGGAAAGTTTCATGTATTCATGTTGCCATTGTGCCACTTTACGAGGTAATTATGTAATATGAGTAGTTGTGGATACCTTGATGATTGCTTGAGTAGAATAACTGTATATGCACATTGTTGGTGTGTATTTAGACAGGTTCATTTTTTTGACATTTTACTAGCTATAGGGGTGACTCTTTCAGAATTTTTAAGAAGTTAGACAGTTAAGATAAATTTTGAGGAGCAAACAAAAAGGGTCAAGAGGGCGACACTAAGGTCTAAGCCCCTTTTTAAATAATTAAGAAATGATTTGGCCGATAATTCAAGGACGAATGGACTTAAGTGGAGGAGGATGTAGTGCCATGTAGAATGTTGTTAACATAAATGATTTTAAAATTTGAGTTGCTCAAATTAATTATCGTAAGTTGGTTGAAAGAAGCTTTTGAGTTATTTCGTACGTGTGGTTACTATTATTTCAGTGTGTTACACATATGCTTAATATGAGATTGAGAATTGAAGTGTTAATATAGTAAGGAGCCAGGAGGTTGTTTTCATGGTGTCAAGTTTGCACTTTAAATGATGCAATGTAATGATGAATGTTTCGTGATTTTTGTTTTGGAGTTACTATGAGCAGTAAGAACATTTTACGCGATGTCATGACTTAAGTTGTCACCTTTATTGAGAGAAAGTTAAGGGAAAATTGAAGGATTCTTATTATGAGGTAAAGAAATGGAAGTATTATACTTTTATATGAATAAGGGGAATAGTGAAGAATTTGCCCGTGACTGTTTAAATAATATCTTGAAGTGGAGTCTCAGTAATCTTTTAGTAAGGAAAATGACATTCCTTGTTAGTCACTTTTGAGGAGACATTACATCACAGAGTATATATGTATTTAAACACTTTATGAATGCCTTATTTGCCCAGATTCTAAAGAAAATTGTAAGCACTTCCTTTAAAAAAAATTATTGGTTGTTAGTTCCAGCTCATGTCCATAAGACTTGTAACAATTATGATCTATCCTAAGGAAACCATTGTCACTTTAGTTTGGTTGAGTATAATTTTTACTCGTTAACTACTTCGATGAAAGTGTAGTTTTGCTTCTTTTGCTGCTTTTCCGTTTATGTCAAAATAATAAGAACATTTGTTTGTTCTAGAACTTTATGATTACCATGATCTCACTGGTGGAAGAACTAGCAACTGTTGAAGTATATAAATAAGGCAGCTAAGACGTTATTTGGGTTGGATAGCAGTATGTACACATTGATAATATGTATTTGGAAGGGTAGAAATTGTCGAATAGTCCAATTAATAAGGGAGAGTATGCCAAAATTATTGTAAGAAAATAGATAGTTGGCCAAGTTTTGACGTCACAAGTAAGTTGAGAAAACGACAATAAGATTTGTGATCCTTTTCAAGCTTAAAGAATGATTTGGTCAACATTCGGGGACAAATATTTTTAAGTGGGAAAGAATGTAGTGACTTGAAAAAAATTGTCCATCAAGTATGGAAAAGAAGGCTAAAAGAAATGAGGATAATGTCTAACTAACATTCGAGGACGAATGTTTTTAACTTGGGAAGAATGTAACGTTCCTCGAATTTCTAATTTTCAGGACCTTGTCCATATTGAAAATAATTTAAATATCTAGTTTTATGTGCCATGGCGAGGCTCGAGTATCACTTTTCGTGGAAGTATATTGCTATATTTATCATTGGACAGGTTGCAAATAGTTAGTGAAGGGAAACCAAACGCTAGCTAAGAATAAGTTGGAGCTCCAAAAGATAAAAATTGAAATTTAATGGAATGACCAAAGCATAATTAGTTCCCCAAAACGCAGCAGTAGAGACAGTATTACATGACATCCTTTGTTAAGATAGTTGTATACATAAGGTGATTGGGTTTTGAACATTGGTGCAAGCCACAAAGAATGACAGAAGAGATGGAATATTAGATCGTTAATTTAAGAAGAAAATATTATAGCTTTACTATTATTTTAGTTATTAGTGGGTGGTCCTATGTGATAAAATAATTTATTTATTTGATATGGGCTAAGTAAAGTACATTGCCAAGCCCACAATTAGTGTCACGTCTCTTTTTCTAATCTGCCAAACAAAAAAAATACCCTGATCCTTTGAATTGCTGAAAATGATCAAGGAAGAGCAATAAGGATTAACTGAGTAGTCCTTGGCTGAAGAGCAAATAATTTTGCTTTCCATTAGAACTACAAGAGAAATAAAAGTACTTCTCCATTACTAGTATTGAAGAGGAGAAAACACACAGAACTTGGTACAAATTCGTGAGGACCACTCTCGGCCAAATCTCTTTAAGCTATATCAAGGTAAATTTCTTTTATGAAATTGGGATGTAATAATATCGTTAGACATGAGAATCTAGCACCTTAATAGGCTATATCCATTGGAAAGTTTTCCATAAATTTAGAAATTTTGGGGAAAAAAATTAAAACTTTGGGATTGATTTCACAAATTGATTGTTGTAGTTGTTTGGTGACGTGAAGTGCGTCGATCGAAGCTACATTTAGGCTCGAGGAGGAAATTGAAGTGAGTTGATATAACCCTTTACTAAAGAGATTTTACTCACAAAAGCCCGCCTATAAAGTATTGATAAAATGTCTTAAGAAGTTAATATGTGCTTAATCAGAGCGAGATAGTGCATACCTAAACCCCATTCAATTTATCGTTCAAGAATTTATTGGAACTTAAGATGGTCAAGTAAAGTTTTACACAATAATTTTCATATTTTTTTACGTTAATTTACGTGATAATATATATGTCAAGTTTCATGGATTAAAGGATGTTTGAAAATATATTGAATAATTTCTTCATATATTCATGTTGTGTTTTACTCAAGACTATTATGGTCTATGTTCATGGATTATGTTCAAGGAATGTATTGGACCTTAAAGTGGTCAAATAAAGTTTTACAAAAATATTTTGGGAGTTACCTTGAGATTCTGAAAAGGGTTTTGTGACCTTTAGAGGTTAATGTTGACCCCGAAACTACTCGTGCCAGATTAGGAGTTCACAATAAGATTTGCCTGACATGACCGAGGCACAAAACGCGGCAGCATGCTATCACCTGGAACTGTGTGGCGCCACAGGAAAAGGGCCTATTCGATCAGTCGAGGATCGAACCCGTGCCGATCACACGGTGACTTTATGGAATCATGTTATGTCAGAGTTAATTGGTACTCCCTAGAAAAGAAAAGAAACTATATTTATATATTTATGTTTAAAGTTCAAAATTTTATTGTTTCAAGTTACTTCAGGTTTTTTTAAATGTTTTATGTTCTCATTATTTTAATGAATTATGTGTATTTCAAGTTTCTTTTAAATGTCCCGTTCCCGCTTTAGTAGGGGGCCGTTGAGATTCACTGAGTACCGCCGTGGTGTACTATGTCAATGTAGGTACATATTTTACAGGCAAGGCTATGAGCTAGGATAATCCCCCACGCCCACTTGATTGGTGAGCTCCGAATTTGTTTGTGGAGATTATTTCATTCCCACTCTTCCTTATTATTATTAGTAGTGTCAAGTACAAATTCTTAGAGACTTCATAGACAGTCTAGCAGTGTGGTGTGGTTGTCTATTTTGCATGATTTTGCATAGAACTAAATAAAGCTATGTATTTTATCGATACAATGAGTATTATTTCAAGATTAATTTATCGAAATTCTGTTTTAAAGACTGTATTATTTGCTACGATAAGTGAGCATAAGAAATACAATTATCACATATAACGAGCCCATAAAGTACCAAAATGTGAGAAGATATTAAGGTAAAATAGGCAAATATCACCAAACATCACCACCCCACACTTAGACCTTTGCTCGCCCTCGAGCAATCATCAAACACCAATTTTCCAACTACATTCCAACACTCAATAGAACAGGTCTACCTATGATTATGGTTGATACCGACCATTAGACAAGTGCATATACACACCATGTGACCCTCAACATGCCAAAAACTCATCACTTATAAAACACAAGAACAACCAACTCAAGACATCTCAATCGCAAAAACTGACTCAATGAAACTATGCCTTTACAAAATCACACCCATTCACTCAACCAAGAAGTCAATAACTTCACCTATCTCGCGCATACCATGTGCCCTCACCAAAAGTAATCAAGAGAGCGTCCCAAATATCACACAAATAATATATTTCAAAAATAAATGAGGGACATAATATAGGAAGAATTCACTCGCTCTAAAAAAGAAGTTCACGTACCACACACAACGTACCATAGGCTTGCCCGTAGTGTAGGACTCCACTAATGTAAGCTCACTCCAATTGGGATTAACTAGGACTTTAAGGGTTGTAATGTAGGCTAAAGAACGGGTAGGATAAATATGGATAAAATAGTGACAACCTCCCTAAGCACTTTAATACATCACTTTAATTTTTATTTTCACCATTATTCTCAAAACCAACCAAGCAACCGCCCAAACATACACAAAAATTTTCCTCTCAATTTTAAGCAATTTGTAACTTTACTTTTTGCACAACACTAGCAAGGATTGTGATTTTTTTTCTTTCTTTTGTTTTCTTTATTTTTCTCTTTTTCATTTTTTTCTTTTCAATATTTTTCTCAATCTTGCCAATGATTCTTTTTCAGAATACACCATATTTTTCTTTCATTGGTTCCACTCAAAAGCCATCCATTTTCTCCAACCACAACTCCACAAACATCAAATATTTCAATTAAAGTGCTATAAGGAGTACGGGTTCAACAAGAAGATAATTAAGAACAAAAGGGATAAGGCTTGAAATTTGGGTGTCAACAAAAAGGTCAATAGGCTCAAAAGGTATTAATTAAGGGTAATATCAAAGGGTAGGCTAATCAAGGCTAAAAGGGCTTATCAAAGAAACACATGTATCATCTCCCGACTAGAGCAAACCTAGGATTTCGCTTTGAACACACACGGGGCAAGTTCTAGACATCAATATGCAAGCACAGAACATAAGAAAAGATACCTCACATCACACATGGCATATAGTTCACTCAAGACGGTTTTATTCCAACTCTCGGTTTAAGCAAATAAGGTGCAACTCTGGAAATTTAAGCACTAAGGCACAATAGTTCACAAAAAGAGTCAAGTAGTTGAACCTAAGCGTCTCGAGAGGGTCATTCAAATTTTTCTAGGCATGCATTACAATTTTAAGACCAAGGGATTCACAAATAGCAAATGCTCAAGTCTAAATCCACCGGTATCAAACAAACCAAAGGCACCTAGCATTCTATCAATTTTTCTAAAATATTCTGCTAATTATTACTAAACTACTCCTAAAAATAAAAGTTACCCGCTTCAAAGATCTACCCATGGAAAAGAACCGAGGCCATAAGAAAAACCACGGGGCGGATGACATGTACCACTAACTAAAACTAAAAAGAAAATCTTTTTGGAAATTTTCATTAGTTTTCTAATTTTTTTCATTTTGTATATATTAAAGCAAGAAGTAAATAAAAATAAAGTCAAGTGACAAAAATAAGAATTGCTAAAATTAAACTCTTAATGGTACAGTTATCCATAACCTCAAAAATTAGAGAATTCCCCCACCCCACACTTAAAACTAAGCAATGTCCTCAGTGCGATAAAAATAGAGTACAAGAGGTAAAGGAACTTCCCTGAAGGCCAAAAGGTCTCGCCTTTGGCACTAGTGATGGTGTCATCTTCATCACGAACCAAGTGAACGCTTGTAGACACGGGGTACTCAGACTTCCCCCACATGTCTTTAAGGCCGGGCATTAAGGGTACGGGCACCCCACACTAGAGCTCGACAAAGACAAAAACTGCAAAACATGCAACTACACAAGAAAATCACAGGGGTGTCGTAATATCCCCACACTTATTCCTCAAATCCTCATCGTAATACAAACGAAGTAACACTAACTAACTATCGTAAAACTAACCAAAGACATCAGTGGGGGCATCAGAAAATTCAAAAACTAGGACGTGGCATTAGTCGTGTGGAAGCGACAATGGCTTGTGGCTTACTTTAAATAATGATCAATTCAAATTTCCCGTAAAAGCACTCAATTTTAAACATTTATATCAACAACTAGTTCAAGTTATGCCTACACATCTGTTTTGCTACTCGACTTCACAAAAAGTGGACTTTTATTCACTGTGGCATTTAGTCGAACACTTGATATGCATTAGTTTCAAGTTCAGATTTCATACATATTTGGAAGGAAAGAACACTCCCAAATTTTTATGGGAGATCGCTCACAGAATTCCAGTGTAAGTTAAACATAGTTCATGTTTATATTTAACTCGATAAGGTTTCACAAAGATTTAGCACATACAACTCACAACTAGAGTTAAGGGGAGAGGGAGACGGGTCTGTTACACAATCGGATAAGCAGCAGGTGCGAGCAAAACAGAGAGGGAGAAGCTTCCCAGAACAGTTGTGACACGTTGAAAAAGATGAATGAAATTTAATTCGCTTGTGTTTTGTCTTGGTTCGTTTTCTCTGTTTTATGTCATGTTTAAACCCAAGGGAAGAGGGAAAAGGAAACCTGGTGTTTTTATGTTTTTAGCTTCGCGGGTCAACGGGTTGAAACCAGGTTGACCCGTAAAAATTTTGCACTTACCTGGAAGCGATCACAAGAGCGATGCTTGGTTATCGCTTCACAAGATTTGGGACATTCTGGTTGCCTAGGCGCGATGTAGGGCGCGACGCTTTTCACTTGTATTACTCAGCTGCTCAGCAAAATTATGTCGCGAGGTGAGAGCTATTACTGCAGCGATGCTGCATATACAGCTTCCACCAATTCTAAAGCGATGCCTGATGATCGCACTAGCAGTTTTGTTGTTCACTGCCTTACTAAAAGTGGCAGTGAGAGCGACGCTTCAACTTTGTTTATGCCCAGCTTCTCTTCCAAAAATTTTCCAAGTGTAGCGATGCGTCGAAGCTGTTCCGTAAGCGCCGCTATGGAGATCGCTTTAACCAAATCTGGGACTTCAATTGCGTAGAAGCGATATACCCTGCGATGCCTTGACATCGCTTGAGCAGTTTTAGAGCTCACTGCCTAACTGAAAGCGAAGCTGGAAGCGACACTTTGCCTGTTGCTACGCAGATTTGGCTACAGATTGTTGTCTAAATGCCGCAGCAGTGGAGAGCTATTCCTGAAGCGACGCATCATGGATCGCGTTCATCAAGTCTGAAGCATTTTTACTATGAGAATGAGCTGTGAAGCGACGCTATGCCAATCGTATTACAGGTCTGAAACTATGTTCCTGTGAGCTTATCTGTAGCTTATCTATTAAGAACTCAGCTTCCTCAATATGTGCCCAACTGCCTTTTCTAAAACTACACTGTCAACCATTCCGCAACTTCTCGCATAACCGGTTCTGCTACGCTTGTCAACACATAACTCACACGCCGAACTTCCCGAACCCTACAAAAATGACAAGAACAACTACGTAATACTAATATATGAAAACGACTAAAGCAATAAAAATTGGGTTGCCTCCCAATAAGCGCTTGATTTAAAGTCGCGACACGACTCTTTTTGTATTTTTTTAATCTTTATATATATATATATATATATATATATATATATATATATATATATATATATATATATATATATATATATATATATGTATACATATTTTTTTTATTTTTTTTTCTATTTTTTTCGTTTACATATAAGGCTCGGGTTGCCTCCAGAGAAGCACCTCAGTTAACGTCATGGCACAACAACACTTTTAAGCTCACTTCCAGCATTTACGTCTCCTCTTCTTACAACGAACTTTTTCCCTCTTCCTTCCTTTAGGAGAACTCTTTTTCAACTTCACAAGTGATATGCCATTGTCAACTTGTTCTACATTCCGCTCAAACACCTCTTTCGGTTTACTTTCATGTTCTTGTTTGACACATTCTATCATAAGAACACTCTTCAAACTTAGTCATGTGATTCTTTTTGTTATAAACTTTTGAAAGTAAACTTTTCTCTATGTGCTCTAACAGTGATCTCCCCAAGTTCCATATCAATAATTGCCTTCGAGGTGATTAGGAATGGTCTTCCCAAAATTATTGGAGCTTCTTGATCCTCTTCATAGTCTAGAATAATAAAATCAGCAGAGAACATAAACTTCACAACTTTAATCAACACATCTTCCACCTTTCCGTCGGGACAAGTGAGTGATTCATCCGCTATCTTAAGAGTAACTGAAGTAGACTTGATTTTTCCTAGGCCTAACCTTTTATAGACAGGCAGAGGCATGAGATTTATGCTGGCCCCCCAGATCACACAGTTCACCAGAAATATTATGACCACCAATAGTGCAAGGAATAGTGAACCTCCCAGGATCTTGAAGTTTTGGAGGTAATTTACTCAGGATTGTACTACACTCCTCCGTTAACTCGATTATACCAATCTCTTGTGGCTTTCTCTTCTTAACTAGAATCTCTTTTAGGAACTTCACAAATGACGGCATCAGTTCAAACACATCAGTCAAAGGAATTTTAACCTGAAGCTCTTTCATCATACTCACAAATTTTTGAAATTGAGTCATATCCTTTGATGGTTGAAGTCTCTGTGAGAATGGTGGGGGTGGTAGAGGTGCCTCCTTTTTCTCTTCTTTCTTCTTTACTTTCTCCACTTTTTCTACTTCCGCTACTTTAAGTTACTCCTTCTCCTGAGTTTTGGCCATCGACTCTTCACCCTTAACTAGAGTTATTGCAAGACCACTCAACTCCCTTTAGATTTGGATTCGATTCAACATTACTAGGAAGCGCTCCATGTGGTCTAGAACTTTGAGCGTTCACTATCTGACCAATTGGCGTTCCAGATCTTTTTTTAGCATTAGTGAGATCTTTTATGGCATGTGCATGGGCTGCATTGTCAGCTATAATTTTCTGCTGGCCTGCCAACATCTGCTTTATGAAATCTTCAACTGAACTGTTGGCTGTTGTGGTTGAGCATGAGGTTGTGAACCTTGATAATTATTCTGAGATCTCATATTACCTTGAGTAGTCTGGTTATCACCCCAAGAGAAATTTGGATGATTTCGCCAATTAGGATTGTAGCTATTACCAAACTGGTTCTGATTCTGTCCCTGAGACCTATTTTGATTCCCCACGTAATAAACTGACTCTGGATTGGAGGGAAAACATCAGTATCATGATCTTGTCACATACCTCATAAAAACTTTGGAACTGCTGCACTTGTTGAACTGATTGCACTTGTTGTTGAGTTGGTGGCAATGCTAGCTTGCTTATTTGGTCAGCTATAGCATCCATCTTTGCATTCAATGCTGAAACCGCATCCAATTGAAGTACTCCAGCAGCTTTTTAACTTGGAGCTCTACCATCACCCTGCCAGTCAGGATTGCTCTGAGAGAATTTATCCAGTAATTCATAAATCTCATTAAAATTTAAGGCCAAGACTTGGCCTCCAGCAGCAGCATCCACCACGATCTTGGTATGAGCATTCAAAACTTCAACAAAAGTGTGGGCTAACACCTCATTCGACTGGTTGTGGTGCGGGGAATCTCTCAATAATGACTTGAATCTTTCCCAGGCTGAATACAAAGATTCTCCATCTTTTTGTCTAAAAGACATAATCTCACTCCTTATTCTGGCTGTTTTGGCAGATGGATAGAATTTAGCAAAAAATTTCTTAGCTAAAGCATCCCAAGTAGTGATAGACCCAGGCTTTTCAGCATTTAACCACTTATTTGTTGCCCCGATCAATGAAAATGGAAATAGTATCAATCGAACATAATCAATTGAGACGCCTGCTTGTGTGTGTATGTGTCACTAATCTCCAAGAAATTCTGGATATGTTGTTGTGGATCCTCATGTAATAATCCAGCATATTG
Source organism: Petunia secreta (assembly GCA_029990175.1). NCBI lineage: Eukaryota > Viridiplantae > Streptophyta > Magnoliopsida > Solanales > Solanaceae > Petunia > Petunia secreta. The sequence goes on from JARKIP010000010.1 coordinate 18,263,230, forward strand.
TCCAGTCGCATGGAGTAGTATACCGGACTTAATCTCAAAGTGTCCAGTAATTTCAGGCTTAACAATGCTCGAGGCTCCCTCCAGACTGGGAAGAGCAACATCTCGCACAGATAAAGCTCGATCTTCTGCCATTCTTACAGGTAAGGATTAAGACAAACCTAATACCTGAAACACCACAAGAAACTCAAAACAAAAATTAAACCTAAATAGAAAATAACAAATCGTTTAAAAAGAAAACAATCAATATTTAGTCCCCAGCAACGGCGCCAAAAACTTGTTGCTCCCAAACGCACACGCAAGTATACATGGTCGACAAGTAATAAAGTGATAAGATTGAGTATCGTTCCCACGAGGACTATTGTTCAGACTGAATGCTAGCAAACAATTTCCTAAAAACTATTCAGGGATCTTTTTCGATGATGATCTGTAATATACTAACAAAGCAAATAATAATTAAAAGCAAGTAATTGAAGTCAAGTAACATAAAGCAAATTATGGGTTGTTATCAATAAAAGAGAAACGGTCCAGAGTCTGAGCTAGAAACAATCCAGTTGAGTTCTCCAGTTGATTCTACTTCTCGATTTCCTAGATTGCTAACTAATAGGTTAATTATATTCATGAAAACCTGTCGATTCTTTACGAGTCTATGCAAACTACTCTAACGCCTAAATTTATATGGAATTAAATTACATGCATGCATTAAACAACTCTGTATTTAGCTAAGCAAGGCGAATAGGTATATGTCTATCCTACCCGCAAATCGATTCCCTGATGTCCAGGTTCACAATCAAGCCATATTCTTTCTTATCTGCGTTCACAAGTCTCTCTGTCGAGTTCAACTTGTAAATCGTAGATAGTGTTCAATTATCGGGCTCTAATAACTAAACAATTAGGCTCAAGAAAGAATAAAAAAATCCGTAATGGTAAATTAATAGGTAGAAATCAACTTTCAAACATCAACCTTCATGTATTTGCTCTAACCCTAGAACGATATGTTTAGCTATGCATATTCATAATAACAACACAAGAATTCATGGAAGAAAGATTAAATATTGTAATAGATGACGTAAGAGAGTTAAACCCTTGGTTCAATGTGTTAGGAACTTACAACTTGCTCCAAAATCTGACCTCTCCTCTAAAATAACGAAATAATGAGGTTTTATAGTGTTTACAAAGTGCTAGGATAAGCTAAACCAAAGCCTAATCTAGTTGGGAAAACTTATGTTTCGTCAGCCTCAAGGCTTTCGTGGAAGCCCCGCTTCCAGTATAGCTCCCAACTCTAAAGCCATCTCTGAAGCCTTGCTCTCAGTATAGCTTCCAATGTTTCAATTAACTCCAATTTGATTGTTCTTATCTCGAATTCATCCGCACCGTTCCTAAAATCACAAATACGATAAGTGAGTACAAGAAATACAATTATCACATATAACGAGCCCATAAAGTACCAAAATATGATAAGATATTAAGGTAAAATAGGCAAATATCGCCAAACATCACATAGCGTGACAAATAGAAAATCACAGCCAGGTGTAGAGGGTTTGCTCGGTCGAGTTCAAGTATCGAGTGCCGATCACAGCTCGTCCAAAAAATGGGTCGTGACAATGGACATTCACTATATTGCCAGCCAACACAAGAGCACTTCAATGTATTACTAATACAGTTAACCGATAAATGTCATCAAAGAGGTATTCAATTGTATGGCACTAAATAAGTTGTCATAGGCCAATTTTAGAAGTTACATCATATCAAGAACCTTTCAAGCGCAAACCTGAGGAAGAAACATTGGTTTTTACATTGTACATTTAATCCAGCCTTGACCAGAGATCAGAAAGAGCATAAACCTACGCTGATTTCTCATTCATTCTGAGAGAGTGTCGACTCATAACAGAATAAAACTAAGTTACCAAAAATAAGAGGGTTAGAATAATTACAACTTAATGCTCTCTTCACAATAAAAAAAAAAGATGAGTATAGGTACTTGATTCTGTTAAGATGTTAAAAACAAAAAGAGATTAAAGTTTGTACAGACAATATATCATATTTTTATATTATAAGGTTATGTTACTTGCAATAAAATGTACGTAATTGTTTAGAACAAACATGATCCGATAACCTGCTATAACAAGTTAAATTACACTATAGAATATAAATAAAACTCGAAAGATTTTAACTCATGTTTAGACCCCTTATTTGTTTCAATCTTGTTAGAACTTCCAGGTAGAGAGAGAGATAATTGGGATTTCTTCCCGGCTGATAACAGCCATTTCCCGTAAGTTCAAAGGTGCATAATCCATGGAACTCAGACATTACAAACAGTAAACTTGTTTGGCACAGTGATGAGTAGCTCAGTTCTGCTTCCACCATACCAAACCTGGCAAATAAATCCCTCCACACTTCATGATTCCCATGGCGGGGAACACTCTCTTCTCTGTGATATGTGATCCATCTCATTCAGACGTGCTAACATAGTCTAAAGAATGACATCTGAGTAACCTGTGACAACTTCATCAGGCTCTACTTCAAAGGAATTTTCCTTAAGATTCCTTAAATCTGATACAATTGTTAAAAAACTATCTAAGATGGCTTGTATTCCAGTGAATTCAGTGGCTTGGCGGTAGGCAAACAATGGCCTCTTTGCATATTCAGGAGGTTCTACATCGATGATAAGCTCTTAGAATACACTCAAATGTCCTCTAGTCCAGTAAATGGCAATTTTTCCATCTCCCTATCAAGTATGTGCTGAAGAGCATCAGCCAAATAATACACAATTTTCTGGACTGGAGTACCAGTAGCAGACTCGTTATACAAGCTTAGAAACTTTCTAGCAAGATCAATCTTTCGAGTTGAAACTAGTTGAACAGAAGCTTGAAATAGTTTAGCAAGGTCCAAATCCTGCTCTAGTCCAGGAGACAGGACAAAATTTGCAGTAAGAGGGTTATAAATGATGGAGTATGCATCAGATATCTGTGAGGTATTATTGAGTAGTCTTTGTCTTGCTATTTTCATGATGGTGTGGGCTGATAGCACCAGAGATACTTGCTTACCTTCAGCATGAGCACTAAGTTGGATTGCTTTCTTAGTACTTCTGGCATGAGTAGAATCCATGATGTATAAATATTTTGTTTAAATAGTATACATTGGCTCACACTCAATTCCTACTTGTAGTTTTGGCATTGGAAAGATAGCTTGGAACAAAAGGTCATTACTTCAGATTGTCTTGGAAGATTCTATTTGGTTATTAGACATTGCCTAGGGAAAAAAGACAAATTATTTCTTGTTATCACCCTGTATGAAGAGGACAAAGAAGAAAAGGACCAAAAGCAACAAATATCTCTTTAATTATGTTATTTATCAATATGAAGAGACAGGTTTAAAATGCTAAACTTCCAACCAAATATGATTTTCTCTTAAGCAGGACTGTCGATAGAGCAGAATACTCTATTTCAAACGATGAAGTCCACCTTGCTAAACAGAAGTAGATTATTAAGAATGAAGCCAGTAAAAAATCAGAGGTAAAGAAACGGTGACAAAGAATCAACCAAGACTCAACATTAGTAACAGCAGTGGGAGATTCGAACTTGGTACCTCCAAGCAAATGCAGAAGCCCTTTACCAACAAACCCTTTTGGTTTTAGTGGTGTCATTTTATATAATTATACTGATATTGGTCATTTTGCTAACTAATATATATACATATTTAGCAAATTTTCTTGATCCAGTGGTGTCGGATGACACCGTAAAGAGCCATGTAAATCCGCCCCTGAGTAACAGAAGAATTAAACCAGTCGTATGAAAAAGATTAGGAGTCCATTTCGGGTTGGCTGAAAAAAAGTAGTTTTAAGTGTTGGGGTTTGTTTTATAAATAAACAATTAGTGTTTGGATAGAAGTATTGAAACTGAAAAAAAAAATTGCAGAGATGTTTAATATAGAAGTGCTTAATTATATTAAATTATTAAAATATTCTTAAAATAAACAAGAATAACGAAGATAATCTAGGGCATTTGTTAATGAGGATATTAGTGAACTTAGAAAAAATTATAAGGAATAAATTAATAAAATTATTGATCAAACTATAATAATAGTTAGTTTTTAAGCAAAAAAACAATAAGCTAAGGAAGGGCAGGCTCTAGGATAAAAAAGAAACGCTGTTATTAAGAACACTATAGTACTTTTGAGGTATTGAGGTGGCGCAATGTAGATTTAAAAAAAAAGAAAAAAAAGAAAAAGAAAAAAAGGGATGCATTCCATTAGGTAAGTATATTACTCTTTTAAAAAGTTAGAGCTAGGGTGTCTCTGACTTTGAACTGATCACTGATCAGTACATTCTAATTCTAATCAGAATAATTAGATACAAGCTGGAGGGTCGCAATTAATTATACCTTTAGAAAAATGAAGATTCCTTTCTAATTATAGGTACATCTCGTTCCTGCATGTTTTCTCCAGTAACATGCTAAAGTCAACCATGCTTAATATCTCTTTCCATTACTTGGGCGCAATCTGCTTCAGAATAAATAGAAAAAGATCGAAACTGTTAATGACTTTAACTTTTTTACGCTGATAGCGTAATTGTGTTACTTAGGTCACCTCATAATTATAGGTAATTGTCCAAAATATATGGATAAAATTAGCTAGCAAATAAGAAAGACAATAACCTACAAAAACAAATTTAATTAATATTATAATATACATATCTGTTGAATGATGTTGAAGGAATCCCATATCAGTTGTGCAGTGGGGTAATTTGTGCCTTTATAATTCCTCCTTCCTTCCAGTTTTGGTTCAACTTAATTTTTTTTTTTAGTGTCCGAGCAGGCAGAGGTCTTGTAATGGTATATAAGTTAAAACCATGGTTAATTACGGACATAAATAACATAGCAATAATTTTTGGCATGTTATTGGAAGTCAATCCTACAACTTGATTTATATTAAGTAGATCATCATCACTGGCAAACTTCAAGCCAGCTCTCGCTGCATGAAAAGGATATTCAGAGGGTTCTATATCTGATTATAAATACCGAATTCTGTTTCACATACCTTGTGCATTGGGAAATACATAAAATCAATCAACTTATTTGGTTTCCTACTTTCAACAATATACAATGGCTTTCCCAAGGCATCTTTCAATGCTCATTCTTCAATTGATGTTTGTGGCTCTTGTTTTTAACCTTTGTAATGCACAAGGTTTGAAAAATGGATTCTACAGAAAAACATGTCCTAAAGTTGAGGCAATTGTTAGAAAGACAACTGCTCATTACATATCAAGGGCACCAACTCTAGCTGCTCCGTTGCTTAGGATGCAGTTCCACGATTGCTTTATTAGAGTATATTTTTATTTCTATCATTTTGCAGCCAGTAATATTCATCTTATATTCACTGTTATTATCACTCCTGGCATTCTGTTTTAAATGACACTTTTCCTTTTTGGTATGTTAATAAAAAAAGAACAATACATTTCTATATTTAAAACTTAAAAGTACTTACAAATTTGAACTTCTCATTTTACCCGTGATAACTTGTTCTTACATCCATAAGGATATTAAGGCATGTGTATGGCCACAAGTTCTATTAAGTAGGACTTTGGTACGTGTTAAAAGTATATCTTTCTTTCTAAATTCCGTAAAAGTATGTTTTTCTTTCTAAATTCCGTTCCATTTCATACTTTGCTATATTCTTTGCTATATAAAATGTAAAATGTCTTAATGATATACGAGATGTTCTTTTTATAGGGATGTGATGCTTCTGTAACGCTAAACTCAACTAAGAACAATCAAGCTGAGAGAGATGCCATTCCGAACCAATCTCTCAGAGGATTCCAAGTGATTAATGCTGCAAAATCTGAACTAGAAAAGAAGTGCCCTGGTGTTGTGTCTTGTGCAGATATCATAGCCTTAGCAGCTCGGGATGCAGTTTCTATGGTAACTAAGACATGATATTATTATTTAGAGAAACTGAATGAAAATTGAGAAATTACCAATAATTAAAACGTTACTGATATGTGTTTTATCCCAATTGTTAATTAAGTATACATAATTTTTGATTTACAGATTAAAGGACCACATTGGAAAGTTCCCTTGGGAAGAAGAGATGGAAGAGAGTCACACATGTTGGAAGCTCTGAACAATTTACCAGCTCCATTCGCGAACATCTCAACCCTTAAAGCACAGTTCTCTGCTGTTGGTTTAAATGCAAAAGATCTAGTAGTTCTATCAGGTAGTAGAATTTGGTTTTACATACGACTTAACTTATTATATACATTAATTTTGTATTTATTTTTTGAACTATCAGTTTTCCGATATATTATACTCCTACGTTATTAGCAATATTTCTAGGTTACACATCCAGCTTATTATTGACATTTACCTATAATTTTTTAGGTAACACAATATTGTAAAGTTTCTTCATATTATGTGCATATAAAAAGTGTAAATAGGTAAACTCTTTTAAATGTATATGGTAACACATAATACATAGTATCAGTTAGTCTCATTGTTTACCGGACTATTGCTCTAATATTGACTAGAAATAATAAGGAGCATGAAGAGCATTGTACATTTGGTGCATACAAGAAAAATTAACTTCCACCAATACCGTGAATCAATCCTTTATTTTTGCAAAGAAATGTCACAACCTACACCAAGAAAGGATTAGAGTTATGTGCGTAAATTTTTCTACACTATCGTTTTAATTTAATTTGTAATTAACTTGCTAGTTACCATTTACTAATAGCGTAATCAATACATACTGTACTACTTATTGTGTGAATAACTTTTCATGGTTGTCACTTGTCAGGTGGACATACCATTGGAAATGCACATTGTTTCGCCTTCACAGGCAGAATGTACAATTTCACAGGCAAAGGTGATGCTGATCCAACAATGGATCCCAACTACATTGCCAGTTTGAAGCGAAAATGTAGCCAAAATGATGTGACAACCATTGTGGAGATGGATCCAGGAAGTTTTAAAATTTTTGATGAAAAGTATTATACACTTGTGACTAAAAGGAGAGGGCTTTTCTCATCTGATGCTGCACTTCTTGATGATAGTGAAACTAAAGCTTATGTTAAACGTCAAGCTCTTACTCATGGCTCCACTTTCTTTAGAGACTTTGCTAAATCCATGGTGAAAATGGGAAAAATTGGTGTCTTAACTGGCAAAGCTGGAGAAATCAGGAAACACTGTGATTTTGTTAATTAATCAGCATGCAAGTTCTTATTTTTTTTCTCGCTTCTTGGTTCTTCAATTCTTGGGGTATACCCTGCAGGCTGCTATTGTTTTGTATTTATTTTGATGATGTAAAAGTTGTTTAGATGTTACATGGCTTTTTGACTTCCTGCAAATATTGTATGGATTTATCAATAAAGGTCACTTGTAAGGGACTTCCTTTTCTTTTCTATTACTCCATAGTTTCCTTTCATAAAACTAAACAACAAGAATATTTTCACGATTCTACTACTTTTCTTTTGTTTTGTGACAGTTGGTACGAGATTAAGAAGAAAATATATTTGAGTTAAAGACAAGAACACCGAGCTAGTGCTGTAATATATTCCCCGTTGGAGCATGAGTGTCAAAAAGACAGGAAGATACCACGTCGGACATGTTTATTCTACAAAAGTTCTAGTAATTTTTTATCACCTAAAACATCAAACTCAACCCTTGTGTAACAAAATATTAAACTCGCGAGAAAATTTAATCTGATATGACATGGCAAATTAGCTTGAATGCCAATCTAGACATGCCAGATCAGCACCCTCAGCAATCTTCAATAAAAATATAAACACCAAACCACCATATTCTTCCATAAAACCACCACTGCCTAATACACATCCATCCCATCATCGTTAGAACATGGTTTTTCATGTTGTGGCAATGTGTGCATTAATTTAAATTTAAATACTGATTAGCGGAGGAGACTGTCCAACAGCAACTTGGTTTGTGAATGAATCAACACAGATTCATGTAGTAATTACCATTTTACGTTTGCAGGGAAGTTAAAATATTCTCCTAATGCATCAATAACTTTTAGAAAGGTCAACACTACGAAGTTGATATATATTCGATTCGCTATCGTTGCTGAATATTTTGCTTATAAAACATGTCACACGTTAATTAATTTCTTCTTTATTTTTCTATCTTTTTCAAAAAATTGACTCTATTTTATTACTCTACCAATTCATAAAATAATGATTTTCACTAAAAAAAAAAGCACAATTCTGTCAACAACAATGATAACGAAGAAGAAGAGAAAAAGAATTTCATTCTCTTCGTACTGATGACACTGAGGGGGAAAGAGAGAACGTAAAGGTTTAAAATTTTTAAAGGTTGGAAAATATTAGATCAGCATAACTCCAATTAAAACATTGTTCTGTTAGTTTTGGTTTGGGGTTGGGGTTGGCCCTTGTATAATTATTGGGAAGCGGAAGGTTTAAAATGTGATTGAAATTTTATACTAATTAAGTGATGTAAGTAATTATAACTAATTTATTTGTATAACTATCTAGTCTTGAACGAGTGGAAATCAGGTGTTTTCCGGTCAAATATTCCAACAGCATTTCAATCCGAAAAGATCTGTCGGGAAATTCTTCGTCGAAAAACAGTGTTGATGTACTGATCCCATAGCAGAGTCCGACGAAGCTCCGAGGAATGCACATATCATTACAATTGTCACTATAGTTTCAACATTACGAGTGAAAACTACATTTACATAGTGAAGAACGGAGCCGTAAAGAAATATATGTGTAAAAGCTCAAGACAAGAAGTCAGGAACCGTGAGCATGACATAAATCCAAATGTTAAAATGAGAGTTTTTTTGAAAAATAATGACTGCTTGATGTACTTTACATGTTAGTTATTTAGTATACTTATTTTTTAAATTAGTTTTTATGGGGCAGATGCATAACTACGATTGGAAGTTTTGTATTCAAAATTTTAGTCTTTTTAAGCTATGAGATTTTATATTAATAATTCATATATATGTGATAAATATCTTTAAAAAAATAGGGTTTGAATCTAGTTACAGGGCACACTGGAACTCCCCCTAGCTCCGATCCTATTATGGTCTACTTTTTGTAAATTGACCTCTACCAACATAAAAGTTCGTCAAAATATTTGGAATCTTGTGTCTAGAATATACTACCACTGCAGTTCATATTTTTAACATTAGGCTTTAGCGATATAATGGAAAATAAAATACTTCCTCTGTCCCAATTTATATGGAACTATTTTTATTTTTGTTTGTCCCAAAAAAAAAATGTCATCTTTCTATAAATAGAAACATTTTATCTTTATGAAAGGATTTTCAGTCACACAAATTTATATAGCTTGTTTTAGACCACAAGTTTAAAAAATCTTATTTATTTCTTAAATTCCGTGCCAAGTCAAACATCACCACATAAAATGGAACGGATGGAGTAGAATATTTAAATATAATTATATGCGAGTTATCCTAGAGATTATATTTTCTTAATTCTAAAATGTTCATTGTCGGATAGACCAAACACTTTTCTTCTTTTACTTACCTTTTTTTGGGAACTATTATAGAATTTAAGGTGTCGTTATTAGTTCAAAAATAATAGTAATATATATATACATTACTTTATGTCATTAATATAAGATAGTTTTTTATTATTATATATTTTCGAAAAATACCTAAATAATACAAGGTCAAATAAGTTACGTTATTCGGGTTAACTAATTTTCAAATACTTTGTAAACTGATCATACTCCAATTAATAGTGTTAAAAGTGGCTCCTTGGTTGGCAAGTGTGTAAATACTATCTCGAAATTTCAGTTGATCAAGACTCCAAGTTCTAGGATAATTTTTCGAAGTTTCATGTTCAACTATTTTGTAAATTTTGAAGCTTTGACTATTTTTCTGAAACTTTGCAAAAAAAAAAAAAAAAAAAAGAATAATTGACTACATTTTAATTTGGGATAATTACACTAAAAGACAAGCAAAAGACGAAAATTACCAAAAATGGCCATATTTTCAAATTTTACCCGAGCTGTCACCCTTTTTCCGAGATAAGGGTCGCCGCAAGTTTATACAAATTTATACACATGTATAAAATTGTATAAATTTGTATAAGTATGTATATGCGAGTGAATAAATCTGTAGATTAAGGATGTTTAAATGAATTTTTACTTTTTTGTGTATATTTTTGTATTTCTCTCATTGCTACGCATTTATCTATGTATATTCATGTATAATTTATTTTTTGGGGGAAGATTTGTGTGTATAAACTTGTCCAAAGCAATGATTTAGACGCAATAAACAACATAAATTCAGTAAAATACAAAAAAAATAACGACACCACTGGTGGGAGAGGGTGTCTGCCGGCGACTTAGTGGCTGGGGAGGAGGAGATTTGGTTGCTACGGTGTTTTTTATGAAGGAGTGCTAAAATTTGTAATTTTAGGGGTGGGTGCTATGCATGAAAAAAAATATGGCCTCTTGTTTGTAATTTTGGATAGTGGGCTGCCTATTTTTGAAAATTTTCCTTTTAATTTTATAGTGCTGAAAGTGACTGGTTGGTTTGCTAGTTGTGCAAAAGATAGTTATATTTTCATCTAATAACTCCAAAAGTGCTACTTAGTTGGCGAGCTATGCAAGAAATACTTGTATATTCACTTAGACCTTAAAGTGGCTACTTGGTATTACAAAACTTGTTATGTTTCATTTTATAACCTTGAAAGTGGCTTCTTGTTTGTAGGGGTGCAAGGAGTGGCTATGTTTTCAACTTGTAATCCTAAAAGTGGCTAATTGGTTTACCATAAGCTTTGCAGAACTTGGCTGTGTCTTCAACTGAAACCCAATCAAGCAGGTGTGTTTGGATTGACTTTTCTCTAAGTGCTTATAAGCTAAAAGATAGAAGCGAAAACCCAAAAGCCAAAATTTAGCTTTTAGCTTATTTTTACACTTTTTTGCTTCAAAATAAGTGCTTAAAAGCACATTTCATTTTTGTCAAACACCATAAAAACTAAAAAGGAAGATTAAAAACTATTTCGGCTAAAAAGGACCTAAAATAAGTTAATCCAAACGGGCAAGTCCTGCTTTCAAGCTGCTTGTATAAAGTAGAAAAATATGCAGGGTTTAGCAAAACAAAAGATCTAGTATACCACGACTAAAGAACCTAAACCTACTAGCTAGTAAAACAAAACGGTGTATATTTATATATAGCTTATTCAACTCTGCCTCAATTCTAAACTAGTTGAATTCGCTTATATAAAGTACTACGACTCTTTGGAAGGGAGTAATACCTTACCATTATGTTATAAATGTTACGCACATCTTGATGCAATTCCTACTCCGGAATTTGAACTTATAAAGTAGTGTCAGTTGTTTTTATATATCGGAAACAACATCTCCATCTTGGTAGGGTTAAGGTCTGCATACATCTCATTCTCTCTAGACCCAACTTGTGGGATATTACTAAATATATTATTGTTGTAGTAGTAAAGCAATGTCTATAATTATCACGAGCAATATTCTTTTGTAATACTATTGAGTCAACCACATGAGACCATACTACGATTGTTTTTCTTTTCAAGAGTAAATCCCAAAACTAAAAGACAATAGCAGTAAAGGATGGTTGAGTTGAGTTTGGGCAAGTGAAAATCAAGTTAAACAAAAATAAATCATAATTCGACTTCCCTAAGCAGATGGGCAATTAAAGGAGTAAATTTCAATGGTGGTCATCTAATTTTTGATTCATTAAATAAAAGTCATTTATTTTTATTTTTTTTTCCAAAAATCACTCAATTTTGCTTTGGTTATTACCAAAGTCACTCTCGCCAGAAACTATAGAAAACTCATCAGAAACTCAGTAACTAACTCCTAGTTAAATAATCCATGAACATAAATATTATTTGAAGAGTAAAAGGTTTTTCATGCACATTGCCTAAAAACTCGGTCTTACCTCATTATGATTTGGTTAATCCAAATTCATAATTCCAAAATTATTTAATTTTTTTTTTTTAAAATAACGTAAGAAAATAGAGTACGAATAACAAACACAAATTTTTATTTTATCCATACATAAAATACCACATCGGTGTTTGCTAAATTTTTTGGTATCAACTTAATTATCATATCGAGTTAGACCAAATAAATACATATCATTGGAAGCAATTGTGAAACCTGATCAGTAGTTGAAACGACAATATTATGAAAATATTTATCAAATATTATGTTTGTATGTAGCAAAAAAAAAAAAGAATAAGAGAAGTAGAGATTTTGTTTTTTAATTACCAAATATTTCTTAATGTTGCACTAAACCTTTAGTAATTAACTTGCATTTTTATATGTACTATTTCACCAAAAATACCACTACACTAATTAGTTATTTAGAGTTGATTATTGAGTTTTTAATAGTTTCCGGCTAGAGTGACTTTGATGATAAGCAGAGCAAAGTTGAGTGACTTTTGAGTAACAAAATAAAGGTAAGTGACTTTGGTGATGAACCAAAAGTTAGATGACCACCAGTGAAATTGACTCGGAATTATGTTCAGTCAAAGCAGGTTTGACCCTTTTTTTAATTTACTTCTCCATCTGTTTCAATTTATTCAAACGCATTTGACTTTGCACAGTATTTAGTAAAAAATAATACTTTTAAAATTTGTGGTCTAAAATAAAGCCATAGATGTTTATGTGACACAATTCATTTCATTGAAGGTAATAGTGAAACTTTATTCCAAATTTAGAACGAAGTCTAATCTTGAAAATAGACTAAAAAAGAAATAGGTTCAAACAAATTGAAACGGATGGAGTAGCTGTTAGGAAAACTTTCTACGAGTTTGTGTGTTTGTAATTAAGCTCACAAGAAACTATACAAATGGTTAATCTGTTGGACATCAAATAGATCCTGGCTGATAGTTTTGGTAAATTCTAGTGCTAGTTTTGTAATAGGGTAACTGTATTGGGCTATATTTATAACATTTATAGTAGGCTGTTAGTTAGTGTAGTTTTAGTAAGGGTTTTTTACACATATATACAAATATACACCCCTAATTACACAAAAATAGCAACATTTTTAAAATTACCAGACATAGCAATATTTTTTTATCACATTTTAACTACATTTGCACCCCACTCTCCTAAAAACCCTAAAGTATTTTCTCCACTTCCCCCAAATCAAATCAGCCACCACCCATACAACTCCACCACCACAACCACAGACCCAAACACAAACAGAGCCACCACCGCCGCCGGAATCTCCACCGGAAAAATACCCATCTTCGAAGAAACCCATTCCTTGTTTCTCCTTTGTTCTCTTTGACTCCCAAACCACAGATCAAAAGGGACGGGGTCCCGATCCAAATCCCCTATCTCAATTCATACCAGTAAAAGGGAGTAGAGGGAAAGGGGAAATGCGAGCAGGAGGTTCAACAACAGTATCCAAATAATTGTTCTTCAATTTTCACCATGTCTCTTAAATTAGAATGGCAACAGAACAATAAAAGGCAGCAACTGAAGACTGGATCTATTTGAAGACGATTATAAACCATAGATTTTCCATTATGTTCAAATATTTTCTATTACATAATACTATGTTTCATCGAATGGGATAAACCTGAAGTTTTCACCTTTGAGTGTTCGTAATGATAATTTTGGATGCTCGAGAATAGTAAAAAAGGGGAAATGGCTAAGACACTGCCACCACCGGCAGTGGTGGAGACGACGGAAAACGAATATATGGAGATATCAATTGGCAAAATGTTTGGGAATTTGCTCTCAACCGTTTCTGTTTCTTTAGATTTGTTTCATTTTTGTTCCGTTTCTGTTTCTTCAAAATTGTTCAGATTTCGTTTATGTTCCGTTTCTATTCATGTTTCTTCATATTTGTTTCATTTCTGTTTCTGTTTGTACAGATTTGTTATAGTGGTTTAATAAATTTAAACTCTTGTTTTCTATTTATTATTGAAACGGTATGCTACAGTTTGAAAATGGCGTTGAAACAATATGATACAGTTTGAAACATTGAAACAGTTGTTGCAACAGTTTGATACAGTCTGAAACGATGTTGAAACAGTATGATACGGTTTGAAACGGAGTTAATATAGTCTGAAATGAGAGTTGATACAGTTTAAAACGGTCTGAAACGGAGTTGATACAGTTTAAAACAGTCTGATACAGTCTGAAACGACATTGAAACACTATGATACAGTTTGAAACGGACTTGATACAGTCTGAAATGGGAGTTGATACAGTTTAAAACAGTTTGATACAGTCTAAAATGATGTTGAAACAGTATGATACAGTGTTGAAACAATCTGAAACAACTATTGAAACAGTCTGATACGGTCTAAAACGGCATTGAAACAGTATGATACGGTCTGAAACAGTGCTAAAATAATTTGAAACAGTGCAGAAACAGTTGAAACGGTGCAGAAACAGTTAGATACGGTGCTGCAGAAACAGTTGAAACGGTGCACAAACAGTTAGATACGGTGCAGAAATAGTTGATACGGTGCAGAAATAGTGAGATTCAACGAGATACATTGAGGATGGATGAAGAAAAGTGAAATTGAGGAAAATGAGAGGAGTAAAACTAAAATTGGAGGGAAATGATAGGAGGAAAAGTGAAAAATGGGGAAATTGGAGGAGCAAAAGTGATGGGGGGAAATAGAAGGAAGAATGTAAGGGTTTGGTATGTTATGGAAAAATATTGCTATGTTTTTGCTATATTTGTAATTATCTTGTGTTTTCCTCTATATAGGGTAATTTTACTAAAATGTTGCTATGTTTGGTAATTAAACTCTAAAACTTGTACTTTTATGTAAAAAATCCTTTTAGTAATGGGACCAGATGGGTCCATTGTACAAGTAAGGCCCATATTATAAATAGGGCTTACCCAAAACAGTTGCAATTCAACAGGTCATTTCCCAATTTTACACCACCGACTCTTTCCTTCTCTCTCGTGACCCTACTCCATATGTTATTGGGATTGTTTGATTCTGCTCAAATTAACATGGTATCAGAGCGGGTTTCTGCATAGATCGTCCCACCGTATACGTGGATTTGATCTTCCATCTTTATTTTTGAGTTCGTCTGTTCAGTCTCCTTCGGCGATTCGTTGGTGTTTTGGTGTTTTTGAGGTTTTACACGGCGGCTTTGGTGGTTTTTGGGTGTTCTCACGGCGGATTTGGTGCTTTGGGTGATTCCACAGCTTTGACGGTGAATTTCCAGTTTTCCTAGGGTTTTCACCCTGTGCAGTTTTTCGGTAACCCCTCGCTTACTCAATTTTTCAGTTTCTCCCCAAATTTGCATTTCTAGGGTTTTGCTTTCAATATACATGGCGAATACCAGAAACTTCTACTAACGCAGTCATAGACTACAATAGTCCACTTTATGTTCAATCTTCTGATATTCCTGGAATCCCTTTAGTCACTACTCTTTTCTCGGGATCTGGATATAGTGGATGGCGCAGGAACATGCTGAGAGCAATTTCGGGTAGAAACAAAATAGGATTCTTGGAGGGTAGTTGCCCTAGGCCTTCTGATGATTCCCCTAACCTTAGGCAGTGGGAGCGAGTTAATGACATTGTCACATCATGGATCCTAAACTCCATGACCAAAGAAATCTCTGACAGTGTAGTTTATGCTGACAATGCTCAAGAAGTCTGGGCTGAATTAGAAGAAAGATATGGGACTGTGAGTGGTGTGAGGATTTTTTAGTTAAAAAAGGAACTTGCATCTATATCTCAAGGATCCTTGGATATAGCTGCCTATTTTAATAAGATCAAGACATTGTGGGATGAACTAGGCTTAATAAACAGGAATCATTCAATCAATTGTACTTGTGGGGCAAAGAAACAGTTTCACAAATTGGAAGAGGATCAGAAGTTGTACCAATTTTTGATGGGCCTAAATGAGATATATGTTAGTGTCAGAAGTAACATACTCATGATGTACCCACTTCCCTCAGTGGGGAGTGCTTATAATATGCTTATATCTGATGAGAAGCAAAGACAAATGCACCCTGCACCTACCCATGGAACAGATTCAACCTCCTTCATTGCTTCCAGTGCCAGATACCAGCAAAGTAACAACTCTAATCCAACCACAATAATTACAATTCCTACAACAATAACCAATCTCAAAGATCAAGCAACAATAGAGGGAATTATAATCAGAGAAATAACCCTCAGAGGAATGATAAGAGGAGGAATAATTCTAGAAAGCCCTATTACTGCCAGTATTGCAACACTGTTGGTCATACATTGAAGTATTGCTATAAGAGAAAACAGAGTGAACAGAGCCACATCTATGCTAAAGGCAACAAGTCAGCTGCAAGTGCAACCTCTCAGTTCACTGATTCTGGACATTCCAATGCTCCTCTATCTCCTGACCAGCTTCAGCAATCTGACCAGCCTGGATACTCTGCTGCTTGTAATTTTGATTCAGGCCAATCAGACTGAGCATCCTACTCTCTACCAGGTCTGACCAAAGCTCAGTACCACCACCTGGTCTCACTTCTACAGCAAGTACACATGAATGAGCCTGCTCCTGAACACATTGGATCTGCGAACTTTGCTAGTAAGCATGAGAACTCTTACACTGTTTCATCTGCTTGCATGACCTCTAGGTTAGGAGGTAGTCTTTGGATTATTGACTCAGGAGCCACAGATCACATGACCTCCAATCTAGATACACTTTTCAATGTTAACAAGCTAAATGTTCCTTTCCTAGTTAGTTTACCAAATGGCTACAAGGTGAAAGTAACAGATGTTGGTTCAGGACTGCAAATCCTTTTTTCCCCAGTTCAAATCCGGGTGTCAGTAAACTTACTTCCCTCTTTAACTCTCCACAATGTTCTATACCTTCCTAGCTTCCATTACAATCTCATCTCTGTGCATCAATTAGTTAAGTAACTGCAATGCACAGTGAGCTTTACTATTGATTCTTGCATTCTTCAGGGCCATTCAATGAAGCAGCCATTGGTACTTGGTAGAGAAAGCAATGGTCTCTACAAGCTGCTGTCCTCCAGCATGTCTTCTAAGGCCAATGCTTCTTTGTCTGCCCCTATTTCTTTCTCATTTTCTTGTGATATAAATAATGTACAGTCATCATCATCACCTTGTCCTATAAATAAAATGGATTTGTTGTGGCACAATAGACTTGGTCACTTTCCTTTTAGCAAGATGAAGTGTGTACCATTTGTGTCTTCCTCTTTGTCTTCAAAGCAATCTTTTATTTGTCCCATCTGCCCTCTTGCTAGGCAACAAAGACTACCTTTTCCTGAAAGCACCAGCCATACCACTTCTCCTTTCCAATTAATACATGTAGATACTTGGGGACCTTATCACACCTCAACCTACAATGGTTATAAGTATTTCTTAACCATTATAGATAATTTCACTAGAGCCACTTGGACCTATCTTATGGGTTCTAAAAGTAATGCTTTTAATTTACTTAAATCCTTCATTTCTATGGTAAAAACTCAACATCACCTCTCTGTTCAAGTAGTAAGGAGTGACAATGCTTTGGAATTAGGGGGTTCTAACACTGTTGTGGCTTACTTTGCTGATCTTGGCATACTTCATCAAACTTCCTGTCCACATACACCCCAACAGAATGGTGTAGTGGAAAGGAAGCACAAAGACCTTCTTGAAACATCAAGGGCTTTGCTCTTTCAATCCAAACTACCTGTTAAATACTGGGGAGAATGCCTACTTACTGCCACATACTTGATAAACAGATTCCCTACTCCTCTTTTGAAGAATATTTCACCATATGAGAAATTATATGGTGTTCCACCATCTTACAGTCACTTAAAGGTCTTTGGTTGTCTATGTTATGCCACTATTCCCAAAATACAAAGAGACAAGCTTAAACCAAGGGCAATAGCATCTGTTTTTATTGGGTATCCTTTTGGAAAAAAGGGATACAAACTCTTGAATTTGGAAACTAAGCAATGCTTTGTAAGTAGAGATGTCATTTTTTCTGAGACTATTTTCCCTTATGTCTCTCTATCTTCCACTCTCCCCTTTCCAGTTCCATCTATTCCTCTTGATCCTTCTCCTCAGTGTCACCACCCTACTGGTCCACAAATTCCTTTCTCACCATTGCCAGCCACAACTCCTTCTTTTCCAGACCTATCTCCTATTCTGCCCACTTCATATTCTTCCTATCCATATATTTCTCCTTATTCTTCCCATTCTGGTTCTCCCCAAGCTTCTCAGACTCCTCCAATTGCTCTTAGGAAACCTCCAAGAGGTCACAATCCACCATCTTATTTGAAAGAGTATGTTCACAATCTGCCTAGTTTTTCCAATTATGTGTGTTCTGTGTGCTCTAAGTCTAATCTCACTACTGCATCCCATACCTGTTTGCATGCTGCATTTGAACCACAGTCTTACTCCCAGGCAGCTCCTATTCCTGCTTGGCAGGATGCCATGCAAAAGGAGTTTGATGCCTTGGAAGCTAACAAGACTTGGAGTCTAGTAGAATTGCCTAAGGGGAAGAAGCTCATTGGTTGTGAGTGGGTGTATAAAATTATGTATAAAGCAGATGGGGTCCATTGAAAGATATAAGGCTAGGCTTGTAGTTAGGGGGGATACTCAGGTGAAATGGGTCGATTATAATGAAACCTTCTCACCTGTAGTAAAAATGAACACTGTCAAGGTCTTAATAGTTGTTGCTGTGAAAAAGGGTTGGCCTTTGTTTCAGTTGGATGTGAACAATGCGTTTCTCCATGGAGATTTTTCTGAGGAAGTTTATATGAAACTTCCCCCTGGTTTTTCTATGTTTACTAGCCCTGCATCTTCTCCTCCTAATTTGGTGTGCAAGTTAGAGAAGTCTTTATATGGGTTAAAACAGGCATCCAGACAGTGGTATGCCAAACTATCCCAGGCCTTGCACACTAGAGGGTATGTTTCTTCTCTTAATGACTACTCTCTCTTCATTAAACACTGTGGCTCATCATTGTTTTAGTAGCTGTGTATGTTGATGACATTATAGTCACTGGTGATGACCTCTCTGAGATTACTTCCCTAAAGTCTTTTCTAGATGCTCAATTCAGAATAAAGGATCTGGGTAAGCTTCACTATTTTCTAGGTATTAAGATTCTTTCACTCCCTGATGGTCTTAATTTATCACAAAAGAAGTTCATAACAGATTTGCTCAGGGACTATGATTGTGACTCAATATCTCCAGTCTTGGCTCCTCTTGATTCCTCCCTCAAGTTGCATTCTGATACTGGTCAGCTATTGGCCAGATCTGATGTATACAGGAGTCTTGTTGGTAAGCTGAACATCCTGGTGCATACTAGGCCTGATTTGGCCTTCACAGTTCAGCACCTGAGCCAATTCTTGGCACGGCCAAGAGTTCCACACATGGAGGCTGCTTTGCATGTTCTCCAATATTTGAAGGGCACCTCTGATTATGGCATATTTTTGAATAGTAAACTTACCTTCTCCTTATCTGCCTATTGTGACAGTGACTGGGCAGCTTGCCCGGACACACACAGATCTGTCGCTGGTTACTATCTTTTCCTTGGTGGCAGCCCCATTGCTTGGAAGTCCAAGAATCAACATGTTGTCTCTCTGTCTTCAGCAGAAGCAGAATATAAAAGCCTTGAGCAAAGTGGTAGCTGAGATAACTTGGCTCCTTCGTCTTCTTTCTGATTTTGGGTTTCATGATCTTACCCTGTTCATGTATTTTGTGATAGTCAGGCAGCAGTTCACATTGTCAGAAATCCGGTGTTCCACGAGCGTACAAAGCATATTGAGCTCGACTGTCATTTTACGCGAGCCAAGCTCCAAGAGGGTGTTATTGACTTGTTTCATGTCTCTAGCAGTGATCAAGTGGCAGACGTATTAACCAAGACTTTGGGTGGTGCGGCTCATCGTCAGACTCTTCCCAAGTTGGGGGTTTTCTCACCCTTCAACTTGAGGGAGGTGTTGGACATCAAGTAGATCCTGGCTGATAGTTTTGGTAACTTCTAGTGCTAGTTTTGTAATAGGGTAACTGTATTGAGCTATATTTATAACATGTATAGTAGGCTGTTAGTTAGTGTAGTTTTAGTAATGGGACCAGATGGGTCCATTGTACACGTAAGGCCCATATTATAAATAGGACTTACCCAAAACAGTTGCAATTCAACAGGTCATTTCCCAATTTTACACCACCGACTATTTCCTTCTCTCTCGTGACCCTACTCCATATGTCATTGGGATTGTTTGATTCTGCTCAAATTAACATAATCACTGCATAATATAAACTGCCAAGAAAAGAGAGATCGGAAAGACATAAAACTATATTGATTTCTCATTTCATCATACAAGACTCTTGAATCATAAGATAATACGTGATAACTTACCTAATTAAGGGGGTTAAGAACTATGGACTATTGCTGACTTCATTCAATCACAATGTTAAACAAGAAACTCAAGCTAAAGGAAAATAACTCACATCTGTGACCTCCTTATTTTCTTCACTTTTGTTGGAACTTCCAAATCGAAACAGAGATAATTGGGGTTTCTTTCAGCTGATAACTAGCCATTTCCAATCAAGCTCAAAGGTGCATAATCCACGAAACTCGGATCAATGAAAGAGTAAACTTGCTTGGCACAGTGATGAATAGCTCAGTTCTGTTTCCACTATGCCAAACCTTGCAAATAAGTCCCTCCATATTCTAAGAGTCCCATGGTGGGGAACAGTTTCTTCTCCATGGTATATGACCATATTACTGATGATTGTATGTAAATAATTCACATATAGGTATATCCTTGTGGAGAACCTCAGAACAATCAGCAACAACACTAAAGTAAGCTAAAGTTTCATTGAAAAAATCTACAAAATCTGGTAGATGTGTGTTTGCTACTGCCTCAGTCAGCACCATTATGCAAGGATTAAGGCTTTTTATAATCTCCATCAAAGCGTCTAGTTCATTAGGCCATGCTAACATCATCCAAAGAATCACATCTACATAAACTGCAACAACTTCATCAAACTCTATTTTAAAAGTCTGTCTTAAGATTCCTTAAACCAGATACAATTGTTTTGAAGCAAAATGATACGTTTAATATCTCAGCTGCAAAAGCTGAGAATCTTCTCCCCATGTCTGCAATCATCTTTTTAGACCTTCCAACAACACTTCTTTTGAGATGCTTAAGTGGGCATTCATCTAATTCAGCAAGAGCTTGCATAAACGTTGTCCAATGTGATCTACTTTTTATACTAAGATCAATCAAATGAACCTTTTTTCTGTTGTTATACTATCTAAAATGGCTTGTATTCCAGTGAGTGAAGTGACTTGGCGATAGGTAATCAATGGTCTCTTTGCAAATACAGGAGGTTCTAAATTCATGACGAACTCTTATATCACTAGAATACGCTTCAATATCTTCTTCTCCAGTAAATGGCATTGTTCCCATCTCCCTATCAATCATGTTCTGAAGAGTGGCAGAAAAATAGTATATGAAGGATTACACACAATCCAATAACATACAATTGCCCAGGGTCTAACCGTATTTGTTTCACTAGTCAACAATACAATCACATGTAATTAACACACGAATTGTAAAGATAAATTCACAGTCTAAGGTCGTACCTGTTACAGAATTGTTCCAATTCGTAGAAGATTGCTTATCTTCTTCATTGGGAATCCTTCATGAAAGTTCTTCAATATTGAAGAAGAGAGTTTTCCATTTGTTTATGGAATAGCAGGAAGGAACGCTGTTTTTCTCTTTTTTCTATAAGTGGAAAAGTGTGCGTTGGTTTCTTCTAAAAGAAACCTTTTAATACTTCTGTAGGGATACAACTTTTCCCAAAAGTTGTGTCTCTTTCCCTTTTTTCTTTTATTAAGTATTTAATATATATAACATATTATATATATTGTTTATTTGTACAAGGATACGGGTTGACCCACATGGGTGCCCGAATCCTATTTCCAACATCTCCCATTCACACATAGTGGGTCAACTCCCATTCTAAATCTGTAACATCCATACATAACGACTAGACCGTGTGACCAGTGCATACTTCGAGAGCTTAGTTGTTATACATCTGTTAGGAGTATATAACATCTCGATTAACGGAACCTTGGAGTAGATTGCAGTATGCAACCCTAGATCATTTATCACATCCACTTCTCTCACAATCTCTTTGTATTAATTTTGAGTTCATCATTATGACCTTGTCTCAAAGACAAACATAATGGACATGTCAATGAACACAATTAATGTGATAATACTCAATGATCTTCCTCATCTCAAGAATCTCTAAATCTCAATCTGACTTACTTTTCTAGAAATGTCCCGCCATACCAAATCATCCATGATCTATAGGCAACACCCTAAGATAGCAAACACCAAATTGAATCTCGAGAAACTGGTCAAAGTCATGAGGGTACAAAGAAAGAAAAAATTACTTATTTCAGGGCTTCACACGATAAAATAAGTAGAGATTAAACTTGTATCGCCCATAGGTCACTTTATGCATACGTGGTATGAATCACGTACCACAGTATTGACTCCTTTCCCGCGGAGCGTATGTCTTTCATAAATAAAAAAAATACTGTGCAGATGATAGTTCAGACAACTCATGTCTAACTTTGAGTTCACAAATCTACTCATACATTTATCCATCAGAACTCACATCTGGCATTAAGACAGACTCACATTTAATCGAATACGATTAACCAAAAAACCAAGCGACATTCTTGTTATAAACTTCAAGCTCTCTATTATTATCACTTCTGATAATAATAAGTTTATAATTGTCTCATCCCTATTAGTCACCTAGACAATAGAGGCGACTGCCTGTGTGAATAGGCCAATCATTTTGTCTGTCTGACATGGTTTATCCGTATTTATTTCACTAGTCTACTATACAATCACATGTAACTAACACACGAATTGTAAAGATAAATTCACAGTCTAAGGTCGTACCTGTTACAGAATTGTTCCAATTCGTAGAAGATTGCTTATCTTCTCCATTGGGAATCCTTCATGAAAATTCTTCAATATTGAAGAAGAGAGTTTTCCATTTGTTTATGGAATAGCAGGAAGGAATGTTGTTTTCCTCTTTTTTCTATAAGTGGAAAAGTGTGCGTTGGTTTCTTCTAAAAGAAACATTTTAATACTTCTGTAGGGATACAACTTTTCCCAAAAGTTGTGTCTCTTTCCCTTTTTTCTTTTATTAAGTATTTAATATATATAACATATTATGTATATTGTTTATTTGTACAAGGATACAGGTTGACCCACATGGGTGCCCGAATCCTATTTCCAACATCTCCCACTCATACATAGTGGGTCAACTCCCATTCTAAATCTGTAACATCCATACATAACGACTAGACCGTGTGACAAGTGCATACTTCGAGAGCTTAGTTGTTATACATCTGTTAAGAATATATAACATCTCGATTAACGGAACCTTGGTGTAGATTGTAGTATGCAGTACCCTAGATCATTTATCACATCCACTTCTCTTACAATCTCTTTGTATTAATTTTGAGTTCATCATTATGTTATTATGTTCTCATCTAAAAAACGAACATAATGGGTGCACCAATGAATACAATTAATGTGATAATACTCAATGATCTTCCTCATTTCAAGAATCTCTTAATCTCAATCTAACTTGCTTTTCTAGAAATTTTCCGCCAGACCGAATCATCCATGATCTCTTGGCAACACTCTAAGATAGCAAACACCAAATTGAATCTCGAGAAACTGATCAAAGTCATGAGGGTATAAAGAAAGAAAATTACTTATAATTTTCAGGGCTTCACACGATAAACAAGAAGAGATTAAACTTGTATCGCCCATAGGTCACTTTATGCATACATGGTATGAATCACGTATCACAGTATTGACTCCTTTCTCGTGGAGCGTATGTCTTTCGCAAATTAAATACTGTGCAGATGATAGTTCAGACAACCTATGTCTAACTTTGAGTTCACAAATCTACTCATACATTTTATCCTTTAGAACTCACATCTGCATTAAGACAGACTGTCACATTTAATCATAAATGATTAACAAAAAAAAAACGACATTCTTATTATAAACTTCAAGCTCTCTATTATTATCACCTCAGATAATAATATGTTTATAATTGTCTCATCTCTATTAGTCACCTTGACAATAGAGGCGATTGCCTGTGTGAATAGGCCAATCCTTTTGTCTGTCCGACATACTCCAAATTTATGTACTAAACATAAAATCATTCTATGTATATAAACCAGCTAAATAATCAATTTAGGCTTCAACTACATTAACTCCAATAATGCAGTTTTATGTGAACATGCTTGGGAAAATTTAAATATAAATACATCAACATCTGTGCAAACTCAATGCCTTCACACATGACTCATAAGCACCAAACTCTATGAGTTTCATTATCAGATCTACTATCACATAATGCATAGTGATGTATTTTATATTCACTTTTCTATGTACAACTATGTCTCTAAGGAAATTATACTTATATCGATATGGTTTGTCTTCTAATAATACTTGGGACGTTTGTGTAAGCTATTGAGACTTGACTATCAATACTTGATTGTCACTAATTCAATAGTACTATCAAACACACCCAAATTTATGATAAAGACGTTTAAGCCAAACAGCTTCTTGCACAGTTGTTGAAAACACTACAAATTCAGCTTTCTTTATAAATAAGGCTGATGATTGTTTCTTGCTACACAAACAATATATACATCGCTATTATTTAGCAAAGAAGGACATACTCATATTTAGATATTCACTCATCTAAACTTCCTTCTCAATCATCATAAATATAGCCTTTTCATTGTCGATCATTTCCTTGACAACACAAGGAATAAACAACTGTGCGTTTGAGATACCTTTGTATCCTTTTAACTGCTTTGCAGTATTCCATTTACAAATCAGATTGATATCCCATAGCTGAATAATAGATATCAGGCATCATGAGCCAAATCATATACCTATGAGTTCACGAGGACACATCCTCCCACTTAACCCTTCAGGCTCTAGAATAGGAGTATTAACGGGTTTGCACTATTGCATAATATAAATCATTCAAGAAAAAATCTTAATACAAGATTTTTCTGAAGAGATTACAATCCCTTTTAACGATCCCGAATTTCAACAATACACCAATAATATTTCTACATTAGGTCTTAGGCGTATTCTGAGAACCCATTTGTTCCAAATGGCTCTATGACCCATAAGTAGATCAACCAATTTCAACTCTTGGTTTGATTTCACTACTCCTTTTCATGTTCCATTGTTCCAGATACTTATCCTAAGTAGGGTATTTTAGAGCCTCATTTATCTTTCGTAGCTCTTAGTCATAGACATATCTAGAGTCTCAAGAGCCTTTTGCTCTTTTAGGACATACTGGATTTTATTGTCACTGTTTACACTTTTGTTAAGCTCGGGGCAATATTCTAGTAGCAGTCGACATATTGATATAAACTAGTATAAACTTATTGAGACAACTATGTACTTTCTTAGAGCCTAAAATTCATATACATACTTATCCTTAAAATAATTTGATTATATTAAAATTTATTTCACATTAGATCTGGAATCGAAAGTTCACTATGATCCCAATTATCATCCAAATTCTAACATTCGATAAATCTAATATAATCAATTATTAAAGGAACACTCGTCTTAAACTATTTAAATTTAAGACTAACCAAACATAGATTCTATAAAATATATAGAAGTACTTCAACAAGAAATAATGGCATAAAAGTCGTTGATCTAATATTCATAAGTGTACACATACCCATATGAAGATAATATCACACCAACAAATTTTATATTAAATGCACCTTATCATTTCAAATAGAAAATTTTGTCGGAAGACAATGCTTGTGTGACCTTATACGAACCAATAACTAATTTACTCCCATGAGTACAAAAATATGTTCGTATCAGAAAGGAAGTTGATCACTTCCTATATATGACCAACACCCGAGATGCCCACTATAGGATCAAGCCACCAATATGGTCTTCATAGAAAGAAATACCACCAATTTGAAAGCAAAAAACTATTTAACTTTTTGCCAAACCATGGAAAAGAATTCAAAGTGTTCCAAACAAAAAAACGCGTTGGCAGTGAAGAAATCACTTATGATTCTAAACATCTTTGCTCCCCTTTTCCATTTACATATTCAGGGTTTGAGAAAAAACAAAAAAACTCATAAATTATTGCCTTTTCACCTTTGCAATTATCCTTAAGCCTGAAGGACAACAATCCTACAGTATACGTTTTCCTTTTGAAACGTGGGAGGAGAGAAAAGAACAACTCTTTTCTCAACAACACAGTCGCCTACGTCGTGCCTGTTGGACTTCTTCCAACTATTTAGATTTGGTATCAAAGTTAACAATATACTTTTCGATAATAACATGTTCTCTTTATCGTACTTTTTGTCTTATCTTAGAGAACAATTTGTAAAACTTATGGAACACATCCATCTACAAAAAGGTAGAGGAGCCGCAAGAAAAAAAGTTTCTTATATTCAACCTCAAAACAAAGCAGCGGCATGGCAAAGCCCCTCCCCAAACACCCATCGTTAGACCTTATAAGATTTTAGTCCAATTAGCAAAAAGAAAGAATCAGATTATGATTCATAACAGAAACATATACAAACATGGCTTCTGAAATTTTTGTTAATTCTTCTTATATTTCCAGACCGCCAAAGTCCAAAAAAAAAAATTACAACAACAAGAAGCAGTCACCCTTTAAACCATAATAGATTTAACAAAAAAAAATGTGACTAGTTATTTTGTTACTCTTGGCTTTGCCTTTTATGTATTAGAATAGTTTTAAAAAAAAAAAATTATACAAAGCCACTCCAAGTATTATGACTATCATTGATCTCATCAATGGGATAAATTGGAGAAAGTTTCTGCAAACCTTTTTAACATTCTGTTAGTAAAAAGATTCCCTTAACATTCTTTTGGTGTTCTTCCAACTTTAAGAACTAAATAGGTGCCTTTACGTCGTTCTTATTCAAAACAAATAGACGTGAACTTAACACCACTTTGGGTGTATTTGGGAGCACTTCGTGGCCTCAGATCAGTGCTCTTCGCTGATGGCAACAAACTGTTGTCAAGCCCAGTCCCAAGCCCCCACTAAATTGTCTAAAAAAAAATTACGTTGTTCATAACCCAGTTACAAATAACTAGCAGTCACGAAAAAAGAACATATCCCAAGAGACGATTTAAACTACAAAGATGACCAAAAATGATGAACAACAAGAAACTGGATTTTCAAAAAAGCTTTCTTTTAGATACGGACTAGGAAACAAATAACTCGGGCTCTGATACCAATGAAGGATTCAACACAATCCATGAACACAAAGTTCACCCAGGGTTTATCCGTATTTATTTCACTAGTCTACTATCGATCACATGTAATTAACACACGAATTGTAAAGATAAATTTACAGTCTAAGGTCGTACCTGTTACAGAATTGTTCCAATTCGTAGAAGATTGCTTATCTTCTCCATTGAGAATCCTTCATGAAAGTTCTTCAATATTGAAGAAGAGAGTTTTCCATTTGTTTATGGAATAGTAGGAAGGAACGCTGTTTTCCTCTTTTTTCTATAAGTGGAAAAGTGTGCGTTGGTTTCTTCTAAAAGAAACCTTTTAATACTTCTGTAGGGATACAACTTTTCCCAAAAGTTGCGTCTCTTTCCCTTTTTTCTTTTATTAAGTATTTAATATATATAACATATTATATATATTATTTATTCGTACAAGGATATGGGTTGACCCACATGGGTGCCCGAATCCTATTTCCAACAGTGTACAATTCTCTGGACTGTACTGGAGTACCAGTAGCAGAAGCAGAGTCGTTACACAAGCTAAGAAACTTTCTAGCATGGTCAAATTTTCGAGTAGAAACCAGTTGAGTAGAAGCTTGAAGTAGTTCGGCTTGGTCCAAATCCTTTTCTGGTCTAGGAGACATAATACATTTTGCAGTAAGGGGATTAAAAATTATGGAATAAGCTCCAGATTTCTGTGGTGTATGATGGAGCAATCTTTAAAATCTCAAATGGTCACTCAACTTTGGGAAATTAACCACCAAAGTCACTTTACTTTGGTTGGTCCCAAAAAGGTCACTCAACTTAGGAAAAATATCTCCAAAATAATTCTTGTCAGCTTTTGCACTGTTACCCACTGAAAATCTGACGTGGCTTTTTAAAATATTTTTCATATAATCGTAGGTCCCACTTTTTTTGCCATGTGAGACTTTTTTAATAGTTACTTTCTAATTTTCTGACAAGTGCAATGCACATGTATTCCTAATAACTAATACAAAAATTATAAATATGTGTAATAAGCGTGTATCGTTGCTAGTAAATTAAAGAAAAAATATAAATTCAAAGTACTGATATATCGAATCCTTTACAATTGATATTTTTTATTTTTGCAATACATAATCATACTAATTAAATATTACTATTGTACGAAGGCCAGTAATTAATATTTGAACAATTTTAATCATGTTAATTTTATAATATCAAGTATTTAGCTTAATATCAATATATTTTCTTGATTTTTATTTTGTTGTGCTAATGGCAAACTGCTATTGTGTACTAGGAATTAGGAGTACGATAAACAATTATTTGGCCTTCGAACTTGATATATTATAAAATTTGCATGATTATAATCGTTCAAATATTAATTACTGGCTTTCGTACAATAGTAATGTTTAGTATGATTATGTATTACAATAACAAAAAATATCGAACGTAAAGGATGCGATATATCAGTACTTTGAATTTATATTTTTTCTTTAATTTACTAGCAACGATACACGCTTATTACAAATATTTATAATTTTTGTACTAGTTATTAGGAATACACGTGCATTGCACTTGTCAGAAAATTAGTAAGTAACTATTAAAAAAGTCCTACATGGCAAAAAAAGTGGGACCTACGATTATATGAAAAATATTTTAAAACGCCACGTCAGATTTTCAGTGGGTAACGGTGCAAAAACTGACAAGAATTACTTTTGGAGATATTTTCCCTAAGTTGAGTGATCTTTTTGGGACCAACCAAAGCAAAGTGACTTTGGTAGTTAATTTTCTAAAGTTGAGTGACCATTTGAGATTTTAATTCCAATCTTTCTCTTGCAATTTTCATGATGGTGGGAGTTGATTGCACCAGAGATTCTTGATTTTCTTCAGCATGATCACTGCATTGGTTGGCCTTTTTCATACTTCTAGCATGACTAGAATGCATTTTACCAAATATCTTGTTCAAATAGTATATCTTGGATCAGCTTCAATTCCTACTTGAAGTATCACTATTGAATTAATTGTTCGAGAAGAGTATCTCATAATATATGCAATTTCACTTCTATGATTTACTAGGAATTGCCTAGAGGAAAGAAGACAAATACTTTAATGATACCACCTAGAATACATGAACCAATAGAAATTACAAAGAAGAAAAATTCAAAGAGCAACAAATCTTTTATGAATATATAAAGAGACAAACTAAAAAAGCTAAGCCTCCATCTGAATATGATTTTCTCTAAAGCCGGCCCGACAGCTGGATAAAAGAATCTATTCCAAAATCAGTAAATATTCAGAGGTTTAAAAATGATGAGGAATCAATCTAGACTCACTACTAACAGAAGTATAACACTAGAAGTACGAAAGACACTAGCATAAAAATGAGTTTACTTCTATCATTGGTAATGTAAAAGGGTCATCTAAAAGATAACTACATATAATTTAAATTCTTCATAAAAGTTGGTACTAATAACCTGTAAAATACATGTTAGTGCTACAACAGATTAAAATATATTGATAGTGTAAAAATTCTTTATATTATCAATGTATAAGTTAAATGCAAATAAAGAGTTTAATTTTGGTACAACACGGTGTATTATTTTTTTACACCAACAAATAATTTAGGAAGTAATCAAAGTAACTTGGTGGAAATAAAAATTACTTTTCTTATTAGTTAACCAAGAAAAGAAAAAAAAAATAAAGACAAAAAGAATTAAATCAAAATTTTTCCTAGTTTATTTAATCCCTTTCCTTCCAAACAGATGATTGAGTTTTCCAAAGTTCTCTCAACATCGTCATTAAGCCTTCAACTTAACAAACATTATTGGCGAGATTCTTCTACTAGCAGTATGTCCTTTAATCCTCATCCATATTTTAATTTTTTTGCAAGTGCTTTGTGAACGAATTTCAAATTATTTTTTCGTTCATAAGCATCCCCAGGCTTTACCGAGTAAAAGTTGCAGATATTTTTTTATCTTACTCTAAGATTCAGAATTGTATGTTGCAGGAAAAATGGAGATATCAAATTTTGATGAGCAGCACATAAAAGGAGTTGAAGTCACACCGGATGGGATATAAAGCGATACGGATGGAACTACACAGGTTGACCCTTATTTAGGTGTTGAAAATCAGAGAGAACCCTATATTGGTATGGAGTTTTTGTCACTGGATGATTCGTTTAATTTTTATCTTGATTATGCACATCGTAATGATTTTATTGTGCGCTGAGGTCGTGTGACGAAATCAAGAAAGGATAACTCAGTAATTGGTCAAGCATTTGTTTGTTCAAAAAAAGGATTTTGCTCAAAAAGAAATTAAAAGCAATATACCACACGATATAACAAGAGAAGGATGCAAAGTGTTGTTATATGTATCGAAGAAAGAAGAAAAAAGATGGATTATTAGTAGGCTTGGATCCGATCACAATCATAAATTTGCTACTCCAAGTAGTCAAAAGTTTTTGCGGTCAAAAAGAAAAAAGTCAGTAGGCTTAGAAGAATCTTATTGCTTTGCTCGATGACTCTGAAGTTAGTCCCGGTAAAATAGCATCAGTTTTGATAAATCAGGCAGGAAACGAGATCAACTGAATTTAAGTGGATAAGATATTCAAATTTATTGGAGAACAAGAGGACAAAAAATTGAAAAAGGAGATGCACAAATGATGCTACTATTTTCAAAAGCATCAATCTGAGAATCCAGGATTCTTTTATGCAGTCTAGATGGATGTAGAGAGTTGTTTGGCTAATTATTTTTGGGCTGATGCTAGATCAAGGGTAGCTTATAAAAATTTTGGAGAAGTTATCATTTTTTATCCTATTTATCTCACTAACAAGTATAAGATGCCTTTTGTCCCATTTACAGGGGTTAAAAATCAACACCAATCCATATTGTTCGGTTGTGCTCTACTTTGGGATGAAACTGAGGACACTTTTGAGTGGTTGCTTCGTACTTGAAAAGGAGCAATGTTTGGAGTTGCACCTCGTACAATTATAACGGATCAGGATGGCGCCATCACAAATGCAGTTGCAAAAGTATTCCCAAATAGTGCACGCCACTTGTATGTGGCACATAGGAAAAAAGATTCCAGAATATTTAAGCCATGTTTACAACCAGTATGCTGATTTCAAGGTCAAGTTTGGTAGGTGTATTCATGAATCGGCTACTCCGGAAGAATTAAAACATAGTGGACTAAAATAATGAAAATTTATAATTTAGAAGAAAATAGTTGGTTGCGGAGGATATGTGCAATTTGCGGGAAATGGATTTCAGCATATGTGCGCCCTACTTTTTGTGCAGGCGTGTCGACAACTCAAATAAGTAAGAGTATGAATAAACTTTTTAAAGATTATTTGAATTCTAATACTCTAATGAACGTCTTTGTGGTGCAATATGATAAGACTATTGATGCTAGATATGATAAAATAAGGGAGAAAGAATTTAACACAAAGTCTTCAACGCCTCTCTTGAAAACTTTACATCCTATAGAGGATGAAACATGAAAAGCATACACTAGAGAAATACTTCATATTTTCCTAGATGAATTAGTTTTCTCTCAAAAATATGTCTCCTAAAATTTTGAGGATAAATGTGGAATGCATATTTATGAGGTGCATGAGTTTGAACGACAAAAGCCTGCATACATTGTTAGCTTGGATCTTGCCTTAAAAAATGTCGTTTGTTTGTGTCAAAAGTTTGAGTTCATGGGAATTCTATGCAGGCATGTACTGATAGTGTTTATAATGAAAAAGATTCCCTCGCTTCTGGCTTTTTATTTATTAGATCAATGGACTAGAAATGCGACCACAGAAAAAGTCGAAGACTCTCCAAATGAAACAAATAAGTTGAGACATGCTTTATGGTTTAATAATATCATGATGCATTCTATTGGGCTTTTTGAACAAGCTACACAGTCCGAAAAATTTCAAAAGCTACTGCAATTATGTGAAGAATTTAATAAACTTCCTTATGAATTTGAGAAAAATTGTGTAAGGGGCACTCAAGTTAGTGAGTCAAATTTGGAATTAAACTCATTTGAGTAAAGTCACAAAATTACTTTGCTTGACCCTCCACAATCAGCAATAAAGGACGTCCACGATCTTTGAGAACGAAAGGTGCTCTAGAAGGTACTCGGAAGACCTAAAAAAGATCTTCTCAAGGCAAAAAGGAGAAAAAAAGCACGAAACATAAGAGCAAAGGAACAAGATTACTTGACGCATATTGTCGAGAGCTAGTTTTGTATTAATTTATATAATTTTAGCTACAGTTCAAACTCACATGTTGAAGTTGAACAAAAGAATACTGCAACACCACTTAGTGAGGCTCATGCAAAGGTAAATTTTTTTCATAAATGTCTCATTCGTCCAGAACTTTTTTAAATATATCAATTTTTTTTTTTTTTTTGCTAACAAAACAACATTCTCTGTTTTTTGTCATAAAATCTCTGACATATCTAGAATTTCATCAAGGGCAAGTTGA
This sequence comes from Petunia secreta, assembly GCA_029990175.1. Taxonomy (NCBI): domain Eukaryota; kingdom Viridiplantae; phylum Streptophyta; class Magnoliopsida; order Solanales; family Solanaceae; genus Petunia; species Petunia secreta. Next base: position 18,295,963 of record JARKIP010000010.1, read on the forward strand.
GAACACATGGTGTGCATATACCACCTCTTTTATGAAAAAATGTTGTTCTTAATTTAGTCATGTTTATATATACAAAGTTTATAAGTTTAAATTTGTGCTAATTACTTTAAACTAAATATTTTCAGGATTTAATGAAAGATGCTTCAAATTAATTCCAACAAAATCTTCCTGGTTAATGAGTAATAAGATTGAAGAATTGGAGCTTCAAAATACAAAGAGAAGCATGGGATACAATTATTTAGATTGCAGTTGTGTCATTTTTTCTTGATTTTCGGATAGTCCTTTCATTGCTTTCTTTAGCACTATTTATCGGTCAAGATTATTACTCCAGTATATGTCCATTATAACATGATTCCATGCTTGTATGGCAGTTTTTCACTTTCCTTTGGATTAAAGAATATTCTTTTCTTACGAATTTGAAGATGCATTCACTCTGTTATTAGAAAGTAACTCAGTGATGTGCAATTCCTCCATTTTCTCCTTTCACTTGAAAACTAAAAATCAACATATCATCAATATGGAACAAAACCAAACACTTCAGGTATTGTAAACTGAAGCAACTATTTCACTCACATATTCAAAGCCGAAATTTTAATCAAGGACTTCCACTTCACAATTCTAACAAAATACAGTTAAGAGACTATTCCAAAGCAATTTCATTTCTGTAAATGATACAATCTGTACAGTATCATATCCTTCATTGTGTGAATAAATGGCTCAAGCATTGACATGCTCCTTTCAATCATATCTCATCATTATAGCACAATCAAAAGTGGATAGTAAGTAGGGATCAAGCAAGATCAATATTCATAGTCACCACAAAGGATAATTGTATTACACATGAAGATGGAACTATTTCATAGTCACCATAAAGGATAGTTGTATTACACATGAAGATGGAACTATTCATACATGTATTTCAGACGGAACTAAACAACTATATGTAATATGGAACAAGAACTTTTACACATGTGAGCCAACAAACACACACTAAAACTCAACTCAAGAAGCATAAGTGTTGTGACACCACCAACTGGAGTTTGAACTTGGTCGATAACACTTCAGGTCCAACAGAAGATCCAACACCCAAAAGTACATAATGATCTTCATTGTGAGGGTTGCAAAAGAATCCTTTTATGATCATTTTAATTTGTTCTATCTTTATGTATAGACGAGGAGGCGGCTTTCTCTTATTTAGAGATGAGGTTTATGATTCCTCACGCATAGTCTGGACAAAAAAAAAAAAGCAATTGAGATTATTTTATAGACTGTCTATGATGAATTTGTCAAAAAAAAAAATACTTATGTGAATTTGCCCAAAAAAAATACTTATTTGAATTGGAAGGTCCATATCTACTAAAATAAGAAGGTATCAACATCAACTAGAGATAAAAGTAACGAATTACTTTGCCTCAGGGCACTCTAAACCATGTAATATTAGGTAGCTACATTAGGGGCAGAAGAAGAATATTCAAGCTAATTCTGAAAACATCCGCATAATAAACAAGAAAGTATCCATGAATGCATTCATGTGAGGGGAAGAAACTAAGATAAAGATTAAAAACATCTACATGAGGCGCAATAAAACAAAGCAATATTCGGTTGTAATCGGCGAGATGAATCATCTATATTTGTTCCTTCTATTCAGGGAATATAAGCATTGTCGACACCCATTTTTTTCGAACCGGTTAGAGTTCGAAATAGAGGTTCGACTTATTGGAACTCACGGGTAAGATTTGGAGTCGCCATCTAACATATTTTTTAACTAGGCGTATTAGGGCACCTACTTTTTTTCTAGCCAATTTTATAGTTAACTCCGAAAACCTGGTCTTGAGAACTAAAAATTCTAGGCAAGGGTTCAAGTTAACCTGAAAGGAAGGTGTTAGGCACCTCTCAGGTTCCACCAAATATGGTTCCGGCCGGGCTAAATGATTGGGATTCAAAAATTAAATTAAACTAAATCTAACTAGACAATTTCCACTATAATATACAAGTTAGATATATATAATAATTCAAATCAAATAAAAGGTTCATATTTGCTAATTGCTTTTTCCTTAGCAAATCTCAACCAAAGATACCTCACAAAATAAAACATATTAGTTAGTATGTCAAAAATAATTTGATATCGATGAAAATGAAAATTAAAAGAATGAAATGGTGAATTGAATTTAAAGAATTTTCTGGAAAGTCGTCTTTCGCAATTTTCATCCAAGTGTACCACCCAAAAATACAAAAATGAATTAACATAATAATTAATGAAGTAAAAAGTAAAATAAAGTAATAATAAGAAAATAAAGAGAAAAATAAATTTTCTAAAAGTTTAGGCTCAGATTGGTGTATTGCATCAAGTAGAGGTTAGGGATGTCGTTACGGTTACAAACACGGAACCCGGACCGGTTTGTCATACCAAGTACCTCTAATCCCATTACTCCACTATCCCTTACTTGGCAAAGTAATACGTATCGTCATCGCCTGTTTTGTTTTTCGGATGGGCAAAAATTGTAAGGGACTATATTCTTGTATCGGGACGGGACTTTGTATTAGGCCTCCAAAATGTCATTGGCCAAACGGTGTAGTATCCGCTCAAATAAGTTCATATACCTCAAATTAATTATTTTCATAGGCAACGGTAATTGTTTATATCAGTGCTAAAGCCAAGAAAAATGATGCGACCAAAGGTACAAATTATTTCCAGTCAAATAATCCAATAGAACCAGCGGGGCGATGTCTCTATAAAATTGCGAAAAAACAGACATAAACATACTGTTGGCTAAGTAAGAACTATCAAAGTCAGACCAACAAATTAAATGATGTGAGCATAACAACAACAGCTACAGAGATTCTGATCCCAGCAGAATAAATGACAGAAACAATCTGTCAATTCTCATTCACAACCAACACCAAAGATGACGAAGCGGTACAAACAGTACAGGGGGGATGAAGAAAAACACATGTCTGGTGATGGGATTCAACTGAATCGCTATTTTTCTAACTTATTCGGCGATGCAGAGGCAATGACGAGCGGAGAAAATGTTGGAATCGAGTGGATGGAGGAGCGACCGCCCGCTGGATTTTTCGATGAGCAAGCAGCGGTGCCGCTGCAACTCTGACTCCGTTCCGACTCCTTTTGCTTTTAATTTCAGTAATGGACCGAACCAGAACAGTGGAAGAAAGACCAGTATATTATCGGCGACGAGATTTTTTCGGTAATTCAGGCGATGGTGACTTGTCATTCCCCTGTCTCGATCCTTTTTCGTTTCTTTTTCGATATGTATGTGTGTGGTGTATGATGGTATGTGAGAGAGGAGAGGATGAAGGGGATGATGGTATGGGTGTGTGTAATTGTATGTGTATATGGTCAAAGAATTTGGATAGTAGAGGAATGATGTATGTATGAGGGATGAAGGAATTGAGGGGGGTTTTCGTTCCCTGATCTGTGTGTATTGGTTTCTGATCTTGGTTCACCAGTGATGGTGGTGGGTATTCTTCACTAGTGTTGTGTGTATGTATATATGGAATGATGTCTCTGTGTATATGAAGAGAGAGAGAGAGAGAGAGAGAGAGAGAGAGGGGAGTTCAGGAGAAGAAGACTTAGGGTGTCTTTCCCCCATTTTCTATTGGTTTTCGTGTGTATCTATGATGGTCCTGGACGATATGAGAGGACTTGGTCTTGATAGATTTGAAGAAATCTGGGGAGATTATGAGAGATTGAGGGGATTTTATTTGCTAGAAATGGGGAGAGGATCAAGACATTGGAAATTATCTTGGATGATTTTTAGTCAAATTAAAATGGAAGGGAATATTTTTTGGTCAAAGCATTTAAACATGAAATATGCACTTGGACCATTTTCATGTCTAGATTCAAGTAGGAGAGAAAGATTTGACTGAAACTTGAAATTAGGAAGAGGAGGATTTTTTTAGAGAAATGTATTTGGTTAGGTATTGTGTCTACATTTTAAACAAAGAAGAATTTTGGTAGAAGAAAATAAAATATTCTAGTAAGGTAAGACCTTTATAAAAGAAGATGAGCAATAACTCAAATTCAAAAGAATTCAGATTTCAAGTGAAAAAGAAGAATCAACGAGTAAAAAATTGTAGTAAATAATCAGACTTGTATTTAACTTAAAGGTGCTAAAATATAAGTATATATTATATAATGCAGAAAAAATGCACATATAAAAACAAGGGTTGGATTGAATTAATTAAGTATAAATAATCACAAATAATTACTGAATGCTATTAATGAACTAAATTGCACAAAGAACCACACTTTTGACATAATAGCCTAGATGATGCAAAATCATGTAATACATCCACAATTAGGTACATAATGTATAAGTAGGTGATAACACACGTAAATGCATGTCTTCTAATGCAAATTTACTCAAACAGTTAAATTACACCTTTAACTTAAATTATAGAAAATTATAGAAAAGGGATGAACAAAATTAGGTGTCAACAAGCAAGATATCTAAATCCCAAATTTTGAAACTGGAAGAGGAACCAAAACTGCCTTGAGCTTGACCAGATTCGATATGGGGAAGCTGGGAAAGAGCGCTTTCAAATATTACTTAGCTGAAGTGACACGTGGACGATCGAGATTAGACTGAGGTTAATGAGTTTCAAGGGCCAAGATTAGATAGGCAGTTAGTGGTTTTTATAACAACCACTCGGAAGAAGAGAGAAGATCAGATTTTGGATTGCAACTTCTTCCTCAATCATTCTCCTTCCTTTATCTTCTTCGATCCCCTTTCTCTTCTTAACCATTCTCTATTCTTTCTCTTCCATGTCCATTACTGGACCTTATCTTAGTTAATTACCAATTACATTCTGTTTATTGTAATAGTTAGTTAATTGTTGAATGAAATAAAAAAACTTGTTGCAAATTGTGTGTTAATCAGATTAGTCCATTATAATTGGTATCAGAGCCTTCTCCTCCGACTTGTGAGGTGCTACAATGGCGGAAGGAACTCATATGAAATCTATGGATGAAAAATTAGCTAAGCATGACGAGCTGTTAGCCGGCATATAGGGCGCTTTGGAGCAGATCATGGCTAAAATAGAAAATATGGAGAGATATCAGCGTGCAACAGAAGCTGATACTATGACTTGAGGGGATGGGCTCCTTCCTACTCCGATGGTGGATAAAATCGTAACCCTAGACCACCAGCTTTGTAGTTACTTCCCCCCAAATTAGAGTTTCCTAGTTTTGATGGAACTGAACCTAAATTGTGGGCTAGAAAATGTGATAGATATTTCAGTTTATATAAAATTCTTACAAGTCAGATGTTAGAAATGGATGTATTACATCTAAATGGAAGAGTTGAGTCCTGGTATCATTCATTTGTGTTTAGTAATGGTATTGTGTCCTGGAAGGAGTTTAAGGAGGAAATTAGTGTCAGATTTGGAGAAAATTCCTTAGAAGATGTTGTTGAAAAGTTCAAAGAGTTGAAACAAACTGGAGCTGTTGAAGCTTATCTTACTAAGTTTGAAGACTTAAGAGTTGAAATGATCATAAGGAAACCTGCTTTGAATGATGAGCATTTTCTGTCAAATTTTGTTGGAGGGTTAAAGCACGAGATCAGATTTTCTGTTAAGTTGTTTAAGCCTGAGACTCTGAAAGATGCTATAGAACAGGCTAGGATGCAGGAGAGAGCAATTGATCTTGCTAATAAGAAGGACAGGATACCTATCAAACCTAATTTTACTCCTGCAGTGGGGTTGCATCAGAAAAGGAACCAGAGAGTTGTCACCAATGCTAATTCAATTAGGTTGAACCAGGAAACCTATGATTACAGAAGAGCTAATCACTTGTGCTACAAGTGTGGTGAGAAATATGCACCAGGGCATCAATGCAAGCTTAAACACATCCACTGTATCATTGGTGAATATGAGGATATGCCTGAAGAATTAGAGTTATTGAATGGAGTTTCTGAAGGGATATAGTTAGAAGAAAGCTACAATCATGAAATACAGGAGGTTATGTGTCTCAATGCATTGGTTGGTCGGCACCTATGGGGCCAGCACTATTAAAGTAAAGGGAACTGTTAAAAAAAATGAGTTGGTTATACTGATTTATACTGGCAGCACACATAGTTTTGTTGATGTTCATACAGTCAAAGAATTTGGGTTTGATCCTGCTTATTGTGCTTCAATTAAAGTGACAGTATCTAATGGTAATTATATGATGATCAATTCCTACTGTGCAGCATTCTCTTGGGCAATGCAAGGAATGAAGTTTCAAGATAATCTGAGGATTATCAAATTAGGAGGTTGTGATATGATCCTAGGGGTAGAATAGATGAAGAATCACAATCCAGTCACATTTGATTTCATTAAAAATATAGTGGTAGTGTTTCAAAAGAACAAAAAAGCGGTGCTACAAGGGATGCATGACACTGGAGAATGGAGTATGATCAGTGGAAGCTCAATGTCTAGTCTACTCAAAAAGGGCCAAACTCTCATAACTCATCTTTTTATGATCAGTTCAACAACTGAGGAGGTCTCCACCCTGGAGAATGAAGCTTTAAATAAGCTACTGATATCCTATAATGACATATTTCAGGAACCAATAACATTGCCTCCTAGTAGAGCTTTTGACCACCAGATTCCTCTTAAACCAGGAGTTGAACTAGTTAGTCTGAGGCCCTACCGATACAATCACTTTCAGAAAGAAGAGATGGAGAAACAAGTCAGGGATATGATGCAACAAAGGATCATTTAGAACAACTAGTCACCCTTTTGTTTCTCCAGAACTTCTAGTTAAGAAGAAAGATGGATCTTAGAGGTTTTATGTGGATTACAGGGGCTTGAACAACATCATAGTCAAAGATAAATACCCTATACCTATAGTTTATGATCTATTGGATGAACTCAATGGCTCTACAATCTTTTCTAAGATTGACTTGAGAGCTGGATGCCATCTGTTCAGGATGAAGCCTGAGGATGTATATAAGATTGCTTTCAGAACTCACATGGGCCACTATGAACTTAAGGTGATGCTATTTGGTCTTACCAATGCACCAGTAACCTTTCGGGCATTAATGAATCAGGTGTTCCAGCCTTATTTGAGAAAGTTTGCACTGAGTTTCTTCGATGACATTCTCATATACGGTCAGACTCTCTCAGATCACTTAAAGCACCTGGAGATTATTTTTCTTACACTAAGGCAAAATAAATTGTGGGCTAAAAGATCTAAATACTCATTTGTCCAAGCCAAAGTAGAGTACCTTGGTCACATTATTTTTGTTGCAGAGATGTCAACTGATCATTCAGAAATACAAGCTATGCGGGAATGGCCAACTCTCCAGAATATTAAAACTCTCAGGGGCTTCTTAGGTCTTACTGGCTACTACAAGAAGTATGTGGCTAACTATGGGAGAATCAGTAAGCCACTGCCTGATTTGTTGAAAAAGAATGCTTTTAAGTGGACTGCAGCTGCTGACACAACTTTTCAAGAGTTAAAAAGTGCTATGGATAGTGCACCAGTATTGGCCCTGCCTGATTTTAAACAAGAATTTATAGTAGAAACTGATGCATGCAACACTGGCATTGGGGTTGTATTGCTGCAGAACAATAAGCGTATAGCATTCTTGAGTAAGGTGTTGGCTCCTAGACACTGGGGCAAATCCATTTATGAGAAAGAGTACATGGCCCTCCTTAATGCAGTTGACAAATGGAGGCACACTACCTCCAATTTAAACATTTCATTTTGAGGACTGATCACCACTTGTTGCTCCCAAACGCACACGCAAGTATACGTGGTCGACAAGTAATAAAGTGATAAGTAGAGTATCGTTCCCACGAGGACTATTCAGACTGAATTCTAGCAAACAATTTCCTAAAAACTATTCAGGGATCTTTTTCCAATGGTTAAGAATTTACTAACTAAATGCAGTAATTAAAACAAGTAATTGAAATCAAGTAACAGAGCAAATTCTAAGTTGTTATCAATAAAAGATGACGGTCCCGGGTCAGAGTTACGAACAATCCAGTTGAGTTTTCCAGTTGATTTTACTTCTTGATTTCCTAGATTGCTAACTAACAGGTTAATTGTACCCGTGAAAACCTTTCGATTCTTCACGGTCTATGCAGGCTACTCCAATCCCTATATGTCTATGGGTTGAATCACGTGCACGCATTAACGAATTCTGTAATGAGTTAAACTAGGCGAGCAAGTATATGTCTATCCTACTCACAAATTGGTTCCCCGATGCCCGGGTTCACAAACTAGTCCTATTCTTTCTTATTGCGTAATTAAATTTCCTCTTTCGAGTTCAATCTAAAAACCACCCAAAGTAATATACAACTATAAAAATACTAATAAAAAATAAATAAAAGTAAAGCAAGTAAATTGGGTTGCCTCCCAAGAAGCGCCTTAGTTAACGTCGTGGCACGACGAAGACAACTTCATCACTTTTGTCTCCACCTTGAACTAATGAATTGAATCCCCAACTTTGCCTCAAGTTTACAACTATGGTATTGGGGTGGTGGCAAAAATACAACAGGACCAAGTAAACAATGCCGCATTTTGCACTTCTTAGCCTTTAAATGAGGGATGTCGTTTTGTCTCCTCGGCATCACAAACTCTAAAATATAGGCGCCTTGTTCCTCCTCCTTTTGTTTCTTCATAGGCTCGGGTGGCTCAATTTTCATATCACCATCCAAACACAATGTTGAAAAATGATTGGAATGAGGTCCAATGCGCTTCAATTCTAAAGTTGCATTACTTTTGACACCCTCACTTGCACAAACACTAGAGTCCTCACCTATGATGTTTTCTATTTCCTCACTTGACTCTAATGTGATTTCCTCAACCTTGGCATCATCAACTGCTATTGGGTCGAATGGTAGGAATTCCACTTTTTGCTCCTCAAATTGGCTTCTAAGCTCTTCTATCTCAAATCTACTATTCACGACAACTGATAATTGGGCATTAGACACCTCAACCATATCACTCAAATTCTCCTCCAAGTCGTGAATAGTCAAGCCAAATTCGTCGATCTCTTGCCTGAGCACAACCCTCTCTTCTATAAATTGCCTCGTCATATTTGCAAGTTCACTCCTGAAATCCCCATAAGCTTCTAAGAGTCTGGCTTGCTCCATTAGCCAAGTTTCGCTAACAACCTGCACTTTATCGCTCCTGTCAAACTCACAAACATCATTAGAATTATCACCAAAATTATTGGGGGAAGGAGCATGACACTTAGGACAATCATTCCACCGACCACCACACAATTTACAAAAATTCCAATCAAAGGTGGTAGAAAATTCACATAACCAGTCTCGCAGGGTTGGAAGACTCGGGCAATTTTCCCAAAAGTGATGTCCTCCACAAAGTAGACAAGAATCAATAAAATTTGAGCAACCATCATTCAACCCACTTTCATTAAAAGATGCCATGTAAACTAGTAATAAAATAATAAACTAAAAATAAAATAAAAAAAATTAAACCTGAATAGAAAATAATAAATTGTTCAAAAAGAAAACAGTCAATTTAGTCCCCGGCAACGGCGCCAAAAACTTGTTGCTCCCAAACGCACACGCAAGTATACGTGGTCGACAAGTAATAAAGTGATAAGTAGAGTATCGTTCCCACGAGGACTATTCAGACTGAATTCTAGCAAACAATTTCCTAAAAACTATTCAGGGATCTTTTTCCAATGGTTGAGAATTTACTAACTAAATGCAGTAATTAAAACAAGTAATTGAAATCAAGTAACAGAGCAAATTCTAAGTTGTTATCAATAAAAGATGACGGTCCCGGGTCAGAGTTACGAACAATCCAGTTGAGTTTTCCAGTTGATTTTACTTCTTGATTTCCTAGATTGCTAACTAACAGGTTAATTGTACCCGTGAAAACCTTTCGATTCTTCACGGTCTATGCAGGCTACTCCAATCCCTATATGTCTATGGGTTGAATCACGTGCACGCATTAACGAATTCTGTAATGAGTTAAACTAGGCGAGCAAGTATATGTCTATCCTACTCACAAATTGGTTCCCCGATGCCCGGGTTCACAAACTAGTTCTATTCTTTCTTATTGCGTAATTAAATTCCCTCTTTCGAGTTCAATCTAAAAACCATAGATAGTGTTCAATTATCAGGCCTCAATAATCAAACAATTATGATCAAGAAAGAATAAACAATCCATAATGGTAAATCAATATATAGAAATCAACTTTCAAACATCAACTTTCATGTATTTACTCTAACCCGAGAACAAACAAACAATAGAATTAAAGAGAAGAATAAGAGAAAGAGAGAAAGAACTTGTGTAGAAGACATCTAGGGCTCCTCCCCTCTCCTCCAAAACTTGCTCCAAAGGTCTGAACTCCTTCTAAAAACTAAGTAAAAGACTATTTATAGTGTTTACAAACACCTAGTAATAAGTTAGACCCAATCCTAGACGAAATAGTACATAAAAATCCGCTCAGGGGCGCTATAACGGGCGCCCCGCGCCCCCGAACGCGCGACCCAAGGAAGACCCCGTCGAAAACTCCCCGCGTTTGGCACGCGCCGCACAAGGAATCGCGCCTAGCCACTGCGCGCTATAAGTGGCGCGGCGCATGGGCTAGGGCGCCAGGCCATTTTCCTGTTCCGTTCCTCCTTTTCTCGTTTCGTGTTGTGCCTTCGTGTGCTCGATCCAATCCTCAATCAAAATCCAATCTTTTCTCGCTCAATCATGCTCTTAAAAGCTCCAATTGCACTGCATAACAACCTACATACACACGACATAAAATTAGTGCAAAACCACATTCATAAACCATAAAACGAGCGAATAAAGTATTAAAACGTGAGGAAATATTAAGGAAATATAGGCATAAAATGCCAAACATCACCACCCCACACTTGAACCTTTGCTCGTCCTCGAGCAATCACAAATAACTTCCAACCTAGGTAAAACAGGTCTGCCTATGACTATGGTTGATACCGACCATTGAACCAATGCACACATGACTACTATGGATCCACAACATGCCAACAATTTACCAAAACCAAAAAATGTGAGAACAACCACCCCAAAATAGCTCAAATGCACAAACTCAACTTAATGCAACCATGCTCCCACAAAATCACATCTATCTACTCAACCAAGAACCATCAACTTCACCTATTTCATGCAAACCACGTGCCCTCACCAATATGAAGCAAAAGAGTGCCCCCCAAAGATCACACACAACAATCAATATAATGAATAGAACGGGGGCAATAACAAATGAATTCACTCACTCTCATGAAAGTCTCACATGTCACACACAACGTACCATAGGCTTGCCCGTAGTGTAGGACTCCACTAATGTAAGCTCACTCCAATCGGGATTAACTAGGACTTTAGAAAGGTCGTAATGTAGGCTAAGGGGCGGGTAGGATACATATGGTAATAGTGACTACCTCCCTAAGCACTTTAATACATCACAATTATTTCAAACACAATTCTCATCAAAGCCACCCAATCAACAACTTTCACACACACACCTTCTCAACAAGTAGCATTTTTCTTTTAAGCACACACTAGCAAGGAATGGACATCTTTTTCTCTTTTTATTTCCTCTTTTCACAAATTTTTTTTTCTTTTTTCAACTTTGCTATTTTTTTTTCTTTTCTTTTTCAATTTCATCCAACCTTGCCAATGTTTTTCACTACTCCACAAATTTTACAATTATTCCCCTTCATTAGTTCCACTCAAAAACCTCCCAAAATCCAACCACAACTCCAATCAACTACACAATATCAACTAAAGTGCTTAAGGAGTAAAGGGTCAAAAGAGACAATTTAGAACAAATGGGTAGGCTCGGGGTGTGGGTGCCAACAAAAAGGGTCAAAGAAATCACAACAACAATTTTTTTCAAGGTATATATGTAAGGGCAGGCAAATCAAAAGAAGGCCTTGTATCATTTCCCGACTAGAGCCAACCTAGAATTTCGCTTTGCGCACACACGGGGCAAGTTCTAGACATTAATATGCAACATGGAGTAAACAAGAATATGCCTCACACACACATAGCACATGGTCCACACAAAATGGCTCCATCAACAACTCCCAATCAAGCATCTAGAATGCAACTTGTGGAAATTTAAGCACTAATGCACAACGGTTCACAATCAAGTCAAGCAAGCGGACTCAAGCATCTCAAGGGGGTTGTTCCATGTTTTTTTTTTTAGGCATGCATCAAATTAAAATCCAAGGACACCACAAATAGCACATGCAATCAAGTTCAAGTCCACCGGTATCAAACACATCAAAGGCACCTAGCATTCCACCTATTTCCTTCGTCTAAGGTCATCTACAACTAACTATCCTAATCCTAAAAATAGAAATACTACCCGGTTCAAAGGCCTCCCCGTGGAAAAGAACCGAGGCCATAAGAAAAACCACGGGGTGGATGACATGTACCACTAATAAAACTAAAAGGAAAATCTTTTTGGAATTTTTCATTGGTTTTCTATTTTTTTTTTTTATATTAAAGCAAGAAACAAATAAAAATAAAGTCAAGTGACAAAAGAAAAATCCTATGGTACATGCATCCCTAACCTCAAAAATAAATAAAGGGTAGTTCCCCACCCCACACTTAAACTAAGCACTGTCCTCAGTGCTAAAAATAAGCAAGCGCAAGGTAAAGAAAACTTCCCTGAAGATTCTAGTCCTTGGTGCTAGCATCCTCCAAGATTCCATATAGTATGAGGTACTCAGACTTCCCTCATCAGGTCATCAATATTGGGCAAGGGTGAGGACACCCTACACTTAGCCTCGACATTACATGAACCTGCAATCCAAAGAATCACCCAAAGTAATATACAACTATAAAAATACTAATAAAAAATAAATAAAAGTAAAGCAAGTAAATTGGGTTGCCTCCCAAGAAGCGCCTTAGTTAACGTCGTGGCACGACGAAGACAACTTCATCACTTTTGTCTCCACCTTGAACTAATGAATTGAATCCCCAACTTTGCCTCAAGTTTACAACTATGGTATTGGGGTGGTGGCAAAAATACAACAGGACCAAGTAAACAATGCCGCATTTTGCACTTCTTAGCCTTTAAATGAGGGATGTCGTTTTGTCTCCTCGGCATCACAAACTCTAAAATATAGGCGCCTTGTTCCTCCTCCTTTTGTTTCTTCATAGGCTCGGGTGGCTCAATTTTCATGTCACCATCCAAACACAATGTTGAAAAATGATTGGAATGAGGTCCAATGCGCTTCAATTCTAAAGTTGCATTACTTTTGACACCCTCACTTGCACAAACACTAGAGTCCTCACCTATGATGTTTTCTATTTCCTCACTTGACTCTAATGTGATTTCCTCAACCTTGGCATCATCAACTGCTATTGGGTCGAATGGTAGGAATTCCACTTTTTGCTCCTCAAATTGGCTTCTAAGCTCTTCTATCTCAAATCTACTATTCACGACAACTGATAATTGGGCATTAGACACCTCAACCATATCACTCAAATTTTCCTCCAAGTCGTGAATAGTCAAGCCAAATTCGTCGATCTCTTGCCTGAGCACAACCCTCTCTTCTATAAATTGCCTCGTCATATTTGCAAGTTCACTCCTGAAATCCCCATAAGCTTCTAAGAGTTTGGCTTGCTCCATTAGCCAAGTTTCGCTAACAACCTGCACTTTATCGCTCCTGTCAAACTCACAAACATCATTAGAATTATCACCAAAATTATTGGGGGAAGGAGCATGACACTTAGGACAATCATTCCACCGACCACCACACAATTTACAAAAATTCCAATCAAAGGTGGTAGAAAATTCACATAACCAGTCTCGCAGGGTTGGAAGACTCGGGCAATTTTCCCAAAAGTGATGTCCTCCACAAAGTAGACAAGAATCAATAAAATTTGAGCAACCATCATTCAACCCACTTTCATTAAAAGATGCCATGTAAACTAGTAATAAAATAATAAACTAAAAATAAAATAAAAAAAATTAAACCTGAATAGAAAATAATAAATTGTTCAAAAAGAAAACAGTCAATTTAGTCCCCGGCAACGGCGCCAAAAACTTGTTGCTCCCAAATGCACACGCAAGTATACGTGGTCGACAAGTAATAAAGTGATAAGTAGAGTATCGTTCCCACGAGGACTATTCAGACTGAATTCTAGCAAACAATTTCCTAAAAACTATTCAGGGATCTTTTTCCAATGGTTGAGAATTTACTAACTAAATGCAGTAATTAAAACAAGTAATTGAAATCAAGTAACAGAGCAAATTCTAAGTTGTTATCAATAAAAGATGACGGTCCCGGGTCAGAGTTACGAACAATCCAGTTGAGTTTTCCAGTTGATTTTACTTCTTGATTTCCTAGATTGCTAACTAACAGGTTAATTGTACCCGTGAAAACCTTTCGATTCTTCACGGTCTATGCAGGCTACTCCAATCCCTATATGTCTATGGGTTGAATCACGTGCACGCATTAACGAATTCTGTAATGAGTTAAACTAGGCGAGCAAGTATATGTCTATCCTACTCACAAATTGGTTCCCCGATGCCCGGGTTCACAAACTAGTTCTATTCTTTCTTATTGCGTAATTAAATTCCCTCTTTCGAGTTCAATCTAAAAACCATAGATAGTGTTCAATTATCAGGCCTCAATAATCAAACAATTATGATCAAGAAAGAATAAACAATCCATAATGGTAAATCAATATATAGAAATCAACTTTCAAACATCAACCTTCATGTATTTACTCTAACCCGAGAACAAACAAACAATAGAATTAAAGAGAAGAATAAGAGAAAGAGAGAAAGACTTGTGTAGAAGACATCTAGGGCTCCTCCCCTCTCCTCCAAAACTTGCTCCAAAGGTCTGAACTCCTTCTAAAAACTAAGTAAAAGACTATTTATAGTGTTTACAAACACCTAGTAATAAGTTAGACCCAATCCTAGACGAAATAGGACATAAAAATCTGCTCAGGGGCGCTATAACGGGCGCCCCGCGCCCCCGAATGCTCGACCCAAGGAAGACCCCGTCGAAAACTCCCCGCGTTTGGCACGCGCCGCACAAGGAATCGCGCCTAGCCACTGCGCGCTATAAGTGGCGCGGCGCATGGGCTAGGGCGCCAGGCCATTTTCCTGTTCCGTTCCTCTTTTTCTCGTTTCGTGTTATGCCTTCGTGTGCTCGATCCAATCCTCAATCAAAATCCAATCTTTTCTTGCTCAATCATGCTCTTAAAAGCTCCAATTGCACTGCATAACAACCTACATACACACGACATAAAATTAGTGCAAAACCACATTCATAAACCATAAAACGAGCGAATAAAGTATTAAAATGTGAGGAAATATTAAGGAAATATAGGCATAAAATGCCAAACATCAACAACTTGAAGTACTTGTTAGAGCAAAGAGTTACTTCAGTATAAGAGAGGAGCTGAGAATTAAGTTGTTGATGCCTTGTCTAGGAGGGATGAGATTGATCCAGGTGGGGAGGTAATTCAACCAGATTTGCAGGCTATCACCTTAGTTGTATCTCTATGGATGCAAGAAGTACAAGATAGTTATGTCACTGACAGTCAAGCATTAGAGTTAATTACTCAGTTAGCTGTGGACAACCGAGGTCCTAGTCTGTTTTATTTATCATCAGGGGTGCTGAGGAGAAAAGGAAAAATTTATGCGGGGTCATCATGAGAGTTAAGAAACCATCTATTGCAGACCTTCCATGATTCACCTTTAGGGGGGTCACTCTGGACAGCAGGGCACATTGAAAAGGTTAGCTCAGCTATTTTACTGGCCTGGTATGAAAGAGACGCTAACAAGTATGTGAGAGCTTGTGATGTATGCCAAAGGAACAAGGATGAACAGCTACACTACCCTGGATTGTTACAACCTCTCCCTATTCCTGATCAAGCTTAGAGACATATAAGCATGGATTTCATTGAAGGATTGCCTAAATCAAAGGGAACGGATGTCATCTTTATGGTAGTGGTGGATATGATGATAAAATTTGCTCACTTCATGACACTGGCTCACCCTTTTACTGTAGCTAAGGTAGCTCAAGTCTTCCTGAAAATGGTGCAATCTCTACATGGATTTCCTGAATCTATAGTTTCTGATAGGGACAAGGTATTTGTGAGTAATTTCTGTAAGGAATTATTCAGATTGGCAGGCACGAAGTTACTGTACACTACTGCATATTATCCACAAACTGATAGCCAGATAGAAAGAGTAAACAAGTGCTTTGAAACTTATCTCAGATGTATGATATCTAGCACACTTACTCAGTGGAAGCAGAGGCTTCCTCTGGCTGAGTGGTGGTACAATTCAAACTTCCACTCTACTTTGAACTGTACTCCTTTTGAGGCATTGTTTGGTTACACACCACCCCAGCTGAGTGTAAGGCCTATGCTAGAAGCTGTGGTGCCAGCAGCTTAAGATATGATTATGAGGAGACCATAAATGCAACTGCTACTTAAGGACAATTTTGTCAAGGCTCAAGATAGAATATGCTGATAGGAATAGAACTGAGAGGGAGTTTGTATAGGAGATAGGGTATTCCTGAAGTTGCAGCCATACAGACAAACTTCTATTGCTCTGAGGAAAAACCTGAAGTTCACTTCTAAATACTATGGTCCATACAAGGTGATTACCAAGATTGGTAAGGTGGCCTATAAGTTGGAACTTCCTGAATCAAGTGTAATGCAGCTTGTTTTTCACGTTTCACTATAAAAAATAAAAAAATAAAAAAGATTCGCAACCAGTATGTGGTGCAGCTGAATCGCCAGACACATGTGTAGATGGTCAATTCTTGGTTAAGCCAACAGTAATACTTCAACGACCGACGGTGAAAAGAGGTAATGTTATAGCTGTGAAGGCGTTGGTACAGTGGTCTAATCTCCCTCCAGAAGATGCTACATGGAAGGATTATGACTACCTGAAAGCTATGTTTCCTGATTTTGATACCAACCCTTGAGACAAGGATTGTTTAAGGGGAGGGCGATGTCATGAGCTTGACCAGATTCGATATGGGGAAGCCAGAAAAAAGAGCTTTCAAATGTTAGTTAACTGAAGTGACACGTGGACGATCGAGATTAGACTGAGGTTAGTGGGTTTCAAGGGCCCAAATTAAGAGGTTGTTAGTGGTTGTTATAACAACCACTCGGAAGGAGAGAGAAGATCAGATCAGATTTTGGATTGCAACTTCTTCCTCAATTCTTCTCCTTCCTTTCTCTTCTTCGATCCTCTTTCTCTTCTAAACCCTTCTCTATTCTTTCTCTTCCATGTCCATTACTGGACCTTATCTTAGTTAATTACCAATTACATTCTGTTTATTGAAATAGTTAGTTAATTGTTGAATGAAATAAAAAAACTTGTTGCAAATCGTGTGTTAATCGGATTAGTTCATTACAAAAAGTCACTAATACAACTTCGCCTAAGTACAAGAAGTTCTAACAACTAAATTGCATAATCATGAATTATAAAAGAAAATTGACCTTAGAAATAGGAAAATCTTCAATACCAAGAAGGTAGAGATCAAAGAAACAATAGATCTAAGGAAGAGACGCCTTTGATTTTTGTCTTTTTTTGCTGACGAGTCTGCTGCATTTGAAACATTTGTTCTATGACGAGCTCGTATTGGCATAATTTTTGCTAAAATTCTTGCTCCGACAATTATATATCACAAGTGGAATATTAAGTACAACTATATAAAAATAATTATAACAAACTAAAGATTTAAATTTTGTGCACCTTCACTATACACAACATTTTACACGATCAAATGGAGACATTAAAAGAGTCATAGAAATTAATTCCCTTCTAAACAATTTCAAAAGATTCATTTCTCCAAATTTTCTTTCTCAAAGTTCAAGATCCCAAATCAATAACTACACCAACTAATAGAAAACACCAATTGTTAGATCAAGAACTTTCCTTTTTTGAGCTGGAGTTCAAAATGGAGGGGGTACAACATAAGTGGAGGTTAAGGTGGTCATTCAAGAATGCAACCATTGTTGTCACTTTGTTCAATCTCATTGCTTCCCTTTTTCTACTTCACAGCTTCTTCTCTTCTTCATCTTCCACCAAACCCTCTTCAGGTTCCTTTCTCTGCTTGCCTTTTCCTTTAATTTTCTTGATTTTCAGCTCAAACAAAATTTTGGGTTTCTTTTAGTTTGTAAAATTGTGTTCTTTGTTTGATCAAGAACTGTAAAAATGATAACTTTGATTTGGAGTTGTTGCATTTGGTGATTAAAATGTTCACTTTGGAAGTGTTTGTTGTATCCAATTGGGCTAAAAAGTTAGTGCCCTTTGTTCTGTTTTTTTTGTTATAATTGTGGTTGTCCGGGCCAACTTACTCGCACCTCGACTAATTACTCGGTTACTTGCTACCTTCCACCTGCACGCAATTAGCGGGTATGTTTATCCATTAAAGCTTGGATAGATGTGAAGAAATCACCTAGTGTTTGGGATTTGAATTCCATCTAATGTAAACTATTTAGTGAGATTTCTTGCTTAAATAACACAATATAGCTTTCTTGTAAGTTGCTATCTGATCCTTTTTTGAGTTTATGCAGTTCTTTTTGAAAGTACCTATGGAAATGATCCTAAATTTATCTGTCCTTTTGGAGGTAAAATTGGGTAATTAATTAGTAAACCCTGTCAAAAGTTGCGTCACATTTGTGCTGGCACCTTTGTGTGGTTCTGTAGAAATAAAAGATATCCACTTTTTGCAAGTTATGCTTTAAGCTAAGTTGGTCGGACTCTCCATGGGTGTGTGTTGGATCCTCCAAAAATAATGCATTTTTCGATGATTCGACACAGGTGCAGCGGCATTTTTGGAGAATCCGGGCAACTTAGGTTTTAAGGCTACTGTACTTGCTGCCTGCAACATGATATTCAGTTTTTCTCTTAGAAGTTGTTCTAGGATATTTCATTTTTCTTGTCAACTAATTGTTTCTAGATCACCTAATCTAGTTCTGGTATGAGAATGCCTGATACGGGTTGTTGCTGTTTGAACAGCAGTTGACAGGTATATAAAGGAAGCAGAAGAGGTTCGCCGTACCATGTTACCCGTGGAGCTAATTAGAAGGGTGTGTACCATCACGCTTCACTTCTTTGTTCTGCTACAGCTGAAAATGAGGCTGTTGTGCATCAGTAGTATTAGTGATGTCTTGTTTTCTAAAACTTTCGGAGAATATCATATTTTCTGTCATGATAGGTGAAGGAAATCGAGAAAGAAGCATATGTAGAACCAGATGCTGTCCAACTCCAACAGAAGGATGCAAAGCAGACTGCTGCAGTAGACCTCATATCTAGACTGAACAATTATCGGTCATTTTCTGATTCAGGCAGTGGGAAAGGTAAATATCTAACAACTGGACACTCTTCTCTGTTCTGCAGACACAAAAGACCTCTATTACACTTTACCCATATGGTGTCAGCTATGTCTTCTGCAGCTCTTGAAATCAGTAAAAGAGAAATTTGTGCTAAATAAAATGTTATAACAAGCTTCAGTTAATCGTATCTATTCGATCACTCTTATCATTATATCAGTCAATATGAAGGACACTTGATTGTCACACATCAAATTTATTCTGCATGCAATGCACATTAGCTATCAAATCAAACTTATTCTGAACCAATTTAAAGTCGTATGATTTTCGACAGAAAATTCTGTTCCTACTGAAACCACCCTCAATTGCAACACGGCATCAGTCCTTTTATGTTCCTTCTTTGTTTCTTTGGACAGTAAGAAATCTCTTTCCCTGCTATTTTCCCCATTTACTTTTCTTAGGTGTAAACAATCTATGTCACCCTCTAATCGTACAGCATGAGTTGTATAAAGAGAACTCACAAACTACCTTTAGATACCCTGTTCATCAGAGTACTTTTATAGTCTGAGATGCAGCATTGATGTTACAGAGTTAAACCTGGATGACAGTTCATATGCAGCAGTTGAATTTAGAAATCCGAAATGCTACTGCATTCTGTCTCTGGTGTTGGCTCTTGTTAATTTTTATGTAGACTCGGGACTTATGGTTATGAACTGGTCACATAATAAGCATCTTAGACCAGGGAAAACAAGCATGAACACATGAAATGGACATAAAAATTTACTTCATATTCGAATGGTAAATAGAATTCTGAGCTAGGAATGCATCTGTATTATGAAATTACTCATCTACTTCTTGCCAAAGTTTCCTGCTTTCATAGCACACTTTGACCTGTGAATACTGCTGCTTTAATTGTATGCATCACGCTCCATGATTGAAGTGGCATGCTTCTACTCTGGTATCAACTTGTAGTACTCTCCTTACTCTCAATATTTGATGTGCACGAGTATGCTTTTCAATTCCATCATTGGTGCACCCCAGCTGGATGAGGGTAACTTCTACCCTGGCCTTGACCTTATGAAAAAAAGGGTCCTGATTGCCTTTCAGAGCCAGTAGATGTTAAAAATTCTAAATCTACTGTTAGAAGCTTTAAGAGACCACATGAGCGGAAATACTAAGCGTTAGATAGAATCTGATTTTTGAAGGGAGCTTTCCACACCCACCCCTTCTATTTTTGATGAAGAAGTAGAGCTTCCCCTCCCCTGCCTTCATGCTCTAGTATGGAAATGCATGCTCCACGAGAGTGGCGCATTGTTAAGAATGTGATTTTATACAATGGGTATTCCCCTTTCTTTAAAGGGCTTCAGCATGTGTCTATTGTAATGAATTATTTTTTTTTTTTCATTTATTGCAACTTATAGTTCTGGAGGAATGGCGTAAGCGAAAGATGGAAAGAGCTAGGCAACGCGAACTTGAGAAGAATGGAACAACCATCTGACAGAATCTTTGAGGGGGTTAAAAAACATTGCTAGTTACAGCGCCTATTATCAGGACATCAGCTGTACCTGTGCTAAAATTGATTGTATATAACCCTATCCTGTAACCATTGCAGCACTCGCAATTTTTATGAAAGCTAACATGGAAAGTTCCTCCCTATATTTAAAGCTGATTTTCCTATACATTGAATTTGGATAGTGTGGATTCTCTTAACCAAGCTATGCCAATCATCAAAGACAAGTACTCCCTCTGTCCAATTTTATGTGACACTATTTCCTTTTTAATCTGTCTAAAAAAAACAACACATTTTCTTATTTGACAACTATTTAATACACTATCTCTATGTTACCCTTGTTGGACCCTATTTACTTTATAAGCTATCAACAATTTTTTAATTACTCAAATCTTCTTTTTCTTACTTTTTTAATAGTAAATTTGAAATTTTTCAATGTCAACCTCTATTTCTTAAATTTCGAATAAAGT
Organism: Petunia secreta; assembly: GCA_029990175.1. NCBI lineage: Eukaryota > Viridiplantae > Streptophyta > Magnoliopsida > Solanales > Solanaceae > Petunia > Petunia secreta. Next base: position 18,317,225 of record JARKIP010000010.1, read on the forward strand.
CAAATACCGCCACATAAATTGAGATGGAGAAAGTATGAAATAGAATGCTAAAGCAAAACTTGGCCTGTCAGAACAATGTGCCTCATACTAAAAGGCACAGTGCTCTCTACTCTTGCTATAGCTTCTATGTTTCTCAAGTGTGTCTTCCTGGATAATTATTTTTCTGGATCCTTTTTCGTAAAGGATGGCTGGATATAAAGAAAGTGGTATATGACAATCATGTGACGTAAAAGATTTAGTACGAGAATAAAGTTTTGATGATATTTTTGTTTCTATAGTTAAATTCAAACTTCAAGACATTATCATGGAGTTTCCATTGGCTATTTTAAAAAACTTTCCTTAGCTATTCTTCAACTACTTTGCAAAAACTTGTTATTTTTCATTTAGCAGGTGTAAAAGTGGATGTTTGTCAAAAGCTCCATGTTCTATGTTAGGGCTGAATTGCAAAAATATGCTACCGGAAGCATTAGTTTGCCAAAATGCCCTCACTAACAGATGTTTAGCAAAAATGCCCTCACTAACAGATGTTTAGCAAAAATGCCCTCATTAGTTTAATGAAACTTTTTTCGGACTAAAATACCCCTACAAATCAATAAAAAGATGCGCCCCCCCCCCCCCCCCTCTTCCTTTTCACTAGTCACGTGATCACAACAATCCTAAAAACTCATTCCTTTTACAGATTGCTCCGTTCAAGCAAAGATTCACTGTAAGATTTCTTCAAATTGCTATTGAATTTTACTAACTGTTTAATTAATTTCTTTATAATTTTATTTATATTATGCTTAACTTTGGTTAAAATTCTATATAAACCAAACTAAACGAGATATGGTTTTTATTCATAATAATAAAAAAACACATGACATTAGATTGATTACAGTAACTGTAATATGCACTTTCATATAAAAAAAAAATCTATCAATTCTGGAAAAGTCTTGCATATTGCCAAGACTTTGCCTTGCGAACTTGCAGAGAAAATCTCTAAAAGTCTTGGTCATTGCCAAGGCTTCCAGATCTGCTGCAATTAGCACATGTCACAGACTGCTACTTATTGGCTAGACTTTTTTTGCCTTGTTGCAAGGGTAAAGTTCTCTGCAAGTCTTGGCTTATTGACAATAGTTTAAGCTCTGGTGCAATGAGGTCCTTGCAGACAAAGTCTCTGCAAGTCTTGGCAATAGCCAAGACTTGCAACTCTGGTGCAATAAGCACCTAGGAGAGACTTCTTCCCTATTGTCAAGACTTAAAGACCTGTTGCAATGGGGTACTTGCAGACAAACTCTCTGCAAGTCTTGGTTGTAGCTCTGGTGCAATAAGCACAAAGGAGAGACTTCTTGGCTATTGCCAAGACTTTCAGACCTGTTGCTATGGGGGACTTACAGACAAAGTCTCTGCAAGTCTTGCCTATTGCCAAGAGTTGCAACTCTGGTGGAATAAGCACCTAGGAGAAACTTCTTGGCTATTGCCAAGACTTTCAGACTGTTGCTATGAGGGGCATGCACAAAAAATCTCTGCAAGTCTTGGCTATTGCCAAGAGTTGCAGCTCTGGTGCAATAGGCACCTAGGAGAGACTTCTTGCCTATTGCCAACACTTAAAGACTGTTACTATGGGGGCTTGCAGACAAAGTCTCTCCAAGTCTTGGCTATTGCCAAGAGTTGCAGTTCTGGTGCAATAGGCACCTAAGAGAGACTTTTTTGCAAGACCTTAAGCCCAGAAAAGGGCAACACTTTTACCCATGAACCTGCTTCTATTAAAGCGATATGAGTACGAAATTCTAAGCATATTATTTGTCTTGATTATATGCAGGATTACCACATGGCGACTCACTGCATTTATATATCTTATAATGTGAATTGGGATGCAAACAGCAAATACATCAACCATGATATAAAGTTGATACTTGTCAAAGACGGTATAAGCTACCACACATTTAGAAAAGAAATTTGTAATGCTCTAACCATCAACACTGCTGAAACTGAAGTAAAGATAAGGTTTGACACAAATCTCGAAAGGTGCAGAGGAATGATGATAACAAATGATCAAGAACTTACGACTTGCATGTTTCTGCTGAAAAATGATGAGAATTTCATAAAATCATGCTTCATAGTAGAAGTAATTAAAAGGACTGACCTCTCAAGTAACAACACCATCACACCAACTACATGCAAAATCTTTGTGAATGAAGCAGACCACACCATGGTATTGAATCAAAAGGAAGGGCAATTGATTGACCTCATAGACCAAAATGAGGATGTAATCTCCCTGACTGACCAAGAAAATGATGCACAACAAGAATAAGGAGAAACCAATGATGAGGTCACCAGATGCCGAGCTTTAGTGATACATATTGAACCACAAACAATCATCACTGACCAGTCGACAACAATAGACATTGAATCAATCACTCCACCACTAGCAATGGAAGAAACATGAGAGCCAACCATGGTAAACAAGGCAAAGAGAAAGAGAAAGAGAAAACTTGATATTGAAACAACCATTCTAGGGAGTGATGCATCTGTGGATGACATAACTGAAAAATCTGTCTTCCAAGACAAACAGAGTATGAAGAAGGCTATGTCTATCATTGCAATTACAAAAAAAACATACAGTTCAAGGTTGTTAAATCATGCAAGACAAAATATTGGCTGAGGTGTGTTGATACTAATTGCACTTGGCGTTTCCATGCATCAAAGATACCAAATTCTATGCTTTTCAAGGTGGACAGTTTTGAAAAGACACACACATATTCCATTGACTTCATTAAATTTGACCAGCGGAATGCAACATCAAAAATAATAAGTGACTACATTGTGGAGCTCATACGACAAAACGATAATGTCATCACACCTAAATTTGTGGTACAGGAAATGAGAAGGAAATTTGGAATTACAATCAGCTACCACAAGGGATGGCGCTCAATACAACATGCTTATTCTGTGTTGAGAGGGACACATGAAGAGAATTACATTATGCTGCCTTCCTATCTACATATAATGAAAGAAAACAACCCTGGCACGTACGTCAACATCAACACAGACGGCGAGAACAGGTATGCACAGTCTAAAACACTGCACATACAATTAAATTTTCACCTATATTGGCAATAAGCCAAGACTTTCTTAGATTTACACACATACCACACATATCACTTTCCTTGAAATATTGGCATTTGAAAATACTTTCCCTCCCCCCGCCACATAACTCCAACACTGCAGGTTTCAGTATGCATTCTTTGCGTACGGCGCTTCAATACTAGGTCGGAGACACTGCAGGCCAGTAATAATGGTAGACGCAACATTCTTGCAGGGAAAATACCGTGGTATTCTCATTGTAGCAGTCTCTAAATATGGCAACAACAACATTTTCCTTTGGTATTTGGGATTGCAGATTCAGAAAACAACAAAGCCTACAACTGGTTCTTCCGGCAGTTGAGAATTGCGATAGGGACGCGTGAACAACTCTTCATCCTATCTGACCGCCACCCCTCAATTGCAAATGCCATCGCTAACGTCTATCCGGATTGCCAGCATGGCATATGCATTTATCACATGGAGAAGAATCTAAGAAGCAGATTCTACTCTGACGCGGTGATCTCATATTTTTACAATGCAACAACTACTTCCAATCGCACAGATTTTGATACGTATATGACTGAGATTGAAAATCTTGAAAAAAATGCTGCAAAATACATAAAGGAGGAGCCACCCGAAAGATGGGCACGTTCGTTCGACACCAACAGAAAATACAACATGTTAACAACAAACAATGTTGAGACTATGAATAGCGTGCTTGCAAAAGCCAGAAAACTGCCAATAATGGGGTTGACTACATCCAAAACAAGCTACAGAGTTGGTTTTTCGAGATAAAAAGTGAGACACAAGGAACGTATCATGAGCTCACAAGTTGGGCAGAACAAGAGCTGACCGGAAAGATTCCATTTGCATACAGGATGATAGTAAGTAATATTTCTTACGAAAAGTTTCAGAAACAATAATCTGTAGAATCAACATTTGCTTATTACATGCTTATTGACTTCATTTGCAGGTTGATCCTATTAGTGACACAAGATTTACAGTAGCAGATGGATACGATAAGTTTACGGTCGACTTAAAAGAGAGAACCTGCAAGTGCTTGCAATATCAAACAGACGAGCTACCATGAACCCATGCCATTGCAGCAATAGATAGGAGAAATCTACAGAAGTCTAGCTACTGCGCACAGTGGTTCACAAGACATGCTTGGCAAGAAACTTACAAGGGTGAAATTCTACCAGTAGGAAGTTCAAAATCATGGGATGTCCCACAAACGGTCAAGGATTTCATCACAAAACCACCCAACAAAAAAATTAAGCGGGGAAGAAGGAAAACAAAGAGATATTTTTCAAGAGAAGAGCTCCTAAAGGCTAGAGCTCAATGTTTAAAATGCAAAAGGGCTGGACACAATAGAACCAGCTGTGTCTACACTCCAGTACTCAATCCACATGCAAGAAAATATAGAAAGAAAGTTACTCCATGATTCATTTTAATTACTCCTATGAATTACAATTTTATATGTTAAACATTATTTATAATTTGCACAACTGGTGAATTTAATGTCCTCAATAAAGTTTTATTTTAAATTTTGATTGTCCAACCCCTCCCCCCCCCCCCCCCCCACTTTATCAGAAAATATCCTGTCAAGTATTGCCAATTGCTAATACTTTCAACACGTATTCCATGAGGACTTCTAGACAATATCCCTAAGAGTCTTGGCTAGGAGGTCTGTACTTAACTGAAAGATCACGCAAAGAGCTAACACACTGCTAAGCCCAATAAATTAATTCTCTCAAATATTGGCAATTGCCAAGACTTTAAACACACTTGAAAATACGGCAATAGAGACTGACTCCAAAAGTCTTGGCAATTGATATTACTTTGCGCTTGACTGCAGCTAAGGCTGTCCACCGGCCCGGTACGGTCCGGTTCCGGCGCGCCTTCGCCGGTCCGGTCCGGTGTTAAAGAAAAAAAAAACTCGAAAATGGCCCGGTCCCGGTCCGGTCTAACGGTGCATTTGCACCAATGCCGGATCGGAACCGGTACCGGCAAGGTGGGACCGTTCCGGTCCGGTTTCGTTAATTTTTTTTGTTTTTTAACTTATTTTTTTAATTGTTTGAAATAGATAAAAAAAATATGGTAGACTAAATAAACAACACAAAACACACATTTTATTCAACAATACGGCAGTACATTAAGTTGGAAATGCATAATTAAAGACTTAAAGATTTAAAATGACATACTAGAAAATAAAAATTAGAAAATAGACTAGAAATTAGAAAAATACATAAATCTTCAACTTCAGCAACTCAATTATCGCGTGGTGGCAGATATATGCCACCACCACGAGCTGCCCATTCGGGGGCATGTTGGTATTTCAAGTGAGTCTTAAACTTCCCCGTCCCTCCATTATTTGATCCAGTTTCATAATTCCAAACTTTCTTACAAAGAGTACACTGAGCTTTGTCAGTATCATTATTTTTTGTGATAAATTTCCAAACTTGGGATTTTCCAGTTCTTGGGCTGAAGGGACCTTCAGTAGTAGCACCTTGAACTTGAGTAGAAGTATTTGCATTTGCAGCCATTTTGATAGAAAATTTATAAAAATAGCCTTTGTTAGAAATTTTTTAAGAGAAATGAATAGAAAATATTGAATTGTGATTAATTTGATGAAATATGGGAGTATTTATAGGAAAAATAGGTAGGGGAGGGCTGTTGGGGCGTTATGGGGTGGGGTGGAAAAAATAGCCGTTTATGGCCGTTGCCAATGGCTATTTTTCAAAAGGAAGCTGATTTTGAGTTTTTGTTGTGTTGTGTTGGGCCGGTCCGGCCCGGTTCCGGTCCGGTCCGGTCCGACCCGGTTTGGATGTTTAGTATTTTTTTTTTGGTTATTTTTTATTTTTAATAGCCTTTGTAGTTTTTGAATTTTAAATTAAAATATATGACTAAATAAAAAATAATAACAAATATAAATTGATAGCAAGGCATCTATTTTTTATGTAATAACTTATATAATACTAGTATTAAAGTATTAAGTATTTAGTATTTTAGTATTTAATATTTAAGTATTAAATTGCAAAAATATAATGGAGAATATATGAAAAAACAATGGTTACTTAGTAGCAAGATATAACACTTGTTATTTTTTCATAAGTACTAAGTATTAAGTTAGTAGTATTTAGTATTTAGTAGTATTTAGTATTTAAGTATTAAATTGTAAAAGTATAATTGAGAATATATAAAACAATGGTAACTTAGTAGCAAGACATAACACTTGTTATTTTTTCAAACTTAATACTACGTATTAAGTTAGTAGTATTTATTATTTAGTATTTAGTATTTAAGTATTAAATTGTAAAAGTATAATTGAGAATATATAAAAAAACAATGATAACTTAATAGCAAGACATAACACTTGTCATTTTTTCAAACTTAATACTAAGTATTAAGTTAGTAGTATAATAGTATTTAGTATTTAGTATTTTAGTATTTAGTATTTAGTATTTAGTATTTACTCTTTAGTATTTACTAGTAGTATTTAAGTATTGAATTGCAAAGAGGTAACTTAATAGCAAAGGATAATTGATAATATAATAAAGGATTATAATTTATAAGTTAATAGCAAGGCGTAACGCATTTTATTGAATAATGTTTGATTTTTTTTTTTTTTTGCAAAGTACATAGTGCATACTACATAGAGATTAAATTGCAAAACTACATATTAATAAAAAAACTTCTTATTTTCTGAATAATTTCTTCTGGCACCTCTGGAGGAACCGGTGGCAAAGATTCATCTTCTTCATAATCATTTTCATTGTCCACACTTCCATCGCCTGATAAAATTTCGGTTGCAGCTTCTGCATCTGCTACTTCATCTTCTGCAAATCAAAAATTTCTTCGCTCCGATCTAATCCAATCTCTGAATAATACGGCCGTCTCCATTGCTTCTTCCTTCAATGAATGTCTATGATCTCCAATTTGTAATCTTCCTTGGCTAAACGCGCTTTCTGAAGCAACTGATGATTCTTGAATTGTTAGAATATCCCGCGCCATTTTTGTTAAAACTGGAAACTGTGCTTGTTGATCGCTTCCAAAATACTCAATTTTCTTTCAACCATGAAGTAAATAAACATTAAGCTCGTTGAACCCTCCGCTACTCTAATGCCTGCTAGAAAGCCTTTGATTAAGGCTGGAAAAACTTTCCAATCCGGCTGCAGCTCTTTTACTCGCCTGCGTTGAACTTGATCCAACTCCACTTAGAACACTTGGAACAACATTATCAGCTGCACTCCTATATCGTTCATAAATCCGTTGGCAATCTACAATTACCTGCGCACAAGCTGTTTCTACACTTGGTGTTTCTTCATCAGTAATTCTCAAACTCCGATAAATTTCTCTAATAAGCATTTCAGTATTAAACCGTTTAAAACAGGGATGTAATACATAAGCAATGCAATAAACTGGTGGAATAGGAAAAAATATTTTTTTAATTTTTCAATCATTGCTTCTACGGCTTGTTCATAACCAGGCACTAATCTATAATCATTAAGTAATTCTGTTATTCCAGCTATAAAATACAACATGGTAGTAACTGTAGGATAATATTGACCGAAAAATTCTTTAGTAGCATAAAAAAACTTTTCTAAAAAAAGAAGAAGACGCTCAACAAGTTCCCAATCAGATTCTTCTAGGTGATACTCTACAACCACTTTGCCATTAAAATAACTAGTTATAGGCGCTCGTAAAGTGTAAGCAACAGACAAAAAGTCATATACAGTGTTCCACCTAGTTGAAACTTCCTTAGGAACTCTTCTAGGCCGCAAACCTTCCTTCACACACTCTACCTGAAAGTCCCTCCATCTATCCGGTTTTTTAGATTTAAAAATATAACTAATTGCGAGTCTAATCTTCACAATAATAGGATCAAATAACTGAAGGCCATCTTTTACAACTAAATTATATATATGACATGCACATCTAACATGAAACAATTCTTCAAAAGGGGGATGCAATGAAGGTCTTAACTTACCAATAGCAAAATCATTGTTTGCAGCATTATCAAGAGTAATACTTAAAATTTTGTCAATAATAAAATACGCCTTACAAATATCAGAAACTTCTCTTTTAATAAATGTTCCCGTGTGTGGTTCATCAACAGCTCAATATGCTAAAATTCTTTTTTGCATTACCCAGTTAGGATCTATCCAATGACAAGTAACTGTTAAATACTCATACCCATTAACACCACGACCCAAATCAGTAGTAAGACAAACTCTACAATCAAAGTGATAAATATATCGTAAATATTGTCTATATTCATTTTTAAATTTTATAATATCACTTCTAACCGTAGTTTTTGGAAAACCTTGAAAAGATGGATTATATACGGTTTGAATATAACGAATAAAACTTTGACAAGAAGCAAATGTAAAAGGTAAGCACTCTACCGCAATCATTTTTTTCATTTGTTCCCTATCTTTCTTCTTATCATAATGCATAAGCCCCCCCATCACTGGGTTAATTTCCTGTTGAACTCCACTACCTTGTGATGGAGCCATTCTGTTCCTTGAACGAGTGCCACCCGGCCTCTTTTCCCATTCATCCTTATGATGGTTTTCTAAGTGTGTTCTCAACTTTCCCGTCCCACCATTATGCCTGCCGGTTTTAAAATTCCAAATTTTTTTACAAATAGTACATTTAGCGGTCTAAGCCGGAACATTTTTAGTCATAAATTTCCACACATCCATCTATCGGGTCGTACCGCTGGTTCTCTACTATGAAGCATAGGTGGTAATTCAGATTCAGTTTCTTCAGGTTCACCATGAAATTGACTAGTGAATGTTTCATCTTCTAAATTAGCCCCTTTGGTATTTTCTTAGTATCGTGCCTCTAACATATCATTATCTAGTGGTTGATCAAAATCAAAATCATGATAAAATTGCGTGTCATCTTCCTAAGTAAAATCATCTAGATGAGAAGGAGCGCTAGAAGCACCAATTGGTCTTTTACCTAAAGCACGACTACGTCTATCATCCCCTCCCCCCAAGCACGTGATCTACGACCGCTACCCGTACGCCCAGTAATTGGTCTCCACAATCCAGACATTTTTATAATTTATAAGTAAATCAAACAAATAAATTACTAAAATATGCTACAAACAATATTGCACAAAAAATAAAATAGATAATAAAAAGTAAGAACGAGATTACTTGATATCGTGAACTTAGAATGTAGATTGTAGGACTTAGGAAGTGAAAGTTGAAACTTGACCGGAACCGCACCGAACAATTTTCCACTTCACTCCAAATATTTTTTTGTAATGCAATTTAGCACTTAAACCCTTTTTCGAGAGCAACTTTGAATTATTTAGCAAATAGCCTTTGTAGAAATAAGAGAGATTGAGAGATATTTAGAGAGAATATTAGAGAAATTGTGAATAAATTAATGAAAAATGGTGGTATTTATAGAAAAAATAGGTTGGGGGATATGGGGGCGCCTAGGGGGTGGGGGAGCAAATATGGCCGTTTTTTGCCGTTGGGCCAACGGCTGTGCGTGAAAGAGCCGTTGCCCAACGGCTATTTTTTGCACAAGCCTAACAGATTTTTTTTTTATTTTATCCGGTTCCGGTCAATTTTTGTCCGGTTTGGCCGGTTCATTTTGGGGGTGAGGGGTCGGGGAACGAACCGCGATAAATTATTTTTATTTGGTCCTGCTTGCGCCGGTCCGGTGCAAACCGGACCACTGGACAGCCTTAACTGCAGCTATAGGCAATGTATGAATTCTCTGAAGTCTTACCTATTTCTAAGAACTTACAAATACTAGCAATTGCCAATACTTTCAACACGTTTCCAATGTCCACTCGAAAAAAAAATCCCTAAGAGTCTTGGCTATTGTCAAGACTTTAAGGTCTGGACATTTGTGATTTGCTGAAAGTTCAGGTAACGAGGTAACCCTCTCCTAAGCTCTATTGGCAATTTCCAAGAGTTTAAATACATTTGAGATGCGGGCTTGAAGACAAGGACTCCAAAAAATCTTGCCAGTTGCCACAACTTTGTGCTTGGCTGCAACTATAGCCAAATATATGAATTCTCTAAAATCTTGCCAATTGCTAAGAATTTACAAACATTTGTATTTCATACTTAGATAGGAGGTCCCGAAAGTCTTGCTAATTGACAAGACTTCAAGGTGTAGTGCAATAACAAATGTCACTGGTTCTCTTTGCTATTGCCAAGAGTTTAAGCTCTATTAGAAAGGGGAAATTTCTCTTCAATTCTTCACTTACTTACATATAAAATGCCTTGAAGTCTTGGCAAAACTAACACTTGCAATTGACCACTTCAACAGCTAAATAAAAGAGCACTCCCAAAAAAAAAAAATGTATTCCACACCCACCAGCAAGCACTAATAAATAAAACAATAATACATAGAAAGAGGACAGACAATTCATTCATTCACCTAAAATATAAAGAGTTGTAGGCATACACATTATACAATAAAGTTTCATCCTCACACTAAAAACATGGTAATTAAACAAAAGTATTGTCAATCATTCATACAACTACAATATGGTCAATTGTGTCCAGGAAGAAATGGTGCACCAATCGGACGTGGACAGGTCGACACATTATGTTCATGGTAATCGTGTCCTACCATCTCTGGGGGAGTCTCATAGCCATCAGTGACCTTCGAAATGCCATGACACCACAGATTGGTAGCAAAGTCAATCCGATACTGCCTAAGTTGCCTGAACTTGTACTTTGAAACATTCTTTCCATCCATCAACAAGTCAGCAAATTTTATCATAAAAGCACCACAATCATAACTGCACCAAAATTAAACACAAAACCTGAATAACAATAATGAAAATAAAACAGCAAGGAAAATAATAATAAAAATAAAAATAATCAATTAATATAAAAAATTCCACGTCAAAAAATACATACACGTTGGCCTGCTTGGGGCATTTTACCCACTTGACCTTCAATGGCTCATACATGTCTCCATATGATGGTCGATAACGGTGAAAATTGATCAATTCAAGCAATGATGGAATCATCTTAGAATAGCTATCGACATGCTCCATCACCCTTGGGTCGCGCTCCCCATAAACAGAGTCATATATTTCAATAAGATGCTCATCCACAGAGAAAACTCCAAGCATAAAATGGGTAGTTTCTGTGCTTTCATCGCCTAGCCGAATAGGAAACAAGACACGATCAGCAAGCTCCCAAGACATCCCGCCCCTAACCTCCTTTGAAACTATACTATCAATAAAAAGCTCATAATTTGGATCAGCTGCCCAAGAATAATTCCCATTATTAGCTTCAAACTGTCTGCATGTCGCCATAAACCAACGATCAAAGACAAGAGATGTGCTTGCATATTTCAGCTGACCATCAAAAGGATGGTACAAACACTGCTTCTTCAAATAATACAAACAGACTTCCACATGCTGCACAAACAAACAGTAAAATAAAGGTCTGTTAAAATGGACAAGTAACAGAAGAAGTCTATGCAAGTCTTGACTATTGCCAACACACAGACTTCTCGAGTTAAAGCTGGAAACTAAAACTACTATATAAAACAAGAAAACACAATAATGAAAGAAAGTTACAAACCTCATCAGCGAGGGTTAACTTATCACACGACAACTCGAGAAACCAATTTCGGTTAGAAATGGAGGCAGCACCGAGTTTATAAGTATGAGGCGCAACATTCTTGCCATCAGCATAAACACTTTTGTTAGACCTGCATGAAGCACACACCATAAAGCAAAGTACTTATAATAAATAGCAAAAGAGACAACTCAATCAAATGTACACTCTCTTGAAGAATACTTGAGGATTAAGGTTGTTTGGATTGATGAAGAGTTTGAAATTTGGAACATTTGGAAGAATACCGGCATAATGAAATGGGCATCGATGTCTGTAGTTACATTTCCAATCACTAACAGACTTCCCATGATTACGACCATAATCTTGAAAAGGAGATAACAAAGCCCAGCTTGGCTTTGGAACCCTTTTGGGTCTTCCCTGCTCATCCAACTCATCAGCAACAGCCGAGAGCACCCTTCATCGCTCGTGCCTCATTAATATCACCAAGACCTACGTCATCAACCTTTCTCTTACAAACAGCTTTGGTTCTCAAAGAAGCAAGTGAAACATCCACACTATCAGCTTCACCACCATCCTATAAACAAAAAAAATAAAATCAATACTCTTTAATACAACAAGGAAGGTCTAGTCTATACAGATCTTGGCTATAGTCAAGACTTCCACCTCTGTTGCAAGGGTCTCTGCAAGTCTTGGCTATAGCCAAGATTTTAAGCTCTAGTGGAGGTCCCATATGCAGGGAATGCATCTCCAAGTCTTGGCAATGGCCAGGACTTTACACTATGGATCAAGGTCAACTATAAAATGTGCCCACGTACAAAATGATCTAAACAAAAAATACTTGCACAATACACGACACTTACCAATGCCTCTCTCTCGGCAGCAACAGGTGTTGAAAAAGCATCGCCTTGAACATTCAAATCTGCAAGGACATTGCCAACCATAGCACGAGCTAATTCCTCAGAATCACCATCTCCTACAACTGCAACACCATGCTCTTCACGCTCAACTTGTTTATCACCCACGCCAACTTCAACACCAATAGAATCTCCTCCTACACCACCATCAAATTGTATATCAGCAACAGCTTCATCGGCAAGATCACTCAACCGTCCACAACTAACCAATGTATCCATCTTAGGATCATTCGAAACAACTTCAACTGGCTTTGGTACTCGACCTACCTCCTCACCACCACCAACATCTATCTGTCTTTCTTCATTATTCGAAACATCCAACAACCTATCATCATCATCCCTGACATCCCTATCCTGAGCATCACCAACTCTCTCTGTACTCATATCAACATCCATTAACTGCACAAACTGCTCTTCCTCCTGCCTACTCGAAGCACCTTCAACTCTAGCACCAATTGACACTCCACGAGATGGGGACGCAGCTTCCCTACCACCGATGGAAACGGGAGGTGCATAAATAAGAGACCGTTCACGAGCTTGGCTATATTCTCCAGCGGATCCACCAACTCTCCCTTTCTTCACCAAATCAACAAGCTCACCAAGCTGTTGCTTGATCGAACACTGCTCCTTCAAAATACCATTCAAGGACTTTTGCCATCTCTTCTCCATTTTTTGCACAAAAGGAGAAATATCCAAAACCATCAAAACATATAAAAAAAACAAGTTCTTACGTTTTTATAATGAATTGAACAAAATAGGCAAGAAAGACATACGTCAAGACGCTTGCTCAAAGCATCATAATGACCTCCAGCATCACCAGCAACAGAAGAAGGGCTTGGAAGATCCCTCTTTGGCAGCTCATTGACAAGAGTGAAAGGCTCGACGGGAGCTTTAGGTTTCTATCAATTAAATAAAAGAATAGAACTACTATAAAAACAGAAAACATTTCCAAATAACACAAACTTAAAAACAAAAATAAAAGAAACAACACTTACAGATTTCAGATGCTTCGGCACAAACGTTGACATGACTGACTCGAACTGAGGGGTGCCACAAGTTCTATACCGCACCATTAGATGATGCTTTCTCTGGAAATGTATTTCAACGAACGATTTCCTGTATGAAGGGAAAATATCCCAACCCCAGACAGTAAAAGCAAAGGGGAATCCAGTAAGCTGTAACAATGAATTTGGACGTTTAGTACCATTAGCAATCACATTCTTCAATGAAGACACAGTTTCTTCATAAGCTATGGACCCCCATCAAAACTTAGAGACAAGGCTTATGTCCTTAATCAACCTAACATACTTGGTTTGTACAACTTTTAAAGGCCTACCACCTAATAACACACGGCCAACAATGTATATCTCAGCAAGTGCAACAGGATCCATCTCATTAAGCCACCCAGTCTTCTTTCCGTTCGACAACAACTCCTCCAAATCAGACATCAATATCCCCTTCCTTCGATACAATTCCTCTCCATCATCACCAGCAAAATTGTTACTAATCAGACGACTACCCGGTTCCTTCATAGCTGCATCGACAGCAACCCTATCAACACTAGAAGTCCGCAACCCAGTCACAGCACCAAATATATCGGCATCAAAATAAACTTCATATCCGTGTATTGAAAATGTCATTGCATCTCGTCTCCTTGATTCAACTTCAGACAATAACATACAATACAAAAAATTACCCGACAGGTTTGTTATATCTATCTCCATAAACCTCCCAAACACACCATTTTTTAATTCTGCAAGCTGCTTAGTAGTTAAACCTCTCGTTATAACATCCTTAAAGTGAGAATTACCTCTCCAAGCTGCTTGCACATAGTACCAATTAGCATAATCAATAAAAAGCTTCCCTGAACCAGCCATCTTGTATAAAAATCTACATAATAAACAAGATACATATGAATCAAGCTTCTTGACTAGAAATAAAACAAGTTAAATCATATATCTCTACAAATTTTGACTGTGCCGAAGAGTTTAAAACATAAATCGACAAGACACCCACATTTAACTACAAATAAACTAACACTTGTAACTATTGGCAATTGCCAATAATTTTACATCTACCTCACTGAAAAACTTGCACACCAAAGTCTACAACTCTTGGCAATAATCAATACTCTAAGTTCTGGTGGAAACAACACCTTGCAGGGAACATCTCGACAACTATTGTCAATAGCCAAACACTTTAAACTACTGCAGTAACCGACTTACAGACAAAGTCTATGCAACTCTTGGCTATAGGAAAGACTTTCGTGCCTAACTCAAGCACAAACTCAAAAAACTATACAAGTATTGCCTAAAGACAAGACTTTCCTACTAACACCAGTCCACAAAAACAAAAAAAATACAGAAAACATAGTACACTTACATCCAAATACGCTTACATGTAAATAAATCAACATAATACACAAATAATAACCGATGAAATCAACATATTTCGTAAATTTTAACAAAAAAAAAAAACACAAACTATACATAGCATATTCCATAAATATACACTAAACTTCCTCATAAATAATAAATTTAACACCACACACACTGTAAACCCTTAATAAACTTCATAAAAATGAAAAATAACAAAGCGAAATAACTTACAAAACGCAAATGTGACTCGTAAATGATTGAAAATGCAAAGTTTGTTTGTTAAATTTTACTTAGCTTTCGATTGAAGAGTTGTAAGGCAATAATAGAGCATAAAAAGAGAGAAAAAACTGCTTTTGATATGAGTAACTTTTGATATGATGTGCACACTGATCGAGGAGAAGAAGGGAGAAACTTTTTCTAGAAATGAAAAGACATCTCTAGTTTAAATATATCTAAAACTGTAAATAAAACCGTCTGGACGGTTTAAGTTCCAAATATTTTTAAAAACCAAGTGTATTTAATATATGAAAAAACTTAATATTTCATAAAAATTAAAATCTTGGCAATAGCCAAGATTTAGAACTCATATAATTCAACACTTCGATATCAAAAGAACACAAAGTATTGTCTAAAGCCAAGACTTCCTAACGAATACAACAAGCTTTCTAATTTTTAAAGTAATAATAACTGAAAACTAATAAAACTATAGGATTAAAATAATCTTGCCAAAAAAAAGTTATTTATCAAATATTTTAAAATATTAACTTCACGAATAATAAATATTTTTAATTTTAAAAATCAAAATGTCATATGAAATTTAATATTACACATAACTAAAGTGTTGGGAATGGCCAAGACTCTACACTCAAACTATTAACCACATCAGTTTTCTTTCGCACAAAATATGGACAATTAACAAGACATCAGTGAGTGGAGAGTTCATATTATCAATACGTTCAACTAATGGAAATAGCCAAGACTTCACACACATAAAAGTTAAACTTTTAAATATAAAATTACACAAAGTATCGGCAAAAGGCAAGACTTCTTAACAAATACTACAACTTTTATAATTTTTAAAGTAATAATAACTCAAAACTAATAAAGCTATAGAATTAAAATAATCTTGCCAATAACATTTTTTTATCATATTTTAAAATATTAACGTCACAAATAATAAATATTTTTAAAAATAAAAATGTGCTATGAAAGTTCATATTAGATATACCTGAAGTATTGGCAATCGCCAAGACTCTACACTCAACCTATTCACAGCTTCGGTTTCTTTTCGCACAAAATATTGGCAATTACCAAAACTTCAGTGATTGGAAAATTCATATTATCAATACGTTCAACTCATCGCAATAGCCAAGACTTTACACATATACAAAAAACAAATTCAATTGATATTGACGCAAGAGTATTGACAAAAGGCAACACTTGCCAACACTTGAAACTCATCCAATTGAAAACAACCCAAATATTCATATTAATAAAAATATCAAACATCCAAGTGTACTTGTTTACATAAACATAACAACCAAAAAGAATAAAAAAACAAATATTATCAGTAGACTAAACTCTTGGAAATAGCCAACACTTTACAGTCAAACCTGTAACCAGTTCAATTTAACTTGACCCAAAAGTATTATCAATAGCTAAGAATTCCTACCAAACCTATAAAAATGGTTTCTAACTCTCATTGGATTTCTCTAACTCTTTTGCAGTACTAAAAGTATCATTTGGACTACTACAAGAGAGATCACATGCACCATCTTCTTGCGGCAGAGAGAAAAAACGGAAATTTGGAAGTTCATCAACTAGATCACATCTTTGCCTCTTCCTGTCACCTTCATCAGAAGATACCGGCTGACTTATAAAATCATCCACAGAGTCTATATGAACATTATATTAATCACAACACTCAATATCACTTACCTGCAAAATATGAAAAAACAACACTGACAACACATAACAACAAATAAATCAAACAATAAAGGGAACACCATATACAAACATACTTCTTTGCCACTCGGCACTTCAACATCTCCTGGTTGGGAAAAGATAAGAATCTCTCCACTTTGCAGTTTAGCAATAATCTGAGAAGCAGTTTCTACAACAACATCAGCACCTTCTTCTTGAGAGCCTTTTATACCATCACTGGATGAAACTAATTTTGCAACTACCAAATTAATTTTATTGATTCCAATGCACCCAGAATCCCTTTTGTATACACCACATTCAAAACCTTTCTTAAACATAGCAACATGCTCCAAGACCGAGTCGACCTTGGAATCCAGACACTAAACAGGAATAAAATGAAGTCAAAAATTAATATTCAAAGGAAACAATCAGAAAATTCAAAGTATGAACAAAATAGAAAACATATATTACTGTCACACGTGCCACCAAATTAGAGAAGTCGTCATCTAATCGCTTGTTTAAAGTACCAATAACACGCTGCACAATATTTACATAAAATTATAAAATATAATTAGAATTTAATAAACAATAAAAGCAACTATTACTTACATCAACAACTAGATTCACCAAACCCAAAGGAAATGTTGAAGAACTATTAGCACCAACGTCACATGGAAACTGCAACTGAACATGCAAATGTTTCCTCTCTTCATCAGTAGCAACAAGTGACTCCATCTTAAACGAATCAAACACCTAATTCAATAAGTCATAAAGATAAAAACAGTAAATTACATATATATCAAATATAAAAAAAAAAAAATGAATGATCAAACCAAACACAAAGCAATAAGAAATTACAGAAAACGCATGGAAATACTTCTCAACAAGAGTTGAGAACCGAGGTTGCCTCAAATTACACCAAGAAAGCATCCGCAGAAATGTCTGAGGCTTAACTTCTGCATAAGCTCGAAATACAGGGAACACTTCCAACACCCACACATTGAACGCAAAGGGGAAACCGACTAAACAATACCAGCTCTCATTTTCCAAAGGCTCCGACTTAATTTGTTGAAGACACTTCGGGAGAAAATCTATGAAAGTCTTGGCTCAGTTCTGTTGCAAAGGGAACACATACACTAAAAATATCTAAACATATTGGCAATAGCCAAGACTTTAAACTCTATTGCAATAACCAATTTAGAAAAAGTCTATGCAACTCTTGGCAATAGCCAAGACTTTACGTTGTGCTAAAAATGGGACCTTACACTGAAAAATCTCTAGAGTATTGGCTATTGCCAATACTTTAAACTCTACTGCCATAACCAATCTAGAAAAAGTCTATACTGCCAAGACTGTATGCTATATGAAATTTGAAGCTTCAAATCACCCGTATCAAACAAACACAACCAAAAGAATCTACAAAAACCTCAAACATAAATCAAAATGGAAATAACTGACAAATAAATATATAAACAGCCACAATAAGTATACAAATAAAATTGCAGGTGAAAAAAATTGCAGATAAATGATTAGGCTTAGTAAAAATAATAATTTAAATAAAAAATAATACAACAAACACACGAAAACAGAGAAAACGACCCTAAATCTCCAGCACAAAACGAAGAAAGAAGAAAAACAGACCAGGAACGTCGAGAGAGAGAGAGAGAGAGAGAGAGAGAGAGAGAGAGAGAGAGAGAGAGAGAGAGAGAGAGAGAGAGAGAGAGAAACCCTTTAAGCGTGAATTATGTTAGTAGGAGGCAAAATAGTACTTTCACAGGGGGTTATGACGTGGAGGACATTTAGTTAAAACATTTCTAAGTGAGGACAATTAGGTAAAACCAGCTCTTATTGAGGATACTGGGTGAAATTTTTTGCGTGTTAGTTAATCTTTCAAATAAACGTAAAAATTTCGCCCAGCAGCCACTTTTAACACTGGTATTTGGTTTGAGGCCACTATTTTCTTTGGTCTTACACTAGAGGCCACTTTTGGGTCTTTACTAAATAAATATTGACTTAAGTTCTGATAATTGACTGAAGTTCAGTCCATATCTTTAAGGACTGAACTTCAGTCCATATGGCCATGGACTGAACTTGTCCATGGTATGGCCATAGACTGAAGTTCCATCTTTAAGGATTGAACTTCAGTCCATATGGCCCTGGACTGAAGTTCCATCTTAAGGACTGGACTGAACTTCAGTCCATATGGCCCTGGATTGAAGTTCAATCTTTAAGGACTGAACTTCAATCCGGCCTCTGGACTGAAGTTCTATCTCTTTAAGCAAAAATGGCCACAAACTAAATATTTTGGTATTAGTGGCCTGTTCCCAAAGACCAATGGCAAAAGTGGCCTGTAAGCTAACGGTTCACTATTTGTCTAAGCATAACTTTCAAGCCGGGCAATATGTCATGTCATTATGCAATGAGTTGCGACATCATTATCAAATCATCACTGGCCGTCGTTAAGTGACACTCTTATTTCCTTTTACATATACACTTGACGGAACTTTTAAGTTTCATTTACAATCTAATATGTCGATGCACCACTATAAGTTTGAGAAGGTATTTTGAAAGTAGAGAGAATAAACTTTTAAATTCTGGAATATTTTCATCACTTCACTTGGTGGTGTTCACTAAAGCAAATTCATGAATAGAGTAACATTAGAGATAATGCTAGCAAAGATGCCTTTAGACAACTAATTGAACTTTCTCCTATTATATGTGTAAAATCTGACGCTCAAAAGCATCCCAAGTGTTTCAAAAACTTGGTTAAGAAAGTAGTCTTGCAGACAACAGAATCACGGTAGTCAGTTCAATCAAGTTATTTCAATAGGGTAAACAGTAAAATGAGGGGGGGAAACAAGCTTGAATAAACGGGACAATTCATCCTTTACCATCACTTGCACTACCATTCAGAGAAATTTTGGATTAACATATTCGATCCATGCAAAATCCGAGCATCCCTATTACGCCCCATAGGACTCATGTACTGGGTGCATCCGTCTAGATGAAGACGGAGAACAGGGCAAAAGCTTTTGAACTGGACTCTGGCTATCTACTTGCACAATATCGATTACTGTACAAAATAAGCAATTTCATCTTAATATATACAAGCTAATACTACATTCTAAATAAGCTCTTACAATCAAGAACATCAGTAGCAGGTCAGCTCTAACAAGGAGATGCATCAAAAGGGCTCCTTAGGTCCTTCCAAAGAGCGGAGAGTGAAAAATTGCAGTACACTTTCTTCCTTCTTCTAGCTAGTTGTTGAACACCATGCTATCTACAAAGTAGGATATACAAGTTGATGCAAGAACAGCAACATGAGCAACTTTTTTTAGGAATATATGATGTGATCTAGACTGTCATCAAGACTGAGGGATTAACCAAAAGGAAACAGGGTAACAGTTTGCCAGTACTCGCCCTTTTTGTCTGCATGAGAGAAAATATTAGTTAGAATCAGCAGAAGCTTAGGCAGTAAGCTGCTTTGAGCAACAACAGTAGGCATTCCTGATTTCTTCATACTCAAAAGTCTTTCCAGTAGGAGGTTGCTTCCCTGGCAAAACAAAGGTAATGTGTACAATGATTTGCGAAACCAGTAACCGTGGAAGAGGTTAAACAATTGATTATGAATTTCAATTTACTTAACCAAAGTTAACCTGAATACTTGCAAACAACAAATGGAAGTGGATAAAAGCCTTGAAGTAGAACTGGAAGTCTATATGAACTTATAAAGAAAAAGATGACAGCGTAAACGATAATTGGCATTGACCAAAATCCAAAACTATCACCTCGCACACATTAGAGATGCGTTAACATTGCAATTTCAAGCTGAAAAAATGAGGACCAGAGAAATTTTAAGAACTGCTAGAAACAAGAAGGATGACATCTCGCCCAGATTTAGTAAGTAAATTCAATTTCCTATCTTACTTGAAAGCGGGCATCAGCTAATACAATAGAAACAACAATGATCGTCATGGAATCACATTTAGTCCAAAATGAATACCATAGAGCACCCTTTGTCAAATAAATAGACATTAAGAACTCGAAATCTGCAGAGGTTCCAATAATAAGCAGTATCATTTAATAAAAAAAATGAGGGAGAGGGAGGGAGAGAGGGAGGGAGAGAGAGAGAGAGAGAGTGTGTGTGTCATTCAAAGTGAGGCAAGGATGTGCCAATACCCAACAAAGTGGCACCTGCCGACTCCTTACCGGGCATCAATAAAGTAAAATACAAAAAACTATCAGCAAGCATGTTTAATTCACAGAAACTACAAACGTTAAATTGAAAAAAATAAAGCAGCAAAAAAAGAAATGGGAGGATCATACCGTTTAAGTGTATTATTAAGAAAAGGACGTTCAACGGTGACAAAATTATTTAAGACTTTTTTCATAATCAAAATTCCCAAGGACAGCTGGCACACGGTTCAATACTCGATAATGGATCCGTCCTTTTTATCAAGTACTCCCTCAGTCTCAATTTATTTGTCATGTTTGCATTTTGCACGCCCCTTAAGAAAATATCAATAACGAGATGTTTTTTACTATTTTACCCTTATTTATATCTTTAATCTTCCACCATATTAATCTCTTCAATAAATGTTCACTTTAAGTTTTACCTTTTTTTTTTGTTTTTGAAGTAAGGTAACATGCTTTAATTTTTACTTACAAGATCAATTAATACTAAGGTAAAGTAGGAAGAAAGTAATTAATTCTATAGGAAGAAAGTAATTAATTCTATCTTGATATTCTAAATGACAAATATTTTGAAACACACATCTTTAGTAACCATTACGAATAAAATGAGATGGAGGGAGTATAATGCATCCATTTTTTGTCCGCGACACAGTTTGCACTACCTCTTACCTACCTCTTTATTCTCTAAGAGGGGAAGACCTAAAATTATATATACACATCGATGGATGGGAACGGGGCAAGGTGGGGTAGGAGAAGTGATCAAACTCTTGCTTTTGATCTGCGAGATTGGTGTAACTATTCATGATTCTCAAATTAGAGCGAAGAGGTAAGCATACCACTTATAACTTTGCACATTTAATGTTTTTATTTCGTGGTATCCCATTTATATTCTCCTAATGTCGTCTATTCTTTTTTTCATATAAATAATTGATGTAGCTAGTGTTTATTTGATAAATGATTAGTTTCTCCCTTCAAATGATAAGTTAAACAATTGAGAGTGACAAAAAACGACAAAAAGTTATTGGGCCAAGGCTGGGTAAAGTTGGTCGTGGTAGAGCGAGGTGTGAATGGGAAAGCATCACACCCGGCTCTGTGCCATTGTTGTACCTGTCCTTTGATGGTGAGGTATCAATTTGATTCTTTAAACTTGACTTTGTTTGTAAAGGTGATAGGTTTACAAACTGTTTTTTCACAAAGATTGATACGAGACTCCAGACAACTCCGTTCCCTCACCCTCTTTCTTATCTCATAGCTAACCACTTAAGGAAGCAAAAACCCATGTAATTAAGCCACGACACAACTGTCCAATCTCTTCAAGAAGTTAAAAAAGATCATTTCCGCACTTTCTTAAATGAGAAAATTCAAAATCAGAGTATACAAGACTCGCACCAGCATTGCCCAAGCTCCAATTGGCACTTGGACACAACGAAACTAATAAATGATGGTGGTGGGGACAACCAATAACAGTACAGACTTATAAATAGCAGAGTCAGGTCTCTAGTAAACATGTCGCTGAACACCATTACAATTTTGAGTGCTACAGGAACAATTAACAGAATGCTTTAATTACCTCAGCAAATGATGTGCCAGAAATGGCTGTGCCGCATTACGTTCAAAATTGCATCAACACCTACTACAAGCTATTCATTACAGATGGCAAGCTTCCCTGTCCATTCATCTGCTACCCCATAATCAATACTGATCTCCCTTAGAGGAGGGATATTCTCCATGGCAAATAGCATCAGGTGAGGGAAAGATACATGATTGTGATCATAAAGCACAGGCTGCACCAAGACATTGGGGCTTGAACTGTGACTCATATAACATGCTACATTCCTCATTCTAGACACGTCCATCGCAAAATCCAGAGGAGGAATAGAAGGGTATGCTGGGCGCACATAGTCAGGGTATATTTGGGTCAAATCTCCCCATTCTGCCCATCTCTCAGGAAAGCGATTTGGATAGACTAAACTATCACCATTCATTGTAAAAATTTGGGCTTGCTCTCGTGTGAGTACAACCCCAGTAAATTCACAGATAAAGGACCCAGCCTGGATCAAGTCAAGTGACCTAACTCCCCAACCAGTCTCTCTAGACCGAAACACTTCAAACCTGTGCCTCAAACCTTTCTGACTCACTCGATTCCGGCAAGTTGGAGGACACTGACAATGCGGTCCACATTCGAACACTAACGGCTTGCCCCTCAACAAGATCCCATTATAATCATAGGCAAAGTGGCCACCATTTCTAATAGCACAATAACAATTATCTACACATCCATCAACACACTCACAGCCATTACCATTCCCCACATGCTGATAGACATGTTGAGGAAAAACAGTCTTCACCAGATAATCAAAATAAACAGGATCATGATTATCATCGATATCATTGAAAAGAAACACTGGCACATTTTCTTTTTTCCTTGATATATCAAGACTAACATACCCTGTAGGCCTAGCCACCAAAGGTCTAATCCTAAGATTCTGCGCAAACCTAAGGATCGCACTTCCCATCTCTTCTTGATTCTCAATTCTAACAAGCTTATACTTATACACTCCAAATCCAGATTTTCCAACATCAAACCAACATTCAACAATTCTATATAATCCATCATAAACATAAACTTTACCACTAGCACTTCCTTCATATTTAAAGCCACGAATTACCCTTACCTCAACTCCATAATGCATACTCCTCTCCAATGCCAAATTCCCACATTCCAGCTTCTGATGCACACATTGCTTCGAATGCTTATCCTGTCCACCATGCCCAGTATAAATAATCACATCACCGCCATCCTGATCATCCTCATATCCACCCGAAACAATCACACTCGTCGCAATAGGCTCCCTATTCGAGCTCTGACTAGCAGGCACATAATCAATCCCAGCTTGAGCCTGCCCATGTAAACCAACAACACAAAGCTCCATCCTAAAAAAGAACACATCACCAATAAGCACACCGGGGATCGCCCCAACAATCCTCTTATCGCGATTCATCCACAACCCATGTTCCCTCAACACTTGACAAGCTTTCAAATCACCTCTAGTCCTTCTATGAGGACCTAAATTCTGATTACCCTCATCATCCACACACGCTAAAATACGCAACGAATCATACAGCATTCGCGTCTTTCTAACCGCGTCCCTAAAATAAAGCTGATCCTCAGGCTTAAGATCTGTAACTCTAACTAATTCAGATGATCTTTGTTGATACTTTCTCCTAGGAGTAACTACAAATTCTGAAACCTGATTATTACTACTATTATCAACAGGAACAATAGCACGTGAATCGTCACCGGGTTCAAGTTCAGGTTCGGGTTCTTGGACAACCTGAATGTCACCATACCTTTGCATTCTTTTAGCAAAAGCATCTTTAAACATTTCAGAAATTCTATTAAACTCAGAATAAACATTGGTTTCATCACTAGACCCAGATGGGTTTGCTAATTGTGGGGTGAAATTTGGATTATTATTAGGGTTTGGTGAAAATAGAGGTGGGGTTTGTAAATCAGCTTGAGTAAATTCATCAAGGGGTTCAAGTTTTGGTTCGATTTTAGGGATAATTCTTGGAGTTGAAGTGAAATTATTAGTGGGTTCTGGGTGTTGATTCAAGTCTTGAAATGGAACAAGAGAACCCATTTTTGTTTTCTTGGAAAATGAAGGATTAATTTTGTTGTTGTAGATGAAAAGGGTTTTTTGGTTAGGATGTGAAAAAGGAGAAAGAAAATGGTTAGGGGTTTGAAAAGATGTTGTTGAGAGAGGTTTTGTTGGTCATGGAAATGAGAGAGAAGAGTGTAGGTGTTGTGTGAGAAAAAGGAGATGATGAAGAAGAAGAAGAATTCATGACAAGATTATGTGACATAATTCATGGCAAGAAAATTAAAAACTATGGAATAATCTTACTTTTGTTTGTCATAAATGATGAAAAATAGAGTTTTGTTTTTGACAGAATTGTCCTTTTTGTTTTTCCTTTTCTTGGGTGGGGGTTAGGAAATGTGACATGTGGCTTGCCCGTTTCAATTTATATAAATGAGTTTGACTTGGTACAAAATTTAATAAATAATTATTTTAAAATTTGTGATTCAAAATTTGTGGTTCGTATTTGTATGACTATAAATTATCTCGTCAAATGTAGAACAGTAAATTGGAATTAAATTATTTTCAAATTTAGAAGGATGTCATTCTTTATGAAACAACAAAAAACAAAATGGGTTCACATAAAATGAAACAGATGAATACAGAGATATGTTACAATATCATATCTCTTTATCTATTATAGTAAGTAATAATATATATTATTTCTTGATTTTAAATTTTGACCTTTTATAAAAGTTATGTTTAGTCTTTTGACTATGTGACATAATTCTTTCTTGGGGAGAATAAAATTTAATTTACGGACAAATTTTATTTTTTGTCATAAATGATGAAATGAAGTTTTGATTTGGACAAAAGTGTTCTTTTCTCTTTTTACTTTTTGGAAGACTATGGGAGGGGATATCTGCGGAGAATTTATCTGAAATCGTCTTTTTATAAATTAGTTCGGGATAAGGTCTACTACGTATCGTATTTGTAGAACCATATTAAATATTAGTGTGGTTGTTGTTGTTGTGGTGGGACTAAGGGAGGGGACATGTGGTGGGTGAAATTTTGCAATAGATATATGATATAACTAATATCCACCAACCATATAAGAAATTTTTACATTATAAGGTCAATTTCATTTGTTATAATAAGTAATGTGTTTTATTATTGCATTTCAAATTTGATTTTTTGTGATAGTTACCTTTAGTCTTCATTTATCTCATAAATGTGATAATGTAAAATTTTCATTACAAATGTGTTAGCTAACTTCATGAGTGGATGGTATATATGACTTCTTCATAAATTTCAATTATGATTAGTTAATCATATCTAGAAAAATGACATAATTTCATTACATATTTGTTTCAAAAAAAATATTGTGTTTCTAAATTTGAAAATCATTTAACTTGAATATTTGACTTTTACTTTATTGAGAAATTATTATGTCCATATAAATATTATTGTATGTTATGAATCACAAGTTTCAATAATTTTATAATTATATAAATATTATACCATATTTTGGACCAAAAGTTCTCAATATAGGTTTTTCCTGTTTTAGCCTTTGTATTGAGTCAAATTGTGACTAAAGTATGTAAACAAGTATTTAGGAATGAGGTATTGGACTTGAATTTTATTAATAAAGGAAAATAGTAAAAAAAAAATTAGTGGATTATGTAAATCTTTAAACTGTCAAAATGGGACTTTAGTTTAAACCTTAAATTATTATATAAAGGAAAGTAAGATTTGGGGAAGTAAATGAATTCGTATACTTTTCAGTTTTCACCATTGAATTGGTAAGCACATATAGGATCCTTCTATGGTAGATTTTGATGTAGTTTGAGGTTGGATTTAACTGTAAACTGTAACAAATATGAGTGGTTTAAAAATCCAAGGATCAAAGCTTTTGTGTTTCGAATAAGAAATTTACCATCGTCTTATGATAGTGCAACTAATTATTACGCACTCCATACGTGAAACATTTTAATAATTCTAAGATGTCTTTGCTCTATCCTACAAATAAGTATAACACAAGTAATTGTGAAATATAATGCATTCACTTCAAAAAGTACATTAAGGACCATAATTGGTTGAATTACATAGTGGTTTCCTTGGAGTAAATTCAGTTCATCCCTATATGAAGGCAATGTATATACTTATTGGAAGAGGATTGTTAAAGCTTTAAATCAATGGAAAATAGGAAAAGGGAAAATGTTACAAATTTCTCAAAGACTAATCATATGATTTCCCAACTACTCCTCTCATTAGAGATGGATCATTTTTCCATTTGGTCAAATGCATTTGAGCTAAAGTAATTCAATTCGCTCGGACAAAATTGATTCAACTGAACTCATTATTTTCAACTTAAATTATGTGTAGAATATAAATAAAATTTCAAATTCACAATAAAGTACATTAATTTGAACGCAATTGACTTTAAATATATAACTCGATTTTATCTTTTTCTCTAGGCAACCCGGAAGCTCACTTGTTTACTTATATCCTTCTTTTGTTTATATTTTATACATATAATTTTCCTTTGAAATAATCTCTGATGGAAACATTCTCAACTTGGCTTGGATTGAAGTTGAGACACCAACATGTTAAAGTTTAGAGTGAAAGAGAGCGCCAATAAGTTTCTTCTTGAGTCCATTTACAAAACTGGAGAGCAAAAATACACTAAAATTATCTTGAGTCCATTTACATGTGGTTTAACTTTTCAAATTTCATCCACAATAAGTTTTTTTCTTTTTAAACTAAGAAGTCAATAATTATTTTGTTTCAAATTATTCTCACTCTAGTAGATATTTGTAAAAGTAATAGGAGAATAAAGAATAACTTTAGCGATCTAAAAAAGAAACTAGTCAAATACTATGTTATAGTTAATATTATTGGATACAAATTTGTAATAGGTGTACTAAAATATTAAAAGATGTTTAAAATAGATAGAATGTCATAGTCCGGTCGGACCTACTCTCACGAATTATGTCATTATAGATGCTTATCACGAGGTAGAGGGGCTGCTTTTTTTGTTTCCTAGCTAATATTTAATATTCGGATTGGACCAACTAATTCAAATTAGCAATATATAATATATATATATATATATATATATATATATATATATATATATATATATATATTGTTGGCCCAATAATCTTGAAGTGACTATTCAAATCATAATTTGAAAATTGGTGACCTCTAGCTTACTATTCTAATTAATTTCCCCTTTTCTTATGTGGACTCTGTTAAACTAAAGGTCTCGTCAAGAGAAATTGTCAAAGTTTAATTGCCATTTTATTTTATATTAAAATGAAAAATTATCTTCTTCTAGGAATGGTTCTACACAATTGATACTACCTTCCGTGTAATAATGAACTTTAAAGAGCTGCTTTTACTTTGACTTCACAAAAGAATGTAAGTTAAACCAAAATTATAACGATGATTCTTTAACCATTAGACCTAAAACAAATCTAATTTGCTTTCTAAATCGTAAAGATAAAATCGTGGTATACATAAGCTTTAAAAGAACATATTACAAGGATGAGTAACTAGAGAAGATTGAGCAAAAAGATCCGATCAAGTCTTTATTAAATAAAAAGAGATGCGCGTGGAAACATAAGACCCCACGCATATTTAACTTTTAAATGTGGTCAGATTAGAATAAATAAAATTTCGAGGGCACAATAAAAATTTTTGAGGCTGAATTAACAACCACAAAAATTTTAATCAAAAAGGTGGGAACTGACTGATCAGTTTCCATCATTTCAAACATCGAACACTACCCCCACTCTTCTCTTACACACTTCTCAAGTCTTCTTCTCAAGTCTTTTACTCAACCTTTTGAGCATCATCGCCTCCGGCCAACTACATCATTTCGGTAACATCTAAAGGTAACTTTTGAACTACATTGATGTTTATCAAGTGAATCGGTGTTTAATTTTTTGCTATTTTGATTAAGCTAGGGTTTTACGCTATTTTACTGGTTCTAAACTGAAATTCTCGTGAAAATATTTGTTGTTGATTATTTCGTCAAATAGTGCTATGGTCTTGTACAAATAGTGAAACTTTTGCATGTTTATATTATTAGAATGTTAAGACCATACTCCTTCGCTATGTCAAACATCTTGAGACAATGCTCTGAACGTGTGATAGGATGTTTGAGGTTGTTGATGCACTTTAGTTGAATTTTGTTAAAAGAAATTAGGATTTTATAAAATAAATATGCTAAAGGTTTAAAATTTTATTTTTAAAGTTTATATTGAAATAAGGTTGCCTTCTACTTGCTTCGAAGATAAAACTGTTTTATATCTGACACACCTTATTCGATGTTCTGGAACATTTTGAGACAGTGCTCCGAACGTGTGCTCCAACAGTCTATTGTTTTTGAAGTTTATAATTCAAATTGATCATCATAGTGATGTTCTAATAATGAACGCGATATTCAGTGTAATGCAAAACTGTTGACACCCAATTTCGTCCCGAGATATAATTAACGGCTAAATTATTTAAATGAGAATCGATTATCAAAATAAAGTTAAAATTAGAATTAGATAATTAAAATCATTTGAATTAAAATTAATTAATTAAATTTAATTAAAATAAATTAATCAATTTCAAAAGAAGGCTAAAATTACCAGGCATATCCTAATTTCTGTCCTACCCGCGCAACACCCTCAATTACTCATTTAATCCTAGCTGGGGAGGCCAAAATCGTTCTTTCCTTTTAATTTCGGCTCATTTACGCAAACTTATACATACATACACCCCACCACTCTCATTGCCATTTCAGCCCACGCCCATTCCCAACTCAGAAACCCGCGACCCAGTCCCCTTTCCCCAACCCGTTTTCTCTCAAGCTCGACCCGCGATTGATTTCCATTCCCTCCAAAATCGATCCGAATCAGTCCAAAATCAGTACGATCTGGTCCCCCCACTCCCCTTGCCTCTCTCTCCATTCGTACTATGGTACGAAAATGATCTAAACCCTTAATTTTTCAAGGAACGATTCAGATCAGTCCATTCCAGGGGTGAAATGTGGATTTCGAATTCAAAATCAGTCTAGAGAAGAGAATATTCGATTTAGATATTCCTTCTCTTGGTTGATTTCGGATTTTGATCCCTAAAGAGCCGTTAAAAAGGGAGGTCAGTTTGGTATTTTTGGATAAAAACTTAGAACCCTAAATGTTCATATAAATAGAGAGTAAAGGGGATATTTGCAGGGGAGGCTAAAAATTCTAAAAAAAAAGAGCAGCATAGATATGAACATTTTTTCTCAGCTTTTTCTAAAAAAGACATAGCGATTCTGGTTGATTTTGATTCTTGATTTTGTGTCGTCACTTCGCTTTTCAAGTCGTCGACTCCATTCGAGTCGCTTGGTCGAGTCGTGCATTTTTCAAATTCCAAGCCCCATTTCATTGCCTCGAAAAAGGTCAGTGATCTCATCCTCTTTGTAGTTTATATGTTTTGTTTGCTGCCTCTGGTCTTGATGGATTGTTTTGCTGTGATTCATTTACATTTTAATAGTGCTAGGTCTGTTTCCTCTTAGCTTCTCCTGAATGTATAGGGGCTTTTATAGTTTAGTTATAGTGTTTCAGTTAAGCTTCTAGTATTCTATTGATTTGTCCTGATAAGTGTGCTCTACTTGCTTGAGTTATTGATTGCTGATTGCCCTGGAAGTTGTTAGGTGAAGCCAGGGTGTTGTTTGGTTATTTGGAAGAAGTGTGGAAGTCTGTAAGAATAGATGTTAGGTTCTAGGAGATGTCAGGGCTTTGTTTTGGTTTTTCTGAGGGTAGGTGAGTGTGCTATGGTGTTTGGAGTTGTTTCAGGGGTGTGTGGACTGAAAGCATGGAGTTTCTGTGAGATGGAATGTATGAGAGGGTTCAGGGTAAGATGATTTGCAGAGGTAATAGAGGGGTCTGTGTTAGGTATGGAGAAGGTGTTCAGGAGTTTAGCAGGGGTTGATTGAAGTTCAGGTTATGTTATGGTAGTGTCTGGTAGTTTGTAGAGGTGAATGGGAGCTGTTTTCTTAGCTGCAGGTTTTGCGAAAGTGTTCTATGGAGTTTTAGAATAAAAGGTTTTGGTTTTTGTGTGCTTAGAGCAGGGAGTTTGTGTATCTGCAGTTTGTTATGGCTGCAGCTTCAGGATAATGGTTGGTGGCTTCCCAGGAGTTATGTAGAGTGAGGGAAGAGCATAGGTAATCTAGGTGGTTGCCCAGGTGTTTAGGTAGGATGAGGGCTGTTCTTTTCTAGTGTCTGTGGTTCAGGAGGGAGTAGGATCAGGGCTGAGCTTGTTTTTTGTTTCTGGTTCTTTTTAGAAGTCTAGTTCCCTGTTTTCAAATAGGTGAAGAACATATTCACTTGATAGTGCTTCCAGTTTTCTTAGTCAGTATGTGAGTATCTATCTATTATGTTATGGGTACTTAGTTTGGTTATAATATCAAGATTTCAGTTTTGTGCTTGCTCTGTTCTAGTTTTTTTTTTCTTTTTTTGTGTATTACTATTAGCAGTATGTATCTCTCCTGATCCAAACTTTTCCTCTGATTCCTTAGCTTCAATTTGTCTTAGTTAAGCGTCTTGATTCTTAAGTCTAGGTTTGTCTTGAAGAAGTATAAGGAGCCCTGGTGGCTGGTTAAGTGTGAGGGGGTTCAGGGAATTTGTTCAGGAGTATAGGACTGTTTTGTAATTGTTGTTTGCTTCTGGATATCTGCGGGTTTGGATTGGAGTTCCGGGATGGTGTCTGTGTGTGTGAGAGGGTCTGTTTTAAAGATGTTGTCTGAAAGTTCTGTGAGTGTGAGGCTGTTCCCAAGTGCTATGGTGTCTCTATGAGAGGGTGCAAGCTGTTCAAGGGAGAGTGTAGGAGTTCTAGGTGTGTGAAGTTAGTCCTTTTGTTGCTGCAGGTTCTAGTTGTGTTGTCTGATGTATTGGGTGTAGGTATTAGCTTAGCATGTAGAGTTGATTAGGAAGTTGTTGGTTAACCTGGTCGCTTGTTAAGTGAGTAGGAGTAGCAGGTTGTTTCCTGGTTGTGGAGGTGAGGTAAAATGAGTTTTGCTTGGTCGGTCAGACTGAAGAGTAGATGAAAGGAGTTTGATTTGGTGCTATAAGGTTCAGAGAATGTTTGTTGAGGTCTGAATAAGTTAGGATGAATTCTGGCATGGCTTTGGAGGTATGCAGGTCCAGTGATTAGGTTATCTGGATCATTTAAGGGATGGTGGAGATAGTCTCTGTTTCTCTGGTTACCTGAGGATATCCTGGAGCATGGAGGAGCTTCAGGTCTATGTATGTGTGACTTTTCTGCTTGCTCTCTTGTAAAGTTTGGTTCTGTCTAAGAAGTCAAGTGTCAGGTTTCCATTTTTAGCTTATTTTTTTAAGGTCCTGAGTTAGTTTCTGTGTTAGGAGAGAATGTCCTTAATGGTTCTGAGTTCTTTTGTAGGGTCTGTTATGAAAGAACCCATGTCCTCTTTTGCCCATGTTCATATTTTAAAGTATTCAGTATATTATTTTCCTTCCTAAAGCTATTCAATCGCAGTTGTAGTGCTTCTTAGGTTCTGCCTAGGTAGGTTTGGTTATTTGTATAGTCTTGTTAGTTGCAGGTGGCTTACTTCAATATTGAATGTTGTTTACAATCTCTAGCTTAATATCTGCCTCGGCTCATTGTCCCAATATCTTGTCTGGGTTTTGGCTAAGTCCTTTTCTTGGTTCTGGTAGCCTTATGGTTAACTCCGTTTCTAATCCCAGTGCCTGATTTTCTGCATGTTCTGTCTTAAAGTGTCCCTTGTTAGTCAGTTTTCAAATTTCGGATGATTGTTGAAAATTTCGTATCATAGTATCATGTTTAACGGAAATACCTCTGTTGAATAGTGTGTGCTAATAGTCCAGGTTCAAGTTTGTCTTTTCTATGCCTTCAAATACCTCTGTTGCATGTGTTAATATCGCATTCTTTAAGATCTCATGTGATTAAAAGATCAATTAAATGGCTATGTGTGAACTCATGAGTTTTCAAGTTTCTCCTTCATTTGCTAAAATAAAAGTACTAGATCTTTGTACTGTTTTTATTTTCAATTAATTAAGTTTGGCTATTTAGTATTTCGTTGAGTGTTTACTAATCTTTATTTTCCTTATTTCCTTCTTTCTTTGCATAATACACTACCAGGATCGAACTGGCTAGAACTCACAAATTGGGATGGCGTGCATTCGGGAGTTACTTGAACCGCTCCGCATTTTCGGGACTTGATATCCCCGAAAATGTAAAAGAAAGAAAAAATGAAAATCACAATGTTCAAGGCTCAGTGGTTGAGTTCGCGCTTCCGGGTTCTAACTTCTAAATTCTATCCTTTCCCGCTTCCTTAGAAAATGCATGTTGTATAGGACTTCCCCATAGACCGGTTTAGGAGCTCTGTAGGATAGAAATGATATTTGAATTTTGAATAATTATTGTAAATTACTTAAATTATTTTTATATGTGCTTTTTATCATTTCTTTGCGAATCGCCAATTAATTTATGGATGTTTAGAATCATTTGTCAATTAATGAGTGCAAATAAAATACGACTAAAATCTTACCTTCGTCATAATTTGCATTTGAATTATTTATTTATGGATATTCAATTATTTATTTATTTAATCTAATTTATTTATTTAGTTAATCATTTATTTATTTACTTAATCAAATTTATTTAATTTCAATTAATCATTTATTTAATCCATTAAATATTTATTTATTTATTTAATCAATTATTATTTATTTACTCCTTTATTCAATTAAAATTGATAAGTATTCATTTATTTAATTAAGTTTGCTTATTTATTAATCTATTTATTCAATCAATTAATTGATCCTTCATTATTATCCAATCATTTATCTAGTTTGTTTTTATTTAATTATCTAACTTCATTTAACCTTTATTTATTCTATTAATTAATCAATTGATCATTATTTCATTATCCATTTAATTTATCTTAAGTTTGTTGTTTATTCATTCAAGTATTGGCATAATCAAACCTTATCTTATTTATACTATCCTTAGTTAAAATTAATTCTATTATCCTTAACAAATTCGTGAAAACCGCCGGATTAACCGCATTTAGCGGATCTTCGAAAGTGCTCCCGCAAGGGACCTTCTTTCGAATTTAATAGAACCACTTACTCAGAATCTCTGATTTTAATTTAATTTCATTTAATTAAAGAATAAATTGCACTCATTAGTTAACTTAGGTTCCTAATAATTCTTAAAATTAGGTGGCGACTCCAAAGAAACCTTTTGGAATCCCATTTTGTTGAAATATACCCGAAACTTGTCTTTTCTTAAAGAAAGGGTAATTTTTGGGGTTCAACAGCGTGGCGACTCCGCTGGGGATACGCAAATGGTTCTAACCAAAAGGCTTTCACGAATCTGTTTGTTTGTATTGTTTGAGTTGTATGACGATATTAGTATGCGTAGCTTATTTAATAATTGTTGAAACTAGCATGATTATATCCATTGTTTATTTGCAAGCATGCTTAGTTAATTTAGTTGATTGTTGTGTGTCACGAAAGCATGTCACTACACCCCTATTTGCGCACATATAAACTGGCATTCCGTTCATACTTCCCCACTCCTGGGAACCTCTTGCATTTTCACCCCAAATATCCGCGAGGTGCGCCCATGCGCACCCGCATTTTCTTCCACTAAAGAACCCTTGTGACGAGTTGGTACACCGGCGGCCATCGTAGGAGTTATTCGACTGCGAGACCGCTTTCCACTCACCTGTTAGCCTCAACCGTTAACCCACTCTTAGAAGGAGATTAGGAGCATGCATGCATTTACACCTTAGTCTGGACCCGGTCCTTGGTACCGCCTCCATAGTTAGGAAACCACCCTTACGTCAACGGGGGTTTTTTTTTTTTTTTAAAACCCAACGACAATGCATATTATGTGCTATGTGATGACGAATCTTCAGTCCTAACCATGTTTTGAGCAAAATCAGATTTAGAATTTTGTCTCCTATGTTGTCCTTTAAGTCAGAAAATGGAAGAATCTAGCAGAATCTATGTGGTCCTAGCAGTCCACATAGAATTTGAGATCATAGACAGAATTGCAGTTCGGGGAAAAGTTAGGCAGATTTGATTGGTTTGTGTTTTGGAGATGGCCTGGTGTAGTGAGATCTAAGAGGTGAAGCCCCTGGTGTCTTTGAAAGGATCAGTGGGGTCTCTCTCGTAAATGGCTTTGCGTGTGTGCAGGCCTATGTTGATTATCCAGCTGCAACTTTATAAAATTGAAGTATGCTTGTCGCATACTAGGAGAGTGAAGCCCCTATGTCTATAAACGACCAATGGGGTCCCTCCTTGAAGACCAGTGCGGTCTTGGCTACCTAGAAAACTGAGAGGCTTGATTGAAGCCGAGGACCAGTGAGGAGCCCTATGAACAAGGTCTGTGAGCCTTGCAAAACCTAGGAAGCTGAGAGGCTTGACTAAAGCTGAGGACCAGTGAGGTTTTATTTTGAAAGGCCGATTGGCGCCTTTCATGATTAAGCTATTGTTATGGTATGTAATAATTGAACGTGTAACTTAATGTTCCAAAAATTAAAATGGCGTTCCAATAATCTACTGTTTTTGAAGTTTATAATTCAAATTGATCATTATACAGATGTTCTAACCTTGTAAACGTGATATTCAGCGTATTGTATAACAATATTCATAATTTTCCATAGATATCAAAATGGCTCGTCAACCTTTGACTTCAAGAGCAGTAACCACTACAAGAACAGGAGCAACCAATACAAGAGCAACCACGGGAAGAGGAGCATCCACTACAAGAACAGGAGCAGCCAATACAAGAGTATCCACGCCAAGAGGAGCATCCACGGCAAGAGGAGCAGTCACGCCAAGAGGAGCAGCCACTACAAGAAGAGCAAGAACAAGTCGACCATCCACGTCAAGGCAAAATACTGCTGCAGCACCAGATTCACCACAATAAGAACAGGCTAATGATATTTTGGAACAACTTCGGGTTGAAGTTTGGGCTTAGAAGTTCAAATCTGAGGACTTCTTCCATGACTACAAAAAGGACGTCAAAAAGATGAAGAAAGAAGTAACGAGGATAAAGAACATGCTCCAGATAGCAACCCTGAAAAAAGAAGGGTCTGCATTACCTTGAATGTTTATGCTTATTTTGGGTTTATGTTGGATGTTGATATGACTGTTTATTATGACTGTTTATTAAGTAATTTCTTTGTTTGAATGCTAATATAATTAGCATACTTTTGTAAAGCGTTAAATCTCTGAACAATCAAGAATATTATTGTCTGGTTCTTGATTATCAATGTATCAATTTTAGTGTTCGGAATATCTATTGTTATTTACTAGTTATTGAACATCAAATATCCATTAAGTTAAACCATAAATATCTTTAAAAAAAATATTTGAACGCATAACTTAATGTTTCGAAAATTACTAATATTGTTCCAAGAGTCTATTGTTTTTGAAATTTATAATTCTAATTGATCATCATACAGATGTTCTAATAATGTAAACGTGATGTTCAGTATAATGCAAAACAATATTCATAATTTTCCATAGATATCATCAAAAAAAGAAAAAGAAAAAATAAAACAAAAGCGCAATCATCCAAATATTATGCTGCGAGAACAAGAAGAGAAAGAGGGTAAAAAGACCTAATTTATTTGAATGGTTGGGGTTAGTCCACGTGTTTTAATTGTGATGTGTGGTGGGTCATTTAATTTTGTCTAGATGTGGAGCGGGTTAATGGAATGAGTCGGATTAAGTTGTGGGTAAGTCCACGTGTTTGCCCACATGGCCTTCCATCTGTTTGACAATTGAAATTTTTTAAAAAAATTGTAAAATTATCCAATATAACATCAGAAAATTATGTTTAGCTCGTACAAAAGTACGTTTTAATATCTCTAAAAAATGTATCTGATGTATTTGAGTTAATGCATCCATAACAAACATCAAAAGACATGCTTGGAACATGTAAAATTAATTTATTTAAGATTGTGTGTATGGCTTTCTAACAAAAATATATATATATATAGATAAATTTTGAAACCGTCCGTTTTTTAAATTTTCTAATATTAATGCAAAAACATCTACGTTACATTCCGAACATGCAATTAGTTGTTCAGTTCATAATAGGTGCCTAATTTAATATGTGATATTTAAATCTTGAATATGATTATAAAAAGAAACTATAGAACATGAATAGATTAATAAGTCTTTATATTATGGTTACGTCATCATAATATGAATTAATGACTTAATTAAAACAACATATAATGAACACAACACTTTAGTAATCACTTTCAATAGATATAAATGAGTAGTCACTCTAATAGACATAAATGAGTAACCACTTTCAATAGATATATAAATGAGTAATCACTTTCAATATACATAAATGATGTATCACTATCAATATTTTGGATTTGTATGATTCAAAGTCTTAGTTGTAGTAGAATCACTAACAATGTATCTAATTTATGATTGAAAGTGTATATTTTGTTCTAATAGATTAGGAATGTGTCTAAGTAGTGGATAGAGTGTCCAATCTATGCTACAATTCATTAAAATACACATCTTAATGATTAAAAGTGTTAATTGAAGTAGAATCACACTTAAATGACTATAAAAATATATTAATACATATATTTTGGTATAATTAAACATATATATATTTGGTTTTACTTACACATAGCATGTCTTGAAATCTTAATAAACAACTAAATCATTATTTAATCAGTTCAAATGATCCTTATCTTAGAATTTGAGAAACTAATCCTTGATGGGGCAGTCAGAACATCGTCATGGTGATACTAAATATTATAAATCCGTTCCGGAACATTCCAAACACGGTCCAAAACAGGCTATTTGATGTTCTTAAGTTGTTCGACATTTTTACGGTATGAGGTTTGGGGTTAGGGCTTGGGGTTTATGGTTAGGTTTAGGGTTGGAACACCAATTCTAATGTTCCGACTGGAATAAAAGTACAATTTTTTTTTAGAGGAAACACACTTCATTTTGAACTAACGGCTTAATAGATAACTATGTTTGGCACGTACAAAAACACGTTCTAATATCTCTAAAAAATATATTCGCTGTATAATGCATCCATAACAAACACCAAAAGACATGCTTGGAAAGTATGATCAAGTTAACACATAATCTTATAGTTTTCATTCATAATTAAAGAAACAAAATACAATAACCATAGTCAGAATCCTTAAACAAAAGTACTAGATATAATGCTTCATAATATAATAGAAATATATATATATAACTAATTGTTAGCATTGAGAGAATTTGAAGGAGTATCAAAGGATTCACCCCTTGTTGGAGAAGGAGTGCATTCTTTCAATACGCTGCATGCGTTGAATGAACACATGCCTTATACTCCATATATCAGCAGACAAGCAGTCCATATTATGGTTGATTGCAATGATGTCAGTTTGTATACCAGCAATGTCCCAGCGTATGTCTCCATAATTTTCGTTATGGTTTGGTTGCGTTGGGGCATAGTGGCCATTAGCAACAACTCCATTTTGGTGGTTTTCCATTTTCGTTTTTGGTTTGTGAAGAAATTTTGATAATGCAAAGAAGAGGATAATTGATTTATTTAAGATTGTTTGTATGGCTTTCTGACAAAATGTATGTATTTATAGATAAAATTTGCAACCGTCAGTATTTGAAATTTTCTAATATTAATGTATCCACTGTATTTCAGTTAATGCATCCATATAAAACACCAACAGATATGCTTGGAACATGTAAAAGACGTTCACTATACTCTAGATAATGCATTCATATTAGAAAGGTGTTGATTCTTTCACCCCGCCATACTTGCCTAACAAATGAGTTCATCAATTGCTAGGACTTTCCTTATATGCACAAAACCCCTCCCACAACTATCGACCTTCAAAGCTGTCTTGCTTCCAATATTTTAGGTCCTTACCATATAACGGTATGCCTCCAAAGTTGCATAACTGTGTTCATGTGTTCCTCTTGCTATTGCCTTTGCAATCTCACATCCATTCAAACTTTTCCAATAACTAATATTGCATCCCAATTCTCCTCAATGTACCTATCTTTCATGTATTCAATTCCCCCCAACTGCGTGTGATTTTGTTGACAAGTTCATCATATGTAATATGTAATATTCCCACTCACAAGGATAGATCTTCTCTCTTTCACCTTAGCAATCCAAGCATAACATTTCGAGCGCTCCACCTATTCACCAAGATAATTAACTTCCAGTAGTATGTCTCCCATTAGTTTAACAATATCTGCAAAACAGGATAAACATTCATCAAAAGTGGTCTAGGCAGCCAAAGATATTGGAACATCAAAAAACAGATCCGAACATATTACAGGATGTTTAAGAGCATCGACATACAAATGTGGAACATTTATACTATAGTTCCGAACATATATAAAATGTTCCAACTTGATGAATAATATTTACTGAACATGTTGTAAGATGTTTCGGGCATCTAACATTATGTTCCATAACTCTGACTAGTACAATAGAAACATCGAAATGACTGTTCCGGGCATCTCACACAATGTTTTATAATTCTGACTAGATAGTACGAGCAGTTTAGAACATTCTATAGGATGGATCGATCGTGAATTTAAGATGTTTCAAAACAAAAATAGAATAGTAGAGATGAGGAAGACGAAGGTTTACACTTACAGGAGTTGTGGGAGCTGTCAAGCTTTCCAATTTAAAGAATTGCCTAATGAATAAACATTATTCAAAGAATTTCAAGCAACCTAAAAAGAAGTAATGCCAAAACAGTAATTGTTATTCAAAGAATTGCAACGTATTTTTCCCAAATTATTTTTTCAATTAGAGTAAATAATACCTAATTAACCGAAAAGGATTTAGATCTGACAATATTTTGTGTTTGGAAGAGTTGGAATGCAGGAATAATAGCAAAAAACGAAGAGAGATTGAAGAAAGGAGATGCATAGCAGCTATGGTGTTTTGAGGTCGCGAGGGAGAAGAAAGAAGAGAGGAGAGAGAAAGGAGGGAAAAATATTTCCCTAATTTGGCAATTTTTTTTTATATACGTGAGGACCAAAGTTTAAGAACTAAAACTTTATGGTGAAAGAGAGTGAATAAAAGTTGTGTTTAAATCCCATAATCAATTGTGTCCCTTCTACCACATTAATTAAAACTTTGTTCCTTTTACCAACTTAAAGTCTTAAATAATAAAAAGTAGTGAATATCTAAGGAAACTACAATGACATAGACATTTATTCATCACATGGAAACACGGAAACACATATATAGAAAATATAAACTAATGATAATTGTAATATTCTCTCAATTTCAAAAGAATGATATGATTGCATGTGAAATACAAGGAAACAATTCTAAATTTATGTATCTTCGGAAAAAATTATTTTTGTACTTTCTAAGAAAATAAAAATTAAAATAAGTATTACTAGTAATTTAGAAATTTGTAATTATAAAACTTTTGGACGAAGAATTTTAACTTTCGTCAATTATAATAATATCATATAAAATGAAACAGATGAAAAGATGCCAGATGAGTGTAGGTTAGGTAAAAGGTTCCATCATATAGGGTCCACAACTCAACTTGTTGTCAACCACTATGCACAGATGCCAATAAATCTTACAAAAAGTCGAAAAAGTTGGAAGTTGCACAAACTAATGTAGCTTTTGAATTTCAAAGTGACTAAAAAAGAAAGAATATCATTAAAAGGGGTTGATTAGAAAAAAATATCATATAAAATAGGACGAATGGAGTAGTATACTTTGATAATTAAAATAATCTAGTAAATAATGGAGCATGTCTTAGATTAGTTTTATGTCAATCTATTATAACTTAGATTTCTGATTATTGTGGATGGTACTCCTATTTTCTAATTATCGTGGAATAGTACTCAGTATATATGAAAAGTTGCATTTTCGATATCGGAGGCCTAAAAATACAGGATGACGTGCTTGCTGGCCTAATGTACTAAAACTGGGAACTTCAAATTGTGTTTTTGGTAGAAAAAGGTCACATTGCTTCGAAATTTTCAGTTGCCTCCACTTTTATTTCAGTTAGATATTTTGGCTCTAAAGTCTAAATTCAAAAAATTCCATATTTCCTACTCGTTCTCTCCATTTGATTGACTGTATTTATTTGAAACACACAAAATTTGAGGAGAAAAAAGAAACAATTTGAATCTTGCAATCTTGAATGTAATATATGTATAATCACATCCAAAAACTACTATATCAATTTTTTTGGATTTGTTGATATAAATAGCAGCCCATATATACTTATTTACATTATTTATTAACACTAACTTTTTATAGCCACATCATTAAT
This sequence comes from Petunia secreta, assembly GCA_029990175.1. Lineage (NCBI taxonomy): Eukaryota > Viridiplantae > Streptophyta > Magnoliopsida > Solanales > Solanaceae > Petunia > Petunia secreta. The sequence continues at coordinate 18,358,202 of JARKIP010000010.1, forward strand.
CCAAAAGTAAAGGAATATTAAATATAAGTATTGATATTTAATATTTATTTTCTTCCTAAATTTATGGGATATCATACAATCCTAAATAATATATCGATAAATTTGGTATATACCAACAGGCACCCACGTTTTAGGGATAATTTTAGGCGATTTTTTCTTTTAGTTTTCATATTTAATATTTTGCACAAATGAAATATATATTCCCTAAAAATAAGAATAAAAAATACTAAAATAAATAAATATTACATACACAATAGATACGAAGAGTGATATATTATGTTAAAATAGTAAACAAATACTCAATATATAGTATGTTAAAAATATTAATATTACATATATAATATGCTAGAATATTAAGTGATTAAATATCATATGCATACAAAATATCGTGTATTTTAATATTTATATATTAGATACTCTATATGTATGATATTTAATAATTATTACATATCATATATTTAATAACTATTTATTTAATATTTTAGTATATTATGGATGAACTATTTATTTAATTAATATTTATTCAATTTTAAATAAAAAGAAAAGAGAAGAAAAACATGAAATATTGAATCGCGTGTGAAAATAGAAGAAAAATAGATGTGCATTGATTGTAATGTCTTGATTAATGCACAGTTAATTACCTGAAAATTGTGGATTTAAAATATTTTGGGTATTATTTTGATTGTGATTAATCTCTAAATAGAAAGAATAACTAGTTACTAATATTGAGCTGCATTTAAAATTATATAATTTACTAATATAAATTATATAAATATTTAGAAAAATGTTGAATGGCTAGAAAAGAAAGGGAGCAAAAAGTGGGGCTAGAAACAGTAAATAAGTATTATGAAGGTGTATATGGAGTAATTTTTCCAATTTTTTGGGGAGATTTTGACGATTGGTCAGTTTTTGAACTGTTCAAACAGAAACAGTCAACAATTACAAGAAAAGATTTTGATAACTATTTTCCTGCGGTTTAGTTTAAAGTCGCAGGAAATTTCTATGGAGTTTCATATTTGAAGTCACAGAAAATTTTCCTAGAATTTTTTAACTAAAATTTTCAAAGTCCTGGGAAAATTTTCTAGGACTTCATATTTGGTACTCTCCATAAAATTTTCTTGAGATTTTAAAATTTTTTGTTCAAAATCCTAAGAAAATTTCCTGAATTTTTCCGTATGGTGATATAGGCTAAATTGAAAGTTAGTTAGGAGAGGAGCATTTGAAAATCATTTAGGAAAAGGGTCGTTGGATCCAAACGGTGTCGTTTGGTTAAGTGAGACACATTAATAAAACTAGTCCATACTGCGTCGTTTTGGGTTAATGAAATCAGTTAACTAAAGGAGCAAACGACGTCGTTTAAGTCCACATCAGCTGAGTTAGTTATCTGCTGATTCTGTTAGCCAGCTAAGCAAGGAGTTAGTTAGTAGTTAGGGTTAAATTGGGGGAATTCTCTCTTGTAAATCATTGTGTGAATTTTGTGAATGAAATTACTGAACTTTCCTCCTTCTCTCTCTCTCTCTCTCTCTCACGATCACTTTACTCTAGCCAATTCCAATTTCTGTTCAGGAACTTTCTCAGTTCCTTAGGAAGTTGATTCTTTTCCTCCATTTTTCTTAGCTCAAGAATTAGGTTGTATTTTTTGGTATCAGAGCCGATCGATCCTTGGCATTGTAACAATGGAAGAAAGTACACGTTATTCTGATCTCCGGAGCGAAGTTGATGGATTGAAAGGGGTTGTTTGATGACTTCAAATCCACCATGGAAAGGGTCCTGGAAGAGCAACAAAAAACATTAGAGGAGAAACAAGAACAGTCGATGGATGAGATGAAGAAAATATTAGCCTCATTTTTGTCAAATACAACTAAAAGTAATGGGGAGATTCCAGGCAGAGAAATTCAAAGAAATGATGACTTCTTGGTACCTGAGCAGAATCACCAAGTGGAATTTTTCAGATTTGATGGGAACAAGTTGAAGGACTGGATTTACAAGAGTGAGCAGTACTTTGATGTGATGGGTACCCCAGCAAGATCAAAGGTAAAATTGGCTTCACTTCATTTGGAAGGCAAGGCATTGAAGTGGCACCAAGTCTTCATGAAAGGAAGAGTAACTAGAGAATGGCCTATGTAGGGTGAGTATGTTAATGCTATGTTTTCAAGATTCAGTACTACCCTGTATGATGATCCCATGGGAGATATTAAAGAACTGAAACAAAATGGGACAGTCCAAGACTATGTAGACACTTATGGTGAACTCTTGACTAGAGTAGAATTGGCTGAAGAGTATGTAATCGGTTGCTTCCTAAGAGGCTTGAAACCTAACATAGGATTGCCAGTAAAAATGCATAACCCCAAGGCATTACAAGAAGCTATTAGCCTTGCCAAGATTCAAGAAAGAACTAATGCTTTGAATAAACAGCCATCTTTAGGGTACTCTACCAACTTTTCAACTAATTTCTCAAATACTAGACCTAATTCTGCTAATAGACCTGCTACATCATACAGTTCACAACCCCAAAAACCACCAAACAGACACCCTAGAATGTTAACACCTGCTGAACTGGAAGAAAAAAGGAGCAAGAATTTATGTTTTTATTATGATGAAAAGTATGAACCTAGGCATGTGTATTGTAAGAGGAGACAACTGTTTTATATGGAGGCTGAGGATGTAGAATCAGCAGGGGACTGGGTGTATAATAGTGACCCTGAGGAGGTGTTATTTCAAGAAGAAGGGCAAGAAGAACCACTCATTACACCCCAGGTATCTGTACATGCCATCACTGGGCTGTTTGACTATATCACCATGAAGGTGACTGGTTCTGTAGGGGGAAAAGCTGTGCACATCTTAATTGATTCAGGTAGCACTCATAATTTCCTAGACTTGAACACTGCAAAGAGGTTGGGATGCAAGTTGAAAACAGTACCATCCTTTTCAGTAGCTGTAGCTGATGGGAAAAAGGTGTATAGTTCTTATATGTGTGAAACTTTTTCTTGGAGGATGCAAGGTGTTGATTTTACTTCTGATATGTTGTTGTTACCACTGGGTGGGTGTAATCTGGTACTGGGAATTCAGTGGCTTGCAACCTTGGGAGATATCAAGTGGAACTTTAGGGAACTTAGGATGGAATTTGGAGTGAAGGAAAAGAAGGTTTCCCTCAGAAGCATGCTACCTGCTAATGTGAAGATGGTTGATCAAGACCAGATGAACAAATTGTTGTCCCAGACAGCTTCACTTTCAATGATGACTGTTGGCATGTTGAGGGGAGGTACTTCCTCAAAAACGGGAAGCACTATGCAACTCTGCAGTATACAGGAGGTTAAGGGGGAAGAATCATCAGCTATACAGCCTGACATGCAGCTACTGTTAGACCAATATGCTGACCTATTTGCTGAACCAACCAACTAGCTTACCACCTAAGAGGGCTCATGATCATAAGATAATCCTGAAAGAGGGCACCTCACCTATCAGTGTGAGATCCTATAGGTACCCAGCAGTGCAGCAGGGATAAATAGAGAAAATAGTACAAGAACTACTTGATGCAAGGGTAGTCAGACACAACACCAGTCCATATTCATCCTCTATGGTACTAGTCAAGAAAAAGGATGGGTCCTGGAGAATGTGTGTGGACTATAGAGAATTGAACAAAAGCACAGTTAAGTTCAAATTTCCAATCCCTGTGATAGAAGAACTGCTGATGAGTTACAAGGAGTTAAATTCTTCTCAAAGTTGGATTTGAGAGCTGTTTACCATCAAATCAGGATGGCTGAATCTGATGTATGTAAGACAGCATTCAGAACTCACTATGGGCATTTTGAATTCCTAGTGATGCCTTTTTGTCTCACTAATGCCCCATCAACATTTCAGAGTTTGATGAACACAGTTTTTGCTCAATACCTGAGGAAGTTCATTCTAGTGTTCTTTGATGACATTTTGATCTACAGCACTAACTGGGAGCAACACTTACAACACCTGGCTACTACTTTTGAGCTATTGAGGAAGTATCAACTATTTGTTAAGAGGAGCAAATGTAACTTTGGGGTACAAGAAGTAGAATATTTGGGTCATGTTATCTGTCAACATGGGGTCTCAATGGATCCCCACAAGGTATCAGCTGTGGTGCAGTGGCCATTGCCCCAGACTGTCAAGGCTTTGAGAGGATTCCTAGGACTAACTGGCTATTATAGGAGGTTTGTCAGGAACTATGGAATTATAGCAAGACCACTGACAGACATGCTAAGAAAGGATGCCTTCAAATGGACCCCAGCTGGTCAACAAGCTTTTGCAAACCTGAAGCAAGCTCTAACTTCTGCACCTGTGCTAGGCCTCCCTGATTTCTCCCAGGACTTTGTAATTGAATCAGATGCTTCTGGGGGGGGGGGGATTGGTATTGTTCTAATGCAATAGGGTCGACCAATAGCATTCTTCAACAAAGCATTATGCCCAAGAAATCCGGCCTTATCAGTGTATGAAAGAGAACTTCTAGATATCATCACAGCTGTGCAAAGATGGAGGCCCTATCTCATAGGCAGGAATTTCATCATCCTTACTGATCATCACAGTCTCAAGTACCTGCTAGAGCAAAGAATTACCACCCCTAGCCAACAGAAGTGGTTGGTAAAATTAATGGGGTATGACTACACCATACAGTACAAGAAGGGCAAAGACAACACTGCAGCTGATGCCCTTTCCATAAGGGAACATGAAAGCAATCTTCCTGACATCCAATGCTGCAGTCTAACTGGTCTCAACACAACAATGTGGTCCAGGATCCATGCATCCTGGGTTGGAGATGCCAAGTTTGGAAAGATAGTGGCTGCTTTGCAACAAGATCCAGCTGCTAAACCTCACTACCAGCTAAAAGGAGGTGTCTTGACCAGGAAAGGGAAGGTGGTGATAGGCCATGATCCAGACCTGAGAAGAGAGCTATTGCAGCTACACCATAGCAGCCCATTGGGGGGTCATTCTGGAGTCCAAGCAACTTTGATGAGGCTGAAGCAGTATTTCTATTGGAAGGGCACGAAGCCTGATGTTTATCAGTTTATTCAGGCCTGTGATACCTGTCAAAGGTGCAAAAATGAGAATGTGGCCTCACCTGGCTTGCTACAACCCTTAGACATTCCCCAGAGGGTGTGGCAACATATCTCTATGGAATTTGTGGAAAGGTTGCCTAATTCTGGAGGCAAAACTGCTATACTGGTTGTCATTGACAGGCTGAGCAAATATGCACATTTCTTGAGTTTGAAACACCCCTACACTGCTCTAGAGGTGGCTCAATTATTCTTGCATCATATATTTCGACTGCATGGGTGGCCTCAGACCATAGTCTCATACAGAGATGCTGTATTCTTAAGCAAGTTCTGGAGGGAGTTTTTCAAGCTACAAGGGTTTAAGCTACACATGTCCACAGCCTACCACCCACAAAGTGATGGTCAGACTGAGGTTCTTAATAGGTGCTTGGAGTGTTATTTGAGATGTATGGTTGCTGAGAGACCTAAGAAGTGGTGTAAGTGGCTACCTCTTGCTGAATGGTGGTACAATACCTCCTATCACTCAGCTCTGCACACTTCCCCCTATGAAGTACTATGTGGCCAACCCTCTCCTCCACTAGGTCCTTACCACCCATTTGATTTTCAACTGGACTTGGTCGACAGAAGCTTACAAGCAAGAGAAGCTACCCTCAGATCCATCAAGTTCCATTTATCTCAAGCTCAACAAAGGTTCAAAGTGCAAGCTGATAAAAGAAGATCTGAACGAGTACTAGCTGTTGGTGACTGGGTTTATGTGCGACTGCAGCCCTATAGGCAGACCTCCCTCAAGGCTCACAATCATCATAAACTGTTGCCTAAGTACTTTGGACCATTTGAGGTGATAGCCAGAGTTGGGTCTGTTGCCTACACACTACAGCTACCTTTTGGATCCAGAGTTCATCCTACATTTCATGTGTCACAACTAAAGAAAAGGATTGGTTCAGCTCCTGCTACCCCTAACTTGCCTGCACATCTGACAGATCATGGAGTTACTTTTAAGGTGCCTGAAGCCATAGTCGACAGAAGGTTGCTTCCTAGGAATAGAGTGGGAGTGCCACAGGTGTTAATCAAGTGGTTTAATGCATCACCAGATAATAGTACATGGATGGATTACTCCACTTTTTGCAGCCAGTTCCCTGATTTCAATCCTTGAGGACAAGGATTATTTTGAGTGGGGGGTAGTTGATATAGGCTAAATTAAAAGTTAGTTAGGAGAGGGGCATTTGAAAATCAGTTTGGAAAAGGGTCGTTGGATCCAAACGGCGTCGTTTGGTTAAGTGAGACACATTAATAAAACTAGTCCATATAGCGTCGTTTTGGGTTAATGAAATCAGTTAACTAAAGGAGCAAACGACGTCGTTTAAGTCCACATCAGCTGAGTTAGTTATCTGCTGATTCTGTTAGCCAGCTAAGCAAGGAGTTAGTTAGTAGTTAGGGTTAAATTGGGGGAATTCTCTCTTGTAAATCATTGTGTGAATTTTGTGAATGAAATTACTGAACTTTCCTCCTTCTCTCTCTCTCTCTCACGATCACTTTACTTTAGCCAATTCCAATTTCTGTTAAGGAACTTTCTCAGTTCCTTAGGAAGTTGATTCTTTTCCTCCATTTTTCTTAGCTCGAGAATTAGGTTGTATCATATGGCTATTCTTCTATAAGTTTTTAAACGATGACTGCTTTTATTTAGTTTGCTGCAAACTGGTTGCGGAGTAAAATTTTTACAATTTTTTCTCTGGGTAGTTTTGAGAATTAGCCAGTTCGTAGAGTGTTAAATAAGGAGTAAGCAATGTTTATAAAATTCTAGAATTGTGGAAATAACTGTTCAGATCTCAGAAAAAATGCACAGGGTTTTGACTGGATGATAAGTCTTGTAGCAGAAAAAAGGTATTTGCAGGAGTTTTAGCCAGCATTCCTGTAGGAAGAAAAGTAGAGGAGATGAAATTAAGTATTATTTTTATCATACAGATGAAATTAATTATTATTTTTGGACAAAAATGTCCTTTTCTATTTCCTTTTGTTGTGTCTAGGGGAGGGGACATGTGGTGGAGAAATTTTGTACCTTCTAGCTTGAGCATCTGTATCATCAATCAATAAATTGAAGGTTCGAGTCATATTGAAAAGTAAGTAAATCGCTTTTGATTCTTCTGAGAGCAAAAGGGTAGAAACTAGTAGTTTTTTAAAAGAAGTGTAGAAAACGATAGATATTGTCTCTTAAATAAACTTAATTAAAGTTTAATACTAGTAGTTAACAATTACTATAAATTTTATAATTAAATTTGGAAAGTACATGAATTTGGTATGGTAGTAAGCATATAAGGATCCTTCTATAGTAGATTTTGATCTACCTTTTGTTGGATTTAACTGTAATCTGTAAGAATTACAAATTTATGTAAAAATCCAAGCATGAATGTTTTAGAAGCTCTTATGTTTTGAATAATAATTTTACCATCTTACTGTATAACTTATTGCGCACACCATATGAGAAACTTCTAAAATAGTTCTATAATGTCTTTGCATTTTCTTTTTAATTAATAATGTCTTTGCTTTATTTTACAAATAAGATAATACATGTAATTCTGAAATGTAATAGTATCACTTCAAAAAGTACATTAAGTACTATAATTGGTTGAATTACATAGAATGGTTGTCCTTGGCAGTAAATTCAATTCAACCATATGGATTGTGTTGAGAAACTCTTTACTTTTTGAATGTGAAGAGATCCCTCTTTTAGCAAGCAAAGTAAGATAACTGTGGTTAAATTATTTAGAATGCATAACTATTCATTATCACATGAAGGCAAATCTTTGGAAAATAGGACAAAGGAAAATTTTACAAATTTTTTTTTGAACAATGAAAAACAAATTGTCCGAAAGAGATTTAGAGTGGATTCAACAAAACTGATTACTTTCCGCTTGAGTTACATATATACATAAATTTCAATGATGAGAATGCAAAACATATTACATTAATTTTGAACTCGTTGACATTAAATATTAGATCCAATTATGTTTGAGAAGAACCCAGGAGCCCACATGTAACGTTCGATCACCCATGTTCCATTGTCTTCCAATGCTTGCATCTTCTGTTGCATGTCTTTTCTCCATCTTTCGTCCTTTACGGCTTCAAAGAAGTAGTTCATCTATGTGTTGGTGATTCTAGCTCGGATACGTGGCGATCAGAGCCTGAAGTTCGGGGTGTTAGCCACGGAAATTATGTCGAGCATACCGGAGACAGGTTTTGAGGTCATAACCGTCCGAGTCACAAGAATCCAGAGTGCCCGAGATATGCAGATCGAGCCTTCTATAACTGAAGCAGCCCCACGATCTCAACATTTAATTAATGACGTGGGTCACCCATGATCTGAACGTAGGATAATGGGCTAATTAATGTCCACGAGCACCCTAATCCATTTTACAATAAATAGTCCTTGCGTATCAATGTAAAGGGTATTCACAAATAGATACCAAAACTTTGCTCATTTGTAATCCCAGCATTATCAATATATTTCACTCGTTCTTGCTTTCAATATTGTTATTAGTTTTTGTTACTTGCTTGGTAATTGCAATCTTGATACAATGAATTGCTTGTAACCCAATTACAAATTCACTTGTATTATAAGTCATATTTAGAGTCATACTATTTGGCGTCGTCTGTAGGGATCAAGTAATTAAGTTTTATTCCAAGGTGGTGACGTATTTACTTTCATCCATTTTAATCTCCTAAATGGTAGAAAATACAGAGAATTCTACTAGACATCAGCAACGCCCCATTGGGATAACTAGCACCCCCGATGATCCACTGATTCCTCCACCCAATAAAATAAACCCAAGTTCGTCGGGGTCTACAATTTGGCATATGGAACTCATGGAGTTTATGAGACAAACTCGAGAGAAATTTGCAGAACATCAAAGGTTTGTGGTCGAGCAGACCAGAGTTAACGTCAAGGTGCATGGCTTGTTGCAAGCCATCTTGGAGAGTATAAGATCTGTTACTACTCCTATCAATCACTCCACCCGTGGCTCCTAATGGAGGCACTCCAAATTTTGTTCCTCATGGCGCAGTTACAGGGGGGCCTCTAAATGGTGCCACATTTGGAGGCTCGGAACTGCTCTCCAAGGCATCGTGCCTTTGGGAGCAGCTCCCACAGTAGCAGAAAAATGCATGTGATTCCACCAAACGTCCCATTGGACCTCAAGAAGTGGAAGAAAGATTCGAAGCACAAATAAAAAAACGGATGGAGAAGATCCCCTGGGCACAAAAATCTCAAATGTTGGATATTAAAAAATGCAAACAATATGCCTTCAAGGCGGAGGCGGCCTCGACCCAATTCCAAAGCATTTCAAGTTACAAATCTTGAGAAAGTATGATGGCACGTAAGACTCTGCAGACAATATTGCCGAATACATGGTTATGGTGAGAGGAAATGATCCGACAAAGTTGGAATTGGACTCCATGCTCCTCAAAAAGTTCGGAGAGACACTTGAGAAAGAGGTGTTGCATTGGTATTTACACTTACCCTCTGAGTCGGTTTAATCTTGATGAATTGGATGATTTATTCATCAAGGCTCATATCGGATCCCAAAAGATCCACAAAAGGAAATAAGATATCTTCCATGCAAAGCAGTAGGGAAAAAAGCCATTTAGAGATTTGCTTGAGAGCTTCCAAGCGGGACGGATGGATATGCCCTAGATGGAAAATAGCTTGGCCATTATGGCATTTGAGAGGAATATAAATGCAAACAATTCTGAGGTCGTTGCCGACTTGAAGATGAATTTCCAAGAGTGGCAAACTTTTACTTGAAACAATGTTCACACCAGGACCTCGACCAAAATTAGGTTGGAGAAAGAAGAATGGAGGTTTGTCAACCAAAATTCTGGAACAGGAGTTGCCCCAAGTCATCTTGACGCACCGAAGTGCCAGAGGGAACTCAAAGGGCCGATACGAACCCTATAACTCCCAAAGCCAGCATGTGAGCCAAAAGTTGGGGTAAGGTTAGCAATAATACAAATCAAAAGAACAACATAGGGACATCCATGGTATCTAAAAAGAAGGATATGCCCCGAATTTGTGAATACAACTTTAAGATGCGGATTTGGTGAAAGCATTGAAATAAATGACCGATAAGGGGGTAAAGCTTCTAAATGACATGAGGTCTGACCCCCGGAAGAGGTATACAAGCCTATATTGCTATTTTCATGATGATTATGGGCATCCTACCAAGGACTACAAAGTTGTTCGGTATGAGGTGGCTTATTTACTTAAGAAGGGCATGCTGAAAAAGTTCTTAACTGGCAAAGGGAAGCAAACCTTTGCAAAAAAATAGGAGTGGAGGACAACCGCCAAGGGCTCCATCTCCTAAAATAGTTGTTAATGTGATTACCGGTGGACCGGAGGTAAACTGAGTAAATTTTGCCACAACCAAGAAGTTTTCAAAACTATCCATGACGTATGATAAGAGGATCCGAGGTGGTGGCTCAAAAGATGAAATTGTGTTCAATGAGGAAGACTTTGAGGGAATAATGTTCCCTCATCATGATTCCTTGGTAATCATGTTACAAATCAATGACTCAAATATTAGACGAATATTGATAGATACTGGAAGCTCCGTTAACATCATCAGTTACGAAGCAGTGAAAAATATGTAGTTAAAAGACCAAGTAGTTTCGAAGGCAACCATGCTTACGGGCTTGAATAACTCTACAGAGAAAACATTGGGTGAGATTACTCTTACCACTTATGCGAAAGGAGTTATAAAGGAGACTGTAGTCCAAGTTATGGCCGAGGACATAAATTATAATGTTATCCATGGGAGGCCATGGATCCATGCGATGGAAGTTGTGCCATCAACTCTTCACCAAGTTATTAAGTTCCCGAAGCCATGGGGCGTTCGTTCCATCCGTGGAGAACAAATAGTGGCTAGGGAGTGCTATTCAGATGCTTTAAAAAGTGGAGTCGTTCTAGCTAGACCATCGAAATAGCAACCACAATTCCCCGGATCTGAAGAGGAAATGGGTCCGATAGTTGAAACAGATCCCCAAAAAGAGGTAGTGGAAAGGATCCCGACATGTATCCAAGAGCCTAAGAAGAAAAAGGCCGAGGATTCAACAATTGAAGAGTTGGAGTCGGTCACATTATCGATGGAATTCCCAAAGAGGAAGATATTTGTTGGCTCGGAGTTGGACCCAGAGTCAAAGAAAGTTGTAGTCGCATTTTGTAAGTCCAACAATGATTGTTTTGTCTGGTCCCATACCGACATGGTTGGAATCGACCCGGAGATAACAACACACAAACTCAACATGGATCATCGCTACACTCCGGTAAAGCAAAAGAAAAGGCCACACGGTGGCATAAGAAAACAATGATCGATGAGGAAACAGACAGGCTGTTTAACAATAATTTCGTACGAGAGGTCAAGTATCCGAAATTGCTGGCAATGTTGTGGTCGTGCCAAAGAAAAATGAAAAATGGAGGATGTGCATGGACTACACATATTTGAATAAGGCATGTCCTAGAGATTCATATCCGTTTGTCACAAATTGATTGATTAATAGACTCCACGGCTAAAAACAAACTATTAACCTTCTTGGATGCTTACTTGCGGTATAACCAAATCTTGATGGAGCCAAAAGATAAAGAAAAAACTTCCTTTGTCACTAATCGGGGCATATGTTGCTACACGGTAATGCCCTTCGGCCTAAAAAATGTCAAAGCAACATATCAGAGGCTAGTGTGCCGCATGTTTAAGGATTATATTGGAAAGTTAATGGAAGTTTACATCGATGGTATGAGGTGAAGTCGGTTTGGGTGGAAGACCGTTTAAATCATCTAAGGGCAGCTTTTGCCATTCTGTGGCAATAAAATATGAAGTTAAACCCCGAAAAGTGTGATTTTAGTGTTAGCTCGGGCAAGTTCTTATGCTTCATTGTGTCCAAGCGAGAAATTGAAGTGAATCACGAGAAAATTAAAGAAATAGAAAAAATCCCTGAATTTTCCCAGGGACAAAAGAGGATCGACGCCTTACTGGCCGAATCGCGGACTTGAGCAGATTTATTTCGAGGTCGTAGGAGCAATACCATAAGTTCTTCACAGTTTTGACAAATACACAGCCTTCGAGTGGACCCCGGAGTGCCAGCAAGCGTTGAAAAAATTGAAGCACTACTTGGCAAATGCATTGTTGCTTGCAAAGACAAAAGATGAAGAGACATTGTTAGTTTATCTTCCGTGTCTGAAGTGTTCGTAAGCGCAGTTTTTGTCCGAGAAGAAGATGGAAAACATGAGCCGATATATTATGTTAAGAAGTCACTGCTTGATGCCGAGACCAGGTACCCTCACTTAGAAAAATTGGCACTTGCTTTAGTCATTGTTGCACATAAACTTCGGTCCTATTTAAATGCCACCCCATAGATGTAATCACAACCTTCCCATTGAGAATATACTCCATAAACCTAAATTGTCCAAGAGGTTAGATAAATGGGCTGTTGAGCTGAGCGAGTATGATATCACTTATCAACCTTGCACGACCATAAAATGGAAAGTACTAGCTGATTTTGTGGCTTACTTTAGTCCCCAAATAATCCCCAAAGCGGAGAGGGAAGAATTATTGACAAAGAGGACAATTTCTATGGTCTGAACATTTTATACTAATAAGGCCACAAACATTAAAGGCTCAGGTCTTGGCTTGGTCTTAGTAGCTCCAACGGGGGAAAGAATAAGGCATTGTATTAGGCTTAGTCAAGTGACTAGTAACGAAGCTGAGTACGAGGCAGCGATACCAGACTTAGAACTGGCTAAGGAGTTGGGGTAGAAAGAATTGAGCTAAAAAGTCAAATACTCGGGGAATTTTCGGCCCGTGAGCCCAGAATGCAACAACTCTTAGCCAGAGCCAAGAAAATATTGTCCAAGTTCCATGAATTGAGAGTTAAACAGATCCCCTGGGGAGGAGAATGTGGAAGTGGAAGCCTTAGCAAATTTGGGCTCCGCTGCCGAGGTGAGTGACTCCAGGACTGATTCGGTTGTTCATCTCCTTAGTTCGGTCATTGAAAGAGTGAAACTTGGAGTTAATTTGGTGCACCATACTTGGGACTGGCGCACCAAGTTCATATCATACTTGAACTTGGGGACTTTGCTAGCCGATAAAAAGGAAGCTCAGAAGCTTAGGATTCAAGCGGTCCCATACTTATTGATCCGGGAAGAACTGTATAGAAAACTACACTACGGTCTGTTGGCCAAGTACACGACGAGTGTGGTAATCATTCTGGAATAAAAATGCTTACTCGCAAACTACTTAGAACTGGGTATTATTGGCCAGATATCGGCACGGATGCCAAGACCTTTGTTAAAAAGTGCAATAAGTGCCAACGCCATGCTCGGATACTTCACCATCAAGCTGAGCCCTTACACTCAGTCTTTTCCCCGTGGCCATTCATGAAGTGAGGATGGATATAGTTGGGCCACTCCTCAAGGCTAAAAAGGGTGTCCGATATATTCTCGTGCTAACAGATTACCTCGACAAGTGGGCGGAAGCGGAGGCTTTCGCTCAAGTTAGACAAAAAGAGGTCGTCAATTTTATTTGGAAGAATATTATTTTGTATATTTGAAGTCCCAAAGAAAATCATGTGTGACAGCGGACAACAATTTATTAGCTCAAATATCACACATTTCTTTAGAAAATGGGAAATCAAAAGGGTGGTATCAACTTCATATCATCCTAGTGCAAACGGACAGGCCGAGCCTTCGAAAAAAGAGTAATCATTGCGAGTCTGAAAAAGAGACTAGAGGAACCAAAATGCCTATAGGCCGATGAGCTACCCGGAGTGTTGATCGTAGAAAAATAGCGCGGGAGATACTCTATTTTCTCTTTTCTATGAGATGAATGCTTTAATCCCTGTAGAGGTTGGTGAACCAAATCTCTGGTGCACTTATGCTACCGAGGAAACAAATCAACAAGCGATACAAGTAGAGTTGGATTTTCTTGATGGCCGAAAGGAATTAGTTTTGGTACATCTAGCAACTTAGAAGAGGCAAATTGAAAACTACCTTAGCAAGAAGGAAAAGTTCAGAGCTTTCAAAGTATGAGATTATGTGTTAAGGTCCGCGGATCAATCAACTTAGGAGCACAATATCGGGAAGTTGGCAACTAACCGGGTCAAAGCTATTGTTGGCAAAGGGTCTTATTAGTTGGAAGACATAAACGGAGAGGTGGAATCCTCAAATTGGAATATCTCCAATTTGACGGGGTACTACTTTTAATATTAAGGTACTCTACCTCACTTGATGATTTTAATAAATATTCACCTATGGCACCGAGCCTTCACACGCTCTGATGCTTGGGTCGAATAATCATCTAACCCCCTCCCCCCATTTTTCTTTGCTTGACCTTTTCAGAAAGTGAAGGGAGCGGAAAATAGTGCCCGAGTCCTCATCATTCGGACCCTAACACTGGGGGATATAAGAGATGGTGTGTAGCCTGATACGTGACTCGGAACCTCTCATACCGGGGACTGCCAATAGACCCGAAGGCATGCACTATTTATACTGGGGACGGTCACCGGAAGATTGGCTTTGTGTTATGTTATGTATATATTTCCCGGTAGCAGCAATCTTTAAATTTTGCCTATGTCTCATTACGACTAGGATCAATGTAATGCCAGACACAACCTTTTATCAATGAAATGAGTTTGACTCTACATCTCTTTGTTTCAATATCTAACTCCTGAAGTTATATTGTGCAATTACAATTTCTTATGCCTCGGCATGGGAACGAAACGTCATTCCAGTCCGCATCAATCCTTTATAAAATTTTCATAAGTCTTGCAAACAAAGATATCTTAAGTCTTAAAACGTACGTCCCGGTGAGATAGAAAATTGAACACTTAAGGAAATGAAAGGGAACTTTATTAATGGGCTCTAAGACCCCAAAAATATTTACAATTTGGCCTAGGGGCCGCAACAAAAACAAAAAGAGAAAAGAAGGCACTAAGCATGGGGATCAGCTTCGTTATTGTGGTGAACCTTCCCCATCTTCGAAGGCCCCATCATCATCATTGTCTTCTTCCTCTCCACCTTCATCAGTCCCAGAATCATCTTCTCCTTTATCTGAGGCCTCACTCGAAGGGAGTTCATCCACGATCTTTTGGGCCTGAGCTACATGCTCTTTGGACTTAGAAATTTCATATCAAAGTTCAATCTTCCGGCTTTGCATTATTTGAGAGCTTTCAACCGAGTTTGGATGATGGCCCAACTTTGATCCAATTCAGTTTTCTTGGCCTTGGCTTCAAACTTTGCTACAAGTGCAGCATTTTCGTCCCGGAGACGAGCTAACTCGGACTCAAGCATTAAAAGCTTTTCTATTTAGTCTTCTAGCTCGTTTACTCGGACCCCATCTTAGTTAATTTCTCATGGAAGTCTTTTGTAGTATTGACCATTCTCGAGTTAGCTCGATCGAGATCATTTTCCAACTCTTGGACCTTGCTTGCTGTCTTCAAGCTCTCAGCAGTATGAGTGTTCCTTAGAGCTTCCATTTGCTTTTCAAAAGTTGTGGAGGTTTGAGTTATATTTCTGAGCTTGATATCTTTCTCCGCCAAACGAGCCTTGAGATTCGTCGCGATTTCAAGAATTCGGTCTTACAGCCTCTTAATCTCAGACATTCGAAAGGTCTTCCGCCTCGAGGACTCAAGTGAGTATTAGAAGCTCTGCAATAAAGAATTAAATAAAGTTAGGATACAGGGTGTAACTTGGAATCAACAATAAGGCAACTACTTACCTGAAGTGCATAAACAACGGACTGGGCCATTGCAATTCCCGTTGAGATCGAGTTAAGATGTTTCCTTCGAGCGGGCTAAATAATTTGGCAAGATATGTGGGGACCTTGGCGGAGCTGGCGAAGAGGCTCAGATCTGATGACAGCCCCAGGGCTATGGGGAAAGATGTAAATCGATCTCCCTAGATAGAAACTACATAGAGGGTCTCTGGGATTTCAATTCTCCTCATCGCCCATTCAGAGGCCAAGCCACTAGGAGGTTCAGAGTCGCCCGCGCCGTGTTCACGACTATTTCGACCTTTGCGGGGGATAGCTTTCTCGGTAGCATAGTCAGATCCCTCAAGATTTACTACCTCTACATGATTGGGGGCCTTGGGATCTTCATCACTTGGCTAAACTCTTAGACCAAATTGGGACCCCGAAGTTGGCTTAACGGTCAAAATGGCATCTACATCGACATGGGGCACACGACCCTACTCATTTTCTTTAAGCTCGCCCTTTTCCCTCTTACTTTGAGGGTCAATGAGAGCATGTGCTGGAGGCTTGGCAATGGATTGGCAAACAGAGCTGCCGAGATTGATATCATCAGTTTGAGATAAAGACCCTTGGCCAAAGGAGCCGACCAGTACCTTGATCTTCTTGGTGGAAACTACGAGGTTTGCCATCTTAGAAAAAGCTGCATTAGGATCAGGGAGTTCTTTCTCTTTCTTCTTCTTCTCCTTTCCATCTTTATTCTCTTTGGGCCCTTTGTTCATCTTGGAAATGGGTGCTTTGGCTGCAAGGCCTATTACAAAAATAGTTTGTTAATAGGAAGATTTTTTAAGCTTCCCAAAGAGATCCAATATGAAAAAGACTCATCATGTCTTTTTGTCATCCATTCATTCTCGGAGGCAAAGCTCTCCCAGGTCTTATTGGATCAGGTGCGAGCGTTGATTATGGCCTGGACCCAATTCATCAGGTCAGGCGTGGGGACGATTTCCACCTTGTTGGCTGTCAATGGAGACAGTCTGTAAGGGAAAACTAATTGAGGACAGGAAAATCAGAACAAAAGCAAAGGGAAAATCAACTTACGCTCGAGGTACCACACCTCAGGAAATCCTGGCTCTGCCGATATTTGTGAAGTAGGGATCATGACATAACGATTTGCACATCCACAGTCCGTGGTGTCTATGCTTTTAGTTATTAACGAGCATTTACCTCCGCTATCCAGGGACACGATACCACCCTTATAAAAATAGGGATTATAAGGTCAGGTGTTGGAGGGTGAAAGGCAGCTTAACCTTTTTGCACAAAATGTCAACACATCATACGATCCTCCACACAATAGGTCCGAGCTGAGCCAGACAGAGGTTGTAGGTGTGGCAGAATAAATCAATCACCCCATGTACAGGAAAGGTGAATCCTACCCTAAACTGGTAGGTATAGACAAAGAATTATTCCGCCATGTAATCAGAAATCACAACTCTGTTAGGGTCCGGAATGGCAACTTAATTGTTGATGTCGATTTGCAATCGACCCGGAGCTGTTAGATATGAGCTTGTGTGATCCAAGAAGGAGTGGAGCAAACAGAAACATTCCTATTTTTCTCTTGTTGCCGAGCAGATTGAGTCTGGATGACAAAATCCTTCTAGTTATTAGAAGAATGGGGGATAATGTGGTAGGGTTTAACTTCTACATCATTAGGGATCTTTTTTTATCCGGATACCTCCTCTTCTTCAACTTTATCAACATCCTCGGAATCCTCCTCTTCACCGCTTACTTCTTCAGATTCACCACGATAAGTAGTGGCTTTGCACCGTCGTCTTTGTATTAAGTCAACCCGCCTCTGAAACCATATCACTACTAGTAGCTCTTCAACTTTATCAACATCCTCGGAATCCTCCTCTTCACCGCTTACTTCTTCAGATTCACCACGATAAGTAGTGGCTTTGCACCGTCGTCTTTGTATTAAGTCAACCCGCCTCTGAAACCATATCACTACTAGTAGCTGCCGGCAGAATTATATTCAAAGGCACCGTAAAATTAATGGAATCATTGCCAACAACCATTGCGGAAATATCAAGGCCATCACCACCAGAACGGCTGGCAGAATTTTGAGTGGAATTTCTAGTAGACATAGTTCTTTGTTTGAATGTTGGTCTAAATTGATTTGAGAAGATTTGGAGAAAGAATTCATGCTTTGCCAAAATCATGATTGCTACAGTTGCTTTGAATTGAGAATGAAGTGCTAAACTGATCAACTTGAAGGTTTTATAGTGGGAGAGTCATGATTACCTAGGGGAGAAGTGCTAACATCACGACCACTCTATAGCCTCCACGTGGAGCGGATGGGAAGATGAAGTGATAGCCTTTTTAAAAAATATAAGCTGCATGTATTACCACGTCGTCTTTCCCGCCTATTCTCATTCCACTTCCTGAGAACTCCGACAGCTGCTCGAGGAGGGGGGGGGGACTATCTGTATTGATGAAATTCTAGCTCGGGCACGTGGCGATCAGAGCGTGAAGCTCGGGGAATTAGCCACATGAATTATATCGAGGATACCGGATACAAGTCTCGAGGTCATGGCCACCCGAGTCACAAGAATGTAGAGTGCCCAAGAATGCAGCTCGAGCCCTCTATAATTGAAGCAGCCCCACGATATCAACATTTAATAAGGGGAAGATTGTGGGTCACCCATGATCTGAATGTGGGATAACATGCTAATTAATTGCCACGAGCACCCCAATCTATTTTACTATAAATAGTCCTTGCGTATCAATGTAAACGGTATTTACAAATAGATACCAAAACTCTGCCCATTTGTAATCCCAACATCAATATATTTTATTCGTTCTTGCTTTCAATATTGTTATTACTTTTGCTACTTGTTTGGTTATTGCAATCTTGATACAACGAATTTCTTGTAACCCAATTATAAATTAAATTGTATTCTAATAGTGTGTTTGGCATTGCTTCTCCAAACTTGAAAGTGTGTTTTTTTCCTTAAAAAAAAGTTTTTTTTTTTTTTTTGAAATTTTGAGGTGTTTGGCTAACAACATTTTGGTATAATCAGAAGCAGTTTTTCTGTTGTTGGAGAGAAGCTACAAATATATGCTTCTTTCAAGAAGCGGAAGCAGTTTATTAATTTTTTTCAAGACAAAAAATATCCTTACCAAAATTTCATATTTATCCAATTATCCCTCATTAATTAACCATATCTCTTTCAAAATAAAATTATATTTCTCTTTGTCCTTTTTTTTTTTTTTTCCTTCTACGTACTTTTACAAATCCTCCTTCACTTAGAACTAGTTTTTGTTTCAAGGTATTTCTCTCAACCCTAGAAAATCATAATTTTGTTATCACTTTGATTGAATTATAGTTTATATCATTTAACAGCTTTAATTTATATCTATTACTTTATGTTTTACATTTTAATTAAATATTTTTTTAATTAAAATCTTTATAATATTTTTTTTTTTTTGGTTTCTAATAATCCTCAAGACTACTTTTTTAAAGAGTGGGTACAAATACATAATAAAAAATAAGACGACACTAAATATTGAGATTGTTTCAATTGTCAAACTTAAGCTCATTAATTTCTTCAAATAGATATTTGACTATCATCTACCGTTCTACACTAAATTATATTTAAAAATGAGATAATTTGATACAAAATCTGTAAAGGGAATAAACTTTCATTCTAAGTGAACAAACTTTATAATACCACTACAATTAACCCATAAAAATGTTATAAAACAAATCTATCACTTCATGGGAACTAGATTAAAAGGAGATTGAAATCGATAACTGCCCAATATACTTCAGTAATGTAGCATAATAGTTTCAACTTTGATTATAGTATTGGTAGTTACAGTCGATTGGACCTTAGAGTTTCTAATTCCACCCTAACACTCTGTTTGGATCGTTGTTACCTATTTTTTCATAATGTATTGTTTTGTATCGTATTTTATTGTATTATAAATACGACGTTTGAATTGATTGTATTATTTTTCGTTGTTTAGTAACATTCTTATTGTTTATTTTGATTGTATTATATCGTACTGTAACTAATAAGTTTACTAATATACCTTTAGTTGTTATAAATATTAGATTCAGTAATAAATTTTCTTTAAAATAATTTAAGACGGTTTAAATTTACTAGTTTATCACCAACTATACCTTGTAAATATATTAGTTATGAAATTCATGCAAATCATAGTGAAAATAATAATTAAAAAATGAGTTCTTTTGAAAATTAGATAAATAATTTAAAAAAGGTGTAACAAAAGAAAGAATCAAAGAACATACAAAGAAAAAAAGGTCATGGAACGTACCAACACTGGAGAAGAAGGGATACGGGGTCAAAGTAGCTATTGGATGTATTTAAATAAGAAAATATGATAGATGATAGAATAAGATTATAAAGTTATAACTAAGGACATGATGGAAAAGTGAAAAAGCGTAACAATCCAAAACCACCAAATCAGTTGTAACAAAAAGTGGGTCTTTTCATTGTTTCGTAACAAGAGAACTTAACTATACAATACAACGAAATTAAAGTAACAACCAAAACAAACATTGTAATCATAATAATAATACAACACAATGAGTAACAATGTTCCCAATAAAGTGTAAGGCTCAAGCTCAAAGGTAAAATATTTAAAGCGTTTTTAATTTAAAATTTTATTAGAAAAACACACACACACACACACACACACACACACACACACACACACACACACACACACACACATATATATATATATATATATATATATATATATATATATATATATATATATATATATATATCTAACCTAATTCTCGGTACAGTTATAATTTTAAATTGAAATCTACGGTTTTAAGAAAACAACCTCATAATCAAGTCGATACGATTATGTTTGGTCGGTTATGATCGGTTTGTAAATAAGCATTGACACTTCTATTTTAGTATACTGAACAACACTCATAAAACCACACGAGTAGAGCATAAGCTAGATTAGTAAACCTATACATTGATGCCCAAACGCGCACCTTGTCATGCATCGATTCTATAGTTGTTTGAAAAACTTTAGTTCCCCATGAAAAGTTTTCCCAATCCCCAGATTCAATGATATCAAAGTGCTTCGGGTTAATAAGATGTGGATGATTTTCATCATTCTTGGTAGAGAAGAGGATGGTGTTGATAAAGTATAACACGACTATCTTAATACCATCATCTATTTTAATAGCATCATCCTCATTGTGTCATTTTTGCTCATTAAAACAATCCAAAACTAGGAATAGCGGATTCTAGATCAATCTTAAAGTAGTTTTAGTCACTCGTTCTACACCATTAAAATACGTCTTCACAAGACGATTTGGTTCTTTTGAATTATAATCTTTCAGGAAGTCCCCTTCACACTTCAATCCAGTATCTAACGCAAATTCTTTAAATCTAAATTTTAACTTTTTCATTAATGATGAACCACAAAGCATCATTACAAGCTCATCTATCATGGGTGAGCCATTTTTTAAAAGAAAAAAAAAACATCATTAGAAGGTGGAACAACTTCTCGAAAAAGTAGTGCAATCAGTAGTTGATTCTAGACATGGAAAACATGCATATTAAGGAAATGTCCAAAGCAAGTTGCTTTGAACCTCTTGTACAATCGGTCAGTTAATTTCTGTTTAATATCAGATACAATATTTACATTGGTATGTGTAGTTACACTAAGACTAGCATGTCGATTCCTCGGGGTATAAAATTCCCATATCTGAAATATAGTAATCCAAATAGCAAAAATTGTAAAAAATAATCGAACACCCCATTTAACGAAGTATATAAAATAA
Organism: Petunia secreta; assembly: GCA_029990175.1. Lineage (NCBI taxonomy): Eukaryota > Viridiplantae > Streptophyta > Magnoliopsida > Solanales > Solanaceae > Petunia > Petunia secreta. The sequence continues at coordinate 18,379,795 of JARKIP010000010.1, forward strand.
ACAATACGCACTAATACAACAATACTAATAATACACACATATCATATCATACTATTCTAAAAGATCCAATCCCTTAAGTAAAAAGTAAGTGACCATTTTGCCCTTTAATTAAAAACTACTACCTATACTTTTTTGCAATAAAAAGTTAATTTAACTTTAAATAAAAAGTCATGAATTATTTGGTGCAAAAGTAGTATTTTTCATAAATGGGTATATTAAACATTTCTCGTGAATCTGAAAGTGCAGACTTTGAAGAGTTGCATAAATAATTATTCCTTCTTAAATGGGTACATTAACCAAATACTCTCTCTTAACTGTATTTAAATGAATTACAATTGATAATACATATACAGGTACCATATCTGTCAAATGAATTGCTACGTAGATGGCAATTTGGCCCATTTCCGTGATATCTATTCATTAATTCACTTACTCTCTTAAATGGATATTTATCAGAATTATGTGATTCGATACATACTTGTGATATTCATACATCATTTTGGACATTTTAATCTTTACAACACGCTGGCCAGCCCGTAATTACTGAATAGTGAAAGACATGGAATTGTTGGCTGTGAATATATCTCATAATGGTTATTTACATTCAATTTATTTATTCATTTACATGTTTGATATATCATATTCATTTTGCGTATACATCTTAATATGCGTAAAGGCCTACTATGTTCTGAAGTACCTCTTCTTGGCCATCTGGTAAGTATATATGTTAGGACAACTTCATCCCAATGTTTTGTCAACAACAATTATATTTTTACTTTTTCTGTGATATTCCTTTTTTCCCCATTTTATTATCCTCAAAAGTTGTATTTTATAAATGATATTCGATTTATACTACAATGAAATCATGGCTTGATTTGTAAAATTGTCTCTATGGTGGTGAAGGAGGAGGCAGTGAAGAAAATATGAGACAGTAAAGATGCTACTGTTGCATTGCTACTTTGTTATATTTTGGAATTTAATACTTTATTTTTTTTCGGGAAGAAAAGAATTTAATCAATAATATATGCAGCATGATGAGGCAGATAGCTAATAACGAATAGCGATCAACCTAAATTCATTCATGGAGGACGGACAAATTGAATATATAGACCAAAATATGTTATAATAAGTTACATCCAAACACCTTATCAAATATGTGGTCTTTGTATATATTAGTAACATGAGTAATGTACTGAGTCTTAATTCTTAACTGTGTTAAGATTTTTTCAAATTCAATTGTATGTATTTTTCTTCTTTTTCGTTTTCACTTAATACAAATGTCTACTAAACAATCATAAGCAGTCTTGAAATCCACCTTTCAAAATTTAGAAATAGCATAATTAAACACATCAGTTAGTGGTAAACACAACCAGTAAATAACATATTTTTAATACAATAATAAGTTTTTTTTTTTACTTTTAAATTTTTAATACTCCTTAGTATGGGGTACACGCGCAGCGTGCGTACTCAGAACTAGTTATTATAAAAGTGGCAATCCCTAAAGTAAAAAGTGAAAGACCAAATTGCCCATCCTTTATCCTTCATAGTAAAAATTATTCCAATTAACTAAGAACATACATGAATAACTAACATACAATACAATTGACGTAAGCTGGTTCATAATAATATTTGAATAGCGATCTCTAATTAATCGCAAGAGACTTTTCCACTTCTCTAAATGAATAATTAAGAGTTAAGGTGCATTTTGCATTCATAACAAATTCAGAGAATGTTGCTTGGGGATTATTATTCCATAGTGGAAATACTTGTTAATCCTGCAACCAAATAAATCAGAAAAGCAGAAGTATATTATCAGTTTGGTATGGGACGATCCCGAGCCCACAATTTACTTGTGTCTCCTTAAGAAATCTAACCCCCTCACAGTTGCCCAAGGTTCACGGGTTAATTTCTCCCAGGATGGAACAGGATAACTGTTCTACTGTAGCGGCACTTCAAACAGTAGAACACTGCGAACTCAAAGAAACGGAGCAAATCACACGACTTACTTAGTATGCAGAAAAGAGAGGGAATGCAGTAAGATGTTCTGTGTATTCTGTGTGTCAGTGTGTGTTCAAAGGTTGATGACTGACCAGTTTATATAGCCATGGGAAAGGTATGAAGAGTCACCACTAATGGCTGAATTCATTGCCACTAACATCTGAATTCATCACCACTAATGGCTAAATTCACTGCCACTAACACCTGAATTCACTGCCACTAATGGCTGAATTCACTAAATGTTAGTAATGAATTATTGGTTAATGGGAAAACGTGGGAGAACGTGGAGGAACAATTAATCTGGATTAATCTGATTAATCCATTTAGATTTCTGTTACACAAACAAATTTAATATTAAATATTAATAAGTAAATTATTAATTTTTTTTTTTTTAGTTTTGTTGGTCCAAAAAATTAAGTCAATCAATCATATCAATTGACCGAAATCCGAAATCCGAAATTCGAAACCGAAATCGAAACCGAAACCGAAACCGAAGCCGAAGCCGAAGCCGAGACGAGCGAGTGACGAAGACGGCGCGAGGCTTCCCTTCTTCTCAACCCTTTTAAGAGCTAAGAGAAGTGAATCTGTATTTAAACCCAACAAAAGTCTTTCCTCTACCAATATGGGAGAAGGTGCATTTCCTTACTAAAAGGAACCTTTTCACCTTCCCACCCATTTCCCATTCACACTCTATTTATTCCAAAATCCCAACAATCCCCCACATGAATGGGGAATGGCTATATTGGAAATATGCATGACAGACTTGTGTGATTTGCAAGAAAGAATTAGTTGCATCGGGATAAGTAGGTTTCCCTTTGAACTTTCCGTAGTGAACATACATCGGATATACTCGGTCAATCGGTAGATTTGATATCTTTGAACCGCTGAGCTTTGGTGTATACCTAGACAATGTAAGTCACACAACTAACCCTTAACCGTCTTTGGTTCTCACTGTTGTGTTCGTTTCAGCCATGAACACCGCCTGGTTTCATAAGTACTTAGAGAACTTGCCATACCGAATTCTCCTTGAAGCGGCTTCCACTTCACACTTACATAGGTGATTTCTAAACGTGTAATCCTATAGATGTACACTGTTTGATAATTAAAATATCAAACTTAGACAATCATTAAAAAATGCCTCTAGCATTTTACCCTTGGTACTTGAACATTGTCTAATCATGAGAATGGACCAAACATTAACTGACAATGTTGGACCGTCAAACACAACTTTGTATTCTCCTTGAACCTAGTTCTTGGGATCTCCAGTCTCCTAGGTAGAGTTACCGCCGTGATGACTTGTCCTTGGCCATAGTCCCATTCCCTTCGATGAACACTCAACCGCCTCTCTAGTTAGGCCTTTTGTAAGCGGATCCGCCACATTATCCCTTGACTTCACGTAGTCAATGGTGATAATTCCCCTAGAGAGTAGGTCCCTAACGGATTTATGCCTTCGTCGTATGTGACGATTCTTACCGTTATACATGACATTCCTCGCTCTTCCTATAGCCGATTGACTATCACAATGTATACAAATTGGTGTCAACGGCTTAGGCCAGAACGGAATGTCTTCCAAAAAGTTCCGAAGCCATTCAGCTTCTTCACCGGCTTTATCTAAGGCTATGAATTCAGCTTCCATAGTAGAGCGGGCAATACATGTTTGCTTGGACGATTTCCAAGACACCGCTCCTCCACCAAGTGCGAAAATATATCCACTTGTGGACTTAGAATCAGTTGTGCCGGTGATCCACTTGGCATCACAGTATCCTTCAATTACTGCAGGATACTTGTTATAATGCAATGCAAAGTCTTGGGTGTATTTTAAATACCCCAAAACACGTTTCATTGCCATCCAATGGGTCTGATTGGGATTACTCGTGTATCGACTTAGTTTACTTATAGCGCAAGCTATATCTGGTCGAGTACAATTCATGACGTACATCAAACTCCCCAAAACACGAGCATAATCCCGTTGCGACGTGCTTTGACCTTTGTTCTTCTTAAGAGAAAGGTTTACATCAATAGGAGTCTTTGAAATTTTAAAATCCAAATATTTAAATTTTTCAAGCACACTATTGATGTAGTGAGATTTAGACAACGCCAGACCTTGAGGAGTTCTATGGATCTTAACACCCAAAATTAAGTCCGCAACTCCTAAGTCTTTCATATCAAATTTGCTAGTCAGCATGCGCTTTGTAGCCTTTACATTGGCAATGTCATTGCTCATTATCAACATGTCGTCCACATATAAGCAAACAATGACTATAAAATTAGGAGTGTTCTTAATGTAGACACATTTGTCACACTCGTTAATTTTAAAGCCATTTGACAACATTGTATGATCAAATTTCGCATGCCATTGTTTAGGTGCTTGTTTCAGTCCATAAAGTGACTTAACAAGTTTACACACCATCTTTTCTTTACCTGAAACCACGAACCCTTCAGGTTGTTCCATGTAAATTTCTTCCTCCAAATCCCCGTTTAAGAACGCTGTCTTAACGTCCATTTGATGGATTTCCAGACCATACACGGCGGCTAACGCTATTAACATACGAATGGATGTAATTCTGGTTACCGGCGAGTATGTGTCAAAGTAGTCAAGACCTTCTTGTTGTCTATAGCCTTTAACAACAAGCCTTGCCTTGTACTTGTCAATAGTGCCATCAGCTTTCATTTTCCTTTTGAAAATCCACTTAGAACCTAATGGTTTGTTTCCAGGAGGAAGATCAACCAACTCCCAAGCATGGTTGCTCAAAATAGATTCTATTTCAATATTGACTGCCTCTTTCCAAAATGGATAGTCTGAAGAAGACATTGCTTCTTTAAACGTCCGAGGCTCATTTTCCAACAGAAAAGTGACAAAATCATCTCCAAATGAAGTAGAAGTTCTTTGACGCTTGCTTCGTCTTGGTTCTTCCTCATTTGGTGAATTTTCTTTGGTTCCTTCCCGAGGTCGTTTGGATCTTTCACCAACTGACTCACATTCCTTCTTATACGGATATATAGTTTCAAAGAATTCAGCATTATCTGATTCCATCACCGTATTAACATGAATGTCAGGATTTTCTGATTTATGAACCAGAAACCGATATGCTTTACTGTTTATAGCATACACAATGAAAACACAATCAACTGTTTTCGGTCCAATCTTAACCCTTTTGGGTTTTGGAACTTGCAATTTTGCCAAACACCCCCACACTTTGAAGTAATTCAAGTTGGGCTTCCTTCCTTTCCACTTTTCATATGGAATGGAAAGTGTTTTGCTATGGGGAACTCGATTGAGTATTTGATTTGCTGTGAATACAGCTTCCCCCCACAAGTTCTGGGGTAGACCCGAACTTATTAACAAGGTATTCATCATCTCCTTTAATGTCCGATTCTTCCTTTCCGCAATCCCACTAGATTGAGGCGTGTAAGGGGTAGTTGTTTGATGAATAATGCCATATTCCAAACATATTTGTTCAAAAGGAGATTCATATTCTCCACCCTTATCACTTCTTATCATTCTGATCTTTTTGTTAAGTTGCGTTTCAACTTCACTTTTGTATTGCTTGAATGCGTCAATTGCCTCATCTTTACTACTAAGTATATAAACATAGCAGTAACGAGTGCTATCGTCAATAAAAGTTATTAAATACTTCTTTCCACCGCGAGATGGTATTGACTTCATGTCACAAATATCTGTATGAATTAAGTCTAATGGTTCAGAATCCCTTTCAATTGACTTGTAAGGGTGTTTAGCAAATTTAGACTCAACACATATTTGACATTTTGACTTAGCGCAATCAAATGTAGGCAATACTTCCAAATTGATCATTTTTCGCAAGGTTTTATAATTGACTTGTCCCAAACGAGAATGCCATAAATTATTTGACTCAAGTAAGTAAGAAGAAGCTGCAATTTTATTCATAGTGTCAACGACCATTACATTGAGTTTGAAAAGGCCCTCAGTCAGGTAACCTTTTCCTACATACAGCTCATTCTTAGTTATTACAACATTGTCAGAAACAAACACACACTTAAATCCGTTTTTAACAAGAAGTGCAGTAGACACCAAGTTCTTCCTTATTTCAGGAACGTGAAGGACATTGTTCAGAGTCACAACCTTGCCAGACGTCATCTTGAGGAATATCTTCCCATATCCTTCAATTTTGGCCGTTGCAGAATTGCCCATAGAGAGCGCCTCATCAGGTCCAGCGGGAGCATATGAAGCAAAGGCTTCCTTCACAACACAAACATGGCGGGTGGCTCCTGAATCAATCCACAATTCCTTAGGATTTCCAACTAAGTTGCATTCAGAAATCATTGCACATAAATCAATGTCTTGCACTCCTTGGGCCAATTTAGTCTCTTCAACCATGTTTGCTTGACCTTTTTCCTTTTTCCTGTCCTTCTTTGCAGCACGACAGTCGGCGGACTTATGTCCACTCTTGCCACAGTTTCCACGAGCCTTCTTTTCAGCAGATTTGTTGTCCTCTTCAATCCTCAAGCGTACAATCAAATCTTCAAGGGTCATCTCCTTGCGCTTGTGTTTCAAGTAATTTTTAAAGTCCTTCCATGATGGAGGTAACTTTTCAATCATGGCTGCAACTTGAAACGCCTCATTAATCTTCAAACCTTCAAAGAAAAGTTTGTTAGCAACAATATAAATAATACTCTTAACATAAGTATTAATCAGGATCAAACCTTCAGCAAGGAGATCATGGATAAGGACTTGAAGTTCTTGGACTTGGGACACAACAGATTTGTTATCCACCATTTTATAATCCAGAAATTTGGCAGCCACAAATTTCTTCAGTCCAGCGTCTTCAGTCTTATATTTCTTTTCTAGAACATCCCACAGTTTCTTAGACGTTTCAACATTACTGTAAACGTTGTACAGGTCTTCTTCCAAGCCACTTAGAATGTAATTCTTGCATAGGAAGTCAGAATGCTTCCAAGCCTCAATCACAAGGAAGCGTTCATTTTCAGGTGTTTCATCAGTCAGGACTGGAGCATCCTCCTTGATAAACCTTTGCAGGCTTAAGGTGGTCAGATAAAAGAACATCTTTTGCTGCCACCTTTTAAAGTCTACACCAGAAAACTTCCCCGGCTTTTCTGCAGGTTGCATAACCGTTGCAGCAGCACGGCTAGGCCCAGCAGCACCAGAAACTGCGGTAGCATTAGTATTCACAGCAGGGACAGTTTGTTCCACTCCGTTTGTCATCTCTGTCAAGTGACACAAGCAGAAACAATATCAATAAACTGTTTAAACAGTAGGAGTAGAAAACCACGAAGGCTTTTAGTCTCCACAAACAGATTATTTGACAGTAATTAGGGGTAGAAAAAACACGAAGGTTTTAGTCTCCACAGCAGATTAATATACAATATAGGAGTAGAAAACCACAAAGGTTTTAGTCTCCTTAAGCAGTCTCCTTAAACAATATTTATTTAAGCGCAGAAAATAAATAGCATTAGATTTCTTAAGCTTGTTAATCCTGCAACCAAATAAATCAAAAAAGACAGAAAAGCAGAAGTATATTATCAGTTTGGTATGGGACGATCCCGAGCCCACAATTTACTTGTGTCTCCTTAAGAAATCTAACCCCCTCACGGTTGCCCAAGGTCCACGGGTTAATTTCTCCCAGGATGGAACGGGATAACTGTTCTACTGTAGCGGCACTTCAAACAGTAGAACACTGCGAACTCAAAGAAACGGAGCAAATCACACGACTTACTTAGTATGCAGAAAAGAGAGGGAATGCAGTAAGATGTTCTGTGTATTCTGTGTGTCAGTGTGTGTTCAAAGGTTGATGACTGACCAGTTTATATAGCCATGGGAAAGGTATGAAGAGTCACCACTAATGGCTGAATTCATTGCCACTAACATCTGAATTCATCACCACTAATGGCTAAATTCACTGCCACTAACACCTGAATTCACTGTCATTAATGGCTGAATTCACTAAATATTAGTAATGAATTATTGGTTAATGGGAAAACGTGGGAGAACGTGGAGGAACAATTAATCTGATTAATCCATTCAGATTTTTGTTACACAAACAGATTTAATATTAAATATTAATAATAACTTATTAATTAATTAATAATCATATCAATTGACCGAAATCCGAAATCCGAAACCGAGACGAGCGAGCGACGACGACGGCGCGAGGCTTCCCTTCTTCTCAACCCTTTAAGAGCTAAGAGAAGTGAATCTGTATTTAAACCCAACAAAAGTCTTTCCTCTACCAATATGGGAGAAGGTGCATTTCCTTACTAAAAGGAACCTTTTCACCTTCCCACCCATTTCCCATTCACACTCTATTTATTCCAAAACCCCAACAATACTAACAGGTGCATCTCATTAATTAATTTATGATTTAACACACTATATAAGTTGGTATCGCTTCTTCCTTTTCACTGTGTTGTTTATAGTTCCCGTAGTTCTTCTTTTATTATGGAGTATACATTTGTGTGTAACATATTTATGCAACAACACCCATGGTTCTTCTTTTATTATGGAGTATATATTTGTGTGCAACTCCTTTATGTATCAATTTTTTTTTTTTTTGGTTTTGTATTGCAGAAATAATACCTACAAGTTTGTCAACACTTCGAGCCAACGCTGCATGAATATGGCGGGTTACCTTGACTTAGATGATCAAAGAAATTTGTATACAAGGTCATGCATGAAAATCAACAATAAATATTGATATTATGCAGGAAGGATCAGCTTCATCACTTCTCACTTCTCAATTTGGATGGTTAAAAGATAGATCTTATTGTTGTATTTTTCATACAGGTGTATGTGAATAGGTTTGAGGAGGCTCAATTATTCTTTTAATTATTCTTCCATAGTATTACCTATAAGGTGATAAGTGAGTTTAATCCGATATATGGATGAAATTAACTACCACTACAATATGTAATGTGATGTACTTGTCCTTTTTGGAAATCAGTGATTTTTTTTCTTTCTGGATTTAATTCACACGTATGTAATACTAATTTGGAACATTACACAATACTCTTTGAAATTCCAAGCAAATACTCCATTAAAAAGTATTGAATGTTCTCCAGAACTGTGTTTATATTGTTTCTTATGTAGTCCACTTTAATGGTTATATATATGCTACTGCAAGTCCTAATATTCAGAGGTTTCTTTTCTTTCAAATTTGTCTCCCAACTTGCAACGGTATAAAAAATTATTTAAGAGATAAAGAAGGAGATGAAGACTTGCAAAGTAGACAAAACTATGTTATAATTATAATTAGGTTAATGGTTCATTATATTTACCATTTTAGTTGTTTTCTTTCATGCATCTATCCCTAATACAATTCTTATTTTGCAGATTTTTGGTACATTTAATACATGATCCGTATATTACAGTGTGCTTAGGCAATAGTATTTTCTTATTTGCTGAGTTAGTTAAATATATAGAATCGCCATTTATCATTTTTCAAGAACTTAAGATTTTCTCTTTAATTTTTATTATATGCCTCAAATATTTTTTTATTAGATCATCATATTATTATAAAAGTGAAAACCCCCTATTGCAAAGTTATATTACTAAAATACCCCTATTATATATTTAGGTTACTACTCCCTCCGTCCCATTTTAGTTGTCGCTTTAAGCTTTTTCACGCCCATTAAGAAACTCATTAAATAGGGTGTTTATTTTACTATCTTATCCCTATTTAATGTTTCACCATTAACTTGTTTTGAGAATTTTTTTAATTATTAGGGGTGTAATTGGAATAAACTTATCAATTTAGCCTTGAAATTCTAAAGTGACAATTAATTTGGGACAAACATATTTTGCTAAAGTGACAACTAATTTGGGACGGAGGGAGTAATAAAATACCTCTATTAATTAATGTTGTTGTAAACATAAAATACTAAAATGCCCATTTAAAAGTGAATGAATTTTTTTGCCCTTTAGTCAAGCACTAACCCAATAGAAATTTTGTACAAAGTCGTAATATACATTTTATTGAAGATGAAAAACCACGAAATGCGAAATTAGGAAGAAATTTATTACTCTTAGAGCCTGTTTGGCCAAGCTACTGGTGAGCCAGAAGTGCTTTCTCAAAAAGTTCTTATTTTAAAATTTTGGAGTGTTTGGCCAAACTTCAAGGAAAAAATAAGTGATTTTGAGTGACAGCAGAAGCTATATTTCTGCTGTGGGGAAGAAGCTGAAAAAAATAGCTGCTTGAAAAAATAAGTAATTTTGATTATTTGGGACAGTAATACCCATTTCAAACTTCCATATTTAATCAAATAATATTATTATATATTCATTTTCGTAATTTGATAATTTTTTTAAATATTGGTCAAACACAAATTAATAACAAAAGAACTTCTTTAAAATTTGACCAAAAAGCTTATCTCGCAAAGTACTTCTTTGAAAAGTAGTTTTGATAAAAAAAACACTTCTCCAAATAAGCTGATTTTGACAGCTTGGCCAAACAGGCTCATAGTAAAACTTAAAGAATTTGAACAGTTGCAACGCGCTCCCCCCCCCCCCCCCCCTCTCTCTCTCTCTCTCTCTCTCTCTCTCTCTCTCTCTCTCTCTCTCTCTATATATATATATATATATATATATATATATATATATATATATATATATATATATATATATACATGCATAAAAAATTATACTAAAAAAATAATTTTTCAAAATGACAAGATATTAATTTCTAGAAAAGCTAATTAATAAATTATCCAAATTACGAATATGATTCACTAAATGTTTACTGGTCGAAAAACTCATGTCTTTTACGTGTTTTCCCTTATATATGAATATTGTATTCTTTAAACCATTAAAATTGTAAAACTTTCTGATGTTAATGTGAGAACAATGAAAAGACTTATGAGTTGCATTAGTAATTGTGCAATTAAAGGTATTAAGAAGGTAAATACACAGTAGGTGAATTATGTCATCGTACTTAATACTAAATAGAAACTTCAAAATGTGAAAGGACTGAAATTAAATAATTAATGGGGTTACAGGTTGGCTAAATATCATCTTGCTCGATCATAGGCCAAGTCTCCTTAAAGTTTCTTAATTTTTTTACCAAAAATTCAGTTAACAAAAGAAAAACAACCTCCATCTTTTTAAACCGAATCTTGAACGGAGGTAATTTAAAGGAAAAGTCCTTTATGTGAACACTCAAAGTTCCTCATTAATTAGGTTACGTGAATATTGTGTTACATTTGAAGGTCTGAGTTTATTTTATTTAATCTTAAATTGTTGTTCTTGAATTTCATTCATATTATTAATTCTATTGGTTGTTGTATTTTTGTGGATGAAAAGGATTGAAGAACCCGAATTTTTCCTTCGCATCTATCGATCAATTGCGCCAAGCAAGAACCTTCATTTTGACCAGGTAAGAATATATTAGTATTAACCTTTTATATATGAGCTGTTTGTTTTCGTTTGCACATTCAATCTACAGGATAAGATGGCTTTGGTGTGTGTAATCTTTTTATGTTTTGGTCACTTATACTTCACTTTGGTTCTTTTCATCGTATTTGTTCTTAACATGACCTTTTTTAACTTGATTTCGTCTCTAAGGTTAATCCAAACATTACTTTTTTCGAGTGTTACTTTAACTTTTATTTGGATTTTTATAGCTTATGTATAAATGCGTAGAGTAGTTGGATTATATTAATGTGCAGCGTCTGATGTTTAAATTGGTCTTTTTTAGTCGTTTGGCAAAAGGTATATACATGTTATAAAAAGATGAAAATACTCTTGAGAATAATCTGAATACAAGCCAGACTAGCTCTAAAGCAATTGCATAACCTTTCTATCAAAATTATAATAAAACATTTGAGAACTTCTATGGGGCAGATTTGCTTTCCTATTGTCTTAAAAAATATGATCAACATTATTTCTTTCAAGTTACTTTTTAGGATTTTTAATTAACAATTCGAAACTTAATATTTAAAATTTTTACCTATAGCTGGGACACACGCGCAACGCGCGTGCCCAAAAACTTATATATATATATATATATATATATATATATACACACACTATTTACTATTATATATTGGATTATTATATTGTATTCATTAAAATATATAAAATTATAAGATAATAAGAATGGATATAGAAATAAAGAAACAGTAAAATATGTTTATAGATAGTAAATAAGTCCTATTGGCATGCTTAAAAGGTAAATTTCCCAATTTTTTTGTTAGTGACTTTTCCATGCAATATGAATAAAAAAGAATTTGATGCCCACTCACGAAATGGAGTGAAAATACACCAGAATTATTTTGGGACCATTTCTATGCCATTTATCTTTAACTTTGATCCATAAATAAGTATTTTGTTTTAAACTTGAGAAGAAAATAGTTATTTCTTTCAAATTATTCTTGCTTAAATAAATACTTTTAAAAGTATGTGGAGGATAAAGAATAATTAAGAGATCTAAGAAGTAATTTAGTTGTTGTTGTTATGTTACTTGAATTTTTTTTAATGAGTCTAAATAATAAAAGACATCTAAAATGGATCGAAGGTCGGACATTTTAGTAGGACCCATACTCATCAATTATGCCGTGCACTAAATGCTTACCACGAGGTAAAGAGGTTATTTTATTTCTACCTGATATCACTCGTGATAAAGAAACTACTTATTTTTACCTAATATCACTTGTCCTTTGAAGTTCAACTAATTCAGTTTGATGCTCCATATTCTCTCTATTTTAAAAACAATGATAAAAAGAATAAGAGGGCTGTTATAAATCCACAGAATGTGGATGTCCATTCATGAACATGTTGTTCATTACTTCATCTATTGAATGGACTCATTAAATTGATGTATCTATTTAATATGATAATAAGTTATTGTAACTTTATAGCAATGATCTTTAGCCTATATAAACGGGTGTTCTTCACCTTGTAAAACACATAGAAATTAAAAGAACAATAAAACTTCTATCTCTTTCCATATCATTGCTATACTCCCTTATATTGTTACTGCTATTTTATATTTTATTTACAACACGTTATCAGCACGAAGCTCTAATCTTCTCCAAATTAAGTATCAAGTTCTTCCATCTGTGAGGTATAACTATATATAGTTTATTTATCGTAATATATCTCATTTACAGATAAATATAGTACATTAATTACACATATACTAAAATAATTTTTACAACAGCAACATACGTTTAGATAAACAAGCTTTCATAATGCATTAATGAGCTATCATTTTAGTTTTGAAAATATGTTTCACAAATTTAATGTTCTGTTATTAAAATTATTAAATCTCACTAATCTAACTTTTGAATATGATATGAAAAACTATAATTATCCATAATGATGGATGCCATTAATTAGAAGAAAAAAAAAAGGAATAGAAAATTAGTTTTCCTTTATGTCACTGTTATAATTTATTGATTATCATTTATACAAATTCCTAATTATTTTATTGTCTTTGATAGTTTATACTATGTCAAATTTATCAAAGCTTGAATTTGTGGCACTTGACATATCCGGCAAGAACTATTTGTCATGGGTGCTTGATGCCGAGATACATCTGGACGCCAAAGGTCGTGGCGATACTATTAAAGAAGGAAATGAAAGATCGAGCCAAGATAAGGCGAAAGCCATGATTTTTCCTTCGCCATCATCTTGATGAAGGGTTAAAAATTGAATAGTTAACCGTGAAAGATCCACTAGAACTGTGGATTAATTTGAAAGAACGGTATGATCACTTGAAAGCCATGGTACTACCAAAGGCTCGTGATGAATGGATTCATTTACGGTTACAAGATTTTAAAACCGTAACAGAATATAATTCTGCTGTCTTTAGAATAAGTTCTCAATTAAAATTATGTGGAGAACCTATTGATGATGATGCCTTATTGGAAAAAACACTTTCCACATTTCATGCATCAAATATGGTGTTACAGCAGCAATACCGTGAAAAGGGATTCAAAAAATATTCTGAGTTGATCTCATGCCTTCTGGTAGCTGAGCAACATAATTTCCTGTTGATCAAAAATCATGAAGCCCGTCCCACTGGATCTGCTCCGTTCCCTAAGGTGAATGTGGGAGCACATGCTCCATTCCCTGAGGCGAATGTTGTAGCAGCAAATAATGTGCATGAAAGAAGGCAAAATAATTACCGTGGTAAAGGCCATGGTCGTGGGCGCGGCAAGGGACGAAATAATACTCGTCGTCACGGTGGAAATAAATATGAGAACAATAAGGGTTCTCAAGCTAATCCTTCAAAAGGCAAGAATAATAATATTTGCCATCGGTGTGGTGGAAAAGGTCATTGGGCGAAAATTTGCCGTACGCCGGAACATCTTGTCAAGCTTTATCAAGCTTCGCTCAAAAGAAATGAAAATAATGTGGAGGCACATTTGACCTTTCAGAATAATGACAATGGGACACATCTGGCACATCTTGCTGACAAGCATGATGAGACGGAGGCGTATCTTGCCGTAAAAGATGATGATCTTTTTGAAGGCCTCCCAAATATTACCCATTTAGAAGCTGGAGACTTCTTTGAGAATCGTAACTGAAGAACTGACGTTGTAACTGGGGAATAAAATTAATAAAGAATAATGTCTTTATTTTTTATGTTTTAAAGTTTGAAAAAAGAAAATGTCATCTTTATTTATGTTTCAATGGTTAAAAGTACTTTTCTTGTACTTTATTTTTAGTATTTCTTACTATGTAATTTTTATCTTTTAATGAAGAAAATGGAAATTTCCCAGTCTTCAGTTGGATTCAAGTTCAATAACAAAGATATTTGTCTCCTGGATAGTGCTACAACGAACACAATTCTAAAAGATAAGAGATATTTCTCTTATTTAGTTATGAAAAGAGCCAATGTTAATACAATAAGTGGTAGTACAAGATTGATTGAAGGCTCTGGATAAGCCAAGTTACTATTACCTGGAGGAACATATTTGGCTATTGATGAAGCCTTATATTGTAGTAAGTCTCAAAGATATACGCCAAAAGGGCTATCATATTGAGACTAAAACTGATGGAAAGATTGAATATCTTTATATTACTACAATAAAGTCGGGTGAGAAATATGTTCTTGAAAAGCTCCCCGCTCTTTCCTCCGGTTTGTACTACACAAACATTGGTACAATTGAATCACATGCCATAGTAAACAAAGGGTTTACTAAATCAAATGATTTTATTATTTGGCATGACCGGTTGGGCCATCCCGGTTATAATATGATGCGCAATATAATTGAGAATTCAAATGGGCATACATTGAAGAACCAAAAGATTCTTCAATTTAAAGAATTCTCTTGTGCTGCCTGTTCTCAAGGAAAGCTTATTACTAGAGCATCTAAAGTTGGGATCAGGATCCCTGTATTTCTGGAACGTATACAGGGTGATATATATGGGCCCATACACCCTCCATGTGGACCATTCAGATATTTTATGATTTTAGTAGATGCATCTACAAGATGGTCACATGTGTGCTTATTATCAACCCGCAATATGGCATTTGCGAGGTTGCTTGCTCAAATAATAAGATTGAGAGCACAGTTTCCAGATTATGCTATTAAGACAATTCATCTTGATAATGCTGGTGAGTTTACATCTCAAGAATTCAATGATTATTGTATGTCAACTGGGATTACAGTTGAACATCCAGTTGCTCATGTTCATACTCAAAATGGTCTAGCAGAATCATTCATCAAAAGCCTCCAATTAATGGCTAGACCAATGCTTATGAGAACAAAATTACCCATTTCAGTATGGGGTCATGCTATTTTGCATGCGGCAGCTCTTGTTCGGATTAGGCCGACAAGTTATCATAAATTCTCCCCATTACAATTGGCTTTTGGTCAGGAGCCAAATATTTCTCATCTTAGAATTTTTGGATGTGCGGTATATGTGCCAATTGCTCCACCACAACGCACAAAGATGGGACCCCAAAGAAGGTTGGGGATATATGTTGGGTATGAATCTCCGTCTATTATTAAATATCTTGAGCCCATGACGGGAGATTTATTCACCGCAAGGTTTGCTGATTGTCATTTTGACGAATCAGTTTTTCCAACATTAGGGGGAGAGAATAAGCAGCTGGAAAAAGATATTGACTGGAATGCATTAACACTATCTCATTTAGATCCTCGTACAAATCAATGTGAACTTGAAGTTCAAAAGATAGTTTATTTGCAAAATATTGCAAATCAACTGCCAGATGCATTCACTGACCTACCAAGGATAACCAAATCCCATATTCCAGCTGCAAATGCTCCAATTCGAGTTGATATCCCGGTAGGGCAACCTATTTGTGCAAGTGAGTCTAAGGCACGCCTAAAGCGTGGTAGACCACCCGGTTCCAAAGATAAAAATCCTCGAAAAAGAAAAGGAGCAAATGATCAAAACGATCATACTACGGAGGTAATTGCTCAAAACGAGCATAAAGACATAACAACTAATAAGACCTCTTCAGGAGAGGCTCGGGTACCTGAAAATAATGAAATTGAAGAGATCTCAATAAGTTATGTCTCTATGGGAAAACTATGGAACCGGAATAATATTGTTGTCGACAACATTTTTGCATATAATGTTGCTGTTGAGATACAACAAAATGAGGATCTTGAACCAAAATCTGTCGATGAATGTAGACAGAGAAATGATTGGCCAAAATGGAAAGATGCAATTCAAGCAGAATTGACTTCACTTGATAAACGTGAAGTTTTCGGACCAATCGTCCGAACACCTGAAGGTGTAAAGCCAGTAGGGTGCAAATGGGTATTTGTGCGAAAACGAAATGAGAAGAATGAAGTCGTTAGATATAAAGCACGACTTGTAGCACAAGGATTTTCGCAACGATCTGGCATTGATTATATGGAGACATATTCTCCTGTGGTGGATGCAATCACCTTCAGGTACCTTGTATGTCTGGCAGTACAAGAAAGACTTGAGATGCGTCTAATGGATGTTGTCACAGCCTATTTATATGGCTCATTAGACAATGAAATTTTTATGAAAATCCCTGAAGGATTTCAAATGCCTGAAGCATTTAAAGGTTCCCGAGAAGCTTGTTCAATAAAGCTTCAGAAATCCTTATACGGATTAAAACAATCAGGTCGTATGTGGTATAATCGCCTTAGCGAATACCTATTGAAAGAAGGATATAAAAATGATCCAATTTGTCCTTGTATTTTTATAAAAAGGTCTGGATCTGAAATTGTCATAATAGCTGTGTATGTTGATGACTTGAATATTATTGGAACTCATGAAGCACTCACAAATACTATGGAGTGTTTGAAGAAAGAGTTTGAAATGAAAGACCTTGGAAAGACTAATTTTTGTCTTGGTCTACAAATTGAACATTTGACAAAAGGAATATTTCTCCATCAATCAACATATATAGAAAAGATTCTTAAGAGGTTTTACATGGATAAATCACATCCTCTGAGCACCCCGATGGTTGTGAGGTCGCTTGATGTAAATAAAGATCCATTTCGACCTTGTGAAAATGATGAAGAGTTTCTTGGCGCTGAAGTACCATATCTTAGTGCAATTGGTGCACTGATGTATCTTGCCAATAATACTCGACCAGATATATCTTTTGCTGTAAGCTTATTGGCAAGGTTTAGTTCTTCCCCAACACGAAGACATTGGAACGGTATTAAGCATATATTCAGATACCTCCAAGGGACTATTGATAAGGGATTGTTTTATTCAAATGAATGCAAGTCACAATTAACTGGCTATGCGGATGCTGGATATTTGTCTGATCCACATAGAGGACGCTCTCAAACAGGCTATCTATTTACATGTGGAGACACAGCTATATCATGGCGTTCAGTAAAACAAACTATTGCAGCTACTTCTTCAAATCATGCAGAGATATTGGCAATTCATGAAGCAAGTCGCGAATGCATTTGGTTAAGACTGATGACTCAACATATTCAGAAAATGTGTGGGTTTTCTTTGCAAGTGGGAATTTCAACTATATTATATGAAGATAATACTGCATGCATAGCTCAGCTGAAAGGAGGTTATATCAAAGGAGATAGAATAAAGCACATTTCACCAAAATTCTTTTTCACTCATGATATTCAGAATAGTGGTGAAATAGACGTCCAACAAATACGTTCAAGTGATAATTTGGCGGATTTGTTCACTAAAGCATTGCCAACCTCAACATTTGAGAAGTTGATATACAAGATTGGAATGCGTCGTCTCCGAGATATAAAGCAATGTCTTCATCAGGGGGAGTGAAATACGCGCTGCACTCTTTTTCCCTTAACCAAGTTTGTCCCGTTGGGTTTTCCTGGTAAGGTTTTTAATGAGGCAGCTCTAAATGCGTATCATAAGATGTGTGTACTCTTTTTCCTTCACTAGGTTTTTTCCCACTGGGTTTTTCCTAGTAAGGTTTTAACGAGGCATACTCTTTGTGTAATGGACATCCAAGGGGGGAGTGTTATAAATCCACAGAATGTGGATGTCCATTCATGAACATGTTGTTCATTACTTCATCTATTGAATGGACTCATTAAATTGATGTATCTATTTAATATGATAATAAGTTATTGTAACTTTATAGCAATGATCTTTAGCCTATATAAACGGGTGTTCTTCACCTTGTAAAACACACAGAAATTAAAAGAACAATAAAACTTCTATCTCTTTCCATATCATTGCTATACTCCCTTATATTGTTACTGCTATTTTATATTTTATTTACAACAAGGGCATCATTTTTAAAAAATAAATTTGACAATTGAATCTTTTTTATTTCAAATTAAGAAGTGCAATTAGTATTATCAATTATGAAATTTGTAATCATAAGTAATTCATTATTTCGAAACAAATATATAAACAAATTAAGCTTTTTAAATAGTATTAACATCAATAAAATTAAGGGAAAATCACACAGAAGACCACTTGTAAAGATTTTATTTTAACAAATACCATAAAATACTTTTTAATTACACTTACACCATTTTTATTAGTTTTGACCATTTTTTAATATCTTATTTTCAAATACACCAATTTATTAAATTCTTAGTTTTTCTCCACTAAAATTATAATTCCTTTAAAAGTAGGATTCTTTTCCCCAACCCGACTCTTCCTACGTGCACATCAATTTTTATATAAACGTAATCTGGTGTTGCTTTTCAATAATGATATAGTACTATGGAGTATTAATGATATACTATTAGTAAAACCAATAATACATATTCTGGATACTCATATATGGTATATTAGAAGGATTTAATTCTAAGACAATATACTATGTTAATTGTTACAATATATTATATATTATAGGCATAATAATAAAAATTACAATATACCATATATCAATATATTATATACTAGAATGAGTTAAAATATACCATATATCAACTTATAGTATACTAGAATGATTTCTCTATACAAAAGTATTTGCAAATGGTTTCAAATGATTATGTATAGATTTTTTATATTATATTAAATAATTACAAGTTGTTTCAAATGATTATGCATGGATTTTTTATGTTATATTAATTAATACAGAAACTACAAAGAGGAAAATGGATACAAATCGACTTAGATAGGGTTTGATACAAATAACCATAAATTAAGGAAATCTAATCAAGTTTTGATTGTTTAAGTTCTGGTCAGATAAGGATCAAAATATCTTTTGGTATATTTATAATTTCAGTTGTCGTATATTATATAAACTAGTTTTTGGACATGTGCATTGCACGTGTATTTTATTTTAATTAGTACAAATACATTAAAATGATATAATTTATAGTATTAGATTATCATGCAATGAGTCACAGAAAATTTGAAGAGGAAAAATAAAAAGCTAAAATTGATAAATTCTGAGCTTATTACAGATATTAATTGTCATTTCAAAATATAAATATAAATATAACCTGAAAATTCTAACTAATGAATTGAAAGGATATCTTTCATTTCAAAAACATAATTTAAAGTGAATATGAGCAAAGGTTATGGACCTATAGTTGCAAATGCTTCACGAATTAAACCTTTTGCTTTGTCTTTAAGAAATTGTAATCTGGTCTTTCTTACAGCAGTGTATCTATACGAAGCTGTTGCCGAATAAAAGTAAGTAGTAGCATGTGTAAAATCCGTACATCAAGTCGATCAATATGTCTCAAGAAGATGTCTAGTAAATCATTGTTAATTTCATGCAGTTCACCTGAAAAAGAAGTGTGAGTGATGCTAAAACTTAATTTCTTTGAAGTATATAAGTCACAATTGCACATACACACATAATTGATCTGATTTAAGATTCCGACTCCTTTCATATGTGGATTTGATAAGAGAATATTAGTTTAAATGGTTAAAAATAATTTTGGTAGAAAGTTTAACCCAAAAAGCACATGCCAAATGTAAGCATTCCAATTTAGAATATAAACATGAAACTAATCTCTTACAATAATAGTGTTTGTTTTCTTTTCCAATAAATTTGCTAATAGTTTCACTTTGAAAAGATTTAATTTCCAGTTCAGTTTTGAGTAATAAAATAGAATAAATTAATAATTATGTAGAAATTTTCAAGCAATACTACCTAATCAGAGCAAAGGATCCATAAAACCACTAAACTAACAGCAAAAATTAGCAAACAAAACAACTGTAAAAAAATAAGAAAATTATAACTTATTGAAGCCCAAAAAGTAACTTACCAGATCAGACAATTGTGTAACATTCTTCATATTGCTCTGGTAAGAATAATATAAGTAATCAAGCACAATGCTCTGGTAAGAATAATTTAAGTAATCAAGCACAAAGCTCAGGTAAGAATAATTTAAGTAACCAAGCACAAAGCTCTTCATACGAACTATAAGGTGCATACAAATTTAATAGTATTTTTTTAATTGTACATCCAGTGGTCGGTACTTAATTTAGGGCCTAGTTAAATTAGTACCTGTAATATTCATTTTTCGAAGGCAAAAAAAGAACAATCAAAGATGACTTCATACCAGTCTTCGAACATGAAAGCTTAGCTGTGAAAGGTACTACGAAAAAATAATCGCTTTTCTGCATAATATGGCATCACTGCTAAAATAATCAAGATTTGATCTTACCAAAAAGAATATGTACTGCTCCTCACTATTTGTTGCACATCATTGTAAGATTTAGTTACGCAATTAGATCACCACAAAGTAAATTTTAGATTATGTGCGAGGCAGTGTGAAACTCAAAAATGATGTAAATTTTATAGAACTACAGTGCTAAACAGTTAATCAACATAATTAGGAAATTAAAGAAGACACCAACAAAATCAAAACTTCCATTTCAAATTTCATGAGTATGAGAATTACATACGAGGCAAGCTCTTTAGGTCCCACCTGTACACATATCTGCTACAGCAATAACATCTAGCATAATCTTCTTATAACGATTTATTCTTGAAGTAAGAGGAAAAGTTTTTCAAGTATGTGAAAGGTCATACATGCATGTTGTTAATCAATTGTGGAAGCCGAAAATAACACTACATTTAAGGCTTTCACTGTAATTACTGAAGGTGATTTTATTTGGGAGATTTACAAATATATACAATCCTAACACCAAAATTACAAAAAATACCAACATTATTCCATTTTACAAAAAATACCAATATTTTTTTCACATTATATACAAAAATCAACAAAACTAATAAATTAGGGTTCCTCCTTCTTCCTACTGCCCCCTCCACTGCTACCACCCCAGGCGGTGGCGCCGCCAGCTGCCACTATCCACCACCGTTTTTTTTTTTTTTTTTTTTTTTTTTTTTTTTTTTTTGTGTGTGTTTTTGAATCTAAAAAATGAAATACACATATAAACATTGATTTTTTTTTTTTGAAATTAAAGTTGGAAAATACATATAAACAAAAATACATGTAAATACACAAAAAAAATTGTGTTATACGTACACTTAACACACATATACATACACGAATCTACAGATTTACAAACGAAACCTACAAATTTATGTGTGTGACATTTATTACTTGACATACACACAAAAATATATATAAAAATACAAATAGATGCTCGGATATACACGTTCATACAGTGATATACACGTACATACACTTGTGTGCTGAAAATTATTACATGTATATACACGAACATACAGATACATACACTTGCAGATCTGAATTTGAATGTGTATATTCAAATGTAAAAAAGAAGAAGGAGAGGCAGATCTGAACTTGTATTAACAAATACATATGTATACATGAAAATACACACATATACACGTACAAAATGAAAAAAAGAGAGGAGAAGATCGGAAAAGAGGAGCAGATCTGCTCCAATTCGCCACGGTGGAGCACGCAGCGGGGCGGCCGGCGAGGGGGGTGGGGAACGGCAGGAGGGTGGGGTGGGGTGGGTGGGTGGAGGAGAGGAGAGAAAGAGAGAGGGAGAAGTTAGGGTTTTGGGTAGAGAGGGAAGAAAGGAAATGAGAAATTGTATATTTTGTAAAATGTGGAAAAGTATTGGTATGTAGAATAATTTTTTACAAGTATCGGTATTTTTTGTAATTAAGTGGTTTAGTACAATTAGCGTAAAAATGTCATTTTATTTTTGGTGATGCTAAATTGGGCTTTTAGCTATTTTAGGGGTTTATTTTAGTAATTTAAAATATTTATATTTAAATAATAGTGGTATTTTAGTGAACTAAATAATCAATGGGGGTATTTTAGTAATATGATTTTGTATTAGGGAGTTTTCACTTTTAATATAATATTTTATATATATATATATATATATATATATATATATATAAGTAATAATATAAGTAATTAATTGAAGGGCAAAATAGTCACTTACTTTTACTATAGGGATTGGTTCATTTAGAATAATATGAGTATGATAGTATTGAAGGTAATTAAATTTTACAAATCATCATGTACTTATGAAAAAATCCCTAAAATGAAACAGATGAAAAGATGTAAAATGGCTGTGGATTAGGTAAGAGGTTCCATCACAATGGGACGGACAACCAACATATTGCCAGTCACTCTGCACAGGTGCCAATAAATTTGACAAGAAGTCATAAAAGATAGAAATAACTAATGCAGCGTTTGGACTTGATTTTCATTTAATCATATTTTGAACTTTGAATAAAATTTTTAAAACTAATCTTTAAAAAAACAATATCTTCGAAAAGTTTTATATAAAATCTAGATTAATAAGAGCTAATTCAAAATGTTCCCAAAATTCTGATTATTGTGGGAATACAATGTATAAATTGTGGTATCTTCGACTTTTTGGAGGCCTAGTGGTACAGAATGACGTGCCTGCTGACCTAATGTTCTAAAAACCGGGAACTTCAAATTTTGTTCTTTTTTTGGCCCAAAAATGGGTCATATACTTCGAGATTTCCCGCCGAAGCTGGAAACTATTTCAGTTGCCCTCCAATTGGTTTTCAGTTAGAGATTTTGTCTCTAAATTCCGAGTAATGGTTTAGTAATTCATCCGTTTCAGTTTATATAACAATATTTTCTCCTTGGTATGTTTTAAAAAGAATGATATCATTATAAATTTGAAAACAATTTAACTTCAAAATTACTATATTAAAGGGACACTTATAAAAATACCCACAAAATCTAAAATAATTACAGCCACTACCCACTATTTTCAAATATTACCCGACTTAAACACTAAACTATTTACCTACTCTACCACCCATACTTGTATACCATAGTTTATACATATATCATAAAGGTATACATATAAGGTATAACAAATATATACAATAATAAATGACCCTCCAGATTTGTATACCATAATTTATGCGGTATACCTTAAAGGTATACACCTATAAGACATAATAAATGGGTAGGTTGGGTAAATACTTTTAGTTTTATGGGTAGTGTAATTTTTAATGGGTATGACTTGTAAATACTTTAAGTTTCATGGCTATAGTGTAAAAATCCCATTTATTATTACTGAAATGATTTACAATCACACGAATATCGGAAAAATTTTGATGTGTAGCCATTTTTGGACGCACTCAAAGAGTTTTATCCACCGTTTCAAAATTCCCATCAAGTGATAAATCCCATTATTTTGTTATGAGACTTTATATATAAAGCTTCAGTCCCATAACAAAATACTGGAGCTTTGAACTAGTATTTTGTTATGGGACTGAAGCTTTATACAAAGTCCCATAACAAAATAATGGGGCTTTGGACAAATTTTATACTGGGGTTAGTTTACTGAAGCTTCCCAGTATCAAGTTTTGTTCAAAGGCCCAGTATTTATACTGGGACTTGTCCGGAGGTGACTATTTCTCAGCGAATTTGTTTTTGACGGCTACAAATCAATTAGCGCGCGCCAAATTTTTACACGAATATCTGTATTTTTTTTTGAAACACAAGTGTCAAAAGCTTTTGTTTCTTTCTTAAACTCTGTGCCGATTCAAAGTATAACACATAATGTGAAACGTAAAGAGTACTTCTTTTCAAAATTTTTTTAAGAGCCTGTTTGGGTGAGCTTAATAGTGACTTATAAGTTTATAAGCCCATTAATATATGTTTAGTAACTTAAAAATTTTTTGACTTATAAGCCACTTAAAATAAGCTGCTTATAAAAGCCCACCCAAACTGGCTCTAAAAAATGTGTGGTCATCAAAAGTAGTCACTTTTTAAAACTTTTTGAAAAAATGAAAACCTTCAAATACATAAAGCTAACGTTTGGACATAGATTCCCAAATATTTTTTGGGAAACATTTTTTGGGTTAAGTTTGATATGAAAATGAAAAAGTGTTTGGACATACTTTTTTGGAACAAATTTTTTGGCTCAAAAGAGCCTTTAAGCTCTTATAGAAATGAAATTTGATGTGTAAATGTTAATTTTTGGCCAAAAAAAGCTCAACACCAGTTTTTGAGCTTTTGGGACAAGTTTTGCTCAAAAAGCATAAACAAACACTTTTTGGACCAAAAACTCCCAAAAAAATGCCTCCAAAAACTATGTCCAAACGGGAGCAAAATTTCAACTTTTTTCCAACTAAAATGTACTATGTCCAAACACAACTTCAACTTTTAAATACTTACAACTTTTCAACTCAATTTTAAAAGCTCTTTTCAAATTTTTTTGCGTATCTATAGTCAAACGCCTACTTAATGTGTTTCTTTGACTGAATAGAAATTTAAGAAGATAAAGAGATTTTAAATTTTATAATATTGATTGAACAAGAAATTTAAGAATACAAAGAGTCTTTTGAATCTTGAATCTGATGTGTACAACAGAACAAAATGATAGTTTAAATATTGTGATCTTAACTATGTTAATGAAAACATCTCAACATCCTTCTTCATTAGAAAAGTTCTATCTGGCGGCGTTTGTTTGAAGTTTAAAGAAACTTTAAGCTAAGGTATGCAAATTCGATAATTGAATTTTCCCTGTTTGTTTGACTTTCTTTTCTTAAAAGAATTTAAACATAGTTTTCAAATTCTTATACTTTCAAAAACGTTGTTTCAAATTCAATATCAAATATTTTTTTGTAAAAAACTTCAATAAAATATAGTACTCCTAAAGTCAACTATAAACTCAATCTAGTTTGTGATCCACGCGTCTAATGTAGTGAGAAGAAAAACCCTTTGTGCATTTCATTGCCTATGTATTGAAGTTGCTTGAAGTTAGGATCTAGATTTGATTTTGTTTATATGTCCGGATTCACTTTATAGAGTTATGTATACTTGCGCAATGTATAATGTACTAATTAGGAAATTATTATCTGCATTATAGACTGGGAGAAAGAGAACTTTTTTTTTGATTTAGCTTTGTAACCTTAATTAACGGTTCTTGTAATTATGTCTTTGTTAGTACAGTTTTTTTCTAGTCAACAATCAACATATCCCTTGTGCGACATATTTGTATTCTCTAATACTACTAGCACTTATATAAATCTGGTATCGGAATTGCTTTAGAATTAAAAAAACAACTTTAGTAATTGAAACTGATTTTAAGAGTATTCTCACAATAATACCGGAACAAGATTGCAGACGACTTGGCACATGGTTGCTATAATTTTTACATTTTTGAGAACTTGAAATATAAATTCGATCCACCATCTTATGCATAGTAGTTATAATCTTCTGAAATAACTGTAAAGGGATCATATACTTCCAAATTTATAATGGAATTCTTTTTAAAGAAAACTATAAATTAAACAATCTTAATTTCATGATCAATAGTCACATACTAAAATGCACAGAATGGGAGCTACTGCTAGAAAGAGGTGAGTGAGAGCACATATGTCACAGGAATATCAACCTGATAACTTGTAAATTGTAACATCAAAAGAGTAACGTGACTTAAATTGTTACAAGCACAAACATGAGGTATTACACTAAAACCAACGGTCTTCACCATGATGAAATCTCTAGACTCCAATCCTTTTGCTTTAAAGGTTATTAAGAACGCTATTATTGTAAATAGGTTATTTGTGTAAATTGTAGTGTAGCTTAGACAAGTTCTGTATTGGGCCAAGCCCATTAGGAAATTACTTAGCCCCTAAGTTAGGTCTTTTAGTTTTACTTGTATATATAGGGCCATTGATTAATGAAAAAGGTGAGAAGTTCTTCACCCCAAATTTGTGTCTTGTTTATAAATTCTAACATGGTATCAGAGCCACCACGCTGTTGATCGGAAAAGTGATCGGTATAATAAAGCTTCTCTATAAAGTGTGAAGAAAGAGTGTGGTGATGGCCGTTCGAAGGGAAGGAGCTGGTGTCACTATTGTTAGTGTTTGTATCGACGAGAGGAATAGTCCACGGCGAACGAGGTCATCGTGTGACAAGGAGTTCGATGTTGAAAAGGCAAGATTGTTTCAGACAATCTTGAATGCTCTTAAGAAGACAGGTTTCGGGGGCGAAACCATTCCGCTATCCGAAGATGGTCCAGTAGATATGTTGAATAAACAAGTGAAAAGTGATGCTCACGGGCAAAGTGATCGGGAGAGAGTTGCAGTGAATAGAGCAACACTCTCCCGGAGAGGAGTGATGAATCGATGGAGAGGGGTAATGTGTCCGAATTGTAATCGTTCAGGGCATAATCCAAATGATTGCTATGAGGTTATCGGTATCAAAATGGTGGAAATTTGGCTCACGAAATGAGAATGAGACTTGTGATCGAGTTACGGTGTCGTCAAGCTGTCGTGCAGAGACACGAGCAAACATGGCTCGTTCGGTGAATGAAGTTGGATTCGGACACTCTAGTGTGTCAGGATTGAGTAGTGAACAATTGCAGGTGTTGGTGAGTTTGTTGAATCAAAAGAAGTCGGACGCCGATCAAGTGAGAATTAAAACGACTAATGGTTCATGGATAATTGATACCGGAGCTTCGAATCATATGACCGGAGAATTGAATGTGTTGAGCGATTTACAGGATATTGTACAATGTTCGATGGGCTTGCCTAACGGAAGCAGTACCATGGCTACGAAGGAAGGGTCAACCCAGCTTAATGAACACATGACCCTTCGAAATGTTCTTTATGTGCCGAGAATGACGTGCAATTTGATTTTGGTGTCTCAGTTCATCGATCAATATGATTGTGATGTACAGTTTATTGAGGATATGTGTGTTGTGAAGGATAACAACACGGGCAAGTTGATTTGCACGGGTAAATAAACGGATGGTTTGTACTACTTTCAGTCGGTGTCATCGATGAAGGCTATGAAAGCGGATGTGTTGGATCTGTGGCACCAACGGTTGGGACATCCCTCTATTCAGGTAATGAATTCTCTCCCAATTCAAGAAATTAGGAATTGTAGCGGCAAGAAAAATGTGAAAGCATGTGATATATGTCATCGGGCAAAGCAGATTAGGAATGTGTTTCCATTGAGCGAGAATAGAGCCTCCGAGAGTTTTGAATTGATACACTGTGACTTGTGGGGTCCGTATAGAACTGAAACTTCATGTGGTGCCTCATATTTTTTAACAATTGTTGATGATTTTTCCCGAGCTGTGTGGGTATTTTTGTTGGTTGATAAGAAAGAGGTCGGAAGAGCTTTGAAAAACTTCTTTGTAATGGTCGAAAGACAATTTCATAAATATGTCAAGATTGTCAGAAGTGATAATGGGACCGAGTTTATAAGTATGAAAGCCTATTTTCGGGAACAAGGAATTCTCTTTCAAACCTCGTGTGTAGGGACACCACAACAAAATGGAAGAGTTGAAAGAAAACATCGACATATTTTGAATGTAGCTCGGGCACTCCGATTTCAAGCACATTTGCCGATTGACTTTTGGGGAGAGTGTATAATGACAGCCGTTTATTTGATTAATCGAACGCCTTCATCAGTGTTGAATGGGAAGACACCATATGATGTTCTGATGCATGTGACACCGAATTTCGATCACTTGAGAGTGTTCGGATGCTTGTGCTATGCATGCAATCAAGGACGAATGCATGATAAGTTTGACAGCCGAAGTCGTCGATGTATATTTTTAGGGTATCCGAATGGGAAAAAGGCATGGAAGTTGTATGATTTGGATACCAAAGAGTATTTCATGTCACGAGACGTTACATTCTATGAGAACGAGTTTCCGTTTGCACCAAAGGATGGTGTGAAAGAGAGTTCGAGTCCAAGTGTTGAGACTGATCAAGTGGATGAAGTTGCTGAAGAAGAGAACAGTTCTGGAATGGGAGGGGGGGGGGTATTGAGATTCCCCCAGTGCATGTTGTCGATGAAGCTCAAGCGGAGGATGTATTGCATCCGGAAAATGAGGAGCCGAATCAAGATGGACACGTGGAAATGGAAGTGATGGATGAAGAATTGGGTCGAGGGAAGCGAACGAAGATAGAGAGTGTTCGTTTGCGTGACTATGTAACTAATACTGTTCGGAAACAGCGTCATCGTGTGTCGACCTGTGTTCGAAAATCAGACAGTTCACCCGAGCAGCGACATGCCTCGGGTGCGCCTTATCCGGTGGCACATTATGTTGACTGTGATAAATTTTCGAAGAAGCATGCGTGCTTTCTTGCAGCCATAATGGAGGGACATGAACCGAGGTCATTCTCTAAAGCTATGAAAGATGAAAAGTGGCGGACGGCTATGCAACAAGAGTTGCATGCTTTGGAAACGAACAAGACTTGGAAAATCGAGCACTTGCCTCCGGGAAAGAAGGCGCTCGGATGTCGATGGGTGTATAAAATTAAGTACAACTCTGATGGTACCGTTGAGAGGTACAAAGCTAGGTTGGTGATCTTTGGCAATCATCAAGTTGAAGGAATTGACTACACGGAGACATTTGCACCGGTAGCTAAAATGGTGACTGTTCGTGTCTTCTTGGCGGTAGCTGCAACTAACAATTGGGAATTACATCAGATGGATGTGCATAATGCTTTTCTACATGGTGATCTTCACGAGGAAGTATATATAAAGTTGCCTCCGGGGTATAAAAATGATGGGTCCGGCAAAGTGTGTCGTCTCCAAAAATCTTTGTATGGATTGAAGCAAGCTCCTCGTTGTTGGTTTGCAAAATTATCGACAGCTCTAAAGAATTATGGCTTTTGACAATCATATTCTGATTATTCATTGTTTACGATGAAGAAAGGGAATGTGCAATTGAGTGTGCTTGTGTATGTGGATGATCTGATTGTCTCCGGTAATGATCCAAAGGCAAGCCGACTCTTCAAGTTGTATCTATCTGTCTGCTTTCACATGAAAGATCTCGGATGATTGAAGTATTTTTTAGGAGTTGAAGTAGCAAGGGGTCCTAAAGGAATCTTCCTCTGTCAACGGAAGTATGCATTGGATATAATTTCGGAAGCTGGCTTGTTGGGTGCTCGACCGGCAGGCACACCGATGGAACAGAATCATCGGTTGGCGCTTGCACGTGGTCGATTCATGAAAAATCCAGAGAGTTATTGGAGATTGGTCGGACGCCTGATTTATCTATGCTTCACTCGTCCGGATTTGTCATATAGTGTTCATGTGTTGTCTCAGTTTATGCAACAACCACGAGTCGAGCGGAGATGCAGCTCTCCGAGTTGTTCGTTACTTGAAAGGCTGTCCGTGACAAGGTATTGTGATGAGTTCGAAAAGTGATCTCCGTTTGAACGGTTGGTGTGACTCCGATTGGGCAGGGTGTCCGTTGACACGCCGCTCGTTGACTGGTTGGTATGTGTCTTTAGGGGATTCACCGATATCATGGCGCACGAAGAAGCAACAAATTGTCTCACGTTCTTCAGCGGAGGCAGAATATCGATCGATGGCAACGACCGTGTGCGAGCTGAAATGGTTGAAAGGGCTATTGTGGAGTCTTGGAATCGAGCATCATCGTTCGATAGATCTGCAGTGTGACAGTCAGGCAGCGATATATATTGCCCGTAATCCGGTATTTCACGAACGGACGAAGCACATTGAAGTAGATTGTCATTTTGTCCGTGATGTGATTGTTGGAGGGACCCTACGTCCCGGACATGTGCCAACGGGCGCTCAATTGGCAGATATCTTTACCAAAGAACTGGGCCGAACACAATTTGATTATTTATTGAGCAAGTTGGGCATTCGAAACCCTCATGCTCCAACTTGGGGGGGGGGGGGGGGGGAGGGAGGGGTAAAGGAGGTTATTAAGGACGCTATTATTGTAAATAGGTTATTTATGTAAATTGTAGTGTAGCTTAGACAAGTTGTGTATTGGGCCAAGCCCATTAGGAAATTACTTAGCCCCTAAGTTAGGTCTTTTAGTTTTACTTGTATATATAGGGCCATTGATTAATAAAAAAAGTGAGAAGTTCTTCACCCCAAATTTGTGTCTTGTTTATCAATTCTAACACTTATATAATCCCATCGGACTTCCTCTGCAGCCAGGGTCATCTGTCTATATGTGTTAACCATAGCACACACAAACACACAAAAAGAAAAGAGTCAGCTGTAATAATTATTTTGAGAAGCCACAAGTGTTTATTGTTGGGATCGAAATAATATGGGGCATGCGGAAGCTAACAGATCAAATATTTGGATAACAACAAATCAGACATATAAAAGAAATAAACTAAAAAGGTTTTTATCTAAAATAGTTTGGCCAATAGGCCTACATCATATGGGAAAATAAGTCTCCCATAAATAAAATTCTTTTAACGACTACGTTGTGAATTTGATGTTGTTATTGTCAGAAGAAAATCATCTATTTATAGGAGTCTAATAACTTCTCCTCAAAAAAAAAAAAAAAAAAAAAAAAGACATAAAAAGAGATATAATTCTTTTAGAACTCTTTTTCCTCCACTCAAGAAAGAAGAGTTCTAGTAAGTTACAAATTCAGGGTAAAAAACCTAACAATTCTTCCCTTTGCCTGAATTTTCTAACATAATCTTGATCTACTTCTTCACATATTTTAATATATGACTGCTGCTTGCAATGGTTAAAATATGTCTAGGTTAAAAAGTCATATTGGTTGAAAGTAGCCCAAGAATGGGTTAAAAGAAGCTCAAGCATTACAAGTAGGATTTTTTTACACAAATATACAAATTTTCATCCTTAATTACATAAAAATAGAAATATTTCTCTAATTACAATGCATAGAAATATTTTTCCTAGCAAAATGGCAATGTATAAATAGTTCATTCCAACTCTGTTTCATAATTACTAAAACGTGAAACACTTATTCTTTTCTCTCTGTTTTCTCTCTCTCTACCTGCTTCCAATTCTCTAATCACTCTGCCTCCAATAACAAATTTGCAACTACTCAAAATTGTATCTTTTCTGTTTCTATTTGTTTCTACACATCGTCCTCTGTTTTCGATCAAAAATTCTACAAAGCTGCTACTGTTTCTGCACTGTTTCGAGTCTGTTTCTCCATTGTGTCGCATCTGTTTCTCCTCTGTATCGAGGTTGTTTCTCCTGTGTTTCGCGTCCGTATATCATGTGTTTCGCGTCTGTTTCTGCTTGCTGTTACTCGTTTTGTATAGTTTAAACTGATCAAAATCAAAACTTTACAATAGATATGACACAGATACAAATTCTACTAAAACATATTGGAAGATGGGACAAATTCGACAATTATATCGATTTTGTTGTTGATGCGATCGCGATACATTCAGATTCAAACTTTCAAATGCTTCGTGATACAGTTGCGAAGCAACTCAACATTGATCTCACTAGAAAAATTGTTAAAATAAAGTATAAGGTAATGGAAAAAAGTCCAAGTTTAGAAATACACAATGACATGGGTGTTTTAGTGTATACAGGATTGAAAATTGAGAAAAAAGCAATAGAAATGTATCCACTTTGTATCACACTCGAGGATATTATTGAGGATCAAGGTTTCTGGAATGATAGACAAAGCTTAAGGAGCCGTGATACAGTGGGAGACTGTGTTGATACTGACAGAAACAGTTGCACTATAGACAGGAACATTGATGATACGCTTATAAGTAGTGCTGAAATGGTAGAACTACTGATTAAAGGAACTTGTGATGAGCACGAGGTAGATGAATTTGCAGTAATTACCAATAGCGTGCAAAACGAGATACTAGAGGGCCAAGTCTACCTTAACAAAAAGACTGTAGTAATGGCCATGAAACGATTTGCAATAAGAGAAAAGGTTCAGTTTAAGGTTGAGAGATCAAGCGCAACAAGGTATTAAATCTCAGTATTTGTGTTTTGTATCAATTTATTTAACATTGTATCATTGTATCTATTTCTGTATAACTGTATCATAAGTAGTCTAAGAAATGTTATTGATATCAGTGTATCTGCTATGTGTTTTTTTGTGTATATGAATTTTTTTATTTTGTATTTTGTACCACACTGTGTGAGCTGTTTCAAGCACAAATGTGTTATTTGTATCACTATTGTATCTGAAATGTGTATTTTGTTTCGAGATATAACAGTTTATATGTCAGATAAAATGTGTGAATTATCTATCACATTGTATCTGATCTATAACTCTACCATCTCTGATTATATCATACATGGGTGTTAGAAACTAAGTAAATCATATTTGTATCATGTTGTATAATTTTGTATCTATTAATTAATTTCTGTAGATTTCTGTATCATGTAACTGTTTTCTGTATCATACTGTATCTGTAGCTACTGCCTGATATGCAAAGGCGAAAATTGCAAATGGAAATTTAGGGCATCCAGCTTTAATTCATCAAGTTTGTTCAAAGTTAGGGAATTCACAAATGAACACACATGTCCATACAAAGAAAGAGTGTATGGGCAAGCGCAGCTTACATCACGAATGATTGGTATGATTGTCAAGGATAGGGTCAATGACTCAAAGTCGACCTACAAGCCTAAAGCGATAATGGACGAAATGCAGAGGTGTTATGGTATACACATAGATTATATGAGACTTGGAGAGCAAAAGAAATGGCCATTGCAATGTACGAGGAGACCCAACCAAATCTTACAAGAAGCTGCCAAATTACCTTTATATATTAGAGCAAAGAAACCCAAGGTCAGTTGTTGCTTTGCTTGCAAGTGAGGACCATTTGTTCAAGTACGCTTTTGTTGCTTTGAATGCTTCAATAAAGGGATTTCAACATTACAAACCAATCGTAGTTGTTGATGGTAGCTTCCTAAAAGCAGCGCACAAAGGAACATTCCTAGCGGCCAGTACATTAGATGCAGCAGGTAAAGCGATTTCTAACGCTACCTGTTGTATCATACTGTTTCAACTGTTTGTATCATACTGTTTCAGCATCTCTCATTTGTTTCATACTGTTTCAGCTTTGTATCAGACTGTTTGAACTTTGGTATCAAGATTTTTAAGACCATATATTTTATATGTTTCATCATCTTTTATTTGTATCAGACTGTTTCACTTTTGTATCAAACTATCTCCAGCTTTTGTATCAGGCTTTTTCAGACACATGATTTATTTGTATCAGACTGCTTCAATTTTTGTATCAGCTTTGTATCAGACTGTTTGAAATCTGGTACAGACTTTTTAAAGCCATGTATTTTCTCTATTTCATCATGTTTTATCTGTATCAGACTGTTTCACTTTGTATCAAAATATTTACAGCTTTTTGCTATTAGTTTCTTTGAGGACTATACTTTAGTGTTTAAGCTTTCTATTTGAATCAGGCTGTTTCAATTTGTACTTGTGTGAACTGTTTCAAATATTTGTCTTACTGTTTCTTTCCATAGGGAGCATACTGCCGCTTGCGTATGCAATTGTTGATTCAGAGAACGATACCGCATGACAATGGTTCTTTGAGAAGTTCAAATATGCTTACGGTGAGAAAGAAAACATGTGCGTTGTGTTAGACCGTAACGAGAGCATAATTAAGGCTACTACAATCGTATATCCTCAGGTCCCACACATGCATGCATATGGCACTTGTGGAACAACCTCAAGACTAAGTTGAAGAAATGTGAAGAGAAGCTCCATGAGACATTCTTCAGTATGACAAAGGCATACACCATACAGGAATTTGACACATACATGAACAGTGTGGAAAAAATGGATAAACTTATCAAAGCATACTTGCTGAACACTGGATACCATAAATGGTCAAGGGCGCATTCAACAGTAAATAGGGGGTTTACAATGACATCAAACATTGCAGAATCCTTGAATGCGGTGAACAGAGATGCGCATGATATGCCTGTAGTCGCATTTATGGAGTACATGCGCTCACTGATTGGGACTTGGACTGATAATAACAGGAAGAAAGCACATGAGACATTCACACCTCTTGGATTCAAGTACAACAAAATACTTGATGGATACAGAAGCACAGTTATGCAGCTTAAGGTAGTATAGAAACTGTTTCATTTCCACTGTATCTAAGTTCTTTCATCTTGTATCTTCCTTGTATTTTCTGTTTCAAAAATGTATCATCCTGTGTGTCGTAGATACATTCAACAGGAAATGAAGCATCTATCTATGATGGTGAAAAAAAATTCATTGTTAATCTGAACGAACAGATATGCTTTTGTGGAAAATTTCAAATGGAAGAACTGCCCTGTGTGCATGCTTTGGCTATTCTAAAGTACAAAGGCCTGGAAGAAGAAGATTACAGCTGTAACTACTACTTAACAAAGTCCCTGGTAAAGACATATGAGTTCCATGTTAATCCGATACCAGATGAAAGCAGATGGGAGATTCCAGCATTTGTTTCAGAAATTGAACTACTCCCACCAGTTGCTAGACGACCACCAGGAAGGCCAAAAACAAATAGATACAAACCACAATGGAAAGCACATGCAAAAAGGACAAAGATTACGTGTGAAAATTGTGGTCGCGAAGGACACAACAGAAAAACTTGCACACATCCTCCGAAGCCCAAATAGAACTTTTTTTAGTTCTTTCTTTGTCATTGAATCTGAACTGTTAGAAGTGATACAGTTTGAGAATTGTTTCAACATATTCCCAACTGTTAATACATTTAGCTGTCTGTATCAGAATATTTCATGACTTGATGAAACTGTTTCACCTTTATGTTTTACTTTTTTTTTTCACATTGGATCTGAATGGTTAGAAGTGATTCAGTTTCACAAGTAGTTCCTTTGTGCTTCAAGATATTTTCGCCTGTTTTTGTGTCAATTTAGCTATATGATACAGTTAATAATTGTGTCAAACTGTTTCATAGTTGTGTTTTACTGTTTCTTTGTCATTGAATCTGACTGGTTAGAAGTGATAAAGTTTCACAAATGGTTCCTGAGGGTGTCAAGATATTTTCAACTGTTTCTGTGTCAATTTAGCTGTCTGATACAGTTCATAATTGTATGAAACTATTTCACACTTGAAAAAGGAATTGAAATAAAACACAATTACTGTAAATATAAACCTTCAGAAACTGTCATTACATAAACAATGACCACGACAAACAATATCTAGAACAAACAACATACTAAAGTAGAAATGGTTACTCCTAGAAACATAAACATAGAAACATCACAAAAGAAACAGAACTAATGGTTGGGATTGGCAACTCGTAAACGACGCTTTATGGCGCCTTTTCTCTTAGCAAGACGCCTTGGATTTTCACATGCGCTCACTGCATCTAAATCAATCTTCCTTTTGCCATAATCCCAAAGCAGCGTTGCAAGACGGCCACGGTAAAGGCCTATATCAAAGTCAGGGACACTTGTGATATCCCTCGGAGAAATAAAGTACTCCGCATATGCCATGATAATCATTCCACAATCCCTGAAACAGTGATAAAAAAATGACAATACATACAGTTAGTAATTCTGTCACAGATGTGATTCACGTAATCTGAACTAATAAAGGGAAAAGAAACATATAGGGAACCACAACTCTGTTGTGGAAGGTCTGGAACAAAGAAAAACCCAAAAGGATCCTCTAGATCTGCATCAACATATGCTTCACTCGTAAGAATATCAATGTCGGGCCTTGACTGGTAAAATTCAGTCAGTACAAGATACCGTGGCAACAACTCAGCAATTTTTTCAACAACTTCAACAACAGCTGCACTATGACGAGCACCCTCACCACTCATTGAATCATATATCCCAAAGGACCTATCCTTGAATGATAGTACACCCAATACCCAATGACAGAGAGACTTTATATTAATCGGTAGCAGAACATAGTCAACCTCTATCCAAGGCACATTTGCAGGGATCTTGCAACCTCTAATGTAGCTAGCAATAGAATCAACATCAGACAGCACTGAAACATCCTTGCCACTATTCACATACTTGTCATAGACGGTCTCGATCATGGTTTTAAACCAACAGTCAGTAGTAGTGAAGGATAATTCAGTCTTTGGTCGATACTTTTCTTGCTTACGCAAGTAGTAGAAAACAACATTAACATGCTGTAACATTAAAAAAAACATTAATGATATAAATAGATGAAACATTATAGGAACAATGAAGAAACGAACAAAATTACAGTTACAGATACACTGAGAAAGAAAAAGAAACAATACAGGGGCATACGCACACACAAAATATAAAAGAAACAGAAACACACCCTCACACAGTAGAAGAAACAGAAAAGATACAAAACACACAAACTAAAAAGAAGAACAAAATAAACTTACTGAATCCTACAATGTATGACCACCATGCAACAGAATATAGAACCACAATTGAGTTGACACAATTTCGACTCCGAATTGAAACTCATATGGAAGTATATTGTCAGTTTTGGAATAGGCACAAATCCTAAAAACATAAACCAAAAGAAATATGAATTAAAACAATATCCACACGATAAATAAAACAATAAACAAGCATTAAAGGGGAACAAACCTTCCTATTTTCCGCTTAGCTAGATCATCAACAAATGCTACAAACCTATTTAATAATTCTTCATCAACATCCTCTGTGACGACAATAGAAAAAGGATGCCTTTGCAACATCAAAGGTTTGGGCGAAACATAATTGGCACTGGCACCAGAAGCAAACTCACGTAGAAAAGGTGAAACATCATGTTTACCAGGACGCTTCACCCTTACCAACGCCTGTGAAGATGTACTAGTATCCGCAGGTGGGCTCGCCTGCTCGTTCTCATGGTCACTAACCAACATAATATCAGAATCCTCAGCACGATCATCAACATCAGCATCGTGGTCAATGGGCTCTTCAGTGGCATGCTGAGTAGGATCTTCATCAACACTGGCGCTAGGCTCTGCAGCAACAGTATCAGCAGGTTTTTCAGTAACCCTGGCACCAGGCTCTGCAGCAATAGTATCAGAAGCATCTTCAGCAACAGCGGCAGCAGGATCTGCTTCAACAGTATCAGTAGCCTCTTCAGCAACAGTGGCACCAGGTTCTCCAGCAATGCTACGATCCATCTCTGCAAACTAGTCATCCGTCCAATTATCAAAGAAATCATCAAAAGGCTTCGACAGAAAAGAAGCTCCAGGAGTATCTTTCTTACAAAATGAAGCACCATCAACAGAATAACCTTGAATAAACTAATTCAAAAAAAAAAAAGTTCAGAAATAGTTTACAAGATATGATACAGTTTAGAAACAGGGGAGATACAATAAGTTTAAAAAATAGAGAAAAAAAAGTCAAAAGCACACCTCATCAGGTTTAGGAGTCTTTAGAAACTCTTGGCTGAAATTCAAACCAAGGTCAAAGTTTGGGAATTGCAATGAAGGGGTCAAAGGAACCTTGGTTGAAACTGTTGCGGCCATTAGAACACGTTTTCCACTAACAACTGTTTCAACGTTACTGACACCACCATCATCGGACGACATATTAACATCTTTTCCGCTGCCGCTTGCTACATTAGTCGCTCCACCAGTAGCACATGGCTAAAAAAACAAAACGAAAAATAATTCATAAAAATAAGAAACAGTAGATGTACAATTTCATTGGCTTGTTAAATTGTTTCTATTTGAAACTATCTATATCTGCTTGTATCTGAATATATCTAATTGTTTCAACGTAACTGAAATAAGATACATACCGTAACATTAGCCGTATCAACATTTAAACTGTCTGTATCACCAAAATCTGATTGAAACTTTTATGTAGCACCAAAATCATCAGAATTGAGCTTCTCTGTATCACCACTAGCAGGTGGTGTCCTTGGTGAATCTTGAGGATTAACTGCACCACTTTGAGTACCCTATATAAAACAAAAAAAAAGTTTTTGAAACGAATCTTACATCGACAAGAAACAATAAACAGTTTATTGAACAATTAATACTTGTCCTTGCGCAACCAGCTTAATTGCATCAACAACTTTTCTAAGCTCCTCACCAAAGAATTCCTTAACATTGTTAAACTGATCATCAACCTTCAAAAGAAACAAAGGCAAAACAGTATGACAATAATTCTAACTGTTTCAACAAAGTAAAAACACATAAACACAAATACAAAAAAATACAATCCTTACATGACCTTTTAATAACTCAAAGTCATTAGTAAGCTGAAACAAATAACAAAAATTGTATCAGAATGTTCTAAAAAACAGTATCACAAATATTCAGGC
Source organism: Petunia secreta (assembly GCA_029990175.1). Taxonomy (NCBI): domain Eukaryota; kingdom Viridiplantae; phylum Streptophyta; class Magnoliopsida; order Solanales; family Solanaceae; genus Petunia; species Petunia secreta. The sequence continues at coordinate 18,418,616 of JARKIP010000010.1, forward strand.
TACTGAATTACTCAATATTTCAATCTTAAAAACTAAACATACCTTCTCTATTGAACGAGTCAATATGTCAATCTTAGCATCATTTTCAAACACCTGCGCAGGTTTGGACAAGCTTGACCGTGCCTGCTTTACAACATCTTAAGAAGGAATGTGGACATAAGCGGCAGAAGAGGAGGGACAAGGCCCTCCATGGCGGATAAAAATATCATCCTCAGTAGAATCTTGCGTAGAATCCGCAACATGTGCGCCCGTATCATCCACCAACTCCAATCTGGCCAACTCAGCAACAGTTGGCTGCATAGGCCGGAAAACAGGCTGCACCATACATAACAATAGACAAATCAATTTAAATAGATACATAGAGAATGAAACAGATACATAATGATCGAAACAGAAACATGAAGAATGAAACAGATACAAAAAGAATGAAAGTATACCTTATTGACTGGGTCCTCTAAAATCTTACAAATTGTCTTATACTTTGAAAGATTACTCGCCACTTTCCAGTTCAAGATACGAGGAGTTCGACTCCTAACACATAGCTACTGATGACGGAATGTTTGTCCAATACTCATAAAACCATACTTGCAACGTAGAAGGCAAACCTACCACCCGTAAATATGTACCAGTAGTTTTAACCTTCTTGTGAATACTATCAAACAATTCTTTGAACGAATCAATACCCTATGGATAGTCCTTGTAAAGACCGGACTCAACTAAATCAAAGTATTTCTTAGATACAGTTTGCACATTAGATATGAACATCACAAAATTCACAATCACGTACAGAACTGCAATCTTAACTGCATCATCATCACCAATCCACTTCCGTTGAGTAAAAGCATTCCTAATATCTACATGAGACACCTTCTCCACATTCGGGAAGTAACTACTCATCAAACGTTTTGGACCACTCGTATCAAGAGAACTTAGAGTATCCCATAGCACTTTAAACTAGACACTAGTGCAAACTCACACAACCCAAATTGCAAATATGAACCATTCACACAAACCTCAAACGTACAACGCTTGGAGGACGCAATCTCATGCACCAGCAAAGACCGAAGCAATTGATTCTGAACGGGCAAATGTTCTACCTGTAACAAATAACCAAAACAGTTCTTTTTGAACATTTCCAACTGCACAGGACTTAAGACATCCTTCAAATGCGTTCCAATATTACCATCCGTAATAAGCCGTAGATGGAACTCTTTCCAACAAAAATCCTGGGGTATATAAAATGATACAGCCTAAAAAGGAAAAACCCAACTCAGTTAAAACATAGTAAGCACAATACAGAAACAGTAAAAAATAATGCAGAAACAAGAAAATACAGAGACACAATAAAAGACAGTACAACAACAGTAAGTAACCAAAGCAACAGTAAAATACAATCCATAAACAAGAAAAGACAGAGACATGGTAAAGGCACTACAGAAACACTAAAAAAGCCTGCAGAACCAGTACAAATACTACAACAACAGTAAATAAACTACAGCAACAGTAAAATACAATTCAGAAATAGTAAAAGACACAGATATAGTAAATACGCTAAAGAAACACGAAAAAGCCTACCGAACCAGTACAAAAACTACAACAAACAGTAAAGACACTACAACAATAGTAAAATACAATTGAGAAACAATAAAAGACACAGATACAGTAAATACGCTAAAGAAACAATAAATACGCTAAAGAATTACTAAATGCACTACACAAACAGGGAAAACACTACAGAAACACTAAAACACACAACAGAAACAGTAAAAAAACTACAGAAATAATGAATGCACTGAAGAAACACTAACTTACAGTACAAACACATTTAATACCATAACAAATACAGCAAGAAACAACAACTTAACAAATTAATACAGAAAACAGAAACAGAAACAAAAGTACCTGTAATGCTACATTAGCCAACATAGCAATCCGACTTTTCTTCAATGGTGGAGCATCTTCTTCAAAATCATCATCATCATCATCATCAACCACAAGTTTATCTTTACCTTTACGCGTAGAAGGAGATGCAGATGACCACGTTACACGCTTCAATTGTTGCGGGGTTTCTTTCGGCTTAAAAACAGGGACTTTTACTTTTAAAATAGATTTCGACCCAATTTGAGAAATATTTAAATCATGTTTCGTTTTACTCCTAAGTTCCCTAGAACTAGAAGGCGAACTAGAATTAGACATTGAAATGAAACCCTAAAAAAATGAAAAAAAAATCGAAATTTAAACACTGAAAATCAGTTACGAAATGCTTCAGAAAAAGATATGATAGTGGAGAACGTGGGTGAGAAAATGGGAGAGAAAAAGTAGGGAGAAACAGTTGAAAAACAGTGATGATACAAACGGGAATGAGCAGAAACAGCGCTGAAACAAAGAGAAAAGCGTGAAATTGAGAAACTGAGGAAAAAAACGTATATATTGGGCACCAATGTTGTAAAAATTACAAAAGGCCCCCAAACTGTAGCAAAATAAAGAAATGAACAAACATAGCAATATTTTTTAACATAAATTGCTATATTTGTAATTAGCTTGTGTTTTTCTCTATTTAGGGTTATTTTGCTAAAATGTTTCTATGTTTGGTAATTAAGTTCTAAAACTTGTACTTTTGTGTAAAAAATCCTTACAAGTAAGCATGTGTTAAAACTGACATTGGAGCCCATAGGTTATAGTGGCATGGGTTAAAACTGGCGTTGATTTAAAGTAGCTCAAATATGGGTTAAATTTTTTAGATATATTGTTGTAAATTTTTTGCATATGTAACATCACTTTTTTTTTTAGATAAAAAATCTCCATTATCATCAAGCAACTGCGGCTTGAACTGACCCGGCTTGAACCTGTCTACAATCTTGGTAATCTAGCTCATCGAACCATTAGATGAACATGACTCTGATACAACTTGTTGAGATCGAAATAATATGGTGCATGCGGAAGCTAACACATCATCAAATATTTGGATGACAACAAATCAGACATATAAAAGAAATAAACTAAAAAGACTTTTATTTAAAATAGTTTGGCCAATAGGCCTACATTATATGGGAAAATAAGTCTCCCATAAATAAAATTCTTTTAATGACTATATTGTGGAATTTGATGTTGTTATTGTGAGAAGAAAATCATCTATTTATAGGAGTCGAATAACTTCTTCTCAAAAAAAAAAAAAAAAGATATAAAAGGAGATATAATTCTTTTAGAACTCTTTTTCCTCCACTCAAGAAAGAAGAGTCCTAGTAGGTTACAAATTCAGGACAAAAACCTAACAATTCATAAGCAGCTACAGAAGAATATGTGAGATGTGATCCACTTTGGTTCGTGTTATTTAACTTGAAATAATTTTTAACAGGTGAATTTTAAAAAACTGTAAGACATAACATGAATATTACACATTACTTAGAATGGTTAAATCCTAATGACTTATAGAGTTTTGGACAAGCATTTAGCAAAGGAATCTATGTATTTCCCTCTAGACAAAAACTATAGTTCACAATAATTCCCTAGAATAAGATGTCCGAAAGTTTTGAAATGGTGAAGACTACCTACAAGTTACAACTACTCCATATAAAGCATTTAAGTCTCAAGACCTTATTCATTTTGAATCCAGTCATCCATATGTAATATTATCTTAATCAAGATCAGAGAAGAAATACGAGCTTGAAATATGATTTAACATAAGATATATATGTGTTGGCCTAAATCAGGATAGGACAACAAATCAAATTTGTATTGGGTTTAATTGGTAATTTACTTGTATCGAAGTGATATTTGAGCTAAATTGAATTCGGACTAAATGAAAACTTTGAAAAAGTAACGAGGCGAGAAATAAGATAATCGAGACAACAAGTAAAACTAAAGTTCTGTATTGTATTCATGAGCCCTATTTATAGTCAGGAGAAAGAATGACGTTGTAAATGTCATAATGGTGCCTTTATGGCCATTACTCTATGTTCAATCCTGATTGACACACGATCTCTCTCTTGAATGCTAGAGCAACGGTCGACGGTTATAAAGGTTGGCCCTCGTCTCTCGAGGTGTGGCGTCTGCTCGAGGTTACAAAGGTTTTCTCCGAGCTCAGTGCTACGAACTCACTCCTTCTCGTTTCCTAAAAGCAATTTTTGGGGCGAGGAACCATGCAATCTTTCCTCGGGAGTTTGCCTCGTGGAGTGGGCTTCGTGTTAAGCCTCGAGGCATTGTTTGAGACCTCGATGACTTTTCACCCAATACATTATATCAGAAGGTAACCACATTGTAGATGCACGTGAATTTTAACACAATACAGTACTATATGTTAAATTTTCAATAGCAATGAATATTATACTCACCTGGATCGGTGTTGAAATGAACATCCATAGGTTTCTTTCCTAGGTAATCTTGCTCTTCTTGGATGCGCACAGCAGAATCAAAAAGTTTAGGCATACAGTTCTTTAACTTAGTTAACTGAAAGGTACCAATATCTGCAAACTCAACAGGAATCTCTTCCAAATCAAAGCAATTTATAATGACCACGCGCTCAAGTACATGGAATGTATCAGCTGTGGCGTTCCAGTACTTGATATTTGTATATTCTATCAACAAAATCTTCAACTGAACAAAGCTACCTTCAATTGAATTCTTGTTTAAGCCTCGACAAGAATTCCATTTCAGTTTCAGCACCTCTAGTTTAGGCAACTTACTGAAAATATTGAGGTTCATCCACTTTAGACGAGTCGCCACCAACTTCAACTTCTTGAGATTTGCTGGGAAAAATTTTGAACTTGAAACGTAGAATGGTGAAATCTTGTCGGGTTCTGCGCCCCTCCTATCAATTTTGAAACTCAATGTTTCAAGCTGATCCAAATGGACAAGATTATTCAGGTAATTGTATTCTTTACAACCATTGTAGTTCCCATCTGTCCCACTAATTCCTAACTTTTTAATGCTTCCAATCCTTGAAATGACCTCCTTGTTGCAACAATTGGGAACCAAGCCAGAAATAGTTTGTGTTGAAGGTTGAGTTTTGAAGATGACAAAGGACCTGGTGCTAAGTGGACCATGAAAAGGTTCACAGTTGAATGGAGAAGACCAGCTGTTCAACGAGATGATCAAGTCAGAGTTGAAAAAGGAAAGAAGAGAACCGCTAGAGTCAAAGTTTCAATCCTACCGGAAGTAGAAGAAGCTAGAGACGGTGCTGAGAAGGACGCGATTCCTAAACGAAAATGGATTGGAACATAAGGCAAATTAACTTAGGTTTTAAATAAGGAAATATGGGTAACCTTGTTTAAACTAATTTCAAAGAGGAAAAAGATTCCTAAACTTAGTTGGATCCGACTAAGTCTAGTTCCTATATATACAAGTTAATTTGACCAGAATCATTACGTACAAAAGAGATCTCAAAAGAGCATATCAAGTACAATCAGATCGTGAGAAGCTTTGTGTGCAAGAACAAAGGCTGAGCAGCAGAACCTTACGAAGGAGCAGTTTCATAGATAAGTCTGTTGTTTTAGTTTCTTTGTTATAGGCTATTGAGATGTAATCTATTCACTTATTTAGAAGCATTAAGTAGAGATTACTTTTTGAGGTTAAGTAGAGATAACCTTACCAGCTAACGTGTGGCTGTGAAGGTTCTAGGTACTAGGGGGTTCTAGTTCCTTGATTACATTACGTTGTAGTCTAAAACTTGCTCGGGTTTTCCTTTAGTGGAAGAGTTGGAATCCCAAGAGTTTGGGTCATGGTTTTTTTTATCCCTTGAGCAAGGATTTTTCCACGTAAAAATCTTTGTGTTCTTTACGTTTCCGCAATTTGTTTAGTTTCAGAGATAGGTGAAACTTGCAAGGAACCTGGTTCTTTGTGAGTTAGGCGTAGAAAGTTAAAAGCAAGTTTTAGGTTTGAAAATCGGGTAAGGACACTATTCACCCCCCTCTAGTGTCTTACGAAGGTGCACCAAGTACAACAGGTGGTATCAGAGCAGGTTCTCTCGAAGAAAGATTAACATCTTGAGAAGGATCTGAACAATGAGTGCACCACCGATAATCACTGAAGGACAATCTGTCAACAGGCCTCCTTAATTCAATGGCCAATACAATGGATGGTGGAAAGGCAGAATGGAAGACTTTATTCAAGCTGAAGACTTTCAGCTAGGGATCATGACTAAGGATGGACCTCTTATTCCAAGCAAAACTGTTGGACAACTACCCAATCAGCAAACTGTTCCCAAAGAGATATCTGAGTATACTGATGCTGATTTCAAGATGGTGGAGAAGAATGCAAAAGTTAAGAGGCTCATCATATGTGGACTTGGTCCTGATGAATACAACAGAGTTTCTTCATACAAGACTGCCTAAGAAATTTGGGATGCTCTACAAATTGCTCATGAAGGAACTTCACGTGTAAAGAAGTCAAGGATCCAAATGCTGAAGAGAAAGTTCGAGTTGTTTGCTATGGGTGAATCTGAGTCCATCCAGGAAATGATGACCAGGTTCACAATCATAACAAACGAGATGAAGTCACTAGGTATGGTTCTAACTAATGAAGATTCGGTCGAAAAAGTGATCAGGATTCTACTTGATTCATGGGAATCAAAGGTTACAACTATCATTGAGTCCAAGGAACTGGACAAGATTGAGCTAGATGAACTCGTTGGTAGTCTAAAAACCCATGAGCTTATGAAACAATCAAGGATGAAGGTAGAACCCAAGAAGGAGAAGAACCTAGCTCTAGAGGCAACTGGAGGTTCTAAGTATGAAGTATCTGAGCATGAGATGGCCTTGGTCAATGCAGTACGAAAAACCTTAGGCTTCGAAAGAAGAAGAACCAAAGCCACTCCCGCCAAGAACAACATAATTGAAAATCATGACTACTCAGGGTGTTTTAAGTGTAACAAGAAGGACCATGCTATAAAGGACTGCCCATTGTGGGATATTGAGTGGAAAAAGTCTGGGGCTTCAAAGGAGAATGAACCTAAGAAGAACAAACGTCCTCCCAACTTCAGAGCATTAAGAAGAAAAAGAAAGAGGCGTTCTATGCAACATGGGGACCTTCTGAAAGCGAAAGTGATGAAGAAGAAGAAGAACCAGAAGACGACTCTCCATTGGCACTGATGGCGGATAATGAATCTTCGAATGATGATACACCTAAGGCAAGTCTCGATGAACTGAAAACTAGACTTCATACTTGTTTTTCTAGGGAATTGAATTTGCTTGCCCTGACTTTATTGAAGAAATTGAAAATTTGATGTCTGAGAAGGAACAAGCACTTTCTGAGAAGGACCAACTAATGTCAGTTGCGTCTGAGTTTTCAATGAGAAATAAAAACTTGGAAAAAGCTAAATCTGATCTTAAAAAGGAATTAATTGCTTGTGAAGCTCAAGTTTTGGAACTAAATCAGAAAGTCTCAGCCCTCGAATTAGAAACTCTTCAATTAAAGAAACAAGTACTTTGTGAGAAGAAGCTAGGTTCTGCAGTCAAGCTTGAGAATCAAAAATTGAAAGAAGTGTCTGATAAGCAAGGAGTTAGTGAGGCTCAAATCAACCTTGAAGCTGAGCTTGTAAAGAGAAACCAGGCTCTGCATCAAGAAACTGAGAAGGACCGGGTTCTTCAGGAGAAGGTTGAAAAAGCTAGCTCTGAGCTCACCAGACTCACTAAATGGAACAAGTCTTCTAAAGCTTTGAATTGATTGTATGAAAATCATAATAGAGGTAAAACTGGATTAAGACATAGGAAATCTTTACCTGCTTAGAACCCTAATAGTAAATATGTAGGACTTCCTTGCAACAAACTCTGCTTCTTGTGTGGTAAGACTGGACATATTAAGAATGAATGCAGTGTTGCAAAAGATGCAGTCAAAAGGAATAAAAAATCAGTTTTACCTTATTGGGCTAGAAAAGATTTAATTCATCCATTCGATAAAAAAAAGGGACCCAAGTTAGTCTGGGTTCCTGTTACTAACCCTTGATTTTCTTTTGCAGGCTGGAGTGAGATGGAACAACCCAAGCTGGATTCTTGATAGTGGGTGTTCCAGGCACGTGACAGGAGATAGAAGAAACTTTCTCTCACTCGCAGCATTTCAAGGGGGGAGTGTGGCTTTTGGAGGAGGCAAGAGCGGTGAAATTATTGGTATTGGAAAGGTTTGGAGATCCCTCAATCATGCTATTAACAATGTACTCTGTGTGGATGGATTGAGACACAATCTTCTTAGTTTCTCTCAACTATGTGATAGAGAAAATCTAGTAAGTTTCACATCTGTAGGTTGCACTGTTAAGAACTTGCAGACTGGTGAAGTGATTATGGAAAGGAAATGTGCAAATAATGTGTACAAGGCCACATTAGGTTCACTTCTTGAGAATTGTTTGACTTGTCTGAATGTGCCGGAGAATGATAGTCAGTTGTGGCCCAAGAGAGTAGAACACACAAACTTGACTCAACTGAATAAGCTGGTGTCAAAGGACCTGGTTCGTGGAATGCCAAGCAAGAGGTTCAATGACATCAAGATTTGTGATGCTTGTGTGAGGGGGAAACATGTAAAATCTTCATTCAAGTCAAAGAAAGTGGTTAGTACTTCTAAACCACTTGAGCTGTTTCACATGGACTTGTGTGGACGAATGAGGGTAAGGAGCAGAGGAGGTAAGAGATTCGTAATGGTAATAGTTGATGACTACTCCAGGTACATATGGACCTTGTTCCTCAGATCTAAAGATGAAGCATATGATATGTTCGAGGACTGGGTCAGAGTCAATCAAAAGAAACTGGGGCTTCAACTAGTGAGTATAAGGTCTGACCATGGTACAGAATTTGAGAATGCTAAGTTTGCTGAATATTATAACAAACATGGTGTGGATCACAACTTCTCTGCACCAAGGACCCCTCAGCAGAATGGTGTAATTGAAAGGAAGAACAGGTCCTTGGAGGACATGGCTAGAACAATGTTGCTGTCAAGCGGCTTATCAAAGAATTTTTGGGCTGAAGCAGTCAACACCGCTTGCTACCTGCTGAATCGATGTTCTATCCGTCCTTTGCTAGAGAAAACTCCCTATGAGCTAATCAGAGGCAAAAAACCAAATATTACACATCTCAGAGCTTTTGGGTGCAAGTGTTTCGTGCATAACAATGGGAAAGAACCTCTAGGGAAGTTTGATGCTAGAAGTGATGATGCCATCTTCTTAGGATATTCTTCACAAAGTAAAGCTTCTAAACTGTTCGTCAAGGAGAAAGTGTGCATGTGGTGTTTCATGAATCTGAAAGTATTACAAACAGACAAGAAGATGATGATCAGGAGATTGGTCTTGCAAGGAATGAACCTTCTGAAGATCCTGAGAGTTTGAATGGAGTTAAAAATAATCTGGATGATAAGGATCAAACTCAGGGGGAACTAGAAGGCAATCAGACAGGGGGAACTGAAGAGCAAGAGGAAGAGGATGTAGATGGTTCAGATCCTCCTGGAAACGACTCTCAGCAGATTCAGCCTAAACCTTGGAGATATCAAAGTTCTCATCCACTGGAGAACCTCATGTCTGATCTAAACACTGGAGTTGTTACTAGAAGAGCTTTGAAGAACTTCTGTGCATTCTTTACGTTTCTGTCCTCAATAGAACCAAAGAATGTACGTGAAGCACTTGAGGATCCAGACTGGGTGATTGCTATGCAAGAGGAACTTCATCAGTTTGAATGAAGTAAGGTATGACACCTGGTCCCTCGACCAACGGACAGGTCCATCATTGGTACTAAATGGGTATTTAGAAACAAACTTGATGAACATGGCATAGTGACAAGAAACAAGGCAAGACTGGTGGTTCAAGGTTATAGTCAAGAAGAAGGAATCGATTATGATGAAACCTATGCACCTATTGCTAGAATGGAGGCCATTAGAATGCTTATTGCTTTTGCAGCTTACATGGAGTTTAGGCTGTACTAGATGGATGTGAAGAGTGCATTCCTTAATGGTTATTTGAATGAAGAGGTGTATGTGGTTCAACCACCTGGCTTTGAAAGTTCAGAGTTTCCTGATCATGTCTACAAATTTGACAAGGCATTGTATGGGTTGAAACAGGCTCCTAGGGCTTGGTATGAAAGGTTGTCTAGGTTCTTATTGAAGAATGGATTTACAAGAGGTAAAATAGACAATACTTTGTTTTTAAGGAAGAAAGCTAAGGACCTGCTGATTGTTCAAGTGTATGTAGACGACATCATCTTTGATGCTACAAATGAGAACCTTTGCAAGGAGTTTGCCGACTTGATGGGAAGTGAATTTGAGATGTGTATGATGGGTGAGCTAAATTTCTTCTTAGGCTTACAAATCAAGCAATCTCAGGAAGGCATAATGATCCACCAGCAGAAGTACATCAAAGAGCTGTTAAGGAAGTATGATATGAAGTCTGCTAAGGATACGAACACACCAATTGCTCCTGGAACGAAGATAGATCTGGATGAAACTGGTGCTTCAATCGATGAAACTAAGTACAGAGGAATGATTGGTTCTTTGCTGTATTTAACTGCAAGTCGTCCAGATATTGTTTATAGTGTGGGATTGTGCGCAAGGTTCCAATCAAAACCAAAGGAGTCACACTTAACTGCAGTCAAGAGAAACTTGAGATATTTGAAAGGAACTCAAGATCTTGGCTTATGGTACCCAAAAGGTGGAAGTTTTGATCTAATTGGGTATGCAGATGCTGACTATGCTGGTCACTTGGTTGATAGGATAGTACATCTGGGATGGCACACTTCCTAGGTCCTTGTTTAGTTTCATGGGCTACAAGGAAACAAAATTCAGTGGCATTATCCACAGCTGAAGCTGAATATGGAGCACATGCTTTATGTTGTTCAAAGTTATTATGGATCAAACAGCAGCTGGAGGACTTTTGAATCGAGTGTGGACCAGTTCCAATCTTTTATGGCAATACCAGTGCAGTCAATCTTGCCAAGAAACCGGTCCAGCACAAGAGAACAAAGCACATTGATATTAGGCATCACTTTCTAAGGGATAATGTTGAGAAAGGCCTACTTACTATGAACTTTTGCAGGACTGAGGACTAAATTGCTGATATCTTCACTAAGGCATTGAACAGGGTACAATTTGAAAGAACAGGCTTGAGCTAGGGATGATCAAGATACAATGAACGAAGCAGCACCTGGTTCTCCCAATGATTGGCTAGTGAAGCTTCCTTGTTTTACTTAGCTTAGCTTTTCTTAGTTGATTCTACTATGAAAAATTAATTGTTTTGCTTGCTAACCTGTTTGGAACATGTTTTCATGACTTAGATACTGGCAAATTCTTGAAATCTAGGATATAATTAAAGAAACTGGTGCATGGACATTTAGGTACACATTCTATATTACTTACTGAATATAATGTTGTCTTACGTGGCCTAATCTGTTACCAATCACCCTCACTTGGCGCCGGATTAGTGTAAAACTTTTAAAATTCAAATTCTTTGAACCTTGATGGCGTCAGCTCCTATGTGTAATAAGTAGCAGCAGTTTTTTCCCATCCCATCAACCCGTTCCCCTTCCCGATAAACCTAAACCCGTTTCTATTCCACTACTTGATCATATACATTGTTTCTATCGGCTGAAAATTCTAAACTCTCTCAAAACATTTTCTCTCTCTAAAAACACAATCCTCTGTAAAACAAAATGTCGACCCGTTCCAAAGTAGACTCTCAACTCTCTTCTCCAAAACTCAAATTATCTAAACTAAATCAAAAGGCAAAGCAACTAGCCGCGAGTCGTTCTGTGGCAATGGCGAGGAAGTTTGCAAAATTGAGACAGAAGAAGTTGTCGGAGGAAGCAACTAGTAAGGGGGAAAGTGTTCCAGAAACTGGTACGGAGGAAGGGATCATTGAAGCGACTCAAGAAATCGGCCAAGAAACTGAAAAGGTAAACCCTAGTTCTCCTACTGGTACTGTAGTTGTCGATACTAGTGTACCCTTTATGCCTGTAGATTTTAGAAGAACAAGTTGATAATGAAGTAGGAGATAACGAGGAGGTAGTTGTAGAAATCCTGAAAAAGTTGTCGAAACAGAGGTTGTTGTCGTGGTCGCTAAAGAAACTGAGAACATAGTTGAGGAACCTGTTCCTGAGACAGTTCCTATGGTAGAAAAGACTGTTAGTGACAAGGGAGAAAGAAAATTTGCTGAACCTGCTAAAGAATCTGAGAAAGAACCTGGTTCGTTCTCTGGTTCTGTAGCAGGTGATGACGCAGATCTGAGAGATATTGATGATTATGTGGAAGAGAATGTATAAGGTGTAGGTTTTACTGAGCCTTTGGATGTTGAGTTTCCTGAGGCCAATCCCACTCCTCAAGCCAGTGAAGGTTCCTCCAGTGAGACTGATGTTGTGGTGGTGGAACAGAGGAGATTGGGAAAGAGGCCGGTAGTTTAGGAACAAAAACAAACTGTGAAGAAAAGAAGGCTAGTAAAGGGAGAAGAATTTGTAGGTAGTTCTAAAATGGGTAGTTCTAGAGATGCAGAGGGGATGGGAGAAAGTAGTAGAAAAGTAGGGAGTCATGTGAGAAGACCTGCGACTCGTGGCTCTGTGAGAGAGCAGCAGGAGAAGATTGTGGAGGAACCTGAGGTTCGTAGGAGAGGTTCCAAATCAAAGCTGGTGATTGGAGTTGACAAGGAAGACAAGAAGAGGAGGGTGGCCTACTTTAGAGGTCTACCAATGGTGAAGGGTAAAATTCTAACTGACCTGGAGCTAGAGGGTATGACTAAACTTGGTGCTAAGTTGAGAGCTCAAGGTTGTTTGAACCTATTCAGTGATGGTGCTAGACAGCTGAGGGAGCAAGAGGTTCGAGAATTTTATTCCAATTGCACAGTAAGTGAAGGTATTGTGACAACCATAGTCAAGGGGCTGGTGATCCAGTTTGATAGTGTGGAACTGGGTGAGATTTTAGGTGTTCCCTCTCAGGGCTACAGCGAGTACATGAGGAACTCGTGGCCGGCTAGAGGAGATGGTGTGTCTGCTTTGGAGGTGAACTGGAAATTTGCAGGGAGACCTAGACTGGCAAGGGCTATACAAGTTAAGAAGAAGGCAATGCAACCCTTCTACCAGTTGCTTTTTGAATTTGTGCTGAAGAACCTATTGCAGAGGGCAGAGAGGAGGAGTGAGGCCAACTTTCTGGATATGACCTATATGGACCTGTTAGATCGAGAGGTTCGTATTAATCTGCCTGAATTGATGATCAAGCACGTTGGTAGAGTAGCTGATATGGGGTTAGGCAAACATGCGCTGGTCTATGGGTTTCTTCTGGGGAAGGTATTTGATTTCTTTGGGGTGCTTGCTGGTAAGTGGACTGAGCTGGATCACAATGACTTGTTTGGGAGGAACATTCTAAAGTCCTGTGACTATGTGTTGGATGGTGAACCTGCTGATGAACCAGAGCCTATGGAGGATGATGCTGAGGAAAGGAGGAACAACAGAGTAGACAGGAGAATTGAGGGGTTCAGGAGGCAGCTTGAAAGGCAAAATGATGAGCTGGCCTGGATGAATGCTGAAAATACAAGGCTGGATGCAGAGCTGGAGCGTGAAAGAGAAGGAAACTCGCGTCGCCTCGCCTTGTTGCTTGCTCACTTTAACATCCCTGATATTCCCCAATTCTGAACCAGTTCCATTCCCTAATTCCCTCCTGGTTCTTTTATGGCCTGTTTTTAAGATAATCTTATATTTTGGTTGGTAATATTTGAATGCTGCTTTGGATGTTTAAGCCGGTTTGGCACTTTTTGTTGTTATAAATATCCTATCTGCTAGTATTTATTGTCTGAAACAGGTTCCTGACGTTTAAAGGTTGGCTTGCTGCCTTTGGCACTAGAGTCAACTAGACTTAATTTAAGTTGAACAGGTTCTGACAACTGTGAAACTTTTCGATGATTCCAAAAGGGGGAAGTTAGTTGTATGTTAGTCCATTGTATGTTTGTGACCTATTTTCGCCTAACTATTATTACACTGGTTCGTGGTTAGTGTTTGATTTTTACAGGTTTTTGAGAGTATAAATCCTCGGTGAGACAACATGGTTTGTCATCATAAAAAAAGGGGAATTTATTGAAGGATGAGTTTTGAAGATGACAAAGGACCTGGTGCTAAGTGGACCATGAAAACGTTCACAGTTGAATGGAGAAGACCAGCTGTTCAACGAGATGATCAAGTCAGAGTTGAAAAAGGAAAGAAGAGAACGGCTGGAGTCAAAGTTCTAATCCTACCGGAAGTAGAAGAAGCTAGAGGCGGTGCTGAGAAGGACGCGGTTCTTAAACGAAAATGGATTGGAACATAAGGCAAATTAACTTAGGTTTTAAATAAGGAAATATGGGTAACCTTGTTTAAACTGATTTCAAAGAGAAAAAGGATTCCTAAACTTAGTTGGATCCGGCTAAGTCTAGTTCCTATATATACAAGTTAATTTGACCAGAATCATTACGCACAAAAGAGATCTCAACAGAGCATATCAAGTACAATCAGATCGTGAGAAGCTTTGTGCACAAGAACAAAGGCTGAGCAGCAGAACCTTACGAAGGAGTAGTTTCATAGATAAATCTGTTGTTTTAGTTTCTTTGTTATAAGCTATTGAGTTGTAATCTATTCGTTTGTTTAGAAGCATTAAGTAGAGATTACTTTTTGAGGTTAAGTAGAGGTAACCTTACCAGCTAACGTGTGGCTGTGAAGGTTCTAGGTACTAGGGAGTTCTAGTTCCTTGATTACATTAGGTTGTAGTCTAAAACTTGCTCGGGTTTTCCTTTAGTGGAAGAGTTGAAATCCCAAGAGTTTGGGTTGTGGTTTTTTTTATCCCTTGAGCAAGGATTTTTTCACGTAAAAATCTCTGTGTTCTTTACGTTTCCGCAATTTGTTTAGTTTCAGAGATAGGTGAAACTTGCAAGGAACCTGGTTCTTTGTGAGTTAGGCGCAGAAAGTTAAAAGCAAGTTTTAGATTTGAAAATCGGGTAAGGACACTATTCACCCCTCTAGTGTCTTACGAAGGTGCACCAAGTACAGCAGTTTGTACATTTGAAAAACACAAGTTCCCCCCCTTTAGTACTTGGAGGATCTGGCAAATAAAATCTTTCGCCTTCAAGATGCCTTAGCTGCATTGTTTCCCAAAATAGTTCTGAAATATTGAAACAGTGTATTTTTCCCTTTGATAAATGAATGTTTGTAAATTACACAATTTATGGATTTCATTGTATCCAAATGAATGTTTGTATGCCAACACAACCACCCAAGGCTAGGTGCCTCAGCCAAAGGAGACATAGCACCTGGCTTGCCAAAGGAGACATAGCACCTGGCTTGGAAAATCTGTGAAATTTAGGTAACTCAAATCCAAGACTCTGAGTAAGCTGAACTGAATAAGCTCTACATTTGGAGGATGCATAGAAGAAGTCTCACCAAAATGGAGAATAGAACGAACTCGTTTTAGGTGATTGTCGTCATCATCATCCGCCTGTCGCCTCCTTATCAACTGGGTATGAAGGTATTCACTAAAGGAAGACAACACTTTAGTAGCATCACCTGTTCATTACGAGGCTGCTGCCTCAAGCGTTGCATAATAGCCTACCAACGACATTCAACGGGTTTTGGCTCATCATTATTCATGATAAATAAAAAGTTCTCTGTTTGAGCTTTTCCCAGGCACATGGCATGGATGAGATCATGAACCCTGCATGTCTTATTTCTTCCTCCATCCATGCTTTTCCAGCTAATGAGTACTAAACCTCTATGGATAAGATCTTGTAAACACTTTTCAGCCTGATCCAGTGGCGTACGCAGGATTTTTTTAAGCAGTGTCACTTTGAACAGGGACATTGGTAAAATTTTGAAGATCCGCATTTAACTTTTTGAAGTCAATGATTAATGGTAATATTGGCTAATAGTGATGTCTAGCATATGTGGTTTACGTTACGTCATGTGAGAGAACAACCAGTAACGTAACCACTATATGACTTTGACATCTTGTTCTAAGTAGTGTCACCTCTTGTGTTTGTACCAACATATAGTAGATTTTTCATATATTTATATAGATACCCGATAAAAAATTTCGACGAAGCAGTGTCCCGTGACACTCCTCATATCAAGGTAGTTTCGTCCCTGGCCTGATCATCACCTTCCACATCTCTTTCCAGTTTCAACAACCCCTCCGCGAGCCATAATTTCAGCAGTCTTTTCACTGAAATCTCACTGTCTTCTGGAAAAAATCCCAAATAAAAAAGGCATGCTTTTAGATTATTAGGCAAGTAGTCGTAATTCAATGCAAGCGCGCGTAAACATTTCTCTTCAGGATCTTCTGTTACAAATGAGTTGATATTTTAGTCCTTTCAGCAAAAGCCCAGCAACCACTACAATTGTTAGTGGTAACCCTAGACATTTGTTTAAAATTTGCTTCCTGATAACCTCAAATTCAGGTTGGATCAAACTTTCATTGGCAAATGCCTTGCTCTTAAAAAGGTTCCAACTCTCATCTGAGTTCATGAAACTCATTTGCTGACCTTTTCCGAGCTGGCATAACTAGCTACCTCAGTATCACGAGTAGTCAACAACACTCGACTCTCCTTGTTACAATCTGGGAAGCATAGCTTCATGTCATCCCATGCTTTAAGGCTCCATATGTCATCCACTACGATTAAAAACCTCTTACTCATTAATTTCTTCCGTAGTAGGTCGGCCAGCATTGACTCATCTTTTTGGTGCAGTACTTCATCATCCATTTCCATCATAAAGCCTAGAAGGCTTAGAAAGATCGCTTTAACATTGTAATCCTTAGATACAGTAGCCCAAGCACGAACATCAAAATGAGACTTGATCAGTGAATTGTTGAAAATTTGTTTTGCTAAAGTTGTTTTACCAATGCCTCCCATCCCAACAATGTGGATGACTTTCAGTTCAGAAGACAAGTCTCTAATGAGTTCTGCCACCATCCTTTCCCTTTCATTGTCACGCCCCACCATATCGTTCTGAATATCGGGAGCATGTTTCACTAAGCTCGTATCCTCATGAATATTCAAGGATTTGTTGATAGCTGGCTGCTAATTTCTTTATCTTGGATCTTTCTTAACGTCTCTTTTTGGATACGATCAATTTCCTCTACTACTTGTTGCAAGCTTTCACGAAGTCTCTCATGTGCCTTTCCTTTCTGAGTTTCATCTTTTGCCGTTATTATAGTTTCTGTTAGTCCTAATTCGATTTTGTCTTTAGCAGCATTTATAATATTTTTTATTTGTGCTTCCAAATCTGTAATTGCAGCAGAACCATTGATCTGATTCTCTGAGTTCTTGAGAAATACTTCCAGAGAAGTAACTTTCTCATGAAGATGTAGGATTTCTTCTCTGTGGTCACATATTAGAGATTGCATATTTGGTGAATTGGATGTCAAGAGCAGTTCTATTGTTCTCATAAGAGAAGCTACACTAGCGTAAGTCGTATCTATTGTTTTCCCCTGCAATTATTACTTGAAAGCTGCAATTTGCAGGAGGTCAATGATATTATAAATAAAAGTTCACAATCTCATGCTCTCAATCAATCAACAAACTATGGTTGCATTCTCAAACTAGTTAGGTCCGCCCTATGAATCCTCTATTATACTCATTATGTTGTATTTGGGTCAACATCAAACGGTAAATAATTTGAGTTTTTGTGAACTAGAGTTTCTCTAATCTTCCACTTAGCCCTACAGTAACGTGCAAGTCTCTAACCTGACTAATAGACTATTGGGCAACACTCGACCTAATTAAGTGCAACAATGATAATAATTAAGCTTTAACCACGAGTAGTTGATAACACTAATTCAGAAAGCTGTATGATATAATACCCCCCGTGATTTTGATCTACCTCTTCTCCTTTTAGCACCTTAAATCATCATATTTCACACCTGATTTCAGCGCATTTAGAGGTCTATGTAAAACATAACTAGACTATCTTAACGAGGACATTATCTCACTCTGCATATTTATCTGTTGAAGTATAAGTTTTGAAGATGACAAAGGACCTGGTGCTGAGTGGACTACGACAAAGTTCACAGTTGAGTAAGAAGACTGGATTGTTCGATAGATCATTCGAGCTAGAGTTGAAGAAGGAGAACGAGAACAGCTGGAGTCGAAGTTTCAATTCTACTAGAAAAAGAAGAAGCCTAAGGCGGTGCTGAAATAAGACGTGGTTCCTAGGTGAAAAAGAATTGAAGACTTCGGCAAATTAACTTGAGTTTCAAATAAGGTAATATGGGTAAACCTTGTTTGAAACAGAATCAAAGTGAAAAAGGAGTTTTAAACTTAATTGGAATTGGATATGTTAAACTCTATAAATACAAGTTAATTTGCCCGAAATTCTTTGCGCACTCAAGAAATCTCAATAGAGCAAATCAAGAGAAAAACTGATCGTGAGGCGTATTATGTGCAAGAACAAAGGCTGAGCAGCAGAACCTGACGAAGGAGCAGTTTCATAGTTTAGTCTGTTGTTTTAGCTCTTTGTTATAGGCTATCGATTTGTAATCTATCAGCTTGTTAAGGCGCATATAGTAGAGGTTACTCTTTGGTGTGATAGGGTCAACCTGACAAGCTAACGTGTGGCTTGGAAGGTTCTAGGTACTAGGGAGATCTAGTTCCTTGATTGCATTACGTTGTAATCTAAAACTTGCTCGGTTTTCCTTTAGTGGAATGTTGAAATCCCAAGAGTTTGGGTCGTGGTTTTTGGTCCCTTGAGCAAGGATCTTTACATTTCCGTATTGTGTTTAAGTTTCAGAGATAGGTGAAACTTGCAAGGCACTTGGTTCTTTGTAAGTTAGGTGATCAAAATAAAGAGCAGGTTTTAGAAGTTTGAAAATCGGGTAAGGACACTATTGACCCCCTAGTGTCTTACATAGGTGACACCAAGTGCAACAAGTGGTATCAGAGCAGGTTCTCTCACATAAAGATTAACATTTTGAGAAGGATCAGAAAAATGAGTGCACCACCGATCATAACCGAAAGACAATCTGTCAACAGGCCTCCTTAGTTCAATGGCTAGTACTATGGATGGTAGAAAGGCAAAATAGAGGACTTCATTCAAGCTGAAGACTTTCAGCTATGGATCATTACTAAGGGTGGACTTCTTATTCTCAGCAAAACTGTTGGTCAGCCACCTAATCAGCAAACTGTTCCCAAAGAGATATCTAAGTATACTGATGCTGATTTTAAGATGGTTGGGAAGAATGCGAAAGCTAAGAGGCTCATCATATGTGGAATTGGTCCTGATGAATACAATAGAGTTTTCTCATACAAGACTGCAAAAGAAATTTAGGATGCACTACAAATTGCTCATGAAGGAACCTCACGAGTGAAGAAGTCAAGGATCCAGATGCTGAAGAGAAGGTTCGAGTTATTTGCTATGGAAGAATCTGAGTCCATCCAAGATATGATGACCAGGTTTACAATCGTAATCAATGAGATGAAGTCCCTGGGTATGGTTCTGACCAATAAAGATTTAGTGGAAAAGATTATCAGGATTCTACCTGATTCATGGGATCAAAGGTTATAGCTATCATTGAGTCAAAAGAACTTGATAAGATCGAGTTGGATGAACTTGTTGGTAGTCTGAAAACCCACAAACTGATGAAACAGTCAAGAATCAAGGTGGAACCCAAGAAGGAGAAGAACCTAGCTCTAGAGGTGACTGGAGGTTCATGAAGTTTCTGAACATGAGATGGCTTTGGTAAATGCTGTAAGGAGGTCCTTAAGTCTTGAGAAAAGAAGAACCAGAGCTACTCCTGTGAAGAACAACATAGTTGATAGTCCTGACTACTCAGGGTGTTTCAAGTGTAACAAGAAGGCTTATGCCATAAAGGACTGCCCTTTGTGAGATATAGAGTGGAAAAAGACTGGGGCTACAAATGAGAACAAACCTAAGAAGACCAAACGACCACCCAACTTCAGAGCCTTAAGGAGAAAGAAGAAAGAAGCTTTCTATGCCACGTGGAGACCATCTGAAAGCGAAAGTTATGAAGAAGAAGAGGAACCTGAAGATGACTCTCCATTAGCACTTATGGCTCTTGATGATGAACCTTCCACTGGCGATCCACCTGAGGTAAGTCTCGATGAACTAAAAGCTAGACTTCATACTTGCTCCCCTAGGAAATTAAATTTGCTTGCTTTGACTTTAATTGAAGGCATTGAAAATTTGAGGACTGAGAAGGAACTAGTGTTTTCTGAGAAGGACCAACCAATTTCGGTTGTATCTGAATACTCAATGAAAAATAGAAACTTGGAAAAGGCTAAAAATGATCTTAAAAAGGAACTAACTGCTAGTGAAGCTCAAGTTCTGGAACTAAATCAGAAAGTCTCAGCCCTTGAATTTGAAAGTCGTCAATTAAAGGAACAGGTGCTTAGTGAGCAAAATAAAGTTTCTGCACTCGAACTTGAAAATTATAAATTGAAAGAAGTGTCTGGTAAGCAAGTAGTTAGTGAGGCTCAAATCAACATTGAAGCCGAGCTTAAAAAAAAAGCCAGGTTCTCTATCAGGAAACTGAGAAGAACCGGGTTCTTCAGGAAAAGGTTGAGAAAGCTAACTATGAGCTCACCAGACTCACTAAATGAAATAAGTCTTCTAAAGCTTTGAATTGGCTGCATGAAAATTATAATAGAGGTAAAATTGGTTTAGGACACAGAAAACCTTTACCTGCTTGAAATTCTAATAGTAAATATGTGGGACTTTCTTGCAACAAACTCTGCTTCTTTTGTGAAAAAACTGGTCATATTAAAAATGAATGCAGTGTTCCAAAAAAGGCAGGGCAAAAGAATAAGAAGTCAGTTTTACCTTATTGGGTTAGAAAAGATTTGATTCATCCATTCTATAACAAAAAGGGACCCAAGCTAGTCTGGGTTCCTGTTACTAACCCCTGATCTTCTTTTGTAGGCTGGTGTGAGAAGGAACAACCCAAGCTGGATTCTTGATAGTGGGTGTTCCAGGCACATGACTGGAGATAGGAGAAACTTTCTCTCACTCGCAGCATTTCAAGGGGGGTAGTGTGGCTTTTGGAGGAGGCAAGAGCGGTGAAATTGTTGGTATTGGAAAGGTTGGGAGATCCCTCAATCATGCTATTAACAATGTACTCTGTGTGGATGGATTGAGACACAATCTTCTAACTATCTCTCAACTATGTGATAGAGAAAATCTAGTAAGTTTCACATCTGTAGGTTGCACTGTTAAGAACCTGCAGACTGGTGAAGTGATTATGGAAAGGAAACGTGCAAATAATGTGTACAAGGCTACATTAGGTTCACTTCCTGAGAATAATTTGACTTGTCTGAATGTGCTAGAGAATAATAGTCAGTTGTGGCACAAGAGATTAGAACACACAAGCTTGACTCAACTGAATAAGCTGGTGTCAAAGGACCTGGTTCGTGGAATGCCAAGCAAAAGGTTCAACGACATCAAGATCTTTGATGCGTATGTGGGGGGGGGGGGGAGGGGATATGTAAGATCTTCATTTAAGTCAAAGAAAGTGGTTGGTACTTCTAAACTACTTGAGCTGTTTCACATGAACTTGTGTGGACTAATGAGGGTGAGGAGCAGAGGAGGTAAGAGGTTCGTAATGGTAATTGTTGATGACTCCTCCAGATACACATGGACCATGTTCCTCAGATCTAAGGATGAAGCATATGATATATTCGAGGATCGGGTCAGAGTTATTTAGAAGAAACTGGGGTTTCAACTGGTGAATATCAGGTCTGACCATGGAACGGAGTTTGAGAATGCTAAGTTTGCAGAGTATTGTAACAAACATGGTGTGGATCACAACTTCTTAGAGGACATGTGATGTTGAACATATTTTTTATGTGTATGATATTTATTTTACGTAAATTTTATTTGAGTTTAGTGATAAAAATGTCCAACATTATGTTAATATTGATATTACACTAATTAATTGTGTTTTTTAATAGTTTAGGTACATTTTGGAGTAAAGAATGAAAGAAGCAACATGAATGTGGGTTCTGCAACGTTAGAAGTGGAATTACTAGCTGTAGTGGAGTTAAGCATATGTGACTCAGCAAAGGACAAAAATGCAAGGAGCAAGTTAGGCCAAATTTGAGGCCCTGTGAAGTACGTGCCAACAAAGGAAAATAATTATCAAAAGTTACAACCCTTATTTACTTGGAGAAGGTGACTTTAAATAAATCATATATAAACAAGAGAACACAGTGAAAAAAGGGGGATGGACGTAGACCTAGGTCACCTTGGAGGCTTGCCACGTTGGACTCCTAAGGAGGCAAAACGCAGCCAGCAGCTGAGATGTTCCACAACAAGTTTTTCACTCTTTTCTTTTCTCTTTATCTAGTTTGTTAGTCTTTGTGTTGTGAGATTCTCCATGAATGTTGATTTGATTTCATTAATTTATTACATTGGGTTATTTATTCATATCCTGAGCCTAATTATTTGATTTCTTGATCACCAATTGAATATTATCTATGAAACTAGGGTTGAACTCGAAAGTGGGAACCATAGGTTGCAATAGGATTGAATAGAGCGTGTTCCTGAACCTTGGCATCGAGGAATGATTTTGCGGTTAGGATAGAAATATATTTAATAGTCATGCTTAGTCATTATATAGGAAAAATAAATGCGTTCTGGTTAACTCTAATTCCATAGACATATAGGCGTTAGGTTGACAGAACAACATGTTGTGCATCGCACACCTCCCCGTTCCTGGGTAAGTTCTAACATCTGAACTTAAAACACAGTAATTTCACTACACACACCACCACTCTCTCCATCACTGCACTCCGCTGGTCTCAGGCCAATTCAACTACTCTCTAAGGCATCTAGGTATTCCTCTATCCATCTCATTCTCTCATCTTTCTCTCTCCTGGCCCTAATCTGCTTGCTGGTTTCCCCACCCTTTTACCCCTTCTATGGTTCTACTTCTATTCATGTTTGTGAGATTAGTTGCGAATTTGTGAACCGTTTTGACTAGTGCTTGATTGTGGAGAGGTGTAACGTTGCACGAGGATGGTGCAACTATTAAAAAGACCCAGGAGTTGGATGGTTATAGGGGCTGCCTATTGTGCGCAACAAGGCTGTCTAGCATTGTGCACGCTAGATGCTCGATAAAATGCCCCAATGAAAGTTTTGTAAAGTTAGGCAAAGTCTGAATAGCTTGACCACTACCTTAGCGCTTAGGGGCGTGATTTAAGTGTGTGGATGGTCTAGGATGAAGTTTGGAGCTGTTGTGCACTTATTCCACAATGTCATACGTCTCACGCGCACAAGGAATGACAAAGCGCTCGGACAATGACACTGCTGCTTTTGTATGCTCTGTAACTGCAGTTGCTTGATCTCTCGTGCTTCATGAATTGTTTCGAAATGTATTATGAGATAGATTAATACAAGTATGGGGTGCTTGCACCCCATTTGTGGGCACTAATTGGTTAGAATGAATATTTTGGTTAAAATATAGTGTGCGCTAGTGAGGTAAGTCTGAGTACCTCGTTTACTACCCCTTATTTATCTTGTAGAGTGCAATGAGGACTTTGCACAATTTTAAGTGTGGGGTGGGTGATTCCTATTTTTGTTATATAATTTTTTATTTAATTTTTGTCAATTGACATTGTTTTATTTATTTTTTGCTTTCTAGTTTAGTTTATATATATCCACTAAAAGAAAAAAAATAAGAAAACAAGAAAATCCAAAAATAGAGTTAATTAGTAGGTAGTTTTTTTTATTACTCTTTTAGTTATTTATAGTATTAGATAATAATCCCCCGTGGTTTTTTTATGACATGGGTTCTTTTCCATGGGATGTATACTTGAACCGGGTACTTTTTATATTTTTAGATAGTTTAGTAGTAGTAGTTGTAGTAGTAAAAAGGAAGGGAGAATTCGGGTTGGAGTCTTGGTGCTCTGTGACTTATTTGATACTAGCATATTTTGACTTGAGCACGTGGATTGAAATGCCTTCCTTATGAGTTTTTGAAATAAAATATGCCAAGAAAAAAATGAATAACCTTGTTTGTGACGCTTAGGTTCAGTTTCTTAACTCTTCCGTGCTAAGTGCTTTACGCTTTATTCTTCGAGCCTATTTAACTGCTTTGATTTGAGAAGTCTGAATTGAGCCATCTTGAGTGAGTCATGTGCCACTGTGTGAGTGAGGTATTTGTTGTGTTCCATGCTTGTTACTTGAGTCTAGAACTTGCCCAAAGTGTGATTGAAACGAAATTCTAGGTTTTGCTCAATTTGAAAAATGATTATAGGTCTTTCTTGACCCGTTTGAGATTTTTCTAATCTACCCTATACTTGATTGCCCCTAGTTAGCCCCTTTGAGCCTTTATCCTATTTATTGGTAGCCATATTACAAGCCTTGACCTGTTTTGAATTGAATCACCTGTTCTTTTTTAACACCCTATCTCCTTAAGTACTTACATGATAAATGAGCTGAAATAGCTAAAGCTGGAAAAAAAAGTTGGTTTGCTTGTGGATCGGTCCCAATTGGAATATGAAAAAATTTCTTGTGGAAAAAAAAAAGAAAAAAAAGTGAAAAAAAAATTACTTGATGGCCTGGCCAACTGTCTAGTAGAAAAAAAAAAGTGGAAGTTAAAACAAAAAGAGCACTCTTTGTGAGCTGAAAAATATTCATGCGCGTAAATAAAAAAGGGAAAGATTGGGTGCTAGTTGAAATTGAAAAGTGAGGAATTTTTAAAAGAAGGAAGTGTGCTTAATTATTGTTGTAAGTGCTTAGGGAGGTTTAGTCACTTTAATTATATCTATCCTACCTATCCCGCATCCTTCATTACAACCTTAAATAAGTCTTATTTGATTTTGAACCGAGCAGGCTTACATTAGTGGAGATTTACACAAAGGGCAAGCCTATGGTACTTCTTATGTGGCATGTGAACTTCTTTGTGAGAGCTGAGTGAATTTTTTGTAGATTAAAAGTCCTGAAATTAACTAAAATATCTTGTGAGTATTGGACTACTTATGTTGATTTGTTCTGAGGGCACTTGATTCATGAAGGATATGTGATTTTATTAGACTCCTCAGTCGCGGTAAGTGAGCAGGCTTGAGAAACTTGGTGTCAGAGTCTGTTATTGAGGTTAGGATGTTACAATTTGGTTGTTTGATTGTTTTGAACTGTTTGAATTGCTTTGGCATGATAAAAGATGAGGAAGTGCGAGAAAGATACATGTGAAAAGGTTTAATTGTTGGTATCAACTATGGTCACAGGTATAGATGTTCTTAATTGTTGAGTTGCTATTTTTGGAATGAAATTGAGGTGATGTCTTAAGTCGTGTCCGAAGCATGAGTATTGTTGTGATTGCTCGAGGACGATCAATAGTTTAAGTGTGGGGTGTTGATGTTGGACATATTTTTTTATGTGTATGATATTAATTTTACGTAACTTTTATTTGAGTTTAATGATAAAAATGTCCAACATTATGTCAATATTGATATTACACTAATTAATTGTGTTTTTCTAATGGTTTAGGTACATTTTGGAGTAAAGAATGAAAGAAGCAACATGAATGTGGGTTCTGCAACGTTAGAAGTGTAATTACTAGCTGCATAGGAGCTAAGCTTATGCGAGACTCAGCAAAGGGAAAAAATGCAAGAAGCAAGTTAGGCCAAATTTGAGGTCTTGTGAAGTACATGCCAACAAAGGAAAATAATTATCAGAAGTTACAATCCTTATTTTACTTGGAGAAGGTTACTTTAAATTAATCATATATAAACAAGAGAACATAGTGAAAAGAGAGGGCTGGACGTAGACCTTGGTTACCTTGGAGGCTTGTCACGTTGGACTCCTAAGGAGGCAAAACGCAGCCAGCAGCTGGGATGTTCCACAACAAGTTTTTCACTCCTTTCTTTTCTCTTTAATCTAGTTTTGTTAGTCTTTGTGTTGTGGGATTTTCTATGAATGTTGATTTTCGAATGTTGATTTGATTTCATTAATTTATTATATTGGGTTATTTATTCATATCCCGAGCCTAATTATTTGATTGCTTGATCACCAATTGATAAAAATATACCTAACAGTCATGCTTAGTCATTATACATGAAAAATAAATGTGTTCTTGTTAACTCTAATTCCATAGATATATATGTGTTAATTTGACTTGAATAGGCGAGCAGGGTATCGAAAGAGTCTTGTGAGTAATATTAACCCTGTGATTAGTCACCTAGATAAATTATTTAGTCAGATTAACTGAAAAATTCAACACGATTGGCAGATATTCCATAACCCTAGGCTATTATCCTTTCTTGAATCTCAACCCGTGCAATACTTGTTAATTATTTTCTTAGTTTAATTAGTTCATCTTAGTTATATAAATTCTCAACTCGTGAAGCCTTCTTGTTTAGATAACTAGGAATTGTCTGATTTAGTTAGTAGTTAATCAATAGTCCTCATGGGAACGATACTTTACTTATCACTTTATTACTTGATCGACCGCGTATACTTGCGTGTGTGTTTGGAGCGACAACATGGCTAGTACTATGTTGTTGTCAAGCGGTCTGTCAAAGAGTTTCTGGGCTGAAGCAGTTAACAACGCTTGCTACTTACTGAATCATTGTTCTATCGGTCCTTTATTAGACAAAACTCCCTATGAACTGATTAGAGGCAGGAAACCAAATATTTCACATCTCAGAGCTTTTGGGTGCAAGTGTTTTGTGCATAACAATGGAAAAGAACCTCTAGGGAAGTTTGATGCTAGAAGTGATGAGGTCATCTTTTTGGGATATTCTTCACAAAGTAAAGCTTATAAAGTGTTCAATAAGAGTACCATGACTGTAGAAGAAAGTGTGCATGTGGTATTTGATGAATTTGAAGCTATTGCAAACAGTCAAGAAGATGATGATCAGGAGATTGGTCTTGCTAGAGATGAACTTGTTGAAAACCATGAGAACCTGAATGAGTATAAAGATGATCATGCTGATAAGGACCAGACTCAGGGGGAACTTGAAGGCAATCAGACAGGGGAACTGAAGATCAAACAGCTCCTTCTGGAAACACTACTCAGCAGATTCAGCCTAAACCTTAGAAACATCAAAGTTCTCATCCATTGGAGAACCTCATCTCTGATCTGAACACTGGAATTGTTACAAGGAGAGCTTTAAAGAACTTATGTGCATTCTTTGCGTTTCGGTCCTCAATAAAACCTAAGAATGTACGAGAAGCACTGAGAATCCAGATTGGGTGATCGCTATGCAAGAAGAACTTCATCAGTTTGAACGTAGTAAGGTATGGCACCTGGTCCCTCGACCAATGGACCGGTCCATCATTGGTACTAAATGGATTTTTTAGAAACAAGCTGGATGAACATGGAATAGTAACAAGGAACAAGGCAAGACTGGTGGTACAAGGTTACAGTCAAGAAGAGGGAATCGATTATGATGAAACCTTTGTACCTGTTGCTAGAATGGAAACCATTAGGATGCTGATTGCTTTTGCAGCTTACATGGAGTTTAAGTTGTATCAGATGGATGCAAATAGTGCATTCGTAAATGGTTATTTGAATGAAGAGGTGTACGTGGTTCAACCACCTGGTTTTGAAAATCCAGAGTTTCCTGATTATGTCTACAAATTTGACAAGGCTTTATATGGGTTGAAATAGGCTCCTAGGGCATGGTATGAAAGGTTGTCTGGGTTCTTATTGAAGAATTGGACTTACTAGAGGAAAAATAGACAATACGTTGTTTCTAAGGAAGAAAGCCAATTACCTGTTAATTTTTCAAGTGTATGTAGACGACATCATATTTGGAGCTACTAATGAGAACCTTTACAAGGAGTTTGCCGACCTGATGGGAAGTGAATTTGAGATGAGTATAATGGGTGAGCTGAATTTCTTCGTAGGCTTACAAATCAAGCAAACTCAGGAAGACACTATGATCCATCAACAGAAGTACATCAGAGAGCTTTTAAGGAAGTATGATATGAAGTCTGCTAAGGACATGAACACACCCATTGCTCCTGGAACGAAGATAGATCTGGATGAAACTGGTGCTTCAATTGATGAAACTAAGTATAGAGGGATGATTGGTTCATTACTGTATTTAACTGGAAGTCGTCGAGACATTGTTTATAGTGTGGGGTTATGTGCAAGGTTCCAGTCAAAGCCAAAGCAGTCACACTTATCTGCAGTTAAGAGAATCTTGAGATATTTGAAAGGAACTCAAGATCTAGGTTTATGGTATCCAAAAGGTGGAAGTTTTGATTTGATTGGTTATTCTGATGCTGACTACGCTGGTCACTTGGTTGATAGAAAAAGTACTTCTGGGATAACACACTTCCTAGGCCCTTGTCTAGTTTCTTGGGCTACAAAGAAGCAGAATTCAATGGCATTATCTACAGCTGAGGCTGAATACATAGGAGCTGCTCTGTGCTGTTCACAGCTATTATGGATCAAGTAGCAGTCGGAGGATTTTGGAATTAAGTGTGGACCAGTTCCAATCTTTTGTGACAATACTAGTGCAGTCAATATAGCTAAGAACCCAGTCCAGCACAAAAGAACAAAGCATATTGATATTAGGCATCACTTTTTAAGGGACAATGTTGAAAAAGGCTTAATTACTATGAATTTTTGCAGGACTGAGGATCAAATTGCTGATATATTCACTAAGGTATTGAACATGGTACAATTTGAAAACAACAGGCCTGAGTTAGGGATGACCAAAATACACTGAACGAGCCAACACCTGGTTCTCCCAATGATTGGCTAGAGGAGTTTCTTTGTTTTACCTAGCTTAACTTTGTTTAGTTGATTCTATATTTGAAACTTAATTGTTTTACTAGCTAACCTGTTTGGAACCTGTTTTCATGACTTAGATACTGGAATTTTTTTTGAATAGAGGATATCATTGCAGAGCCCGGTGCATGGACATTCAGGTACAAATTCTATATTACTTACTAAGTGTAGTAATACTTATCTTACGTGGCCAATTTGTTACCAATTAACCTTACTTGGCACCGGATTAGTAGTGATTGTTCAAAATTCAAATTCTTTGAATCCGGTAGCGTCAGCTCCCATGCGTCATAATGATATACACAACTTTTTCACATCCCATCACCCGTTCCCCTTCCTGATACAAGGTTTTGTTAGAGAGCAGCTTGGATTAGCTAAAAACGTGGGCCACCTATTGTATTTCATATTTAAACCCTTGTAAACATATTTCAGATTAAGCACTTTTAGAGGCAAGAACGACAGTAGAGGCTAGAGCAATCAAGATTCATCAACTGAGTTGTAATTCTTCTTTCCTCTTGATTGTTTCATGACTTTTGGATTATTTTGTAAGAAAGCTATCTTGTCTGTGAGTAGCTAAACTCTATTATTCTAGGGTTATGGGTTAACCATGAAAGTTGTACTCTTAAGTTGATTGAAATTCTATTAAATTTATCAGATTGAGTTGTTTATTTGATTTTGCTCTGAATTACTTGATTTCCTGCCTAGTTGTTAAGTACTATCCATGAACCTAAGGTTGAGCTTGAAAGTGGGAACCGTAGGTTGCAATAGAATTAAATAAAGCGTGTTCCTGAACCTGGGCATCGGGGAATGGTTTCGCGGTTGAGATAGAAATATACCTAACAGTCACGCTTAATCAGTATACAAGAGAAGCACATGCATTCTTGTTAACTCTAATTCCATAGAAGTATAGGCGTTAAGTTAGCTTGAATAGACGAGCAGGGTATCGAAAGAGCTCTGTGAGTATAATCAACCCTGTGATTAGCAACTCAGATAAATAAAGTTAATTCAATTAGCGGAGGAGTGCAACTGGATTGGTGAACGTCCCATAATCCTTGAATATTTCCTCTCACTGAAGTCTAGAAATCTTGAATTGTCTTGCATTCAATTCTTACTTCAATTACTTTTAGTTAATTAGTTTAATTAAATACACTCAAAATTTGGTTGAACACTCTTGAACAATATTTGAATTAAAGCGTGTCTAGTTAATAGTTAATCGATAGTCCTCGTGGGAATGATACTTTCTTATCACTTTATTACTTGATCGACCGCGTATACTTGCATGTGCGTTTGGAGCAACAAGGTTTCAAGGTTAAGTTGGTGGTTGGTGATGACAAGGATGCAAAGAAGAGAAGAGTGACATACTTTAGGAGTTTGCCACTGGTGAAAGGTAAAATTCTCACTGACCTGGAGCTAGGGGGTATGACATAACTTAGTGCTAAGCTGAGTGCTCAGGTTGGTTGAACCTGTTTCGTGATCGCACTAGACAGCTGAGAGAGCAAGAGGTTCGAAAGTTATACTCAAACTGCACAGTAAATGAGGGAATTGTGACAACCATAGTGTAAGGGTTGGTGATCCAGTTCGACTGCATTGAACTTGGTGAGAGTTTAGGTGTTCCTTCTCAGGGCTACAGTGAGTACATGCAAAATTTGTTGCCGGCGAGAGGAGATGGTGTGTCTGCGTTGGAGGTGACCCAAAATTTTGCAGGGAGACCTAGACTAGCAAGGGCAACTCATGTGAAGAAGAAGGCAATGTACCCTTCTACCAGTTACTATTTGAATTTGTGCTGAAGAACCTGTTGCAGAGGTCGGAGAGGTGCAGTGAGGCCAACTTTCTGGATCTGGCTTATATGGACCTGCTAGATCGTGAGGTTTGTGTAAATCTACCTGAATTGATGATCAAGCAGATTGGGAGGGTAGCTGATACGGGGTTAGGTAAACATGCCTTAGTCTATGGGTTTTTGCTGAGCAACGTATTTGATTTCTATGGGGTGCCTGTTGCAAAGTGGACTGAGCCGGATCGTAATGATGTTTTTGGAAGGAACATTATGAAATCCTGTAATTATGTGTTTGATAGTGAACCTGCTGATGAACCAGAGCATATAGAGGAGGAAGCTGAGGAGAGGCGAAATGCTAGAATGTACAGAAGGATTGAGGGGTTCAAGAGGCAGCTTGAGAGGTAAAATGATGAGCTTGCTTGGCTGAATGTAGAGTATACCAAGCTGGATGCTGAGCTGGAGCGTGAACGTGAAGGAAACTCGCGTCTCCTTGCCTTGTTGCTTGCTCACTTTAATATCCTTGACATTCCCCAATTCTGATCCACTGTGCACAAAGAAGCAAAACTCAGTTGGCCTATCTACTGCTGAAGCTGAGTATGTAGCAGCTGCATCATGTTGCTCACAACTGCTATGGATCAAACAATAATTGGAGGACTTTGGTATCAAATGTGGAGCAGTGCCAATTTTCTGTGATAACACCAGTGCATTGAATATTGCCAAGAACCCAGTCCAACACAAAAGAACCAAGCACATTGATATTAGACACCATTTCCTTAGAGATAATGTGGAAAAGGGTCTGATTACTATGAATTCGTGCAGGACTGAAGATCAAATTGCTGACATATTTACCAAAGCATTGAACAAGGTATAGTTTGAGAGGAACATGTTGGAATTAGGGATGACCAACATATACGGATGACCCAGCAGGTGATCCCTTGGTTAGTTAAGTATTCAATTTATCCCTGTTTAAAATTCTGTTATTACTGTTCAGTCTAACCTTGTACTTTATTAAGTATACTTGTTCAGTCTTTAAGTACTAGGTGAGGATAATGTGATCCCATGAAGAACCTACTATGCACTGAGAAGGAACCGACTGAAGCATGCGGAATCATGTCCAGGTACAGTCACACTACCCTGCATGATAGAAGTCATAACTGAAATTAAATAGTCAATTATACGTGTATCAAGGGAGATCCTCCAAGTTCTTGTAACTGTCCTAAATTATAGGAACACATTCCTTTTTGGGATAGAATTCTATTTGACTTGTTTGGACCCCACTACTTGAAAAGGCTATATCAAATGAGTCCATAACCGTCAAATCCATAACTCTTCCCGGTTTTCAAAAATTTCAAAAAGTTGTTTTTCTCCATTTAACTCATTATTTCATTGTCTTCCCTAGAAGCTGTCCAATCACCAAAACCCTTTCCTTTCTTCAATACACACAAAACTCACACACTCAACTACATCGCCTTCTCGAATCTACACTCTCTCTCAAAAGTTCAAGACTGGAAAACTTCTTGAAATCTCAATCAAGATCCTAAAATTTCAACATGTCTCAAGTACAATCCTCATCCACTTCACCCATAAAGAATATCAAGAAATCATCCGCAAAGCCTCCTCCATCTACCCTTGCTGAAAGGTTTGCTGTGGCACGAACTAAGTTTCTTAAAAAAGGAGAAAATAAACTGGTCAAGAAAATGAGGTCGAGAGCTGTTGCTCCCAACGCACACGCAAGTATACGTGGTCGACACGTAATAAAGTGATAAGTAGAGTATCGTTCCCACGAGTACTATTCAGACTGGACTCCTAACAAACAATTTCTTAAGAACTATTCAGGGATCTTTTTCCAATGGTTGAGATTTTACTAATTAAATGCAGTAATTAAAACAAGTAATTGAGATCAAGTAACAGAGCAAATTCTAAGTTGTTATCAATAAAAGATGACGGTCCCGGGTCAGAGTTACGAACAATCCAGTTGAGTTTTCCAGTTGATTCTATTTCTTGATTTCCTAGATTGCTAACTATAGGTTAAATGTACCCATGAAAACCTTTCGATTCTTCACGGTCTATGCAGGCTACTCCAATCCCTATATGTCTATGGGTTGAATCACGTGCACGCATTAACGAATTCTGTTATTAGTTAAGCTAGGCGAGCAAGTATATGTCTATCCTACTCACAAATTGGTTCCCTGATGCCCGGGTTCACAATCAAGCCCTATTCTTTCTTATTTGCGTTAATAAATTCCCTCTTTCGAGTTCAATCTAAAAACCATGGATAATGTTCAATTATCAGGCCTCAATAATCAAACAATTATGATCAAGAAAGAATAAACAATCCTTAATGGTAAATCAATATATAGAAATCAACCTTCAAACATCAACCTTCATGTATTTACTCTAACCCTGGAACGAACAAACTATAGAATTAAAGAGAAGAATAAGAGAAAGAGAGAAAGAACTTGTGTAGAAGACATCTAGGGCTCCTCCCCTCTCCTCCAAAACTTGCTCCAAAGTCTGAACTCCTATAAAAAACTAAGTAAAAGAGTATTTATAAGGTTTACAAAGGCCTGGTAATAAGTTAGACCTAAGCCTAGACGAAATAGTAAGTCTAAATACGCTCCAGGGGCGCTATAACGGGCGCCCCACGCCCATGACCGCGCCTAGACAACTAGTAGCCGTCGAAATCTCACCGCTTTGGCCATGCGCCGCGCCCAAAACTGCGCCCACCAGGCTGGCGCGTTGGGCGGCGCGCCGTGGAGGCTACCACACCAGCCCATTCTGCTTGCTCCTTGGTCCGAAATCTCGCCTCGCGTCGTGCTTTCGTGTGCCCGATCCAATCCTCAATCAACCTCCAATCATTCCTTGCTCAATCACGCTTCTAAAAGCTCCAAATACACTGCATAACAACCTACACACGCACGATATGAAATTAGTGCAAAACCACATTCATAAACTATAAAACGAGCGAATAACAAGCTCAAACGTGAGGAAATATTAAGGAAATATAGGCATAAAATGCCAAACATCACCACCCCACACTTGAACCCTTGCTCGCCCTCGAGCAAGTCACAACTAACTTCCACACCTAGGTAAAACAGGTCTGCCTATGACTATGATTGATACCGACCATTGAACAAATGCATACAAGACTACTATGGGTCCAACAAACATGCCAACAATTTAACAACATCAAAAATATGAGAACAACCACCCCAAAATAGCTCAAATGCACAAACTCGACTTATTGCAACGATGCTCCCACAAGTCACACCTATCTACTCAACCAAGAAGCCATCAACTTTACTTATTTCATGCAAACCATGTGCCCTCACCAATATGAAGCAAAAGAGTGTCCCCCCGAATATCACGCACAACAATAAATATCATCAATAGAACGGGGACAATAATATAGAACGAATTCACTCACTCTCATGAAAGTCTCACATGTCACACACAATGTACCATAGGCTTGCCCGTAGTGTAGGACTCCACTAATGTAAGCTCACTCCAATCGGGATTAACTAGGACTTTAAAGAGGTTGTAATGTAAGCTAAGGGGCGGGTAGGATACATATAGGTGATAGTGACTACCTCCCTAAGCACTTAAATACATCACAATTAATTTAAACACAATTCTCATCAAAGCCACCCAATCAACACTTCCACACACACACCTTCTCAACAAGTAGAAAATTGTTTCTTTCAAGCACACACTAGCAAGGCATGGATATTCTCTTCTCTTTATTTCTTTTTCCACAATTTTTTCCTTTCTTTTCAACTTTGCTCTTTTTTTTTTCTTTTCAATTTCATTATTTTCCAACCTTGCTAATGCTCATAAACAACTACTACACAATTTTCACAAGTATTCCTCTTCATTAGTTCCACTCAAAAACCTCCCAATATCCAACCACAACTCCAAAATTATAACACAATATCAACTAAAGTGCTTAAGGAGTAAAGGGCCAAAAGAGACAATTTAGAACAAATGGGTAGGTTTGACGTGTGGGTGCCAACAAAAAGGTCAAAGAATTCACAACAATCAAGTCAAGGTGTATATGTAAGGGTAGGCAAATCAAAAGAAAGCCTTGTATCATTTCCCGATTAGAGCAAACCTAGGATTTCGTTTTGCACACACACGGGGCAAGTTCTAGAGATTAATATGCAAACATAGAGCAAACAAGTTTATGCCTCACACACACATTGCGCATGATCCATACAAAAAGGTTCCATCAACAACTCTCAATCAAGCATCTATAGTGCAACTTGTGGAAAATTAAGCACTAATGCACAAAGGTTCACAATAAAGTCAAGCAAGTGGACTCAAGCATCTCAAGGGGGTTATTCCATTTTTTCTAGGCATGCATCACAATTTAAAACCAAAAGACACCACAAATAGCACATGCAACAAGTTCAAGTCCACCGGTATCAAACAAATCAAAGGCACCTAGCATTCTACCTATTTTCTTCGTCTATGGTCACCTATACTACTATTCTAATCCTAATAAAATAAAACTACCCGGTTCAAAGGCCTCCCCGTGGAAAAGAACCGAGGCCATAAGAAAAACCACGGGGTGGATGACATGTACCACTAATAAAAACTAAAAAGAAAATTTTTTTGGAATTTTTCATTGGTTTTCTAATTTTTTTTTTCATATATTAAAGCAAGAAACAAATAAAAATAAAGTCAAGTGACAAAAGAAAAATCCTACGGTACATGCATCCCTCACCTCAAAAATAAATAAAAGGGTAGTTCCCTACCCCACACTTAAACTAAGCACTGTCCTCAGTGCTAAAAATAAAAATGCAAGAGTAAAGAAACTTCCCTGAGGGGTGCGATGGAGTGCGGTCCTAATCCTCTACTACGAACCCACCAAGCGTCCGTAGAGCATGAGGTACTCAGACTTCCCCCAACAGGTCATCAATATTAGGCAGGGGTGAGGACACCCCACACTTAAGCTCGACATTACATGAACCTGCAATCCAAAGAATCACCCAAAGTAATATACAACCATAAAAATAAATAAAAGTAAAGCAAGCAAATTGGGTTGCCTCCCAAGAAGCGCTTGATTTAACGTCGCGGCACGACGAAGACAACTTCATTACTATTGTCTCCACCTTGAACTAATGAATTGAATCCCCAACTTTGCCTCAAGCTTATGACTATGGTATTGGGGTGGTGGCAAAAATATAAAAGGACCAAGTAACCATTGTCGCATTTTGCACTTCTTGGACTTTACATGAGGGATGTCGTTTTGTCTCCTCGGTATAACAAACTTTAAAATATAAGCACCTTATTCCTCCTCCTTTGGTTTCTTCATAGGCTCGGGTGGCTCAATTTTCATGTCACCATCCAAACACAATGTTGAAAAATGATTGGAATGAGGTCCAATGCGCTTCAATTCTAAAGTTGCATTACTTTTGACATCCTCACTTGCACAAACACTAGAGTCCTCAAATATGATGTTTTCTTTTTCCTCACTTGACTC
The DNA here is from genome assembly GCA_029990175.1 of Petunia secreta. Taxonomy (NCBI): domain Eukaryota; kingdom Viridiplantae; phylum Streptophyta; class Magnoliopsida; order Solanales; family Solanaceae; genus Petunia; species Petunia secreta. Next base: position 18,454,537 of record JARKIP010000010.1, read on the forward strand.
TAATGTAATTTCCTCAACCTTGGCATCATCAACTAATATTGGGTCGAGTGGTAGGAATTCCACTTTTTGCTCCTCAAATTGGCTTCTAAGCTCTTCTATCTCAAATCTACTATTCACGACAACTGATAATTGGGCATTAGACACCTCAACCATATCACTCAAATTCTCCTCCAAGTCGTGAATAGTCAAGTCAAATTCGTCGATCTCTTGCTTGAGCACAACCCTTTCTTCCATAAATTGCCTCGTCATATTTGCAAGTTCACTCCTGAAATCCCCATAAGCTTCTAAGAGTTTTGCTTGCTCCATTAGCCAAGTTTCGCTAACAACCTGCACTTTATCGCTCCTGTCAAACTCACAAACATCATTAGAATCATCAAAAAAATTACTGGGGGAAGTAGCATGACACTTAGGACAATCATTCCACCGACCACCACATAATTTACAAAAATTCCAATCAAAAGTGGTAGAAAATTCACATAACCAGTCTCGCAGGGTTGAAAGACTCGGACAATATTCCCAAAAATGATGTCCTCCACAAAGTAGACAAGAATCAATAAAATTTGAACAACCATCATTCGACCCACTTTCATTAAAAGATGCCATGTAAACTATTAATACAATAATAAACTAAAAATAAAATAAAAAAATTAACCTGAATAGAAAATAATAAATTGTTCAAAAAGAAAACAGTCAATAATTAGTCCCCGGCAACGGCGCCAAAAACTTGTTGCTCCCAACGCACACGCAAGTACGTAGTCGACAAGTAATAAAGTGATAAGTAGAGTATCGTTCCCACGAGGACTATTCAGATTGGACTCCTAACAAACAATTTCTTAAGAACTATTCAGGGATCTTTTTCCAGTGGTTGATATTTTACTAACTAAATGCAGTAATTAAAACAAGTAATTGAGATCAAGTAACAGATCAAATTCTAAGTTGTTATCAATAAAAGATGACGGTCCCGGGTCAGAGTTACGAACAATCCAGTTGAGTTTTCCAGTTGATTCTATTTCTTGATTTCCTAGATTGCTTACTACAGGTTAAATGTACCCATGAAAACCTTTCGATTCTTCACGGTTTATGCAGGCTACTCTAATCCCTATATGTCTATAGGTTGAATCACGTGCACGCATTAACGAATTCTGTGATTAGTTAAGCTAGGCGAGCAAGTATATGTCTATCCTACTCACAAATTGGTTCCCCGATGCCCGGGTTCACAATCAAGCCCTATTCTTTCTTATTTGCGTTAATAAATTCCCTCTTTCGAGTTCAATCTAAAAACCATGGATAGTGTTCAATTATCAGACCTCAATAATCAAACAATTATGATCAAGAAAGAATAAACAATATGTAATAGTAAATCAATATATAGAAATCAACCTTCAAACATAAACCTTCATGTATTTACTCTAACCCTAGAACGAACAACTATAGAATTAAAGAGAAGAATAAGAGAAAGAGAGAAAGAACTTGTGTAGAAGACATCTAGGGCTCCTCCCCTCTCCTCCAAAACTTGCTCCAAAGTCTGAACTCCTATAAAAAACTAAGTAAAAGAGTATTTATAAGGTTTACAAAAGCCTGGTAATAAGTTAGACCTAAGCCTAGACGAAATAGGAAGTCAAAATACGCTCCAGGGACGCTATAACGGGCGCCCCGCGCCTAGTCAACCAGTAGCCGTCGAAATCCCACCGCTTTGGCGCCCACCAGGCTGGCGCGTTGGGCGGCGCGCCATGGAGGCTACCGCGCCAGCCCATTCTGCTTGCTCCTTGGTCCGAATTCTCGCCTCGCGTCGTGCCTTCGTGTGCCCGATCCAATCCTCAATCAACCTCCAATCATTCCTTGCTCAATCACGCTCCTAAAAGCTCCAAATGCACTGCATAACAACCTACATACGCACGACATGAAATTAGTGCAAAACCACATTCATAAACTATAAAACGAGCGAATAAAAAGCTCAAACGTGAGGAAATATTAAGAAAATATAGGCATAAAATGCCAAACATCAAGAGCCTTGTCTACTACGGCCATTGCACAAAGCTCATCTGAATCTCCTTCTGAGGTAATCCCTGATCCTATTACATCTACGTCTGTTGGTTTAAATGAAATAAAAAGTCCTGGTACAATGGATACTGAAACCCTAGTAATAGGACTAGATGAAATTATAGGCATTGTAGAATCTGGTGATAAAACAGATATGGGGAACCTAGTTGAAACGGAGCAAAAGGATGTTCAGGAAGAACTTAGGGAAAACTTGCATGTGCCGTTAGTAGAAAAGAATGATGTGGGGTTGGGTGTAGCGGAGAACAACTAAGGGAACAGGATCTTGTTGAGTCCCTTAAAGAAAGTGAAAAGAAATCAAGTACAAATGTTGTAGGTGCTGAGGATAATGAGGGAGCTTCTGTTCCTAAAGGTCCAGCAGTTGGAGGACCTAGTCTTGCTGAGGCTTCACAGGATTTGCATCAAGAGCCTATCTCCTGCCTAGATCCTACTGAGGCTGATGATGCAGAACCGAATTTGACAGACTCAGAAGAAGAGAAAAATGAAGGGACAACTGTGACAGAAAATGCTGAAAGTGAAGGGGTTTCCAAGAAATCAGAAGAATCAAAGAGGAAAAGAAAGTTTGGTGAGGAGGATGAGAAACTGGAGTGTGAGGAAGAAGAAGAAGAGGTAGTATTTGTCAAGGAAAACAGAGTAGAGCTGGAAAAGAGGAGAAGACTGGTGAAAGGGGGAAAGTTAGTGACAAAGAATAAGTTGGTTGATGAATTGAGTGAAGATAGTGGTGATAAGCCTGTTGCTGAGCCTACTGCCAGGAGAGTTGGCACTAGGTCTACCTTGAAGCAACAACTGGAAAAGGTAGGAAAGCTGGAGAGGACAATTTCACATGTGAGAGATAGAGAGGAAAAGAAAAAGGTGGAAGAAAAGAGAATTGAGGAGATAGAAGAAGAGAGTGATGAGGCTGGTAGTTATGTTGAGCCTAGTGACTCTGAAACAGATAGTGAAGCTGAGAACAACAAGAGAAGGAGAGGTAGTGAAGAAGAAGTTGACAGAGTGACCTTCTTTTCTAAGCATCAGCCAGGCATCTTGCATGATGAGAAGGAATTTCACATGAAACCGTTGCTGAGAATGATTGGTGACCAAGGATGGCTTGGTTTGTTTGCTAACAAAGAGAGGAGGTTGTTTGTTGATGAGATCAGGGAGTTCTATACCAACTGCAGAGTCAATGCCAGGAGAGCATTCACCACTGTGAAGGGAGTTAAGATAGAATTTGGGAGACCTGAGCTTAGAGTGATTCTTGACATACCTGCTGAAGGTTATTGCAAGTATATAAAATTAAAGTGGCCTAAGAGGACTGATGGAGTGACTCCTCTGGATGTGGTCAAGAAATTCTCAGGAAAACCCAAGCTAAGGAAGGAGAGGAAGGTAGATAAGAAGGAGATGGAACCTGCACACCAGTTGCTGTTTGAGTTTGTGCACAGGTTTCTTCTGCCTAGAGGAGAAAGAAACAGTGAAGCGAGTGCTTTAGACCTGACATATATGAACTTGCTGGATAGGGGTAAAAATCAATTTACCTGGGCTAATCATTAGACATATCAAGAGGATTGCAGATACAGATTAGAAGCCATATTCTCTGATGCATTCCTATATCCTCCAGCAAGTACTTGAGCATTTTGGGGTTCCCCTAGAAGCTGGGAAGAAGCCGACTATTCATCAGATGTTTGGGCATAATGTGCTTACAAATTGTGACTTCTTCAAGGAGAGGAGAGCTTCTAAGAAACCCATGCAGGTCTAGCAAGAGCTAGCTGAGGAGAGTGAGGACTATGGATCTGAGGAGGCTATTGATGCTGTGAAGGAGCTGGAGACTCATGTCCTTGAAGTGAATACAGAAAATGCAGAGCTCCACAGACAGCTGAAGTTGAAGGATCAAGAAATTGATCGTTTGAAGATAGACTGCCACAAGTACGAGGCCGAGCTAGTGATGGAAATGGCCAAAAATACGAAGCAGCTTGAGGCACTTGTCAAACACTTCAACCTTCAGCCCTGAGTCCTCCTGTCCCATCCTCCTATCGCTTCTCCTGCATGTTGTCAATTCCTTCCAACTATCCCCTGCACATGTGTTGGTTGTTTCAAACAATTTATTTCTCAGTTGTGTACTAATTGATAGGGTTGTGCTGCTGTCACACCCTAGATAATGGTTTTAAATTTCCTTATGTTTATGACTGTTTCCTTTAAAGTAATTGGTTCTTGATTGGGCCCTTATTCTTGCTTCTGTGTGTTTTGTTGCTGACTTGTTGCCTTGTGCTTTAGACTGGATAGTACTGACAGGTTCATGCAGGTATTTGAATCTTTTCGATGATGCCAAAAGGGGAAGAAGGAAATGTTGGGGTGTTTGTGACCTAATTTATCTGTTTGATTTTTCTTGAACTTGTTATTTTTGTTTCTGTGTTTTTGGGAATTTTGTCTATTCAGGTTCTTGGGCAACATTTGTTTGTCATCATCTGAAAACGGAAATTTGTTGAGTGCTAGTTTTGAAGAATGACAAACATAAAGGACTCAGTGGTCTTAGAGAAGAACCTAGTCCCTGTAAAGAAGGGCACGACCGATCGAAAAGAGTTGTGGGTTGCAAATCCCTGCGGAATAAGGAATAGTGGCCCGTGAATGAATATGCATCCTAGTCAGACTAAAAGAGGTGGTGCCCAGGTTGTGTCATCGAAATGTGAAAAGGAGTTGGACTCAACAAGGAAAAGAGTTACTAGGAATCCTGTCTTACCATAATTACAAGAATTCCTTGTAGGACTCAACTAGGGTTACAAGGCCCGTATAAATAGAAGTAGTTGATACAGCCTTAATTCAGTTATTCACAAATAGAGAGTTGAGAGCATACAAAGGGATCTACCATCTTTCTACGTGAGTAAACTGAAGAAGACAACTTGTGTGCTTGAGTTGATTGAGTCTAGATATTCTAACTAGGTTCATTGAATTGTAAGTTGTCTTAGTTTGAGCTTACATTATTTTTACCTATTGGCTTATTATAGAAGCATATGTATTAGGTGAACTTGTGCGAAGTTACTTGAAAATCTAGAGTTTAGCTTTGAGTAGTGATTAGGGTCTAGAGTGTAGCCCCTTGGTTACAGAGTTTGTAATCAGAAACTTGCTCATTGTGTTAGTGGATTCAGTTCTCAAATCCCAAAGTGTGGGTCGTGGTTTTTCTCCCTTGAGCAAGGAGTTTTCCACGTAAAATCCTTGTGTTCTCTGTGTGTGTGCTTGTGGTGTGTTGCAGTGGTTGTAACAGCAGAATTGCGAAGGCGAGAACCAGGTTCTACATTCAGAAGGACCAGGTTCTTGAAACGAAAATCGGTAGACACTATTCAACCCCCTCTTCTAGTGTCTTTAGGAGGTGCATTATAACATGAACTTTGAGCAAACAAAAGTCTAATATTTAAATGGAGAAAAGTAGAAGGGTGAGTTCATTATCTATGAAGTTAAAAACCATATTGTAACTATAAACTTTTTATAACAAATACGCTAAACGTAAATAAAACTTATCATGAAATTATAGATATGTTATACTTGTGGAGAGATCAATACCACTGACAGTTTGTAAAGTAGTACTTGAGGTATATATAGACATTATATAATGGTAAAAGTTTAGTTAAAAAAAAACAAAACTAAGAGGGAGAACAGTTATAAGTACCAATAAAAGAAAATAAATCATTAAATGGCCTAAAAACAATGGTACATATAAAATAAATACAAAGTATTCCCTAATTAAATTAGTTCAAACACCATATTTTTTTATCTTAAACTTATCAAAGTGAATAGGTATGGTTAGAAACTTTAATGGACAAGCCACTATTAATACTTAGTACCTTTTACTGGGGAAGCTTATTTTGTATCTCAAATATACCAAAGTCTAAACCTAAAGCAATATGCTTGGTATTTAGGAAGTATAAGTACCATGAATAACCGTCTGACATTGTGGAAAAAGAGAAAGCAAAACATATCTTATGCCCAAAACTTAAAACACATTTGTCGTTTTCTTATATGTAGCCTGGGTATTAAGAATTTTACACGCATTTCTTCTTAGTGCATGGACTCTTAACTTCTCTTGTTTTTCTAGATCTTCAAATTAACCTTCTTCACAAACTTTTATCCATCTATCAAAAAAGGACTTGCAATTACCTGAAAAAGACAATTTTCTCATAAATATAAAGCATATTTTTACATATATATTTCAATGATATTAATGGATAACTTTCACAAATTAATGTTCAAATCAAAATAAATTGATTTACTAGTAATTATATGAAGTACAAGGGAATATGATATGATGTAATTATATGACAAATATATTCAAAATGGTATGAAATGGTGTACAAAGTTCACAACCTTTTTTCCTTTACTTTTTTCAGTAAATTAATAAGAAGGTCGACGATGGCGTATCATAGCTCTAAGCATCTATCTTTTCTTCCATTGAATGCAGTAACTAGTTGAATCCAAGAAAGTTTGCTTGTCTCTCTATCAATCAAAATCTGAATGACTATGTTTGCAAAGACAAATACACACTCAATCATATATAAACGCATGCAAATTATATAAACATTTACCTCATAATAAAAATCAAACTAATGCATACCTTTAATCCAATATGAAAAAGAAAACTATAGCATTTGTATTGGTCGGATTCTGTCCGATCACACATGTGACACATAATCAGCGATATGGCAAAACAAGAGCGAATATCGAAGACAGCGCAATATGAGATCGGAAGAAAATATTGATCGGTGACATATGTTTGATTCAAATGAATCATGATCGGAAGATTTTGAAGACACTTACTACATCAGATAAGAACGTTTGATCATATTCCGCTTTTGTCGGATCGTATTCGACGGAATTCGTTAGACGTGGGCAACTACACTAATGGAGAAACCTGTGAGAGTGGAGTTTCACTAGGGTTGGACTCTTTGTACTTCTCCCCCCATAAATAGTCCCATATCCCCTCACTTGTAAGAACACGTTCATCTGAGCAAAACCTCTCCTTAAGTTATTTTATCGCCACCACCATCTGCTATTTTTATTGTTGTTCTGCCAGCACTATAATGAAAACATCACCATTGTATTAGCATCAACTGACTTTGTTGTGAAGGAATGAAGTCATCCTTTTCAATGGAGCGCACGCCTTCGATTATTCAATACAATAAGCTTTACTGCTTTATTTATTTATTTGTCTACTATTTTCTTAATTATCTACTTGCAAGTTCGATTGCATGTAGTGTCTATTTATCATCGTGAATCTTGTTAACTGTTAATTATTGCTTTGATCGTAACATCAATTAAACAAGATGCTACTCGATTCCTAAGTCGTATTTTCATCATCTTAATTAAGCAGATAGTTGTTTAGTTCGTATTATCTTGTTCGTTTGCAATCACTATCATCGTAATTCCATAAATATATCTTTGATCAGAATCTTGTTAAGCAAAGTCAGCTGCCTAACACATAAATTTAATTAGCAACTAAGTAGTCGTTCGATAAATCGTTGTCGGAGTCTGATCTGCTTTCTCATCTACTTTATTCATTATCTATTTGTTTGGAACCAATGTTAGTCAATCAACCATTCATAATCAATCACATGCATTATTGTAATCGATTATATTATTGCCTTCGAATCGAATTTGTTATTTCGCACACTGTTTAATTTGTTTTCGTTTGTACCCTCAAATCGGTATTCTGCTTATCAATACGGTTAACTACTCACTAAATTGATCACATCTGTTAACGTGAAATTAATTATCAATCGGTCGAATCATGATATAAACGGATGCCTAAGGCTCAACTAAACATAAATTTAATTGTAATATCTTAAAACCGATTTTTAGGATATTCAATTTGGCACCCACCGTGGGGACTAGGCAATCGATTTGTTCCGATATTTGATCGTGGATACTACTTATGTTCGTTTTCTTGTTTTGCAATGGAATATGAACACAATGTTTATGTCACCGCCGTTTTGAACGGCATACAACAGCTTAATCCCAATGACGGGGTTCAAGTTCCAGCGACCGAAGAAGTGGTCGGTGAATCAACCCACCAAGAGCAGGATCCGCCTCACGACCACGTTCCTACTGGTTCTCAGTTGAACACGCCTCAAGGACGTCGACCCGGAAAGGAACCCGTGGTCGAAGTTACATCAGTGGATACTAATATGGTATTGATGGAATATTTGAAAAACCGATGCAGTTTGAGTTGATACACAAGCAAGGAGATTCTGTCTGGCTATATCGGACATGGAGCGCCTACCTCCCCGATCACACCTCCAATAGGCATTCCAACCTCAGTTCCTCAGGGCACCGTAATATGGGGACCTGCAGCGGAGGTTGTATCAGGAGGATCAGGTACAGCCGTCGTGGTTGTGGGAGCTACGACCTTCGTTATGACAGAAGCAAGGGTGATGGCTAATATGAATACAGTTTTGAACGATTCAGTAGTAAGAACGTTTGAAGAGATAAAAACGTTTATGGAGAGATTGTATGGGGTTCCAAAGTTAACAAGCAGTTCTTCCTCGAAATCGATATCAAAACGACATTTCCCACCGAGTGCGGCTCTTTTGCCAATTCCCAAAACTTTTAAAGTTACCGAAAAATCTCCGATATGATGGAATCTCGACCCAATAGATAATGTCGATTTGTTTACGGTCGCAGTGCAGGCGAATGACTTGACAGCTAATGAGATAAATCTCAGAGGAGGAGCGTTGAATTGGTAAATATAGTTGCCCGAAAATGAAATCATGAGTTTCGATGAGATAACAGAGAAGTTTATTATGGCCCATACATGTGCTAAAAAGGTTGAGCGCAAATTCGAAGACATCTTGAATATCAAACAATGCCGGAATGAAACGATCAAAGAAATTATGAAGTGGTTTAACGCTGAAAAGATTAACATACCACAGATCGAAGAGAGGTGGGCTTGTTTAGCATTTCAAAATAATCTAAGTATGCATTCCTCAGAGATTTGTAGGAAGCTGAGGGAGCATTTGAGGGAAGTTACTCCAACGACATATGCTGCTCTTCACGTCGAATGCGATCCAAAGATTCGAGCTGAAGAGGAGGAGTTGCAGCTAGCTAAGTATAATAGACGTTACGAATGACCACCATGTAGAGTCGATAGCGATAGGTAAAACTACAGGGATCAACGATGGGAACCCTAAAATTCCCCTCGATTAGGTGGAAACAACCACGAAGCTGGTAATTCGAGGACTCAACCAAAGAAGGAGCAGTCGGGTCCATCCTTGGCCCCAAAGGATCAACCACTGCCTCCTAAAATTTTAGAATATAATTTTTGTGTGTCGACAACCAATTTAGTGAATCATTTGAAGGGAATGGATTAAAAAGTTGTGAAATTTCTCGGCCGCATAAACACGAATCTAAACACAAGAGATGAAAACTTATATTGTGCTTTTCACCACGATCACGGTCATACGACCGAAGAGTGTAAAACATTGCGTTATGAGGTAGCCAATTTGTTAGAAAAGGGGCACTTGGTGGAACTCTTGACCGAAAGGGTACGAAATAATTTCAACAAGAAGAAAGACGACCAACCACCAAAACCTCCTGCTCCGAGGAAGAGGGTGAATGTCATCACCAGAGGGGATTATGTTTGTGGAGTAACTTATACCACGAAGAAGTATGCGAAGGTTTCATTTACACGAGATAAGAGGACACGAGAGGATATGAACGATGACATCGTATTCGGGGATTCCGATTTCGATGAAATGATTCATCCCCATCATGATGCTTTGGTAGTCACAATGAGAGTTAATGATGCCGACATAAGAAGGGTGTTGATCAATGCAGGAAGTTCAGTTAACATAATTCACTCAAGAGTGGTGGAGCAGTTACAGTTGAACGATAAAATCGTACCTCGATCGACGGTCTTATCAGGATTCAACAACTCGAGCGAAATAACTATTGGGGAGTTACGATGAAAACATATGCGGAAGGTGTCGAAAATGAAACTTTGTTCCAGGTGATGAAATGGGATATGGCTTACAACGTGATACGTGGTCGACCATGGATCCATGCTATGGGAGTAGTTCCATCGAATTTTCACCAAGTTGTGAAATTTCCCACTCCATGGGGAGTGCGTGAAATTAGAGGTGAACAACAGACTTCTCGAGAATGCTATTCAGTAGACGTTATGGGTGGTGCTAATTCAAGCATCCAAAAATAGCAATTACAGCAACCGGAGTCTGTGGTCGAAGATGAAACAGAGCCAAGACACAAGAATAAGGACTTCGCCATGATTCCGACATGTGTGAGGGAACCGAACAAACAAAAAGCAGGAGACTCTACGATAGAAGAATTGGAAGAAGTAATGTTATTCGATGGCAAGCCAGATCGAAAAGTGTATGTCGGGGCAGAGTTAAATCCCTAAGGGGTCGTTTGGTAGGACATGTTGTTATCCCGTGATTGTTAATCCCACCTCCTATGTGGGATAGCTAATCCCACATTTTGTATGTAAAAGTGGTACTAGCATTAACTAATACCTCAAATCAAATATGGGATAAGGATAGTCCCAAATTTTATCCCGGGATTATAATCCTTATCCCGGCTACCAAACGACCCCTAAATGAAGTTAAATATCATATCTTTCCTCAAAGATAATCTCAATTATTTTGCTTGGTCCCACACGAACATGATATGGATCGATCCCAAAGTTGCTACGCATAAGCTGAACGTCGATCCAAAACATCGACCGGTGAAACAAAAGAAGCAACCGAATGGTGGTTTTCGAAGGAAAGTTATTAATAACGAAGTAGACAAGTTATTGATGAATAGGTTTATCAAGGAAGTTAAGTATCCAGAGTGGTTGGAAAACACAGTTGTTGTACCGAAGAAGAATGGAAAGTTGAGAGTGTGCGCAGATTACACGGATTTAAACAAAGCTTGCCCGAAAGATTCATTTCCTTTGCCTCACATCGATAGGCTGATCGATTCGACGGCAGGACACAAAATTTTGAGCTTTTTCGATGCCTACTCGGGGTATAATCAGATTTCAATGGACCCAACAGATCAGGAAAATACTTCTTTTATAACAGACATGGGGACTTACTGTTATACGGTCATGCCTTTCAATCTCAAAAATGCTGGGGCTACCTATCAACTGTTGGTCACCACTATGTTCAAGGACTTGATTGGGAAAACGATGGAAGTATATATTGATGACATGTTAGTTAAGTCGTTGGAGGAAAAAGATCATTCAAGTCACTTGAAGGAGACATTTACGATATTGAGGCAGTTCAACATGAGGCTGAACCCGAAAAAATGTGCGTTTGGGGTCGGATCGGGCAAGTTCTTGGGATTCATCGTATCACGAAGAGGAATTGAGGCCAATCCGAACAAGATCAAAGCAATAGAGAGCATACTCGATGAGCTGACAACGGTGAAAAAAGTTTAACGACTGACTGCTCGAGTAGCCTACCTCAACAGGTTCATCTCGAGGTCGTTTGAACGATGTCACATATTCTTCTTAGTGCTGAAGAAGAACACTAGCTTTGACTGGATGCCGGAATGCAAACAAGCCCTCAAAGAATTGAAGCAGTACTTGTCTAGTCCTCCATTGCTTTCAAAATCGATGGAAGGACAACAGTTGCTGATATATTTGGCTGTGTCCGAAGTAGCTGTGAGTGTTGTCCTCGTTCGCGAGGATGGAGGTAAATAATTTCCTATTTATTACATCAGCAAAACATTACTTGATGCAGAAATAAGATATCCGCACTTAGAAAAACTTGCACTAGTTATAGCAGCACGAAAACTAAGACCATATTTTCAATGTCATGCTATATCTGTCGTAACTACTTTTCCTTTATGATGTATTTTACATCGGCTGGATCTTTCTGAACAATTGATGAAGTGGGCGGTCGAGCTTAGTAAATACGATATCACTTACCAGCCTCGCACCGCCATCAAATCACAAGTTTTGGCTTATTTTGTAGCAGATTTTAATGCTAACATTCTTCTGGAGGCAAAAAAGGAGGAACTTATGATGAGGGATCAAGATCTCGGAGTCTGGATGATGTATACGGATGGAGCATCAAACATGAAAGGAACTGGCCTTGGAGTGTTGCTGATAGCGCCAACCGGTGAAAAACTAAGGTATGCAATAAAACTACATGCCAAAACTAACAATGAGGCCGAATATGAGGCTCTCACTGCAGGACTTAAGATTGCCAATGATTTAAACATCGAGAGGTTGGACATAAAAAGCAATTCCCAACTAGTGGTGAATCAAATTCAAGGAGACTTCAGTGTTCGGGACACAAGGATACAATAATTACTTGGCAAGGTACAAAATCATTTAGCTTCTTTTTAGGATTGGAAGATAGCTCAAATCCCGAGGGAAGTAAACATCGAAGTAGATGCCTTGGCTAACCTTGGCTCTGCACCAGCCATCGAAGGAGAACTCGATGAAACAAACGTGCACTTATTTGAGTCACCACTCTGTCAAAGTATTAAGGAGGTAAACAATCTCAACCACACTTGGGACTGGAGAAGCAAATATTTGTCTTATTTGCAGGTAGGAGTTCTACCCAAAGACAAAAAGGCTGCCCGATCACTCAAAGCTAAAGCGGCTAGATATAGCGCCTTAAATAACCAACCGTATAGGCGAATCTTCTGTGGCCCTTTAGCAAAGTGTGTCGGACCAGATGGCACAAGTTATGTGACGAGGGAAGTTCACGAAGGCGAATGTGGCAATCATTCTGGAAGCAAGTCATTGGTACGAAAGCTAATCAGAGTCGGTTACTATTGGCCAATGATGGGATATGATGCAAAGGACTTCGTTCGAAAGTGTGACAGGTGTCAACGGCATGACAACCTCATACATCAACATGAAGAGCTCCTTCATTCGGTCATATCACTGTGGCCGTTCATGAAGTGGGGGATGAATTTAGTCGGGTCGTTACCAGCAGCGCCCGATGGGGTAAAATTTATATTGATTTTAACTGACTATTTTTCTAAGTGGGTGGAAGCAGTTGCCTTAGCGAAGACAAGAGAGCAAGAAGTTATCAAATTCATCCATCAAAACATTATGTGCCATTTTAGAATACCAAAGGAAATCACCTATGACAACGAAAAACAATTCGTTGGGAGACGAATTACAACTTTCTTCAAGAAATAGGGAATCAAGTGGATTGCATCAACTCCATACCATCCAAGTGCAAATGGACAAGCTGAGTCTTCGAACAAGACAATAATGAAATACTTAAGGAAAAGAATGGATGAATCAAAGGGTAATTGGCCGGACGAACTCCCAGGTGCGCTGTAGGCTCATCAAACAACGGTGAAAAACAACACTGGTGAGACTCCATTTTTGCTTCTCTACGGAGCAGAACTTTTGATTCCGGTTGAAGTGGGCTAACCAAGTCTATGGTTTGCACACTCTACCATTGAATTGAACAAAAAGGCAATGTTGGTAGAGTTGGATCTGCTCGAAGGCAAAAGAGATTTAGCCTTGATTCGGATACAGGCACAAAAACAAAGGGCTGACAACTATCTTAACAAAAAGCTGAAGTGCAGAAATTTCAACGTAGGTGACTACGTGCTAAAGATAAAACGGCCGGATAAAGATGAGCCTAACGATGGAAAATTGGACTCAAATTGGGAAGGACCTTATCGGGTCAAAGTAGTGGCCGGAAAGGGTTCATATCAGCTTGAAACAGTAGACTCAAAGCCAGTCAACTTCAATTGGAATGTTACACAACTGAAGAAGTACTACTTCTGAAAACGCCACGGTATCGTATGATCGAATTTTACTTTTCTCTTTATTTAAATTTCTTTCTTCCTCTATCGGGCATATTTGATTATTGATTGTTTGGTACTAACACTTTTAGATGTTAGGCATAGTTGGAATCGAATGATTAAAAACATCACCCATGAATACTTAAGCTCGAAATGCTCTAATCAGGGTCAATACGTCTGACGAATACTCTAACATGGTCTTCATCTTTGAGGCTTCCTCCTTTTGTTTCTTTTTTCGACATGTTCATTTCAGATATCATTAAACGAAGTCCAGTATTTGATTGCTCATACTTCACACCCAAACACTGGGGGGGATAGAGGTGGTAAGATGATCGCGCACTCGAGGATTGGGGACTGTCCAGAAACCGGGGATTTCTTTCAAAGATGAAAACATGATCGTTTAGAAAAAAAACAAGGGACTCGCTCGAACCCGAAGAAAGAGTTTAAGCTTACCTTTTTCGACTGGAGACACTTATACCGGGGACTGTTCGAAAATATGATCGGTGGCTAACGAGCACCCATACTGGGAATGTTTGTTTAGATCAAAACATAGGCGAAATATAAATGGTCCATAAGCGACCAAAAGATCTCAAGTATTAGCGCCTTTAAACGGCTATATTTTGTAATCGATCAACCTGATTAATCAAATGAGGTACAAATCGTCCGATAGCGGTCAATACTTCAATAAAATACAACACTTCTTGTCAATCTTCTTATCGGTTCTTGTATTATTTCGATTTTGAAAACTAAGTGTTAAATTGAAACTCCTCGAACTCAAAATGTTCGAAGAATGCACTTACGTGAAAATGAGAAGTCATTCTTTACTAAGTGTTAAGTACATTGGGCACCAATCATTTTATCCTTTTCCGACGACTATTGCTAAAACGTTAGAACTTCGAACAATTGAATTAACTTGTCTTTCGGAAAAAGCCAAGACAAAACTCTATCTTCGAAAAAGAAATACTAAATGCAGTAAATTGAAAAGAAAAATTCATAAATGGCAAAGAGAGATTCATTCATTCAAATGAAATATTTACATCTATCACCCAACGGCCTCACCATTGCTAAAGAAAAAACGACCACAACTACTGGTCAAAAAAATTTAAAAACAAGCAAAATAAAAACCAAGTCTTGAAGCTTTGAGTCATCATCCCCATCAGAGCCTTCATCAGAGGAGCTTGGAGGGAGGCCGAGGTCTTCACGAGCAAGCCTCACGATGGCAATGGCTTCGGCCAACTCAGTGGAAACATCAACACTGCGCTCGAGCATCTCCTTGAGCACATCGCACCTCGATTCAGCAAGAATGAGATCCTTCATTTTCTCAAATTCTTCTTCAAGGTCGTGCCTCCGAATGCCTTAGTCTCATTGAAGAACCCGATTGCTCTCCGTTAAGCTGTTGATTTGAGCATTTAAATTTTCATTGCTGCCACGAAGAGTTTGGAATTCTTTGGACAGTTTAGAAAGTTCTCGATCCTTACTTTCTAAAGCAGAATTCAATTTGGCACACTTGTTTTCCATCCTAGCCTCATAGCTATTGAGCTGATCGTTCAAAGCTTGAATCTAAGATTCTAATTCAGATTCACGGAGGACATGTTCTTTCATTTTCTTATCAAAGTCAGCTTCAAGCTCGACATGTTCCGCCTCCAAGGCCTTCAATTTTCTATGCCACTCCTCCCCAGCCGAGGTAAGCTGGGCAATTTGTTCATTCAAAAACTTGGCCCCATCCTGGAGTTGACGAATTCGATCAGCTGTTTCGATAGCCATCATTGTATTCTGAAAGTAAACCAGATTTAGAATTAAATAGCTGTAATCGTATTCGAAGATATGAAAAGAGAAGTCGATAAAATTACCCTGAAGCTAGCAAAAACGATTTGCGAAGGAAGACTAAATTCTCTATGCATATTCAATCGAGCCTGCTCCGTCGAGCCCATCACCTCGAAGAGGTAGCCGGCAAGCCGTCGTGGGGACCTAAGCAAGTCAACATTTCCAGGCACGGTCACCGTGACTGACCTCTCACCCAACTCCTCGGAAGTACCTAAAGCAGCAATGGCTGCATCATGCTCACCTCGAGGGAAAGGTGGTCAACGACAAAAAATGATGAACCTGTACTCTCATCGTAGTTTTACTTCGCCGTGACCACTGGACGATCTAGAGCCGGCATTTTCCTTTTCCTCGGGTCCCTCCCCTCAAGATCTTGGTCCATCGCTTTGATCATTGTTTCCCAGATTTCGGGAACAACGCCTAAAGAAATGATAGCGCCTTCTCTGCTGGGCAAACCCCCAGACCCCGACGTGACTTCTAAGCCTTCAGCTATTAGAGACGAAGGAAGGAGACCTTCGCCCCCATGGTCAGCTGAAGATTCTTCAACTTGCTCAGCCACTCTAAGTTGAATGGCTATGTCTTGAAGCCTCTCTTTCACCGACTTCTTAGGGCACCTTACCAACAGTTCGGACCCCAATTCCTCTCCTGCCTCATCATCGAGGACCAAATAGACCGGCACAGTTTCTTCGGTAGACCTCGCTGCTGCAATAGCTGTAGTCGCCCCATCCACCACTTCCTTGATGGATTGGGTTTAATCGATGAGCCATCCCCTTGCTCTTTTGCCACACTCGTGGAAAAATACTTGCTCTTGAGGTCCTTGCATGACTTCTTCTTCTTCTTCTTCTTCTTCTTCTTCTTCTTCAGAGGAACGTCATCGATTTTTCTTCCTCCTCGACATCATCTTCTTCATCGCTTGGCTCACCTGCAGCGCCCGTAATACCTACATAAATCCTATTAGTATAGGGAATCAACTAAATACAACTATCATTGAAAGAGCAAGGCATACCATGATTTTTGGCCTTCAACATCAACAAAGCCGCAATCGGTTTCCAAGCTCTTTCATTGTTGGTTGTCTCATTCAAAACTTTTATTAACTATTGTTCGATGTCAGGAACCAACTCGAACAAGACCCTGTCGGCTGAAGATGCGAAAACGTAAGGACGTCAGAAAAAAGTTGAATGAATAGAAAACATAAGACGGTCGAACACCTACGAGTTCGGTTCCATGCGCTAGGAAGCGGCTCTGCTCCTGGGGCAGTTAGCTGATCCCAACCTCAGAGGTCATCATCATTGTTAGAGATCAAAGCCCTTGGACCTCGTTTTGCAAGGTTAATCACCACGGCTTTGTAAACTCGAGGAGAATAAATGTTGAGAATATGACAAAGTGTCAGATCCACTTCAGCCTTCCTCGCAATAAAAGGCATCATAACTACCGTTCGCTATATCGAAGGGGAAAGTTGTCTAACACACACATTGTACATTCGAAAAAACTCTTCGATCAAAGGATCGATCGGAAGAGTAAAATTGATTGTAAATGGATAAGTCAACACTATCGAATGACCATTATGGTAAGTGGACAATATGGATTTCCTCGGAGGACAAAGTACGTTGACCTCACCCACTTTCCAACCGCAGTCCTTTCGAACTCTAGGCATCGACTCAGGAGTGATTGCACCGAACACAGAGTCGATGGGGATGTTTTTCTTCTTTCTCTTCTATGTTTCACTCTGAACGTTGTCCTTACAATCGTTGTCGTAAGTAAATTTCTTCGGAAGAATCTCCGAATAAAGTTATTGTGGGCCAAAATCTTTTGATTTTCTCTCCTTTCGCTTTTTTCCCTTTTTGTCCTCAGAAAGACCAGCGGTGGTGGCTTGTTCCACCACTGCGACAGACTACGGTGGCATCACGGCAGAAGGGGTGGTGGAACCAAAAACGTCAGCGACATCTTGAGCTGATGAAGTGTTTGCAGAAGACATTTTGAATAAGGTCAACTTAAAAGAAAGGCGATACCAGAGATTAAAGCTTTGGTAACAAAGATTAAAGCTTCGAAATGGAGGATTTGCAGCGAGAATTTAAGGAACACAGCAAGAAATTTTGAGTGAATATTTGATCAGTGAGTTGAAAAAGTTTGGAAATTTGGTTTTTAAGTGGTATTTATAAAGCAAAGAGTCATCATTGCCTCGGTAATCGGTGAAAAATCACCGTCTGCCGATGTCTGACACGTGCTTTGATGGGAAGTTGAAGTGACAATTTGGCGTTTCAAAATGAAGGGCCACAAAGCTCCACGTGTTTTCCCGCTTTAAATTTCATACCACTTGTCAAGTTTTACGAACACTCACTTGGCAAGTGGGGAGTATCTGTATTGGTCGGTTTCTGTCTGATCACATATGTGACACGTAGTCAGCAACATAGCAAAACAAGAGTGAACATCAGAGACAGCGTAATATGAGATCGGAAGAAAATGTTGATCGATGACGTCTGTTCGATTCAAATGAATCATGATTGGAAGATTTCGAAGACACTTACTACATCAGATAAGAATGTTCGATCTTATCCCACTTTTGTCGGACCGTATTCGACGGAATTCGTTAGACGTGGACAACTACACTAATGGAGAAACATGTGAGAGTGAAGTTTCACTAGGGTTGGACTCTTTATACTTCACCCCTATAAATAGTCCCCTATCCCCTTACTTGTAAGAACACGTTCATCTGAGCAAAACCTCCCCTTAAGTTATTTTATCGCCCCCATCATCCACTATTTTTATTGTTGTTCTACCACCACTATAACGACAACATCACCATTGTATTAGCATCAACTGACTTTGCTGTGAAGGAAGGGAGTCATCCTTTTCAACGGAGCACAAGCCTTCGATCATTCTATACAATAAGCTTTACTTCTTTATTTATTTATTTGTCTACTATTTGCTTAATTATCTACTTGCTAGTTCGATTGCCTGCTTTGTCTATTTACTATCAAAAATTTTGTTAATTGTTAATTATTGCTTTGATCAGAACATCAATTAAACAAGATTGCTACTCGATTCCTAAGTCGTATTTTCATTATCTTAATTAAGCAGATAGTTGTTTGGTTTGTATTATCTTATTCGTTTGCAATCACTGTCATCTAATTCCATAAATATAGCTTTGATCCGAATCTTATTTAAGCAAAGTCATCAGCCTAACACATAAATTTAATTGGCAACTAAGTAGTCGTTCAATAAATCATTGTCAAAGTCTGATCTGCTTACTCATCTACTTTGTTCGTTATCTATCTGTTCGGAACCAGTGTTAGTCAATCAACTATTCATAATCAATCACGTGCATTATCGTAATTGATTATATTATTGCCTTCGAATCGAATTTGTTATTTCGTATACTGTTTAATTTGTTTTCGTTTGTACCCTCGAATCGGTATTCTGCTTATCAATATCGGTTAAGTACTCACTAAATTGATCACATCTGTTAACACAAAATTACCTATTAATCGGTCGAATCACGATATAAACGGTCGCCTAAGGCTCAACTAAATATAAATTTAATTGTAATACCTTAAACCGATTTTTAAGATATACAACACTGTCTCTCAGGAGTTTTTTTTTTCTTTTTTCGTACATCGGATAATATCTTCTATAGATATACATAAGTTTCTAACCCAATAGGATTATAATTCTTTTTTAGGAATAGAATCTACGAGTATGGATAAAATTAAAGATAATAGTATTTCATTACAACTGTACTTTTAGTATTATTACAACTCTATTTCGTAAAGGTCCAACAAGAAGTAATAATAAAGTCTTTAAAAGATTAATTGAAGTAGAGTTAACATGGAATAGAATTACAGTGAACTAATCCGTATTTTAGGACCTTCAACTACAGTGAAAGATAGACTTGGAATAGAACTAATCTATGCAACTAAACCGTATAAAATTGATAAGTTTATTGACTTTGAAAATAAAAAACAACAAATTGCAATGACGGAAAATTTTGGAGAAAATAATGCAATAAATAAAATATAAAAAAAAA
Organism: Petunia secreta; assembly: GCA_029990175.1. Lineage (NCBI taxonomy): Eukaryota > Viridiplantae > Streptophyta > Magnoliopsida > Solanales > Solanaceae > Petunia > Petunia secreta. Next base: position 18,474,179 of record JARKIP010000010.1, read on the forward strand.
AGTAAATGAGAATTACCTATTATAGATATTTTTTAATGAAGGATAAAAAAGTCGATTAACATTTTTCAAGGGTAGCCTAAACAATATATAGCCATTATTTACAAATTCAATGAGGGGGCTCCACTTTTCCATTACAATATGGGCGGAATGACAATTTTACCCTTTTGGCTCACCTCCATCACCGAGATATTTTTCTGTTTCATTACCGTAGCTAAAGTTTTTGCCTAAATAGCTGCAACAATCCCCAGTAGGGGTGGCTACCGGTCGGGGACCGGCACCGGCAACCGGTTCCAGTCTGGTCCGGGCAAAAAAAAAATTAAACTGTCAAAAACCGGCCTCACTGGTCCGGTTTGACGGTTTAGCCGTTTAGCCGGTCCGGTTTGACGGTTTTATATATTTTTTTAATTTTTTTTCTTTAGGCAAATACAATGTAAATTAAAATTGAAAATTAAAAAATTTAACAGTTTATTCATGAAAGTAAACATCATTTGTAATAATTATGTAAATTATATATTTTAATGAAACAAAATAATTATGTAAATTATATTTTTTAATTTATTAATGTACAGTAAACTAAACAGTAAACATTAAACAAACGTTGATTGGAAAAGAAATACACACAATTTATTGAAAATTTGGGAAATACATAATTGAAATGACAAAAACAAACTAGAAATTGAAAATTACAAAGATACTAAATAAACTAGAAATTCGAAAATACGTAATTGAAATGATATAGAAATTTTTTTAACCATTTCTTCAATTATTACGCAGATATATGCCACCAGTCGACGACTCCATTCGAAATTATGTTGTTTTTCTAAGTGCTTTATAAGTTTATAGGTTCCACCCAATAAGCTCCATTCTCTTCGACAAAGTCTACATTTAGCTTTGTTAGCTTCTCTATTATACTCCATAAGTTCCCAAATTTCAGAGCGACATCTTCGTTCTGGACGTTGTGGAGCAGCGGGAGCTTTATTATCAGCCATTATAATTGTTTCGACTTTGGAAGAAATTTAGAAAATAGCCTTTGAGAATAATTTGAGAGATAAATTGATAGAAAGTGATGAATTATCTGATATAATGATCAAATAATAGGTTGGGAGTATGGAGGGCGTTTAGGGGGGTGGTAGGCAAAATAGCCATTTTTGGCCATTGGCCAATGACTATATTTGAAAGAGAGCCGTTGGCCAATTCAAACTGTCGGCCCGGCCCGGTCCGGCAGTCTGCCCAATGTTTTTTTTTTTTGTTTTATTTAAAGTGATGGATATTTTGAAAAATATAACAACAAAATATTATCAAGTTTGTACATATGTTTGGAATGTTTAGTTTATTTCAATGTTTAAAGTTTAAACATAGAATTAAAAACTTGTAGTATTTTTTTAAACTTTGAATTAATGAAATTTTTGAAGTGTAGATTCAAAGTTCAAACTTTTAAATTAATTTGTTAAGTTCAAAGTTCAAACTTTGAATTAATTTTATAAAAATCAAATTTGAACTAATTTAAAAACTAGTAATTAATTGTAGTATTTTTGCGCAAACTATAAATTAAAAATTAAAAATATGAAGACAATAGTTGTGATGGAATTCCATGACTTGCAGCAATTTTATTGAATTGTTTAAGACATAAGTAGTGCAGTACATACTACAATAGCTAAAATAACAACAAAATATTATCAAGTTTGTACATATGTTTGGAATGTTTAGTTTATTTCAATGTTTAAAGTTTAAACATAGAATTAAAAACTTGTAGTATTTTTTTAAACTTTGAATTAATGAAATTTTTGAAGTGATGATTCAAAGTTCAAACTTTTAAATTAATTTGTTAAGTTCAAAGTTCAAACTTTGAATTAATTTTATAAAAATCAAATTTGAACTAATTTAAAAACTAGTAATTAATTGTAGTATTTTTGCGCAAACTATAAATTAAAAATTAAAAATATGAAGACAATAGTTGTGATGGAATTCCATGACTTGCAGCAATTTTATTGAATTGTTTAAGACATAAGTAGTGCAGTACATACTACAATAGCTAAAATTTCAAACTTGTAATTTCAAAATTCTAATTTAGAAAATTACATTCTTTTAAACATATTAGCTAGTTTCTTGATGATAGTCGTAGGCTTTTCTTTATGAACTAGCCGTTGTTGTTCTTGTCCATTATCTCCTTCTGGTTCTTCATCATCTTCTTCTTTTTCATTGCCGGTTTGACTCCCTTCTTCACTTGTTCCGTCACTCAAAATTTGATGGAGATATGCTCTGCCTTTTTCCTTAGTAAGTTCTGGTAGACCAAAGTTTCTTCGCTCTACTCTGATCCAATCCCTGAATAAAACTACTGTCTCCATTGCCTCCTCCTTCAACGAATATCTGTGATCTCCAATTCGAAATCTTCCTTGGCTAAAAGCGCTTTCCGATGCAACTAATGAAGCTTGAATTGTTAATATATTCCGGGCCATTTTTGAAAGAATTGGAAATTGCGATTCTTGATTCTTCCAATAACCCAACAAATGATGAGTTCCAAAGTTTGTAAGTTTCTTTGGATATTGAATTCACTTGGAACTCGCTGTATTCTTCCCCGTACTCGTCCTGTTCTAAAAGCAACTTTTCATCAAGTCCCCCAAAAGTGCTCATATCCGCATGTCTTCTCCCATGTGAGATGAACTTTGCCCGGTGGATTGTATTGGTTCTGTTGGTGTAGCTGTGTCTGCCCAAGCTCTATACTTTGCAAAAACAGCCACGGTATCTGCATAAACTTTAGCAATAGCATCTTCTACACTTGGATAGCCGTTAGTACCAATTTCAGTAGGAGTAATTTCTAAATTTGCATATATTTCTTTAACAAGTCGTTCAGTTAACTTAATTTTAAAAGCAAGATGCAACATAGAAGCAATGTAAAAAAGAGGAGGAATTGGAAAAAAAATATTTTCTAAATTTTTCAATCATAGCCTCTGCAGCCGCTTTGTAAACTTCATATTGCTTATATACTTTCAATAATTCCGATATTTCAGCTATATAATATAACATGGTAGGAGTAGTTGGATAATATTGTCCGAAAAATTCTAAAGCAGCTTGATAAAATTGTTGTAAAAACTGAAGGAGATGTTGAATAAGTTGTCAATCGTCCTCTTTAAGGTGATAGATTTCCATAAAATATTTATTATACATTTGAGAAATATGCACTCTATAATCGTAAGCGACATTCAATGCTTCATATAAAGTGTTCCTCCTAGTACAAACTTCCTTTGACACTCTCTTAACTGGCATTCCTAATTCTATATATTTTTTTCCCATTCTTTTCTTCTTTCTTGGTTTTTATTTCTGAAAATATAAGTAATAGCTATTTTCACCTTTTGATAATGTCGTTAAAAAAATCAATACCATCTTTTACTACTAAGTTGTAAATATGACATGCACACCTAACATAAAAAATACCTCAAAGGGGGGGGGGGGGTTTCAAAATAGGTTTCAAGTTCCTAAGTGCATCTGTGTTCTTAGTAGTATTATCTATCGTAATACTAAAAATTTTGTTAGTTAAACAGTACGTACGACAAATTGATAAAATTTTAATACAAATATAATTTCCCGTGTGTAATCATCAACAACTTTGTAAGCAATAATACGTTTTTGAAATACCCAATCAGGATCTATCCAATGACAATAACAGTAATATAATCTCATCATTAGTAGAACGACCCATATCCGTAGTAAGACATACTCTACTGTTAAAGTTATCAAATAAATATCGCAAATAATCCTGATATTCGTTCTTAAATTTAATAATATCATTTTTAACAGTAGTTCTTGGAAAACCTTTAAAAGAGAGATTATATATAGACTGAACATAACGAACAAAACCAGTAGAAGAAGGAAAACTATAAGGTAAACCCTCGACGTCAACTAGTTTAGCAATAGCTTCCCTATCCTTTTGTTTTTCATAAGTAAGAAGCCTCCTGTTGTTTGGTTAATTTTAGTTTGGGTACCCGAAGATTCATCATGCACTACTCCCCCATAGTCGGTCCCTAAATATATACCCCACCCCCTCCCCCCCCCCTCCCCCCCCGCATTGACCATTCTTTAGGATGTTTCTTTTGTAAGTAGGTCCTAATTTTACCTGTCCCACCATCGATACCTCCAGTTTTAAAAACCCACTCCTTTTTACAAATCTCACATACGGTCGTGTACGTTTCAACTTTCTTTAATGCAAATTCCCACATCTCAGATCTATCCTTACGTTTAACCGGTATTCTAGTAGGAGGTACATAAGGTAAGTCAGACTGAACTTCAGGTGGACTAGCTTGAAATTCAGGTGTTTCTTCTAAATTAACCTCATTTTGATTGCCATATTGTGCTTCTAACATTTCATGATCAAGTGGATAATTAGTGCTAACATCATGATAATATTTAGAATCATCTATGTGAATGAATTGACTAGAACTACCAGCAATTCTTTTATCCCTATTCCCCTACGACTACGTGACCACCCCCCACTACTAGTTCCAATTGAACCTGTTTGAGACATAATAATAGCAAATAAAATAAATATAGGACAAAAAAATTATAAAAGAGTAGAAAGTAGAAACGACCAACCAAATATAATCGTATAATTGAGGCGAAGTTGAAACTTGAGCCTTCACTTCAATTAATTAGTTGAATATTTGATAATAAAAAAATTATAAAAATAGCCAAATTGATATTTCAACCAAATAGCGCCTCCAATTGACCCAATACTTGATATTTGAAAACTTCATCAAATATCCAAATATAACTTTGATAGCAACTCCAATTAAAACTTGATAAAGCGGCCAAATTATAAACTTTTAACAAATAGCCAAAGTAGCAAAATAGCAATATTGTAGAAAATTTGAGAGAATTAAAGAGAATTAGAAGATTTGTGTGAAAAATATGATGAAATAATAGGGTATTTATAGGAAAAAAATAGTTAGGGGTGGTTATGGGGGTGAAAATGGCCGGTTTTGGCTGTTGGACAACGACTAGGAGATCAAAAGAGTCGTTGCCAACGGCTAGTTAACGATTGAAAAATCTGATTTTCTATTTTTTTTTTTGGGACAGGTCCGGTCCGGTCTTGCCGGTTCCGGTCCAATTTTGTACCGGTCCATCCGGTCGAAAAACATGAAACCATTTCGGAACCGTGGTCGGAGGGTTGGTAGGGGGTTTTGGTATGGTCGCAACCAGTCCGAGCCGGTTTTACTTGAATTTTATCTCTAATAAAAAAAAAAGGGGAAATCAAGTAAAATTCAGGTTTGCTATGAGATTTTCGAATTGACAAAGTGAAATCCAAGGATAATATTGATACGATCCAAATTGAGCTTCAAGCACTGACCATCAAGAGCGGGGATTGGAGGATGCAAAAGACGAGAGATCAAGAGCATCAGAGAAGAGTTCGGGAGCATTTTGAAGATCGAAGCGTTAGCTCCAGGCCCAGGCGCCCTGCCCAGGCAAAGCAGGCGCTCCGCCCAGACAAGGAGTAGCCCAGGCGCTCCGCCTCTATAGTGGGGGCTCCGCCCAGGACACTTCACTGATCAAAGCGGGACAAATCCAGGCGCTCTGCCTCCCTTCCAGGCGCTCCGCCTACTTGACTAGCATTCCAAGATTTTAATCTAGTTATTTACTATTTTAGCCCTACGTGGCCTATTGTGTGTAGTAAACTTGTAGGGGCTTTTATGTCATTTCATTAGGAGTGTGGAACATCTATAAATACCACACTTAGTCATTTTATTTGATTAGCTTGTTTAGATTTGAAGAATAGACATAGAAAGAAAGGCAAGGCCTTCTTCTTGTTGAAGCTTGAAGCTTCGGATTATCTCTTTGCTTGGAACCTATGGAGATCCGTCACTAGTACAGACTCATTGTATGGTTCAAGTTTCCCTTCCTCTCTCGGATATACATTCATGGTTTGAATCGTTTATCCATTCTTTTCTTCTATTTCTGTTCTTCCTCGTCCCTATTTTCTTGTTATCTTATGATTATTGTTTCCGCATCTTAGTTTATCGCTTCCGCCTATTTGATTCTTATCAGTTTGGTATCAGAGCAAGGCTCGGGTTTCGTTCTTATGAATCCACGTTCCTTGTTCATCTTATCTTTACTTTAGTGTTCGTGTTGTTGAAGTTATTAGAAAGAAGAAAAAACAAAAAAATTGAAAAAGTTGAAAATCAAAAAATTGGGCATAACTTGTTGGTGTGATTGGATCTTGATATGGGTATTATAGATTATTGATCCTTGTTGAAAACCCGTTGTTTGGGTGCCAAAAACACGAGGTTTGGATTGGAATTGAGAAATTTGGAATTTCAAAACTCCAAAATTGTTAAACCCTTCCAAAAACCCTTGTTCTTGATATTTTTGGATGATTCTTGGGTTGGATGATTGTTGATTGTTGATTTGATTATCGGGGTTTGTTCTTCATTGCAAAACAAACAAATATAAATAAATTTCGTGAGATTTGGAGTTGTATAACATCGAATTTGAAGAATCGAAATCCACTTTGAACCCTTTGTTGAAACCCCAATTTGAAACTTTGAATCATGATTGTGCTGTGATTATTGGATGTTTAGGGGTGAAATTCATTGGGGTTTGTTGGAAAATAACATTATCCAACTTTGGGTACCATTGATTTTGAAGAAACGGGGTGAAAAAATTGAAAATTTGGGTCCAAAACCATCAAAAACCCGTTTTCGAAAAAGCTGGAGCACCCACCCAGGCGGACGGCCCACCCCCTAGGCGCCCCGCCCACTTAGGCTACTGGTCCGTACCCTAGGCGGACCGCCCACCCACCCAGGCGGACCGCCCTGTTCACTGGTTGGCTCAATTTGCTTCGTTTCGTGGTTTTTTGTGTTTGTTTCGATTCCGAACTTCTTGATTAGTGTTTCTAAGGTATTAGTCCTACTTTATTGACACTAATCTTTGATTCTTTAGGGTGTTGTGTGTCTTGGAGTCTTTACTTAAACTCGTAGAACTTGCTTGCTTCAAGTGCGCATTAAAATAGCTTCCGCACATCGAGTCACTTAAACTCCATCCTGAACCTTTACTTGGGTGTACTAGTTGATTGATCTTACCATTGTGGTTACTAAAAGAGATAAGGGCATCTTTGGTTGGGGGTTTGGGAGTGTGCACCCTAAAAAGAGTGTTGAGAGCCACCACCAAAGGTAAGGGAGAGCAAGTGAGGTTCTTTATACTAACCTTTGTACTTTCTTAAAATGTCTTTTGCAGGTACAAGGAGCCATAAGGGAGGTTTGGAGGGAAGTGGGAGTGGTGAGAAAGGTGTAAGTCGGAGGGAGTTATTTGAAGCTTACCTTCCGAGCATTTTGGCTAAGGTGGAGGGAATTAATACTCGAATCCAACGCTTAGAGGATAATTTGAATGAGATTGACACCGAGGGAAGAGGTGGTATGAGTAGTCCTATGGGTTGTGGAACCAAGGAGGGTAGAGGAGATTTCTACCAAACTCCTACTTCAAGGGGTTCCTATGGGATCCATAGTGGTACTTCTTCCTTGACTTCCAACAACACTTCTAATGTTGGGAGAGTGATGGGAAGTGGAGGATATTCTAGTGGTACTATTACTAGTGGAGGGATAAGAAAAACTCGAGTTGATGGTGATGCAAGTCTTGGACATTCAAGTTCTTCTTTGGATGTGCCTATACGAGACTTGGGTGAAAGTAGGTTTGTTATTGGGGTAAATGGGATTGATGGACACTTGCTCCAAATTGGTAAAACCGATGCCAATTGCATTAACCCAAGAGTAGTTCAAATGTTAAAGATACCATGCCATGATCTAAAGTACCCCTATGAGTACAAAGGAGTTCGGGTTTTCAAGGAGGCACGGGTACTCATATCTCATAAGGGTTACAATGAGTATGTTTGGTGTGATGTGTACCCTGTACCAAATGTGGGTGTTTGGCTAGGTGATCCATGGTTGAACAATAAGGAGATTCAATAAATGCTAAGCGGGATATATATCTAGTGACCACGGGTCAAGGGGTTTATGAGTTTGCACCGTACGGTAAGAGGGGCAAGATGTCCCCTCGATTACATGCTTGGGTTGTGCAAAGGAGGAGGGAGCGAGAACTTCAATCCATGGTCGAAATTGAGCAATCAAGAAGTCCTACAAACACAAGAAGAGGTGGGACTAGTGCAAGAAGAGAGTTGACCTATGTCAACAAGGTGAACCCCAAACCACAAGCTCCCAAGCAAAGTGGTTCATCTACAAAGGAGAAAGAGAAATCAAGTGATGAGTCTCTTAGTCCTAGATTCCGGATTGATGTTAAAAGTCCACCTACTCCGGCTATGGGTATTCTTGGGCCTCGTCCCAACTCACCCAAATTTGAGAGACAAAAGATTGAGAGGAGTAAGGGAATGACTGGTGACATTCCTCGAGTGGAAAAAGGAGAAGATGTGATGAGTGATGTGAGTGGGATGTCACCACCCAACACCCGACCTTGAAAATAAAATGAGGGAAAAGAAAGAGGGAAAAAGAATTGTAAAGAGTGAGGACACCCCTTATTCTAACCCTAACCCTTTATCTTTTTCTTCTACTTGTGTGAACTCTTGTGTAGGTATTCTTGAAGGCGAGCCAATGGAGCCTCAATCATCTTCCAAGATGGAAGGACAAGGTGAAGAAAATCTTCAATGTGAGTTTCAAGGTGAAGAGCCAATTCAAGACACTTCAAGTTCATTGAGTGAGCTAGATGGCCACTCAAAGGTAAGTGAAAGTTCTTCCTTTGAACATGTTACTTCCTTGTCTTATGATAGTGTTGGTGAACACTCAACACTAGTTGATGATTTGTATGATTACAATATGTTTGCAACTAGTGTAGAGTCGAATGGTCAACTCGTGTGTGATTGTGAACCACTAGTTGAGAGGGATGATAAGCCACATCATGATGTGAGCTCGGTTTTCATTGAACCTCTCATTAGTGAAGAATGTGTAGTTGACCTTGCTTGTGAACCTTGTTATGACACTCCACCTATATTTGATAAAGGGGAAGATGAGTTGAATGAATACTCTATCCTTTTCCTTGATGAATTGCTTGATAATGGTGGACCTATGTGTTGTAGTGAGGTTGGTAGTGACCTTGAGAATTCCCTAGTGAATGAGATGGATCGAATTGTTTTCAATGACTCCTCGGGTGAGAGTCAAAAACCTAGTCTTGATACCATATTTTTGAGTGACCATGAATTTGAGGTGCATGCTTTTACATTTTCATTATGTGAAGATAATCTCATTTGTGGTAGCGAATTGTATCGGACTAGGGTTGGTAGTAAAATAGAACCTCCATGGTATGTAAAGTTAGACTCTATGGATGATCCATTGTTTGGAACTCCAAGTGGGATGAGTGGTCTTGATATTGGTTGTGTTGAACCCTATTCTAGTAGTCCTAACCTTCATTGTGTGGACTATAATGATGAAGGACCAATTTTGGAGACCTTTCTTTGGAATTTGCCTAGTGAGGAAGATTGTCTTAGAGATGGATTTGGAGGTAAGGAAGTCACTCTTGATTTGTGTAAGAGTGCTTCCAAGAAGGGGAGTGGAGTATTTGATGTTGGTTGCCAATTGAACTACTTTGTTGACCCCACCCCACATGTTGATGACACCTTGGGTGTTCAGCATGCCAAGGCCAATGAGTCACATTGCGATGCTAATGCATTGAAGGCTTGGTGTGTTGACCATAAGCTTGGAGGTCATAAGGAACGTAGTTGCTTAATCTTGCATGTTCCATATCTTATTGATCTCTTTGATTGTTGTGGTAGTACGTGCTTGTCATTGTTGAGCCAAGAACTTGTTGTTTCCTAGGGAGACATAAGCTTTTTGATTGGTATTGACCCTTGGCTCTATCACAAGAGTGTGTTTTCCACACTACTTTCACTAACCTACTCTTGTAGTAGGAGATTTTGGTTGTGCTTGTCTTTGGTTGTAGGTCTTGATGGTTTGATTTCGAGGACGAAATCCCTTCAAGAAGAGGAGGATGATACGATCCAAATTGAGCTTCAAGCACTGACCATCAAGAGCCGGGATTGGAGGATGCAAAGGACGAGTGATCAAGAGCATCGGAGAAGAGTTCGGGAGCATTTTGAAGATCGAAGCATTAGCTCCAGGCCCAGGCGCCCCGCCCAGGCAAAGCAGGCGCTTCGGCCAGACAAGGAGCAGCCCTGGCGCTCCGCCTCCATAGTGGGCGCTCCGCCCAGGACACTTCACTAATCAAAGCGGGACAAATCTAGGCGCTCTGCCTCCCTTCCAGGCGCTCCGCCTACTTGACTAGCATTTCGAGATTTTAGTCTAGTTATTTACTATTTTAGCCCTACGTGGCCTATTATGTGTAATAAACTTGTAGGGGCTTTTATGTCATTTCATTAGGAGTGTGGAACATCTATAAATACCACACTTAGTCATTTTATTTGATTAGCTTGTTTAGATTTGAAGAATAGACATAGAAAGAGAGGCAAGGCCTTCTTCTTGTTGAAGCTTGAAGCTTCGGATTATCTCTTTCCTTGGAACCTATGGAGATTCATCACTAGTACGGACTCATTGTATTGTTCAATTTTCCCTTCCTCTCTCGGATATACATTCATGGTTTGAATCGTTTATCCATTCTTTTCATCTATTTCTGTTCTTCCCCGTCCCTATTTTCTTGTTATCTTATGATTATCGTTTCCGCATCTTAGTTTATCGCTTCCGCCTATTTGATTCTTATCAAATATCTAGTGGTTTAAAATTGAAAAGCAAAATTTCAGTATTTTGTCATGACATTTTCTAGTTTAAAAGTTAAAATCCCAATATCTTTATGGGGTTGAACTTGAAAGGTGAGAATCCCATAATTTTACCCCGAGGTTTGAACTTAAAAATTTGAAATATCAGATTTGAAGTTGCAAATATCCCATAATTTTGTTATGAAATCTGAACAGTAAAAGGGAAAATCTCAGAATTTATTCTTAGGATTTTAATAAGGTTGTCCAACGGTCCGGTTTGCAAACCGGACCAAATAAAAAAAAATGGCACGGCTCGTCCCCTGATTCGTCACCCCCCATTTGAGCCGACCAGACCGGATTTTTTTGGACCGGAATGGGACCGGACTGGACCGGACCAGAAAAAATAAAAAAACTGGGCTTTGGGTGCAAAAATAGCCGTTGGGCAACGGCTCTTTCACCTGGCCAAAAACGGCCATATTTTGCTCCCCCACCCCCTAGGCGCCCCCATACCCCCCAACCTATTTTTTGTATAAATTTTCATCAATTTATTCACAATTTCTCTAATATTCTCTCTAAATCTCTCTCAATCTCTCTTATTTCTATAAAGGCTATTTGCTAAATAATTCAAATTTGCTCTCGCAAAAAGGGTTTAAGTGCTAAATTGCATTACAAAAAAATATTTGGAGTGAAGAGGAAAATTGTTCGGTGCGGTTCCGGTCCAGTTTCAACTTTCACTTCCTAAGTTCTACATTCTAAGTTCACGACACAGGTAAACCCGTTCTTACTTCTTATTATCTATTTTAATTTTTGTGCAATATTGTTTCTAGCATATTTTAGTAATTTATTTGTTTGCTTTATTTATAAATTATAATAATGTCTGGACTGTGGAGATCAATTACTGGGCGTACGGGTAGCTGTTGTAGATCACGTGCTACTAACCGGGGGGGGGGGGGGGAGGGAGGGGGATGATAGACGTAGTCGTGCTTTAGGTAAAAGACCAATTGGTAGTTCTAGCGTTCCTTCTCATCTAGATGATTTTACTCAAGAAGATGACACACAATTTTATCATGATGTAGATTTTGAGGTTCCACTAGATAATGATATGTTAGAGGCACGATATCAAGAAAATACTGAAGGGGTTAATTCAGATGATGAAACATCTACTAGTCAATTTCATGGTGAACCTGAAGAAACTGAATCTGAATTACCACCTATGCCTCCTAGTAGAGAACCAGCGGTACGACTGGATAGATCGGATATGTGGAAATTTATGACTAAAAATGTTCCAGCTCAGACCGCTAAATGTAATCTTGTAAAGAAGTTTGGGATTTTAAAACCGGCAGGCATCATGGTGTGACAGGGAAGTTGAGAACACAGTTAGAAAACCATCATAAGGATGAATGGGAAAAGAGGCCGGGTGGCACTCGATCAGGGAACAGAATGGCTCCATCGCAAGGTAGTGGAGTTCAACAGAAAATTAACCCAGTGACAGGGGGCTTATGCATTATGATAAGAAGAAAGATAGGGAACAAATAGCAAAAATGATTGCAGTAGAGTGCTTACCTTTTACATTTGCTTCTTGTCAAGGTTTTATTCGTTATATTCAAACCGTATATAATCCATCTTTTCAAGGTTTTCCAAAAACTACGGTTAGAAGTGATATTATAAAATTTAAAAAAGAATATAGACAATATTTACGATATGTATTTTATCACTTTGATTGTAGAGTTTGTCTTACTACTGATTTGGGTCGTGGTGTTAATGTGTATGAGTATTTAACACTTACTTGTCATTAGATAGATCCTAACTGGGTAATGCAAAAAAGAATTTTAGCATATTGCGCTGTCGATGAACCACACACGGGAACATTTATTAAGAGAGAAGTTTCTGATATTTGTAAGGCGTATTTTATTAGTGACAAAATTTTAAGTATAACTCTTGATAATGCTGCAAACAATGATTTTGCTATTGGTAAATTAAGACCCGCATTGCATCCCCCTTTTGAAGAATTGTTTCATGTTAGATATGCATGTCATATATATAAATTAGTTGTAAAAGATGGCCTTCAGTTATTTGATCCTACTATTGTGAAGGTTAGACTCGCAATTAGTTATATTTTTAAATCTAAAAAACCGGATAGATGGAGGGACTTTCAGGTAGAGTGTATAAAAGAAGGTTTGCAGCCTAGAAGAGTTCCTAAGGAAGTTTCAACTAGGTGGAACACTGTATATGACACTTGGTCTGTTGCTTACACTTTACGAGCGGCTATAACTAGTTATTTTAATGGCAAAGTGGATGTAGAGTATCACCTAGAAGAATCTGATTGGAAACTTGTTGAGCGTCTTCTTCTTTTTTTAGAAAAGTTTTTTTATGCTACTAAAGAATTTTCTGTTCAATATTATCCTACAGTTACTACCATGTTATATTTTATATCTGGAATAGCAGAATTATTTAACGATTATATATTAGTGCCTGGTTATGAACAAGCCGTAGAAGCAATGATTGAGAAATTTTAAAAAATATTTTTTTCCTATTCCACCACTTTATTGCATTGCTTCTGTATTACATCCCTGTTTTAAACAGTTTAATACTGAAATGCTTATTATAAAAATTTATCGGAGTTTGAGTATTACTGATGAAGAAACACCAAGTGTAGAAACAGCTTGTGTGCAGGTAATTGTAGATTGCCAACGGATTTATGAAAGATATAGGAGTGCAGCTGATAATGTTGTTCCAAGTGTTCCAAGTGGAGCTAGATCAAGTTCAACGCAGACGAGTAAAAGAGCTGCAATCAGATTGGAAAGTTTTTCCAGCCTTAATCAAAGGCTTTCTAGCAGGCAATCGAGTAGCAGAGGGTTCAATGAGCTTGATGTTTATTTACTTCATGGTTACAAGGAAATTGAGTATTTTGGAAGCGATCAACTACTGCAATTTTGGAAGGATCAACAAGCCCAGTTTCAAGTTTTAGCAAAAATGGCGTGGGATATTCTAACAATTCAAGCACCATCAGTTGCTTCAGAAAGCGCGTTTAACCAAGGAAGATTACAAATTGGAGATCATAGACATTCACTGAAGGAACAAGAAATGGATACGGCCCTATTATTCAGAGATTGGATTAGATCGGAACGAAGAAATTTTGGATTTGCTGAAGAAGATGAAGTAGCAGATGCAGAAGCAGCAACCGAAATTTTATCACGTAATGGAAGTGTGGACAATGAAAATGATTATGAAGAAGATGAATCTTTGCCACCGGTTCCTCCAGAGGTGCAAGAAGAAATTATTCAGAAAATGAGAAGTTTTTTTATTAATATGTAGTTTTGCAACTTAATATCTATGTAGTATGTACTATGTACTTTGCAAAAAATCAAAAAATCAAAAATTATTCAATAAAATGCGTTAGGCCTTGCTATTAAGTTATCATCCTTTGTTATATTCTCAATTATCCTTTGTTATACTTTTTTGCAATTCAATACTTAAATACTAACTAGTAAATACTAAATAGTAAATAGTAAATAGTAAATACTAAATACTACTAACTTAATACTTAGAATTTATTTTGAAAAAAATAACAAGTGCTATGTCTTGCTATTAAGTTATCATCCTTTGTTATATTCTCAATTATCCTTTGTTATACCTTTTTGCAATTCAATACTTAAATATTAACTAGTAAAAACTAAATAGTAAATACTAAATACTAAATACTACTAACTTAATACTTAGTATTAAGTTTGAAAAATAACAAGTGCTATGTCTTGCTATTAAGTTATCATTCTTTTATATATTCTCAATTATACTTTTACAATTTAATACTTAAATACTTAATACTAGTAGTATAATAAGTAATAACTACATAAAAAATAGCAAGTTATATGCCTTGCTATCAATTTATAAGTGTTTATTATTTTTTATTTAGTCAAAATTTAAAATTCAAAAACTACTTTCAAATTAAAAAAAAATAACAAAAAAAAATAATTCGTCCAAACTGGACCGGACCGGCCCAACAAAACATTTCAGCTCCCCTTTTGAAAAATAGCCTTTGGCAACGGCCATAAACGGCTATTTTCCCTCCCCCACCCCCATAAATGCCCCAACAGCCCTCCCCCACCTATTTTTCCTATAAATACTCCCATATTTCATCAAATTAATCACAATTCAATATTTTCTATTCATTTCTCTCTAAAATTTTCTACCAAAGGCAATTTTCTAAATTTTCTAGCAAAATGGCTGCAAATAATCCTACTCATGCTCAAGGTGCTACTGCTGAAGGTCCCTCCCAACCAAGAACTGGAAGATCCGAAGTTTGGGAATTTATCACGAAAAATCATGATATTGGCACTGCTAAGTGTTCTCTTTATAAGAGAACTTGGATTTATCAAACTGGAGCAAATCATGGAGGGACAGGGAAGTTTAGGACTCACTTGCAAAACCAACATAGCCCCGAATGGGCAGCTCGTGGTGGTGGTGTTGAAACATACCCGAAACCTATCTTACCCGCCCGACAGGTGGAATACATCTGCGTGAGCGCGACAATTGAGTCGTTGAAGTTGAAGATTTATGTCTTTTTCTAATTTCTAGTCTATTTTCTAGTATGTCATATTAAGTGTTTAAATCTTTAATTATGCATTTCCAACTTAATGTATTGTCGTATTATTGAATAAAATGTGTGTTTTGTGTTGTTTATTTAGTCTACCATACTTTTTAATCTATTTTAAAGAATCAAAAAATTAAGAAAAAAAGAAAATATACAAACCGAACCGGATCGAACCGGAACCGGACCGATTTCCCCTTGCCGGTACCAGTTCCGACTCGGCATTGGTGCAAATGCACCGTTAGACCGGGACGGTTTCGGTTTTTTTTTTACGTTTACACCGGACCGGACCGGCCAAGGCGCTCCGGAACCGGACCGGACCGAGCCGGTGGACAGCCTTAGGTTTTAACTTCCAAAACTAATTCAAGTAAACTAAATTAAAGATAAAAATTGAAAAAATCAACCTTAAGTAAGAATTAAAAAGTTACTGAAGCATGCGTTTAATTTCTGCCTTCGTGAAGATTGCAGGATCAGTAACGGATGCTTTACTCTGCCATAAAATTGCAGCAACAAACATGAAGGAGAAGAGGGCTTTTTGTCCAATTATTCAATAGACAGTAGCTAAATATTTAATATTTTTAAAAACATTGGCTAAGCCTCATTGAACGGTTTATAAAGTGGGTATTCATCAAATTCACACTTTTATTAATACTAGTATCTCGACACGTGCGTTGCACGTGGATCCGAGTCATGTAGTACCTGTTTGTTGTTCTCAGATTAATGAAGGTGAATTACTTGTGAATGGTTAATCACTTACCATGATGTATTTTTATCGGTTTTTCTTGGTAAAGGCAGTTGAAATGCCTTGCTACATATTGTTTTTACCCTCTTTAGTAAATGCAAGATGAAATTCATATGCACAATTATAATAATTCCGAAGGAAGTTTCATTGAACACATCAACTTATTTCACGAAGGAGAGATAGCTTAGCTGGCTTTAAGGGCTATTTTCATTAGGAAATGTATCCATACAGTAAGTTTGATATCAACAGTATTTTGGTAATAACATTAAACCATAGTACATAGTGATCTTTTAAAAATAGTTGAATCTAAAGGTTCATTTTTTTTCCTCTCCCCTGCCAATATTGTATGACGATGAAATGTTGAATGTGAATCGTATTTCTGGTAGCTTTTTGCGGGTATTATAGTGATTGGCTGTCGGTTGAACCTGTGTATATGAACAATTTTAGTTAATAAGGAGGATGGTAGTTTGTGTTTGCTTGCATATATCAGTCACAACCATGTAATTAAACATATCTCACCTAATACCTTCTTGTAGACAATATTTTTGGTGTACATTCCTTTCAATTGTTTTGGTTGCTCTGTCATAACCAGTATCTTTGTAGTTGACATCGATATCCCTCGTGATAGTGCCACGTAAAGTTGGTCGTGCGAGAAAACATGTTGAGGAAGATACAGTCCAACATTTGGTATTGTTTGGCCTTGTGATTTATTTATCGTCATGGCAAAGCATAAACATATCGAGAACTGTTTTCGAATGAATTTGAACAAATATCCTTCATTATCAGGTGGTGATAGTTGTATTCTCGGGATGAAGACATGTTTGGAGGCAGCTTGCCCAGTAGTGATCTCTGCATGTATGACATTGTTATCAAATCCCCAGCAAATCATCCTTGTACCATTGCATAAGCCGTTTGAAGCATCCAAATTGCGAAGCAACATGAGGGGCGCATTGTGTTTTAGAATTAACCTGTTTCCAAAAATTAGTTTAAAGGAATTTACTTTGGTGTTAGTTAAGCGAGTGTATATGTACACATACTAATATTTAAAATAAAATACGTAATATATTTGACAATGTACCTATGCGGGGAGAAACCATTTGGCGTTAAAGTATTTAGGTATTCTTCCAGATAGTAGTCGTTTGTATCGTCTGCTGCTAAGTCGAAGCTAATAAATGTTCTGGCTTCACCTGGAAACTTCGCTATCAACATTTCATTAAGTTGATCTACATATTCATTTTTGCTTGCCAAGATAGCCCTTTCAATAATGAACTTGGTTGAACTTGCATTTTGTAGCAGGGAAGGAAATACTTCTTCTATTAAGAATTCTTCTGGGGTAGTATTGCCAGTGTGTTTGACAATCATTTTTTCTGGAATAGATATCAAGTTATCATTGGTTATTTTCTCTTCTCCGTTTTCCACCCGCAATAAGAAGTGACTGAAGTGTGGATCTGCTCGGGCTCTCATATTTGTTCTAAAATGGATCTTTTCCATTAAAGGCCACAAATATGATTTCACCAAACTCGCACTAATAGTCTCTGCTCTTGTTGATTTTGGAACAACCGGTAGTACCTGTCGAAAATCTCCTCCAAACACCATGACTTTTCCCCCAAAAGGCACATTGATGTCCATTATAACGCAGAAGCTCCTATCAACAATTTCAATTGTGTGCCGCTTGGCCATGGGTGCCTCGTCCCAGAGTATTAATTTTTCCTGTCTTATCAACGCAGCAACAACACTTTGTTTCGACATGTTTGTTATGGTTGAATCATTTGTCTCAAGGGGTATGTCAAACCTGGAGTGAGCCGTTCGACCGCATGTTAATATTGCGGCTGCCATACCACTGGTTGCAGTTGCCAATGTTATCATGCCTCTTAATCTAACATTTTCTAGTAATGCGCGATATAAGAATGTTTTTCCTGTTTCCCCGGGCCCATCTACAAAGAACAGTTTTGATGTGCCCGAGTCGACACATTTCAATATTGCCTTGAAAGCTTCTTCCTGCTATGGATTTAACTTGGATTGGGCTTCAAAATCTTCCATAGGGATCTTCAAAGACTTCTCTTCAATAATTTCTCTATATTCAGCAGTACTGTTCTGGCGTGATTGTTCACTGAGTTTAGGTAAATCATATTTTGCACCAATCTTGCCCATACTCTCCAAATAGTAATTTATGCTTTTCAGTGTACATTGTAGCTGTGCATCTGGTGACCTGTGATGTATTCGTCAGAAGTCTTCTGACATATCATCATAATATGTTTCCCATAGCTTTCGAACATCTATTGGATTGCTGGACCAAAATTATTGCGAACAAGCTCCATAATGCCGATGGCATTTTGAAGAGTACCGACTCACGTAAGCATTCAGAAATACTGTTATCCGATTCCAATAACCCTCTTTCTTTGGCTGCTTCTTTGAAGGATTCACAAAGCTTCCCATTAACCATAAGTAGGTCTTCAAACGATGTTGGTCCTCTATCATGGTTTAGCAATAATCTCTCATAATACCTTTCACCTTCTCGTGGGTTTGCTGTTAAGTATAATTTTAGCTTAGTTAAACTTAATGGCCGAAAAAAGTAGTACTTGGGAATTTTGAATTAAGCATCGTACCAGTATTAATTCGACCAATGACACAGCGGTTTTTACGTTCTTCCCAAATTTTTGCCTGTGGCTTCCAAACATAATGCTCTGGATATTCTCTGTATAGATATTTTCGTGCTTTAGATTTGTTGTAGCACATCTCAAAATACTCGGTCAGCATTGTTCAGTTGACATTTTCGGAGGCCATTACCGCTTGTAGATTTTGACTTTTCCAGTAGTACACTAAGAGATAATAGATTATTAGAATCTAAAAGCTCATGTACCTGCTTGTGATAAATAATGAATGTAAATTTAGCAATTTGGCTATTGTAATTTTAATACCTGTTTGGTGGTTGGGGAGATGTAGCTGGAGGTTTATCACTGGAGCCTGCATCTCGCTCAGTTTGAACTCATAAATCCGCCATAGCGCTTCTGGTGGAGACACCTATCTTGCATCTTGAAAACTTTTTATTTCATCAACAATATGTTCGCCGTCTACAGACTCAATGTAAACTGCACACCTATCATGTCCTTTATATATGTACTTGTAGAGATATTTTATTGCTTTCACTCCTGAGCAGACTTCAACGTTGATGTGGCAATTGTATCTCATCAATAAATAAGGATTATAAGGCATAACCCATTGGTTATTCATCATCATTCCACGCACATTGACTGTTTTGCCATCATTTCTTCTTTTATAAATAGGATATCCATCATTTGCTTGAGTAGATTGGTTGCTGAATGGGCGTGGATAATGATATCTTTCATGCACGGACTTGTTCGACGATTTTGACCACAAGGTCCATGTATCATATGCCTTGTTACTATTGCATTCAATTCTGGATATTTGTCCTTATCTGGAATTTCTATTGAAATGAATCTATCATACTGATCCGCTGACGTTATCTTGTGGCCTTGTATCAGTACTATTAAAAGGTGTATATGAGGTAAGCCTCTCTTCTGAAACTCAACAACAAAAACATGTGCAGCAATCAGGCCAAATATCTCTTTCTTGATAATTTGTTCTTTAAGATCCTGCAATTTAGCGCGAAAAACTCTAGTCACTAAGTCTGGCCTATCTTGAGCAAGTTTCCCTTCACATAACTCTTTTTGGATCTCTGACCATTCAGGGTTACATGTCATTGTGATGAATAGATCCGGTCTTCCAAAGTGTTGAACCAGAGCCATTGCGTCCATATAGCGTCTCCTCATATCACGTGGACCTCCAACAAATGATACATGAAGTATCACCCTTTGACCTACCTTCTCTCCACTACATTCACCTGCCACAACATTATCGACTATACCTTGATATATCTCCCTTCTGAAATTTGATTGTTCTTTTCTTAAAAATTCAAGCCTCGTAGTTTCTATCTTGATGTACATGTCAACGACAAAGTATTGCAATAATCTGCCACAGAGTAGCAATGTGGATTTGTCTTCTTTTCATACTTGTAGTCTGTAACAGTAGTACTCTCTACAAGAAACAAACCCTTTGGTTTCTTGTTGTGCACCTGATAGTTAGATTTCCTTGCGTTAATAATTTATAGGTAAGGAGAGTAAAAACTTAGCTGCGCAATTTGTTATAATTACCTTGGGCCTCGTTGGCAAAAACGTCTGAGGCATTCAGGAATGTTCGAATGTCATTGTTGGCTGTTGCAACTGTATTTATGTTGCGTCCACTATTTAGATTGGGATATTTCTGAATTCATTGATGCCAACATGCTTGCCCTTGGGTTAAGAGCAACGGATACTGTAGTGGATCATAAAAACCTAATAAAGTTTTACCCAGTGTTTGTTCCCTGAATGCTCATGAGTAGTAATATCTCTTTCGAAAGGTATATTTGGATTGTTTCCATCGATCCAAATGGCTCCAACTTGATCCACTGATGGGGTGTTGTAAACTCGCTGATCTAAAGAAGAGTCTGATGCAATGTGAATTTCTAAATTTTTGAATGTCGGATGATCTTTTAGCTGGCTGAAGAATTGTGCATATGGATTTCCGTCCATGATTTCCCTTATTTTTCCCATGACTTCCTCTGATAAATTGGCTTGTTGAAGTTTAGACATCCTATTTCACAGCTCATTGTCTGTATCATAAAAGTACAGCTGAAAGTAGCACGGATTATCAGCACGCGGGACCAATGACGGAAGGTCGTGATATATTTGTCCTTGTGCCCTAAAGGTGTACACACCTTTCCTTGATGAAGCTATTTCTATATCGAGCTTAACTCCAAATGATGTGAAAGCAAATATATTATTGTAAGCTCGGATATTTTTGCGAAACTCTGCAGCTTCTTCTGTCGTAGCTGTAAATAGTTCATACAACTCTGACGGTGCTTCTGTGGATGCAGGAAAGAAGGCTTAATTCTGATTAAAAATACCGCTGGAAAAAAATTCTGATAGTTCCGTTTGCGCAAGAAAATGTAGGAGGCTCATATTGGAACTTCTTTGCATTACAGTAGATACATTCAGGTACTTATTGCAATACGTGAGTAGTTGTTGTAGCAAAAACGCTTGTGCTCTCCCCTAAAGTCATATACGAAATTGTTAAATCTCAGTGAAACCAAACGATTGCGTAAACCGTTATTGTATTGATTGAATACTGTAGATAAGCACAATTGTTTAATACATACCTCCATTTTTTCTTCTTCCGGCAAAGCCGCAAGTTGCAAGCCTCTTTTTGGTTTCTTAGTTGTAGTTTCGGGGGGGGTTTGCACTATTTAATGGCTGAGTACATACTACATATTTTTGTACCCTTATCTTTGCTCTACGTAGTGCTAATTCATCTTTAATGTGATTAAGAAATTATTAGTTCTTAGGATTAACATCACAACTACGTGACTACTGTTTAAGATAACAACAAATATTTTATAATGTTTGTGTTTATTTACTGATACTATATACAAAAAATGTACCTGAATGGTGTATTGTAGTCATAGAAACAACTTCTTCTCCACGAGAAATTGCATTATATTTGCGCTTGTTTCCTACCAATTTTATTTTGCGTGGAAATTATTGTTTCTTCCAAAAATATAGAACTGTCAGTATAAAAAATACTATCGGATTACCTTTTTGTAGGTTGTTCATTCTGCTCCGAAATGGTCTGAAAAGGATGGCAGGCTGCGATACACTTGTTTCTTCTCCTATACAAAGTAAATTTTGTCATTTTCGAAATCACATTTTGTTGTGGTTAAAAAGGACATAGACCAGTAAGTTTTAGCTACTTAACCTTTGTTGTCGTATGCCGTGAATGTCCCGTTAGCCAGTTCCATATTGGTCAAAATTAATCACAGCAATTCCCTGAGTAAAATTAATTGCAACAGTGAATATAGTATATCTTTTGGAAATAGTGTATCTATGAACAAACCTTATGTAAATGTGTTATACCTATATTATGAACGACGTTCAATGTATAGCCGATTAAATTATTCTACGCAGATGTAACAGTATACAGACAATCTGTTAAAAAGAAATACACGAAAAAGTATCATAAGATTTGTTTATATAGATGTATGGCACATACATATATTATATAATGCTATGCAAGCACAAGTTGTTGCATTATTAGGGACATAAGTAACAAACAAATAGGTATACACAATAGCAGATTACTACATCGATAAGTACAACCTTAGAAAACTAATAACTTCATAGACTATGTAAATGTAAAGAGATGGTACTATTCTTTCTTGACTTTGATTTTCTTATAAGTAGATGGATAGTTATATTCATTGTATTTTTTCGGTGTCTTTGTTTTTCTCTTGGGTAAATTTTCTCCTTCGTCAACTCCAATTCCATCAACGGCTTCAACATCATTTATCTCTTCAGTTACATGGTATTTTTTTGGCTTCTTTCTTTGTCTCTTTGGTAATATATCTTCTCTGTCTACTCCAAGTCCATCAACATTTTCAATTTCATGTAGCTCCTCAGTTTTGATGTATCTTCCTTTGTCTTTTAGGTATATTATCTCCTCCCTCGGCTCCAATCCCATCAAGCTCTTCAACTACATGTATCTCCTCAATTTTGTTGTGTTTTTTGACTTCTTCCTTTGTTTCTTAGGTATATGATCTCCTTCCTCAAATCCACTTCCATCAACTTCATGTATCTCCTCAATAATTAAACTCCCCCGAATTAGGTTTCTTCCGATCAATCCAGGCAACGAAAGCAAACTTCTTATCCAAACTCAACATCAACTTCTGATAGTATTTTGATTCTTCATTTTGTAGGGATGTATAAAAATGCATATATCAGCTAATCATTGTGTTACAAAAGAACAAATCAAACATATCGACCATTGATTAAAGTGTTTCTAACCTTCTCTAAGGTTGAATCAATGAACTTTGTGACTGTGCATCCTACCAGGCTTGTGGCTGCTTCAAAAAGTACAACAGTTGTACTTTGCCTGGCAGCAGTTACTTAAACCCTTAAGCAATACCTGGAGAATTATAGGTAAAGTTAAGTTGAAGTATCATCTATAACGTCCACTTTCTTGAAGTATTTATTGCAGCAACAATACCACGACTTATTTATATTTAGAAGTTCACTGATTGTTGTTGTGAATCTATAAAAGGAGTCCTACAAATAACCATAAACAACTTTGTTAGTATACTATGAGTCTTTTGCATCTGGGTCGACAGTACTGCACAATTTTTTCATCTGAAAGATCAGTGTTTAAGGAATATTAGGGGCACAGTAGGATACAATAGTCCTATGTTTCCATGAGTTTCATAGTCTTCTCACCTAATGAAGGCCTTAGGAGAAGACCTGCCAACATTTAATTATAGACATAATACATGAGAATTGTCAGCATCACTTGTGTGGCACAACAATTGTATCAACCATTATACTCACCAGTAACTATTGCACAAGACTTTTCACATAATTGTATCTCATTTCTTAAGCGCTTACCAATAGAACAGTTATTTTATTTCTTCCAATTAAACAACTCGTTAAGAGTTACTTTTCTAGTCTTTCCAATCTGTCATAGTATCAAAAAGATGCTCCAGGTTGGCCAGCTTTAATTTGTTGTCATAACCTTTTTTTTCCAATCATAGCTATGAAGTTAATTTCTTTAAAGAAAACCATCCTTGTTCCCTAAAAGATATATCTTTTAATTGACAAAACTTTTGTGTCATCAAGAATTTTATGAAACAATAAAGATTCTGTTTTTAATGTTTATCAACCTAACAGGCGTTAGATGTTCGCACTAATATTAGACACTTCATGTTACATTTTGGGAAACACACAAAATATAAATTATATTTCAATCTGTATTTATTCATGGATGAAAGTAGACATGTTTGTACGGGTCAAATACTCAAAGGCAACAGAAGAGATTATATCTACCAGTAACTAATTGATGGGTTGGAGAAGGGAAACACTTATATCCAAAGGAGGGCTTCACTAAATTTATCCCCATGTATTCCTGCAGTTGGTTTTGAATAACACAGGCTGCTTCTATACCACCATGGCACCATCCTTCTCTCATGAAATAATCGTCTAATACTTTTAGATGTGGGTTTAAAGACATAAATTTAAAAAGAGGAGAATGTAAATATTTATAGTAACATGCGCATCTGCAAATAGACCGTCAACAATATCGCCTAGTTGAACTTCTTTGATCTTCCTGATAGCCGTACTTGTTGATAGTGAAATTTCTTTAGTCTCGACCTTCATGCTGACACGCATGTGTTCACACGTCTAATAAATTATTGTATTATTGTGAAAGTTAAAGTACAGAGGTAAAGGTTTCCATGGGCATCAATATAAATTTGACAAAAAAGATTACTACTAGCGAAGATCTGCTGCTTTACGTGTATCTGGATTGATCGATACTCTACTTACAGGTGTTGTTGCGATTCCAAAATTTTCTGTTATTAGGTTATAATAAATTATAAGTAAGGATGCTAGAGTATCATCATAGTACCTCGGAAAAATGTCACTTTTACATCACAAAGTCCTAGGATTGGTTTTTCTTCCTGCATCTTTTGCAGCATTTCCCCATCACTTTCAGCAAATTGACGCCATAAAGTAACAGCTGTATGATCCCTTTTTAATTCGAAGAACAAACACAATGATTTATGGCATACATGAGGGAAATATATACCCTGACGAATGATGAGATTGCAACTTACCTTCCATTAGTAACAATTATCTCTCTTCGCAGGTTGCGCCCTTCTCCTATAACTGGTTTGACAGTTGCTAAAATACAAAATACATATGAAAAATATGATGTCAACATTATTGTTAATTGTCAAGTAAATTATGTGCAGGAATGATTTGGAAAGACTTACAAAGGATTGTCAATGTTTTCACCGGTTCGAAATAAACTGAGAATTGTTGTCAAGCGTAAAATATAGAATGAGAATGAGAAGTGTGAAAGAGTTATAAAGAATTACCAAAGATGGAGCCGTCTTCGAGTATTTGTGCCTCGTCTAGGCTGATAAAGTGGTTGGAAAACCTTTCAATTGGAATGCTTTTGGCGGATTCCTTCACAATAGTATTTTCAGTAAAAGCAATTTCAACTTCTTTGTGAACAGAAGAGTAGTTGGGGTTAACAGCGTCTAAGCGTCCATTGATGATATAGTAGGTCTTATTTAGTTGGAGGAAGTCTTTCCACTTTTCGATAAAAGTGTTGAACAGGGTGGTCTGAATCTTTGTCCCCTATATAATATTAACGAATCGAGTTACTACTAAGTAAACGGAGTATGAGATAAACTAAAGAACCCATTTCAAATAGTGTTACCTCTTTGTCAATCAGTATTATATTCTGAAAAACACCTTCATACTTTGGTTTTTTGTAAGTTATCACTGGACCTCTATTAATGACAAGTACTTTAAGGACCCAATGGCAAAAGTTACTTCTCCAGCTTGCTTATTGGCGCACTTTGTTTTGATAATTCCACCTCGGTTGTCATTTTACAATAATCCTGAGATGGTCAGAGGGACAAAACCAAAAAAATAATCCAACAATAATATTATAGAGAAGGGTGCATAGCCGACATTTCACTACATGTAACATAGATTGTTGTGACAAACAACAGTTTGCAACAATTGTAAAAGTAAAGATCTTGCGCTGGCATTAGCTGCTATTATTCTAGTTATTACAATGTAAAAGTAAGAACTTACTTATTGTTTAAAAAAAAAACCGGAGAGCCGCTTGGTTTTACAGGGTTAGCCTAAGCCAGAGTAAGTGCAACCCTGCATAAGCAAGAGGATTCACAAAAGCATGCAACTAATAAGAGATCCGAAATAAGTAATTGGTGTTTTATCTTTGCGTATAAAAAGCTAATGTACTAACTATCACTGTGTCACCAAATGAAAGAATTCATAAATTTAATCAACAATAATGTTTAATAAGCCTATAAAATATACTCCATTAGAAGAATAGAGGCAACACAACCAGTCCATCAGAACTACTGCTATTGTTCAAGTATCAACTTCCTCCCAACTTCCTTTCACCAAAGACATGAGTCATCAACTTGAGATTGTCTTTCAGCCTATCTATAATTAAAGTATTGAAACACAAAATTGCATATACTTACATAAAACTTACATAAACAGAGACGGACAAAACATGAAAGAGGTTCGTCGTAAGTAGTTTTAATGACCATAGTTGTAACATATATATAGTCCCTTTCAGTTATTCATTATTTCAAACTATTTTAGCGTAATGTCTGATTATCAAGTTTCATAGGTATTAAAGAGACTCAATACCATTATTATGGAGATTATTAGTATTTATAATTAAAAATATTTTTACAGTTTTATAGATTTATATAAGGAATGAATTAAGTGTCCAACAAGATCACAGAGAAGAAAAGTACACAAAAAAATGTAAAGAACATAAATAGGGTAAACACTTCACTGTTACGAACTTGCACAACAATATGGCTAAATACAAATTCGAAAATATTTGTAAACATACCAAAATACTGCATTGCATCATATCTTATAGAGTAAAATTAAAGTAAATAAATAGCGAGTAAATCAAAATAGTCAAGAGAAGATAAAATATTTAATTTCCTTACTTGCTAAAAGGAAATAAAGAATTGATCAAAAGACCAAAGCATAGAAAGAAAAATGCAGAGAATCAAAGGGCGGATGTAGAAATACGGCTGAATACACCCAATTGGAGACAAAGATAGATGAACAAAGGTAAAGGGATAGATAAACTCACAATATTTGGGCGCGCAGACAAACAACTGATGTTTGCGAGCGAAAGCAGGATGAATAATTATGGTTTGCGAGCAGAGACAGTCTGAATAATTCTGGAAGATATGGAAAGAAACGAATGTCGGTGTATATATAACCATTGAGATTGAAACGGTGGGAACTTGTAGGCACTCTTTGAGTAGAAGAAGTGCAATCTGAAGCGAAGCAAAGCGTCTGTTAAAAGCACGTTGGAAAGAGAACGCCTCTGTTGGTTTATTAATTAATATGACAAATAATAAATAATTAAGGAGCAGAGAAAAAGTAAAAAGCAGGTCTTATATTTAAGGGTATTTTTATAAAATGACTTTTGGTCTTTTGAAGGATATGCTTTTAAAGTAGTATGATAGAGATATCTTAAGGCCTACCTCAATTAAGTGAAAATAGCTCATGTCTATACTCTTGTTCTCAATTAATATGTACTTACAACAATGCAGATTAAAAGATCCATAACAATAATTTGGTAGTACTACATTTACCAATTAACTAAAGCATAAATAACCTTAGTTCTTGCTGAAAAATACAAGCACGAATAACCTTCGATCTGATCTCCTAATTGGTTCAGTGAAAGTGTGTGTCGCACTTGAATTTTACATAAAATCAAAGGATTAACATTAGTAACTAAGGATTAAATTAGTGCAGATACTATGATCGATCGTTTAATCATAATCAGTAGTAAAATAAATTTACTTACATGATTTGTACAATTTTAATTTTATGCTCTAGTTAATTTAGTGTGTACGCTGAATAATAAACTTTTTCATCGTCAAACTTTATAACTGTAGATGTTTCTTGTAGCTTCTGTATAGTGATGACACCCAGAAAGAAACACAAGTCATATAAAACAAAGTCATGAAGAGGCATTATTAAGAAGAATACGTATAATTCTTGTGGATAGGCATTGGCTTTGCTGCTTGAAAAAGTGCAAATCCGGAGCAGAAGAAATATAGAAGATCGAGAAAGTGACAAGTGTCCCTCCACCTGTTCACTGTTCATGCAACTAAGCAATAAGCTTGACACGTACTTGGTGAACCGTTGCACCATTTTCTTCTATAAAATTATTATTATTCCACCTCTTTTCAATCATATCTCCAGCTCCCAAAGCTTAACGATAAACAAGAGAAAAATAGTTCAAAGTTTCAAGTACTGTTGTTTCATTGTATCAGTTAAGAAGAAGAATATATTGGAAGAAATTGTTACTAAGAGAGTAGGAAAAAATAAGAAAAAAATGGCGAGGACAGTTGCAAGAACCGTAGCAGCTCCTTTGTTGTTTCTTAACTTAGTAATGTATCTTATTGTTTTAGGTTTCGCGAGTTGGTGTCTCAACAAGTTTATTAATGGTCAAACCAGTCATCCTAGTAAGTAATCTTAATTCTCTTTGCTGCTGTTCTTTTTTATAATATTTGGTTTTTCTTCTTGATGGTAAAGAACAGGTCAAGTTATGTTCTTGCCTTTTCGTTTCTCTTCTTTTCTTCTCTGGTCTTCAATTATTATTATTATTTTTTATTTTTTATTTTTATTTTTTTTAAAGGAGGGGACAGGTAGGGTTCCGGTTATATAGTTTATGCTCTGGAAGCGTAAAAAGTGTTCATAGAATATTGGTACCTGGTGTAATAATTTGTTAATATAAACTGTACTTGGTGTAATAAATTGTTAATGTAAACACTACTTGGTGAATTTATGATAAAATTACGTAAAAACTTTTTCCAGGTTTCGGAGGGAATGGAGCCACCATGTTCTTCCTCGTATTCGCAATATTAGCAGCTGTGCTGGGAATAATCTCGAAACTAATTGGTGCAAAACATCTAAGAGCATGGAGAAATGACAGTCTTGCTGCTGCTGGCTCCACTGCTGTAATTGCATGGGCTGTTACTGCACTAGCATTCGGGTAACTTTAATGCTATCCTTGTGCACCCAATATGTATACATTACAAACGGATTAAACAAATGCACATTTTTTGTGTAGGCATTTTTTGATTACCACGTAAATTGACCAGTTGGTAGGTTGCACGTTTTATTTTTCATCATTATTGTTATCCTCATGATTCATTCCTACCAGTAAGGAGCCTAGTCACTTCTCGACTGATTAAGTTCCACAATCCCGACATGCTCTTACAGAGATAATTAGGTTTGGTCTTCCAGGGAACTTGGCATTGTCTTTTTGCATTGCCGGAAAATAGCTACTCATAAACATTTTAGGTGATTTAATGCAGTAAATATTATACTGTATCTTTTTCCATTTCGGGGGTCTGATATTTAAAAATAAAAAAATACCGGATATTCTAGAAGTCTTCTCCGGACAGAAAATTTATTTCTCAACACTTTTTATCAACGTTGTATGTAGGTTGGCATGTAAGCAGATTAACATTGGAGGATGGAGAGGTTGGAGGCTAAGAGTGCTTGAAGGTTTTGTGATTGTTCTTGGAGTTACTCAGCTGCTTTATGTTCTGATGCTTCATGCTGGATGGTTCAGCAGCACGTATGGTCCTGGATACAGAGACACCGACTATGGCGCTGGTGCACCTGCTGGAATCGGAGAAAAGGGTACTGGAGTTACTGGAGCTAGAGTTTAATATAAGCATGTGTTTGTAGTTATAGATTACATGAAGCAAGACTTTGAATTTTGCGTAAGCTGATAATATAGTGTTTTTAAATAGGTTTAGGGCTCTTTTATTTGGAGTACTGAACTATGTTTGTCAAGTTGTGTATTTGGTTTACGTTAAATTGTGAACATTGTGATGTGAAATTTGCTCTGCTTAATAATTTTATTCTGAAGTGTTAGCATGTGTCGTATTTTGCACTTCTTTACTAGAATCAACAGTGGTTAAAGTTAAAAATGATGGTACTCGGTAGAAATACGCGTACCAGCATGGTGAAGAAGAAATGCCTTGTTAAGCGAGGTGGCCAGTCAAAGTCGTTTTACTGATGGGTTCTGGAGCCTGGTCCTTTTTCTTGTTCAGTCCACTTGCCATTTCTTTTTTTACCGGGTGAGGTTCAGAATTTTTACCTGATTGCATCATTGGTTGGCTGTATGGTACCTCCTATCACAGATGTCTTTGATATCATCGGTTTGGGCTGTCTGCGCTCCAATATTTGTATCGTATCCACTCTACGCTGAGAACATGATTCTGGTGGATTGTGCTCTCCATGTGTAATTGTAGTGTGTTGGCAATGTCTCCTAACCAGAAATTGATTTTTATCATTTAGTGAACAGTTGGTTCGCGAATCAAGTTAAAAGTTGAGATGGCCCCCTTCTCGTTGTTCGCAAAGACTATAGCGTCCTAGCTTGCATGTATACCGACTTGTCCATTACAATTTTTCCTACAGCCTTGAAAGTGTAGTGAAAACAGTGTAGTTGAAGTGATCTGCTGGGATCGTGATTTACCAATTGACGAGTAACTTTCGTGTGTCCGTCAACAAAGATGGTGGCGACATTGAGCTAAGAAATCTTATTACAGCGTGAAACATCATATTATGTAAGGCTCTTAATTATTTGATAAATAGATAAATGCATCCCATTTTAATAAAAATAATAAATTAGAAATGGTAATTTTCTAGTCCACATTTATTACTTTCAAGATTCTCAATTAAAAGACTAAATTAGTAATAGAACGTTAAGGATATGCAATAAAATGTTTGTTATCGAGATATTTTTGAAGAAGAAAATTTAACCAACGTTCATTTTTGGCTTGAAAAATCATTTTCTCTTGCTTTGGTTTTGTGCTTTTAATTGTGAATATCTGTATATATTGTATTAGGCGAATATGCACGTTTTTTTTTCTTTTTTAATGCTAACATGCACATATATATGTTTGAAAGCAATATACTTAGGTAAAGCTTAACATAAAATCGTACACTAGTTTGAAGCTCACTCAATTCCCCCCTTTTTAAGAGGTAAATGCATGCTGTTTATAGTAATCTTATTGTTTTTCTTAATGCAGCCTCCATTGTTTTAATTAACAATTTAGCAAAATTTTAACTAATCAAGTATGGTGCATTACTTGTGAGAGTTTGAGTATTGAGACGGAACTATTTAATGTATTCACAGAGTTTAAAGCAATATTTTTACAAAACTCTGTGATCAAGTAGTTTCTCAACACAATTACTTTGTTGTTACTACTACTGTTGTTAATAATTTTGGTCTTTCTATTGAGAACCTTAAAAGTAATAAATCAAATAAGTAAGAGTCTTATACAAATATAATGTGGCGTGTCAGACATGTACAAATTTCTCAATAACCGATACTAACTACTGCCCGGCTTAACTTTACAAATTAGTTTGATGTATCTTGATTAGTTCACAATATTTTATCTTCTTAGAGATTCCTAAGGTCTTTTTTAATGTCACTTGCTGATAAATGACTTAAGAAATATAATTATTTTAGATAATAATAATGTTGCTCCCAACGCACACGCAAGTATACGTAATTGACAAGTAATAAAGTGATTGGTAGAGTATCGTTCCCACGAGGAATATTTAGACTGGACTCCTAACAAACAATTTCCTATTAACTATTCAGAGATCTTTTTTAATAATGATTGTGAAATTTACTAACTAAAGAAAATAATTAAAAACAAGTAATTGAAATCAAGCATTCAAGAGCAAAATATAGTTGTTATCAATAATAAGGAGAAACGGTCCAGGGTCAGAGTTACGAACAATCCAGTTGAGTTTTCCAGTTGATTCTACTTCTTGATTTCCTAAATTGCTAACTATAGGTTAAATGTACCCGTGAAAACCTTTCGATTCTTCACGGTCTATGCAGGCTACTCCAATCCGTATATATCTATGGGCTGAATCACGTGCACGCATTAACGAGTTCTGTGATTAGTTAAGCTTGGCGAGCAAGTATATGTCTATCCTACTCACAAATTGGTTCCCCGATGCCCAGGTTTACAATCAAGCCCTATTCTTTTTTTATTGCGTTTATAAATTCCCTCTTTCGAGTTCAATCTAAAAATCTATAGTGTTCAATTATCAGGCCTCAATAATCAAACAATTAGGATCAAGAAAGAATAAACAATTCGTAATAATAAATTAATATATAGAAATCAACTTTCAAACATCAACCTTCATATATTTACTCTAATCCTAGAACGAACAAACTATAGAATTAAGGAGAAGATAAGAGAAAGAGAGAAAGAACTTATTAGAAGACATCTAGGGCTCCTCCACTCTCCTCCAAAATTTGCTCCAAAATCTGAACTTCTAGCAAAAACTAAGTAAAAGAGTATTTATAGGGTTTACAAAGGCCTAGTAATAAGTTACACCTAAGCCTAGACGAAATAAAAAGTCCAAAAACGCTTCAGGGGCGCTGTAGCTGGCGCCCCGCGCCCCCGAACGCGCCACCCCAGGCAGAACCCGTCGAAACTTGGGCGCTGGCGCCCCCAAAGCGCCAGAAGGATGGGCGCTTTTGAGGGCGCCCCGCGCCACTCAAAGCGCCAGGCCAAATTCCTGCCTCCTTCGTTTGCAGCTCGCGTCGCGTTGTGCCTTCGTATGTTCGATCCAATCCTCAATCTAAATCCAATCTTTTCTTGCTCGATCATGCTCTTTAAAGCTCCAATTTCACTTCATAACAACCTACAATCATACAGCATAAAATCAGTACAAAATCACATTCATCAACTAGAAAACGTGCGAATAAAGTATTCAAACGTGAGGAAATATTAAGAAAATATAGGCATAAAATGCCAAACATCACCACCCCACACTTGAACCTTTGCTCGCCCTCGAGCAATCACAAATAACTTCCCAACCTAGAGAGAGAACAGGTCTGCCTATGACTATGGTTGATAACGACCATTGAACAAATGCATACATGACTACTATAGGTCCAAAAACATGCCAATAATATAACAAACTCAAAAACATGAGAACAACCACCCCAAGATAACTCAAATGCACAAACTCAACTTATTGCAACCATGCTCTCACAACGTCACACCTACCTACTCAACCAAGAAGCCACGACTTCACCTATCTCATGCAAACCATGTGCCCTCACCAATAATGAAGCAAAAGAATGTCCCCCAAATATCACACACAACAATGAATATCAAGAATAGAACGGGAACAATAGCATAGAAAGAATTCACTCACTCTCATGAAAAGCTCACATATCACACATGATGTACCATAGGCTTGCCCGTAATGTAGGACTCCACTAATGTAGGCTCACTCCAATCGGAATTAACTAGGACTTTAAAAAGGTTGTAATGTAGGCTAAGGGGCTGGTAGGATACATATGGATAATATTGACTACCTCTTTAAGCATTTAATACATCACAATACAAATTAAGCACATATCTCATCAAAGCCACCCATTTTACCCAACAAACAAATTTCACAAACACCTTTTTCAAGAAGTAGCAATTTTTTTCTTTTAAGCACAACACTAGTAATGATGGATATTCACTTTTTTTCTTTTTTCAATTTTTTTCAGCTTTTTCTTTTCTTTTCATCTGCTTTTTTTCTATTCACTTCTTTCCAAACCTTGCTAATGCTCCTTCAACAACTACACAATTCATTACATATTCCCCTCATTGGTTCCACTAAAAAACCTCCCAATATTTCAACCACAACTCCACATTAATATCACATTATCAATTAAAGTCCTTAAAGAGTAAAGGGCCAAAAGAAAGCAATTTAGAACAAGTGGGTAGGCTTGCGGTGTGGGTGCCAACAAAAAGGTCAAAGAGATCACAGCAATCAAGTCCAAGGTGTATATATAAGGGTAGGCAAATCAAGGTAAAAGGCAAATTACAAAAGCCTGTATCATCTCCCGACTAGAGCAAACCTAAGATTTCGCTTTGCACACACACGAGGCAAGTTCTAGACACCAATATACAACACGGAGTACTATAAGAATATGCCTCACAACACACATTGCACACAATCTACACAAAAAGGCTCCATCACAACTCTCAATCAAGCAAATAGAGTGCAACTTGTGGGAATTTAAGCACTAATGCACAAAGGTTCACAATAAAGTCAAGCGAGTGGACTCAAGCATCTCAAGGGGGTCGTTCCATTTTTTCTAGGCATGCATCTCAGTTTAAAACCAAAAGACACCACAAATAGCACATGCAATAAGTTCAAGTCCACCGGTATCAAACAAATCAAAGGCACCTAGCATTCTACCTATTTCTTTCGTCTAGGGCCACCTATACTAACTATCTAATCCTAATAAAAATAAAAACTACCCGGTTCAAAGGCTTCCCTATGGAAAAGAACCGAGTCCATAAGAAAAACCACGGGGTGGATGACATGTACCACTAGTAAAAACTAAAAAAAAAGAAAATCTATTTTGCAATTTTTCATTGGTTTTCTAATTTATTTTTTCTATATATTAAAGCAAGAAACAAATAAAAATAAAGTCAAGTGACAAAGGAAAAATCCTAATGGCACATGCATCCCTAACCTCAAAAATAAAGGAGAGTTCCCCACCCCACACTTAAATTTAAGCAATGTCCTCAGTGCTAAAAATAAAGTACAAGAGGTAAAGGAACTTCCCTGAAGGCTCTAGTCCTTGGTGCTAGCATCCTTCAAGCTTCCGTATAGTATGAGGTACTCAGACTTCCCTCATCAGGTCAACAATATTATGCAGGGATGAGGACACCCCACACTTAAACTCGACATTACATAAACTTGCAATTCAAAGAATCACCCAAAGTAATATACAACCATAAAAATACTGAAACGACCTCGGTCAGTCGTTTCGGAAGTTAGGACTCCGATTGGCGTGCCGATAATTTTAAAATATTCGTAAGGTCCATTAGGATCCGTCTGTAAAATTTGAGCTAAATCAGACCTCGTTTGATAGGCATCGGAAGAAGGTTTAAGTTTTTATTGTCAATAAATATTAAAAAGAGATTTTTTAGCTCGGTTTGGGCGATTGAGCTCTGATTCGAATTCCGAAAGCGCCGTTAGGTTCGTATGATTATTTGTGACTTTTATGATTTTTTAAAAGTGAATTTTGATGTTGTTTGGCTAGTTCCGCAAAAATGCCGAAAGTTAAATAATTTGACCTTTTTCCTTTAAATTCACATCTTGAGTTTCGGGAGTCCGATTTGAGATCTGTCTTCGTGAATATGTTACATATATTTTGTATAACTTACTTGAAAAATTTGGGATCATTTCGACTTCTCTAGGGTTCTATTTTAATTTTAATCGTCGTAGCGATTTTATTATTAAAAAAAACAAAAAAAAAAAGAAGAAATTGAAAAATTGAAAGGCAGCTTAGGGATTTACTCCCATATAAGCAGTAGCCAAGCTACATAATCAGAAACGTACAACAAATACAGAGAAGAGAAAAAATTAGAAAAGAGGGAGGAAAAAAGGGAAAAATGAGTAGAAAAATAGTAGAATTTCTACCCCAAATCTTCAGGTAATGATGTTAACTCATTATCTTAGCTTATTACGTGTGTTTGAATATAATTTTTACAGTAAAAATAGGGATATTAGACATCGCCCTAATGACGTAAATTGATAGTTTAACGGGTCAATTGGACCCCGATGATGGAAATGATTATATATTCATACTCAGTGAGTTATAGGAAACATATAAATATAATTTATTTAGGGTTTGGTTATGGGACTTTGAACCCTGTATATAGGCCTGGCCTGCGTATTGCGTATGCGAATAGGGTATCAGGTTCCTAACTGGATTACCCTAAAACATAAGGAGTGAAGCCTTTAGCTTTATTTGATATAATTTTTCTGCTTATTGAATAGAAAGAGATCGTTTGGCAACTAATACAAAGGAAAAGCCAGTGGTTGAGTAACAGGACTAGCTTCGAAATACGGTAAGTGTTTATATCCATTTCTTTGGAGACACCTGGCCTCGTGGATTTTCTACCACGTGTTCCTTACGTGTGTAGCTGCCGATAGGCGTACTCATTATGCCTTAGCTTTGGATTTACATTCTATATTATATGTTATGTTCTGTTGTTGGTATTGCATTGAGGATCTGAGCATTGTACTCTGGTTGTGAGTTGACATATACTTCCCGGCAGTCGATGAGAGTCCCGCGCCGGTGAAGGGTTATCATTGCATTATATTGAGGGTAGGAGGATTCCGCCCTCGGAGTAGGAGGATTCCGCTCCATCGCATCATATTGAGGGTAGGAGGAATCCGCTCCATTCATTTGGCACATGTGACCCATTTCATTTCATCTCATTTCATATCATTTCATTTCATCTCATTCCATTTCATTTCATACTATTGTGTAGATTTTTGTACATGACTATTGTTCTGCTTATATGTGCATTGCTTATTTGTTGATTGTTGTCTGGTTCCGTTTCCCTGACTGGCGTATCTATTTTTCGAGGTTGCTAGTTTGTTCGCACTTATTGAGTCCTCATGACTCACCCCCTATTTGTCCTTGTGCTTTCTTTTCGTTCGGCAGATTTTGCACCAGGACCCAGCCAGTCGCGCCGTGATTGAGGAGTAGTACGTTCTCAGCTGTCTACGGTGAGCCATCCTGTTCATTGCGGCCATCAACTTCAGATATTACAGTTTTTCTTAATTTTGCTCCGTTCGGGAGATGTGTATATCTTTTGGCCTTCTTAGATGTCTGATCTGGAAACCTTTAAAATTGTGTACTTTGGGTAGTTAGTTGTATTATTTAGACAGCTTGTATGTTTGTCTATCCTTGAGAGTTATCTTATGTTGTTAAAGTTTGGTTCATTTTTATTTCAAGGTAATTTTTCACAATTGATATCGATTCAGTCAATAGGGTTCGCCCGACAGGTTTAGGGGAGGGGGTCGGGTGCCCGCACGGCCTAACCGAGAATTCGGGTCGTGTCAGTTGGTATCAGAGCGAGGTTTAGACTCTTTCCAGATCATGACAGTGTCTAATAGAGTCTCGCTGATCGGGCGGAGACGTCTGTACCTATCTACGAGAGGCTATGATGGCATTTAGGCAGTTTCCCTTCTTTTTTTTCTTGTCGTGCGTGAGTCTTCTTATCTGAAGTTAAATATTTTTAATTTTCCGCAGTATGGTGAGAACGCGCGCGAATGTTCAACGAGAGGCGGAGGAGCCAGCGGTCGCCCCTATGCCTGCTGCTCCGCGAGGTCGCGGTGTTGGCCGCGGTAGAGGTCGTGGTCGAGGCAGAGGTAGAGTTGCCCAGGCCGTGAGGATGGTGAATCGTGTTGATCCTGCTGTAGAGGTTCCGGTAGTGCCAGCTTTTGCCGGGCAGGGGGAGCAGGGCTTATTCGTTCCCCCCGCACTTCATGACGCTTTTATGAGATTCTTAGCGACGCAGATGCCCTATGGACCTCCTATTCCTCAGGCTGCCGTAGATGCTCATATTCCTCAGGCTGATGTAGATGCTCCTATCCCTCAGGCAGCTCCTCAGGCTGCGATAGATATTGGTTCTCAGGTTCAGGAAGCCCCTATTCCAGCCCCACAGGTAGCCTTAGCAGTTCATGTTCCAGATGGTCATGTTCCAGAGGTAGCGGGTGTTATACCTCCGGTTGTTTAGGCTAGTCAGCCAGTCCAGGTAGCAGGTCAGGTTGATGATCCGGCAAGGTTGCATTATTTTACCCGACTTAATCCTCCGAAGTTCTCTGGTCAGAAATCAGATAAGCTTAAGCCTCGTGAGTTTCTTGATCAATGTCAGCGTATCTTAGAGGCCCTTGGATATCTTGAGCAGTATGGAGCTGATTATACTGCTTTCCAGCTTGAGGGTCCAGCTTTAGTTTGGTGGACCGCACTCCAATCAGCTAGGCAGGGCTTACCTAAGCTGACCTGAAGTGAGTTCTCTCATCGATTCATGGAGAAGTTTTTCCCTCGCAGTCAGCAGGATGAGAAGAGGAGACAGTTTGAGAGGATTGGACAGGGCAACCTGTCAGTCACGGAGTACGAGCTTTTATTTTCAGAGGTCCAGCTATGCTCCAGATCTTGTGCAGGAGCCCTCTGAGAGGGTCAGACGTTTTATTGATGGACTTTCTCCTCATTTGCGGTCCCAGATGGCTCGTGAGATTGAGGCTGGTACTCTATTTGATGTCGCTGTTGATATTGCCAGGAGGTATGAGGCCTATCATAGATTGGAGATGGAGGAGTTAGAGCGGGAGAGTAAGAGATCTCGTGGTCCAGGGCATTCTAGTACCTCGTATGGAGGTAGGAGTTATCAGCAGCAGAGTAGGCCTCCTGTCAGACCAACTCAGTTTCCAGCACGTGGTTCTCAGAGCGCGCCTACTTCTTCTCAGGGTCAGTTTGGGTTTCGCCCGCGAGATCAGTCTCAGTTTGATTAGCGTAGATTTTCTCCAGGGTGCTTTATCTGTTAGGATCTACGGCATCATAAGAAGGATTGCCCTTATCTCCTTCAGCAGGGTAGTAGCCGCCCTTTCCCTCGCCTTCCAGCGCCTATGCAGCAGCAGCCTCAGCGTGCCCCTCCAGGGTCTCAGCCAGCTAGAGGTGCACCGCCACCCAGTAGAGGTCGTGGACGTGGTCCTAGTGGTCCCACTAGAGGTGGTCGTCAAGGTAGCGGCTCAGCTCAGCCGCAGAGACAGCTATATGCACTGCCGGCCAGGCAGGATGCCGAGGCATCCCCAGCTATTGTTACAGGTATTTTATCTGTTTGTGGTTGAGATGCATATTCTTTGGTGGATCAGGATCTACATATTCATATGTATCTCCTTATTTTGCTTCAGGTTTCTATGTTGATTATATGTGTCTTCGTGATCCATTCTGTGTTTCTACTCCTATTGGAGACATTATCATCGTGGATCGAGTTTATCCAGCTTGTACCATATCTTTTGGGGGTCGTGAGACACTGGCAGATCTTCTAATCCTAGATATGGTTGATTTTGATGTTATTATTAGCATGGATTGGCTGGCGTCGTGTCATGCCACATTAGATTGTCATGCCAAGTCTCTTCAGTTGTTTCTTCCTTGTTCAGCACCGGTAGTGTGGCAGGGTTCTTATTTGCCACCCAGGGGACATGTTATTTCTTTCCTGAAGGCAAAAAGGATGATGGATAAAGGGTGTTTAGCGTATCTTGCCATGGTTCGAGATACCAATGTGGAGATTCCATCTCTTGATTCTATTCCTGTCGTTAGGGAGTTCCCTGATGTGTTTCCAGATGATTTGCCAGGACTTCCTCCTGATCGAGAGATCGAGTTTGGCATTGATACAGTGCCAGGGACTCAGCCTATTTCTATCCCTCCTTATCGTATGGCCCCATCAGAGTTGAAGGAGCTGAAGAAGCAGTTGCAAGATTTGCTTGATAAGGGGTTCATCAGGCCGAGTATTTCTCCGTGGGGTGCTCCTGTTCTATTCGTGAAAAAGAAAGATGGGACTATGCAAATGTGTATTGATTATCGTCAGCTAAATAAGGTCACCATCAAGAATAAGTATCCCTTGCCTCGCATTGATGATTTGTTTGATCAGTTGCAGGGTGCCAAGTTCTTTTCGAAGATCGATCTGCGATCTGGTTATCATCAGCTAAAGATTCGTGAGTCAGATATCTCGAAGTCTGCTTTTAGGACTCGTTACGGCCATTATGAGTTCCTAGTTATGTCTTTTGGGCTGACTAATGCCCTTGCAGCCTTTATAGATCTCATGAACCGGGTGTTTAAGCCGTTCCTTGATTCCTTTGTCATTATCTTCATTGATGATATTCTTATTTATTCTCGTAGCCGCGAGGAGCATGATTATCATCTGAGGGTGGTTCTTCAGACCCTCCGTGATCGTAAGTTGTATGCCAAGTTCTCAAAATGTGAGTTTTGGCTTGATTCTGTAGCATTTTTTGGTCACGTGGTATCTAGTGAAGGTATCAAGGTTGATCCGAAAAAGATTGAAGCAGTGCAGAAATGGCCTCGTCCTACCACTCCGACGGAGATTCGCAGCTTCCTTGGATTGGTAGGTTATTATCGGAGGTTTGTGGAAAAGTTCTCTACTATTGCAGCTCCCCTGACTCACCTGACGCAGAAGGCGGTTCAGTTTCGATGGTCCGATGAGTGTGAGGCCAGCTTTCAGAAGCTTAAAGCCTTATTGACTTCAGCTCCAGTGCTTTCCCTTCCTTCGGGTACCGGTGGATTCGTAGTTTATTGTGATGCATCTCGTGTGGGCCTTGGTTGTGTTCTTATGCAGCACGGGAAGGTAATTGCTTATGCTTCCAGACAGTTAAAGCCGAATGAGAAGAATTATCCGACTCACGATTTAGAATTGGCAGCTGTGGTCTTTGCTTTGAAGATATGGAGGCATTACCTTTATGGAGAGCCTTGTGAGGTGTATACGGATCATAAGAGTCTGCAGTACCTTCTCTCTCAGAAACATCTTAACGGCCGACAGCGGAGATGGCTTGAATTGATTAAAGATTATGATCTCACTATCCATTATCATCCTGGGAAGGCGAACGTGGTAGCAGATGCTTTGAGCAGGAAGTCCATGGGCAGCATGGCTTTTCTTTATGCTGACATGAGACCATTGGCCCGAGAATTGCAGTCCCTTGGCGACTCTGGCGTGAGATTTCTTCTCCCAGACTCCATTCGAGTCTTAGCGTGTATTGCAGCTCAGTCTTCCTT
Organism: Petunia secreta; assembly: GCA_029990175.1. Classification (NCBI taxonomy): domain Eukaryota; kingdom Viridiplantae; phylum Streptophyta; class Magnoliopsida; order Solanales; family Solanaceae; genus Petunia; species Petunia secreta. The sequence continues at coordinate 18,514,532 of JARKIP010000010.1, forward strand.
AGTCAGTCAGATTAAGGGAAGACAGTTCGAGGATCCTCATCTGCAGGAGTTGCGTGGCCGTGTCCTAAGTGGAGGAGTTCCCTCTTTCGAGCTTGATTCAGATGGAATTCTTCGGTTTAATGGTCGACTCTGTGTTCCTGATGTTGGGGATTTGAGGCAGTCAGTGCTCAGTGAAGCTCATAGCTCGCGTTATTCCATTCATCCTGGTATCACAAAAATGTATCAGGACCTCCGAGAGCTATACTGGTGGAAGGGGATGAAGAAAGATGTATTTGATTATGTATCTCGTTGCTTGAATTGTCAGCAGGTTAAGTTCGAGCACGGGAGACCAGCAGGATTAGCTCAGGCATTGCCCATTCCCGAGTGGAAGTGGGAGCACATCACGATGGATTTTATAGTTGGTCTGCCAAAGACCCTGCGGCGCCATGATTCAGTCTGGTCATTGTCGACCGACTGACTAAATCAGCTCACTTTATCCCTGTAAAGACTACTGATTCAGCTCAGAGACTGGCGCGGATTTTCATTGAGCAAGTGGTTAGGCTGCATGGTACTCCTGTATCCATTATCTCAGATCGTGGTTCCCAGTTTACTTCTCAGTTCTGGCAGTCTTTTCAAAGAGAGTTGGGGACCCAGGTGCAGCTTAGCACAGCATTCCATCCTCAGACTGACGGTCAGTCCGAGCGGGTTATTCAAGTTCTGGAGGACATGTTGAGAGCTTGTGCACTTGACTTCGGGGGTTACTGGGATGATCATTTGGCGTTAGCAGAGTTCTCTTATAATAATAGCTACCAGTCTTCTATTCAGATGGCTCCATTTGAGGCCTTATATGGTCGTCGATGTCGTTCTCCTATTGGCTAGTTTGAGTCTCGAGATGTCGAGGTGATGAGTTCAGATATGGTTCGTCAGACTCTTGATGTTGTTCGTGTTATTCAGGATTGTTTACGGACCGCCCAGAGTAGGCAGATTTCATATTCGAACCGAAGGAGCCGAGAGTTAGAGTTCGAGGTCGGGGACATGGTATTTCTGAAAGTGTCACCGGATGCGAGGTGTAAAGAGATTTGGCAGGAAAGAAAAGCTTAGTCCCAGGTTCATTGGCCCTTTCCGTATCGAGAAGCGTATTGGTAAGGTAGCTTATCGGCTTGACCTGCCAGCTTCTATGCCAGTTCACCCAGTTTTCCATGTGTCGATGCTTCGAAAGTGTATCCGAGATCCTTCCGAAGTGATCGAATTAGACCCTGCTCAGCTAGATGTGAATCTGGCTTACGAGGAGTTCCCAGTAGCTATCATAGCGCGTGATATCCAGAAGCTTCGTTCGAAGCAGATTCCGATGGTTCGAGTGCGATGGAATAATCGTCCACATGAGGAGGACAGTTGGGAGCTTGAGTCCAGCATGCATGAGAGGCATCCTTACATCTTCGACGATTCAGGTTCGAACTTGATCTTTAAAGCCTAAAAGTTCTAATCATTGCATATGATTTTGGTTTCGTAATAAATGTCATTGAAAATTCGTGTAAGCATTCTCATTAGAGGTATGAAATCTATTTTAGACTCTTGCTCGTTCGAGGACGAACGAGAGTCTAAGTGGAGGAGAATGAAACGACCTCGGTCAGTCGTTTCGAAAGTTAGGACTCCGATTAGCGTGCCGATAATTTTAAAATATTCGTAAGGTCCATTAGGACCCGTCTGTAAAATTTGAGCTAAACCAGACCTCTTTTGGTAGGCATCGGAAGAAGGTTTCAGTTTTTATTGTCAATAAATATTAAAAAGAGATTTTTGAGCTCGGTTTGGGCGAATGAGCTCTGATTCGAAATCCGAAAGCGTCGTTAGGTTCGTATGATTATTTGTGACTTTTATGATTTTTTGAAAGTGAATTTCGATGTTGTTCGGCTAGTTCCGCAAAAATGCCGAAAGTTAAATAATTTGACCTTTTTCCTTTAAATTCGCATCTTGAGTTTCGGGAGTCCGATTTGAGATCTGTCTTCGCGAATATGTTACATATATTTTGTATAACTTACTTAAAAAATTTGGGATCATTTCGACTTCTCTAGGGTTCTATTTTAATTTTAATTGTCATAGCGATTTTATTATTTAAAAAAAAAAGAAGAAATTGAAAAATTGAAAGGCGGCTTAGGGATTTACTCCCTTATAAGCAGTAGCCAAGCTACATAATAAAAAACGTACAACAAATACAGAGAAGAGAAAAAAATAGAAAAGAGGGAGGAAAAAAGGGAAAAAGGAGTAGAAAAATAGTGGAATTTCTACCCCAAATCTTCAGGTAATGATATTAACTCATTATCTTAGCTTATTACGTGTGTTTGAATATATTTTTACAGTAAAAATAGGGATATTAGTCATCGCCCTGATGATGTAAATTGATAGTTTAACGGGTCAATTGGACCCCGATGATGGAAATGATTATATATTCATACTCAGTGAGTTATGAGCAACATATAAATATAATTTATTTAGGGTTTGGTTATGGGACTTTGAACCCTTTATATAGGCCTGGCCTGCGTATTGCGTATGCGAATAGGGTATCAGGTTCCTAACTGGATTACCCTAAAACATAAGGAATGAAGCCTTTAGCTTTATTTGATATAATTTTTCTGCTTATTGAATAGAAAGAGATCGTTTGGCAACTAATACAAAGGAAAAGCCAGTGGTTGAGTAACAGGACTAGCTTCGGAATACGGTAAGTGTTTATATCCATTTCTTTGGAGGCACCTGGCCTCGTGGATTTTCTACCACGTGCTCCTTACGTGTGTAGCTGCCGATAGGCGTACTCATTACGCCTTAGCTTTGGATTTACATTCTATATTATATGTTATGTTCTGTTGTTGGTATTGCATTGAGGATCTGAGCATTGTACTCTGGTTGTGAGTTGACATATACATCCCGGCTGTCGATGAGAGTCCCGCGCCGGTGAAGGGTTATCATTGCATCATATTGAGGATAGGAGGATTCCGCCCTCGGAGCAGAAGGATTCCGCTCCATCGCATCATATTGAGGGTAGGAGGATTCCGCCCTCGGAGCAGGAGGATTCCGCTCCATTCATTTGGCACATGTGACCCATTTCATTTCATCTCATTTTATATCATTTCATTTCATCTCATTCCATTTCATTTCATACTATTGTGTAGATTTTCTGTACATGACTATTGTTCTGCTTATATGTGCATTGCTTATTTGTTGATTGTTGTCTGGTTCCGTTTCCCTAACTAGCGTATCTATTTTTCGAGGTTGCTAGTTTGTTCGCACTTATTGAGTCCTCATGACTCACCCCCTATTTGTCCTTGTGCTTTTTTTTTCGTTCGGCAGATTCTGCACCAGGACCCAGCCAGTCGCGCCGTGATTGAGGAGTAGTACGTTCTCAGCTGTCTACGGTGAGCCATCCTGTTCATTGCGGCCACCAACTTCAGATATTACAGTTTTTCTTACTTTTGCTCCGTTCGGGAGATGTGTATATTTTTTGGCCTTCTTAGATGTCTGATCTGGAAACCTTTAAAATTGTGTATTCTGGGTAGTTAGTTGTATTATTTAGACAGCTTGTATGTTTGTCTATCCTTGAGAGTTATTTTATGTTGTTAAAGTTTGGTTCATTTTTATTTCAAGGTAATTTTTCACAATTTATACCGATTCAGTCAATAGGGTTCTCCCGACAGGTTTAGGGGAGGGGGTCGGGTGCCCGCACGGCCTAACCGAGAATTCGGGTCGTGTCAAATACTAATAAAAATAAATAAAAGTAAAGCAAGAAAATTGGGTTGCCTTCCAAGAAGCGCCTTAGTTAACGTCGTGGCACGACGAAAACAACTTCATCACTTTTGTCTCCACCTTGAACTAATGAATTGAATTCCCAACTTTGCCTCAAACTTATGACTATGGTATTGAGGTGGTGGCAAAAATACAAAAGGACCAAGTAACCAATGTCGCATTTTGCACTTCTTGGCCTTCACATGAGGGATGTCGTTTTGTCTCTTTGGCATCACATACTTTAAAATATAAGCACCTTGTTCCTCCTCCTTTGGTTTCTTCATAGGCTCGGGTGGCGCAATTTTCATGTCACCATCCAAACACAATGTTGAAAAATAATTGGAATGAGGTCCAATGCGCTTCAATTCTAAAGTTGCATTACTTTTGACACCCTCACTTGCACAAACACTAGAGTCCTCAAATATGATGTTTTCTATTTCCTCACTTGACTCTAATGTAATTTTTTCAACCTTGGCATCATCAACTAATATTGGGTCGAATGGTAGGAATTCCACTTTTTGCTCCTCAAATTGCCTTCTAAGCTCTTCTATCTCAAGTCTACTATTCACGACAACTGATAATTGGGCATTAGACACCTCAACCATATCACTCAAATTCTCCTCCAAGTTGTGAATAGCCGAGCCAAATCGGTCGATCTCTTGTCCGAGCTCCACTCTTTCTTCCATAAATTGTATCGTCATATTTGTAAGTTCGCTCCTGAAATCCCCATAAGCTTCTAAGAGTTTGGCTTACTCCATTAGCCAAGTTTCGCTAACAACCTGCACTTTATCGCCACTGTCAAACTCAAAAACATCATTAGAATCATCACCAAAATTATTGGGGGAAGGAGCATGACACTTAGGACAATCATTCCACCGATCACCACACAATTTACAAAAACTCCAATCAAAGGTGGTAGAAAATTCACATAACCAGTCTCGTAGGGTTGAAAGAGTTGGACAATTTTTTCACAAGTGGGTTCCTCCGCAAAGTAGACAGAGATCATCAAAATTAGAATTACAACCACTCGACCAATTTTCATTAAAAGATGCCATGATAAGACAAGTAACACAATACTAAACTAAACAAAAAATTAAAACTGAATAGAAAATAAGTAATCGTTCAAAAAGAAATCAGTCAATTATTTAGTTCCCAGCAGCGGCGCCAAAAACTTGTTGCTCCCAACACACACGCAAATATACGTGGTCGACAAGTAATAAAGTGATAAGTAGAGTATCGTTCCCACGAGGACTATTCAGACTGGACTCCTAACAAACAATTTCCTATTAACTATTCAGGGATCTTTTTCGATGATGATTGTGAAATTTACTAACTAAAGAAAATAATTAAAAACAAGTAATTGAAATCAAGTATTCAAGAGCAAACTATAGTTGTTATCAATAATAAGGAGAAACGGTCTAGGGTCAGAGTTACGAACAATCCAGTTGAGTTTTCCAGTTGATTCTACTTCTTGATTTCCTAGATTGCTAACTACAGGTTAAATGTACCCATGAAAACCTTTCGATTCTTCACGGTCTATGCGGACTACTCCAATCCCTATATGTCTATGGGTTGAATCACGTGCACGCATTAACGAATTCTGTGATTAGTTAAGCTAGGCGAGCAAGTATATGTCTATCCTACTCACAAATTGGTTCCCCAATGCCCAGGTTCACAATCAAGCCCTACTCTTTCTTATTGTGTTCATAAATTTCCTCTTTCGAGTTCAATCTAAAAACCATAGATAGTGTTCAATTATCAGGCCTCAATAATCAAACAATTATGATAAAGAAAGAATAAACAATCTGTAATGGTAAATCAATATATAGAAATCAACTTTCAAACATCAACCTTCATGTATTTACTCTAACCCTAGAACGAACAAACTATAGAATTAAGGAGAAGAATAAGAGAAAGAGAGAAAGAACTTATTAGAAGACATCTAGGGCTCCTCATCTCTCCTCCAAAACTTGCTCCAAAGTCTAAACTTCTATCAAAAACTAAGTAAAAGAGTATTTATAGGGTTTACAAAGGCCTATTAATAAGTTACACCTAAGCCTAGACAAAATAGGAAGTCCAAAAACGCTCCAGGGGCGCTGTAGCTGGCGCCCCGCGCCCCCGAACGCGCCACCCCAGTCAGAACCCGTCGAAACATGGGCGCTTTTGGGGCGCCCCGCGCCACTCAAAGCGGCAGAAGGATGGGCGCTTTTGGGGGCGCCCCGCGCCACTCAAAGTGCCAAGCCAAATTCCTGCCTCCTTCGTCTGCAGCTCGCGTCGCGTTGTGCCTACGTATGTTCGATCCAATCCTCAATCCAAATCCAATCTTTTCTTGCTCGATCATGCTCTTTAAAGCTCCAATTACACTTCATGACAACCTACAATCATACGACATAAAATCAGTGCAAAATCACATTCATCAACTAGAAAACGTGCGAATAAAGTATTCAAACGTGATGAAATATTAAGGAAATATAGGCATAAAATGCCATATGCCTAAAATCAAATAACTTGAATAAAAACTAATACATTCAATTATATTGCCAATGAATGCCAAAAAAATAACGTTCTCAATATGTGTAAAATATCTAAAACATCTTATAAAGTAGACTGATTACTCTAATAGCTAAATCATAAAATATTTCAATACTTTTACTATATTTACAAAAAAGGAGAATTATACGAACATACAATTCTAACACCAAATTCATGAAAGATACCAATACTATCTCGCTTTATAAAACATATCAATAGGTTTTTTTACAAATTATATACAACTTCTATTAAAACCATACAAATGAGGATTTATTCTCTCCCACACCCACTAATCCAGTCACAGGTTTGCCGCCGGTAGGTCACGAAAAATATATTTTTTGAATCTAGAAAAAAACTTGTAACATACAAAACAATACAAAAACAAAAATACATAAACTAGAAAGTACAAAACATATATAAACTACAAATACAAAACATACAAAGGGATTTTTATACAAAAATATGACGTTCATACACGTAAACAACACTATATGCAAAATTATACAACATATATAATCAAAAAGTTGCCAAACATACACTTGAAAGTACAAAATACACAAACATACAATAATATATAAATAAATACAACTCGATATTTAAAAAAACTTTAATGTATTTATACACCAAAACATACACATACACATAAACAAAAAGAATCTTATACATCATATATAAATAAATGCACATACAAAATTTAAAAAACAAAAAGAAAAAAGAGAGAGAAGTAGATATCAAAATACATGTACAAAACACAAATATATACATAGACATATGCATGTATACACACACAAAAATAAAAAATGATCAAATTAGGAAAACCCAGCAAAAAATCCCTAGAAAAAACATGGATTTGCAGCAGCGCCGCAAAAAGCAGACATAATGGCGGGCAACAATAGCAGCAGTATTGACGGCCAAGGCAACAGCAATGGGGCTGCTCGCAGCGAGAGAGAAATGGCGGTGGTGGCTGGATGGATTGGTTGAGGGGGGAGGGGGAGAAGGAAATAAATTAGGGTTTATGGCTAGAAGAGTTGGAATGGTATTGTAGGGTAATTTTTTAAAACTATTGTTATATTTTGTAAACTAAAATTTACACCACATGACTACCCTAACAGCAAAATTACAAAGTATACCAATACTTTTACTATGTTTACAAAACATAACAATAGTTTTAAAAAATTACCCAGCATACCATTTCACTCTTCCAACCACAAACCTTAATTTCTTCTTCTCTCCTTCTCTCCCTTCCTCGACCCATCCACCCACCCACCCACCGCCGTCCCCTCCCTCTCACTAGCGAGCAGCCCCGTCGCTGCTACCGTCGCCGTCAATACTGCTGCTACTGTTGCCCGCCTCTGTGTCTGCTACTCGCGATGGCGCTGCTGCACTGCAGCGGTGCAACGCCCCGATATGTGTTTTTCCGCTGGGTTTTTGATTTGATCCATTTTTTTCCCTTTTGTATGGGTATGTATATGTATGTTTATGTACGTATTTGTATTTTGTATATATATTTTCAGATCTACTTCTCTCTCTTCTTTTTCCTTTTTGTTTTTTGATTTTGTACGGGTGTTTATTTGTATATACAATTATAAGATTTTTGTATTTGTGTGTATGTGTATGTTTTAGTGTATAAATACATTAAAGGTTTTTTTAATATCTAGTTGTGTTTATTTATATATTGTTGTATATATGTTTGTGTATTTTACACTTTCAAGTGTATGTTTGGCAACTTTTTGAATATATATTTTGTATAGTTTTGTATATAATAGTATTTATGTGTATGAGGTTGTCACATTTTTGTGTAAAAATTCTTTTGTATGTCTTGTATTTGTGGTTTAAATAATTGTATGTTTTGTATTTTCTAGTTTATGTATGTTTATGTATTTTCATTTTGTGTTTGTCGTATGTTATCAGCTTTTTTTCTAGATTTTTTTAAAAAAAAAAAAAAATATTTTCGGTGACTTGCCGTCTGTGGCCGGCGGCGACCATGTGACTGGATCAATGGGTGTGGGAGGGAGTAAATCTTCATTTGTATGGTTTTAATGGAAGTTTGATATGATTTGTAAAAAAACTATTGCTATGTTTTGTAAAATAGTATAATATTGATATTTTTTGTAAATTTGATATTAAGGTTGTATATATTTGTGTAATTCTCCTTTCTTATAATTACTTGTTAGAATGCATAATAAAGTATTGAAATATTTAAGGTTTGATACACAAATTTAAACTACGACCTGTTGGGAGACTTTGTTACCACAATATGCGACCTACGTATAAGTAGCAGGAGAACTAGTAGTTGTTTTTAGGATTATTTTTTTTTTCAAAAATAGTGCCTCAAACCAAAACAATTATAAATGAAGGGTCATATTTTTTTCTTAAATGGCATATGAGCCCTTATTATTTTAAAATTTACATGGCATAATACCCTTCTTTTAAACTCTCCCTCAAAATAAAGACCCTAGGTGTTACTACCTCCCCTCCTCGGCCACTGACCTGCCACCGACCACCCTACCGCTGACGGTGGAAGGTAGCCGGAAAATTCAAAATTGTCGGATTCTCATGACCGTTGCTTAGTTTATATCATCGGAGCTTTATTATTGCTAGTTTTGTTTAAATTATTATTATTTTTTTAATTTTATACACACAAATCTATTAAAAAATGATAAATTATACATGTATATACAAAGAAAAATACATATGCAAGAAGAAAAATGCGAGAATATACACAAAATATTTTAAATTTATACAAACATCCATAATAGTGCACAAATCTGAAAATTTATACAAATTTATTCATTATTTATACACACGTATATAAATTTATACAGCTTTATATATATATTTACAGAAGTGTATAAACTTGTATAAAAATGTATAAACTAGTAAAAAAAATTATACATTATTTTGGACAGCTTTAACACAAAAGTTTAACAAAAATACAAGATTTATATAATTTTCTACAAGAAAAAATACTAGATCTAAACATTAGCTTGTAGATCTCACCAAATTTTTATGCAAAAAGAAAAAAAAAAAGAAGAAAAAACATGATAAACAAACCATCACCGGATCTTTGACCGAAATTAACATAAAAAAATCGAAATTGTTATTCAAAAATCAAAAAAAAAAAAAAAAAGGAAGAAGAAGAAGAAGAAAAAAAAAAACGACGGTGGCGAGGGCTTGGAGGGGAGGGAATGAAGGTGAGTTTGTGATGGAAGGGGTGAGAGGAGGCGGCGGTAGTGAAAAAAGGGAAGGAGAAGAAAAGGAAAATAGGGGCTAGAATTTTTTGTTTCTTTAAATAGGTTGTGCAATGAATGAACAAAAAAGTTTTTTTTTTTTTAAAAAAAATAGTGGTGCCAGGTTTGAAGGTCCAAAACAGCGGTCCATTTTAATAATAATCATGGGTTGGGTATTTCACAATGTTAAAAGGAAAAATTACATGGAGAGTCACCTAACTCATGAAAATTACTAAAAAATGCCCATATTTTACTACTTTACCCGACCTAGGACCTCCTCCCTTTTTTTTTTTTTAATCTTTTCTTTCACTCATAGCACCCCTCTATTTAAAGGAAAAAATTTCTAGCCCCCATTTTTCCTCTCTTCTCTTTCCCTCCTTTCCATTTTTCCTCTCTTCTCTTTCCCCTTACAATATCACCATCGCCGCCGCCGCCGTCACGTTCTACTACGCTGCCACCGCTGTTGCTTCTTTTTCTTTCTTTTTTTAAAAAAATAACATTGTCGATTTTCCGTTGTAAATTTCGGTCAAAACTCTGGTAAGGAGTTTGTTTATCATGTTTCTTTTTTTTCACCTTTTTCATAAAAATCCGATGAGATCTACTAGTTTTTTGTTAAAACATTTTTCTAATGTTTAGATCTAGTATTTTTCTTGAATAAAACTGTTTAAATCTTAGATATTTGTTAAGCTTTTGTGTAAAAGCTGCCCGAAACACTATATAAAATTATTTTTGCGAGTTTATACAATCTTATACATTTTTATATAAATTTATACAATTCTGTAAACTGTGTATAAATCTGTATATGTGTGTATATACAGTTGTATTGGTCGGATTTTGTCCGATCACGCAAGTGACACGTGGCCAACTGCGTGGAAAAATGAGAGCAATTATCGGAGACAGCATAAAGCAAGATCGGAATGGGATAGTATTGATCGATAGAGTGTGATCGATTCAACTAGATCATGATAGGAATACTTTGAAGACAATCACGGTGTCAGATATGGGTTGTTGATCTTATCCCACTTTTGTCGGACTGAATCCAGCGGAGTTTGTTAAACGTGGGAAACTACAATTACGCGACTGAAGAAGAAACATGGGAGAGTGGAGTCCTTCTAGGATTGGAGACTCCACATTTATCATTCTATAAGTATCCCCTTATTTCCCCCATTTGTAAGCTTACATTCTACTGAACAAAGCAACCACCTCTTTTACCTTACTACCATATCTCTACCATTACTATTATTAATCTGCCACCATTACAATCAATCAATCGTTATATTTGTGCAAATCGCTGCTTGGTTCAACTCTGAATGAGGATTCTTCTCTTTCAACGGAGCGCCAGCCTTCGATCAATCAATACAATAAGCTTTACTGCTTTCACTTATTATTTGTTATTTGATCAATTGCTTACTTGCTACTTTCATTGTTTGACGTGTTTGTTTATCAATATCGATCTTGTTAGTTGCTTGTCATTGCTTCGATCGTAATATTAATTAACAAGGACCATAATTCGATCCTTAAGTTATAATTTCACCATTTCAACTAAGCATATCGTCAATTAACTCGTATTACCTTGCTTATTTATCGTTATTGTTGTCGTAATTCTATCTTAATATCTTTCGTCGAATTCTGGTTTAAAATGTTTGCTTAATACGAAGTCATTTGATAACAAGCACGTGTTCGATAACAACTGTTTACCTTGTTCGTAATTCATTTGTTCGGAATCACTAAGAATCGATCGTTTGCAGTTAGATATTCGCACCATCGTGATCGATAAACTTGTTGCTTGCCTTCGTTTATTCGATCATATCTGTCTTCGAATCAAACTTGTTATACTGTGTACTTTTGAATTCATTGTCATCCGTTCTATCGAATCTACTGTTTGCACGTCATCGAAAATATAGCATTTGTTAAACCGATCACATGTCAACGTAAATTGCTTATCAACCGATCTACATATAAATTTAATTGTAATACCTGAAATCAATTTTTAGTAAATACAACAGTGAATAAACATATTCTATGCACTGTTGTAAATTTATATAAAGCTGTATACGCGTGTATGAACAATAAATAAAGTTGTATAAATTTCAGATTTGTGCACTAAATCATGGATGCTTGAATAAAATTTATATTTTTTATGTATATTTTTGTATTTTTCTTCTTGCACACACATTTTTCTATGTATTTACATGTATAATTTATTATTTTTTGATAGATATATGCGTATAAAATTATCAAAAAATAATTACTTTAATAAAACCACGAATAAAATAAGCAATCCGATGAGATCCGGCAAATTTTCAATTTTCCGGCCACCAACCACTGCCGGCCGCGGTGGCACCGTCGGTGGCTGGGTTGCTGGCAATAGATCAGCGGCAGGGGAGGGTGGGTGGATGTGACACCTAGGATTTTTTATTTTGAAGGAGAGTTCAAAGAGGATGATATGTTATATAATTTTAAAATAAGGGGGTGCTATGAATGAAATATGACCCCTCATTTGTAATTTTTTTGATTTGAGGAGCTAGTTTTGAAAAATTTCCGTGTAAAAAACCCTTGTTTATGTGCAAAAAATTTGAGATTTTTACATAAATAGGAAATTTTTAAGGAAACATTACATTAGACCAGCACACTTATTTATAAGCAGCAGAGTAACAATTATGTAACAAGCAGAAAGTTATTCAATCCCATTAAAACAATATTAGCGATTTATAAAATCCCTAAAAATAAGGGATGATTTGAAATAGGATAACTTCCATCTTGTTATGAATATGTTATATTGTGGATGTCAATTACTCCCATAGCTTCCTGAAGAAGCTTGATCTACAAACAGGTAGCTTACAAGCAGCTTACAAATAGCTTACAAGCAGCTCATGCATCAGCTTCTTTTCTTCTATAAATAGGAAGTCATTTCAGTTTGTTATGTACATCACTTTGAAGTGAAATAATATATCAGTCTCTCTCTATAAAGTTTCTCTGTTTTATTTACTTTACAGCTTTTAATTCACAACACGTTATCAGCACGAGGCTCTGCTATCTGGAGAAAGTATAAGGTAAGGATTTTACTTTCTAAATATATGGCTAATATTTCTAAGATTGAATTTACTGCCCTTGACATATCGGGCAAAAGTTATCTTTCATGGGTTTTAGATGCTGAAATTCATTTAGATGCGATGGGTCTTGGAGACACCATCAAGAATAATAATCAAGCATCTAATCAAAACCGTGCTAAAGCAATGATATTTCTGCGTCATCATCTTGATGAAGGTTTAAAGATGGAATATCTCACGGTTAAAGATCCACTCATGTTGTGGAATAGCTTAAAAGACAGGTATGACCACCTGAAGATGGTCATACATCCACAAGAACGTTATGATTGGATCCATCTGAGCTACGAGATTTTAAAACCATCAGTGAATATAATTCTGCTATGTTTAGAATTATTTCTCTGTTGAAATTATGTGGAGAAAATATCACTGATAGTGACATGCTTGAGAAAACATTCTCCACTTTTCATGCCTCGAATGTGCTCCTACAGCAGCAATATCGAGAGATGAAATTTAGTAAATATTCTGAGTTAATTTCACATCTGCTTGTTTCTGAACAACATAACGGATTATTGATGATAAATCATGAAAGTCGACCCATTGGTTCTGCTCCATTCTCATAAGATAATGAGACGAATTTCTACAAAAAACGTGGAAAGTGGCGTGGCCCCAGTCGTGGCCACGGTCGTGGTCGTGGTCGAGGAAGAAACTCCTATCATGATGATCGTTATGCACCAAAATCCCCTGACCACCAGCAGTAGAAAGGAAAGGATAAAAAGCATGAAGCGGTGCAAACGAAAAATTCAGAGAATAGTTGCTATCGTTGTGGAGCAAAAGGACACTGGTCACATACCTGTCGTACGCCAAAGTACCTAGTTGATCTCTATCAAGCATCTCTGAAAATGAAAGGAAATAATTCTGAAGCCAACTTTATGTCTGAAGATAATGTGGACTTCACGCATTTGGACATAGCAGATTTCTTTGAGATCCCTGAAGGACAGTTCCTTGAAGGACAGATCCCTGAAGGACAAATAGATCATCTGATTGGTGATGGATCTGTAGCCAAAGAGACTTAAATATATTTTAAGTTATGTCATTAGTAATAGTTTTTATGTTTAATATTATTGTAGTAATACTAGTAAAGTTTTGTTTTGATAATAAAGCATGTATTATATGATGCCTGTTTTTATCTATGTTATTTTATATTGAAGAATACATGGATATCCCTCAAACTTTATCAAAGATCAATTTTAAAGACATTTGTATAATTGATAGTGGAACAACACATGCCATATTCAAAGATCGGAAATATTTTTCACACTTGATAATGAGAAAGGCAAATGTTTCTACTATTTCTGGTAATACTAATTTAATTGAAGGCTCCGGAAGAGCAACTATATTTCTGCCTAAGGGAACAAAACTTATTATTGATGATGCATTGTTCTCTTCCAAGTCCAGAAGAAACTTGTTAAGTTTTAAAGATATCCGCCGAAATGGATATCATATCGTGACAATAAACGAAATGAATAATGAATATCTTTGTATTACAAAGAATGTCTCTGGCCAGAAACATGTTTTAGAAAAGTTGCCAAATTTATCTTTTGGCTTATATTGTACAAAGATTGGTACAGTTGAAGAACACTCTGTCGTAAACCAGAAGTTTATTGATTTAAATAATTTTGTTCTTTGGCATGACCGTTTGGGTCATCCTGGATCAATAATGATGAGGCGAGTCATTGAAAATTCAAGTGGGCATTCACTTAAGAACCTGAAGATTCTTAAAAGTGATGAATATTCTTGTACTGCTTGTTATAAGGAAAAGTTAATCACTAGACCATCACCAACAAAGGTTGTGATTGATCCCCTACGTTTTTAGAACGTATCCATGGGGATATATGTGGACCTATTCATCCACCTTGTGGATTGTTTAGATATTTTATGGTCCTAATTGATGATGGTCTCATGTGCGCCTATTATCATCTCGCAACCTGGCGTTTGCGAAATTGTTGGCACAAATAATTCGATTAAGGGCACAATTCCCTGATAATCCTATTAAAGCTATTCGCCTTGATAATGCTGCAGAATTTTCATCCCAAGCTTTTAATGATTATTGTTTATCAGTCGGAATAAGAGTTAAACATCCTGTAGCTTATGTTCATACTCAAAATGGCCTTGCAGAGTCATTTATTAAACGACTGCAATTGATAGCAAGACCACTATTAATGAAAACAAAATTGCCCACTACTGCTTGGGGTCATGCTATTTTACATGCAACATCACTTGTTCGTCTTAGACCGACACATTATTATGAATTCTCCCCGCCACAATTAGTTTTTGGCCATAAACCGAATATTTCTCATCTACGAATATTTGGATGTGCTGTATATGTGCCAGTAGCACCACCACATCGCACTAAGATGGGACCCCAAAGAAGGCTGGGAATATATGTTGGGTTTGAATCACCCTCTATTATTCGGTATCTTGAGCCATTGACGGGAGATTTATTCACTTCTCGATTTGCAGATTGTCGATTTGATGAGACAACTTTCCCACAATTAGGGGGAGAGAAAAAGGAAATAAATAGAAAAATTGTGTGGAAAGTTCCATCATTATCTCACTTTGATCCATATGCCCCCATATGTGAAAAAGAGGTCCAGAAGATCGTTCTTTTGCAAAATATAGCAAATCAAATGCCTGATGCATTTACTGATTTGAAAATGATTACTAAATCACATATCCCTGCAGAGAATATACCAATTCGGATGGATATCCCAGCAGGACCATCTAGTAGTGTCATAGCCAGTGAACCTAAATCACGCTTGAAGCGTGGTAGACCACTGGGTTCCAAAGATCGAAATTCTAGAAAAAGAAAAATAACAAATGATCAGGATGACACTATAAAAGAATCTCTTGAAGAGAACCAAGATCTTATTAATTCTGAATTTCCTGAAGAAATTAATAAACCTGAGACTCAAGTGAGTGAGGAATATTTAATAAATTCTACCGGTGATGGAATAAATTTGAATCGATCAGAAATAGAGGTGGATGATGTTTTTGCATATAGTGTTGCACTTAATATTATGCAAGATAATGAGGATTTTGAACCTCAATTTATTCAACAATGTCGACAAAGAAGTGATTGGCCAAAATGGCAAAAGGCAATTCAAGCAGAATTGAGCTCACTTGCCAAACGTGATGTTTTTGGACTTGTAGTCCATACACCTAATGGTGTAAAACTAGTTGGCTTCAAATGGGTATTTGTGTGCAAACGAAATGAAAAAGGTAAAATCATAAGATATAAAGCACGCCTTGTTGCACAAAGATTCTCAAAAAGATCTGGTGTCGATTATGAAGAAACATATTCACTTGTTATGGATAGGATAACATTTCGATATCTCATCTGTTTAGCTGTACATGAAAACTTGAAATACACTTGATGGATGTAGTTACAACATACCTATATGGCTCACTTGATAATGAAATTTATATGAAAATCACTGAAGGATTTAAAATGCCTGAAGCATATAATTCAAAGTCTCGGTAAATGTACTCAATCAGATTACAAAGATCTTTGTATGGCTTAAAACAATCAGGGCGCCTGTGGTATAATCGCCTTAGTGAGTACTTGCTAAAGGAAGGATATATAAACGATGTCAAATGTCCATGTATATTCATATAGAAACAGCATCACAGTTTGTTATACTTGCTGTTTATGTTGACGACATAAATCTCATTGGAACTCCAGAAGAGCTCCAAAAGGCAATTGATTATTTAAAGAGATAATTTGAGATGAAAGATCTTGAAAAGACAAAACTTTGTATTGGTCTACAAATTTAGTAGACAGAATCTTTATTCATCAATCTGCCTATACAGAAAAGGTCTTAAAACGATTTTACATGGATAAAGCACATCCATTAAGTACTCCAATGATTGTTCGATCCCTTGAAGTGGATAAAGATTCGTTCCGGCCTCAAGAAGAGGATGAGGAACTTCTTGGTCCTGAAGTACCATATCTAAGTGCAATTGGTGCACTTATGTATCTTGTAACTCTACAAGACCTGATATAGCATTTTCTGTTAATGTTTTAGCAAGATTTAGTTCTGCTCCTACATACCGACATTGGAAAGGTATCAAATAGGTATTGCGATATCTGAAAGGATCTGTTGATATGGGTTTGTTTTATTCTAAAAAATATGGTGCAGATCTTGTTGGTTATGCAGATGCATGCTATTTATCTGATCCACATAGAGGTCGATCTCAAACTAGTTATCTTTTTACATGTGGAGGTACAGCCATATCATGGCGTTCTACAAAACAATCAATGGTTGGTACTTCTCCAAATCATGCTGAGTTAATAGCTATTGATGAAGCGAGTAGAGAATCTGTATGGTTGAGATCAGTGATTCATTTTATTCGGGAAAGATGTGGTCTGAAGTGTGATACCAAAATACCCACGATCTTATATGAAGACAACATTTCATTCATAACACAGTTGAAAGAAGGATTCATAAAAGGAGATAGAACAAAGCACATTTCACCATAGTTCTTCTTCACACATGATCTCCAAAAAGATGGTGAAATTGGCGTGCAACAAATATGTTCATGTGATAATCTGGCAGACTTTTTCACCAAATCTTTACCGTCTGCAACTTTTAAAAAGATGGTATACAATATTGGAATGAGGAAACTTAGACACCTAGATCAACGTTTCCATTAGGGGGAGAAAAATACGTGTTGTACTCTTTTTCCCTTAACCATATTTTTTTCCACTGAGTTTTCTTGGTAAGGTTTTTAATGAGGCAGCTGATAATGCATATTACAAGACAAGTGTACTCTTTTTCCTTCACTAAGACTTTTTTCTTAGTAAGGTTTTAGCGAGGCACATTATCTATTAATGAACATCCAAGGGGGAGTGTTATGAATATGTTATATTGTGGATGTCCATTACTCCCATAGCTTCCTGAAGAAGCTTGATCTACAAGCAGCTTACAAGCAGGTAGCTCCAGCTTACAAGCAGCTCATGCAACAGCTTCTTTTCTTCTATAAATAGGAAGTCATTTCAGTTTATTATGTACATCACTTTGAAGTGAAATAATATATCAGTCTTTCTCTATAAAGTTTCTCTGTTTTATTTACTTTATAGCTTTTAATTCACAACACATCTTTAATTTTATTTTAGTTTAAAAAAAGAAGAAAACTCCCACCACCAATTATTGTTTCATCTATGATCTACCTCAGATTTGAAAAAACACAAAAATATTATCAAGAAACTCTCAATGTATAAAGCTTCAGAATAATAACATTTCTATAAGAAGATCTCTCTCCACCATTGAAATACATATCAAAATCCACCTAGAATATTATAGGTGTATAATTCATAAAAAATTATCATATTTGGGAAATATGATAAACTAAGTATAAAAGAATAAATCAACCTAAACGGTATATTATATTTTACTAGTCATTAAACTAATTATATTTGGTTTATTGGTGGTATATTTTGAATATATTATTGTACATATATACAAGGTGTAAAAAGGAAATATTATTTTTTTATGAGTTGGTTATGCACTAAGTATATTTAGTTGACCGATTGTATATTTTTCTAAATGGATATAGTAAATTAAATCCAGAATTGTTCAGCCAAATATCATTTTTTGCATAAACACATTTAAATAAACAAATTATACCATGTATTTTGAAGACTGATTGCACCCCATCTTTACACAATCAAATAAGTACATAATTCATAGTAATTTTATGAGCTTGTTTGATTTATTTTTTTCAACAAAATGGTTTCTTTGGTGACTTTCTTTTTCTAGTCCTTTCATTCTTATTTTCAAAGATCCATTTCGGTTTTGTGTTTTTAGAATTTGAATTTGGATACAGATTTGGTTGGTGGTAGTTGTGTATTTTCTATATAAATGAGTAGGAATCCCAATTGATCCCCTACAGTGTCCAAATGCTGAGAGAAGGAAGTACCTCAAATCTGGAAAATGCCAAGATGAATCTGATATAATGGAATTGTAGGGATGCTGGCAGTTTGGTTTTTCGCCGTAATGCCCTAGATCTCATCCAAATTTATTCTCCTACTCTATTAGTTTTGGTGGCAACAAAAATGGATGTTGTTGGTCATTATGATTTCCTGAACTATTTGCCATTTAACGCTGTTGAACAAGTACTTGCTGATGGATATTCTGGTGGCATAGTGATTTTGTGGAAAAAGGAAGATTTACATCTTGAATTTATGTTCAATACGCCACAGGAGACTCATGTCAGTGTCCAGGTAAATCCATCTGCTCCTATTTGGTATTTAAGTGTGGTATATGCTAGTTGGTTTTTGCACAAAAGGCTTCAATTATGGGATAGCATTGAAAATATAGCTCCACTATTAAAGACCCTTGGTTATTATGTGGTGACTTCAATGAAGTCACGGCGGCTCATGAAAAATATGGAGGAAATCCTGTTAATAATAGGAGAATTACTCATTTTTTAAACTGTCTTAATAATAGGTATGATAGACTTAGGATTCACGGGATCAAAGTTTACTAGGACTAACAAGAGTAAAATGGGCTCTGGCATTATCCTTGAAAGATTGGATAGATTCCTAGCTAATGCTGAATGGCTCCATTTATTTAGTGATGCATCCGTTATCCATTTACCTAGGACTAGATCCGATCATTGCCCTTTACTTTTGGACATAATTCCAAATGAGGATAATTCTAAGTAAGGGTCTGTTAGAATCTGCAATTTGAAAAATAAACTGAAAACTAGAAGGAGATGAAATAGAAAAATTTCGAGCCAACAGTATACACTGTTTGTCCTTAAGAAATCTAATCCCCTCACAGTTACCCAAGGTTGTGGATTAATTTCTCCCAGGATAGAATGGAATTAACCTTACTGTGATAGTGGTAATTCAAATCACAGTAAACAGCGAACGCAAATACGGTAGCAAATCACACGACTCTAGGAGAGTGGAGAATTATTTTTGTTGTGTATATCTAAAATGAGGAAGTGTCTCACTATTTATAGACCAAGGATAGGTGTAATGAAAAGGTGTGATACCTTTTCAACCAAGAGGTGCTTATGGTGCCTTTTCCCATTCACAACTACTCAAAAACCCCAACAATCCCCCACATGAATGGGGAATGGCTCTATAGTGAAAATGAGCAGAAACTTGTGTGATTTGCAATTAAGAAATAATTGCATCTGGATAAGTAGGTTTCCCTTTGAACTTTCCGTAGTGAACATATATCGGATATACTCGGTCAATCGGTAGATTTGATATCTTTGAACCGTCGAGCTTTGGTGTATACCTAGACAATATATGTCACACAATTAGCCCTTGGCCGTCTTTGGTTCTCATTGCTGTGTTCGTTTCAGCCATGAACATCGCCTAGTTCATGAGTGCATAGAGAATTGGCCTTACAGAATTCTCCTTGAAGCGGCTTCCATTTCACACTCACATAGGTGATTTCTAAACATGTAATCCCATAGATCTACACTGTTTGACAAACCCCGTATCAAACTTAGATAATCATTAAAAAATATCTTTAACATTTTATCCTTGGTACTGAACATTGTCTTATTACGAGAACGGGTTGAGTTGTTTGACAATGTTGGAGCGGTCGTACATAACTTTGTTTGAGCTCCTTGAACCTAGATCTTGGGATCTCCAGTCTTCTAGGTAGAGTTACTGCCATGACGACTTGTCCTCGGCCATAGTCCCATTCTCTTTGATGAACTCTACTACCTCTCTAGTTAGCCTTTTGTTAGCGGATCCGACACATTATCACTTGACCTTACAATGTCATTATTGATAATCCCCTAGAGAGTAGTTGTCAAACGGTATATGTCTTAGTTGTATGTAACGATTTTCCGTTATACATATTGCTCCCAACCCTTCCTATTGACGCTTGACTATTGCAATGTATGCAAACCGCTGTCAACGGCTAGAGCCAAAATTGAATATCTTCCAAAATTTTGGAGCCCTTCAGTTTTTTTACCGTTTAATATAGCATCAGTATCAATAGCTTGGAATAGTTGCATCAGTTGTGGCCACAACCTTTTAATATTTAATATATTTCTCAACCATTTCCGTGTTGCTATTTACTTGATGCCTAAATTATAGAACCTTCAATCATTATACAAATCCAAATCAATATGGATTTTATAATTATCATTTGGTTGGTTCACCGCATAAATCCAACTTGATATGGATTTTATCACTAATACTAATAGTTGATTTACCGCTTTATAGACCAATGTATTAATACATCTGGCATGTCTATACAAGCGTTATCTTTCAACCGACATATCCTTTTCATATAGACATTAAGTCTAACATTGGCTTTTGTTATACATAAGCTATACGCCCCCACATTCCAAATTATTCATTTGCCTTTACTATTATTCATAATAGCAAACATAACTCGACTACCGTTAATATTTTGTAGCCTAGATAGAACATTGAAATGTCACATACATTTCTCATAAAATAAGACATCATATAAGACGTCTTCAAACATTAATGAAACCAAAATGATATTCCAATAAAATATCATTTTCTTCATATCTCAACATGTGATCATGACTTCAAGGATTAGTCAATAATTAAACAATTATACCAAACACTTGAAAGTAAACATGGTAAACATTCAAAATTGAGAAGAGAATACTTCTATTTTTCAAGAGTTATTCTCGGCTAATAGAGTATCAAACTTCTCCTTGGAAATGACAACTTTTGTCTCTGGCACATGAAGAGCAGATTTAAGGATGTAGTCTTCCTTAAAGATCCCACACATTAGAGACGCGGCTAGAGTCAATAGATGTCATATGATAAATGCACCCGTTCGACCATCATTATTTTGATGGAATTAGAAAAATAGCAATCCAAAACGTGAATCATGGAGAGCATTATTTCTCCGCTTCAGAAACCATACCAAATAAAACAAGTTTCAATTGTTATAACTCTACAAATGCACCCTTTTGCAAAAGTATATTTACTTATTGTTGGGGTTTTTGAGTAGTTGGGAATGGGAAAAGGCACCATAAGCACCTCTTGGTTGAAAAGGTATCACACCTTTTCATTACACCTATCCTTGGTCTATAAATAGTGAGACACTTCCTCATTTTAGATATACACAACAAAAATAATTCTCCTCTCTTCTAGAGTCGTGTGATTTGCTACCGTATTTGCGTTCGCTGTTTACTGTGATTTGAATTACCACTATCACAGTAAAGTTAATTCCATTCTATCCTGGGAGAAATTAATCCACAATCTTGGGTAACTGTGAGGGGATTAGATTTCTAAAGGACAAACAATGTATACTGTTGGCTCGGAATTTTTCTATTTCATGTCCTTCTAGTTTTCAGTTTATTTTTCAAATTGCAGATTCTAACAATCTTAAGAAATCTAATTTGTATTTTGGTCTGCTAATCTATAATAGGCTGTTTGTGGAGACTAAAATCTGAAAAAATTTTCTACTCCAAACTGTTGTGGAGACTAAAATCTCCATAAAATCTGAAAAAATTTTCTACTCCAAAGTTAATATTCCATTTTTGAAGAGTTAAATACTTCAACGGATTATTAAAAATTATTGTGTGTTTAATCCGTTCAGAAGATTTAAAACCTTCGGATTATTAAATAATTTATATTGTTATTTGCAGTTTGAAGATATAAAAACTTCACTGTACGTTAAATCAGTTCGAAGATATAAAATCTTCACTGTACTTTTAATTTGGTTTGAAGATTAAACACTTCACCGTTTAACAACTTTGGCTGTGTTATCTCTCGGTTTGAAGATTAAAAACTTCACCGTCGTGTTAAATCGACTTGAAGATTAAAAACTTCGTTCATTTAATATCTCCTGTTGTATCATAAAATTAGCAGCGACATTATGATATGCCTGCTTGTTGATCTTATGCACAATCTGCTTGATCCAATTTGCATTGAAGTTGGTAAGAATCTTTTGTGCTGGTTGTATGAAATACTTTTGATATTTCAATAGAGCATGATATGCCCATGTTAGTTTGAATTACTTTTGTCTTTCTTGAAGTCTTACGGAATACATTGATCCAAACAAAGAAGCAAACGGTGCATGCCTTTCCATGTACTACTCATGCTAGTTACTGGAGTAGGATATAGTTAAATGAGCAAAAGTACTTCTGAGGCTATATCGTGAAAAAATCAAAAAAGAGAAGGCATTAAATTAATGTCGTTCTCACGGTTAGCAATATACTGGCTTGTTTCCATGGATATAATAATTGCACCTATGAGATGACATGAAGGAAAAGAGAATCAAGTAGTGTCTTATGTGTCAAGGTAGGAGCAAATCCAAGTTTTGGATGAAGACATTGTTACGAGGAAGGTTTCCTAAACAATCTGGTACTAAGTAAATATACTTTTGCAAAAGGGTGCATTTGTAGAGTTATAACAACTGAAACTTGTTTTATTTGGTATGGTTTCTAAAGCGGAGAAATAATGCTCTCCATGATTCACGTTTTGGATTGCTATTTTTCTAATTCCATCAAAATAATGATGGTCGAACGGGTGCATTTATCATATGACATCTATTGACTCTAGCCGCGTCTCTAATGTGTGGGATCTTTAAGGCAGACTACATCCTTAAATCTGCTCTTCATGTGCCAGAGACAAAAGTTGTCATTTCCAAGGAGAAGTTTGATACTCTATTAGCCGAGAATAACTCTTGAAAAATAGAAGTATTCTCTTCTCAATTTTGAATGTTTACCATGTTTACTTTCAAGTGTTTGATATAATTGTTTAATTATTGACTAATCCTTGAAGTCATGATCACATGTTGAGATATGAAGAAAATAATATTTTATTGGAATATCATTTTGGTTTCATTAATGTTTGAAGACGTCTTATATGATGTCTTATTTTATGAGAAATGTATGTGACATTTCAATGTTCTATCTAGGCTACAAAATATTAACGGTAGTCGAGTTATGTTTGCTATTATGAATAATAGTAAAGGCAAATGAAATATTTGGAATGTGGGGGCGTATAGCTTATGTATAACAAAAGCCAATGTTAGACTTAATGTCTATATGAAAAGGATATGTCGGTTGAAAGATAACGCTTGTATAGACATGCCAGATGTATTAATACATTGGTCTATAAAGCGGTAAATCAACTATTAGTATTAGTGATAAAATCCATATCAAGTTGGATTTATGCGGTGAACCAACCAAATGATAATTATAAAATCCATATTGATTTGGATTTGTATAATGATTGAAGGTTCTATAATTTAGGCATCAAGTAAATAGCAATACGGAAATGGTTGAGAAATATATTAAATATTAAAAGGTTGTGGCCACAACTGATGCACCTATTCCAAGCTATTGATACTGATGCTATATTAAATGGTGAAAAAACTGAAGGGCTCCAAAATTTTGGAAGATATTCAATTTTGGCTCTAGCCGTTGACAGCGGTTTGCATACATTGCAATAGTCAAGCGTCAATAGGAAGGGTTGGGAGCAATATGTATAACGGAAAATCGTTACATACAACGAAGATATAAACCGTTTGACAACTACTCTCTAGGGGATTATCAATAATGACATTGTAAGGTCAAGTGATAATGTGTCGGATCCGCTAACAAAAGGCTAACTAGAGAGGTAGTAGAGTTCATCAAAGAGAATGGGACTATGGCCGAGGACAAGTCGTCATGGCGGTAACTCTACCTAGAAGACTGGTGATCCCAAGATCTAGGTTCAAGGAGCTCAAACAAAGTTATGTACGACCGCTCCAACATTGTCAAACAACTCAACCCGTTCTCGTAATAAGACAATGTTCAGTACCAAGGATAAAATGTTAAAGACATTTTTTAATGATTATCTAAGTTTGATACGGGGTTTGTCAAACAGTGTAGATCTACAGGATTACATGTTTAGAAATCACCTATGTGAGTGTGAAGTGGAAGCCGCTTCAAGGAGAATTCTGTAAGGCCAATTCTCTACGCACTCATGAACCAGGCGATGTTCATGGCTGAAACGAACACAACAATGAGAACCAAAGACGGCCAAGGGCTAATTGTGTGACATATATTGTCTAGGTATACACCAAAGCTCGACGGTTCAAAGATATCAAATCTACCGATTGACCGAGTATATCCGATATATGTTCACTACGGAGAGTTCAAAGGGAAACCTACTTATCCAGATGAAATTAGTTCTTACTTGCAAATCACACAAGTTTCTGCACATTTTCACTATAGAGCCATTCCCCATTCATGTGGGGGATTGTTGGGGTTTTTGAGTAGTTGTGAATGGGAAAAGGCACCATAAGCACCTCTTGGTTGAAAAGGTATCACACCTTTTCATTACACCTATCCTTGGTCTATAAATAGTGAGACACTTTCTCATTTTAGATATACACAATAAAAATAATTCTCCTCTCTCCTAGAGTTGTGTGATTTGCTACCGTATTTGCGTTCGCTGTTTACTGTGATTTGAATTACCACTATCACAGTAAGGTTAATTCCATTCTATCCTGGGAGAAACTAATCCACAACCTTGGGTAACTGTGAGGGGATTAGATTTCTTAAGGACAAACAGTGTATACTGTTGGCTCGGAATTTTTCTATTTCATCTCCTTCTAGTTTTCAGTTTATTTTTCAAATTGCAGATTCTAACAGGGTCCAACTAATTCCTTGTTTAGGTTTGAGACAATGTAGCTAAATCATTATAATTTTTCCAGAGTAGTCAAGTCATGCTGGCATAATCAAGCCCATTATTCTCAGTCTGTTGAAAACTTCACCAAAGCTGCCACTCATTGGAATAAAACTGTGTTTGGTAATATATTTTATAACAAAAGGATTCTTACTAAAAGGCTAGCAGACTTGCAGAAAATGGACCCATCTAGAAAATATAGCTTTCATTATAATCTGGAAAATTCCCTTATAGAAGATTATAATGCTATTCTGAAAAATGAGGAAGATTTCTGGAAATTAAAGTCACGCGTTCAATGGATAAATGATGGGGACGCAAATACGAAATTTTTTCATACTTCATCTGTTAAGAGGTGTAATAAAATTATAGCCTTGGTAGATTCGGTAGGAAACTGATTTTTTAATCAAGCTGATATCAATAATATGATCATCAATCATTTCATGACTATTTATAAAACAGATCTTCTTGAATCTATTCACCCTTCAGATCTGGCCCACGAAAATTCACTCGATAATCAATCTTCTTCCCTGATTGGTAGACCTCTAGATATTAGTGAAATTTAGAAAGCTATCTCTTCATTCAAACCATTGAAAGCCCCAGACCCCGATGGTCTCCATCCAGCTTTCTTTCAAAAATTCCATCATGATACTAAAGATGCTATTAATCAAGTTTTCTTACAAGTTTTTTCTACTAGCAGAATTGAACCAAGTCTTAACAAAACTCACATTACTCTTATCCCAAAAAATCAATTTCCTGAAACTGTGTCCCACTACTGTCCTATAAGTCTCTGCAACATAATCTACAAAACTATTACCAAAATCCTTGTTAATAGAATTCGCCCGCACCTGAATAAAATTATAGGTCCGTACCTATCTAGTTTCCTTCCCAGAAGACGTGCATCTGATAATGTTATCATAGTTTAAGAAGCAATTGATTCGTTCGATAGGAAAATGGGTAAGTCAGGTAATATGATGATCAAAATAGATCTCAAAAAAGCATTTGATCGACTTCAGTGGTCATTTATAATATACAGTCTTTACTATTTTAATTTCCCTAGTAATATTATAAATCCCATCATGGATTGTATCACTACATCCTCCATCTCTATCCTTATCAATGGAAGACCGTCTAATTTTTCTTACCTTCATGAGGTATTAGACAGGGTGACCCGTTATTTCTGTACATCTTTATTATCTGTATGGAAGTCCTCTACAGGAACATTGCCAAGGCCGTTAAGGATTCTAATTGGGAGCCTATTAAGTTATCTAGAGCTGGTCCTAAGTTGTCACATCTTCATTTTGCATATGATCTCATCTTGTTTGCTACCGCTACCAGGGAAAATGCTTCCACTATCCAAGGAGTCCTCTCAAAGTTTAGCAGCCTCTCTGGCCAAAAAATTAACTTTGCAAAATCCAAAATGATTTTTTCTAAAAATACTGCTATTATTCTTTGTAATGAAATTTCTATTATTCTTAATATTGCTACTGCAACCCATATTAGTAAATATTTACGTTTCTCTATTACCAATAAAAACCCCAAGAGCTCTGACTATCAAACGATTCTTGATAAAATGAATACAAAGCTCCAAGGTTGGAAAATAACTTGCTTAAGTATTGCAGGTCGAGCCATTCTTATTAGTTCAGTTCTAGAAGCTATTCCAACTTATTCCATGTAGGTTAACTTACTTCCAACTAAGACTCTAAAAGGCATAGATCAGATTAAAAGGAATTTTCTGGGCTCGATCGCGAAAAAGAAGAAAATTCATCTTGCTAATTGGAATATGATCACTACTCAAAAATCAAAGGGTGGCTTGGGTTTTCACAAAGCTAAGCAGAAAAATGGAGCCTTAATGGCGGGTTTGGCATGGAGGCTTAAAAAGAATCAAGATAAACCATGCGTGAAAGTCCTATCTAGTAAGTATGGTAGGAACTGCAACATGGCTTGGAATCTCATCTCAAAGCCTTCAGACTCATATATTTGCAAGAGTATTACAAAGGCAAACAAACTTTGTATTCAAGCTACTTCTTGGACTATGGGTAATGGAGAGAAAATAGATCTTTGGAATGACAGGTGGATATACCCCAATAATTCTTTAAGATCATTAATCTAGGGGACACTTCCTAGATCATTACTCAATGCTACCGTTCAATCTATCCTCACTCCTTCTGCTTGGGACTTAGATAATTTATCCTTTGAGCTCCCAACCAAAATTCAAAATAAAATTCATAACACTCATCGTGGTCATTCTTGTAACCAAGTAGATAAGTTTTTTTGGAACCTATCTCATGATGGACACTTTACTACCAAATCAGCCTATTCTTTATGGGCAACCGTAAACTTTCCAACCCAGCAAATACTAGACAATAATCCAATCTCATGGATTTGGAAATTAAATATCCCAGATAAAATAAAATTTTTCTTTTGGTCTTTTAGCCTTAACAAACTACCAACAACCTTAGCCAAAGAAATATTATTCAGAATGAGTCATGCAAACACTGCCCGGATATACCAGAGTCAATTTATCATATCTTTGTTGAATGCTCAAAAGCGAAAAAAGATGTATGGGACTTACTTCATCTCTCCCCTCCATCAGATCTCCCTCGTTGGATAAGAGAATTATGTAGAAAAAAGGGGCTGCTTAGAGTTTCAAAGGAATTCCCTACAAAACATATATTCCATTTGCTCTATGGAATATTTGGAAAAATAGGAACAAGAATGTCTTTGAAAATAGCTCTCTTCCTGTAAATCGTAGCCTAATTGCATCCCAAGCAGCGGAGTACTACTACATCAAAATACCTACTAAGGGGAAGGCTGCATCAAATGTTACCTATATTAAATGGAACCCTCCGGATGAAGAATATTTTAAATTGAACACAGACAGAGCTTTCAACAACACTACGGGAGTTGGAGGCTTGGGAGGAGTAAATAGAGATGCTCAAGGATCGTGGAAAATGGGATTCACACAGCATCTTCACCAATCTTCAGTAATTCATGCGGAAATTAATGCTCTATACCAAAGCCTAATTATGGCAAAGTCATATAATCTATTACCACTCCAA
Organism: Petunia secreta; assembly: GCA_029990175.1. Taxonomy (NCBI): domain Eukaryota; kingdom Viridiplantae; phylum Streptophyta; class Magnoliopsida; order Solanales; family Solanaceae; genus Petunia; species Petunia secreta. The sequence continues at coordinate 18,542,850 of JARKIP010000010.1, forward strand.
GTTAAAGTTGATTCACACATTCTTACACTCATGTTGAATGGAACAAATGAGACATACTCTGATATTTTATGTGATTGTAGGTCCTTACTATCTGACTTAAGATTCAAAGAAGTCAAGCATATTTATAGAGAAGCGAATTTTGTTGCTGATTTGCTATCCAAATATGGTTGTAATGCTTCTCAAGACAAATTTACATATTTTAGTTATGTTCCATCTTTTGTTATGGTTGAACTGGAATATGATTCCTCTTCTCTACTCAAGGAGAGAAAAGGAAATTATTATCATATTGCCCCTTCATGATATATATATATTTTATGCCTTCCTTAGCCAAAAAAACAAAGATATTTTAAAATCACATATTAGTTGTATATATTAAGTATGATTTAGGTATATAAACTGTGTATTTTTATTTGTTTGTCTATGTTCATTTATCTAATTGTATACATAGTATAAGAACGAGCAATAGATAATGTATAGTTAAATATATACATGGTATAAAAATGGTTTATCGTATATTTATATATAAATATACACATGGCATATAATTTTTAGCAACTAAAATATACCTGGGATATACCCTTAAAAAAATCATATACCTAAAAAATACAAACAATTTACCTGAAAAATAATAATATGTCCTAGAAACCCAATAATATCCTGAAAAAGAAAATCAATAATACATTTGAAAATGCCACAAACAATAGTATATTCCCGAAAAATACCAGTAATATACAAGAAACAAGATCTGTATGACGCTCCCATAATAGAGTTCTATAGCATTGGTAGATTTTGAGCTAATTATGGGTGGATTTGATAGTATTTCAAGAAGAGGGTAAATATTTATGATAATAGAGGATTTTTTGTTTAAAGTTATAAAGAGAAAGTTAAAGAAATCTAAATATAAAAGAGAGAGAGAATGAGACCCACGATTCCATTTTTTCCCGATTTTATGGATCACTAATCAGATGGAAATTAATATTAAACCTGCTATATTTGTAATAAAAGTTGTTGTTTTTGAAATAAATAAATAACAATTAATGTAATTTTGCTATTCTAAAATGCTCTATAGTATAATTTTCCCAAAAAATTTCACAACATGCCCTCCATAAGGAGTGGTTTTGTAAAAATACCCGTGCTAAGCAATATTTTAGCAAAATACCCTTTTTAGCCCGGTGCCAAGACTTCAAGACAAAAATCTTATAAGTTTTGGCAATTGCCAATACTTCAAGGGCAAGTACTGTTTTGTCAAAACTTCAAGTTATATGACAAGAATACAGGAAAGACTGGAAGGGCCAAGACTTGGCAATTGCCAAGACTTACGACCAAGTGCGGCAAGTATTGCCTTTTGCCAACACTTGAAGGGATCAGTGGTGAAAAGCAGAGAGGTATAAAAGTAAGTCTTGGCCCCGACTTAAAAACTTGACAGAGATGTTTCCGTTCAGATTTTGTTCATTAAACCTTAATGGGGACATTTTTTTAAAACTCTTATTAGCGCGGGCGAAAAGGCAAATCATTGCTTATGGTGTCATATTTTTGCAAAGTGATTTTTACACATATATACAAGTATGGCAGAATACATAGATGGCCCCTTGAAGTTGGCCTCAATTCCCAGTTGAACACCTTAATTTACCAAATGATCAGATAGACACCTCATATCGTCCCTAGTGTATCTTATGAATACCTCGTGATGACATGGCAAATCAAGGGTAATTCACCCAAATTTGAGCGAGTGGGTTTTTTTTGTGTTTGACTTTTCTCATTTTTCTTATTAAATTAAACTGCTTTATGTGGGTCCCACAAAAACTTTTTCATATATTTCCAATAATATTTCTACCTTCTTCCCAATAATCCAGCCACCTTCCACCAAGAAATCCACCAGCTCTTAACCAAGTAGTTGACAGATAAATCTTTACCACCGGATTTAAAGAAAAATGATTTAGCAAGAAAGAGAAAAAAAATACACAAAGCTTCCACGGCTACCCCTTTTGTAAAATTTTGAAATTCTGGATATTACACTATGGGAAAAATAACAATTATTTGCAGTGAAATTGGGTGGATGACATATTTGACCATGAACTAAATTCTCTTTCACTAATTATTTTATTGCTCTATTCACCCATACAAACAAGAACCAGTTCAACTAATTGTACAAAAGAAGTTTATCTAGTCAGAGCTCCGCCACCCTCTTAAATCCCAAAACACAATTTCAACAATAATTAAACAATTATTCTCCATCACCACAATTCAATCAGGAAGTTTTTTTCTTGAAAATTCGAAGTAGCTAGCAGCAACATTAGCTGTAGAGTAGCCGGTGAGTTTGAGATGTCGGTGAGTTCAAGACTCGGTGAATTTGAGGTACCAGAGTTCGAGATACGTTCAGGTCTGGATTTTCTATTTCCTCTTTCCTCAAAACCATATGCCTTTCCTTTAAGATTTTGTTAAATTTTTCTATAAATTTTAGCTTATTTATTAGTACCTCCATTGTTACACCTATGTGTGAACAGAGGGAGGGAAAGGAGATGTACAGGGGAGTGGGTTTAGAGTAATTAGAGGAGGTGGGGGATGAAGGGAAGCGTGGTGGGTGCTAAATAAGGAGGGGTAGTGGGTGGTGGGGATGGTCTGATTTTTGGGAAGAGAAGATAAACAATTTAAATTGATATTTGGTTTATTTTTGAAAGTATTGTATTTCTCCTTTTAAATAATAGGTGACCTTTTTTTTTTTTAAAATAACACGTGTCATTTTATTGGGTCAATTTACACATCAGCAGCGAGTGAGACTCACGCAAAAGAGTTCACAGATATAGGTGTTCACGAGACATATTTCTGTCAAGAGGATGTGGCTATTTGATCAGTGGGTAAATTGAAGTGTTCAACTGGGAATTAGGGCCAACTTCAAGGGGCCATTTATGTATTCCGCCTACAAATATACACCCTATATTACAAGAAAATAACAATATTTTCCAAATTACATGATATAACATTATTTTTTCAAACACATCTCACAATACTAAGACATTTCACTCACTCTATTTCCCCAAATTACTAACATCTGTCATTATCTCTCTTTCTCTCTTCCTCTCATTGCTATGAATTACAGCTTCCCTGACACCACCATCACCCCCACCGCCACCAGGTTCAACACCAATCACTACAACTCCACGTCCATAGCATCGCAGCAAACCAAATAGCCATCAATATTCGTTCAAACAAATCACCACACAAATGCTGCTTCAGCTCCGTCATCAACATCGCCTGAAAATCGCGGCCAAAATCTGAGATCGAGTCTGAAGAAATAGCGGCGGAGGAGAGCTAGTTGAATTGAAATCGAAGGAGAGGAATGAGGAGAGATTGGATCCGAATTGAAGAAATCGAGTGGGGTAAGGTATTTGGGCTATGGGGTGTAAGGGTGGTAGTGGTGGGGTAACGGCTGTTGGGTGGTGGTTTCGATTTCACCCATTTCTATTATCTTTATTGTTTTGCCCGTTATCTTGTAAAGTTTGGGGTCTAAATCTTCTCTTCAATTAAAATGAGGAACTAAAAAATCTAACAATTAAAGCTTAATTAAGGCTCCCTCATTATTACTTGAGGCCCCACTGGTTGGAAGCTAACTTTAAATTTAGGTATTGTTTCGTTATATGTAGTAATAAGATCAATCATCCACCTAACTCACTATTCAACCTAATCACTATTCTAGGCTTTTTCTTCTTTTTTGGACCTTATACATAAAAGCATCCCCTGAACCGCGATGAAACTGTCTGAAACAATCTGAAACGGTCTCAAAGGCGCTGAAACAGTGCTGAAACGACGTTGAAACAGTGCAGAAATAGTTAGATATATTCTGTAAATAGTTAGATACGGTAAAAAATAGTCTGAAACGACGTTGAAACAATATGAAATGGTGCAGAACAGTTTGATACAGTGCTGAACACAACTTGAAATGGTGCAGAAACAGTTAGATATGGTGCAGAAATAATTAGATACGGTGCAGAATAGTGCAGATACAGTGAGATACGGAAAGATACAACGAGATACAATGTGGTTGGTAGTTGATAAATATCGAGATACAGTGAGATACAACGAGATACAGTGAGCATGGGATAAGGAAAATGAAATTGGAGGAAATGGGAGGAGTAAAAATGAAATTGAGGAAACTAGTAGGAGGAAAAGTGAAATAGGGGGAAATGGGAGGAGAAAAAGTGATAGTAGGGGGAATAGGAGGAAGAGTGTAAGGGTTTGGTATGTTATGATAAAATATTACTATGTTTTTGCTATGTTTGTAATTAACTTGTGTTTTCCTCTATATAGGGTTATTTTGCTAAAATGTTGCTATGTTTGGTAATTAAGTACTAAAAATTGTACTTTTGTGTAAAAATTCCTTTTGCAAATAGGCCGTGCGAGACATGCTTTGATTTGAACACTAGCTTCAAATTAGCCATTTGTTGAAACTCTCAACTTGACATTAATGTGGAGAAGTTGAGCCAAGTTGCTAGTTTGTAAGACATGACTAATGTGTGGATATTTTTCAAAAACTTCCAAGTGCTGAGTTCGCTAAACCGTAGATGTCTAAATTATGGTCGCTTGAGAACTGAATTTGGCATCTTAAGAAGGTTCCGAAAATTGCACAAATTGGATGATCTCAAAGCAGTCCGTATATATATCAGAATTTTTACAAGTACCACTATTTGAATGGGGTGAGGTGAGGATTAATCTTACCAACTACAACTTATGAGACCGAGACACATAGTTGTTAGAGAAAGTTATTGTATGTGCCTAAATCAGTTTAGGATCACAAATCGAATTTGAGTTGGAATACAAGCAAATCTTCGTATCATAGTCAAGAAAATGCCAAAAGTAATCGTAAATGCAAGAAAACAATGTGAGTTCAATATATTGCGATGAGTACAAATTTTGCCAGAGTTTATGTATATATTTCTAAATGAGTATAATATAAAATAAAGTACTATTTATTGACACAAGAGCTTGCTCCACGTTCTCTACGACTCGTTCATGGCTAAACCCACGTCTGGAGCATTTATGGGGTAAAGTTAATGGGCAAAGTAGTGGGCTAAAATAGTGGGCTGCAAAGCCGCTTGACTCAAGGTGCTTCACCGAGGTTCAAGTGTATGATCTCGGTGGCAGGGCCTTGCTGCTCGACCGAGGTAAATGCCACCGAAGCTAAGCTTACGGCTCGCCTTCGGTGATGACCTCGGTGCCTGACTTCGGCAATCCACTCACTTACTTCGATTTCTAGCTTGTCATCACGTGCTCGGTTGCTATCAGATCATGTTGCCGAGGCGACTCATAGTAAGCCAATTTTTATCCAGTACAGATAGTTCCCCCTCACTCCTCGGTCAATTACCGAAGTTACCGAGGAGTGGAGTGAAATTCTGCAGGAGAGTGACATGGCTTGATCTTATCCACGCATTTCAAATTTTGTCAACAGTTTAGATTACTATTCATCGACACGTGCCACCTGTCCGTTGGCTGATCGAATGGCCACACCACTTTTTTTTGTTTCCCCCTAACGTTACAATGATGAAATCGTACCACTTGCCTTTTCCAACACCTATAAATACTTCTTCCACAACCTATTCTCATCACTTCCATCTTTGCAAGCAACAGTGATAGGAAAAAAGCAAGAATTTCCATCTTTTACTCTAACCACTTCCTGTCTGTCAAAAATCTTAAGCTCTTAACTTCCAAAATCATGTCTGCAACACACTCCAGACAAGATTCGAGTGATTCTGGTGAGAGGGAAAAGATTTCACGCTACGCCGCCGCTATAGCTAGTGGCAATTTTATCACCACTGTGCCGGCGTTGTAGGTAATAGAGGCGGAAGGTGGTGTAGAGGTGACCTCAAGCGTTAGTGGCTCCAGGCAGCGTAAGGAGAGGGCCAGGCATGACATATCTGCGGTGAGTGAGGACGTCAGCCTAGAGGAAGAGGATGACGTCGCTGGTGATGACGCCATGGTGGTAGCTGGCGCTGATGCTGTCATCCATAGGGATAACGATGGTAAGGGCGACGGCGCCGAGGGCGATGGCGAGGATGACACCGAGGCCGAAACTGAAACCGGGGGGTGAGCTGCCCTCAACTGAAGGTGGGCATGATGCCGAGGTTGGACCTTTGGGCCCTGAGAGGGATTTGCCAAAGATTCCCCTCGAGCAAGAGCTCGAACCTCATCAAATTATCCCTTCTCATTTTGACAACAGCAAAGATCTTAAGCTACAGAAACAATCTGCTGATCAGGAGGAGAAGAACAGGAATATATCAGTGAACACGACGCCGACTCGCATAAAAAAAAGCTCACATAGAGCGAGTTCGGAAGGATTGTGGATTTGGGCCCGAGGTGGAGGTGATCATCCCCGACCCAACTAGTAGGGTTTGCCCGCATGTGGAGGGGTTGTCCTTTGCATACACTTACCCATTCACCCTTTGTTTCACCCTACCTGTTCACAGGATCATTGACGACTTCTGCCGAGCATACAACCTATGCTTGGCTCAGCTAGGCCCCGACATTTAGAGGGTCGTGCAATGTTTGGATTGCTGAGCACAAAAGTCGGGGTAGATTTCACCTTGCAGCATCTCATCTCTCTCTACTACCCCTACTTCCATAAAGCCGAGGTTGTGGCTTTAAACAAACGAGGCAAATATGCGCTTCTCCATAAAAGCGAGGATCACAGGGAACGAGGCTGGAGTGATCGCTACGTTCTTTTGGAGACCGGCGTTTTGTCTGCCGAACCTAATTTCCCCGAGGAGTGGAATAATACGCTTAAGTAGTTCTTCATTTCTGATTTCTTTCCTCAGTGGTTATTCTTGCACACTAACCTCGATCCATTGTTGTTCTTCAGCTAATAAGGTGGCTATCGTTCCTCTCGAGGGGTTGACCGCATGGGTCAAAGCTATGACTAGGGCTCGTGAATGCCCAACTCGAATGTGGATGAAGATGGCTGCTGAATTTGGTTGGCAGTGTAAGAGGCACGGTAAGTTTTCTATGGTGTTTCACTTGGTTTGCTGTTTTGAAGCTTTTTCTTTGGTTGCTAACTTTCCTCCCCTCGGTGTTAGGTTTTCCAAATCGTGCCATCAACACGAAGAAAGACAAGAAGAAAAAAGGAAAAGGAAAGAAGAAGGACGATGAAGATACCGACTCAGGCGATGAACTGGCTTCGGTGGTAGGCTTAGCTGGAGACTTAAAAGAGCTTAAGGCTTCAAAGCCTTCGAAGACTGCAAAGGGATCCTCGGGTCAGAGATTCGCAAAAGGTAATCCTCCTCCTCGGTTAATTCATTGGATTTTACTTCTCTTCATCCCTTTTCTCAAATTCTTTTATGTTTCCCTTTGTAGGTGTTAGGAAGAGGGAGGTTTCCAAGAAACCCTCTCGCTCCGTAAACCCTCGCACCGAGGTGGCTGCTTCCCCTAGGCCCGAAGTGGTGGCGGAATCGCGCCGAAGGCCGATAGATGAGCTTGATGACGTTGTCTTCGAGGACTTAGTATCTTGAAGAGCAACCGAGGTCGTAGACCTTGAGGATCAGGAGCAAGACTCCGAGGCGGCAGTTGCCAAAGCCTAAGGCAAGGCCAAAGTTGGTAAGTTGGGTCTGCTGCCATCGAGAGGGAGTTTGAAGTCGGCGCGGCTCGGGCGCAATCTGAGCCCGCGAAGATCTCGTCCTCGGTGAGGTCTTTTCGAAAGCTTGAGGTGCCATCCTCTTCAAACCTGTTGGCGTGAAGCCGAGGTGATATCCTGAGCCTTACGCCTTTGCTTGGCCTAAAGGAAGACAAAGTTGTGCAGGCTTTCTCTCGAGGTCAGCTATACAACACCATCGCTGCCAATGCTATCAGAGTAAGTTTCGTCGTCTTTTAATTTTATCTCTGTCTTCGGTTGGTTGCTGACAATGACTTTTTGATTGACCTCCATTTAGAGATTTGTTCTGTCATTGAGGGCTATCGAGGTTGAGACCTTGAGGGATGAAGAAGTTCGGCGTGTTGCTCGTGCATGGGACAGGAAAAGGGACAACTTCAATGCACAAATAGCGGAATTGAAGGCTAAGTTGTCCAAGTCCCAGTTCGATTTGCACAAAGCCGAGGCTGCCTCCGAAGCAAAAATTCAAGCCCTCGGTGATGGCTTCCAAGTCGAGCGCTCGAGGCTAGAAACTGAAGTTGCAAAACTTAATGCCGAGCTGACTCAAGCTAGGGACAAGTTTGAAGAAATGGCAAAGAAGCACCACAAGCGGCTGAGAAATCATGTGCTCCATATTTAGAGGTTGGAGGGTGAGAACTCCAAACTTCCAACTTGTGAGGCTGAGGTCGAAGCCCTTCGAGAGGAAATTGCTGATCGCAAAGCCAAGGCCAAGATTAGAACCAAGAAAGCAGAGCTAGATAAGCGATGGGCTGTTATCAAGTCTCGGCTGAAGCTGCTTAAGCAGTACCGTGCTAGTGAGCTCAATTTGGAAGAAGAAATTTCCAAAGCCGAAGAGAAGGTAGCCCAAGCTCAAGCTATCATCGATGATCTTCCCTCAAGTGAAGCTTCGAGCGAGGATGAAGGAGAGGATGATGAAGAAGATGCCTAGGGGGATTCCGTAGAGGGAGGTGACGACCCCGAGGCTTAGACTCCTGTTTTCATTTTTTGTTTTGTGTAAGCCTTCGGGCTCTTTCTTTGTTCATACTTTGGACCTTCGAGTCCTTTTGATGTATAAACTTGCAGGCTTCGGGCCTATCAATGAAATGATTTTGTACTTCTCATCTTAAATGTTAGTTTTTGCATGAACCGAACACCTGAAATAGATAACTTGCTTGCAAGACTTAATTAAATGAAACTGATGCAAACTTAGAACGACGTCTCGTTCTCGAGTCGATGCATTTTACAGTGCAACTTCGGAGTGCAGGGTTATATAAACAAAGATATATGGAATCAAATTTACTTCACTGATAATATCAACGAGCCAAATTGGCTTTTTACATAAAGCCAAGTCGAAGTAGACCTTGGGCGTAAAAACAAATTGACAAAATGCCACTGTCGGGCGTAATTACAATGTACTAATCTATTCCTTGGGTGTCAGTCCCCGTTTGTCGAATAGATATGCTTCGGTTGAGAGGCTCAGTGGCGACCTCGGTTGCAACCCGCATCTTACTCCCCCCAGTGTTTGGGTGTGAATCTTGTTGAAGATCCGAGTACTGAAAATCGTTTTATCCGCTTCCTGAAAAGGTCAAGCAAAATAAAACGAAGAGTAAGTTAGCACATTTCAATAGAGGCCCTGGGAGCGTTTTTCGGCTCGAGGCGGAATATAAATTTTAAGTCATCAAGGAATGCTAACCTCGATTTTAGAAGTAGTACCGCTTCAAATTGGAGATGTTCCAATTTAAGGGTTCCGGTATGCCTTCCAGATCTTCAATTTTGTAAGATCCTTTCCCAACAATTGCTCGACTTTATAAGGTCCTTCCCAGTTTGCGACGAGTTTTTCCCCATTCTTCTCCTTCGTTGATTGGTTTGTAGCCTTCAGCACATAATCGCCAACTTTAAAATCTCTAAGTTTGGCCTTTCTATTGAGGTATGCCTCGATCGGCCTCTTTTGTGCAACTAGCCAAACCAAAGCTAACTCTCTCTTCTCCTCGAGCAAGTCCAACTCTATGCGCATGGCTTGCTGATTCGCATCCTCGGTGGTGTGAGCATACCGAAGACTTGGTTCGCCTACTTCCACAAGGATAAGGGAATCCATTCCGTAAGTAAGTGAAAAAGGGGTCTCACCGGTGCTATTCTTTTCCGTTGTCCGCATGGACAACAACATACCTGGCAGCTCCTCGGGCCAAGGACCTTTCTTCTCATCGAGCCTTTTCTTTCGATTTTCAATTATCACCCTATTTGAAGATTCTGCTTGGCCATTGACACTTGGATGATAGGGGGTCGAAGTAATTCTCTTGATTCCCCATTGCTTGAAGAAATCAGTGATTGCCGCCCCCATAAATTGTTCACCATTGTCGCAGGAGATTTTCCTTGGGACACCGAACCTGTAGCGATGTTCTTCCAAATAAAATCGATTACTTCTTTCTATTTACCCTCGGTGAGAGCTCCTGCTTCCACCCATTTTATAAAGTAATCAGTTAAAACGAGGATGAATGATGTTTGGTATTTTATGCCAATGTTTCCTTAATATTTTCGCATGTTTGAGCTTGTTATTCGCTCGTTTTATGGTTTGTGAATGTGGTTTTACACTAATTTGATGTCGTGCGGGTGTAGGTTGTTACGCAGTGCATTTGGAGCTTTTAGGAGCTTGATTGGGCAAGAATTGATTGGAAGTTGATTGAGGATTGGATTGAGCACACGAGGGCACGACACGAGCGAGACTTCAGACCAAGGAACAAGCATTTTTTGCTGGGCGCTTTGGGGCACGTGGCGCGCCAGTTATAGCGCCCAGTGCCCCAGCGCAATTTCTGGTGCGCCGCGTGGCAAAGGCGGAGGAGTTTCGACGGGTTCTGATTGTTGTAGCGCGTTACGAGGCGCGGGGCGCCTGTTATAGCGCCCCTTGTGCGGATTTTTACTTCCTATTTCGTCTAGGCTTAGGTCTAACTTATTACTAGGTGTTTGTAAACACTATAAATACTCTTTTACTTAGTTTTTGATAGGAGTTCAGACTTTGGAGCAAGTTTTGGAGGAGAGGGGAGGAGCTCTAGATGTCTTCTACACAAGTTCTTTCTCTTTTTCTCTTATTCTTCTCTTTAATTCTATAGTTTGTTCGTTCTAGGGTTCGTTCTTGATCATAATTGTTTGATTATTGAGGCCTGATAATTGAACACTATCCATGGTTTTTAGATTGAACTCGGAAGAGGGAATTTATTAACGCAAATAAGAAAGAATAGGGATTGATTGTGAACCCGGGCATCGGGGAATCAATTTGTGAGTAGGTAGACATATACTTGCTCGCCTAGCTTAACTAATCACAGAATTCGTTAATGCGTGCACGTGATTCAACCCATAGACATATAGAGATTGGAGTAGCCTGCATAGACCGTGAAGAATCGAAAGGTTTTCATGGGTACATTTAACCGGTAGTTAGCAATCTAGGAAATCAAGAAGTAGAATCAACTGGAAAACTCAACTGGATTGTTCGTAACTCTGACCCGGGACCGTCATCTTTTATTGATAACAACTTAGAATTTGCTCTGTTACTTGATCCCAATTACTTGTTTTAATTACTGCATTTAGTTAGTAAAATCTCAACCATTGGACAAAGATCCCTGAATAGTTCTTAGGAAATTATTTGCTAGAATTCAGTCTGAATAGTCCTCGTGGGAACGATACTCTACTTATCACTTTATTACTTGTCGACCACGTATACTTGCGTGTGCGTTGGGAGCAACAAGTTTTTGGCGCCGTTGCCGGGGACTAAATAATTGACTGTTTTCTTTTTGAACGATTTATTATTTTCTATTCAGGTTTAATTCTTTGTCTAGTTTATTTTAGTGTTACTTGTTAACATGGCATCTTTTAATGAAAACTGGTCGAATGATGATTGCTCAAATTTTGATGATCTCTGTCTACTTTGCGGAGGAACCCACTTGTGGGAAAATTGTCCAACTCTTTCAACCCTACGAGACTGGTTATGTGAATTTTCTACCACCTTTGACTGGAATTTTTGTAAATTGTGTGGTGGTCGGTGGAATGATTGTCCTAAGTGTCATGCTCCTTCCCCCAATAATTTTTGTGATGATTCTAATGATGTTTGTGAGTTTGACAGGAGCGATAAAGTGCAGGTTGTTAGCGAAACTTGGCTAATGAAGCAAGTCAAACTCTAAGAAGCTTATGGGGATTTCAGGAGTGAACTTACAAATATGACGAGGCAATTTATGGAAGAAAGGGTTGTGCTCAGGCAAGAGATCGACGAATTTGGCTTGACTATTCACGACTTGGAGGAGAATTTGAGTGATATGGTTGAGGTGTGTAATGCCCAATTATCAGTTGTCGTGAATAGTAGATTTGAGATAGAAGAGCTTAGAAGCCAATTTGAGGAGCAAAAAGTGGAATTCCTACCACTCGACCCAGTATTAGTTGATGATGCCAAGGTTAAGGAAATCACATTAGAGTCAAGTGATGAAATAGAAAACATCATATTTGAGGACTCTAGTGTTTGTGAGAGTGAGGGTGTCAAAAGTAATGCAACTTTAGAATTGAAGCGCATTGGACCTCATTCCAATCATTTTTCAACATTGTGTTTGGATGGTGACATGAAAATTGAGCCACCCGAGCCTATGAAGAACCCAAAGAAGGAGGAACAAGGTGCTTATATTCTAAAGTTTGTGATGCCGAGGACGCAAAACGACATCCCTCATGTAAAGACCAAGAAGTGCAAAATGCGACATTGGTTACTTGGTCCTTTTGTATTTTTGCCACCACCTCAATACCATAGTCATAAGTTTGAGGCAAAGTTGGGAATTCAATTCATTAGTTCAAGGTGGAGACAAAAGTGATGAAGTTGTCTTCGTCGTGCCACGACGTTAACTAAGGCGCTTCTTGGGAGGCAACCCAATTTGCTTGCTTTACTTTTATTTATTTTTATTATTATTTTTATAGTTGTATATTATTTTGGATGATTCTTTGGATTGCAGGTTCATGTAATGTCGAGGCTAAGTGTGGGGTGTCCTCACCCTTGCCTAATATTGATGACCTGATGAGGGAAGTCTGAGTACCTCATACTATATGGAAGCTTGGAAGATGCTAGCACCAAGGACTAGAGTCTTCAGGGAAGTTTTCTTTACCCTTTCACTTTCTTATTTTTAGCACTGAGGACAGTGCTTAGTTTAAGTGTGGGGTGGGGAACTACCCTTTTATTTATTTTTGAGGTTAGGGATGCATGTACCGTAGGATTTTCTTTTATCACTTGACTTTATTTTGATTTGTATCTTGCTTTAATATATGAAAAAAAAAATTAGAAAACCAATGAAAAAAATTCCAAAAAGATTTTCCTTTTAGTTTTATTAGTGGTACATGTCATCTACCCCGTGGTTTTTCTTATGGCCTCGGTTCTTTTCCACGGGTAGACCTTTGAACCGAGTAGTTTTTTTTTTTTTTTAGGATTAGGATAGTTAGTATAGGTGACCCTAGACGAAGGAAAGAGGTAGAATGCTAGGTGCCTTTGATTTGTTTGATACCGGTGGACTTGAATTGATTGCATGTGCTATTTGTGGTGTCCTTGGGTTTTAATTGTGATGCATGCCTAGAAAAAAAATTGGAACGACCCCCTTGAGATGCTTGAGTCCACTTGCTTGACTTGATTGTGAACCTTTGTGCATGAGTGCTTAATTTTCCACAAGTTGCACTCTAAATGCTTGATTGAGAGTTGTTGATGGAGCCTTTTTGTGTGGATCATGTGCAATGTGTGTGTGAGACATATTCTTGTTTGCTCCATGTTTGCATATTAATGTCTAGAACTTGCCCGTGTGTGTGGAAAACGAAATCCTAGGTTTGTTCTAGTCGGGAAATGATACAGGCCTTCTTTTGATTTGCCTACCCTTACATATACACCTTGGACGTGATTATTGTGAATTCTTTGACCCTTTTTGTTGGCACCCACACCCCGAGCCTACCCACTTGTTATAAATTGTTCTCTTTTGGCCCTTTACTCCTTAAGCACTTTAGTTGATATTGTGATGTTATTTTGGAGTTGTGGCTGAATTTTGGGAGGTTTTTGAGTGGAACTAATGAAGGGGAATACTTGAATTAATTGTGCAGCAGTTGTTTATGAGCATTGGCAAGATTGGAAAATAATGAAATTGAAAAAGAAAAAAAAAGGAGCAAAGTTGAAAAGGAAAAAAAAATTGGAAAAAGAAATAAAGAGAAAAGAATATCCATTCCTTGCTAGTGTGTGCTTAAGAGAAAAATGCTACTTGTTGAGAAGGTGTATGTGGAGAAGTGTTGATTGGGTGGCTTTGATGAGAATTGTGTTTGAAATAATTGTGATGTATTAAAGTGCTTAGGGAGGTAGTCACTATTACCATATGTATCCTACCCGCCCCTTAGCCTACATTACGACCTTTCTAAAGTCCTAGTTAATCCCAATTGGAGTGAGCTTACATTAGTGGAGTCCTACACTACGGTCAAGCCTATGGTAAATTGTGTGTGACATGTGAGACTTTCATGAGAGTGAGTGAATTTGTTTGTTATTGTCCCCGTTCTATTCATGATATTTATTGTTGTGTGTGATATTTGGGGGACACTCTTTTGCTTCATGTTGGTGAGGGCACATGTTTTGCATGAAATAGGTGAAGTTGATGGTTCTTGGTTGAGTAGATAGGTGTGATTTTGTGGGAGCATGGGAGCAATGGGTTGAGTTTGTGCATTTGAGCTATTTTGGGGTGGTTGTTCTCATATTTTTGAGTTTGTTAAATTGTTGGCATATTTGTGGATCCATAGTAGTCATGTGTGCATTTGTTCAATGATCGGTATCAACCATAGTCATAGGCGGACCTGTTTTACCTAGGTTGGAAAGTTAGTTGTGACTTGCTCGAGGGCGAGCAAAGGTTCAAGTATGGGGTGGTGATATTTTGTATTTTATGCCAATGTTTCCTTAATATTTTCGCATGTTTGAGCTTGTTATTCGCTCGTTTTATGGTTTGTGAATGTGGTTGTACACTAATTTGATGTCGTGCGGGTGTAGGTTGTTACGCAGTGCATTTGGAGCTTTTAGGAGCTTGATTGAGCAAGAATTGATTGGAAGTTGATTGAGGATTGGATTGAGCACACGAGGGCACGACACGAGCGAGACTTCGGACCAAGGAACAAGCATTTTTTGCTGGGCGCTTTGGGGCACGTGGCACGCCAGTTATAGCGCCTAGTGCCCCAGCGCGATTTCTGGCGCGCCGCGTGGCAAAGGCGGAGGATTTTCGACGGGTTCTGATTGTTGTAGCGCGTTACGAGGCGCGGGCCGCCCGTTATAGCGCCCCTTGTGCGGATTTTTACTTCCTATTTCGTCTAGGCTTAGGTCTAACTTATTACTAGGTGTTTGTAAACACTATAAATACTCTTTTACTTAGTTTTTGATAGGAGTTCAGACTTTGGAGCAAGTTTTGGAGGAGAGGGGAGGAGCTCTAGATGTCTTCTACACAAGTTCTTTCTCTTTTTCTCTTATTCTTCTCTTTAATTCTATAGTTTGTTCGTTCTAGGGTTTGAGTAAATACATGAAGGTTGATGTTTGAAAGTTAATTTCTATATATTGATTTACCATTACGGATTGTTTATTCTTTCTTGATCATAATTGTTTGATTATTGAGGCCTGATAATTGAACACTATCCATGGTTTTTAGATTGAACTCGAAAGAGGGAATTTATTAACACAAATAAGAAAGAATAGGGCTTGATTGTGAACCCGGGCATCGGGGAACCAATTTGTGAGTAGGATAGACATATAGTTGCTCGCCTAGCTTAACTAATCACAGAATTCATTAATGCGTGCACGTGATTCAACCCATAGACATATAGGGATTGGAGTAGCCTGCATAGACCGTGAAGAATCGAAAGGTTTTCATGAGTACATTTAACCGGTAGTTAGCAATCTAGGAAATCAGGAAGTAGAATCAACTGGAAAACTCAACTGGATTGTTCGTAACTCTGACCCGGGACCGTCATCTTTTATTGATAACAACTTAGAATTTGCTCTGTTACTTGATCCCAATTACTTGTTTTAATTACTGCATTTAGTTAGTAAAATCTCAACCATTGGACAAAGATCCCTGAATAGTTCTTAGGAAATTGTTTGCTAGAATTCAGTCTGAATAGTCCTCGTAGGAACGATACTCTACTTATCACTTTATTACTTGTCGACCACGTATACTTGCGTGTGTGTTGGGAGCAACAATGAACCGAACACCACCTTTTCCCTTCGGCAAGGGGCCAACAATATCCATCCCCCATTTCATAAAAGGCCATGGTGAAACGACCGAATGTAAGGGTTCGGCCTGTTGATGAATCATCCGTGCATGGCGTTGACACTTATCATATTTTTGCACGAAGGCCTTTGCATCTACGCTGATAGTGGGCTAATAGTACCCAACTCTAAGTATTTTGTGCACCAAAGACTTTCCCCCCGAGTGATTGCCACACTCGCGTTCGTGTATTTCAGCCTTCAAATACCTAGCTTCATCCGGACCCAAACACTTGGCCATCGGGCCGCAATATAACCTCTTGTACAAGTTACCCTCGATCATATGGTACGAAGCCGCTTGGGTCCTTAACTTTTTTGCTTCTTTCTTATTTTGGGGGACAGTCCCCGAGTCGAAGTAAGATAAATTTACTCTGCAAATCCCACTTATGGTCCACCGAATTGACTTGCAATTTCATCTCTCTATTTGCACCGAGGGCAACCGAACCACTGGATCAGTCCCCGAGTGTGTTTCATCTAGCGCCGAACCCAAGTTCGCTAGGGCATCGGTGTTGCAATTTTCCTCTCGAGGCACTTGTTTGATTTTCCATTCTCTGAATTGGGCCAAAATTCTCTTTGCTCGGTCCAAGAATAACTGCATTCTGAGCTACCGAGCCGTATATTCACCGAGCACTTGGTTTACCACCAGCTGTGAGTCGCATCTCAACTCAATTCTTTCCACCCCTATTTCTTTAGCCATCTCCAAGCCCGCTAAAGCTGCTTCGTATTCTGCCTCATTATTGGTCAAGTTTGTGAACAGAACAGAGTGCCTGATTTTCTCCCCGGTGGGAACTTTCAACACTATGCCTAATCCCGAACCTTTGGAATTAGTTGCCCCATCAGTGTGAAGTATCCATAGTTCCTGATGAATATAAATTATTCATGTATTTTTATATAAAAATTTAAATATTATAATAAATAAATATATTATATTTTATTATATTTTCTAACAAGTTTTCCGGTGAAAGTTCAATTGAGGAATGAAGACTACAAGCAAAAACAGAAGAAAAAGAACAAAAATGAGTGATGTATAAAGGAAAGAAGAAATGATATTAATTCATGTTGTGAATTGAAGTCGCGACATGATGCATAAAGGAAAGAAGAAATGATATTAATTCATGTTGCAAATTGAATTCGCGACACCAATTCATGTCGCGACAGTAACTGTTGAAATGGGAACACCAACTCATGTTCTGACTTGAAGTCGCAACACCAATTTATGTCACGATGGTAACTCTGGAAATGAGAACACCAACTCATGTTCTAACTTTAAGTTGCAACACCAACTCATGTTCTGACTTGATATCGCAACACCAACTTTACCTAAAGATTTTTCTATAAATAGTAGGCAAAGTTGTAGAGAGAAGGATAACCTTTCATTAGCCAAAAACCAAGAATTCTCTTGTTTTTGTTTTCTCTCTTTTGTAGTAGAAATATTTCCAAAGTCTTCTAAATTTCCTTTTAGCTTTTATCACTCTATAATGGAGTACATGCTTGGCCTGAAACTTTATATCTGTATTTTCACACTGTGCTAGAGTGATAGTTCTGTTACTCTTGATTTTCACATCTATCTATTTTTAGGTTATTGTATATTAATTTTGTAATTCTCACGGAGCAAAATTAATATATGATGACTGATGACTAAAATAGTAGAGTGAGAATGGAACATATAGTAACCTATCATTCTAAGTCAGCAATCCTGTTTCCCTCAGTTTTAATTCTCACGGAGGAATTGTTGTAAGCAAGAATGTTGGTTTTAGTGAAAATATTCTCACGAAGTTTTTGCTACTTTTTAGCACAATTCAGGCAAGGATATTATTTTGGTTTAACCCTCACAAAGTAATAAATCAATTAATATACATAACCTCACGAAGTGTATTTAATTATTATTTCTGAGTGAGCAAAATAAAATTGTATTAGCAGTAAGCAATTTTTCTTTAGAGAAATACATGTCGAAACTGAGATTGTATTATAAATATTACCAAGTTAATTCAACAACTCCCAACTCTTTTTAAATTTGAAATCTTTCGAGAGTTCTTTGTTTTAGTTAAAGTTAATTAAAAGTTTAAAAAAAACTCATCTTTCATAAATTTGATTCTCTCAAATAGTAGTGGAAATATTATAAGTCTGTAGCATAGATCCACCCAATCTCTGTGGGACGATATCTTAAACTATTTTATAATTTGGCTTAGCACGAGCATTAATTCCTATACACTTTGGCCTCGTCAAATTTTTGGCGCCGTTATCGGGGATTGGCACAAATCTACTTCAGACGAAATATTTTATTACTAATTTGAGAACTTACTATTATTATTATTATTATTATTATTTTCCTTTTTATTTTATTATATATTTTAATATTAGCTTTGTTTAGTTACCTATTATTTATATCATTATTGTAATCGTTCAAAAAGAAATCAGTCAATAATTAGTCCCCGGCAACGGCGCCAAAAACTTGTTGCTCCCAACGCACACGCAAGTATACGCGGTCGACAAGTAATAAAATGATAAGTAGAGTATCGTTCCCACGAGGACTATTCAGACTGAAACAAATAATTTCTAACTACTATTCAGGGATGCTTTTCCAATAGTGAGAGTTTTTATTAACTAAGAGCAATAATGTAAATGGTGGAAATTCAGTCAAACAATGGTGCAAACTTTGGTTGTAAACAATATTACGGAGACGGTCCAGGGTCAGAGTTACGAACAATCCAGATGAGTTTTTCAATTGATTCCACTTCTTAAATCCCGGATTACTAACTAACAGATTAAATGTACCCGTAAAAACCTTTCGTTTTCTTCACAGTCTATGCAGGCTACTCCAATTCCTATATGTCTATAGGTTGAATCACGTGCACGCATTAACGAATTATGTAATTAGTTAAGCTAGGCGAGCAAGTATATGTCTACCCTACTCACAAATTGGTTCCCCAATGCCCGGGTTCACAAACTAGCCCTACTCTTTCTTATTGCGTTCATATATTCGCTCTTTCGAGTTCAATCTAAAAACCATATATAATGCATAATTATCGAGCTCTAATAATTATACAAGAGAAATCAAGAAAGAATAAGTAACCCATTATGGGATTCAATTAATGAAAATCAATCTTCAAACATCAACTTTCATGAAATACTCTAACCCTAGAACGTAAGATTTAGCCACGCATACTCATAATCACAAGGTAATGAATTGATGAAATAATGATGTAATAGATTAATAGATGAAAGAATAGGAATTAAACCTTTGTTCAATGAAGTATGGTGCTCTCAAATTGCTCTAAAGTCTGAACTCCTAACAAAAACTAAGTAAAAGAGTAGTTATAGGGTTTACAAAGGCCTAGTAATAAGTCACACCTAAGCCTAGACGAAATAGGAAGTCCAAACACGCTCCAGGGGCGCTGTAGCTGGCGCCCCGCGCCCCCAAATGCGCTTACACAATTAGTTTACGTCAAAATCTAGGTGCCTAGGCCACGCCCCGCGCTGAGAATGCGCCAGAAGGCTGGGAACATTAGGGGCGCAACCCGCCACCCAGCGCGCCAGGCAATTCCGGCTCCTCCTTGCTCCGCAGCTCGCTTCGTGTCGTGCCTTCGTGTGCTCGATCCAATCCTCAATCAACTTCCAACCATTTCTTGCTCGGTCGTGCTCTTTAAAGCTCCAATTGCACTTCATAACGACCTACACACATACGACACGATATCAGTGCAAAATCACATTCATAAACTAGAAAACGGGCGAATAAAATACTCAAAACGTGAGGAAATATTAAGGAAATATAGGCATAAAATGCCAAACATCACCACCCCACACTTGAACCTTTGCTCGCCCTCGAGCAATCATAAATAACTTCCCATCCTAGGTAGAACAGGTCTGCCTATGACTATGGTTGATACCGACCATTGAACAAATGCATACATGACTACTATGGGCCAACAAACATGCCAACAAATTATCAAACATGAGAACAACCACCCTAAGACAACTCAAATGCACAAACTCGACTCATTGCAACCATGCTCCCACAAAGTCACACCAATCTGCTCAACCAAAAATCCACGACTTCACCTATCTCATGCAAACCATGTGCCCTCACCAATAATGAAGTAAGAAAGTGTCCCCCAAATATCACACACAATAATGAATATCAAGAATAGAACGAGGATAATAGCATAGAAAGAATTCACTCACTCTCATGAAAAGCTCACATGTCACACATGATGTACCATAGGCTTGCCCATAGTGTAGGACTCCACTAATGTAGGCTCACTCCAATCGGGATTAACTAGGACTTTAAAAAGGTTGTAATGTAGGCTAAGGGGCTGGTAGGATACATATGGGTAATAGTGACTACCTCCCTAAGCACTTTAATACATCACAATTAATTTAAGCACAAATCTCATCAAAGCCACCCAATCAACAACTTTCATACACACCTTTTCACAAAGTAGCAATTTTATCTTTTAAGCACACACTAGCAAGGATGGGTATTCTTCTCTCTTTATTTCTTTTTCCAATTTTTTTCAGTTTTTTTTTTCTTTTCTTTTTAATTCTTTCCAAACCTTGACAATGCTCATAATCAACTACTACACAATTTATTACATATTTCCCTCATTGGTTCCACTCAAAAACCTCCCAATATTTCAACCACAACTCCACATTAATATCACATTATCAATTAAAGTGCTTAAGGAGTAAATGGCCAAAAGAATGTAATTTAGAATAAGTGGGTAGGCTCGCGGTGTGGGTGCCAACAAAAAGTTCAAGAGATCACAACAATCAAGTCCAAGGTGTATATGTAAGGGTAGGCAAATCAAAAGAAGGCCTGTTTTATTTCCCGACTAGAGCAAACCTAGGATTTCGCTTTGCACACACACGGGGGCAAGTTCTAGACACCAATATGCAAACATGGAGTATAATAAGAATATGCCTCACAACACACATTGCACATGATCCACACAAAAAGGCTCCATCACAACTCTCAATCAAGCAAATAGAGTGCAACTTGTGGAAAATTAAGCACTTATGCACAAAGTTCACAACAAAGTCAAGCGAGTAGACTCAAGCATCTCAAGGGGTCGTTCCATTTTTTCTCTAGGCATGCATCACAATTTAAAACTCAAGGACACCATAAATAGCACATGCAACAAGTTCAAGTCCACCGGTATCAAACAAATCAAAGGCACCTAGTATTCTACATATTTCCTTCGTCTAGGGTCACCTATACTAACTATTCCAATCCTAAAAATAAAAACTACCCGGTTCAAAGGCCTCCCCGTGGAAAAGAACCGAGGCCGTAAGAAAAACCACGGGGTGGATGACATGTACCACTAATAAAGACTAAAAGGAAAATCTTTTTAGAATTTTTTTCATTGGTTTTCTAATTTTTTTTCAATTTTTTCATATATTAAAACAAGAAACAAATCAAAATAAAGTCAAGTGACAAAAGAAAATCCTAACGGTACATGCATCCCTAACCTCAAAAATAATGGGGAGTTCCCCCACCCCACACTTAAAACAAGCAGTGTCCTCAGTGCGACAAAGAAAAAAGTGCAAGAGTAAAGAAAACTTCCCTGAAGGCCAGTCGGCCTACAATGGGTGGTGCGCTGGAGTGCGGTCCTAGTCCTCCTCCTCCCCATCAGTGGCACCTCCCTCAGCATCTGTCTCCACAGCCTTACTATCCGGATCATAGTCAACGATGTCCGAATCAGTGTTCTCATCCTTCTCCGGGAGCAGCACTACTGCCTGAGTCATACCCAGCAGGCGTCTCGAAGACTCCAATAAAGGCACTTTGCGATCAGGCACCGGCATATCCATGCCAGCCTGCCGGGCCATGTGCTCCATCGTCAAGTAATGACGTGCGGACAAGTTGGCGTCTGTGCCGCCACTCGTCTGCCGTCAGGCGCACTGGTGCAGTAGTGGTCACACTCTTTACCGCGGCGATATCAAAAGGCTACTCAATGTCGGGGACAATGCGATCCCCGACCTCATCAACTGGAACGCCAGCCTGCTCCAGATATCGGGTAAGAATGTTCCCAAAATACAATCGGCCACATGTCTTCGACTGCCTTTGCTCTCTCATCACCCTCAGCATGTAGTAGCCAATGTTAACCGGCATCCCGGTAATGAAAAAGTAAATCATGCACGCCCGAGTCTTGGTGACCTCGGAATAATGAGACGAATGCAGGATGCGTGCATTTATCAACCTTATCCACACTCGAGCTGTCTTCAAAAATTGCGAAAAGAACATGAATTTGTGTCTTCCTGACTCAGTTCACTCCCACCTATGAGTGGAGCTCTCACCACGCAATGTCTCTCGCATAGCCTTGTAATCAGGCTTCTTAATAAAGTCCCTCAGCTCATCATAGTCGAGGTCCTCTACCCCCAAAAAGTGTTCAATGCAGTGTGGTCCAATCTCACTTTCTCACCCCGAGTAGCAACAATATCATCATCTCCCAATGCTTCATCCGGGTCCCAATTGGCATATAGCTCATGTACTAGGTCGAGGTTGGCATGGCCCGGACTCTCAAAGACCGAGTCCCAATGCAAGGCATGAATAGCATCACCCACACCTCGACACTTTTGCATCAATCTCCACTTGTCAATGGCTTGCTTGGGAATATATCCCGCAAGCCTCACACTCTTGCACCAAGCTTGGCACTCACCCTTCTTCATAAAAGAGAGACTGAATCGTGTGTTACCCCCGGGCCTTGGGATAGGCACCGCATCTTTAGGAACTTTAGCCTTTGCCTTTGGCTTGGCCTTGGGCTTGGCCGGTGCCTTGCCCTTTGCCGTGCTAGATGAAGGCCCGGCTTGGAGTGATCTCTTAGGAGCTGAGGCGGATGAAGATCTTGGTTTGTGGGGTGTTACAACCATGGTGCATGTAATGGAGAGAGAAGGGAGAGAATTTACTTACTTGAAGATGTTAGATTGAGTAGAGAAGAACTTGTGATTAATTCCAAGAATTAGGAATGAGTTGGGGCAGTTTTTGGGAGTGTTTTGAGAGAAAATAATGAAGAAAAGGGGAGGGGATCGGATAAAGAGGGGAAAGGAAATCCGGGTCGCGGGCTAAAACCCGTTTGGACCCGGATTTTTTTCGAAAATTGACCGGGCGCGGTTAGCCCCGCGGCGCGCCTCAAAGGCGCTCAGAAATTGGCACAATCTGCCTGCCCTCGCGCGATGGGAGGCGCGGGGCGGGCCAAAAGCGCTCAAGACTTTTGCTTCAGTGGCATCCAGGCGCGTTGGGAGGCCCGGGGCGCTCCCAAACGCGCCCGAGCAATTTTTTCGTACCAATTTTCGGTTCCAAGTGAGAACCCAAGCGCGGGACATGCCTCAAAGCGTCCCATACCCCTCAATACATCAACTGCATCTCGTTTAGCACTCCCGACAACTACAAAACGACAGCACCAAATAAAAACTATGTGACACTATAAAACGCAAAACAACTAAACTATTACAAGTACAAACTCGGGTTGCCTCCCGAGAAGCGCCTTATTTAACGTCGTGCTACGATGAGTAGCAATCATGGGTCCCTCAAAGTAATGGAGGTACGATAATTCACCGAACCTCCCCAATAATGCTTCACCCTCTGGCCATTCACCAAGAACGTCTTCTCCGAATCGGGGGTCTCTCAATTCAACCGCTCCATGTGCGGTAACACGAACTACTTCAAACGGCCCCGACCATCTGGACTTCAACTTGCCCGGAAATAGCTTCAACCTTGAATTAAACAACAACACCAGCTGCCCGGGCTCAAATTGACGACGCTCAATATGCTTGTCATGCCACTTCTTTGTCCGTTTCTTATACAATTTCGCATTTTCATAAGCATACAAATGGAACTCTTCAAGCTCATGCAATTGAAGCATTCTCTTCTCACCCGCCAAGGCCATACCAAGATTGAGCTTTTGAATCGCCCAATATGCTTTATGCTCTAGCTCAACGGGCAAGTGGCAGCCTTACCATAAACAAGCCTATATGGAGAAGTTCCAATAGGCGTTTTAAATGCAGTCCGATAGGCCCAGAGAGCATCATCTAACTTCATAGCCCAATCCTTTCTCGAGGCATTCACAGTCTTCTGAAGGATTTGCTTGATCTCTCTATTAGACACTTCCACTTGGCCACTAGTTTGGGGATGATAAGCAGTTACCACCTTGTGGCGAACCCCATACTTGGCCAACAATTTATTGAACAACCGGTTGCAAAAATGAGTACCTTCATCACTGATTATTGCCCGCGGTGTCCCAAAATGAGTGAAAATATTTTTCTTCAAGAACTTCACCACCACACTCGCATCATTTGTTGGAAGTGCTGCAGCCTCCACCCATTTAGACACATAATCAACCGCCACAAGAATGTATTTGTGGCCCATGGAAGGCGGGAACGGACCAATAAAGTCAATCCCCCAACAATCAAACAGCTCAATCTCCAGGATATTGTTCAAAGGCATCTCGTGGCGCCTAGAAATAGTACCCGTTTCTTTGGCAACGATCACACTGCTTAACAAAATCATGAGCATCTTTAAACAAAGTAGGCCAAAAGAAACCAGACTGAAGTACCTTTGCAGCTGTTCGATCTCCACCAAGATGGCCACCATAAGGAGAGGAACGGCAGCTCTGTAGAATCGGCTCAACTTCTTCTCTTGGAATACACCTCCTAGCTAATTGGTCAGGGCCTATCTTGTACAAATAAGGCTCATCCCACACATAAAATCTGCTCTCATGAAGGAGTTTGCGCCTTTGCTCAGCTGTAGCCCCAGGAGGATACACATTACTCAAAATTAAGTTCACCAAATCAGCATACCATGGCACCTCGGCTGCAGCTAAAGCAAAAAGCTGCTCATCAGAGAATACCTCTTTAATCTCAGGCCCTTCATCTACATGATCTCTATTCTCCAGCCTTGAAAAATGATCAGCTACTTGATTCTCGGTCCCCTTGCGATCTCGAATTTCAACATCAAACTCTTGCAATAAGAGAACCCATCGAATTAGTCTAGGCTTGGAATCATTCTTCTCAAACAAATGCCGGATTGCGGCATGATCAGTGTAGACAACAACGCGAGTGCCAACCAAATAAGATCTAAATTTATCAAAAGCATACACTACGGCTAGCAACTCCTTCTCAGTGGTGGTATAATTGGATTGGGCTGCATCAAGAGTCTTGCTTGCATAATAGATGGAGTGAAAGATTCTTCCAATTCTTTGGTCTAGAACAGCCCCAATAGCATTGTCACTCGCATCACACATCAATTCAAATTGCAAAGACCAGTCAGGAGCAATGATAATTGGTGCAGTCACCAACCTTTTCTTCAACTCTTCAAATGCCTTGAGACAAGCATCATTAAACTCAAATTTCACATCTTTCTCCAACAACTTGCACATGGGATTAGAAATTTTGGAGAAGTCCTTTATGAAATGCCTATAAAACCCTGCATGTCCCAAGAAACTACGCACCCCCTTAACAGAGATAGGTGGTGGTAATTTCTCAATAGTATCAATCTTCACTTTATCAACCTCGATCCCTTGGTTTGACACCTTGTGCCCAAGTACTATGCCTTCTTGAACCATAACGTGACATTTTTCCCAATTCAGCACCAAATTTGTTTCTTCACAACGGCTGAGCACACCATCTAAATTTTTCAAGCAATCATCAAAGGAATCACCAACTACTGAGAAATCATCCATGAACACCTCAACAAATTTTCCACCATGTCGGTGAAAATAGCCATCATGCACCGCTGAAAAGTCCCCGGGGCATTACATAACCCAAACGGCATCCTCCTAAATGCATATGTGCCATATGGACAAGTAAATCTAGTCTTCTCTTGATCTTCAAGGTCTATCACAATCTGATTGTAGCCCGAATACCCATCCAAGAAACAATAATACTCATGCCCAGAAAGTCTATCCAGCATTCGATCAATAAAGGGGAGTGGGAAGTGGTCTTTCCGGGTGGCCGGCCTTGTTCATCTTCCTATAATCAATGCACATTCGCCACCCTGTGACTGTTCTTGTAGTAATCAACTCATTATGCTCATTCTTCACCACTGTCATGCCCCCCTTCTTTGGAACACATTGCACTGGACTCACCCACTTGCTGTCAGAGATAGGAAAAATAATGCCAGCATCCAGCCACTTGATAATTTCTTTCTTCACCACCTCCTTCATGATTGGATTTAATATCCTCTACTGCTCTATAGATGTTTTATGGCCTTCCTCCAAAAGAATTTTGTGCATGTAGAAATAAGGACTAATCCCTCTAATATCAGCAATGGTCCAGCCAATAGCTCTCTTGCGCTCTCGCAGCACTCTCAACACCTTCTCAACCTGAACATCAGACAACAAAGAAGAGATGATCACGGACAAGGTCTTACCCTCACCCAAATAAGCATAACGCAAATGCGCAGGTAAAGGTTTGAGTTTAAGAGTAGGAGCCTTCTCAATAGACGGTTTAGCAGGAGTTAAGGTCAATGGTCTATCAAGCTACTCAAATTTCTTCTATCCTAGGATGAATTTACTCTGCATATTAAGAATCTCCACATATTCTTCAATGTCATCATCCTTCAGGATATCATCATCATCACATAAGAGTGCCTTTTCCAGAGAATCAACATTAGAGGCCAAGAATGACCTCTCATCAGCAGTCAACTCATCATCTACCACTTTTACCATGGATAACTCTTCATAATGGGAAGGAAGCTGGGTAGCTCTGAACACATTGAACAGCGCTTCTTCACCATTTACCTTCTTAATCATCACTCCAGCTCTAACTCTAATGACAGCATCAGCAGTAGCCAAAAATCCTCTTCCCAATATGAGAGGAACCTCAGGATCAGCTTCATAGTCAAGAATAAAGAAGTCAACAGGCAATATAAACTGACCCACTTGTACAAGCACATCCTCAATAATCCCCTTGGGGCATGTCAAAGATCTATCAGCCAGTTGCATAGTCACAGTAGTTGGTCGTGGTTCACCCAGGCCTAGCTTTCTGAAAACTAATGAAGGCATTAAATTCACACTAGCAACCAAATCACACAAGGCTCGTCCAACCTCGTGTTCCCCAATTTTCAAGGGAATAGTAAAACTGACAGGATCCTTCAATTTCTGAGGAAGCTTCCTTCTAACTCTAGAACTACACTCCTCAATGAGTGCAACTGTCTCGAACTCAATCAGTCTTTTCTTGTTAGCAACAATATCCTTGATTTATTTAGCATATTTGGGAACATCCAGCAAAAGCTCTACCAAAGGAATATTTACCTGAATCTACCTCAAGATCTCCAAAAATTTCTTGCATGCTGCATCAACTTTCTACTTCTGAAGTCTCTGAGGGAAAGGTGGTGGTGGTCTCACAACAGCAGGCTCGGGATGCTTTTCTATCATTTTCTCAGCTTCTTTCTCCACCTCTCTATCAGCATTAGGCTCTAACTCACCAACAGGCTTCCTTGGCTTTGGGGGAACTTCTTCTAGAGCTCTTCCATTCCTCAAAGTAACTGCTTGCACAAATTCCTTAGGATTTTTCTCTGTATCACTTGGCAAAGCACCCCGAGGTCTATTATTCTGTGCTCCAGCTAGCTGCCCCATTTGTCTCTCAAGATCTTTCTGAGCATTGCTCAAATCTTTTATTGTTTGAGCCTGAGCTGCTGAATCATCCATGAGTTTTTGCTGCCCTGCAAGAATTTTTCTAAGCATATCCTCAACTGAATTAGACTGCTGTGGCTGAGTCTGTGACTGTGACCCCTGCTGTGGTGCATTTTGAAAATTATTTTGGGGTCTCTCATTGCCTTGTAGCTGCTCACGATTATCCCTCCAAGAAAAATTAGGGTGACTACGCCAATTGGTGTTATAGCTATTACTATATTGATTTCGATTCTGACCCTGTGACCTGTTCTGATTACCCACATAATACACTGATTCTGGATTATATGGACAGATGTCAGTGGCATGATCCTCTCCACAAACTTCACAAAAGACTTGAAGTTGTTGCACTGGAGCTGCTTGTTGTTGAGTCTGCAGCAGAGCTAGCTTGCTGATTTGATTGGAAATAGCATCCATTTTCGCCCTCAGCTCTGAAACTGCATCTAATTGAAGTACCCCATCAGATTTCTGTGCAGTAGCTTTACCAACTCCCTGCCAATCAGGATTGCTCTGCGAAAACTTGTCCAGTAAGTCATAGATCTGGTCAAAATTTAAGGCCAGTACTTGGCCTCCAGCAGCAGCATCTACCATGATCTTAGTATGCGCATTCAACCCCTCAACAAAAGTATGTGCAATAACCTCATTGGATCGGTTGTGGTGTGGACAATCTCTCAATAAAGCTTTAAATCGCCCCAGGCTAAATACAAAGACTCTCCTTCTATCTGTCTGAAGGACATAGTTTCACTCCTCAGCCGGGCTGTCTTGGCAGATGGATAAAATTTAGCCAAGAACTTATTAGCCAAATCTCCCAAGTAGTAACAGACCCAGGCTTTACAGCCCTTAACCACTTTCTTGCTGCCCCAATCAGTGAAAACGGGAGCAACGTCAAGCGAACATAATCAGTAGGAGCTCCCGTTGGTGTATAAGTATCACTGATCTCCAGGAAATTCTGAATGTGTTGCTGCAGATCTTCATGAAGTAATCCAACATATTGTCCAATCACATGCAGCAACTGAATCATGTTGGGCTTAATCTCAAAGTGCCCGGTGATAGCGGGCTTCACAATACTAGACGCCACTCCCCCCCCCAGGCTGCGAAGAGCAACATCTCGCACTGCTACTGCTCGTTCTTCTGCCATTTAAATGGGTAAGGAAGCAAGTACAATTGCTAGTGCTTCTCGGTCTCTCGCTTCTCTTCTTACCCTTCTCAAGGTCCTTTCAGGCTCGGGATCAAAAGGTGCGAGTGGTTCGTCCCTTCTAATCCTTTGTATGCAAAACCTGTTGCCTCAAACAGCACAAGAAACTCAACAAAAAATTAAACCTGAATAGATAATAAGTAATCGTTCAAAAAGAAATCAGTCAATAGTTAGTCCCCGGCAACGGCGCCAAAAACTTGTTGCTCCCGATGCACACGCAAGTATACGCGGTCGACAAGTAATAAAATGATAAGTAGAGTATCGTTCCACGAGGACTATTCAGACTGACGCTTAACAAATAATTTCTAACTACTATTCAGGGATCTTTTTCCAATAATGAGGGTTTTTATTAACTAAGAGCAATAATGTAAATGGTGGAAATTCAGTCAAACAATGGTGCAAACTTTGGTTGGAAACAATATTACGGAGATGGTACAAGGTCAGTGTCACGAACAATCCAGTTGAGTTTTCCAATTGATTCCACTTCTTAAATCCCGGATTACTAACTAACAGACTAAATGTACCCATGAAAACCTTTCGATTCTTTACAGTCTATGCAGGCTACTCCAATCCCTATATGTCTATGGGTTGAATCACGTGCACGCATTAACGAATTCTGTAATTAGTTAAGCTAGGCGAGCAAGTATATGTCTATCCTACTCACAAATTGGTTCCCCGATGCCCGGGTTCACAAACTAGCCCTACTCTTTCTTATTGCGTTCATAAATTCCCTTTTTTGAGTTCAGTCTAAAAACCATAGATAATGCATAATTATCGAGCTCTAATAATTATACAAGTGAAATCAAGAAAGAATAAATAACCCGTTATGGGATTCAATTAATGGAAATCAATCTTCAAACATCATCTTTCATGAAATACTCTAACCCTAGAACGTAAGATTTAGTCATGCATACTCACAATCACAAGGCAATGAATTGATGAAATAATGATGTCATAGATTAATAGATGAAAGAATAGGAATTAAACCCTTGTTCAATGAAGTATGGTGCTCTCAAATTGCTCCAAAGTCTGAACTCCTATCAAAAACTAAGTAAAAGAGTATTTATAGGGTTTACAAAGGCCTAGTAATAAGTTACACCTAAGCCTAGATAAAATAGGAAGTCCAAAAACGCTCCAGAGGCGTTGTAGCCGGCGCCCCGCGCCCCCGAATGCGCGCACACAAGCAGTTTACATCGAAATCTAGGCGCCTTGGCCACGCCCCGCGCTGAGAAACGCGCCAGAAGGCTGGGCGCCTTAGGGGCACGGTGCGCCACCCAGTGCGCCAGGCAATTCCTGCTCCTCCTTGCTCCGCAACTCGCTTCGTGTCATGCCTTTGTGTGCTCGATCCAATCCTCAATCAACTTCCTACCATTTCTTGCTCGATCATGCTCTTTAAAGCTCCAATTGCACTTAATAACGACCTAAACACATACGACACAATATCAGTGCAAAATCACATTCATAAACTAGAAAATGGGTGAATAAAATACTCAAACGTGAGGAAATATTAAGGAAATATAGGCATAAAATGCCAAACATCAATACGCAACAAACAAGCCAGTCTGAGACTTGTGACATGTGCGCAGGAAACCATCTGAACCACCAATACCAAGCAACCAATCAAAATGATGAACATATCAATGGCATCGGTTACAAGTCATATCCTTTTGGAAGTCCGATGGCACAAAAACATCCAAGATTTCAATGGACCAATCCAAACGGTGCTGAGAACTCTCAAAGCTTCCAAAAGCAACAGGTACATTGTCCATCAGGGTACCAGAATCAAAACCGTGGGCAACCAAATTTATAGCCCTATCAACAAGCAGCTCCATATCAGCAAAAGCCTCAACAAGCCTATCCAAGTCTTGATGACCTTTTGTATAAGTACATTAAAGCAAATTATGAGAAAATAGAGAGCCAAAATTCTGCTCTCAAAAACTTGGAAACTCAGTTAAGCCAACTGGCTACTCTTGTTTCAGAAAGACTTCAAGGTCCTTTACCAAGCAATACAGAGAAAAATCCAAAGGAACACCTTAAGGCCATCGCCTAAAGGTCAGGTAAGAATCCATATTGTTAGCTTGGATAAGCTTGGAGTTTTGACTGATGACTGAGGAACGGATTCAAAGAACCTGTTCCTTTGAATCACTGTAGCAGAATAGATACTTCATGCAAAATCGTTTAATTGAGATATTATTAGTTATCCTAAAACTGACGTATATCTTGATAATTATGCAGGTCTAAACGGATAAGAAAAGATTGCATAACTAAGGGATAAAGGATAGAAGATTCGGATTCTAGAAAGAAGAATCCAATTAGGACTCAAAGTCAAGGGATCTTTGGAGTTCTAATTCATCGAGACTTCTTGGCTGCTGGAAGCTATAAATTATGGAGACTATCAGCCATAGAAGTGGACACAAATAC
Organism: Petunia secreta; assembly: GCA_029990175.1. Lineage (NCBI taxonomy): Eukaryota > Viridiplantae > Streptophyta > Magnoliopsida > Solanales > Solanaceae > Petunia > Petunia secreta. The sequence goes on from JARKIP010000010.1 coordinate 18,573,992, forward strand.
AGAGAGCATCGAGCAAAAGCTGAGAAGAATTATTAGCTTATTTGTGTGATCAGTTAGCTACAGTAGAACTATGTGAGAACCTGTTCCTTAGATTGAATCTTGTAAAAGTTCGAGTCTTAGTTCAATTGTAGTAAGCAAAAATTGAGTTGTAAACTTTCTGGTTCAAGTCGTGGACTTGACACAACTTCACTGATCGTGAGAAAGATCACTAAAGGATTAGAGTTAGTCCTAGGTTAGTAAGAGTGAGTCTTGTAACCAAGTGGGTCTTTTTACATAGTGAAGTTGAAATCCTACTTGTGAAGTAGGTCGTGGTTTTTTGATCCCGTGTCTAGGGGTTTTTCCACGCTAATATCTGGTGTTCAATTACTTACAGTTTTAATTCCGCACATCGTAGAGTAAAGGAACACATTTTAAGGAACTGGTCCTTAAAACAGTAAAGTGGTGTAATCGTGGGAAATAACAATTGGTATCAGAGCAGGTTATCCTTGAAAAGGCTAACACCTAGGATTAGATGAGTACATCACGAGAGAACAGTGAGGGCCAGTCAATGGTTAGAGCACCTTATTTCAATGGGAAATACTATTCATGGTGGAAAGAGAGGATGCGCGATCACCTTCAAGAAGAAGACTATGAATTGTGGGACATAGTAACTGAAGGTCCCATGATCCCAATGAAGAAGGATGCTGATGGGAAGGATGTTCCCAAAACCAGGAAGGAATGCAATGCTGAAGACATAAAGCAATGGGAAAAGAATGCAAAGGCAAGGAAGTGGCTGGTTGGTGGACTTAGTCCTGACAAATGCACTAGGATCAGAGGGTATGCCACTGCAAAGGAGATTTGGGATGCTCTACAAGTTTGCACACGAAGGAACAAGTCAGGTAAAAAGGTCCAGAGGTACACTTCTCTATGCTGAATATGAAAGCTTTAAAATGAAAGAAGAAGAATCAATCTCTGAAATGTATACTAGATTTAATGCCATTGCTTCTGAACTTATCTCTTTGGGAAGGGTTTTAACTGTGGAAGATAGGGTAGAAAAGATTTTAACTAGGGTTCTTCCAGATTCTTGGGAGATAAAAGCTTGTGCTATCATTGAAAGTAAAGATTTAACCACTTTATCCTAAGATGAGCTTATAGGCAATCTAAAGACTTATGAACTGAGGAAAAAGGTTAAAAACATAGGAGCACCAGTTAAAACTGAACCTAACATAGCCTTGACTGCTGGTGACAAAATCATTGATGATAAGGAACTGGTCCTTATCGCTAAAAGTGTTCAGAAATATTTGAATAAGAAAAGGGAAATTAGTGGACAGGGTAGGTCTACTAACATGAAACAGGCTGGAGAATGCCACAAATGTGGAAGCTCGGAGCACTACATCAGCAAATGTCCAATTATGGAAGGAGAATGGAGGAAGAAATTCATTGATGAAAGGAAGAAGGCAAGGGAACAGGTCCATAAGAGAAGTGGAAATCCCAAAGCGCTGGTTGCAGGATGGCAAGACAGTGAAGACGAAATAACTGATGATGATCTGGATGAGGATGTTGCTCTAATGGCACTTGGAGATTCAGAAAATGAAGAGGATCCTGAGGTATTTGTGTCTAAACTCAAAGAAGATGTAAAAAGCATGTCTAGAGAAAAGTTGGTTAAATTATTCCATATTGTGCTAAATGAATTTAAAACTCTAAGGGATGATAATCACCAACTGCATGATAAAGCTGACTGTTTAGAAACAGAATGCAAAGAGGAAATAATTAAAAATGATTTTCTGGAAAGGAAGATTAGCATGCTTGAGGAACAGGTCCTCACACTTGAAACAACTGCTCAGGAAGTAGAAAATGTTAAAACAGTTGTAAAAGGTAAAGGTATTGCTAATTCTCATCAGATCATTGCTGAAGTAAACTGAAAGACACAGTTGATGAACTGTGTAAGAAAGATGAAAAGATAAGATCTTTAGAAGAAGACTTGGTTAAAACAAAAATGGAATTAAGAAAAACTGTAGAATGGAACAAGTCTTCTGAAGCACTAGAATGGTTACAGGAAAATCATAGTAGTAACAGGAAAGGTATTGGATTCATGAAAGCACAGAGTTCATCCAAATGGAATCCAAAGAGTAAGTACTTATCATTTCCTGAAAACTGGCTATGCACTCACTGTGGGAACACTGGTCACCGAAAAGAAAATTGTCAATCTTTAAAAAGGGTTGCCCAGAGGAACAGGTCCTATAAACCTGTTCAAAATCCTGTGAAACAGAAGAATAGGTCCTACAAAGCTGTTCAACATTCTGTAAAAAGGGAAAATGTTCACACAAAGAAACCATTACCATTCTGGGCTAGAAGAGATTTGATTCATCCTTTTTCAAAAGGAAAGGAACCCAAACTAGTTTGGGTTCTTAAGACTAACCCCTAGTTTTCTTTTGCAGGCTAGAGTGAAGGAGACAAACCACAAATGGTACATGGACAGTGGTTGCTCAAGACATATGACAGGGCATAAGGAACTGTTCCTTTCACTCTCAGCCTTCCAAGGAGGAAATGTTTCCTTCGGTAATGGTAAGAAAGGAGAAATTATTGGAATTGGAAAGGTAGGTAGGTCTGATTCACACTGTATAGATAATGTATTTCTAGTAGATGGGCTGAAGCATTGCTTACTGAGCATATCTCAATTGTGTGACAAAGGTAATAATGTTAATTTCTCATCTACTGGATGCACTGTGACTAATCAAGCTTCTGGAGAGGTCATTTTGCAGGGAAACAGACATGGAAACATCTACAAAGTAGACTTGCTGACATTATCTGATGGAAGCTTGAGCTGCTTAAGTGTGGTGCAAAATGATCCCCTCCTATGGCACAAAAGACTAGGACATGCTAGTCTTTCACAATTGAACAAACTTGTGTCAAAGGACTTGGTGATAGGTCTTCCTAACATCAGGTTTAATGAAGAAAAAATATGTGAAGCATGTGCCAGGGGGAAGCAGGTAAAATCCTCCTTCAAATCGAAGAAACAGGTAAGTACCACTAAACCTTTGGAACTGGTCCATATGGATTTATGTGGCCCTATGAGAATAATGAGTTGTGGAGTTAGGAAGTATGTTATGGTATTGGTGGATGATTACTCCAGATTTACATGGACTATATTTCTTGCATCTAAAGAAGAAGCATTTAATGCATTTTCAATCTTTGCTAAGAAAGCTCAAAGAACTCTAATAACCATATTGTTGCCATTAGGTCAGATCATGGAACTGAATTTGAAAATCATATGTTTTCCAATTTTTGTAATGAAAATGGCATTAATCATAATTTTTCCTCACCTAGAACTCCACAACAAAATGGTGTAGTGGAAAGGAAAAATAGGACTCTAGAACAAATGGCAAGGACTATGTTGATATCTGGAAATCTTCCACAGAACTTTTGGGCTGAGGCTATTAATACTGCATGCTACATAATAAATAGATGTATGACAAGACCTTTAATAGAAAAGACCCCATATGAATTGCTTAAAGGAAGAAAACCAAATATTTCTCATCTTAGGGCTTTTGGTAGCAAATGTTTCATACACAACAATGGGAAGGATGCCTTAGGAAAATTTGATTCTAGAAGTGATGAGGGAATATTTGTTGGTTATTCTTTAAATAGTAAATCTTATAGGGTGTTTAACAAGAAAACATTGAAAATTGAAGAAAGCATGCATGTTAAATTTGATGAAACTGACAGTCTCACTCAAGAACAGGTACAGGAGGATGAAGAAATTGGAATGCTGAAAGAGTTTGAACTTAATCCACAAATGCAGATTCTGGATATGAGAAGTGAACTGCAAGGAACTGTTCCTCAGGACAGAACTGAGAAGAGTAGCACTGAAACAGGGGGAACAAGTGTTGGTTCCACCTCACAAACTGGAAACACTACTCTATCAGGAACTGTTCCTCAGCAGAGGACTTCTGACAATGGATTGACACCCAAGCCTTTCAAGTATCAAAGGTCACATCCTGTGGATCAAATAATCTCAGATAAGGCTGCCGGAGTTCAAACTAGATCAGCAATCAAGAATCACAATATGTGTGCCTTTAGTGCCTTCTTATCTCTTGTTGAACCTAAAAATGTGAAAGAAGCACTAAAGGATGCAGATTGGATTAATGCTATGCAGGAAGAACTGAATCAATTCAAAAGGAGTCAAGTTTCGCATCTGGAACCCAAGCCAAGGAACAGGTCCATAATTGGAACAAAATGGGTTTTCAGAAACAAACTTGATGAGGATGGCATGGTAACAAGAAACAAGGCCAGGCTAGTTGTTCAGGGATATAGTCAAGAGGAAGGCATCGACTATGATGAGACTTTTGCTCCAGTTGCAAGACTGGAAGCAATAAGACTTCTTATAGCCTTTGCTTACTCTACATCAAATGGATGTTAAGAGTGCATTTCTGAATGGTTACTTGAAAGAAGAAGTGTATGTCAAGCAACCTCCAGGTTTTGAAAGTGAACAGTTCCCTGAACATGTGTACAAGTTAGACAAGGCCTTGTATGGGCTCAAGCAGGCACCAAGAGCTTGGTATGAGAGGCTATCAAAATTTCTACTCCAGCATGGATACAAGAGAGGTAAAATTGATAGTACTTTTTTCTTAAAAGAAAAAGGTAAGGATCTCTTAATGTTCAAATCTATGTAGATGATATAATTTTTGGTGCCACTTGTGAAAATTTAAGTAAGGAATTTGCAAACTTAATGGGGAGTGAATTTGAGATGAGCATGATGGGTGAACTCAATTTCTTTTTGGGTTTACAAATTAAGCAAACCTCAAATGGAACTATGATCCATCAACAAAAGTATGTTAAGGAATTACTTAAAAGGTTTGATATGGATAATGCTAAGGAAATTGACACACCTATTGCTACTGCCACAAAATTGGATCTTGATGAACATGGAATATCAGTTGATCAAAAATTGTATAGGGGTATGATAGGTTCTTTACTTTATCTAACTGCTAGTAGACCTGATATTGTGTTCAATGTTGGTTTGTGTGCTAGGTTCCAATCAGATCCTAAAGAATCTCATTTGAAAGCTGTTAAAAGAATTTTGAGGTATCTGAAAGGAACAGGTCCCTTGGGACTTTGGTATCCAAAAGGTGGTAGTTTTAATCTTGTTGGATATACTGATACTGACTATGCAGGTTTCCTTGTTGATAGAAAAAGTACCTCAGGTATGGCACATTTTCTTGGTGAGTGTTTGGTTTCTTGGGGAACTAAGAAATAGAATTCAGTGGCACTTTCCACTGCTAAGGCTGAATATGTTGCAGCTGCTTCATGTTGTTCACAGTTGTTAAGGATCAAACAACAATTACCGGATTTTGGTGTTGATGTAGGAACTGTTCCTATTTATTGTGATAACACTAGTGCTATTAATATGACAAAGAATCCAGTGCATCACAAAAGGACTAAACACATTGATATAAGACATCATTTCCTAAGAGACAATTATGAAAAAGGTTTGATCACCATAGCATTTTGTCCCACTGAAAAGCAAATTGCTGACATTTTTACAAAAGCTCTAGGTAGAGATGATTTTGAAAGGAATAGATTAGAATTACGGATGATTAAATTCACATAAAATCATCAATGCTTTACTTCATAATTGGCTAGAAAATTGCTCCTAAAATGAATTTTATTCAAGTCATTATGAATAATTCAGTCCAGTTTAATACTTAAATGTATACTCTTATGCCATATATCTTATTTAGAGTTGCTAAAATTTAATGATGTTACCCTTATGCTCTTAGAATTTCAGATGATCAAAAAATTGCAAATTGGAAGGACACTGAATCGTGGTGTTAAAAATACGTATGTACTCGTAATTATTCAATTAATTTAGAAGTATAAAGGCTATCGGTAACTTGTGTTTAGGATAAAATCTCACTAAGTTTCCTACCCATATCCAAATTGCAAAAGAGTCCCATCGGAGGAACAGTTCCTATTCTGAAAAGGTTATCTGCAGCCTAACGGCTCTTTTTCTCCGGGAGACTCCCAAGAGTCCTTAACCGTTGCATGTTGATGATGAGGTAAGTTGATCGTTTTTCACTCAAACTCCACTACTTATTTCATTCTATAAATACACTTCTTCTTCCTCATTATTCTTTTACATTGTTCATCAATTAAAAAACTTTCACAATTTCAGAAAGAGTAGTAAATTATTTGTTAATTCGGATTGCAAAGATGTCTCTTGCTTCTGATAATTCTTCCACTGCACCTATTGATGACAAACCACAAAATCTTAATCCTCCCTCACCCATGGAAACCACTAACCTAAACCCTGACGTTCCCGAACCAATTCCAGAAATACCTGAACCTGAAATTCAGGGGGAAGGACCAGTTCCCACGGCTGAATCAATTGCTGAGCAGGCTGAAGATTTGTCACGTGCTATGGTGTTGTATCAGTATGAGGTAAACTTCACCTACCCTTTGAATGTGGTTATAGACGAGGAAGAAAAGGGAGAGGGGTCTGGGGTTGCTCTTGAGGGGGAACCTATTAAGAGTTTGGAAGCACCCATGCATGAGCCATCGGGGTCTCCAGAGGCTGCTCCTAGAGTACCCATGGAGGATGTGATCGATGTTGATGAGGCCATCAGTGATAGTGATAGGCCCTTGGTAGACTTGATCAAAATTAGGAGTATGCAAAGAAAGTTGGCTAGAAAGGGACCTATTGATGCTCATGTAACTACTGAAATTGCTGCTAAGTTGAAGAAAATAGGTGATAGTTATAAGCCCGGAAATAGGAAGAAAGTTGAGAGTTCCTCTAAGGCAAAGGGACCTGTTCCTTCTGCCTCAACCCCTGCTTCTGGGGGTAGGAGGACAAGAAGTGCTGCCAAAGCTGCGGATGAACAACTAGCTGCTGCCTTGGAAAGGAGCAGAAAAGGGAAAGGAAAACAGGTGGTTGAGGAGGAAGAAGTGGATGATATTGATCTTGCTGATTTTTCTGAAGATGATGAGATGGTAGATGCTGAGGAAGTGGTGCCTCAGTCCAAGAAAAGAAAAGTTCCTGAGAAAAGGGTAACAAGAAGCTCAGTTAAAGCTGCTGAGAAAGTTGCTAAGAGGACCAGGTCCTCCAAAAGAGTGATTGTTTCTGAAAGTTCTGCTAGTGACAGTGATGAGTTTGTTGCTGAAGATGAGAGTGATAGTGATGCTGAAGGTGATGAGTCTGTGCACTGTGTTCATGATGACATGTTGACCAGGAAGGTTTTGAAAGGTCGGGTTATGTCTGATGTGCAAGAAGAATGTATGTTGTGGCTGCTGCAAAAACTGCATGCTCAGGGTTGGAGGGACATGGTCCTTAAGATCTCTGGGAGGTGTGCAAAGGGAATGGTGCAAGAGTTCTACAAGAACTGCTCCATCAGAGAAGATAGACTTACTACCTCTGTCAATGACAATGTCATTATGTTTGACACAAGGGAACTTGGTAAGCTGCTGGGGATTCCTGCTACTGGGTATGCTAGCTATGTCAAGACGATTTGGCCTGACTTGACAAACTTGCCTACTGATCTGGAGATCACTAGGAAGTTTGCTGAGAATGATAGTGAAGAGAAACCCAGGGCTGTGCAGAAGAGTGAGATGCTCCCACAGCACTAAGTATTGTTCGAGTTTGTGAACAAGATTGTGATGCCAAGGCAGGAGAAAAGAGGAGTTGCCAGTTTCATGGACCTGGTCCTTATGGAACTGTTGGACACTGAAAAGCAGATCAATTGGCCCAGCTTTATGATCCACCTGATCAAAAGGGTGATTGCTGGGAAGAGAAAGCACTCCCTGCCGTTTGGTTTCATTCTGACTGATATATTTGCAAAGTTGAAGATTCCCTTGGAAGGGGTTGTGAAGGCTACAAAGAAGGAAAAGTTTGGTTGCGCCACTTTGATAAGTTGTGACTTGCCAGTTCAGGCTGATCCTCCACAGGCTGGTGTTTGGAGGCAGCCACTGAACAACAAAGTGAGGGCACTTAGGCAACAGGTTGCTATTCAGGCTGCTGAGATAGCAAGGTTGGAAGAGGAGAAGAATTTCTGGAAGGCAGAGGCCTCAAAGGCAAAGGAGACCAATGAGGGAATGCTTAAGCAGATGCTTGAGTTGCTTAACAAGTCTCAGGGACCTGGTCCTTCCACATCCTGACCACCTTAGCCTTAGCCTTTAGCCATCTAATGCCAAGTGGGATCTAGCCTAGCTTAGTGCCTTAGCCTTTTTCTTCTTTAATTTTTGGATAATTCTGTAGTATGTGCGTGTATCCCCTGGTTTCAATGATTGATTTAATGAATTGTCTTTGATGGCTAATATCATTGTCTTGCAGTGCTTTAATTTGATTTATGTTTGCATTTTGAGTTGCCTCAATGGCCATGTGCTGATTAATTCCAACACTTGAGTTATATTTTTTATGCAAACTTTTCAATGATGCCAAAAGGGGGAAGAGTAAGTTCTGATTTTGCATGATTTTACACCTAATAAAAATCTGTTCCTTAATGATAAATTCTTTACTGATTGATTGGTTTTGAGCTTAAGTTGTACTACAGGACATTAAGGATATGCAGCTATGTGTATGAGTTTGTCATCATCAAAAAGGGGGAAATTGTTAGCTTGGATAAGCTTGGAGTTTTGACTGATGACTGAGGAACGGATTCAAAGGACCTGTTCCTTTGAATCACTGTAGCAGAATAGATACTTCATGCAAAATCGTTTAATTGAGATATTATTATTTATCCTAAAACTGACGTATATCTTGATAATTATGCAGGTCTAAACGGATACGAAAAGATTGCATAACTAAGGGATAAAATATAGAAGATTCGGATTCTAGAAAGAAGAATCCAATTAGGACTCAAATTCAAGGGATCTTTGGAGTTCTAATTCATCGAGACTTCTTGGCTGCTGGAAGCTATAAATTATGGAGACTATCAGCCATAGAAGTGGAAACAAATACAGAGAGCATCGAGCAAAAGCTGAGAAGAATTATTAGCTTATTTGTGTAATCAGTTAGCTACAGTAGAACTAAGTGAGAACCTGTTCCTTAGATTGAATCTTGTAAAAGTTCGAGTCTTAGTTCAATTGTAGTAACCAAAAATCGAGTTGTAAACTTTCTGGTTCAAGTCGTGGACTTGACACAACTTCACTGATCGTGAGAAAGATCACTAAAGGATTAGAGTTAGTCCTAGGTTAGTAAGAGTGAGTCTTGTAACCAAGTGGGTCTTTTTACATAGTGAAGTTGAAATCCTACTTGTGAAGTAGGTCGTGGTTTTTCGATCCCGTGTCTAGGGGTTTTTCCACGTTAATATCTGGTGTTCAATTACTTACAGTTTTAATTCCGCACATCGTAGAGTAAAGGAACACATTTTAAGGAACTGGTCCTTAAAACAGTAAAGTGGTGTAATCGTGGGAAATAACACATATGCATACAGAGAAAAGAATCAGCCAGAACAGTGTGTAGATAAAGGTAAGAATGTTGAAACACCCTCTGAATTGTCACAAGATGAAGAAGTCAAGAAAAATGAAGAAAACAAATATTGAGAAAATAACTCCTCTCCTAGTGACAATTCATTTTCCACAAAAAATGAAAAGAGAAAAACTTGATAATCAATTTGCAAAGTTTTTGAAAATTTTGAAACAAATTCACATCAATATTCCTTTTACTGATGCTTTGTTGCAAATACCTTCATATGCTAAATTTTTGAAAGAAATTTTATCAAGCAAAAGGAAATTTGAAAAGGTTTCTGTGGTAATGCTTACTGAGAAATGCAGTGATATACTTCAAAATAAGCTACCACAAAAACTCGGTGATCCAGAAAGTTTTACAATTCTGTGTACATTGGGAGGGGTATATATTGAAAAAGCACTTTGTGATTCTGGAGCTTCAATAAATTTAATGATATTTTCTGTTTTTAAAAAGTTGGATCTTGGTGAGATGAAAAATACAGTTGTCTCTCTTTAGTTTGCAGATCTAAGTACTAAGAAATCTAAGGAAATTATGGAAAATGTGCTCGTGAGAGTAGATAAATTTGTATTCCCTCTAGATTTCATAGTACTTGAAATGGAAGATTGTCCTGATGAACCAATAATTTTGGGTAGACCTTTTCTTGCAACAGGTAGAGCAATCATAGATGTCCATCAAGGACAATTAATTTTCAGAGTCGATGAAGAAAGAGCCATTTTTGATATGCAAAAGATTCTAAAATTTCCAGAAGATGAGGCATCATCTTTTTGTTTTTCAATTGACATGATTGGTGATCTTGTAGATGAATTTAAAGATAATCAATTGATTCCAGACTCGATGGAGAGGTGTTTGGCCAATTCTGGCACAACACAGGATGATGATCCCACCATTAAAAGTGAAGCAGAAATACTGGAAAGATATTCTGAGGATGAAGGAATACAATCAGGAGGATTTCAACAAAAAATTGAACTCAAAACTCTTCCTTCTCATTTAAAATATGTTTATCTTGAGCCTGAATTATTTCCAGTCATTATTTCAGCTTCACTAACTGTAGAACAGGAGGATAAATCAATTGAAGTTCTGAGAGCACACAAAGGAGCCTTGGGATGGACTATTGCGTATATCAAAGGGATTAGTCCAGTTGTTTGCATGCACAGAATCCTCATGGAGGATAAGTACAAACCAATATTTCAACCCCAAAGGCGATTGAATCCAACCATGCAAGAAATGGTGAAAAATGAAGTTATTAAGCTTCTGGCGGCAGGCATCATTTACCTGATTTATGATAGTCCTTGGGTAAGTCCTGCTCAGGCGGTACCAAAGAAAGGAGGTATGACAGTTATAAAAAATAAAAATAATGAACTAATACCTACCAGAACAGTTACAGGATGGAGATTCTATATTGATTACAGACGTCTCAATGATGCCACCAGAAAAGATCATTTTCCTTTACCATTCATTGACCAAATGTTGGAAAGAGTGGCAGGATATGGTTTTTATTGTTTTCTTGATGGATATTAAGGCTATAACCAAATCCCAATTGCACCAGAAGATCAGGATAAGACAACTTTCACATGTCCCAGTGGAACCTATGCATATAGGAGAATGCCCTTTGGTCTATGCAATGCACCTGCTACATCTCAGCGGTGTATGTCTGCAATTTTCTCGGACATGACCGAAAAGTTTTTGAAAATTTTTATGGATGATTTCACACTTTTTGGTAAAACATTTGAAAACTGTCTTCACCATTTGACCTTAGTTCTTAAGAGATGTGAAGAGACAAATTTGATTCTTAATTGGAAAAAATGTCATTTTATGGTTACAGAGGGAATTGTCCTAGGACACAAAATCACTGCTAAAGGGATAGAAGTTGATAAGGCTAAAATTGATCTTATAGCAGGATTACCCCCTCCTACAACTGTTAAAGGTATTAGAAGTTTTTTAGGCCATGCAAGTTTTTACAGACGGTTCATAAAAGATTTCTCAAAAATTTCAAAACCTCTTACTAACTTTTTAATGAAAGATGTTAAGTTGATTTTTTAGGTGATTGTTTGAAAGCATTTGACACCCTTAAGGAAAGATTATCAACAGCCCTTGTAATTGTATCTCCTGATTGGAATCAGTCTTTTGAGGTCATATGTGATGCTAGTGATACAGCAGTTGGAACAGTTTTAGGCCAGAGAAAAGATAAGAATTTTTCGTCCTATATACTATGCCAGTAAGACTTTGAATGAAGCTCAGTTGAATTATGCCACAACAGAAAAAGAACTACTGGCAGTAGTATTTGCATTTGATAAATTTCGTTCTTATCTAATAGGAACCAAGGTCACTGTTTTTACTGATCATGCAGCTTTAAAATACCTCTTAACAAAGACAAATGCCAGACCTAGATTGCTAAGATGGATTTTACTCCTCCAACAGTTTGACCTTGAGATAAAAGATAAAAAAGGAACTGAAAATCAAGTTGCGGACCATTTGTCTAGAATAGAAAACTCTCCTTTTGAGATTTGTGATATAAAAGAGGAGTTTCCGGATGAATATATTTTTTCTATTAGTTCACTTGTGACTCAACCACCCTGGTTTGCAGATATTACAAATTACTTGATTGGAAAATTGATACCCCAAGATCTCTCTTACCAGCAAAAGAAAAAGCTTATTTCTGATGCTAAATATTATCTGTGGAATGAACCTTTTCTGTTTAGGTTTTGTGCAGATAATATTATCAGAAGGTGTATGTCGGAAGATGAAATGACCACATTTTGCATCATTGCCATGATGGTGCAATTGGAGGACATTATGTTGCAAATCGGATTGCATTTAAAGTCTTGGAGGCTGGATTCTTTTGGTCAACACTTTTCAAGGATGCACGTGCATATGTTGCACAATGTGACAGGTGCCAGAGAACTGGTAACATCACCAAGAGAGATGAAATGCCTTTGCAATCAATACAGGTATGTGAAAGTTTTTATGTTTGGGGAATAGATTTTATGGGCCCTTTTCCTTCATCTCATTCTTTAGAATATATCCTCATGGCTGTGGATCATTTCTCAAGATGGGTTGAATCCATTCCTACGAGAAAAAATGATGCTCGAACCGTGTGCAATTTTCTTAGAAAAATATTTTTACTAGATTTGGCACACCACGAGTCATCATTAGTTACCAAGGGACTCATTTCATAAATAAATAATTTTCTGTTTTATTGTCCAAATATGGTGTGACTCACAAAACAGGAACACCATATCATGCTCAAACACAAGGGCAAGTTGAGGTTTCCAACCGTGAATTAAAAATGATACTTGAAAAAACAGTTGGAATCTCAAGGAAAGACTGGGCTTTAAAATTAGATGATGCATTATGGGCATACCGAACGGCGTTCAAAACGCCAATTGGCACATCCCCATATAGATTAGTCTTTGTAAAAGCTTGTCATTTGCCTGTTGAATTAGAACATAAAGCTTTTTGGGCATTAAAAATGCTGAACTTTGAATTAAACTCTGCTGGTAAAAATAAATTCTTTCAGATTAATGAATTGGAAGAGCTGAGGTTGTAAGCTTATGAAAATACAAAGATTTACAAAGAAAAAATAAAATAATGGCATGACAACTTGATTCGACAAAAAAGTTTCAAAATTGGAGATAAGGTACTCCTTTACAATATATAGTCGACTTAGGTTATTTCCAGGAAAATTGAAATCCAGATGGACAGGTCCTTACATTGTTACAGATGTTACTCAATACGGAGCAATTGAAATTCAATAGATCAATGGAGGAGACAAGTTTAAAGTAAATGGCCACAGGCTAAAATTATACTTTGGAGGACAATTTGAGGAACAACCATCAGTAACCATGATAATCTGATAAATATCACAGTTACTATGTTGAGCTGGCGACGTTAAACTCAGAACTACGGTTTCTTACCCGCAGCTATTGAGGGTGAAGCAATTGAGCCTCATAAGTCCAATATATATTTGAGTAATTAAATGCTTAACCAATTGATCTGGTTAATATCCAGGTTATTGTGCAACCAGAACATCTCATGAAGGCCTGTACAAAAACAGAGTCACCTACACAGGAGTAACTATATGGTGATCGGTATGCCTAAGTAACTGGTTGGTTAGCCATTTAATTATACAAATCTAATGTTGGCTCAGGTAATTTTCTGGTTTATATTTAAACCGGGACCCCATGACTGTTAAGGTGAAAAATTAGTTCAGTCTATTACACATAGAATATGTGTGGTCACAGTTTCTTTCAAGCTTTCTTCTGTGATTGTAAATTTGAAAGCCAAAGAGATTTTTATTTTTAAAAAAAAAATATAGTATTCTCTATTTTAGTTTATTATATTTTTTTTCTAAAAAAAATAAAAAATTTTACCCCCTCTTTCACTTTTTTAGGGATGTGCTTTCATCCAGGAGAATAAAAAGTTCAAGTGTGGCAGAGGGTTGTTCTAGTTTATATATATATATATATATATATATATATATATATATATAGTAGTATAATATTTTCTTCTTAACTTTGATCATTTGTAGGTATTTAATTAATAATTAAATTTTTTTTCATTATGTTTAATATTATTTTTTTTTATCTTCACCATATGATTTGTCATGTTTATGATTTTTATTTTGTGAAGTAAAAGCAAGCATCTTCAACTCAGGTAATCATTTGAATTGAGAAAAGTTATGATCACAAAAGCAAATGGAATCAACAAACTTGGCTATAACTTGCTTTAAATATTTTTCGAGGCTAAATAATAGACGACACTGATTGTTGAAAAATGAAATTAGGCCTTCTTTGATATACAATTCTAACCTCTTTATTTTCATCCAAATATACATATATTACCTCCTAGAACCCTTCTTTCAACCTTAATCTTTTTTCTCGAATATCATAGTTCTCTTAAAAAAAGAGAGAATAAAAATCTCATAATATATATAGTATGCATTAAATGTACACATTTGTATATGCATATTTAAATATAATAATTATTTCTTCGAGCTATGAATGAGCAAAGATTGATATCAACGAAAGGAAGAAATATTGTGGAAAAAAAGAAGAAGAAAGAGTTTGTATGGTTGTTATGATTTTCAAAAGAAGGGCAAAAATAATAATAATAATAATAATAATAATAATAATAATAATAATAATAATAATAATAATAATAATAATAATAATAAGAAGGCAGAATACCCTATCTGACACTCAAACTTGCCTGGGTTTGTCATGCCGACCATCAAACTTACGAGGTTCCCAGTTTAACACCTCAACTCAACATAATGAGTTTTAATAAACACCTTTGACCATTGACTATGCTTATGTGGAGGAAGTGAGCTGATGTGGCAATAATGCGTGCCAATCACACTCATAAGGCGAGTGAAAAATTTTTATTAGTTAAAGATATTAAAATAAAAACAATTCTAAAAGGGAAAAAGAAAAAGAAAAATAGAAAAACGAAATAAAAGCCCAAACACCCCCCACCCACCCATCCCCGTCACCCCTCTCCCCCATCTCCCCTTAATTCTCTGTAGAAAAAAGAAGTTAAACCTAAACCCACCTCCCCTCTTTCTTTTCTCTTCATCATACCTCACCTCCTCTGCCCCCTGTTCAGGTACAAGAGAAAACAAAGAAGAAAATAGTCAATTTTGAGAAAAAATTGTATGAATTGATAGCGGCTCTGGTGAGTTGCGCTTGGAACTTGTTGAGTTTTTTACCTTTGTACTGATTTATTTAGAGTTTTATGGAGAGAATTTTGAAAAAAATAATGGAATAGAAATTAAAAGAGAGGTTCGTCTGATTTATTTGGGATTTTCAAGTATCATTGCCTGTTTTGGATTTTTTTTAACAAATTGTTCGAACTTTATTCTTACTTATTTTGGTGCTAAAATTGAAGAAAGTATTGTTGTTTATTTGTTATATGAATGACATGTTGGTTTATTTGAGTGAAGAAGAATGGTGGTGGAATAAAAATGGTGGTTGATTAAACGTGGTTCATTGTTCAAGAGGGTTGATTTTACTGAAATTGTGTGGAAGAAGAGAAAATATTAGTGGAAAAGTGATTAATTGGCAAAAAAGTCAAGCGAGACCCACAATTACGCGTGTCAAAGTATAAAAGCATTTAATGTGACATGTAATCCATGTCACCGCGAGTGAGAAACACCATTTGTCGAAGTGTTTAAAAATTATATTTTGATCAAGTCAAAGTGTTAAATTGGAAACTTCCTAAGTTTGATGGTCGGCATGACAAACTCATGCAAGTTTGAGTGTCGTATAGGCTATTCCGCCTAATAATAATAATAATAATAATAATAATAATAATAATAATAATAATAATAATAATAATAATAATAATAATTTTGACAAGTACTATGAAATGATGAAAATACTGAGGATTAAGAAATGTTTGCTCAAAGCTGGAAGAGGAAAAGTCACTATAAATATATCCATATACCATACCAGCATGAAGCCTAACATTACAAGCCGAGAATTCACCGAACCTCCCCAATAATGCTTCACCCTCTGGCCATTCACCAAGAACGTCTTCTCCGAATCGGGGGTCTCTCAATTCAACCGCTCCATGTGCGGTAACACGAACTACTTCAAACGGCCCCGACCATATGGACTTCAACTTGCCCGGAAATAGCTTCAACCTTGAATTAAACAACAACACCAGCTGCCCGGGCTCAAATTGACGACGCTCAATATGCTTGTCATGCCACTTCTTTGTCCGTTCTTTATACAATTTCGCATTTTCATAAGCATACAAATGGAACTCTTCAAGCTCATGCAATTGAAGCATTCTCTTCTCACCCGCCAAGGCCATACCAAGATTGAGCTTTTGAATCGCCCAATATGCTTTATGCTCTAGCTCAACGGGCAAGTGGCAGGCCTTACCATAAACAAGCCTATATGGAGAAGTTCCAATAGGCGTTTTAAATGCAGTCCGATAGGCCCAGAGAGCATCATCTAACTTCATAGCCCAATCCTTTCTCGAGGCATTCACAGTCTTCTGAAGGATTTGCTTGATCTCTCTATTAGACACTTCCACTTGGCCACTAGTTTGGGGATGATAAGCAGTTACCACCTTGTGGCGAACCCCATACTTGGCCAACAATTTATTGAACAACCGGTTGCAAAAATGAGTACCTTCATCACTGATTATTGCCCGCGGTGTCCCAAAACGAGTGAAAATATTTTTCTTCAAGAACTTCACCACCACACTCGCATCATTTGTTGGAAGTGCCGCAGCCTCCACCCATTTAGACACATAATCAACCGCCACAAGAATGTATTTGTGGCCCATGGAAGGCGGGAACGGACCAATAAAGTCAATCCCCCAACAATCAAACAGCTCAATCTCCAGGATATTGTTCAAAGGCATCTCGTGGCGCCTAGAAATAGTACCCGTTTCTTTGGCAACGATCACACTGCTTAACAAAATCATGAGCATCTTTAAACAAAGTAGGCCAAAAGAAACCAGACTGAAGTACCTTTGCAGCTGTTCGATCTCCACCAAGATGGCCACCATAAGGAGAGGAACGGCAGCTCTGTAGAATCGGCTCAACTTCTTCTCTTGGAATACACCTCCTAGCTAATTGGTCAGGGCCTATCTTGTACAAATAAGGCTCATCCCACACATAAAATCTGCTCTCATGAAGGAGTTTGCGCCTTTGCTCAGCTGTAGCCCCAGGAGGATACACATTACTCACAATTAAGTTCACCAAATCAGCATACCATGGCACCTCGGCTGCAGCTAAAGCAAAAAGCTGCTCATCAGAGAATACCTCTTTAATCTCAGGCCCTTCATCTACATGATCTCTATTCTCCAGCCTTGAAAAATGATCAGCTACTTGATTCTCGGTCCCCTTGCGATCTCGAATTTCAACATCAAACTCTTGCAATAAGAGAACCCATCGAATTAGTCTAGGCTTGAAATCCTTCTTCTCAAACAAATGCCGGATTGCGGCATGATCAGTGTAGACAACAACGCGAGTGCCAACCAAATAAGATCTAAATTTATCAAAAGCATACACTACGGCTAGCAACTCCTTCTCAGTGGTGGTATAATTGGATTGGGCTGCATCAAGAGTCTTGCTTGCATAATAGATGGAGTGAAAGATTCTTCCAATTCTTTGGTCTAGAACAGCCCCAATAGCATTGTCACTCGCATCACACATCAATTCAAATTGCAAAGACCAGTCAGGAGCAATGATAATTGGTGCAGTCACCAACCTTTTCTTCAACTCTTCAAATGCCTTGAGACAAGCATCATTACACTCAAATTTCACATCTTTCTCCAACAACTTGCACATGGGATTAGAAATTTTGGAGAAGTCCTTTATGAAATGCCTATAAAACCCTGCATGTCCCAAGAAACTACGCACCCCCTTAACAGAGATAGGTGGTGGTAATTTCTCAATAGCCTCAATCTTCACTTTATCAACCTCGATCCCTTGGTTTGACACCTTGTGCCCAAGTACTATGCCTTCTTGAACCATAACGTGACATTTTTCCCAATTCAGCACCAAATTTGTTTCTTCACAACGGCTGAGCACACCATCTAAATTTTTCAAGCAATCATCAAAGGAATCACCAACTACTGAGAAATCATCCATGAACACCTCAACAAATTTTCCACCATGTCGGTGAAAATAGCCATCATGCACCGCTGAAAAGTCCCCGGGGCATTACATAACCCAAACGGCATCCTCCTAAATGCATATGTGCCATATGGACAAGTAAATGTAGTCTTCTCTTGATCTTCAAGGTCTATCACAATCTGATTGTAGCCCGAATACCCATCCAAGAAACAATAATACTCATGCCCATAAAGTCTATCCAGCATTCGATCAATAAAGGGGAGTGGGAAGTGGTCTTTCCGGGTGGCCGGCCTTGTTCATCTTCCTATAATCAATGCAAATTCGCCACCCTGTGACTGTTCTTGTAGTAATCAACTCATTATGCTCATTCTTCACCACTGTCATGCCCCCCTTCTTTGGAACACATTGCACTGGACTCACCCACTTGCTGTCAGAGATAGGAAAAATAATGCCAGCATCTAGCCACTTGATAATTTCTTTCTTCACCACCTCCTTCATGATTGGATTTAATATCCTCTACTGCTCTATAGATGTTTTATGGCCTTCCTCCAAAAGAATTTTGTGCATGTAGAAAGAAGGACTAATCCCTCTAATATCAGCAATGGTCCAGCCAATAGCTCTCTTGCGCTCTCGCAGCACTCTCAACACCTTCTCAACCTGAACATCAGACAACAAAGAAGAGATGATCACGGGCAAGGTCTTACCCTCACCCAAATAAGCATAACGCAAATGCGCAGGTAAAGGTTTGAGTTTAAGAGTAGGAGCCTTCTCAATAGACGGTTTAGCAGGAGTTAAGGTCAATGGTCTATCAAGCTACTCAAATTTCTTCTATCCTAGGATGAATTTACTCTGCATATTAAGAATCTCCACATATTCTTCAATGTCATCATCCTTCAGGATATCATCATCATCACATAAGAGTGCCTTTTCCAGAGAATCAACATTAGAGGCCAAGAATGACCTCTCATCAGCAGTCAACTCATCATCTACCACTTTTACCATGGATAACTCTTCATAATGGGAAGGAAGCTGGGTAGCTCTGAACACATTGAACAGCGCTTCTTCACCATTTACCTTCTTAATCATCACTCCAGCTCTAACTCTAATGACAGCATCAGCAGTAGCCAAAAATCCTCTTCCCAATATGAGAGGAACCTCAGGATCAGCTTCATAGTCAAGAATAAAGAAGTCAACAGGCAATATAAACTGACCCACTTGTACAAGCACATCCTCAATAATCCCCTTGGGGCATGTCAAAGATCTATCAGCCAGTTGCATAGTCACAGTAGTTGGTCGTGGTTCACCCAGGCCTAGCTTTCTGAAAACTAATGAAGGCATTAAATTCACACTAGCAACCAAATCACACAAGGCTCGTCCAACCTCGTGTTCCCCAATTTTCAAGGGAATAGTAAAACTGACAGGATCCTTCAATTTCTGAGGAAGCTTCCTTCTAACTCTAGAACTACACTCCTCAATGAGTGCAACTGTCTCGAACTCAATCAGTCTTCTCTTGTTAGCAACAATATCCTTGATTTATTTAGCATATTTGGGAACATCCAGCAAAAGCTCTACCAAAGGAATATTTACCTGAATCTGACTCAAGATCTCCAAAAATTTCTTGCATGCTGCATCAACTTTCTACTTCTGAAGTCTCTGAGGGAAAGGTGGTGGTGGTCTCACAACAGCAGGCTCGGGATGCTTTTCTATCATTTTCTCAGCTTCTTTCTCCACCTCTCTATCAGCATTACGCTCTAACTCACCAACAGGCTTCCTTGGTTTTGGGGGAACTTCTTCTAGAGCTCTTCCATTCCTCAAAGTAACTGCTTGCACAAATTCCTTAGGATTTTTCTCTGTATCATTTGGCAAAGCACCCCGAGGTCTATTATTCTGTGCTCCAGCTAGCTGCCCCATTTGTCTCTCAAGATCTTTCTGAGCATTGCTCAAATCTTTTATTGTTTGAGCCTGAGCTGCTGAATCATCCATGAGGTTTTGCTGCCCTGCAAGAATTTTTCTAAGCATATCCTCAACTGAATTAGACTGCTGTGGCTGAGTCTGCGACTGTGACCCCTGCTGTGGTGCATTTTGAAAATTATTTTGGGGTCTCTCATTGCCTTGTAGCTGCTCACGATTATCCCTCCAAGAAAAATTAGGGTGACTATGCCAATTGGTGTTATAGCTATTACTATATTGATTTCGATTCTGACCCTGTGACCTGTTCTGATTACCCACATAATACACTGATTCTGGATTATATGGACAGATGTCAGTGGCATGATCCTCTCCACAAACTTCACAAAAGACTTGAAGTTGTTGCACTGGAGCTGCTTGTTGTTGAGTCTGCAGTAGAGCTAGCTTGCTGATTTGATTGGAAATAGCATCCATTTTTGCCCTCAGCTCTGAAACTGCATCTAATTGAAGTACCCCATCAGATTTCTGTGCAGTAGCTTTACCAACTCCCTGCCAATCAGGATTGCTCTGAGAAAACTTGTCCAGTAAGTCATAGATCTGGTCAAAATTTAAGGCCAGTACTTGGCCTCCAGCAGCAGCATCTACCATGATCTTAGTATGCGCATTCAACCCCTCAACAAAAGTATGTGCAATAACCTCATTGGATCGGTTGTGGTGTGGACAATCTCTCAATAAAGCTTTAAATCGCCCCCAGGCTAAATACAAAGACTCTCCTTCTATCTGTCTGAAGGACATAGTTTCACTCCTCAGTCGGGCTGTCTTGGCAGATGGATAAAATTTAGCCAAGAACTTCTTAGCCAAATCTCCCAAGTAGTAACAGACCCAGGCTTTACAGCCCTTAACCACTTTCTTGCTGCCCCAATCAGTGAAAATGGGAACAACGTCAAGCGAACATAATCAGTAGGAGCTCCCGTTGGTGTATAAGTATCACTGATCTCCAGGAAATTCTGAATGTGTTGCTGCAGATCTTCATGAAGTAATCCAACATATTGCCCAATCACATGCAGCAACTGAATCATGTTGGGCTTAATCTCGAAGTGCCCGGTGATAGCGGGCTTCACAATACTAGACGCCACTCCCCCCCCCCCCAGGCTGCGAAGAGCAACATCTCGCACTGCTACTGCTCGTTCTTCTGCCATTTCAATGGGTAAGGAAGCAAGTACAATTGCTAGTGCTTCTCGGTCTCTCGCTTCTCTTCTTACCCTTCTCAAGGTCCTTTCAGGCTCGGGATCAAATGGTGCGAGTGGTTTGTCCCTTCTAATCCTTTGCATGCAAAACCTGTTGCCTCAAACAGCACAAGAAAATCAACAAAAAATTAAACCTGAATAGATAATAAGTAATCGTTCAAAAAGAAATCAGTCAATAATTAGTCCCCGGCAACGGCGCCAAAAACTTGTTGCTCCCGATGCACACGCAAGTATACGCGGTCGACAAGTAATAAAATGATAAGTAGAGTATCGTTCCACGAGGACTATTCAGACTGACGCTTAACAAATAATTTCTAACTACTATTCAGGGATCTTTTTCCAATAATGAGGGTTTTTATTAACTAAGAGCAATAATGTAAATGGTGGAAATTCAGTCAAACAATGGTGCAAACTTTGGTTGTAAACAATATTACGGAGACGGTACAAGGTCAGTGTCACGAACAATCCAGTTGAGTTTTCCAATTGATTCCACTTCTTAAATCCTGGATTACTAACTAACAGATTAAATGTACCCGTGAAAACCTTTCGATTCTTTACAGTCTATGCAGGCTACTCCAATCCCTATATGTCTATGGGTTGAATCACGTGCACGCATTAACGAATTCTGTAATTAGTTAAGCTAGGCGAGCAAGTATATGTCTATCCTACTCAAAAATTGGTTCCCCGATGCCTGGGTTCACAAACTAGCCCTACTCTTTCTTATTGCGTTCATAAATTCCCTTTTTCGAGTTCAGTCTAAAAACCATAGATAATGCATAATTATCGAGCTCTAATAATTATACAGGTGAAATCAAGAAAGAATAAATAACCCGTTATGGGATTCAATTAATGGAAATCAATCTTCAAACATCAACTTTCATGAAATACTCTAACCCTAGAACGTAAGATTTAGTCATGCATACTCACAATCACAAGGCAATGAATTGATGAAATAATGATGTAATAGATTAATAGATGAAAGAATAGGAATTAAACCCTTGTTCAATGAAGTATGGTGCTCTCAAATTGCTCCAAAGTCTGAACTCCTATCAAAAACTAAGTAAAAGAGTATTTATAGGGTTTACAAAGGCCTAGTAATAAGTTACACCTAAGCCTAGATAAAATAGGAAGTCCAAAAACGCTCCAGAGGCGTTGTAGCTGGCGCCCCGCGCCCCCGAATGCGCGCACACAAGCAGTTTACATCGAAATCTAGGCGCCTTGGCCACGCCCCACGCTGAGAAACGCGCCAGAAGGCTGGGCGCCTTAGGGGCACGGCGCGCCACCCAGTGCGCCAGGCAATTCCTGCTTCTCCTTGCTCCGCAGCTCGCTTCGTGTCGTGCCTTTGTGTTCTCGATCCAATCCTCAATCAACTTCCTACCATTTCTTGCTCGATCATGCTCTTTAAAGCTCCAATTGCACTTAATAACGACCTAAACACATACGACACAATATCAGTGCAAAATCACATTCATAAACTAGAAAATGGGTGAATAAAATACTCAAACGTGAGGAAATATTAAGGAAATATAGGCATAAAATGCCAAACATCAATACGCAACAAACAAGCCAGTCTGAGACTTGTGACATGTGCGCAGGAAACCATCTGAACCACCAATACCAAGCAACCAATCAAAATGATGAACATATCAATGGCATCGGTTACAAGTCATATCCTTTTGGAAGTCCGATGGCACAAAAACATCCAAGATTTCAATGGACCAATCCAAACGGTGCTGAGAACACTCAAAGCTTCCAAAAGCAACAGGTACAAAGTCCATCAGGGTACCAGAATCAAAACCGAGGGCAACCAAATTTATAGCCCTATCAGTAAGCAGCTCCATATCAGCAAAAGCCTAGACAAGCCTATCCAAGTCTTGATGACCTTTTGTATAAGTACATTAAAGCAAATTATGAGAAAATAGAGAGCCAAAATTCTGCTCTCAAAAACTTGGAAACTCAGTTAAGCCAACTGGCTACTCTTGTTTCAGAAAGACTTCAAGGTCCTTTACCAAGCAATACAGAGAAAAATCCAAAGGAACACCTTAAGGCCATCACCTTAAGGTCAGGTAAGAATCCATATTGTTAGCTTGGATAAGCTTGGAGTTTTGACTGATGACTGAGGAACGGATTCAAAGGACCTGTTCCTTTGAATCACTGTAGCAGAATAGATACTTCATGCAAAATCGTTTAATTGAGATATTATTAGTTATCCTAAAACTGACGTATATCTTGATAATTATGCAGGTCTAAACGGATAAGAAAAGATTGCATAACTAAGGGATAAAGGATAGAAGATTCGGATTCTAGAAAGAAGAATCCAATTAGGACTCAAAGTCAAGGGATCTTTGGAGTTCTAATTCATCGAGACTTCTTGGCTGCTGGAAGCTATAAATTATGGAGACTATCAGCCATAGAAGTGGACACAAATACAGAGAGCATCGAGCAAAAGCTGAGAAGAATTATTAGCTTATTTGTGTGATCAGTTAGCTACAGTAGAACTATGTGAGAACATGTTCCTTAGATTGAATCTTGTAAAAGTTCGAGTCTTAGTTCAATTGTAGTAAGCAAAAATTGAGTTGTAAACTTTCTGGTTCAAGTCGTGGACTTGACACAACTTCACTGATCGTGAGAAAGATCACTAAAGGATTAGAGTTAGTCCTAGGTTAGTAAGAGTGAGTCTTGTAACCAAGTGGGTCTTTTTACATAGTGAAGTTGAAATCCTACTTGTGAAGTAGGTCGTGGTTTTTTGATCCCGTGTCTAGGGGTTTTTCCACGCTAATATCTGGTGTTCAATTACTTACAGTTTTAATTCCGCACATCGTAGAGTAAAGGAACACATTTTAAGGAACTGGTCCTTAAAACAGTAAAGTGGTGTAATCGTGGGAAATAACAATTGGTATCAGAGCAGGTTATCCTTGAAAAGGCTAACACCTAGGATTAGATGAGTACATCACGAGAGAACAGTGAGGGCCAGTCAATGGTTAGAGCACCTTATTTCAATGGGAAATACTATTCATGGTGGAAAGAGAGGATGCGCGATCACCTTCAAGCAGAAGACTATGTATTGTGGGACATAGTAACTGAAGGTCCCATGATCCCAATGAAGAAGGATGCTGATGGGAAGGATGTTCCCAAAACCAGGAAGGAATGCAATGCTGAAGACATAAAACAATGGGAAAAGAATGCAAAGGCAAGGAAGTGGCTGGTTGGTGGACTTAGTCCTGACGAATGCACTAGGATCAGAGGGTATGCCACTGCAAAGGAGATTTGGGATGCTCTACAAGTTTGCACACGAAGGAACAAGTCAGGTAAAAAGGTCCAGAGGTACACTTCTCTATGCTGAATATGAAAGCTTTAAAATGAAAGAAGAAGAATCAATCTCTGAAATGTATACTAGATTTAATGCCATTGCTTCTGAACTTATCTCTTTGGGAAGGGTTTTAACTGTGGAAGATAGGGTAGAAAAGATTTTAACTAGGGTTCTTCCAGATTCTTGGGAGATAAAAGCTTGTGCTATCATTGAAAGTAAAGATTTAACCACTTTATCCTAAGATGAGCTTATAGGCAATCTAAAGACTTATGAACTGAGGAAAAAGGTTAAAAACATAGGAGCACCAGTTAAAACTGAACCTAACATAGCCTTGACTGCTGGTGACAAAATCATTGATGATAAGGAACTGGTCCTTATCGCTAAAAGTGTTCAGAAATATTTGAATAAGAAAAGGGAAATTAGTGGACAGGGTAGGTCTACTAACATGAAACAGGCTGGAGAATGCCACAAATGTGGAAGCTCGGAGCACTACATCAGCAAATGTCCAATTATGGAAGGAGAATGGAGGAAGAAATTCATTGATGAAAGGAAGAAGGCAAGGGAACAGGTCCATAAGAGAAGTGGAAATCCCAAAGCGCTGGTTGCAGGATGGCAAGACAGTGAAGACGAAATAACTGATGATGATCTGGATGAGGATGTTGCTCTAATGGCACTTGGAGATTCAGAAAATGAAGAGGATCCTGAGGTATTTGTGTCTAAACTCAAAGAAGATGTAAAAAGCATGTCTAGAGAAAAGTTGGTTAAAGTATTCCATATTGTGCTAAATGAATTTAAAACTCTAAGGGATGATAATCACCAACTGCATGATAAAGTTGACTGTTTAGAAACAGAATGCAAAGAGGAAATAATTAAAAATGATTTTCTGGAAAGGAAGATTAGCATGCTTGAGGAACAGGTCCTCACACTTGAAACAACTGCTCAGGAAGTAGAAAATGTTAAAACAGTTGTAAAAGGTAAAGGTATTGCTAATTCTCATCAGATCATTGCTGAAGAGAAACTGAAAGACACAGTTGATGAACTGTGTAAGAAAGATGAAAAGATAAGATCTTTAGAAGAAGACTTGGTTAAAACAAAAATGGAATTAAGAAAAACTGTAGAATGGAACAAGTCTTCTGAAGCACTAGAATGGTTACAGGAAAATCATAGTAGTAACAGGAAAGGTATTGGATTCATGAAAGCACAGAGTTCATCCAAATGGAATCCAAAGAGTAAGTACTTATCATTTCCTGAAAACTGGCTATGCACTCACTGTGGGAACACTGGTCACCGAAAAGAAAATTGTCAATCTTTAAAAAGGGCTGCCCAGAGGAACAGGTCCTATAAACCTGTTCAAAATCCTGTGAAACAGAAGAATAGGTCCTACAAAGCTGTTCAACATTCTGTAAAAAGGGAAAATGTTCACACAAAGAAACCATTACCATTCTGGGCTAGAAGAGATTTGATTCATCCTTTTTCAAAAGGAAAGGAACCCAAACTAGTTTGGGTTCTTAAGACTAACCCCTAGTTTTCTTTTGCAGGCTAGAGTGAAGGAGACAAACCACAAACGGTACATGGACAGTGGTTGCTCAAGACATATGACAGGGCATAAGGAACTGTTCCTTTCACTCTCAGCCTTCCAAGGAGGAAATGTTTCCTTCGGTAATGGTAAGAAAGGAGAAATTATTGGAATTGGAAAGGTAGGTAGGTCTGATTCACACTGTATAGATAATGTATTTCTAGTAGATGGGCTGAAGCATTGCTTACTGAGCATATCTCAATTGTGTGACAAAGGTAATAATGTTAATTTCTCATCTACTGGATGCACTGTGACTAATCAAGCTTCTGGAGAGGTCATTTTGCAGGGAAACAGACATGGAAACATCTACAAAGTAGACTTGCTGACATTATCTGATGGAAGCTTGAGCTGCTTAAGTGTGGTGCAAAATGATCCCCTCCTATGGCACAAAAGACTAGGACATGCTAGTCTTTCACAATTGAACAAACTTGTGTCAAAGGACTTGGTGATAGGTCTTCCTAACATCAGGTTTAATGAAGAAAAAATATGTGAAGCATGTGCCGGGGGAAGCAGGTAAAATCCTCCTTCAAATCGAAGAAACAGGTAAGTACCACTAAACCTTTGGAACTGGTCCATATGAATTTATATGGCCCTATGAGAACAATGAGTTGTGGAGTTAGGAAGTATGTTATGGTATTGGTGGATGATTACTCCAGATTTACATGGACTATATTTCTTGCATCTAAAGAAGAAGCATTTAATGCATTTTCAATCTTTGCTAAGAAAGCTCAAAGAACTCTAATAACCATATTGTTGCCATTAGGTCAGATCATGGAACTGAATTTGAAATTTATATGTTTTTCAATTTTTGTAATGAAAATGGCATTAATCATAATTTTTCCTCACCTAGAACTCCACAACAAAATGGTGTAGTGGAAAGGAAAAATAGGACTCTAGAACAAATGGCAAGGACTATGTTGATATCTGGAAATCTTCCACAGAACTTTTGGGCTGAGGCTATTAATACTGCATGCTACATAATAAATAGATGTATGACAAGACCTTTAATAGAAAAGACCCCATATGAATTACTTAAAGGAAGAAAACCAAATATTTCTCATCTTAGGGCTTTTGGTTGCAAATGTTTCATACACAACAATGGGAAGGATGCCTTAGGAAAATTTGATCCTAGAAGTGATGAGGGAATATTTGTTGGTTATTCTTTAAATAGTAAATCTTATAGGGTGTTTAACAAGAAAACATTGAAAATTGAAGAAAGCATGCATGTTAAATTTGATGAAACTGACAGTCTCACTCAAGAACAGGTATAGGAGGATGAAGAAATTGGAATGCTGAAAGAGTTTGAACTTAATCCACAAATGCAGATTCTGGATATGAGAAGTGAACTGCAAGGAACTGTTCCTCAGGACAGAACTGAGAAGAGTAGCACTGAAACAGGGGGAACAAGTGTTGGTTCCACCTCACAAACTGGAAACACTACTCTATCAGGAACTGTTCCTCAGCAGAGGACTTCTGACAATGGATTGACACCCAAGCCTTTCAAGTATCAAAGGTCACATCCTGTGGATCAAATAATCTCAGATAAGGCTGCCGGAGTTCAAACTAGATCAGCAATCAAGAATCACAATCTGTGTGCCTTTAGTGCCTTCTTATCTCTTGTTGAACCTAAAAATGTGAAAGAAGCACTAAAGGATGCAGATTGGATTAATGCTATGCAGGAAGAACTGAATCAATTCAAAAGGAGTCAAGTTTCGCATCTGGAACCCAAGCCAAGGAACAGGTCCATAATTGGAACAAAATGGGTTTTCAGAAACAAACTTGATGAGGATGGCATGGTAACAAGAAACAAGGCCAGGCTAGTTGTTCAGGGATATAGTCAAGAGGAAGGCATCGACTATGATGAGACTTTTGCTCTAGTTGCAAGACTGGAAACAATAAGACTTCTTATAGCCTTTGCTACATACATGGAATTTACTCTACATCAAATGGTTTGATGTTAAGAGTGCGTTTCTGAATGGTTACTTGAAAGAAGAAGTGTATGTCAAGCAACCTCCAGGTTTTGAAAGTGAACAGTTCCCTGAACATGTGTACAAGTTAGACAAGGCCTTGTATGGGCTCAAGCAGGCACCAAGAGCATGGTATGAGAGGCTATCAAAATTTCTACTCCAGCATGGATACAAGAGAGGTAAAATTGATAGTACTTTGTTCTTAAAAGAAAAAGGTAAGGATCTCTTAATTTTTCAAATCTATGTAGGTGATATAATTTTTGGTGCCACTTGTGAAAATTTAAGTAAGGAATTTGCAAACTTAATGGGGAGTGAATTTGAGATGAGCATGATGGGTGAACTCAATTTCTTTTTGGGTTTACAAATTAAGCAAACCTCAAATGGAACTATGATCCATCAACAAAAGTATGTTAAGGAATTACTTAAAAGGTTTGATATGGATAATGCTAAGGAAATTGACACACCTATTGCTACTGCCACAAAATTGGATCTTGATGAACATGGAATATCAGTTGATCAAAAATTGTATAGGGGTATGATAGGTTCTTTACTTTATCTAACTGCTAGTAGACCTGATATTGTGTTCAATGTTGGTTTGTGTGCTAGGTTCCAATCAGATCCTAAAGAATCTCATTTGAAAGCTGTTAAAAGAATTTTGAGGTATCTGAAAGGAACAGGTCCCTTGGGACTTTGGTATCCAAAAGGTGGTAGTTTTAATCTTGTTGGATATACTGATACTGACTATGCAGGTTTCCTTGTTGATAGAAAAAGTACCTCAGGTATGGCACATTTTCTTGGTGAGTGTTTGGTTTCTTGGGGAACTAAGAAATAGAATTCAGTGGCACTTTCCACTGCTGAGGCTGAATATGTTGCAGCTGCTTCATGTTGTTCACAGTTGTTAAGGATCAAACAACAATTACAGGATTTTGGTGTTGATGTAGGAACTGTTCCTATTTATTGTGATAACACTAGTGCTATTAATATGACAAAGAATCCAGTGCATCACAAAAGGACTAAACACATTGATATAAGACATCATTTCCTAAGAGACAATTATGAAAAAGGTTTGATCACCATAGCATTTTGTCCCACTGAAAAGCAAATTGCTGACATTTTTACAAAAGCTCTAGGTAGAGATGATTTTGAAAGGAATAGATTAGAATTAGGGATGATTAAATTCACATAAAATCATCAATGCTTTACTTCATACTCCCTCTGTCCCATTTTGTTTGTCATAGTTACTGTTTCGAGAGTCAAACTTCTTAAATTTGACTGTAGATTAGGATATAAAATCTTTAACTTTTATTAAATAAAATTTACATATTTGAAAACTACATGAAAAGTATTATAAGTCACAATAAATTATAACTCAAAATATTTAAAAAATATATATAAAAATTACGGTCAAAGATAAACTTGTTTGACCCTCGAAATCCGAACTACGACAAACAAAATGGGACGGAGGGAGTAATTGGCTAGAAAATTGCTCCTAAAATGAATTTTATTCAAGTCATTATGAATAATTCAGTCCAGTTTAATACTTAAATGTATACTCTTATGCCATATATCTTATTTAGAGTTGCTAAAATTTAATGATGTTACCCTTATGCTCTTAGAATTTCAGATGATCAAAAAATTGCAAATTGGAAGGACACTGAATTGTGGTGTTAAAAATACGTATGTACTCGTAATTATTCAATTAATTTAGAAGTATAAAGGCTATCGGTAACTTGTGTTTAGGATAAAATCCCACTAAGTTTCCTACCCATATCCAAATTGCAAAAGAGTCCCATCGGAGGAACAGTTCCTATTCTGAAAAGGTAATCTGCAGCCTAACGGCTCTTTTTCTCCGGGAGACTCCCAAGAGTCCTTAATCGTTGCATGTTGATGATGAGGTAAGTTGATCGTTTTTCACTCAAACTCCACTACTTATTTCATTCTATAAATACACTTCTTCTTCCTCATTATTCTTTTACATTGTTCATCAATTAAAAAACTTTCACAATTTCAGAAAGAGTAGTAAATTATTTGTTAATTCGGATTGCAAAGATGTCTCTTGCTTCTGATAATTCTTCCACTGCACCTATTGATGACAAACCACAAAATCTTAATCCTCCCTCACCCATGGAAACCACTAACCTAAACCCTAAAGTTCCCGAACCAATTCCAGAAATACCTGAACCTGAAATTCAGGGGGAAGGACCAGTTCCCACGGCTGAATCAATTGCTGAGCAGGCTGAAGATTTGTCACGTGCTATGGTGTTGTATCAGTATGAGGTAAACTTCACCTACCCTTTGAATGTGGTTATAGACGAGGAAGAAAAGGGAGAGGGGTCTGGGGTTGCTCTTGAGGGGGAACCTATTAAGAGTTTGGAAGCACCCATGCATGAGCCATCGGGGTCTCCAGAGGCTGCTCCTAGAGTACCCATGGAGGATGTGATCGATGTTGATGAGGCTATCAGTGATAGTGATAGGCCCTTGGTAGACTTGATCAAAATTAGGAGTATGCAAAGAAAGTTGGCTAGAAAGGGACCTATTGATGCTCATGTAACTACTGAAATTGCTGCTAAGTTGAAGAAAATAGGTGATAGTTATAAGCCCAGAAATAGGAAGAAAGTTGAGAGTTCCTCTAAGGCAAAGGGACATGTTCCTTCTGCCTCAACCCCTGCTTCTGGGGGTAGGAGGACAAGAAGTGTTGCCAAAGCTGCGGATGAACAACTAGCTGCTGCCTTGGAAAGGAGCAGAAAAGGGAAAGGAAAACAGGTGGTTGAGGAGGAAGAAGTGGATGATATTGATCTTGCTGATTTTTCTGAAGATGATGAGATGGTAGATGCTGAGGAAGTGGTGCCTCAGTCCAAGAAAAGAAAAGTTCCTGAGAAAAGGGTAACAAGAAGCTCAGTTAAAGCTGCTGAGAAAGTTGCTAAGAGGACCAGGTCCTCCAAAAGAGTGATTGTTTCTGAAAGTTCTGCTAGTGACAGTGATGAGTTTGTTGCTGAAGATGAGAGTGATAGTGATGCTGAAGGTGATGAGTCTGTGCACTGTGTTCATGATGACATGTTGACCAGGAAGGTTTTGTAAGGTCGGGTTATGTCTGATGTGAAAGAAGAAGGTATGTTGTGGCTGCTGCAAAAACTGCATGCTCAGGGTTGGAGGGACATGGTCCTTAAGATCTCTGGGAGGTGTACAAAGGGAATGGTGCAAGAGTTCTACAAGAACTGCTCCATCAGAGAAGATAGACTTACTACCTCTGTCAATGACAATGTCATTATGTTTGACACAAGGGAACTTGGTAAGCTGCTGGGGATTCCTGCTACTGGGTATGCTAGCTATGTCAAGACGATTTGGCCTGACTTGACAAACTTGCCTACTGATCTGGAGATCACTAGGAAGTTTGCTGAGAATGATAGTGAAGAGAAACCCAGGGCTGTGCAGAAGAGTGAGATGCTCCCACAGCACTAAGTATTGTTCGAGTTTGTGAACAAGATTGTGATGCCAAGGCAGGAGAAAAGAGGAGTTGCCAGTTTCATGGACCTGGTCCTTATGGAACTGTTGGACACTGAAAAGCAGATCAATTGGCCCAGCTTTATGATCCACCTGATCAAAAGGGTGATTGCTGGGAAGAGAAAGCACTCCCTGCCGTTTGGTTTCATTCTGACTGATATATTTGCAAAGTTGAAGATTCCCTTGGAAGGGGTTGTGAAGGCTACAAAGAAGTAAAAGTTTGGTTGTGCCACTTTGATAAGTTGTGACTTGCCAGTTCAGGCTGATCCTCCACAGGCTGGTGTTGGGAGGCAGCCACTGAACAACAAAGTGAGGGCACTTAGGCAACAGGTTGCTATTCAGGCTGCTGAGATAGCAAGGTTGGAAGAGGAGAAGAATTTCTGGAAGGCAGAGGCCTCAAAGGCAAAGGAGACCAATGAGGGAATGCTCAAGCAGATGCTTGAGTTGCTTAACAAGTCTCAGGGACCTGGTCCTTCCACATCCTGACCACCTTAGCCTTAGCCTTTAGCCATCTAATGCCAAGTGGGATCTAGCCTAGCTTAGTGCCTTAGCCTTTTTCTTCTTTAATTTTTGGATAATTCTGTAGTATGTGCGTGTATCCCCTGGTTTCAATGATTGATTTAATGAATTGTCTTTGATGGCTAATATCATTGTCTTGCAGTGCTTTAATTTGATTTATGTTTGCATTTTGAGTTGCCTCAATGGCCATGTGCTGATTAATTCCAACACTTGAGTTATATTTTTTATGCAACCTTTTCAATGATGCCAAAAGGGGGAAGAGTAAGTTCTGATTTTGCATGATTTTACACCTAATAAAAATCTGTTCCTTAATGATAAATTCTTTACTGATTGATTGGTTTTGAGCTTAAGTTGTACTACAGGACATTAAGGATATGCAGCTATGTGTATGAGTTTGTCATCATCAAAAAGGGGGAAATTGTTAGCTTGGATAAGCTTGGAGTTTTGACTGATGACTGAGGAACGGATTCAAAGGACCTGTTCCTTTGAATCACTGTAGCAGAATAGATACTTCATGCAAAATCGTTTAATTGAGATATTATTATTTATCCTAAAACTGACGTATATCTTGATAATTATGCAGGTCTAAACGGATACGAAAAGATTGCATAACTAAGGGATAAAGGATAGAAGATTCGGATTCTAGAAAGAAGAATCCAATTAGGACTCAAAGTCAAGGGATCTTTGGAGTTCTAATTCATCGAGACTTCTTGGCTGCTGGAAGCTATAAATTATGGAGACTATCAGCCATAGAAGTGGACACAAATACAGAGAGCATCGAGCAAAAGCTGAGAAGAATTATTAGCTTATTTGTGTAATCATTTAGCTACAGTAGAACTAAGTGAGAACCTGTTCCTTAGATTGAATCTTGTAAAAGTTCGAGTCTTAGTTCAATTGTAGTAAGCAAAAATCGAGTTGTAAACTTTCTGGTTCAAGTCGTGGACTTGACACAACTTCACTGATCGTGAGAAAGATCACTAAAGGATTAGAGTTAGTCCTAGGTTAGTAAGAGTGAGTCTTGTAACCAAGTGGGTCTTTTTACATAGTGAAGTTGAAATCCTACTTGTGAAGTAGGTCGTGGTTTTTCGATCCCGTGTCTAGGGGTTTTTCCACGCTAATATCTGGTGTTCAATTACTTACAGTTTTAATTCCGCACATCGTAGAGTAAAGGAACACATTTTAAGGAACTGGTCCTTAAAAAAGTAAAGTGGTGTAATCGTGGGAAATAACACATATGCATACAGAGAAAAGAATCAGCCAGAACAGTGTGTAGATAAAGGTAAGAATGTTGAAACACCCTCTGAATTGTCACAAGATGAAGAAGTCAGGAAAAATGAAGAAAACAAATATTGAGAAAATAACTCCTCTCCTTGTGACAATTCATTTTCCACAAAAAATGAAAAGAGAAAAACTTGATAATCAATTTGTAAAGTTTTTGAAAATTTTGAAACAAATTCACATCAATATTCCTTTTACTGATGCTTTGTTGCAAATGCCTTCATATGCTAAATTTTTGAAAGAAATTTTATCAAGCAAAAGGAAATTGGAAAAGGTTTCTGTGGTAATGCTTACTGAGAAATGCAGTGCTATACTTCAAAATAAGCTACCACAAAAACTCGGTGATCAAGAAAGTTTTACAATTCTGTGTACATTGGGAGGGGTATATATTGAAAAAGCACTTTGTGATTCTGGAGCTTCAATAAATTTAATGATATTTTCTGTTTTTAAAAAGTTGGATCTTGGTGAGATGAAAAATACAGTTGTCTCTCTTTAGTTTGCAGATCTAAGTACTAAGAAATCTAAGGAAATTATGGAAAATGTGCTCGTGAGAGTAGATAAATTTGTATTCCCTGTAGATTTCATAGTACTTGAAATGGAAGATTGTCCTGATGAACCAATAATTTTGGGTAGACCGTTTCTTGCAACAGGTAGAGCAATCATAGATGTCCATCAAGGACAATTAATTTTCAGAGTCGATGAAGAAAGAGCCATTTTTTATATGCAAAAGATTCTAAAATTTCCAGAAGATGAAGCATCATCTTTTTGTTTTTCAATTGACATGATTGGTGATCTTGTAGATGAATTTAAAGATAATCAATTGATTCCAGACTCGATGGAGAGGTGTTTGGCCAATTCTGGCACAACACAGGATGATGATCCCACCATTAAAAGTGAAGCAGAAATACTGGAAAGATATTCTGAGGATGAAGGAATACAATCAGGAGGATTTCAACAAAAAATTGAACTCAAAACTCTTCCTTCTCATTTAAAATATGTTTATCTTGAGCCTGAATTATTTCCAGTCATTATTTCAGCTTCACTAACTGTAGAACAGGAGGATAAATCAATTGAAGTTCTGAGAGCACACAAAGGAGCCTTGGGATGGACTATTGCGTATATCAAAGGGATTAGTCCAGTTGTTTGCATGCACAGAATCCTCATGGAGGATAAGTACAAACCAATATTTCAACCCCAAAGGCGATTGAATCCAACCATGCAAGAAGTGGTGAAAAATGAAGTTATTAAGCTTCTGGCGGCAGGCATCATTTACCTGATTTATGATAGTCCTTGGGTAAGTCCTGCTCAGGTGGTACCAAAGAAAGGAGGTATGACAGTTATAAAAAATAAAAATAATGAACTCATACCTACCAGAACAGTTACAGGATGGAGATTCTGTATTGATTACAGACGTCTCAATGATGCCACCAGAAAAGATCATTTTCCTTTACCATTCATTGACCAAATGTTGGAAAGAGTGGCAGGATATGGTTTTTATTGTTTTCTTGGTGGATATTCAGGCTATAACCAAATCCCAATTGCACCAGAAGATCAGGATAAGACAACTTTCACATGTCCCAGTGGAACCTATGCATATAGGAGAATGCCCTTTGGTCTATGCAATGCACCTGCTACATTTCAGCGGTGTATGTCTGCAATTTTCTCGGACATGACCGAAAAGTTTTTGAAAATTTTTATGGATGATTTCACACTTTTTGGTAAAACATTTGAAAACTGTCTTCACCATTTGACCTTAGTTCTTAAGAGATGTGAAGAGACAAATTTGATTCTTAATTGGGAAAAATGTCATTTTATGGTTACAGAGGGAATTGTCCTAGGACACAAAATCACTGCTAAAGGGATAGAAGTTGATAAGGCTAAAATTGATCTTATAGCAGGATTACCCCCTCCTACAACTGTTAAAGGTATTAGAAGTTTTTTAGGCCATGCAAGTTTTTATAGACGGTTCATAAAAGATTTCTCAAAAATTTCAAAACCTCTTACTAACTTTTTAATGAAAGATGTTAAGTTTGATTTTTTAGGTGATTGTTTGAAAGCATTTGACACCCTTAACGAAAGATTATCAACAGCCCTTGTAATTGTATCTCCTGATTGGAATCAGTCTTTTGAGGTCATATGTGATGCTAGTGATACAGCAGTTGGAACAGTTTTAGGCCAGAGAAAAGATAAGAATTTTTCGTCATATATACTATGCCAGTAAGACTTTGAATGAAGCTCAGTTGAATTATGCCACAACAGAAAAAGAACTACTGGCAGTAGTATTTGCATTTGATAAATTTCGTTCTTATCTAATAGGAACCAAGGTCACTGTTTTTACTGATCATGCAGCTTTAAAATACCTCTTAACAAAGACAAATGCCAGACCTAGATTGCTAAGATGGATTTTACTCCTCCAACAGTTTGACCTTGAGATAAAAGATAAAAAAGGAACTGAAAATCAAGTTGCGGACCATTTGTCTAGAAATAGAAAACTCTCCTTTTGAGATTTGTGATATAAAAGAGGAGTTTCCGGATGAACATATTTTTTCTATTAGTTCACTTGTGACTCAACCACCCTGGTTTGCAGATATTACAAATTACTTGGTTGGAAAATTGATACCCCAAGATCTCTCTTACCAGCAAAAGAAAAAGCTTATTTCTGATGCTAAATATTATCTGTGGAATGAACCTTTTCTGTTTAGGTTTTGTGCAGATAATATTATCAGAAGGTGTATGTCGGAAGATGAAATGACCACATTTTGCATCATTGCCATGATGGTGCAATTGGAGGACATTATGTTGCAAATCGGACTGCATTTAAAGTCTTGGAGGCTGGATTCTTTTGGTCAACACTTTTCAAGGATGCACGTGCATATGTTGCACAATGTGACAGGTGCCAGAGAACTGGTAACATCACCAAGAGAGATGAAATGCCTTTGCAATCAATACAGGTATGTGAAAGTTTTTATGTTTGGGGAATAGATTTTATGGGCCCTTTTCCTTCATCTCATTCTTTAGAATATATCCTCATGGCTATGGATCATTTCTCAAGATGGGTTGAATCCATTCCTACGAGAAAAAATGATGCTCGAACCGTGTGCAATTTTCTTAGAAAAATATTTTTACTAGATTTGGCACACCACGAGTCATCATTAGTTACCAAGGGACTCATTTCATAAATAAATAATTTTCTGTTTTATTGTCCAAATATGGTGTGACTCACAAAACAGGAACACCATATCATGCTCAAACACAAGGGCAAGTTGAGGTTTCCAACCGTGAATTAAAAATGATACTTGAAAAAACAGTTGGAATCTCAAGGAAAGACTGGGCTTTAAAATTAGATGATGCATTATGGGCATACTGAACGGCGTTCAAAACGCCAATTGGCACATCCCCATATAGATTAGTCTTTGTAAAAGCTTGTCATTTGCCTGTTGAATTAGAACATAAAGCTTTTTGGGCATTAAAAATGCTGAACTTTGAATTAAACTCTGCTGGTAAAAATAAATTCTTTCAGATTAATGAATTGGAAGAGCTGAGGTTGTAAGCTTATGAAAATACAAAGATTTACAAAGAAAAAATAAAATAATGGCATGACAACTTGATTCGACAAAAAAGTTTCAAAATTGGAGATAAGGTACTCCTTTACAATATATAGTCGACTTAGGTTATTTCCAGGAAAATTGAAATCCAGATGGACAGGTCCTTACATTGTTACAGATGTTACTCAATACGGAGCAATTGAAATTCAATAGATCAATGGAGGAGACAAGTTTAAAGTAAATGGCCACAGGCTAAAATTATACTTTGGAGGACAATTTGAGGAACAACCATCAGTAACCATGATAATCTGATAAATATCACAGTTACTATGTTGAGCTGGCGACGTTAAACTCAGAACTACGGTTTCTTACCCGCAGCTATTGAGGGTGAAGCAATTGAGCCTCATAAGTCCAATATATATTTGAGTAATTAAATGCTTAACCAATTGATCTGGTTAATATCCAGGTTATTGTGCAACCAGAACATCTCATGAAGGCCTGTACAAAAACAGAGTCACCTACACAGGAGTAACTATATGGTGATCGGTATGCCTAAGTAACTGGTTGGTTAGCCATTTAATTATACAAATCTAATGTTGGCTCAGGTAATTTTCTGGTTTATATTTAAACCGGGACCCCATGACTGTTAAGGTGAAAAATTAGTTCAGTCTATTACACATAGAATATGTGTGGTCACAGTTTCTTTCAAGCTTTCTTCTGTGATTGTAAATTTGAAAGCCAAAGATATTTTTATTTTTTTAAAAAAAATATAGTATTCTCTATTTTAGTTTATTATATTTTTTTTCTAAAAAAAATAAAAAATTTTACCCCCTCTTTCACTTTTTTAGGGATGTGCTTTCATCCAGGAGAATAAAAAGTTCAAGTGTGGCAGAGGGTTGTTCTAGTTTTTATATATATATATATATATATATATATATATATATATATATATATATATATATTATAATATTTTCTTCTTAACTATGATCATTTGTAGGTATTTAATTAATAATTAAATTTTTTTTCATTATGTTTAATATTATTTCTTTTTATCTTCACCATATGATTTGTCATGTTTATGATTTTTATTTTGTGAAGTAAAAGCAAGCATCTTCAACTCAGGTAATCATTTGAATTGAGAAAAGTTATGATCACAAAAGCAAATGGAATCAACAAACTTGGCTATAACTTGCTTTAAATATTTTTCGAGGCTAAATAATAGACGACACTGATTTTTGAAAAATGAAATTAGGCCTTCTTTGATATACAATTCTAACCTCTTTATTTTCATCCAAATATACATATATTACCTCCTAGAACCCTTCTTTCAACCTTAATCTTTTTTCTCGAATATCATAGTTCTCTTAAAAAAAGAGAGAATAAAAATCTCATAATATATATAGTATGCATTAAATGTACACATTTGTATATGCATATTTAAATATAATAATTATTTTTTCGAGCTATGAATGAGCAAAGATTGATATCAACGAAAGGAAGAAATATTGTGGAAAAAAAAAGAAGAAAGAGTTTGTATGGTTGTTATGATTTTCAAAAGAATGGCAAAAATAATAATAATAATAATAATAATAATAATAATAATAATAATAATAATAATAATAATAATAATAATAATAATAATAATAATAATAATAATAATAATAATAATAATAAGGCAGAATACCCTATCTGACACTCAAACTTGCCTGGGTTTGTCATGCCGACCATCAAACTTACGAGGTTCCCAGTTTAACACCTCAACTCAACATAATGAGTTTTAATAAACACCTTTGACCATTGACTATGCTTATGTGGAGGAAGTGAGCTGATGTGGCAATAATGCGTGCCAATCACACTCATAAGGCGAGTGAGAAATTTTTATTAGTTAAAGATATTAAAATAAAAACAATTCTAAAAGGGAAAAAGAAAAAGAAAAATAGAAAAACGAAATAAAAGCCCAAACACCCCCCACCCACCCATCCCCGTCACCCCTCTCCCCCATCTCCCCTTAATTCTCTGTAGAAAAAAGAAGTTAAACCTAAACCCACCTCCCCTCTTTCTTTTCTCTTCATCATACCTCACCTCCTCCGCCCCTGTTCAGGTACAAGAGAAAACAAAGAAGAAAATAGTCAATTTTGAGAAAAAAATTGTATGAATTGATAGCGGCTCTGGTGAGTTGCGCTTGGAACTTGTTGAGTTTTTTACCTTTGTACTGATTTATTTAGAGTTTTATGGAGAGAATTTTGAAAAAAATAATGGAATAGAAATTAAAAGAGAGGTTCGTCTGATTTATTTGGGATTTTCAAGTATCATTGCCTGTTTTGGATTTTTTTTAACAAATTGTTCGAACTTTATTCTTACTTATTTTGGTGCTAAAATTGAAGAAAGTATTGTTGTTTATTTGTTATATGAATGACATGTTGGTTTATTTGAGTGAAGAAGAATGGTGGTGGAATAAAAATGGTGGTTGATTAAACGTGGTTCATTGTTCAAGAGGGTTGATTTTACTGAAATTGTGTGGAAGAAGAGAAAATATTAGTGGAAAAGTGATTAATTGGCAAAAAAGTCAAGCGAGACCCACAATTACGCGTGTCAAAGTATAAAAGCATTTAATGTGACATGTAATCGATGTCACCGCGAGTGAGAAACACCATTTGTCGAATTGTTTAAAAATTATATTTTGATCAAGTCAAAGTGTTAAATTGGAAACTTCCTAAGTTTGATGGCCGGCATGACAAACTCATGCAAGTTTGAGTGTCGTATAGGCTATTCCGCCTAATAATAATAATAATAATAATAATAATAATAATAATAATTATAATAATAATAATAATAATAATAATAATAATAATAATAATTATAATAATAATAATAAT
This sequence comes from Petunia secreta, assembly GCA_029990175.1. NCBI lineage: Eukaryota > Viridiplantae > Streptophyta > Magnoliopsida > Solanales > Solanaceae > Petunia > Petunia secreta. Next base: position 18,613,754 of record JARKIP010000010.1, read on the forward strand.
AATAATAATAATAATAATAATAATAATAATAATAATAATAATAATAATAATTTTGACAAGTACTATGAAATGATGAAAATACTGAGGATTAAGAAATGTTTGCTCAAAGCTGGAAGAGGAAAAGTCACTATAAATATATCCATATACCATACCAGCATGAAGCCTAACATTACAAGCCGAGAAAAATCCTAAAAAGATTTTGAAAATCAGTGTTGAATCTATATTAGTGGAAATAAACAGGAGGAGCAAGCATATGGACAAGACGATGATACTGAATGAATGAGTGATCATAAATCTATCAATTCTGAAAGATTCAAGGGGAGAAAATGCAAGTTCTTATTGATCAAAGTGGAATTCAAAAACAAGGTAATGAATTTGGTGAGTTAAAAAGGATGATTTCATTAAAGATAATGAAAGAATTTTATTTTGAATAAATTTTTTATGTTACAAAGATCATGAGTTTGAAGAAAATGTTCACAAAAAAAAAAAGGGTTTATATATGTACATATATATTTTTCCTCGAGGACGAGCAAAAGTTCAAGTGTGGGGTAATTTGATGAATATAAATTATTCATGTATTTTTATATATAAATTTAAATATTTTAAATATCATAATAAATAAATATATTTTATTATATTTTCTAACAAGTTTTGCGGTGAAAGTTCAATTAAGGAATGAAGACTACAAGCAAAAACGGAAGAAAAAAGAACAAAAATGAGTGATGTATAAAGGAAAGAAGAAATGATATTAATTCATGTTGCGAATTGAAGTCGCGACAAGATGCATAAAGAAAAGAATAAATGATATTAATTCATGTTGCGAATTGAAGTCGTCACACCAATTCACATCGCGATGGTAACTATTGAAATGGGAACACCAACTCATGTTCTGAGTTGAAGTCGCAGCACCAATTCATGTTGCGACGGTAACTCTGGAAATCAGAACACCAACTCATGTTCTAACTTGAAGTTGCAACACCGACTCATGTTCTGACTTGATGTCGCAACACCAACTTTACCTAAAGATTTTCTATAAATAATAGGCAAAGTTGTAGAGAGAAGTATAACCTTTCATTAGCTAAAAACCAAGAATTCTCTTGTTTTTATTTTCTCTCTTTTGTAGTAGAAATATTTCCAAAGTCTTCTAGATTTCTTTTTAGCTTTTATCACTTCATAATGGCGAAATTTTCTTCTGTTGGGATAGTTAATGAAACTTGGTATTGTATTGGATAAAAACTGACTAGGCTTGAGAAGATGACACATGTCTTCCACATGGCACGAACAAACTTTTCAACGGACAGACACCCAACGGGCAGACGAGCATCACGAACAGACCTAAAGAAGTTACGAAGCATCCCAATGGTCAACACGACTTAAATGAGCAGTAATTAGCATGATCACCCACGATCAACCTATTAATGACAATCAACCCAGTGGCTTTAACTCCAACGGATAGGTGACCGGCAGTTACTTATCCCAACGGATCCACGCCCAGGAGTTACAGAAATCTCAACGGGTGCCCACCAGACTTATAAATAGCACCCGTCGTAGTCGATTATGTAATCGGGAACTTCATATCTGAAATATCAATAAACTACTCTCTCTTTCTCTCTTCGCTCAGTTATTCTCTTTGCTCTTGTTTAGTTCATTACTTTATTCACCAGAAAGACATTCGATATCGAAGAACTCTCCCCGAGGACGAGTGATACGATACGGTTTCTTCTCTTTTATCTATATTTTGCATATTACTTTTTAACTCGTACGAGCATATTGTTATCATCTCAGTTTATCATATAGACTCTTAATCTCAGCTGTTGACCGTGACCCCGCAAATACAAATTTAATTTTTAATTGGCCTAAAAACGGATCTAGGTTAAACAATTTGGCGACCACAGTGGGAGCCGGTCAATAAGCCTTCGTAGGTTAATAGTTTATTTTTGCTATTATCTCCGCTTTTGTCTATCCTTTTCGCTTTACAATTAACATGGCAGAAAGCAACTCCCAATGAACTGTCGTAGGTGGGGAGCAGGTAAGCACTCCTTCGCTTCATCTTGATTATTCTCCTGACTATTCCACCGATTACTCTCCCGACTATTCGTCCGATGGGCAACAGCAATCTTCCCAAAGACCAGTCAGGCCACGATATAGGCGTATGCGCTCTCAGAGTGCTACTCCACCTAGGAGACGGCGCCATAGGAGTCTCTCCCCTGGCCGAGGGAATCTCCAAGAAACACTTTTTGCTTTTATGCAGGAACAGGCTGAAGTAAACCGTGGAATAAACGAGGCACTCACCTCTCTCCGTAAAAGCAACCCTTCAGCTGCAAGAGTCGAAGCTACAGTGCCTGGTCGTGACGCACCATCTTCACATACCTCAAGGCAAGGCGGGGAGCGAAACAACGGTGGAACCATAGATCCTACGACCCAAGTCAACCAAAATCAGAATGGAGGGTCCATGGCGCCAACGGATGTGAGCCTTGTTGTGGAAGCCCTCACCAAACAGTTCAAGGAAAGCCAGGAAGCACTTCAGAAGTCCCTCCACGAGAGAATCGATCAGATACCTGGCGCTCCGCCCACATTGAAGAAGGTTGATGTCCAGCGTTATTCGCAACGACCCTGGAAGAAGGAGGCAGCCCCAAAACCGATACCTAAAACGTTTAAAATGCCAAACATCCCTAGATATCGAGGAACATCTGATCCCAATGACCATCTCATGATGTTCAGTAACTTTATCAAAGCCAGCGACCTCACCGACGAGGAGATCGAGTCTTTTCAGTTGAAGAAGTTCGTGGAAACTTTAGCAGACGGAGCTCTGCGATGGTATTCAATGCTGCCACCCAAATCCATTGGATCTTTTGCAGAGATGGCCGAGTTGTTCGTGAAGGCGCATACACGTGCACAAAAAACGGAGACCCGCGTTGAGGACATCTTTGAGATCAAGCAAAGACCCGACGAGTCTCTCCGCAAGTATGTGGATCGTTTTCAGAGGGAACGAATGTTGCTCCCCAAAGTACCAGACAGATGGGCAGCCATAGCATTTACCAACAGCCTGGACATCAGGAGTTCGGAGGCCACGTGTAGACTTTATGAGTCTCTTCGCGAGTTCCCGGCAGCCAGTTGGTCAGACGTCTACAATCGTTACAACTCTAAGTTATGTATCGATGAAGATAAATTAATTGGAACAGGTACTCGAGGAAGGACTCAGGCACGCAGCGGTGGACCTGGCGGAAAGGCCGAGTCAGAGAAAACAGACGTACGCTACGAGCCGTACCCGGATCAGACACGCAGCCATTCCAAAGGACGCAACCGCAGCAACAAAGGGTTATCTCGGCGAGATAATTCGGAATCAAATCTCCGCGGAGTACCAAGCCTGCCAAGCTTCAACGTGGAAACATCTGAGGAAGTAGCAGCACTCAAAGACATGGGAGAAAAGGTCAGATGGCCAAAAGACATGAAATACGACCCGAGCAAGCGAAACTAGGATATGTGGTGTGAATTCCATCGCGACCACGGCCACACCACCGAAGACTGCAAAGCCCTCAGGTATGAAATTGCTCATTTGCTAAAACAGGGATTCTTGAAGAGTTCCTGACCGAGAAGGGAAAGCAGACTCATGCAAAAGCACAGCAAAACAAACCTGGCCCTCCACAAGCAGCTTCTCCGAGGAGGACAGTTAATGTTATTTCAGGCGGGATCGAGGTGGACTCTGTTACTGTCACGGAAAAGAAGTATGCAAAGGTTTCCATCACAAACAACAAACGTCCACGATCAGAAGAAGTAATCACGTTTGAGGATTCTGACGCAAATGGTTCGCAATTTCCACATGCTGATGCGTTAGTCATACGCGTAGCGGAATTCGACGTCAAAAGGGTACTCATTGACGCAGGCAGCTCTGCGAATATCATCCAATCACGGGTCGTCAGAGAGATGCAGGTGTCAGACAAAATTGTGCCAATATCTCGAGTTTTGTCCGGTTTCAACAATTCCAGCGAGAAGACTCTCGAGGAGATCACCCTCACAACTCTTGCCGAAGGAGTAGCAAAGGAAACAACCTTCCATGTCGTCGACGTGGATCTGGCCTACAATATCATATTGGGCAGACCTTGGATCCACGACATGCAAGCTGTTCCTTCCACTTATCATCAGGTGTTAAAATTCCCATCCGAATGGGGAGTACGTGATGTTCGAGTAGAGCAGCGTTCTGCCCGAGATTGCTATTTTGTGGCTCTCAAACTCCCTGAAGAGAACAAATAGCAATTACAGCTACCGGGACTAGACATACCATTCGAGGCGGCTGAGTACGAAGTCCCAGAATTCATCACGAAGATGGACGAGAAAGAAAATCATATGCCAACCGTTGAAACTTTGGATCCCGAAGAGCTGTTCACCGACAAGCCAGAACGGAAAGTGTATCTGGGGGCCGAGCTAAACAAACGCCTACGAAGAGATATCCTCTAGTTTCTAAAAGAGCGGCATACAACATTCGCCTGGTCTCACGAAGACATGACAGGTAGTTCTCCTGACATCATTACTCACAGGTTAAATGTAGATCCGTATCACCGCCCGGTGAAACAAAAGACACGCCAGCAAGGAGCCTTCCGGAACCAGGTCATCAACGACGAGGTTGACCGGCTGCTAAAGATTGGTTCAGTATGTGAAGTCAAGTACCTAGACTGGCTAGCCAATGTAGTTGTCATACCTAAAAAGAACGGAAAATGGCGAGTCTGCATCGACTTCACAGATCTAAACAAAGCCTGCCCGAAGGATTCCTATCCTCTTCGCATGATAGATCAACTGATCGATGCAACGGCCGGGCACGAAGTGCTAACCTTCCTCGACGCATACTCCGGGTATAACCAAATATTGATGGATCCCGAAGACCAGGAGAAGACAGCATTCATCACCTGTCGAGGTACGTACTGTTACAAAGTTATGCCTTTTGGACTAAAAAATGCAGGTGCAACTTATCAGCGTCTAGTCAATCGAATGTTTCACGACCATATTGGTAAGACTATGGAAGTATACATCGATGACATGCTGATAAAATCTAAGCGAGCAGAAGACCATTTAGCACATCTGAAAGAAGCTTTTCGGATCCTGGATCAGTATAACATGAAGCTGAATCCAGAGAAATGCGCTTTTGGAGTTGGATTAGGGAAGTTTCTAGGATTCATTTTTTCTCAGCATGGCATTGAAGTCAATCCCGCTCAGATAAAAGCTATTGAATCAATTCCTGATATGTTTCACAACAGAAGAGACGTCATGAAACTAACGGGGAGAGTGGCAGCCTTACGAAGGTTCATTTCCCGGTCATCTGACCGGTGCAAAAGTTTCTTCGATGTCTTAAAACAAAACAAGGAGTTCGAATGGACTCCCGAATGCCAACAAGCATTGAGGGATCTGAAGAAGTATCTGTCCAATCCTCCGCTACTCTCCACACCTCAAGAAGGCGAACAACTGTTGATTTACTTGGCAGTCTCAGAATCATCGGTAAGCGCTGTACTAGTTCAGGAAGACCAAGGTAAGCAACTTCCTATCTATTACGTTAGCAAAGCTTTAATTGATGCAGAAACGCGTTATCAACCTTTAGAAAAGCTAGCACTGGTATTAGTAACTGCTGCTCGTAAGTTACGCCCTTATTTTCAGAGCCATTCGATAGCCGTGGTTATGACTTTCCCTTTGCGAAATGTTCTACACAAACCTGAATTCTCAGGAAGATTGGTAAAATGGGCTATAGAATTATCCGAATTTGATATCACCTATCAGCCTAGAGTAGCAATAAAATCGCAAGTCCTGGCTGTCTTCGTAGCAGACTTCAGCGCTAACATGTACCCTGAGGCAGAAAGGGAGTCTATTCTTTATGCAGGACAGGCAACCGGCACATGGACCCTTTATACAGATGGCTCCTCGAGCGTCAAAGGGTCCGGTCTTGGACTAGTTCTTATGACTCCATCCGGCGAAACGGTAAGGCAAGCTATCAAGTGCCCATTCATTACTAACAATGAGGCTGAATATGAGGCCGTTATTGCAGGATTGGAACTAGCCCAGAGTTATGGGGCAACCTCTGTCGAGCTGAAGAGCGATTCTCAGCTCGTGGTGAATCAAATCAATAGAGGTTTTGTTGCACGAGAATCCAGGATGCAAGCGTACCTCGCCCGAGTAAAAGAGTTTCTAGCACAGTTTGGCGGATGGGAAGCAGTCCAGATTCCACGGGAAGAGAATAATGAAGCCGATGCTCTTGCAAACATGGGATCAGTGGCAGAGATAGGGGCAGCCAGCTCCTCAGCTATTGTTCAACTTCTCTACACAACCATGGATAGAGAAAAGTTTGAAATCAACACTATCAATGCTACTTGGGACTGGCGGAATGAGATAACAAATTACCTTATCCATGGAACTTTGCCTGAAGATGCGAAAGCTGCACGCAAACTTCGAGTGAAAGCTGCCCGATACACAATTCTCAATGGCGAACTTTACCGGAGGATGTTTGCAGGACCTCTTGCAAAATGCCTTGGACCTAATCAGATCAATTATGTAATGAGAGAAGTCGACGAAGGCTATTGTGGAGATCATTCCGGAGGTAAGGCACTAACTCGAAAGCTGATTCGTGCAGGCTATTATTGGGACAAGATGGAGAAAGATACGAATGAATTTGTCAAGAAATGTGAAAAATGCCAAAGGTTCGCTCATCTTCTACACCAACCAGCAGAGCCACTCCACTCAATAATCTCTCCATGACCTTTCATGAAATGGGGGATGGATATAGTTGGTCCTCTTCCCACGGCACCAAGGGGGATGCGCTTCTTATTGATCATCACTGACTACTTCACAAAGTGGGTCGAGGCCGCAGCATACTCAAAAATACGACAAATGGAAGTCGTCGATTTCCTCTGGCGTTTTGTCGTATGTCGTTTTGGAGCACCTAAGGAAATAGTCATGGACAACGGCCCGCAATTCGTCGGCCAGAAAGTGACTAGATTCCTCGAGGATCTTCATATCAAAATGATCACTTCTTCACCATACCATCCTGTTGCAACTGGACAGGCAGAATCTACCAACAAAATCATCGTTGAATCCCTTAAGAAGCGCCTCGAGAAGACAAAGGGATGTTGGGTAGAAGAGTTACCTGGAGTACTATGGGCTTACCGCATGACAAAAAATGAGCACCGGAGAAACTCCTTATTCATTAGTATATGGCGCAGACGCTCTAATCCCAGTTGAAATCGGAGAGCCCAGCTTGCGGTACGCACATGCCACTGAAGAGTCAAACTCATTCAATCTATCCGAAGAGCTGGATCTTCTCGAAGAACGCAGAGAGCTTGCTCTTATACGAGTAATCGCCTAGAAAGAACGAGTCGAACAGTATTACAATCGGGGACTGCGCGTACGAAGCTTTCAAGTCGGGGACTTTGTACTCAGAAAAGTCTCCCAAAGCACACAAGAAACAAATTCAGGTAAGCTCGGTCCTAACTGGGAAGGCCCCTACAAAGTAATTGCTTCAGTGGGTAAAGGGTCTTACCGTTTGACGCGACCAGACGGCTCTACTGTTCCGAACAGCTGGAATGTGATCCACCTCAAAAGGTATCACTTTTAAGTGATAAAACGGTTAGTCCTCTAACAATTACCTTTTACCTTTGTGAAAAGTTCTTACTTTTAATTATATATTCTTTTTTCTAAATGGTACTAACGACCTGAACAAGATCAGATCCGTTTAGCTCAACTGGCAGAGCTCGAAGTTTTTCAACTTCGCGGCTGTGGGTTCGAATCCCACAACGGACACACTCCTCGTTTGGTTATATGTGTTCTATATGCGACTCACTGACAACTCTTTTCATGTTATCACTTTACGTGCTCCAACATAAAAAAAAGGAGGGTGGTGAGAGGCCCCTGTAGGCCAGGTAAGACCTTCACAAAGGAGGCAAAAGACCTTACCAAAAGGCAAATTCTACTCGAAGTTTTTTAAATCAAAAACTTTTATGTGACACGACTTCCACAGCAAATAAGAGGAGTCAGTTCACGAATCAAAAAAAAACTTTTACGTGACGCAACTTCCACAGCAAATAAGAGGAGTTAGTTCACAAATCAAAAACTATCACGTGATAAAACTCCCACAGCAAATAAGAGGAGTTACTCACAAAACAATTTTTGGGTGACAAAGGCTTCCACGAAAATAAGAGAAGTCAATCACCAGGCCAACGACTCGGCCAGAGCCAATTCACAAAGCCCTGCAATAACTTTCAATCATCAAAACGATAAGCAAAGACATACGCATGGGGCAACAATTCGGCTAACACCATAAAAAATGACCATCATTCGGTCAGACCAATAACAACTTACCTCTTCCTAAAGAAAGGTTAAGTTACAAACATTCGGTCACTTACAATTTACGCCCTCTTCTCAACGAAAGGCTAAGCTAAATTCACTCGGGCAGATTCTTGAGAATACAGACTTAATAAAGTCCTGACCTCAGAAAACTCCCAGTCACAAGGCTCGAAAGCCACAATACATGCAAACACAAGATCGAAAAGTTCAAACTAAATATAGTCACTGGACAGATCTAAACATCATATATACATTATCTTTGTAAATGGATAAAATGCCGAATACGGCTGACAGAAGTTTACAGAGTGCTCAAAGGCCAAAACTTACCGGCCATACAAAGGACCAGAGAGTCTATACTAGACTTCTGTCCACCAACAAACAAGTCCGGCTCTCGCCAGACAAAATAAAAGTACATCAATCATAGATTGAAAAAGGCATCAGCATGAAGGGCCATGACCAGGACTCAACGCACTAGCTCCGTCAGTCCTGTCGTCATTCCCCGAATCCCCGCCGTCATCCTCGTCATCATCGTCGTCATCATCACCTTCAGACTCCTCAGGGGAGAGACCCAATGCTTGGTGTATTCTTCTAACAGCGTTCTTTGTTGTCTGCAGCATCTCCTCGGCGTTGATTTGTTCAGCCTGGATCTGCACGAGCAATGCACGCCTAGCTTCAAGAGCCGCGAGCTTGGTCTTGATTTTCGACTGATCACGCAGGTTCGCCAAGTCCTTGGTTAATGCGGTATGAGCGCTCATTAACTGAGCAACTTGATCCTTGGCAACCTGGAGATCAGAACGGGCTTTAATTGATTCCTCATTTGCTCTCTGCAGACCCATCTCGAGAGATGTGCGGTCTTCATTGTCATTGTTCACAGAATTACGGCATTCTTCAAGCAGTCTCTCCAAACCCTGGATAGAGCGTGCGAACCCTTCCTTCTCTTCGAGAAGAAGGTCCTTTTCCCTGGTAAGAGCGTTGATTTGCTCAACACGACCATTGTTGACGTTAGTCAACCGATCAACTTCTCTACCAAGGAAACCACACTGCTCGATCAGAGTCTTGTTGTCCTTCAGAGCCTCCAGCAATTCTTTTTTCACCTCAACCACCTGATTAGCATTGTTAAGCCTGGAGCGGAACATGATTTCGGCAGCCAGCATGCTCGACTAAAAAAAAAAGCAAAGTAAGTCACGGTTAAAAATCCAAAACTAAGAGGTATTCCCAAAACTAAGCGGGGAAGAACTTACCCGGGCAGAATCAGAAGCAATCTGGAAAGCTAGCTCCTCATCGGTTAACTCCCTCAGCACCCACTCCTCACGAGGGCCGATGAGCGAAGAGACTGCCTTGGCCAAGCTGTGTGGCCTGGACACAAAGTTGACATCAGGAGCAAGTTTTAAAGTATGCTTTCTCTCACAGAACTTGGGTTCCCAAGCCTGTTCAGAAGGATAGTTTGGCCCAAACTTGTAGCGAACTCCTTTGATGTCACTTAGCTCCGTCCTACCACTAATAACTGACCGCCAAACGAACCGTGATGAGGAGAGGTTAGAATCACCCTCCATTCTAGGATCTATGGTATCACAATCACGAAGGACGACGGGGGTCGCCCCCTCAGTAGCCACGTTCTCCAAATCCTCAAAACGATAAACGCGAGGACCCTGGCTACCCTCTTGGGGAGTTCCTTCTTCTGCCCTTTCCTTCACTTCTTCCTCCTCTTCTTCTCCAACTTTTCTCTTCCCTTTATTCGCACGAGAAGGACCTGCCTCCGCCCCTACACTGACTCGGGGACTCCCCTGGGGAGTATGGACAGTCTCCTCCTCGGCCCTCCTCCTGTCACTACGGAGATGAGGCCTTCGTCTAAAGGGAACATCCTCTCCAACCTCTGTGTCCGAAAGCGTAATAACCTCCTTGGTTGTATCCTCTTCCCGTCCGGACTCGGGGACTCCAGCAGCACTAGCATCAGCTTCCATGGGCTCCGGTACACTGACCTTGGAAGAAGAATTTCCGCCAACCGACGAGGTTTGACCGGCAGCCACGGAAGTCTTACGAGTAGACTTCTTCCGCGCTCCGCCCTCGCCTTGGCTCCTTTTCTTCCTCTTCAAGGGGGCCAATCCACCGGACAGGAGTTCCTCGCCGCCCTCCCGGTTGCGCAAAGCCCCTACTGAAGCTAGTATAGCCTCAGCTTCAACCTCTGGGTCAGCCACAGGCTCAGGAGGCCCATCTTGGGGAGGAGCGGGAAAGAAACTTCTCGAAGCGCCCAAACCTGTTAAAAAGGTAAAACGGTCAGCTATAAGGGAGATCCAAAGGAGAAGAATGATCATAAAAGCAGAAACATGCTTACCATGGTTTTTTACAGTCAGACTATGCTGAGTGACGAAATACATCCACTCACTCTTTTCAGGGGGAAATTCCTTCAAAATTGGCCCAACCCATGCAGTCAAATCTTCAACAGAAATGAGCTTGTCATAAGGTTGCTTGGCCGCTACAAGATTGAACGGAGTTAGAAACCGAGAAGAAGAAAAAGCATGAAAAGCGTTAAAAGAGTACTCGGGGACTTACGCTTCTTATTCCAGACTTCTGGAAGATAGGCCTTGTCGTCAAAAGTTAGGGACGATGAGCGCACAAACACAAATCGGTGAGCCCAGCCTCGGTTACCGGTGTCCTCAGAACTGCGCACCAAGCCTTTGCTTCCGCGCATTCTGGTGTTTACATAGCCGTCCTTAAAATTTTGTATACTATACACAGAAATAAAATGCTCATAATTAAAAGATTGGTCGGTTTTTGCCGCGAACCAATCCAAAAGAGTAACTATTCTATACATACTGGGGCTCAACTACCCCGGACAGAGGAGATACTCACGACAGAGCCTCTCCAACACAGGGTGCAGGGGTAAACTGCTCCCCACGGTGAAAGGGTAGGTACACATAGCTGTCCACCCGGCTCTGTGAGAAGTAATATTCTCCTCCTCAGAGACCGGTAAAAGGGGAATCTCATCGCCCCAGTTGCAGTCCACTCTTACTCGTGGGATCACTTCCTTTGTGATCCCAGATTTATATCTATACGCCGGCCAGTTCCGCGTGTCTCCTTCCTTATTATGGAAGGACTTGATATTGGTGTCTGCTTCAAGTTCACCCCACTTCTTGGGGATTATCTCTGCAGCCATAGCTTGTGTAGCACTGGGCCTAGAAGCGGCCGCCGAAGAACTACTGACAACATCAGTACCCTGGTTTCTTCTGGATCGTGAAGGCATGGTCACAAGGAAAGTATGAAATTATCAGAAAGAATTCAAAGCTAGTTCGAAGTATTTCCAAAAAGCAGCAGAAGAAATAAAAGTGAGTAAAGGGTTTATCATCAAGCAAACCCCCATTTATAGGATCAAAAATTCAGCCCCACTAACTTCCTTCAAGACACGTGGAGGCTATCAAAGAGACCTAGGTCAGATCTGGCCGTTAAATATGGTTCGTCACAGCTTTATAAAATCATCATTACATGGAAAAGGGACAGTCACTTCGCGATCAGCAGGCGACGTGTGCACGTGACTGAAGCGGTTAAAATCATTACTTTTTACTCTTGGGGCACGCAATGGTCACTTCGGAGTAACCTGCAGTCTTGCAGACGTGCTAGCTACAATTACTTTTTTTACGGCGCATTAAATGCGCACGTCATGAAGACTTGTCATTTAGCGGATAAGGATCATACGTCACCAAAGTACGTCACAGAAAGATAAAAACTCTCCAGGGATTCCTGCCAAAAATTGTATCCACTCCTCGAATAGATACTCTGTTCGAGAAGTGCAGGGACTATCTGTATTGGATGAAATCCCTGCGACTGTGCAGGTGCCAGATGACGAGAGAAAGGGCGACTGCCTACTTGTCGGAGTAAGGGAAAACTCCTCAAAGGATAGCCAGACTCACGATAATGATACCACCTTTTCCCTGAAAAAATGGAAGCTGGACAGATTGTTGATAGCTATAAAGAGAAAAACTGGGTCTGATATTGACAAACTACTGCGCACTCTAAGAATCTCGCGCCACAAGCTAAGATAACCTGGCAGGTGACCTCCCAAAATAATCAGAACTCTTACCTCCAAATGAGGTACCATGGTTTCCCACTAGGGCCACGGGATCTCTTGCTCTTCCGTTCTAACTCTTCCCGCTATAACTTATGGTATGCCTCGAACCTTCGGGCAATATTAATAACGACATTAAGTAAAATCCAGACCTCAATTTCTCGAACCATCTGGGATTTCAAGGAAAAATAAAGGTCATCGATAAATCTCTGAATCTCTCGAAAGGCTCATGAACTAGTTCAAATGCATATCCAGCCATTCTATAGAATTTACTCTCATATTCTGAAACACTAACAGGCTAACCGACAGGCTACCCTGTCCAATCCACTCAAACTGGAAACACTTTTCATCTGGCTCGCTACTCGAAAGGAACTTTTCCACGAATCTAAAAGAAAAATCGAACCAAGTCAGCTAATAAGAGAGCGGCCCACCAGTTCAAGACTGGACCCCTGAAACTGGAATGAAGAATAATCAACACCATACCGCTCGATACAATCAAGAGCCTGAATGATACGCTCACATTATTTTTATTTTTAAAAGAATCACGGGGTTTATTTGATGCATTGCTTAAGAATATCAGAAGGTTCAACCGCGTAAAATAATATAATCTCTTTGGGCACTCTGACCGAACTATTACCTCGGCTAGCTAACCAGCCAGAGCAATTGGTGGCGCAACACATGCTGCCTCTGGAACATAATTTACCGAGGCAATATTAAGAACTGGAATAGGAGCTCCCTGAGACCGAACATCTGTATCTGCGGCAACCTGATAAGCTGCTTAGCGAATAATAGGTTCTTGCGGTATCTGCGTTGCCAGGATTCTCGTAAAAGCATCGTAGAGAGCCAAGGGAACCACAAGGTCCTGCTCCCTTGCCCATCGCAAGCTCGTATAGCTGGGACCTCCGTAACTAGATCGTCAGCACGATAAAAAAACTCTCGGGGCTTCATCGGTGCTAGCCCCTGGCTAGACTGCTTCGTCTTGAACTCATACCGTTTGCTGATTTGTCGCACGAGGGTTTCACAATTACCGCGAAGGAATTTAAAAAATTAACAAAAATACTTTTGAATCCTTGACCGATGCACGATCAGAAAAGAAGGAAGTGAAACTTCCTAAATGCCATCATAGCCTCTCGTAGATAAGTACGGACGTCTACGTACCCATCAGCGAGACTCTACTAGACACTGTCTTAGTCTGGATAGACTCTAAACTGGGCTCTGATATCAACTGACACTACCCGAAATCTGATTAGGCCGTGCGGGTACCCGACATCCTTCCTTAGACCCGTCGGGCGAACCCTTACCAATTAAATTAGGAAAATAAATATAATTCAATACATTAATAAGAACAAGACTTAAAAAAACACTGACATACTGATACCTCTAAGCTGTACAAAAGAAATTACACCTGACTACCCAACATACTAGGTTTAGGGTTATCCAGACTAGACATCTAAGAGTACAAAAGAAGACAAATACCTCCTGAAGGGAGCAAAAATGCAACTGAAATAATAACCAATAAACTGGTGGCCATCCGAAATAAAAGCTGGCTCACCCTGACAGCTGAAGTCGTCTTCGCTCCTTCACAACGTGGCGAACTCAATCCTGGAGCGAACCTGCCGAAACAAAATAGATAGACAAGAAACAAACAACAAACAAGGGTGAGTCAAAAGACTCAATAAGTGGGGCAGACTGGCCACCTCAGAAAATAGGATAGCTAGCCAGGGAGAAGAAACAGATAAACAAAATTCCTCTTATTTAAATTATAAAAACGCAGAGCCAAATAACAACCGAACACATGTATGAAACCATAAACTCATCAACAACCAGGAACGTAAGATAACCAAAATATATAGGTATCCCGAACACATCAGCAATCAGAAATACATCCTGTTGCGGCGTGCAACCCGATCCATATATTCATCCTGTTGCGGCGTGCAACCCAATCCATATATTTATACCGTCGCGACGTGCAACCCGATCCATATATTTATACCGTTGCGACGTGCAACCCAATTCATATATTTATACTGTAGCGGTATGCAACCTGATCCATATATTTATACCGTTGCGGTATGCACCCCGATCCCCGCAATCCAGAATACGAGCCAGAAATATATAGGAACACTGAGATATGTCCACGATATAGTATACATACCGCATGCATAAAACACAACACAGTACACACAATAGTCAGTATGCGGTGAAGTGAGATGGGATGAATGTTGTACGATGCAATGCAGTCACATATACCTGAAACCTATCTCCGGTGCGGGACTCTCATCGTCTACCAGGAGATATATGCAATAATGACCCTTCATCGGTGCGGGACTCTCATCGCCAACCAGGAAGCCTATGCACTGATGAACTTTCACCAGCTCGGGACTCTCATCGATTACCGGGAAGTATATGCAATGATGACCCTTCACAGGTGCGGGACTATCATCGCCAACCGGGAAATGTATGCAATAATGACCCTTCACCGGTGCGGGACTCTCATCGCCAACCGGGAAGTATATGCAATGCTCAAAGTCAAAGTGCAATGCTCATATGCAATACCAACAATAGGGCGTATCATATAATATACTATACAATGTAACTTCAAAGCTAAGGCGTAATGAGTACGCCTATCGGCAGCTACATACGTAAAAAACACGTGGTAGAAAATCCATGAGGCCAAGTACCTCCAAAGAAATGGATATAAACACTTACCTCTCTCAAAAGTTAGCATTGCGACCAACAACCGCGTTATTTTTTGAATTCATTGCTAAACGATCCCACTGTGATCAATAAGCAGAAAAATATATCACATTAGGCTAAAGGCTTCATTCCTCACATCTTAGGGCAATCCAGGTAGGAACCTGATACCCTATTCGTATACGCAATACGCAGGCCAGGCCTATGTACAGGGTTTATGGTCACATAACCAAACCCCAAATAAATTATATTTATATGTTGCTCATAACTCACTGAATACGAATATATAATCAATTTTATTATCGGGGTCCATTAGACCCTTTAAACTATTAATTGAACTTATTAAAACGATGTATAATATTCCAAGTTTTACCGTTAAAACATATTCAAACACACGTAATAAACTCAAATAATATACTAGGATCATTACCTGAATGCTTCAGGGTAAAAATTCCACTTTTTTCCGGCCCCTTTTCTCATTTTCTGGCATTTTTCTCTTCCTCTCCGTCATTTCATTTCTTTCTGTTCGAATTTTTTTATTTTGTTTCTAAATGGTACGATATGATCTTTTCGTCCTTAGCTTTAAGCCAAGGACCCCCACTGACTCCCTTTAATTTTTTGTTTTGTCTATTTCCCTTTTTTTTTCTTTTTCCTTTAAAATTCGCTGCTACGGTAAAAATTAAAACGGTACCCTACGATATTCGAAATAATTCCAACTTTTGCATACCAGTTATACAAAATATATGTAACATATTCGCGACGGCGGATCTCAAATCGGACTTCCGAAACTTCAGATACGAATTTAAATGAAAGAAGTCAAATTATTTAACTTTCGGCATTTTAGTGGAAACTTGCCGAACAACATCGAAATTCACTTTCGAAAGTTTACAATGGTCACAAATAATCATACGAACCTAACGGCGCTTTCGGATTTCGAATCGGAGCTCATTCGCCCAAAACCGAGCTCAAAAATCTCTTTTTAATATTTATTGTCGATAAAAACTGAAACCTTCTTCCGATGCCTACCAAACGAGGTCTGATTTAGCTCAAATTTTACAGACAGGTCCTAATGGACATTTCAAATATTTTAAAATTATCGGCACGCCAATCGGAGTCCTAACTTCCAAAACAACTGACCGAGGTCGTTTCATTCTCCTCCACTTAAACTCTCGTTCGTCCTCGAACGAGCCTAAGTCTAAAGCAAGATTCACGCTGATAACAAAAGAATTTGTACGACCTTCATAAACTATCCCAAGGAATTTTCTTTTTTATGATTACAGAATCAGAATTATAACACGCATACCGAACTTTTGGAATAAAATATATCTGTATAATATGATAATACCATTACACAGCTTATTCTGACTAAGCTGATCCTTCCTCGATTACGAGAAGAGAGTTCTACATTTTCGAAGCAAAGATACATGGAACTTTGAATGGGTTAACATGATTCAGCCGATAATCACCTCTTCGATATAATTTTCGATATAGAATAGGTCGATGGAACTAAGAATTAGCTTACGCTCTCACAACGCCTTAGAGATTTAATATTTATATTCACTATTGGAGGAAGACTCCTCCACTTAGAGCTTCAGCTCATACAGCTAAGTTGAATAAAAATAGTCATCCTCGCACAACCTGCTGGATTAAGGAAGACTTCGCTAAATAGAGAACGCGGGTCAGACCTGAGCTACCAAATTACTCTCTCGAGTTGCCAAGCAGCTGCAACTCTTGAGTTCACAAGTCCATACATTTTCTATAAGCACCACCGCCTGATGGATCAAATCAAAGGTCAAATGACGCCTCTCATTACCATTAGTAGCCTTGAAAAATAACAATGTGCTTACCCGGCCACCTTAACACGCACTCTGGCTCAACACAGGGAACATCATAAGAGGCTACTGACCGCCTAAGCTCACCAGTGACGAACAAAGAAGAGATGGCAACAGACTGAGAATAGAAATAATTAGAGCTTTAGGAAGCTTTTTTTCTTATTTGCTTGGCTACCAGAGCTAAACTACTTCTAAGTCAGGCTAGCCAAAGAATCGCAATTGAATATATAGACCCTAAATGAGCTTTATGGAACAAAATCTATGTCAATTTAACCTTCCCATAAAAAGGAAACTCCGAAAATTTACCAGAAAACCCTTTTATGCCAGACAAGCTCATGGAATAACATGACTTTACTAGCGTTTCGAACCAAGAGGAGACAAGTTGATTGAATATTACTTATCAGTTTACACCGGAAGAAACCATGACACTCTCTTATGGTGATGAACTAGAATCCCATCATCCAACCAATAAGGAATTCCGAAAAGAGAGGTAGACTGACTTGACATTATAATAGAAGGTGGCACAATAGGATGCTAAGTAAACAATAGCGACACTCACTATCAAATTTCTTATGTTTAGACCAGATAAATTAGTAGGGTCTCACCAATGCCAGGAATAAATCATACCAGAAGCTCGCCCCTCTACCGCAGCCGATTCTTATTAAGTCAATATCCAAGGAAACCATCGAAACATGATAAGACACACCATTTCCAAATCGATCGAAAGAATCAAATCTTACTCACATTTAAGAGAAGAAGAAATCTCAGGGTTTACTATATCGGATACCGCAGGATCCTGCCAGACTGGTAGTTCATAAAACTACCTCTGCGGCTGAACTAAGCCGTTATACTAATAATTACCTTCTGAAGAACCACTGTCACCATGCTCTCGACCCCTACTGAATGGTGGCATTTCTTTGGCTAATTGAAATCTAAATGAAATCCCTGTGACTGTGCAGGTGCCAGATGACGAGAGAAGGGGCGATTGCCTACTTGTCGGAGTAAGGGAAAACTCCTCAACGGATAGCCAGACTCATGATAATGATACCACCTTTTCCCTGAAAAAATGGAAGCTGGACAGAGTGTTGATAGCTATAAAGAGAAAAACTGGGTCTGATATTGACAAACTACTGCGCACTCTAAGAATCTCGCGCCACAAGCTAAGATAACCTGGCATGTGACCTCCCAAAATAATCAGAACTCTTACCTCCAAATGAGGTACCATGGTTGCCCACTAGGGCCACGGGATCTCTTGCTCTCCCGTTCTAACTCTTCCCGCTCTAACTTATGGTATGCCTCGAACCTTCGGGCAATATTAATAACGACATTAAGTAAAATCCAGACCTCAATTTCTCGAACCATCTGGGATTTCAAGGAAAAATAAAGGTCATCAATAAATCTCTGAATCTCTCGAACGGCTCATGAACTAGTTCTAATGCATATCCAGCTATTCTATAGAATTTACTGTCATATTCTGAAACACTAACAGGCTAACCGACAGGCTACCCTGTCCAATCCACTCAAACTGGAAACACTTTTCATCTGGCTCGCTACTCGAAAGGAACTTTTCCACGAATCTAAAAGAAAAACCGAACCAAGTCAGCTAATAAGAGAGCGGCCCACCAGTTCAAGACTGGACCCCTGAAACTGGAATGAAGAATAATCAACACCATACCGCTCGATACAATCAAGAGCCTGAATGATACGCTCACATTATTTTTATTTTTAAAAGAATCACGGGGTTTATTTGATGCATTGCTTAAGAATATCAGAAGGTTCAACCGCGTAAAATAATATAATCTCTTTGGGCACTCGGACCGAACTGTTACCTCGGCTAGCTAACCAGCCAGAGCAATTGGTGGCGCAACACATGCTGCCTCTGGAACATAATTTACCGAGGCAATATTAAGAACTGGAATAGGAGCTCCCTGAGGCCGAACATCTGTATCTGCGGCAACCTGATAAGCTGCTTAGCGAATAATAGGTTCTTGCGGTATCTGCGTTGCCAAGATTCTCGTAAAAGCATCGTAGAGAGCCAAGGGAACCACAAGGTCCTGCTCCCTTGCCCATCGCAAGCTCGTATAGCTGGGACCTCCGTAACTAGATCGTCAGCACGATAAAAAGACTCTCGGGGCTTCGTCGGTGCTAGCCCCTGGCTAGACTGCTTCGTCTTGAACTTATACCGTTTGCTGATTTGTCGCACAAGGGTTTCACAATTACCGCGAAGGAATTTAAAAAATT
Source organism: Petunia secreta (assembly GCA_029990175.1). Classification (NCBI taxonomy): domain Eukaryota; kingdom Viridiplantae; phylum Streptophyta; class Magnoliopsida; order Solanales; family Solanaceae; genus Petunia; species Petunia secreta. The sequence continues at coordinate 18,632,900 of JARKIP010000010.1, forward strand.
AACGAAAATACTTTTGAATCCTTGACCGATGCACGATCAGAAAAGAAGGAAGTGAAACTTCCTAAATGCCATCATAGCCTCTTGTAGATAAGTACGGACGTCTACGTACCCATCAGCGAGACTCTACTAGACACTGTCTTAGTCTGGATAGACTCTAAACTGGGCTCTGATACCAACTGACACGACCCGAAATCCGGTTAGGCCGTGCGGGCACCCGACATCCTTCCTTAGACCCGTCGGGCAAACCCTTATCAATTAAATTAGGAAAATAAATATAATTCAATTCATTAATAAGAACAAGACTTAAAAAAAACACTGACATACTGATACCTCTAAGCTGTACAAAAGAAATTACAGCTGACTACCCAACATACTAGGTTTAGGGTTATCCAGATTAGACATCTAAGAGTACAAAAGAAGACAAATACCTCCTGAAGGGAGCAAAATGCAACTGAAATAATAACCAATAAACTGGTGGCCATCCGGAATAAAAGCTGGCTCACTCTGACAGCTGAAGTCGTCTTCGCTCCTTCACAACGTGGCGAACTCAATCCTGGAGCGAACCTGCCGAAACGAAATAGATAGACAAGAAACAAACAACAAACAAGGGTGAGTCAAAAGACTCAATAAGTGGGGCAGACTAGCCACCTCAAAGAATAAGATAGCTAGCCAGGGAGAAGAAACAGATAAACAAAATTCCTCTAATTTAAATTATAAAAACGCAGACCCAGATAACAACCGAACACATGTATGAAACCATAAACTCATCAACAACCAGGAATGTAAGATAACCAAAATATATAGGTATCCCGAACACATCAGCAATCAGAAATACATCCTGTTGCGGCGTGCAACCCGATCCATATATTTATCCTGTTGAGGCGTGCAACCCAATCCATATATTTATACCGTCGCGACGTGCAACCCGATCCATATATTTATACCGTTGCGACGTGCAACCCAATTCATATATTTATACTGTAGCGGTGTGCAACCTGATCCATATATTTACACCGTTGCGGCGTGCAGCCCAATCCCCGCAATCCAGAATACGAGCCAGAAATATATAGGCAAACTGAGATATGTCCACGATATAGTATACATACCGCATGCATAAAACACAACACAGTACACACAATAGTCAGTATGCGGTGTAATGAGATGGGATGAATGTTGTACGATGCAATGCAGTCACATATACCTGAAACCTATCTCCGGCGCGGGACTCTCATCGTCTACCAGGAGATATATGCAATAATGACCCTTCACCGGTGCGGGACTCTCATCGCCAACCGGGAAGTCTATACATTGATGAACCTTCACCGGCTCGGGACTCTCATCGATTACCGGGAAGTATATGCAATGATGACCCTTCACCGGTGCGGGACTCTCATCGCCAACCGGGAAGTGTATGCAATAATGACCCTTCACCGGTGCGGGACTCTCATCGCCAACCGGGAAGTATATGCAATGCTCAAAATCAGAGCGCAATGCTCATATGCAATACCAACAATAGGGCTTATCATATAATATACTATACAATGTAACTTCAAAGCTAAGGCGTAATGAGTACGCCTATCGGCAGCTACACACGTAAAGAACACGTGGTAGAAAATCCATGAGGCCAAGTGCCTCAAAAGAAATGGATATAAACACTTACCTCTCTCAAAAGTTAGCATTGCAACCAACAACCGCGTTATTTTTTGAATTAATTTTCAAACGATCCCACTATGATCAATAAGCAGAAAAATATATCACATTAGGCTAAAGGCTTCATTCCTCACATCTTAGGGCAATCCAGGTAGGAACCTGATACCCTATTTGCATACGCAATACGCAGGCCAGGCCTATGTACAGGGTTTATGGTCACATAACCAAACTCCAAATAAATTATAGTTATATGTTGCTCATAACTCACTGAATACGAATGTATAATCAATTTCATTATCGGGGTCCATTTGACCTTTTAAACTATTAATTGAACTTATTAAAACGATGTATAATATTCCAAGTTTTACCGTTAAAACATATTCAAACACACGTAATAAATTCAAATAATATACTAGGATCATTACCTGAATGTTTCAGAGTAAAAATTCCACTTTTTTCCGGCCCCTTTTCTCATTTTCTGACATTTTTCTCTTACTCTCCGTCATTTCATTTCTTTCTGTTCAAATTTTTTGATTCTGTTTCTAAATGGTACAATTTGATCTTTTCGTCCTTAGCTTTAAGCTAAGGACCCCACCAACTCCCTTTAATTTTTTTTGTTTTGTCTTTTTCCTTTTTTTTTCTTTTTCCTTTAAAATTCGCTGCTACGGTAAAAATTAAAACAGTACCCTACGATATTCGAAATAATTCCAACTTTTGTATACCAGTTATACAAAATATATGTAACATATTCGCGAAGGCAGATCTCAAATCGGACTCCCGAAACTCCAGATACGAATTTAAATGGAAAGAAGTCAAATTATTTAACTTTCGGCATTTTAGCGGAAACTTGCCGAACAACATCGAAATTCACTTTCGAAAGTTTACAATGGTCACAAATAATCATACGAACCTAACGGCGCTTTCGGATTTCGAATCGGAGCTCATTCTCCCAAAACCGAGCTCAAAAATCTCGTTTTAATATTTATTGTCGATAAAAACTAAAACCTTCTTCTGATGCCTACCAAACGAGGTCTGATTTAGCTCAAATTTTACAGACAGGTCCTAATGGACATTTCAAATATTTTAAAATTATCGGCACACCAATCGGAGTCCTAACTTCCGAAACAACTGACCGAGGTCGTTTCAAACGGTCAACACGACTTAAATGAGCAGTAATTAGCATGATCACCCACGATCAACCTATTAATGACAATTAACCCAGCGGCTTTAACTCCAACAGATAGGTGACCGGCAGTTACTTATCCCAACGGATCCACGCCCAGCGGTTATAAAAATCTCAACGGGTGCCCACCAGACTTATAAATAGCACTCGTCTTAGTCGATTATGTAATCGGGAACTTCATATCTGAAATATCAATAAACTACTCTCTCTTTCTCTCTTGATCTCGCTCAGTTATTCTCTTTGCTCTTGTTTAGTTCATTACTTTATTCACCAGAAAGACTTTCGATATTGAAGAACTCTCCCCGAGGACGAGGGATACGATACGGTTTCTTCTCTTTTATCTATATTTTGCATATTACTTTTTAACTCGTACGAGCATATTGTTATCATCTCAGTTTATCATATAGACTCTTAATCTCTGCTGTTGACCGTGACCCCGCAAATACAAATTTAATTGTTAATTGGCCTAAAAATGGATCTAGGTTAAACAGGTATATTTATAATATCTACCTCAGTTTTAGTACATGCTTGGCCTGAAACTTTATATCTGCATTTTCACACTGTGCTAGAGTGATAGTTCTATTACTCTTCGTTTTCACATCTATCTATTTTTAGGTTATTGTATATTAATTTTGTAATTCTCACGGAGCAAAATTAATATATGATGACTGATGACTAAAATAGTAGAGTGAGAATGGAACCTATAGTAACCGATCATTCCAAGTCAGTAATCTTGTTTCCCTCAGTTTTAATTCTCACGGAGGAATTGTTGTAAGCAAGATTGTTGGTTTTAGTGAAAATATTCTCACGAAGTTTTTACTACCTTTTAGCATAATTCAGGCAAGGATATTATTTTGGTTTAACCGTCACAAAGTAATAAATAAATTAATATATATAACCTCACGGAGTGTATTTAATTATTATTTCTGAGTGAGCAAAATAAAATTATATTAGCAATAAGCAATTTTTCTTTAGAGAAATACACGTCGAAACCGAGATTGTATTATAAATATTACCAGATGAATTCAACAACTCCCAACTCTTTTTAAATTTTAAATCTTCCGAGAGTTCTTTGTTTTAGTTAAAGTTAATTAAAAGTTTAAAAAAAACTCATCTTTCATCAATTTGATTCTCTCAAATAGTAGCGGAAATATTACAAGTCTGTAGCATAGATCCACTCAATCTCTGTGGGACGATATCTTAAACTATATTATAATTTGACTTAGCACGAACATTAATTCCTATACACTTTGGCCTCGTCAGTCCCGAAGCCGTTCCTTTTGACATTGAGTTCTCCTTTTCATCTTTGGGTAGGATCCCAACACTAAAAACTGCTACGAAGTCAGCCAAGACTTGGGATTTGATGGCCGTTCGTGGTTGATAAGTGATGTCATACTCGCTCAATTATACTGCCCACTTTGATAACCTCCCCGATAGCTCAGGTTTGTGCAATATGCTTCTTAAGGGGAAAGTTGAAACTACCGCTATTGGGTGACATTGGAAATAAGGTCGTAGTTCCCGAGCAGTAACAATTAAAGCAAGTGCTAGTTTTTCCAAGTGAGGATACTTGGTCTCAGCGTCAAGGAGTGTCTTGATCACATAATAGATGGGCTGTTGCTTGCCATCTTCTTCTCGAACCAGCACAGCGTTAACTGACACCTCGGACACCGCCAAGTACACCAGCAATGTTTCACCATCTTTTGGCTTGGCGAGCAACGGCGCGTTAGCCAGGTAGCGTTTCAATTCCCTCAGCGCTTCTTTACACTCCGGCGTCCACTCGAAGTGATTGTTCTTCCTCAAGACAGAGAAGAATTTATGGCATCGTTCCGAAGACCTTGAGATGAAACGACTCAAGGCAGCGATTCGGCCAGTTAAGCGCTGAACTTCCTTCACCTCGGTCAACTCTTCGAGGATCTCCTCGATAGCCTTGATTTGATCTGGGTTGGCTTCGATTCTTTGTTCAGAGACAATGAATCCCAAGAATTTTCTTGACCATACAGCGAAGGCACACTTCTCAGGGTTCAATTTCATGTCATATTGCCTTAGAACAGTGAAAACTTCCCTCAAATGATTCAAATGATCCTCCATTCGAATTGACTTGATAAGCATATCATCTATGTAGACTTTCATTGATTTTCCAATATACTCTTTGAACATGCTACACACTGGTATGTTGTCCCAACATTTTTCAAACCGAAGAGCATCACTTTATAGAAAAGTACCTCGGTCAGTGATGAATGAGCACTACAGGAAATAAATGTTTTTGTGGCGACAAAAGTCGCCACTATAACTAGGAAAGTCGCCACTAAAAGTCTTTCCGTGGCGATTCAAGGGTCGTTGGCTATAGTGAGTGGCTGAAACTTTTTCGTGGCAACTTTTATACATTGCCACTGAAAGTCTCTCTTTGGTGGCGATTTTTGCTGCCACAAAAGTACCATTGAAGTGACCAAGAAAACAGTCGACTTTAGTGGCCACTGAGGTCGCCACAAAAGAGTTTTTGCCGGGACTATAAGACGGCCACTAAAACATGTTTTTGTGGCAACTTTAGTCACCACTAATTATATATTTTTTGTCAAAAAAAAAAAATTATTAGCAACAATATTTGTACAAACGTATTAGAGCTAAACATGAACAATAGAAGAGACACCAATAAGAGGTATTTTGCATTAATAAGTTCACAACATAGTGTCATTGTGAATACACGTGAAATGAAAAATACAAAAACAAGGCTAAATTATCTTCAAGCTCCATCTTAGCTTGCATCATTTCCTCTTGGAGAATACGCCTTGGAATGCAGCAACAAGCTCTTGTTTCATTACCATTCTTTGACAATGACCTGCTATCAGTTGCCCGTATAGAGAAAACTAAATACATCTAGAAGCCACAAAAATAGAATTCATAACTCAATGCTTAGAAGAAAAAGAAGGCACTTCTAAGCATCGAAAAAATGCACACACATGCAAAGACACTACAAAAAAAAGATGTCGTGTTCAATATAGTTACTAAAGAATATATCAGATCACCATCTTTACGGTAAGTGCAAAGAGTTCTTTATTTTTTTAGTAAAGTAAATGTGAGGCGCAGAGTTCTTAACATCAAAGTTGAAGAATTGACCAGCTACATTACAGTTGAATTAACCTAATTGTAAAGTCAGATCACTACCTTTACCTCAACTAATGTTACATTATAATTTTTTACAATACAAAATAAGTAAATCAATAGAGTACCACGATTAATTTTCCACAATATGGTCACACCCTGTTATTGAGTAACTTATAGGATCCATATTGTTCCCACTTAAAATAAGCAAAAAAAAAAAAAAAATGAAGCAAGTACATGATACAAATTATCGTACCTGACTCTTGACATCTACTTGTTTGCCTGACGTGCACACAAGGTTAAAACTTGCAACTTGAACCAAATAACAACTGCTCAGTAAATTCAAAGAATAAGAAGCTGTTGAAGAGTTCACCTTCAAAGTAGGAGCAAAAAGAGTTACTTGTCTTTAGAATAACAAGGTAGAGGACATTAATGGATTGAATATTAAGTTTACACTAAAACAACAGAAAGAATACAGGACAAACCATAGTACGAGAGATGAAAGTGATAGTAATACATTACACTGGTTTAGCATGAACACACAAAAAAAGTTAACAAGGATGGTAAGATAAGGTGTAAGCCTAACTTGATATACAGAGACCTTCTTGAAAATATCTAGTATAAAACCAACTTCCACACTACTTACTGCCAAATATTATTAGACAATTTAATACACACCACCAAGAAACCAGAACAAAACGTTTTAACTGATTTCTATTACCATCTTCCATACAACAACATTGTATTCATGAATACATATAAAAAATATTAAATATAAAAAATAAATGTTTGTAAGTTCCTTACTACTACAATATATCATAGTAACATGGAAATATTACATGAGAAATAAGCTGCAAGTAGGATAAACCAAATATTAACCAAATATGACATCACTAGGCCACCCAAGGATAAAACCAAATATTTAACAAAAATGATTGATATTGAGATTGAGAATAAGAAGCCTCTCAGTAAAAGGCACAACAGTACTAAAGAATATGACAAAAGCAATTGAACAATATCACCAACAACCAAAATCATCTTCAATGTCAAGCATAGCATATTGCTTCAATTTTTGTCCTCCGTCTCAAGAGATCCATGATCTTGGCATGGTAATCCATTTTCCTAGAGTAAATTCCAAACAAGATAATCACAGGAACTTCTACAACTTCAAAAATTTTAATATTCCTAGAGTAAATTGAATCAAGCTAGTATATCTAAGGAGGAATATTTTACTTTACTATGAAATTAAAATACAATGATTTCATAATTTAATTTTCACTCTTAGCAAGGTTAGGGCGATATCCTACCTTACCCTTGTTTACTGATTTCAACTACAAATAGAATTAGGAAATTCTTCATTAATTGAAAATAAATAGACTTACAGATCAAGATACGAAAGTGAAGAAGGAACCGTTGTGACATCGATGGGGTAAAGCAATTTCAGTGCTAGCTTCCGCAACACTTCACCCAAAATAGGTCCACACTTTAATGTCCATAACGACAAGAAATAACAAATAATACCCAAATCAAATGCACTGACCTTATAAGAAGAAAAGTTGAATGCATGTATTGAGAAGTGAATTATCGTCACTTTGTTTTAGAATATACGCAAGACAATTAGGGCTCTTGGTTGACGGTGGGAAAGAGACCAAAATAAAAATATTCACCTTGAATCGAGATGAATCCCACTTTAATTAGTTTGGCTTGAAGCCATACTTTAAAATTTTTGCTGCTGGATTTGAGGATTTCTTTTCTGGCAATGTAAAAGGGTTTGACGGAAGGTGAGGAAGATATAAGGGAAAAGAAGGAAACAATAAATATGGTGAAAGAAATATAAAAGATACTATACTTAAATTAAAAATTATGGAATATAGAATAACTTTTGAGTTTGATAAATAATTAATAGGAGCAGAAAATTAAATCTATTAAAGTCATTCCTAGCAAGATTTTAAACCTCCTACAAATTGAGAGTATATAAATTAAATGATGAGAAATAAAGATTGGTACAAGTCACAAGAATATCCAGTACTAACCAATTGCATAAGAAAATATCGTACACATTCGTGGCGACATAACTGTAGGTGCCACTAAACCAACCACTTATTGTGGCGACTTTACAAAGTCTCCACAATAACTATACTTTTTGTTGCGACATAAAGGGTCGCCACTACAATATGGCGTTTTGGTGGAGACTATGTTTAGTCGCCACGAAAAGTCTTATCTTTTATGGCGATTCCAACTGTCGCCACGAAAGATCGCCACAAAAGATCATATTTCTTGTAGTGGAGGTTTTCTCTTCGTCCTTCGGATCCATGAGGATTTGGTTGTAGCCCGAATAAGAATCCAAGAAGGTTAATAGTTTTTGTCCAGCCGTGGAGTCTATTAACCTGTCCATTTGTGGCAATGGGTAGGAGTCCTTGAGGCAAGCCTTGTTTAGATCAGTGTAATCTACGCACATCCTCAACTTGCCGTTTTTCTTGGGCACAACGACCACATTATCCAGCCACTCGGGATACTTCACTTCCCTTATGAAGCCATTTTCTTGTAGCTTCGTGGTTTCGTCCTCGATTAATTTTCTTTTAACCCCGGCGTGAGGTCTTTTCTTCTGCTTCACCGGGGTGAATTTTGGGTCTACATTCAGCTTGTGGGTCATGATCTCCGGATCGATACTAATCATGTCCGAATAAGACCAAGCGAAGAAATCGTTGTTGGACTTTAAGACTTCAATGATTGCTTTCTTCGACTCTGGGTCCAACTCCGAGCCGACAAATACTTTTGTTTTAGGAAAATCTTTCAATAGGGTGAAAGATTCCAACTCCTCAATAGTTGAGTCCTCGGCCTTTTGTTTCCGAGGCTCTTGAATGCACACCGGGATCTTTTAAATTTCTCCTCGGAGATCCTCCTCGCCTGACCCCGGTTGCGTTAGTTGCTATTGTTTTGGCCTAGTCGGGGCGACTCCACTTTTCAATGCAACTGAATAGCACTCTCTTGCCACTCATTGCTCTCCCTTTATTGATCGAACCCCCCCAAAGTGTTGGGAACTTGATCACTTGATGAAGAGTGGATGGGACAGCCTCCATGAAATGGATCCATGGTCTGCCGAGGATCACATTGTATGCCATGTCCTCGGGCAACACTTGAAATAGTGTTTCCTTGCTAACTCCTTCAGCAAAAGTTTTGAGTATGATTTCACCCAAAGTCTTCTCCGTGGAATTGTTGAAGCCAGACAACACTGTTGCCTTGGGGATGACTTCCCCTTTAAGACATATCTTCTTAATAGCCCCGTAGCTAATTATGTTGACCGAGCTACCGGGGTCAATCAAGACTCGCTTGATATCCGAGTCATTGATTCTCAACATGATGACCAAGGCATCGTGATGAGGGAACATCATCCAATCACAATTGTCGTCATCAAATACAATTTCTTTACCCGAGCCTTCCACTCGAGTCCTTTATTCTATTGTGATTGACAGCTTGGCTAACTTCTTTGTAGCTGCGAAATTCACCCCGTTCACTTCTGACCCCCCGGTGATAATATTTAAAACTCTCTCAGGGGGTGGAGCTCGAGGTGGCTATCCATCGCCTCGGTTCTTGGTGTAATTATCTTTTCCCTTATCGGTAAGGAATTCGGCCAGCACACCTTTCTTCAGCAAATGTGCTACCTCGAGGCACAGTGCTTTGCAGTCCTCGGTTCAATGGCCATAATCCACATGGAACTCGTAGTGCAAATTCTGATCTCTTTTATCTGCTAGAGTTCTCATATCTTTGGGTATTCTTACCCCGACGGTTCCCTTTGCTACGTTGACCAGCTCCGAGATCGATATGTTAAAGTTGTAGTCAAGGATCCGAGGTAATTATTTGTTCTTTGAGACCGAAGCTGGGCCTGAGGAATTTCTTTGGTTCGAGTTAGGGTGAACCTTTCCTCCGAGCCATTGGCTTACATGTGGGCTCACAAACGAGTTTCCAAAAGAATTTCCCAACCTTTGGCAGACAGGCTGCCTCGTAGAGGTATATGGCTCGTACCTCCCCATCAAGTTCCCTTGCGACGCCTCGGCGCGATGCGAAGATTCGCCTCGGTTCTTGTAATTATAACCTCTGTTTTTAAACTCGACTTCCTCCAGCCTTATCTTGGAGTAAGCTCGTTTGTGTAAATCTTCCCACTTCAGAACTTGATATTGCTGAAGCTCTTTTCACAACTCAGCGGCAGCGTCGGAGTTGCGAACATTGATACCCTTTCAAAACGCCATGATGGCTAGGGTATCATCTATTTGAGTTAACTCTATGCACTCAGCATGAAAGCGCTCAAGGAAGTCCTTAAGTAGCTCACCGGGCCGTTGCTTGACCTTGCAAATATCCTCCTTCATTTGGAGAATCTTTTGTGCTCCGGTGTGGGCCTTTACGAAGGCATTAACCATTTCCTTGAAGGTGGAAATTGACCCCGCTGATAAGCGCATGTACCAACACAGCGCTCCATTCTCAAAGGATTCGCCAAACTTTTTCAAGAACATTGACTCGAGCTCTATTGACGTTAAGTCATTGCTCTTTACCATCACCATGAACTCAGTAACATGTTCTTTGGGATCGGTGGTCCCATCATACTTCTTTAGGAAGAGGAGCTTGAAATTTTTAGGAGTTGGAGCTGGTGCTGCTTCGGCCTTGAATGGCAACTCCCCGTATTGGTCTATGTCAAGCTCGTCTTCGGTCGTAGCCACCCCGGGGACGCTCTCGAGGCATTTTTCTACGCGCGCCTCGATGCGGGCTTCAATTTCTCTGGTCAACCTCTCAACATCGACCGAGAATGTAGTTTCTGCCACGGTGGGAAGCGTCCCAAAGTGTGGCGTTGTGCTCGGTATATTTCCCGAACCCCCAGACATGGCCCCATTTAGAGGTCCCCCTATTGTCGCGCCCGTAGGAATGAAGGGCGGGATGCCTCCATTTGGAGCCAAAGGCTGAGTGCCGTTCGGTGCAGAGCTGTTCCTCGCCTCTAACGAGGCGCGATGTTGATGTTAAATTGTTCATCCTGTCGTTTTTAAAGAGCTTTTAGCGAAGCAACGACAAAAGCTTGGAAGGCTTCGGTCGTCATTGGAAATAAAGAAGTGGGATCTGATTGAGTGCCAGTCTGTCCATCGGGAGTTAACTGGCGATCAATAGGATTTCTGCTGTTATCAGTCATATCGTCGTCAAAAGATTATGGGATTCAACGGAAAAGAACGTTTTACTTTGGAACAAAGCGTTTCTACTTATATCCCCACCGACGGCGCCAATTTGTATGGGCCTAAATCAGTTTAGGATCACAAATCGAATTTGGGTTGGAATACAAGCAAATCTTCGTATCAAAGTCAAGAAAATGCCAAAAGTAACCATAAATGCAAGAAAACAATATGAGTTCAATATATTGCGATGAGTACAAATTTTTCCAGAGTTTCTGTATATATTTCTAAATTAGTACAATGTAAAATAAAGTACTATTTATAAACATAAGAGCTTGCTCCATGACTCGTTCATGGCCAAACCCACGTCTGGAGCATTTATTGGTGACTTTAATGGGCAAAGTAGTGGGCTGCAAAGCCGCTTGACTCGAGGCGCTTCACCAAGGCTCAAGTGTATGATCTCGGTGGTAGGACCTTGCTGCTCAACCGAGGTGAATGTCACCGAAGCTCAGCTTACGGCTCGCCTTCGGTGATAACCTCGGTGCCTGACTTCGGCGATCCATTCACTTGCTTCGGTTTCTAGCTTGTCATCACGTGCTCGGTTGCTATCAGATCATGTTGCCGAGGCGATTCATAGTGAGCCGATTTTTACCCAATACAGTCATTACTCTTAAGTTTCGATCACTTAATCATCAAGTTGGAAACTTATGATATATTGATTTCAATGTACGAGATACTTTTAGTGTTATTCGTAAACCAAGCAAACGTAAGGTAGATTAAAAACTCTTTTGTTTTGTCTTTTTCCTGCTTCTTTCTTTCACTGTTCAGAATCGAAGAAATGGGAGGGGAAGGAAAGAAGAACGAGCTATTTTTTTTTTTTAATCGACCAAGGCCACCCCCGAGACACAAAGTAACGTTAAGGTAAGCGTTTGGAGGATGAGGTACTATTTGCAATGCTATGAAGAAGGTCTAAAATTTGTCTCAACTCCTTAATTGTTTTATTTGGTCATTGATCTCCTCAATCAGATGTCACCTTGTGACTCTGCTAATAGTCGAACTGATCCAATTTGAAAGGAATCAAGCATCTTCCCACAAAAGTTGTACAGGGACATGATTCGCTCTGTTTAGCACAACTAGTATCGGGTGATATCGGCATAAAATAATCATATCAAATTTTATAAATTAGAGTAGCAACTATAAAAATTTGATATGATTTTGATCCCATTGAAGTTCCTTAATTTTTTCTTTTTGGTCGAAACTTACGCCCAAGCCTATGTGTCTATGTGACAACACAAAATTTTGGAACCAATAGTGATGCATTTATTGAAAAGACAAAAATATGAAAAAATAAAATAATCATATAGTATGTAATGCCATAATTAATGATCATATAGCTTGTGATACAAAAATGTGAATTGACAACTTAAAATCAACCCCATCATGTTTAAAATCAATTTCCGATCACCTTTTCCACTGTCTTTGCTCTTTTTCTTTTCCACTGTCTTTGCTCTTTTGCATTTTGTTACTAATAGAGCACAATATAATATATTCCATATTTATGTCTTTTGAAATATCTAAAATAGTGATGTAAAAATATATTTAAGGGGGACAATTTTGTTTTAATGGAGCCATTTTGGAAATAACAAATAGCAATTGTGTTCGTTGGAAAATAAAAGTAGCCTCGTATTAGATGGGGTCGGCATTGTTCTATGGATAAATACTTCTTCCGTAGCAGCCTTGCTTCTCGATAACATCACAAGACTACCAACTTGTAAAAGTGATAGAGTAATCAAACATATACAAATTCTATCAAGTTTTGTTGGTAAAGATGTGTCTTGGATATATCCCAATGTGCAATAGAAAAACTTTTTTATGATACACCGACAACGTCTATTCATCAACACCAAAAGGCATGGTTCTTGATCAGCTTTTCTTAGAGGTTCTCGATACAGAAATACTTAACGATTTATTAAGCTGATTCATATAAAAAAAAGTTAAAGAAAAAAACAAAATGAAAAGAAAAATACAACCATTCTAGGTCTACAAAGTGAGAAACGGCTATTGCCAATTGTGATAATAACGGCAAAATGACATCTTTTTTCTTGGTAATTCAATAGTTATATTACCAAGTGCTCGTTATGATCATCCCTATTTGGATTGGACATAATCTCAACCTCAGTGGCACCTACAGTTCAATACATGACTACTAATAAGGATGAAAATAGGTACGAATAAAAATCTATCTGATGTAATCTCTTCCTAACCTACTCTACAATTAAGCTCCTTGATTATCAACCTCAGAATCTTTGTAACCCCTTTTTTCTGTCCTTTGAGCAGTCTGTGATTCCTTTCCTGCCAAGTATGATGCACTGTCCCTACTAATGTCATACGATAAACTACAGCTGCAATGTTCCTTCCCTTTGCATACTTAATAGCCAATTCAATCTCATCCTGCCAACCAAGTAGTTGCCTTTGAAAACCTTGGCATTGCAGAAGTTCTTTCCATACACACGCTGAGATTGGACACTCAAAAGAATAAGTGGTCTACGCTTGCATCATTTTATTCACCAAGCAGGCAAGTTTGACAATTAGCTATCCCCTATTTCATCAATCTATCTCTACTATACGATTAACCTAGAACAGCCAGGTATCGGATGAAGTTCCATCTAGGAAATCAATGGTTATTGCAAGTTACTCCTCATTAGTACCTTTGAAAATTTTCCCTTCATCATGACATACATTTTCCTGACTGAGAATGCATTCATGTTCTTCAAATACTAGTGTATAATAGTAGAATATTCTAATGAGAAGTGGTTGAAGTACTGTGATGTAGAACACTTATTTGGTTGCCCTTGGACATTCTATATATAGCTCACTTGAGACCCGAACTCTAGTAAAAAGCCACAACATTAAAAAGATAACATTGTATATATTATCTTGCAGAAGAGTAACATAGTACAGAATATTCAGAAATAAAAACGGCAAGATTTCAATAGTCTTTAGGACTTTTTACTACCTTGTAGCAGCATTAGTTCCAATGAAAAATATTGCTTCAAATCCATCAATATTCAAGCTGCAATAGCAAAAAGAATTTCTCACTACTTTATTATTAACATAGAGATCAAGATGCAGCTCATTTAAAGTAACAAAGTTTTCACTTTTAAAGTTAGGACCATTCAAGAATCTTATGCTTTTTTTTTTACCTAAAAGAGTTGAAGAAGTATCAACATTCACATAACCAAGATCTAGAGTCGGTACATTTCTAAATGAATGTGATCTTACTTTTTAATATTTAATCACATAGATACACACAGCTTGATTGAATAACTATAGGCCCAGTTGGACCAACATAACTTCACGAAATCTTATTTTTCAATTGAAAAAAACTAAACAATATTTAAATAAGCTTCAATTAGACATGATCCAACATCCTTGCTAGTTAAAAATAATTTTATCACTTCATCTACTCTATCCACATGATCTGTAATTTTAGAAATTTAATTACACAAAATGATCAAATTCTATTACATAAATTTAGAAAAAATAATTTCATTCGAAGGGGGAAATGATTTCCATGACATAATTATGAGCGGATGTTACCTCTTTCTTTTTAACGCCAACAGTCTAACCATTAGAGTGCTTATTTTAAGACAACTTCTATACAACGTGATTATTCTGTGTTTAACCGTAATTTCGTTTATTATGTTAAGTCACAATTAAATTTATAAAGCGGAGTCACGATCAATAATCAAGATTAAATGCCTAATGTGAAAAGATATAAATGATTATAGTAAATGTAAAGAAATAAAGACACAATTAATGCGATGTAATAAATGAAGATTTAAATAAAAGGAACCGTGTTCAGGCCGTATAGACTTGATCAAACTTCCTTCCTCGTACTCTTTATGATATTTAAGCAGCGGAACAATAAATGAGATCACTTGATTATGAGTAGCAGTAATAAGTATTGACAGAAGGTAAAGAATCGGGTATTAATTAATAGTTGGAATACAGATGTATGTTCAGAGAAGAATTAGATACAATGCTTGTGACTTAAATTACAATATATAGATAACTAAGCGTCCGTTCGCGAGCAGTTGTAACTCCTTAATCGAGCAGTTACGTTGCTTAAGGATAAGACTTCCATTTTGAATTGGTTTGATGACGAGTTGCGACTATTCTGGCCGTGGTGACTGTTCATCTGTCTGTTATAGTTGTCCATCTTCGATTCTATCTGTTGCCTTTATGCCCATTCATAGCCACGTGTCGTCTATACGTCGTCCTACGTGGATGCTTAGTCACCAACTTTGGTGACGACGGATTTAACCCAATACAGATAGTCCCCGCACTACTCGGGCAGAGAATCTGGTCGAGGAGTGGAAAACGAATTTTGAGCGGGAAAGAAGCCTTTTGAATTTTTCTCAAGTAACACATTTGAGTCCTTGTATTCATATTTGGATGCTGCCCATTGAACTCCTCAAAGGCTTTTGATTGACTGACATTCTATCAGTATAAGCATTAAATGCTTCGCTAAAGACAAAACGTGCAAGTTGTCAATTTCGCTCCACTTTTTACTGAAAAAGTTACTGTCGTGTGTTTCGAGACTGCATGAGTGATGATTGAACTGCGCCTACTCACGTCTTGCACGTCCCAAAGCAAAAACCGCCATTTCGATTTTTATTCTTTTAACGGCTGGATTTATTTACCTCTTGCGCGGATGTTTGCCACGTGTAGGGGCGGGTCGGGTTTTGCGAACCCTATAAATATGATTTCTACCAGCTTGAAACCTTTTTACTTCATTCCAAATTTCATCCAAACCTTCAAAGCTTCAAAACACCTTTCTAAAAATCTCTAAAACGCAAAAAAAAAAAAAAAAAAAAAAAAAAATATATATATATATATATATATATATATTCTTCCAATCTTCTAGTCCAAATGTCTCCAAAAGCCAAGAGAAGTTTGAATATGGATGCTGTGGCCAGTAGTTCTTCAGCAGCAGGTGGTCAATCCATGAGTTCCCCAACTTTGGTTGCTGATGTGATTCCGAAACTTTGAGGAAGCCTTGAAAATGATTGTTCAATCAGCCCGTTCAGTCACTATGGCAATATAAGGTCGTGGCCTTCAAGCCGGTTTAAGAGTTCAATTACTCTAACCTTTTGCCCAGGGTTAGGGCAGATTGTGGCTGGGACGATGATGTTATAGTTTCTTGCCCCTATCCAACGGAGAATATTACTTCTGTGAGAACTGGATGGACAGCCATATCTACGTATCCATTCACGATAGGTTGTACGCTCCTGTTGCATCCCGTTATAGAGGATATTTGTAAATACTATCTTATCTGCCCGGGGCAGCTGTGTCCGAGCATTTATAGAATTATTTCCCTGCTACAATGGTTTGCCAATGAGACTGGGCAGGATTTTGAATTTAAGCATTTTGTCTCTTTGTATAGCCTTCAGGTTGCGAGAGATGGATATATTAATGCCCGTATGAGAGGAAGAAAAGCTCTAGTGAGCAAATCTGAAGATACAGGGGATAGGGGTTGGATGCATAGGTATGTTTATGTGCAGTCTAAATTCCTCACACGTGGCTGCAAAACTAATCTCCGCGAGGTGTGGAACAAAACTCGTAAGTCCCCGAGTCTTTGTATTGAATACTCTTTGAGTTACGTATTTGCACCCTCTAATTTTTACTCTTTATTGGTTAGCTGACAAGATTCCTTACGACGGTATGATTTCCGAGGAGGAACTGTCCGCTTGGGTTGAACCTATTTTGGCAGATTTCACTCACGAGCAGAGGCAGTGGCCTTACTATGCTTCTTTAAAAAGTTTATCGAACCCTAGCACTCATGGTTAGCTGATTACCCAAATTCTTGCTAATTTATGCAGAACTCATCATGGTATTAATATGACTTTATTCTCAGGTTTAGGTGCTGGTGGTAGTTATTTTCCTGCTCCTCCTCCTGTGGAGGTGACCGTTAACCCCGTGGCTGAGATCAACGAGGAGGCAGCTGCCATTCTCCAAACTGCTGCAGCTATCAAGGCCAGGGAAGGTGGTGAGGAGGTCCTCGCGAGTTTGAAGAGAAAGAAATCTGACTCTGAAAAGAGTAAACCCAAGAAGAAAACGAGGACAGCCCGTAAGACTCCTCAGTCCTCTGAAAAAACAGTTGAAACCAACGTTGCTGCTGCTGATACGCCCAAGGCTGGGCAAGAGAGTGTTAAAAGCTCGGCGGCTGCCCCTGAATCTGCTGAGCCTATGATAGTTGATATTTCTGATTCAGAGGCTCCCGATGTGAGCTTGACTCAGAAGAAGAGGGCATCTCTTCGGGGTGATAAGAGGAAGGATGTAGAGACTTCTTCTTACGCTTTCGAGGAGAATCCCCGAGTTGGTGATGAAGAAGGAGATAGAGCTGGGGAAGTAGGGGAAGAAAGAACGCATGAAGGTTTTACCTTCTTCCCCGAGGACCCAAAGCCAGATGAGCCTGAACGGGTTGGTGGTCAACAGGGTGAGCCTGAACAAGTCAGCCACAAGCGACCTGGCAAAGAGCCGATGAGAGAGGAGGATGAGGAGAAATATGAGAAGGTTGATGAGCGGAGGAAGACTGAGGGGGAGGCTGAACCTCAGATCTTTCACTACAAGGACATGATGAACTTAGCTGGTGATGAGATGGCACCAGTTTATCTGCAAGAGTGCGACACTCTGGACCCTGATGAGACAGGTGACATCGAGGTTTCTCGCACAAAGCTTACTAGGCGAGTATCTCTAGGAGGAAGGATTGGGGCGTACTCCGTTAAGGGTATTCGTCACAAATTTAGTCCCCAATATCCTTCTGAACAAGCGAGGGAGCCCAGGCCGTGTATGAGGGAGTGTGACTTCACCATTCCCCCAGACACAGATTTTCTGACGAAGCCTGGCCACCTGGTTAAAGTGATGTCCAACCTGATCGGTCCTCGCGAGGAATGGAACATGCGCAGCATGAGCGACGAGCAGCTAGCTTACGCAATCGCTGAAGATACTGCTCGGGTAATGTTTCCCTCTTTACTCCTTTATTTTTATTAAGAGCTCAGTTCTGATTACCTGCGTATTTTCACTTGTTGCCAGGCAAGTATGATGGCGGCCGAGGTCATGTTCCGTTCTAGGTTGAACAATCAGGAACAAGTCCTTGGCTTAAAGAAAGACCTTTTGAAGGCTCTTCAGGACAAGCAGGCCTTAGAAGAGGAGAAACAAGTTCTGATCGGGGAGAAGCGGGTCCTGGAAGGGAGGCGTGGCTTCTTTGAGGATAAGATAGACAGGTTGGAGAAATCCAACACTGAGGCTAACGACAAGATAAACACCCTCCTCGAGGAGAGGGACCGTCTTTTGGATGAGAAAGAAAGGTTTGCACTATCCTTTGAAGATCTGAAAGCCAGGATGGATGAACAAGGTAGCCAGATTTCTCAACTTGCCCATGAGCTTAACGTGAAAGAAGTTACTTTGGAAGGCATCCGTAACGCTTCCGACCTGATGTTGAGAAATATGAACAAAGCTGAAGCTGAATCTCAGGCTACTCGAGGAGAACTACAAGAAGCCAAGAATCGGGCTGAGGAATCTGCGAGGATCCAAGAGCTATTGACGATGGAATTGGCGAATTTGAGGGATCGTTATACAATCGACTCCAAACTGGAAGCTCTCAAAGCCAAGAAGAAGTTGCTCATCCAAATGCAGCGTGGCCAAGTTAATGTCGACTCAGTCCTCGATCAGACCATAGCGACTATCATCGATGTCAAGCAGGCCTTGGGCATGGAAGTAGGAGCCGACGATGATGATGATGAAGAGGATGATGAAGGCAGTGAGGATAATGAAGATGAAGATTTGGGTGGGGATCCGACTGATGGAGCTAGTGCATCAGGTCGAGAACCTGGCCAAAATGATGACTGACGCCTCATCTAGTCCTTCTTATAAATTTACCGGATGTTGTTAACTTTGAATATTGCTAACTCGTGAACGAATGTATATTTTGACTGTTTTTTTTTGTCTGACTGGCGAGGCTCGATGACCATTTCTGGTCTCAAGTCTTGCTTATATGAATGATGTTGATATTTGTTGTTTAATGAGGTTTTCAGAAGTCAGAATTATGTTTCAAATCCTAGTGTCTGAGTTCCCTTTTTGGTGTTAATCTGCGCAGATGTTTGAAATCAAACTTGATCCTAACCAGGTTAAGTTGCCCTTAGCTAGGATGAATGAAATCAGGCCTCCTGGGCTGGACGAAACCAGGCCTTTTAGGTTGACTAAATCTGGCCGTATAAGACGGCCTTGCGATAAACTTTGCTTATCATATTTGACAATTGAAAGTTTTCGCAGAAAAAGAATTTTTGTTAAGGTTGAGGTTTTACCCTGTTATTTCTATTGAAAAGAATAGGTAACCCAATGACCAAAACACAAGATTGTTTGATCGTAAAGTTATAGAATTCGGGCGAATACTGGCCGCAAAATGTAAAAATAACGTAGCACAAGTAAAATAGTTCTATTGAACTTACTTGATTCTGCTTAGTCGTGGACTTGGCGAATGATCATGACCTCGCTCTGCTCGAAGATCACTCATATGAGCCGGGACTTTGGCCTACTGGGGCCCTCGCCACCCCCCCCCTGTTTTTATGTTGAAATTTTGTAATTTCAGACATAAAAAGACAATGGGTGAAACGCTGAATTAAGGAACACATATAACCAAAAGAGGAGTGTGTCCGTTGTGGGATTGGAACCCACAGCCGTGAAGCACGAGGACTTCGAGCTCTACCAGTTGAGCTAAACGGATCTGGCCTTTTGAAGACCGTTAGTACCATTTAGACAAAGATAAGAAAACAGAATAACTTAAAAGAAAACAATAGCAAGTAAGCAATAGAGAATGGACAGAAACACTAACCCACGTACTACTTAGAAGTAGTACCTCTTTAGGGGAATCACGTTCCAACTGCTAGGTAGAAGCGATCCATCTGGTCATGCCAAACGATATGAACCCTTACCAACGGATGCAACCACCTTGTAGGGACCTTCCCAGTTTGGACCAAGTTTGCCGACGTTCGCTTCTTGCGTATTCTGGGAGACTCTACGCAATACAAAGTCCCCGACTTCAAAGTTACGCAGCCTAAGTCCCCGATTATAATATTGTTCTATCCTTTCTTTCTGAGCTACTACTCGTATAAGTGCTAATTCTCTGCGTTCCTCTAGAAAATCCAATTCCTCTGAGAGGTTGACTGAATTAGATTCTTCAGTTGCATGAGCATATCGTAGACTTGGCTCACCGATTTCGACTGGAATCAATGCATCAGAACCATATACTAAGGAATAGGGCGTCTCCCCGGTGCTCATTTTTGTGGTTGTTCTATATGCCCAAAGAACCCCGGGGAGTTCTTCCACCCAGCACCCTTTGGCCTGCTCGAGACGTTTTTTGAGAGAATCCACTATTATCTTGTTGGTCGATTCTGCATGCCCGTTTGCCACTGGGTGATATGGGGAAGAAGTGATTATTTTAATATGCAGATCCTCAAGGAACTTTGTGACCCTCTGACCAACGAATTGAGGACCATTATCCATGACAATCTCTTTGGGTGCTCCGAAGCGACAAATGACATAACGCCAAAGGAAATCAACTACTTCCGTTTGACATATCTTTGAATATGCTGCGGCTTCAACCCACTTTGTAAAATAATCAGTAATAATTAACAAGAAACGTACCCCTCTAGGTGCAGTGGGTAGTGGCCCAACGATATCCATTCCCCATTTCATAAACGGCCACGGGGAGATGATTGAATGCAAGGGTTCTTCTGGTTGATGGAGGAGATGTGCAAACTTTTGGCACTTGTCACATTTTTTGACAAACTCGTTAGTATCTTTTTCCATTTTGTCCCAATAATAGCCTGCTCGTATAAGCTTTCGTGCAAGCGCCTTGCCTCCCAAGTGATTTTCATAGCAACCCTCGTGAACTTCCCTCATCACATACTCAGTTTGGCTGGGACCTAGACATTTGGCGAGTGGGCCTGCAAAAGTCTTACGATAAAGGATACCATCTATAATTGTATACCTGGCAGCTTTCATCCTCAGTTTTCGAGCAGCCTTAACGTCTGATGGTAGGGTTCCATGTAGTATATAATTGATTATCTCATTCCTCCAATCCCAAGTCAGACTGGTCGTGTTGACCTCCATTGCATCTTTATCGATTGTTGTACATAGAAGATGAGCCACGGCCACTGAACCTGTTGCTCCAATCTCTGCAACTGAACCCAAATTTGCCAAGGCATCAGCCTCGTGATTCTCTTCTCGTGGAATCTGTATGGCCTCCCAATTGTTGAATTGTGCTAGCAAACCAGTGACCCGGGCAAGATACCTCTGCATACGAGACTCCCTTGCTATGAAGCCACCAGTTATTTGATTGATAACGAGGGCAGAGTCACTCTTAAGGTGAATTCTGTCTGCTCCATAATCTCGAGCCAATTTTAATCCTGCAATTACGGCCTCATACTCGGCCTCATTATTTGTAATAAAGGGACATTTTATGGCCTGTCTAATTGTCTCCCCCGAGGGAGTGGTAAGAACTAAACCTAATCCTGATCCTTTTACACTGGAGGATCCGTCAGTGTGTAAGGTCCATGTCCCCGACTCCGATCCGGCGAACAGAACCGCCTCACGTTGAGCATCAGGGTACATAGTAGCACTAAAATCTGTAATAAAATCTGCAAGAGCCTGAGATTTTATGGCTACCCGGGGTTGATAAGATATATCAAACTCACTTAATTCTACTGCCCATTTTACTAACCTGCCCGAGAATTCAGGTTTGTGCAAGATATTGCGTAAGGGGAAGGTAGTAACTACAGCTATTGAGTGACTTTGAAAATAAGGTCTTAATTTACGGGCAGCGATTACCAAGGCTAGTGCTAATTTCTCCAAAGGTTGATAGCGAGTTTCAGCATCTAATAAGGATTTGCTAATGTAATAAATTGGAAGTTGCTTACCTTTGTCTTCTCGAACCAGAACTGCACTTGCCGCAGACTCAGACACGGCCAGGTAAAGTAATAGTTGTTCACCTGGTTGGGGCGTTGAAAGTAAAGGCGGGTTTGACAGGTATCGCTTCAAATCCTTAAGTGCTTGCTGACATTCAGGGGTCCAATCGAACTCCTTGTTCTGTTTCAGCACGTCGAAGAAGCTTTTGCATCGATCAGATGAGCGAGAAGTGAATCTCCTTAGCGCTGCTACTCTCCCGGTTAGCCGCATTACATCTTTTCTGTTATGAAGTACGTCGGGGATGGCTTCTATTGCTTTTATCTGGGCGGGGTTTACCTCGATCCCTCGCTGGGAAACGATGAAACCAAGAAATTTCCCTGAGCCCACTCCAAATGCGCATTTCTCCGGGTTGAGTTTCATGTTGTATTGATCAAGGATTCGAAAGGCCTCCTTCAAATGTGCTAAGTGATCTTCTGCCCGTTTGGACTTGATCAGCATGTCGTCGATGTAGACCTCCATGGTTTTGCCAATGTGGTCGTGAAACATCCGGTTGACTAATCGTTGGTAAGTCGCACCTGCATTTTTAAGTCCAAAAGGCATTACTTTATAGCAATACGTACCTCGGCAAGTAATGAAGGAAGTTTTCTCCTGGTCGTCGGGATCCATCAAGATTTGGTTATAGCCTGAATATGCATCAAGGAATGTAAGTACTTCGTGCCCGGCCGTCGCATCGATTAGTTGGTCAATCTGAGGTAGTGGATAAGAATCTTTCGGGCAAGCTTTGTTCAGATCAGTGAAGTCGATGCAGACCCTTCACTTGCCATTTTTCTTTGCCACTACGACCACATTGGCCAGCCAATCTGGATACTTAACTTCTCGGACGGAGCCAATCTTGAGCAAGCGGTCAACTTCGTCATTTATGATCTGGTTCCTGAATGCTCCTTGTTGGCGTTTCTTTTGCTTTACCGGGCGATGGTACGGATCCACGTTCAACTTATGAGAAATAATCTCCGGGGAGATTCCAGTCATATCCGCATGTGACCACGCAAAGGTGGTGTGTTGCTCCTTGAGGAAGTGCAAGATATCTTTGCGTAAGTCTTTGTTTAACTCTGCTCCCAAATATACTTTTCTTTCAGGCATGTCATCGAAGAGTCCTTCTGGTTCTAAAGCTTCAATAGTTGGCGCGTACTCTTCCCGTGCATCCAACTTTGATATAAATTCCGGGACTTGGTAGTCTGATGCCTCATTGTTTGACTCTGATCCCGGGTTCTTTAATTGCTATTTTGCCTCCTCGGGGAGCTTGACTGCAATTGAGTAGCAATCTCTAGCGCAACGCTGCTCTCCCCGAACTTCCCGTATTCCCCACTCTGAAGGGAATTTCATTACTTGATGATATGTTGACGGGACTGCTTGCATATCGTGTATCCATGGCCTCCCAAAGATTATGTTGTAAGCCATATCCCCATCAACGACATGAAACGTCGTTCATCTCATAACGCCTTCAACCAGGGTCGTCAAAGTAATTTCTCCTAACGTCTTCTCGCTGGAATTGTTAAATCCTGAGAGAACACGAGAAATTGGTACAATCTCATTGTATAGTTTCAACTTCTGCACGACCCGAGATAATATGATGTTCGCTGAACTGCCTGGATCAACGAGTACTCTTTTGACATCAAACTCTTCCACTCGTACTGTTATCACTAATGCGTCCACATGAGGAAATTGCAAGCCATCTGCATCTGTTTCTTCAAAGGTTATTGTATCCTCGAGTCGTGGTCGTTTGGTCTTCGTAATAGATACTTTGGCGTATTTCTTTACTGTGTATGTGACTGCATCAACCTCAATACCACCAGAGATGACGTTGACTGTCATTTTTGGAGATGATGCTCGGGGAGGTTCTGATTTATTTTGCTGGGCCTTTGCGTGAGTTTGTTTTCCTTTTTCTGTCAAGTACTCCTTGAGATAGCCCTGTTTCAATAAGTTAGCGACCTCGTACCTTAGAGCCTTGCAGTCATCCGTTGTGTGGCCGTGATCGCGATGGAATTCGCACCACAAGTTTTTGTTGCGCTTGTTGGGGTCACCCTTCATATCCTTAGGCCATTTGACCTTTTCGCTCATCCCCTCAAGCACTGCTACAAGTTCAACTGCTCCGATATTGAAAACGGGCAGGGTTGGAAGTCCACTAGAAGTTGAAGCGGAATCATTGCCCCTTGCAAGGCCTTTGTTGTTACGACCGCGTCCATTTGAGTTGTTACGCGACCGATTGGGATATGGCTCGTGCCGTGCGTCTGGTTTATCTGTCTCGATCTTTCCCCCAGCACCATTGGTGCGAGTTTGGCTCAGTCCCCGGGCACCTGTGCCAATCAATTTATCTTCGTCTATACGTACCTTTGAATTATAACGATTGTAGACATCCGACCAGTTTGCTGCAGGATATTCTCGCAGGGATTCATACAATCGTCTGGTCGCTTCAGAACTCTTGACGTCCAAGCTGTTAGTGAATGAAATAGCCGCCCATCGATCTGGAACTTTGGGCAGCAACATACGTTCACGCTGAAAGCGATCCACATACTTCCGGAGAGACTCCCCGGGCAGTTGTTTGATTTCAAAGATGTCTTCAACTCTTGTTTCTGTTTTCTGAGCGCCTGTGTGTGCTTTGACAAATAACTCCGCCATCTCGGCAAAAGATCCTATTGAATTTGGTGGCAGCATCGAATACCATCGTAGAGCGCCATCTGCCAAGGTTTCTACGAACTTCTTCAATTGTACTGACTCGATCTCCTCGTCGGTGAGATCGCTTGCCTTTATGAAATTGCTAAACATCATCAAGTGGTCGTTGGGGTCAGTTGTTCCCCGGTATCTTGGTATGTTTGGCATTTTGAATGTTTTGGGTATTGCCTTTGGTGCTGCTTCTTTCTTCCAAGGCCTTTGAGTATACCGTTGAACGTCAACTTTCTTCAAAGTGGGTGGTGCGCCAGGGATTTGATCAATCCTCTCATGAAGAGAGCGCTGTAGGGCCTCCTAGCTCTCTTTGAACTGCCTGGAGAGGGCTTTCATGACCTCGCTCATTTCCGTTGGCACCGCTGATCCTGCATTCTGATTTTCAGCGCGTCTCGAGGCATGGGATGGTGAAGCATCCCTTGGACATCCAATGGGTGGATTTCCTGCGTTTGGCAGGGTTTGTCCTCGTAGGCCGTCGATAGCTTCCCGTATTTGCCTGTTGACTTCAGCCTGTTGCCGTATGAATTCAAGGATAGCGTCTTGAGAATTCCTCGAATTCCCAGGACCATTGGGTCTTCTAGGTCCTCCAGACCCTTGATCGATGTTTCCTCGGCCAGGAGGGCGGCTATTTCTGCTACCCTGCTGGCTGTGCTCGTTTTCCTGTTCTGCTGGGAGCACGTTCTCGTCCTCTGCAATGGGGATTACGTCGTCGTCTGCAGGAATAACATCTTGCTGCTCGTCCCCGGCCAGATTCAAGTCCATTTGCTCCCCAGCGTTAAGGTCTTGTTGCCCGTCAATGGGAGCATTGTTGTGTGAATTGTTATCTGCCATTTTGACAAAAATAAAACGAGGAGAGCCAACGAGCAAGAAGAAAGCGAATAAAGAATAAAATACGATAAGCAATTTAACCTACGGAAGTTATTGACCGGCTCCCACTGTGGTCGCCAAATTGTTTAACCGTAATTTCGTTTATTAGGTTAAGTCACAATTAAATTTATAAAGCGGAGTCACGATCAATAATCAAGATTAAATGCCTAATGTGAAAAGATATAAATGATTATAGTAAATGTAAAGAAATAAAGACACAATTAATGCGATGTAATAAATGAAGATTTAAATAAAAGGAACCGTGTTCAGGCCGTATAGACTTGATCAAACTTCCTTCCTCGTACTCTTTATGATATTTAAGCAGCGGAACAATAAATAAGATCACTTGATTATGAGTAGCAGTAATAAGTATTGACAGAAGGTAAAGAATCGGGTATTAATTAATAGTTGGAATACAGATGTATGTTCAGAGAAGAATTAGATACAATGCTTGTGACTTAAATTACAATATATAGATAACTAAGCGTCCGTTCGCGAGCAGTTGTAACTCCTTAATCGAGCAGTTACGTTGCTTAAGGATAAGACTTCTATTTTGAATTGGCTTGATGACGAGTTGCGACTATTTTGGCCGTGGTGACTGTTCATCTGTCCGTTATAGTTGTCCCTCTTCGATTCTATCCGTTGCCTTTATGCCCATTCATAGCCACGTGTCGTCTATATGTCGTCCTACGTGGATGCTTAGTCACCAACTTTGGTGACGACGGATTTAACCCAATACATTCTGCTTCGACAAAAAAAATCAATAAAAACTTGAGTTTTCAAATGGTTTCTAAAGAATGAAATAGCTAAAAAAAAATAGAGAGGCACTGATGTAAAGAAAATTGTGTTATTTTGAAAGTATCTTAAATATAAATAGTCATTTTGTTTTTTCAACGCAATACACCTTAAAAAATTTAATTAAAGAAAATGAATCGTATCTTGCTGGGCAAACCATACAATAATGTTCTCAGAGAAAGCTTTTACAAAGTTTTAATTACAAACCCATCAAAAAAATAATTTTAGTAAACTTCATCTAATAAAATGTCGATCATGAGAAATCATATTTCCCTCTTATAAGTTCAACTAAAACAATAATGGGAAAGTCATCATAATGTATCTCAATAGCAAGTTGAGCATGAGTTTAACTGAGAAAACCAGTATTTCTATGTAAATAAAACACCCAAATTATACAGAAGATTATCCCAAATGATAAGTGAAAATTTCAAAAATATATCTTCATCATTTGTGGACTATTAACTTTCCAGCAAAATGAAGGGATTCATTCTTTAATTTTTCACCTTCCTAAACATTCGTTTCACCTTGTTGTTTGGTATTGAGATCATGACCTACCTCTACTACAGAGCATATGTCGTCCCATCTACTTCACTCAGGGATCGTTGTAGCAGATATCATGCCATTGTCATCTATGAAATCCTACAAAATGAAAAAATATACACCGTGATGCTAAGGTATGAAAATAAATGTACACAAACTACCAATAACATGATCAAAAGGATAAAAATATAGATAGTTCACTAACTTAAATACTTGTTATAACCAAAATTAAAAAAGAAAAAAAATTACTGAAGCTAACCTATTTCATAATGATGCAAACTCACCTACCACATTATTTTTTAAATAACATGTCCTTCAATAGTATCTCAAAACAAAGTAGCAAGTAGCGTAGCATGGTTGAATTTGCACTGTTTATCGTCCTGCAAAGTGATCACATGCAAATATAAAACATACATGGTAAACTTCAAAATCTTCCTGTATTTCCATAGCTGCTTAGTATTTAATTATATATGAAACATATATCAGTAAAAACATGCATAACACAAAATAAGAATAAATGCACGTTCAATGTAGTAATCAAACTATCAAAGTACATACCCTTGTTATAATTGGAGGAGTTGGAAAATATTTGGATATAAAGTGACGCTTTACGACTTTGTTAATATAAATTACTGCTTCATTATGTCTTGCATTTGTTTCGGCATGTGCTAATTACCGATAGTCCTGGGTAGATATAACTTTATCCTTATTCTCCATTGTTCTGATATCAACACTGCACTGCAGCAGTAGAAATTTGTAGAGATGATAGAATATATGTCATGCTTCAGTTATCCATCCTTATCTTAATTTGGACTTATCTTTTCTGAAGAAAGAAAATCTACTCCATCGTGCGTAGAAGCAGTTTCCCTCCCTATAAGGAATGAGCAAACGTGTGTTTATTTTACTACATTTTTCAATTTTTGTGAAATCTTAAGTTTTAATTGTACATGACTCAACATCCTTGCTTGTCGATCTAAATTTTTTTTCACTAATTTTGAATAGATAAGTTTTATCTTGATCTACTATGACTTCAGTTTAGTAGTCGACGAAGCAATTTTTTTGAACTAAACTCAAATTTCTCCCGAGCATCTAGTAGTAATTTAAACTTAACATGCATAGATAAATCTCTACATTTGTTTAAATTTATAAATTACTTTATTTTTACATCTGTGTCATTGTTTTTCAAAATGAAAAGATGATTGTTTCAGAAGAGTTGCTTATAATCTCATCTAATGATTCCATATCAAAACAAATTGTTGTGAGACATACCTGTTTCTAACATCCAAGGTAGTGTCACCAAGCTGCCTGGAACATTTATCACCACATGTATTTAATTGGTATATAACACATCAAAATAATACTAATAATCAATAAAAAGTAAAATGTTTTATAAGAGGAGATTGTAATATACTACTCCGTATTATTCTTCACGATGCTAATTAAATCTTCTCCACTTTGAATGAGCTCAAATATTTTGGTATTGGTCTTGATCACAAGTACATTCCACGCAGCGAATGATATTTTATCGATCTTCCCCATAAGCATTATTCCATTGCATGCAGACTATTGTTTTCGCGAACAAATACAAAAGAAGAGACACCACATAGTTAAGCTTTATCTACAATCATATCTAAACCAAAAGCTTTCATGAACAGAAGTAACAAAATTTCCTGAAATTAGTGTAATAGTACATTAAAGACCTCTGAAATGTGGAACCCAATCCACAGCTTCAAATGCATTATGTTAAAAAGCCACACTCCATGGTCACCCTTGCATTTTCTTCAAGATAGAATGAAGATGCCTCTGTTAACTACTCCTGATACATAGTACTTTTCCAAGCCACTATCTCCATTAGCAGTTTCCATGGCAGCCGTTGCAAATTGAATACTAACCGCTACAGCCGTTGCAAATCTTTTTGCCTCCATGATTATGATTTTTGTGTTAGATAAGGGTGGAAGAAGAAATGGTTATGGGAGTGAACAAAGAGGCAATCTTGGAAGAATTGGAACAGAAATGGTTAGATCGTCATTTTTTCAAAACACAGCTATAAAACAAAAGAAAACTTCCACTACAATATATGGAAGACACCATTATTCTCAACAGAGAAGAAAACTAACTCATAGGGAAGTTTAAGCACTAAGGGGTCGTTCGGTTGCTGTATAAGCAACTTAATACCCGCGCAAAACTCTGCACTAGTTTAGTGCAGCGTTCGGTTGGTTTTCTGTGAAATTTTAATACCCGCATAAAATTAGTGCAACGTTTGGTTGCGTTTTTGTATATTCCGCATTATTAATACCCGCATTATTAATGCAGGAATCTATGTATTATTTTATGCAGGGTAGAAGGTGGTATTAATAATGTGGGTATTAATAATGCAGGTATTAAAATTTAAAATGACAAAAATGACCCTCATTAGGAGGATATTTTAAAATTTTATTTAAGGAGTAAATAAATATTTTAAATAATAATATTGTTTATTAATTTGTAATATATAAGTGATTCAAAAAATAATCCCTACGTTATAATATATGCATGGATAATACCCACATTATTAAACCCCGCGTTAACTAATACCCGCATTATTAATACCCACATTATTAATACACACATTACTAATACCAACATTACTAATACCCGCATTAATAGTTAATACCCGCGTAAACAATACCTTCAACCGAACGACTCCTAAATGTGCAACGTGGGGGCTTCCACACCAGCGAATAACGGAGCAAATAACCGGCACTACTTAAAGTCAAATTTCATTTTTAAAATAGCCAAGTAATCTAACTAATCTTGTCCTAAAATGGCCACTTGGCTTCCAAATAGCTTGCCACTTGGCTTAATGTAGTGCTAGACTTTTCTCCTTTTAATATATAATAGATAGATTATAGGCCATAACCTATTCGTGTTAATAGCGGGTCGATTTTGAGTCATCAAATTGAAGTTGCTGTTAAGCACTCCAATTACCGAAAGATTTACTCAAGTACAATATAAATACAGAATCAAGCAATTTAACTTATAAAGTTACAAATTAAAATGAGAATGCATAACAATTTAATTTATGTAATACACTGCGTATTGGTTTGATACTTAATTACAAACACAGGAAACAAGTAACTTATTCCCTCCGGCTACCATTTCATTTAGGCATGGAATCATATTAGCCTATATCTATAGTTAACGGACAGGACAATTAATGTGCATATATTGCTCTCTCTTTTTACGCTTTTTTTTTTCCCAAAATAGGTTGGGCAGGGTGGTTTTGGCTTTGGGATGGTTGTTTTGGGGAGAGAGGGGAGGAGGGAGGGTCCTCTGGGTGAGAATTAATGGTTGACTAGATTGTTGACCAGGTCAAAGTTTACTTCTGACGGGCAAACTAATCAAGAGCATGTCGTAAGACCCTATACAAACCTAAGATAATACTTAAATACAAACCTAAAAGAACAACAAAAAGGGTAGTAAAAGAAGCTTTTAAACATTCTACCCATTAAGAATTTCCACAAGACCATTTGTTACATTAAGAATAAAAAGAAAGAATAATGCTTTTTCTTCATAGTTAGGGATAGGGTCAAAGGTCTTTTGATTTCAACAGGATGAATCATGAATGAAAAAATTGAAAAGAAGTATATATTAGGATGAATCATGTTCTTAGTGCAAGAGAAAACCCCACCAGCCTACTATAGTTTCCCTACTTCAAATATGAGATTGGTGACTACATACCTTTTATGCCTAACTCCTTGGAGATTGGCTGTACTTTTAGCCATTATTAGATGATGTTGCATTCACTTGAGACAAATCTCATTAGAACTGATTGCGTAATATTACAAATCTAAAACAAATAGATTTGTCTTTTAATTGTTAGAATTACATAATAGAAAAAATTGAAGAAAAAATAGTTTTAAGGTACGAAAGATCCCTATCTTTGAAGATATATTTTTTATATATTCATTTGGGGATTACAGACCAATTCTCTCAAACGATACAACAAAACTAAGAGTATACTGCAAATTTTTTGATAGCCAATTCGTAGTAGGAAATCCGTCAATATATATACAGCAAAAGCAGACCTTATGAGAAGAGACACTGACACATTTTTTTTACAAACAGACACTTCAATTTCATCCAAATTCAAATTCAAATTCAAATTCAAGTTTTAAATTTAAATTTAAATGAAAAGAACTTTATGCCGAGAAAATAAAATAAAACATTTCTTTCAAAGTCCAAGTCCAAGTCAGTTATAAGTATTATATAAATATTGGATACACACAAATACATGTATTTTATATTAAAATGACTAGTAGGACATAGGATTATAAAATAATAAAAAATGACTTCTCCCACCGATATGAGAACTTTTTCTCTACTAAATGACAAATTACTCTAACATTCCTCCACTAGTTTGTCATATTTTTCAATTCACATAATGTCATACATATCGACAAGTATTTTTTAGTAGATTTGAACTTTCCATTAGTGTAAATATTTTAAAGTTTCAACGAAGTTATTGGTACTTTAAAAGGTTTGAACCACAACTCGTGGTGTCAAAATCAAAAATATCACACATATGATATTATATATCGGCTAAAAATCTAGTAATTATTTTAGCACGTTTCTGGCCATGTGCTTATCCCGATTCATAAATATTAACAAGATCAACCCTTTGATACTTTTGCTAGAAGCGACACCACTTCAATATTCATATAGGTAGAATATAGTTTCTATGTCCATGTTACTACAGATATTTGCTAATTCCATTAAGAATTTAATTCAACCTCTTCTTGTAACAATCAATACTTTGGAGTTTGTCGTTTTCCCCTGTTATTACGAACAATTAACAACTCCTTAACTCTTCAAATAATAGTAAATGATACAAAGGAACCGAGACTCTAAACGAGGAGTCTCGTGTATTAACAACACAATTAACTTGTTGTTACTCATTGAACTTTTATTGTTAGAGTGTATACTAACTCAAAATTGAGTTCTCATTACTTGTGTTTAATTTGAGAGTTTTAGGCCCATTCCTTCTCCATTGTTTTGTACCGCTTTTCTTGCTAATGCTTTGGTAAATGGATCAGCCAAATTGCTTTTAGATCTCACATACACAATAGCTATAGTTCTATTTTTCTATCAATCCTCTTATAAACTTTGTGTCTCAAGCTTATATGTCTAATTTTTCCAATTGTACATCTTATTGTGAGCAAGACACATAGTACTCAATATCAAAGTACAGAAAAATTGCTGGCATAGGTTGTGGCCAAAGTTCAATATCAATTAACAAATTCCTCAGCCATTTTGCTTTCGTTGATGCATCTTTTAATGCAATAAATTCTACTTCTATAGTAGAATGACAAATACACGCTTGTTTCTTAGAAGCCACCCCCTAATTTTTAATATCCATCCAGTAGTGAATATTATATTATTAGTACTCTTAATCCAACTTGCATCACTATACACGTTGCTAATACAGTAGGAAATCTACTATAGCAAATGCTCAAGTGTTTTGTTCTTTTTAAGTATCTAGATATCCTGGTTATTACTTTCCAGTGGTCATTACTTGGACTACTCATAAACCTTGAAAGTTTACATAATGAAAAAATATCAGGTCTAGTACAATGCATCGATTAAATCATAATGCCTATGACACTTGCATACTCTAGTTGAGCCACTGTTCTTCCTTCATTTTTGGTCAGTTTGATATTAGGGTCATATGGAGTTCTAGACTCTGTTATACCCAAATGGTTATACTTGTCAAGTACTTTATCAATGTGTGTGTGATAAAGTCACTCTCTTATATTTTTTTTAGCCTTTATCCCTAAAATAGTATCTACTTCGTTCAAGTCTTTCATCTTAAAGACTTAAGTTAAATACTTCTTAGTTGAGGTTATTCCAAGCATGTTTGTACCAAAAATCAACATATCGTCGACACATATATAAATAATAACTCCATATTTATTTGTGCATTTGAAGTAAATATATTGTCTGCCTCATTATGTATGAAACCATATGATAGAATCACACTATCAAAAATTTCATCGCATTGTGATCACGCTTAAAACTCGTCCTCAAAAGGATAAGCGGTCGCTGCAAATATAATCCAGTTTTTAATCCGGAGTCGATCCCATATAGAGAAAATGTTAATTCGTAACTCAACTTTTACCAAGTTTTAGTTCAAACAATTTCAGGAATGATTCATAATAATTTTGGTATGTAAACTATAAATGAATGAAAATTAACTAAAAGAAAGTAATAATTACTAGAGAACGCTCAAGAATAAAAGGCCTAGGGCTTGACCTTCCCAATTATCGGAGTGATGTACCGAATACTACGCATTCAATCTCACTTGACTATCTCTAATGATCATGAGCTCCTAGTTTATTGCTAGTATTCTCCAATAACAAGTAATAACTATCCTGAGTTACTTTTCTAAGTTAACAAAAGATGATAAGATATGGACTACCCACGTGACTACGATAAGGATTCGTTATTTCTGAACTTACCCCGCTCTTCATCCCTAAACAATCCCTTATTTGAGTTAAAGTATTGCTATTCAACTAACCCGAACTCAAAATACTCTTCCAAGGATTTACAAGGATAAATGACACATTTAATTATGAGCTCTATAATCGAAAACAATCATAACATAGTTGAATAATCAGAAATAAGAATGTCAAGCTTGATAATTCATAAATATTCAACACATTATCCAATAATGGTTCTGTCAAACTCTAGAAAGGGCAAGTAAGCCACTTTTGTTCACAAGATTCATGACATAAATAATCATAATAAGTAAAGTATAAGAAACGGATTGAAAGAGTTAAGAAGACCTGTTAAATCCTTGTTCTCCATTGCCCTATCCTTTCTCCTTTCTAGGTCTCAAACTACTCTGAAAATTGACTTTTAGGCCTTTAAATCACGTTTCTGAGCCAAATGACCGAACTGCCCTTTTTTATAAAACTACAAAAATTTTGCCCTTGTGCTATAGCTGCGAGAAGCACAACCATAGCACAGGATTCCTGTAACTTTCTTCATAGTTTTGTGTGACACACAAGGTACTCCAAAACACCTCAGGATCACTTTTCTCTTCTCCATGCGATGGGGAGTTACCTCACTGCCTCGGCTATATTTTTCTTCATCAAAGTTTCGTCTAAAGGTTGTGCTATGGTTATGCGACGCACAACACCTTTAGATTTCTCCAGATTTTTTCTTGTGGCTTCATTTTTGCTCAGATTAACTTCCTTTTGCACCATTAGCCTCCTATTCATTAAAATACAAATAATTAGCTCAATTAATTATATTTTTAACATCAAATGTCGCTAGAATGCACCAAAGTATGGGTAAAATACATCCAATTATTTATAAATTTGGCCTATTCTTACATTGCTTTGGTGCTTGTTTCAAGCCATAGAGAGATTTAACCAACTAAAAAACTTTATTTTCATTTCCAGGAAGAACAAACACTTCAGATTGTCTTATATAGATTTCTTCATCTAGATTTTCATTTAAGAAGGTTGTTTTAACGTCAAATTGATGTACATACAAATCACATAGAGAAGCTAAGGATAAAAGAACTCTAATGGACGTTATTCTTACTACTTGTGCATAGGTATCAAAATAATCGATACCTTCCTTTTGAGTGAAGCCTTTTGCCACTAATCTTGCTTTGAAGGTTTGAATAGAACCCTTTGTATTATATTTCCTTCTAAAGACCCATTTAGGACAAATGAGTTTTTATCAAGGAGCAAGATCAACTAATACCCAAGTATTCTTAGACATTATTGAGTCTATTTTATCAATGATGGCTTTTTTCAAGAAAGCAATATCTCTAGAAGACATTGCTTCTTGAAAAGTTTTTATCTTCAACATTTAATAAGATATGAATTTCCTCACATACTTCCTTTCCATTTCCTTCAACAAGAAATACTATAGCTTGTGAAGAGATGAATCAGAACCATGGTCAGTTTCTTTTCTAACTCTTTTACTCCTTCTTGGTTCTATGGTACATCGCCAGTTTTCTCTTCAAAATTTCTAGAATGTGACGGTTTATCAACACCTCTTTCACTTGATTTAGGCAACTCATCAATAGAATCATTAACAAATCTATTTTCAGTATATTCAACATGAATAAATTCTACTATTACTTTAGATTCTAGATGTAATATTCATTAGTAATGATATGTTTTAACTGTATTTAAGGAAGCTTTCAGAGTTGTAGTTATGTGACTAGGAGGTCACGAGTTCAAACTATGTAAACAATTTCTTACTATATCGTCTTATCATGGTTAAGTGAAAAATTATTATGCAAAAACATGACATTTGTTAGTCTGGTGCAACGGTGAGATTAAATTTTTACCGTCTTTCATCGGATTTTCTCCCAATCCTAGCCCACTTTTTCACCCTCTGCAAAAAACACTCCCACTTTTGTGAATAGAAATGCATTTAAAGTCCTTCCCTTTATGTTGAATGCATGATTACATTTTTTTTTTAACTTTTCTATCCCCTTTTCAAGATGATTTATAGCATTTTCACTAACACTTCAAATATGACTCGAAATTTTGAATCATAACATGTAGGTTGATGGTAAAGGTGCTCAGCCACTAGAATAAAAACTTTTCATCTTACAACAAGATTTCAGAATACCGACTAAGGGTTAATTAAGATGAGATAATGTCTTAGATCTCAATATTTTCATACTCTCTATGCTTATCACAAAGAACATTTTTAGAATTCTGGCTCGAGCTTGAATGGTTAGCCAGGTGTTGAATCCTATTTTGATAACAACAATAATTAAATAAATCCCTGAAATTGATCACTAAGCAAATTGTGATATTTGTCTATAGGTTATGCAAAATCAAGACATTAGAGAAAAGATTTCCTACATCACTCAAAGTTGGATGGGAACAGGAAACTTCAAAAGGAATATCTCGTGAAAAGTCATACAAGGAAGGAACATTAATTCGGCATCAACTAAGGATCTTCTGCAAATGGAAATTAGGCTGCCAACGAGGAAAGAAGATTTCGAGAAGCAGACTATCTCAGTCCATAAACTACGATGGAGAAAAATCTGGGATCATAAAGGCTCTTAACTTATTCTCGTAAAGGCAAAAATTAAAACTCTTTGTGAGGATCAATACTCTTGGGTCACCGTATCTGTTCTACAAGGAAATAAAGATCGCAAATCATAAAGCACATATGGCAAGAAATATCAGTTCACATTGAAGACTTGAGGCTATACATTCGAAGGCTGGACTTCTAAGAAGATTACGCAACCTTGTACTTTCTAGCATTCTCTTTCAAGTTCTTAAAAACCTTGTATTCTTGAGAGTTTATTATTATACAAGAAAATAAAAAGAGAGTCAAAAGTGAAAGTAAGGTTAGTGTCGATGTGTTGGTTAAAGTCTGTAAAACCAACTAGAGTACGTTAGTGGTAAGCGAGTGTCAAAAATCAAAAGTGATTATCGTTAGTGGTAAAGGAAGCAAAAGCCACACAAGTTGTACCTTGAAGAAGACAAGAGTCGAAGAGATAAATTTCTTGTGACCCAAAGGGACTGGACTAGGAACCACATTGGTTCCAAACCATTACAAGAATTCTTATTGTGTCCTTTACTTTAGTGCAGTTTAATTATTCCTACAAACTGTTTTAGAATTAGTCGACTGAAACTTTTTAAAAAGATTAAAATTTATAATTCACCCCCCTTATACTTTCAATTGGTATCAGAGTAGTTCTCTCGTAATTTTATTTTTACCTTACAGCGAGTGAGAAAAGATCATGTCTGGACACATTGTTACCGGAGCCTTACTTCAAGAGGGAACTTCCATTGCTTGACCTCCCTATTTCAATTGCTAACACTTCAGTCATTGGAAAGTACGAATGTAAACATTTGTCAAATCCATTAATTTCAAAGTTTGGCGCGTGATCACAAAAGGTCCTTATGAAATACCTCTTGACAAAGGAAAGAAACCAGAGGGATAAAAACTGATGTTCCTTTTGATATTGATGATTACAATGATAAGCAAAGAAAAATCATTCATTTAAACTCCAAGGCACAAAATATGCTTTACAATGCTATCAGTAGAGAAGAACATGAAAAGATATTGAGTTGTCAAACAGCCAAAAAATGTGGGATAAGCTTGTTGTAACTTATGAGGGAACAAGCAAAGTAAAGAAAATCAGAATTAACCTTCTCGTTCATGAATATGAGTTATTTCAGATGAAAGAAGGAGAATCCATAGAGGAAATATTTGCTCGATTCTCAGTAAAGTTATTGGTGAACTAAAATCACCTGGAAAAATATATACTAGTGGAGAATAAGTCAGAAAGATCTTGAGAAGTCTACCTATCATCTGGAAACTAAAAGTTATTAATATTGAAGGAGGAGATATCAACTCTCTTTCCTATGATGAATTGCGTGGAGATCACATTGCATTTGAAAAGACCCATATTCAAATAAGCTCGCAAACTACTGAACTGAAGAAGGAAGTCACATTCAGCGCAGCCAGTGCAAATCCTCCAAGTGAGAAAGATGAGATCATGGAAGAATGGGCTTTAATGTCAAACAATTTCAGCATTCTTCTAAGGAGACACAAGCAAAGAGGAAAACATAGATCCAACTTTCCAAGAAACATTCCTAGCAAAGACCAAGACAAATATGATGGACGCTGCTATGAACGTGGTAAGTATGGACATATTGCAGCAAACTATAATGAGGCCAAAAAGAAGCAATCTCGAAACAACCAAAAAAAGAAAGCCTTATCTACCTGAAGTGATGAAGAAGAATCAGAAAATGAGGAAGAAGTGAATCTGTGCTTCATGGCTAAAGGAGAATCAAGCAAGGTAAGTACTTACAAATGTGATAACTGTAATACTTTACAAGAGGATTTAGATTATGCATTAGATGAAATAAAAGTTATTTTAAAAGAGCTGTCAAAATTGAAGAAAGAAAGCGAAGACTGGAATCTCAAACTTGAAGTATACGAAATTGAACGAGATTTTCTTCAACAAGAAGCTCAGGGTATACAATATAAATTGAATGGACTTAGAAAATCTACATGTCACAGCTCAATTAGATCTAACACAACTCCTCATTCCCTAACTTCCATTGAGGCCATTCCTAGAAGCATGAGATTCACAAGTGGTGAGTCGACTATAACTGCTTCTGAAGAAACACGATCACCCATCACATGCTATTACTGTGGTAACTACGGTCATACTAAATTTAACTACAAATTAAAGAAGGCTAACAAAAGTAAATGGGTATGGATTCCAAAAATGTTTTTAAAAAATTATGTCGCTAACTAAAAAGGACCCAAGATAGCTTGGGTACCAAAACATGAGAATTTTTTTTTTATGCAGGAATACCTCAATCGATCTTATAAAGGAAAATGGATACTTGACAGTAGGTGTTCTAGACATATGACAGGTGACAAAAATTGGTTCATATCTGTCACTACTATTGATGGAGAACTGGTCAAGTTTGGTGACAATAGAAAAGGAATCTTGATTGGAGTAGGAAAAATCTGTCTAAGCAAGACTTGCGATATCAATGAAGTTCTATTGGTAGAGGGATTAAGACACAATCTCTTAAGCATTAGTCAACAGTGTGACGTTGGATATCAGGTAAGTTTTGAATCTACAAATTGCACCATCTACGACACCTCAGGTAATATTATTCTTATTGGCTCTAGAGTTAATAGCATTTATAAATTAGATAATGCTCCCTCCACATCAAATCATGTGCGTCTCTCATCTATTACATTTGGTCCATGGTTATGGCATAAAAAGTTAGGACATGCTAGTATGCATTTACTTCAAAAGCTTTCTAGAAATGATTTGGTCATTGGTTTACGAAAGCTAAACTTTTCAAAAGATCATATTTGTGACACATTCCAAATGGGTAAACAAATAAGATTCTCGTTCAAAATTAAGGACATTGTCAATACTTCTATGCCTCTAAAATTTTTGCGTATGGACTTATTTGGACCGACTAAAACAGCTAGCATTAGAAGAAAAAGTTATGCCTTTGTTGTTGATGATAATTATTCTCGCTTCACGTTGGTTATTTTTCTGTCTCATAAGGATGAAGCTCAAAAGAACTTTGAATACTTCTGTAAGAAAGTTCAAAGAGAAAAGGGTTACTTTATCACAACCCTTTGAAGTGACCGTGGTGGAGAATTTGAAAATAAAACTTTTGAATTCTTTTGCAATGACCAAGGTATCACTCACAACTTCTCATCTCCTAGAACTCCTAAACAAAATGGTGTTGTGGAACGTAAGAACATGACACTGGCTAGGACCATATTACTTGATCATTCAATTCCAAATAAATTTTAGGCAGAAGTACGTACAGCTTGTCATATTTTAAATAGATCGTATTCGACCAATTTTGAAAAAAACACCATACAAACTATGAAGAGGTAAGAGACCCAATATAAGTCACTTTCACATGTTTGGTTGTAAATATTTTATTCAAAACAATGGGAAAGATAATCTTGAAAAAATTGTTCCTCGAAGTGATGAAGGTAATTTTCTTGGTTATTCAAATTCAAGTCGCTCATATAGAATTTACAATAAACGTACCTTATCAGTAGAGGAATCTATGTATGTTGTATTTTTTTGAGACTAATACGCTCGTTGAGAGAGATGACACTGCAAGTGCTGAAGTCCTGGACTCAGGAAAACTAAAGCAACATATCAGCAGTCAAAATATGTCGACTACTGATGTCATAGAAGATAAATTAGACGATGTTAAAAATGAGTCAATCGAGGATCCAGCTGTTGTAATTCCCAATGATTGTAATTTCCAATGAATGGAAAAGTGAGCCAAACTATCCACATAAATTCATCATTGGCGATCCCCAGGAAGGTATGAGAACCAGAAGATCTCTTAAACAAAGCTCAAATATGGCCCTTATTTCTCAATTAGAGACAAAGAAAATTGAAGAAGCTCTAAATGATATTCAT
Source organism: Petunia secreta (assembly GCA_029990175.1). Lineage (NCBI taxonomy): Eukaryota > Viridiplantae > Streptophyta > Magnoliopsida > Solanales > Solanaceae > Petunia > Petunia secreta. The sequence continues at coordinate 18,672,834 of JARKIP010000010.1, forward strand.
TGGATTAAAGTCATGGAAGAAGAACTTGCTAAATTTGAGAAAAATCATTACAAAAAAATAGGGAATACCGACGGATTCTAGCGAAAGAACATTTTCTGTTGCTATTTAACGACAGATTAGCTACGGAATTGTCATTTTGTCACACAAAAAATAAATAACAGACTTATAAATTAATTAGCGATAGAAACTAAAATCCATCGCTAAATATTGACACTAATTTTAGGGACTTCCTTTTACCTGCAGAATTAGCTACGGATGTTCAACGACAAAAATTATTAGAACGGCAAAGACGGAATTAGCTACAAAATATTTGTCGCTAGCGACATTTTTTACTAAAAATTATTGCTATGGGCATTTCTGTCGCTAGTATTTAAAAAATAAATTTTTCTAACCTATCTATTAAAGTGTTTTTTTTCCTAGGCACAAGAGAATAGCCTCAATCAGCTTCGCTTCCCATCTCTCTTGCGTCCTCAACCCATGCGACGCTATCTTTCTTTTTTATGCCTTACGTCATTATCTATTTTACGTCCTCAACCCATGCCTTATGTCCATTATCTATTTTACGTACGTTTATTTTCTGATATTCATCTTTGACGAGTTCGATTCACATCTACTCTTAATTTTCTTATGCTATGAAACTAAATCTAGGATTATTTTCTGTAATAGTTGATGTGCAAGTTCTCCGAGAAAAAGGTATTTCTAGCTACTCTTTTCAGCTTTCTTTAATTTATTTGGATTGCATGACTTGAGTTCCATTTCATGTGGATAAATTTACAACAGTGGGTTTGGTGTCTACTACTTATGGTGTTGGGAATTTACATATAGTTACTCAAGTTCATAGTTCAGTAGTTAACTCTGGACATGATAAAAACGAGCATCTTAAAACTTATTTAATAGAGATGTGTGTATGTCAATAGTGTAAATGATGTTTTATGTATTTTCTGTGAGATTCCTGTGAAGACCATTGGAGTTCTTGAGTTTGAATTCATAATTCTCTGCTTATATAAATCTTAGGAGTTCCTAAAGTTAAAATAATTCTTGAGCATAAATTTTAGATTATGTTCGCGAGTAAACATAGATACAAGAAATTAATGCCTATTTTCCCCTTTCAGTAGTTCCGTAGAGTAGATAGAGCCACAGAAGTAAATTGAAGAAAATGTGGTGCAAAACTATATACTATAATAGACCATCAAAGAGAACGTAAGTTTTTTACATGTACTAGAATGGGTCATCATTTTAAATATAAAATCTGATAAGGTCATTTACAACAATTACTAAGTAAAGACATGTAAACTAAGTTTTTCATGTGTCAAGGAGCTTGATGTGTTTATTTTATATCCTTTTAATATATTTTCTATCTTATGAACCTCCGTGGAGATTGAAGCTCTTACTTTTTTTAAAGTGAATATTTTCCAGGATTGTAGATCACACCAAGTGGGTTGGAGCAGTTTAGAGAAAACAAGACAGGGTATGGGATATTCTCTTAATTTTCTTTAAGAGAGCTTAGTATTTGGTTAAAGGGTCAAATATGATGGCATCTTAAATGAACATCCAGATAGTTTGTAAAGCACCTATGGTTCCTTTCATTTCATACATGCTAAAACATTACTGCAAGGAGATTCAGTTTATTAAGCTAGTTTTTTTTATTTCTAAAGTCTTCAGACATAATGTTAAAACAACATGAAACTTGATTGAATTTTTGGAAGATACAGAATGGAGAAGATGTTGGTTACTAATTAACAGCTTAAGTCTGAATATTATATAAGCTGTTTATTAAATGTTCTCATTCATTTTGTGGTGGATTATCTTTTCCTACTAGGAACTAGTTGTTAGTATTATTATTATTAAGCACTGTACCTAGATCTATCAAATTGTCAAGGATATACCTAGATAAGTAAGTATTTTGCAGCAACATAAAGCAAAAGTAATTGTTAAAGCCTGTAGTTGAGATCTTTTTTGCAATAAGGTAAGAGAAAATTATTTCTTATCAAGGAGAAGGGTCTTCAATCAAATATGCATGCATAAAACTCATTACCTTGTCTAAATACTTGTATAGAGAAACTATACTTTGTCAATGCACATTCATTAATGTCATTCCTAAGATTTGAGATTTGGTTACTTGTAGATCTTCACCTTTTTTTAGGCATCAAATGTCGAATGTATTTAGGAAAGATTGGTTTAATCTAGCAGTGAAATTTCTAATATGTGGAGATTTGAAAGAAAAATCTATTAATTTGTCGAGAGCTACTTGTGAATCTAGCATCTGTGTTTTCTATCAACTTGAATCATTGAAGAAAGAGTTTAAGTTAGATAGACTTGGTTGAAAGTATTGGACTTCTTTTTTAAGATATGAAATAGCTATACAGATGTTTATGAAGAGCGTAGGATTAGTACTTTTAAGTAATCTTTTTAGAAGCCTTTGTACTCCAACCGATTTGTTTTAATCTCAGTAGTTGTTTTAATCTCATGGCAACGAGTGTCCTGATTTCCTTTTCTCTCTAAGCTCTGTTCCAGTTTTGCAAATCTGTTTCGTCCTCTACTATTGCTATTTGATATATTTGCTTAGTATAACTTGATATATTTTGTATTTTCTTGTAAAAGTCGTGCTACATTAAAGATTGCTCTAACTAAATATTTAATTATTTTACAGGTTTTGAAGAATTTTTATGTTTTTCAGAAACTTGACATGGGTGGCAACTTCCATTATGTTGAAGAGTTGGAAGAATCTTGTTATGTTGCTTATTGTCTATTTTATAAATATTTGTAAAAGTTTATTAGACACAAATTACACTAGTTATTGAATTCAATAATTTTAGTTTTTGTTACGTTGTATGCTATTTGGATCTTGTAGAGTATTAATATATAAAAATATCAATTAATTTTAAATTCTACACTAAATTTTTCTATTGCGAAATATGTGAACATCATGTATTTAAAATGTCGAATAGAAGGATATAAAAAAAGAAGTTTGTGACATATTGTTGTAGCTAAATTTCGTCGCGTATTTCTCTAAACGACGAAACGGATTGTGAATTCAGCGACATATTTGAGCAAATAGCGACGAAATTTTTTTTGTCACTAAACTTTGCAACTGATCGCCTGTAGCTAGTCTGTTGCAACTTTGCGACATATTTAATTTTTCTACTGCAAAGAGCTTATCTACGAGTATATTTTTTACGGACGCATATATGTCGCTAATCCGTCACTAAATGTGTTTAGCGACGGAAATGTGTTGTTTAGCGATAGAATTCATCCATCGCTAAAACTTATTTTTTTTGTAGGTACTCTTGTTCCCAAACCTTCAAATCCTTCTATTATTAGAACAAAATGGATGTTCCGAAATAAGTTCAATAAAGCTAGAGAAGTTGTAAGAAACAAAGTCGACTTGTTGCTCAAGGCTATTCACAACAAGAAGGTATAGACTACGATGAAACTTTTGCTTCGGTGGCAAGGTTAGAATCTACTCGAATGCTTTCTGCATATGCATCTTTCAAAGGTTTTAAATTGTACCAAATGAATGTTAAAAATGCTTTTTTAAATGGTTTCATAAAAGAAGAAGTTTATGTTAAACAACCCCCAGTTTTGAAAACTCAAAGTTTCCATCTCATGTTTATAAGTTAACAAAGGCTCTTTACGATTTAAAGCAAGCTCCTCAAGCTTGGTATGAAAAGCTTAGTAACTACCTTTTAAATCATGGTTTTGGTCGAGAGAAAATTGACACTGCATTATTTATTAAGCGATCTTCGTTGGGTAACATTCTTATTCAAATTTATATTGATGATATAATTTTTGGAAGTACCAACCCATCTTTGTGCAAGGACTTTGTTGAAATTATGCAAACTGAATTCGAAATGAGTCTCATAGGTGAGGTTACATTCTTCCTTGTACTTTAAATTCAACAATATGATATGGATATCTTCATTAGCCAGTCAAAATATGCTAAAGAATTACTTGTGAGATATGGAATGCAAAATGAAAAGGCTATTGGGACTCCTATGAGTACTTTAACTAATTTTGACAAAGATAGCAAAGGTAAGGCTGTTGATCAAACAAAATTTCGAGGTATTATTGGCTCACTACTACATCTCACCGCAAGTCAACTAGACATCTGTTCAGCGTATGTAAGTGTGCCAGGTTTCAATCTAATCCTAAGGAATCTCATTTAACCTCTATTAAAAGAATCATGTAGTATTTATCAGGTACCACTATATATGGTCTATGATATCCTCGTACTATTAATTTTCATCTTCAAGATTTTTCAGATGCCGATTTCACATGTGATAAAGATGATAGGAAAAGTACAAGTAGACTTTGTCAATTTTTTGGAAAATCCTTATTTTCTTGGCATAGCAAGAAACAAGGATCAGTCTCACTCTCGACTACTGAAGCTGAATATATTGCCATTGGATATTATTGCACTCAACTTCTCTTGATGTCTTATCAATTAAATGACTATGATATAATCTCTAAATCTATGTCCATATTTCGGGATAACTCAAGTACCATATGCCTATATAAAAATACAGTGCATCATTCTAGGGCTAAGCATATAAAAATTAAATATTATTTTATTAGAGATCATGTGCTATATGGAAATGTGAAAATATCCTTTGTTACTTCTGAAAACCAATTAGTTGACATCTTTACTAAGCCCTTACATGAAGAAAGATTTTGTGAATTAGCTAAAATTGAACCTATTTTGGTGGATCCTTAGCTACATGCTTGAATGTGCTGATGATAGCAATAGCTTTGGTTGTCTCCCCTATGGTAAACTCACCTCCCATATCTTTGAATATCTGCACGTGTCTGTCTCTGATCATCTTGAAGCGACCATGTCTCAGAACTACAATGCCCGTGCCTTTGCGAGTATGGGTTATGTTCATCTTGGGAGGCTTGGGTCAAAAAGCCTGAGTTGGGCCTTCCTCCTGTTCCTTGCAGCCCTGCTCCCTCTACTCTTGTCCCCTCTCCTGATAAATCTGTTGTTGATACTCCTGACATTGTCACTCGGTTAGTTGTTGTTGAAGAAACTCTTGGTGATCTGAAAGACCTGGTTTTGTCCTCCCAATTCAATCTTGAGAAAATCAGGGATGACACCAAGTCCACAAAGGCTGATGTTGCACTTTTGCATTTGACTCTCTCCTAGACTGCATGTGATGCTCGTGCTAGTCTTCTCACTGTTCATGAGTGTATTGACACCATGGCTCATAACATCATCAACACTCTTCGTTACTATCTGGTCCGGCACTGAAAATCTGGATTTGTGTCTATGACTGCTTTGTTTGGAACATGTTATTCTGTTGTTCTATCTTTCTTTTTTTTAAGAAAAAGGGGGAGAATATTTTGGGCATGTAAAACCTGAATGCTTAGTTATCATATGCATGTGAATGCTTAGTTTAACTTATGACTACTTAGTTTAACTCATGTATGCTTAGTTCATATTTGTGATCCTTGTGCCTAAAGTCGACTTAAACTCATGGTTCAGTCGACTAACTAACCTCTCCCTAGTACGTAGAATCTGTCCTATGTCAAATTTTAGGAAACTATAAACACAGGGGGAGCATACAGTCAAGGGGAGTCAACTAAGCCATCAGATACTCAAGAAAACAGGGAAGTACCATGAAAACTCAAGTATTGTCATCATCAAAAAGGGGGAGATTGTTGAATCTTATTTTGATGATAACAATAATTAAATAAATTTCTGAAATTGATAACTAACCAAATCATGATATATTTGTCTGTAGGTTACGCAAAATGAAGACGTTAAAGAAAGATTTCCTACAGCACTCAAAGTTGAATGGGAACAGGAAACTTCAAAAGAAAGATCTCGTGGAAAGTCATACAAGGAAGGAACATTAATTCGGCATCAGTCAAGGATCTTCTGCAAATGGAAATTAGGCTGCCTATGAGGAAATAAGATTTGTAGAATCAGACTATCTCAGTCCATAAACTAAGATGGAGAAAAATCTGGGATTATAAAGGGTCTTACTTTATTCTCATAAGGAAAAAATCAAAACTCTTTGTGAGGATCAGTACTCTTGGGTCACCATATCTCTTCCTACAAGGAAATAAAGATTGCAAATCATAAACACATTTGGCAAGAAATATCTGTTCACATTGAAGACTTAAGGCTATATATTCGAAGGCTAGACTCCCAAGAAGATTACACAACCTTGTACTTTCTAGAACTCTCTATCAAGTTCTTAAAAACATTATATTCTTGAGAGTTTACTATTGTACAAGAAAAGAAAAAGAGAGTCAAGAGTAAAAGAAAGGTTAGTGTCGGTGTATTAGTTAAAGTCTGTAAAACCAACTAGAGTACGTTAGTGGTGAGCGAGTGTCAAAAACCACAAGTGATTATCGTTGGTTGTGAGCGAAGCAAAAACCATACAAGTTGTACCTTGAAGAAGACAAGAGCCGAAGAGAAAAAAATTTTGTGACCCAAGGGGACTGGACTAGGAACTATATTGGTTTCATACCAGTATAAAAATTCTGATTGTGTCCTTTACTTTATTGCACTTTAATTATTCCTACAAACTGTCTTAGAATTAGTCGACTTATTATTCGACTGAAACTGGTTAAAAAGATTATAATTTATAATTCACCCCTCCTTATATTTTCATCAGATTCCTGTTATCCTATTAATTTCGTCACTAATTAATAACAGGTAACGTAAAGACGAATAAATTGACTTAAACCATAAATGAATAGGGGTTATTAAAATATAAATCAAGTAATTAACCATATCCAAATTTTGATAATGTTGTACCATATATACTGTATGTCTCTTTTAACATCATCATTATTACCTAGTATTTAATTAAGCAGCTAATGTGCTTGGTGGCTCAAGGACATATCGCTGTTGTTCATGGGTTCTTAAATTAAAATCAGGTCTCTAGTTTAGTTCCTTTTGAAGGTAATGAGCAAAGAATATATATGTGTGGAAAAACCTGACAAGTGAGAAGTATTTTATCTGTTTCATTTTCTATTTTTCTGTTAGTACATTCTAAAAAAATGATAGTATATCTTTATAATTAGAAATAATTTAATTTTAAATTTTTAATTTTATTTTTAATGAAAATCTTTTATAGTTATACAAATATTGTGATATATTAAAATAATAGTTTAGTTCCTTTTCAAGAGCCTTATAACCTTGTCCCACATCCATCATGAGATGGATGTATGGTCTCTTTATATCGTTTGAGCAATTATTCTTCGTTTGAGCTTGGGGTTAAGTTAGACATATTTTTTTTTATTATGGTATTTGACTAGTAATGGAGCACCAAAAGATGCATTGAGTAAAATATTAGTTGCATTGGACGTGAACACGAAACAAAAGATGCATGATATATACTCTCTCTTAACTAATGATGTATTATATGATTTTCAACTCTCTCGTTCAAATCCGCAAAATTGCAAAAACATTAGTGGCATGCGAGAGTTAAAGAGTTATCCAATCTTTGGGGCCAACTTCTGTAAGATATTACTACTATAATATATTAATAATCGTAGTTAGCGTGACATTTGCAATTTAGTTTTCTTTTTACCTTCCTTGATTGTAACATCTAAAAGGGTCTCAGTAGAAGTACTTCAGTCAAAGGAAAAATTGCAGTTCAAAAATGTTGTTGAACGTGTGATATGCACTTGAAACCAAAGGAAATGAATGGATGATTGATTCTGTACCTAACAAATTAAGGTGTTTTGTGGTTCCAGCCAAGAAATTAGACTGTTGGAAGTGCTTTACTGCGCTTTTGGAATTCAGCAATTAGTGTGGAATGTTCTTCTGTGGGGTCTAGTAAAAGGTCATTTTAAGGAGACAATGGAGGATGACTCAAGAAACCTTCTTGTGATTCTACCATAATTTCTCTGGGTGTGTTATGGGTTTTGGGAGGGGGGGGGGGGGGGGGGGGGGTTTGAAATTCAACAAGTTCTTATGCTAAGCAGCCTTTTTGGCGCTTAATGTAACTTTTAGCCCCGACGGAGAAACCTTTGAAAAATAGTCCTTATTCGCCATGGATTTATCAAATTTAAGTCCCAGTGATCTGTTACAATTGCACAAGAATGTGCCCCCAAATTTCTGGTTTGTTGACATTTATCGAAAACAAACTTTTTACCTTAGTGGGGTGTATTGGGTAAAAAATTGACCCACGGCGATTTGCCTCGGTCACGCAAATCTCAACGACCGAACACGTCGCGACTAAGCAATCGCCGAGGCGGTTGAGCGAGTCGCCGAAGCCTTGGAACCGAAGGTGCGTTACCGAAGGCGAGCCGTGAGCTGAGCTTCGGTAACCATCACCTCGGTCAAGCAACAGGGCCAAGTCACCGAGGTCGTAAACTCTCACCTCGGTGGACCCCCCTCGGTTCGTCCGGCTTTGCAGCCCACTACTCCACCCCACTAACTCAGCCACTACACCTCAAGATCGTGGGACAACATGGCAATAGATAGTGGAGATCATGGGCAGAGGCTTACATCTATAAATAGCAGTTCATTTCATGTAATAGGGATCCAGAAATTTATACCGAAACTCTGCCCAAATTTGTACTGAACATCTATATATTGAAACCAAGTTATTTTACGCATTTTTCATCTATTTCGCGCATTGTTTACTGCTTTGATACAAAGATTTGCTTATACTCAAATCCAAATTCGATTTGTATACATAAAAACGATTTAGGCCCATACAGGGGGTTAGATATGCGGACATTTATTCCTCCCCAAACTCCACTCTACACTGGATATCTGTTGTTGTCAAAAGTTAAACAGTGGCACCAAAATATTCGTACTTTAAATCACCCGGAACTTAATACCCTCCCTGCAATAGGCATATTGTCACAGCATTATAGTTTCTCTACATACTGGTTCTGGTGACACTGCTAGCTATCTGCAGAGTGTAGATTATTGGCAGGATGTGAATCAATATTTTTTTTCCTAAAGTATCTACTTACAAGTTGTATTGTGAACTTTTAAGATATACTATAAAAAGATCGATAACTTATTAATACTAGGTTATTAAACCTCCATAACTTCTTGAATGATTCTCATACAATCGACTCTTTTTTCCAACTTTAATATTCTAGTCACACTATTTTAAGAACTCAATTGCAAGCTTTGTACTTTGAGTGCCATGTCTTTTTTTTTTTTTTTTGGATACAATCCACTTTTTAACTTTATTTTAATATTCTTTTACTCTCACATAAAGTATATATATGTAAATTAGCATATTAAACATTGCATCCGTTCTTGATTTTGTTTTATCTTATTTTATTTATTTATATTTTTTTACAATTTGAGACAAAAGGATTTAATACTTTAGGAGTTTGAAACATGGGACAATCAAACACTGGTATAAAGGATGCAAGTGGGCGCTAAAAAATATCCATCAAGCGGGAGTGCTATTAAATCGTCCATAAGGAGAATGAAGTATTAGATTATGACTGCTTGTTTTCTTTTTTACTCTTGTTGTATTTTTCTTTTGGGAGCTCAACTTATATAAGTTAAAATATTATGAGAGAATTTAGAGATTCCATCCGAAACACTGAAATCTTTAAACAAACAATATGGATAATAAGTTAATATGACATTTAGTCCAGTTAAGTTTTTACCATTCGAATTATTGATTCAAATTTAAATCCAAAAGACCTTGCTCTCGCACTCGATTCTTAGACGGTTAAATATCTTGTTGAGATTATAGGTGATTTGATAGATACAACAAGAAAATACTATAAAAAATAGGAAATGGAAGTCCTTTTACCGTCTCTTTCATATCTAACAGCATTTACCATATCGCACTTGATCAGCTTAACTAGTTGGTATTGGGGTGCAAGTTGAAGAGATAACTGTATAATCTACTACTACTACTACATGGAAAAAGGATAATTAAAGTAAATTACGGAAATTAACCTTGTGAAAGGAGACAAACATGATCAAAGATCAGATACCATGTATTAAACAAAAATAAAGAGAAACAACAAACTTATTAAAGTAAGACAAACCTAGGATACAAAATCCACCGTGAAAATAATCGTAGTACTCTTCTTTATACTAAAAAGATTCTGCAAATCCAATGACTTGCCTAATATCAAATATAATACACTGGTTAGACGACATAACTTTTGTGCACCGAGAGAATATTATTTTTACTCATCAGCAAACTAAAAGAGTAGATTTCCAAAATGGTACTCAACTTCAGCGAATTATCCAACAAAGTTACATATTTTTGGTCTAAGACAAAAAAATCATTCAACTTAAGCAAATTATTTAATAAAGTCACTTATCTTTGTTTAGGACAATAAAATCACTAAACTTGATCTAAATATCCAATAAAATTAACTTATTTTCCATTTACCAACAAAAAATATATACCAACTTTATCTATTTTATAAAACTCCAAGACCGGGTGCCTTTTTTCCCTTTTTGTTCCAATTTCGTTCTATTAATAGTGCGAGAGGGCAGTTAACTAATTACTGCGCAACAAATTATATTTTCCTTGAATTTCTTCAAGAATGTTGGCTTTTAATTAAAAAAAAAATTTGACTGTTAAATATTTAAGATGAAGAAAGTTTATACTAATTCCGGAAAAACGAAAAAAAAAAAAAACATCAGCGAAAGGATACATTATATGGGGAAAATGACTATCACGCTTATATATATTTCTAATATAAAATAATTATCTTTTATGAAGTATTTAATTTTTGATGTAGGCCATATAATATTTGATTTATTCAAATATTACCAAATTTAAATAATGAAATTTCGTTATAATAAAGATAAACTAGTGTAATAGTATTATTATGTGTAGATAACTAATTAGTTTTGTACCTTTTCTTTTTTTTGGTAAAGTTGGTATAATTTAAAAAAAAAACAAATAGATAAAAAATTGAATTCTTTAAAAATTTTCAAATAATCTAAGTGATTTTGTGGATATATAGATCAAGTTGAGTGATTTTATTGTCTTTAACCAAACATAAGTGATTTTTCTAGATAATTTGCTTAAAATTTGTGATTTTATTGTCTTAAACAAAAAATAAGTGACTTTCTTAGAGAATTTGCTAAGGTTGAGTGATCATTTAGAAAATTTACTCCAAATTAAAATGACCTACATTAATACAGTACTCTTTTATTATTAACCTACTTTGATAAGATAAAGCAACTGATGTGTAACAAGTTTTTAAAACACTGATAGCGCAAAAGTCATTCAGGTATTATTATAAATTATATTCATTATTATACATTAAAGGAAAGAATGTTTAGTGCTTATATAAAGCCTTTATGGGCGTATCCAAACATTCCCTTAAGTTAAGCAAAACAAAAGTGATTAACTTAATAAAATTCCAAGCTTCTTATCCAAATCCACGTTGAGCTTGAAGTGACATTACTCCCAAGTCCCAACAACAAAAATGGAAATTAGAGGTGCAAAAGATGATTAATATGGTACAAGAGGAGAATGCTAATAATTAAATATATCTCCACCTTCACTATCATGCATTTAGACAACTGTTTAGCCACTAAATCTTAATTTAATAAATAATTAACGTATGCTTTGCGTAGTGTAAAGCAGCAATTGTACTTCCCATTTACAAGATCACATTCTTTTTTCCTTATTTTTTTCTTTCATTGCATCCGTACTTTACACGGATCGTTTGCTATCTTTTCTTTTGGTTTCTTTTTCTTTCTTTAATAAACAATAAAAATAATCTAAGGTGGTATTTGGATTTGATTTTGGTTCAATTTTTGAAAAAACTTGATTGTATAATAAGAGCTTTTGGAAAATAAATTCAATCAATTAGCAGTCATAAGTTGCCGACATGTCTACATCCCGAAATAGGTACAATTCTAGCAAGAGGTAGATCTTTTTCTTTTTGGTCAAATAGAACTAATGTGTTTGGATATTTACTGAGATAATATCTGCGACGAACATCTTTCCTCTTTATGGAGAATATAATTTTAATCTTTATATAACCATTTATTGAAAGATCAGTGCTTGCTGAGGAAGCTGGAGACTCTAACAGTCCGATATAACTTTCGAGAAGGAAGCAAGGTTAACAGATCTGTATATGGTAAAATGCGGTTCACGTGAATTCATGGTTCATCCATCAACTAGGTATTTTATGTACACATTTTTTAAAATATATCTAATATTTATATGATGTTTTGGGTCTCATACGCTTTAATAAAATATTAAATGGTTCACGTGGTTAGGAGATGGTTTAATTACTCTCATAAGCATGGATCGACTTCCACTTAGAAATTAGGACCCTTTAATGTCCTTTTTTTCCCCTTCTATTACTTGCATTGGTCCAATTTATTGTTTGTTTTTGTACTTAAAAAAAAGCAAATTGCTCTATAATTTACGGAGAAAGATTGTTTGTCGACCATTATGATGACACAGTAACGCCGCCCATAATCGCGGCGAACCCTCATCTTCTAATTTTAAATCCGCCTCGCCATGAACTTGATTACAAGTCAGGATCCAAGCAGGCCACTGTCAGTTGTCAGTTGTAATAAATTGGCTCAGCTTGGGAACCTCTGAGTACTTTCCTCTTGTAATGACTGCTTAAGTTTTACTTTGTTACAAAAAAAAAAAAAAAAAAAAAAAAAAAAAATCCAGTAACTATAGGAGGATTTTCTTTTTTTAATTCTGGTATCTCTCCACGAGAAAAGGAAAACAGAAGATTTTCACACTTGAAAACAAGTACCTACTTATAAACTCCTACTACTATGCAAGGCAGAAGGGAAGAGAAGGATTAACGAGCTAGTGGTTTTTTTCTTGCCATTTTCTTCATGGAGGAAGCTCTTCCCCAGTGGACTTTAAGCCTTCATGCAAAGTTGCAAACAACTGTAAAATTGCAGCGCCATATTACCATTTCGCTTAATTGATCAAGATATATGATTGTCGACAACACAAAATCCTCGTTTTCAATTAACTTATTGAATGTTATTCAAAGTTGCACATTATTCTTTTCCATCCATGGATTCGGTGGAAAAAAGATTGCTTAATTTATATTTGTTCGAAAGTTTTGTAACATGATGAAGATTTTATTTGTTTTTAATTTAAGAAAACAAGAATAGAATGCTGATTTGAGAGGCGCAAAAAAAGAAAATGACCATGACCTCATGCTGGTATTTAAGATAGTCCCAATTTAAAAAAGCAAACTTCCTTGCTTTGTATTCTACTAGTTTAATACCCGCGCGATGCGCGGTTAATATCAGCAAAAAATATATAGCAAATTTTATATATCAAGTTAGAAAATCTAAAGTTGTCATATGAGTTTGATATTTACTATTTGGTTGAAATCCACTACTTAAACGACGCCATAAAAGAAGAAAAATGGAACCAATTAAGGAGGCATAAATTCAGAAGACATAAAATTTGAGAGCATAAAATACTTATTTAATTTGTGATGCTAATAATAATTTAATGACCATATAGTTTGTGATATAAACAAAATGAATTGACTAATTAAGATAATCATATAATAACACATAATATTTAAATGAAACATAAATTCGAAATCATATTAGTCAAGATGCAAAACATCTCTTCTTGAGGAGATAGCAGAAAAATTAATGTGTTTGTACATTGTACTCCAGTTGAACTATCTTGTCGAAACTTGAATCTTCAATTGTTTGCTTCAAACTGCAAACATGATGATAAATATTGATGAACAATGGATAGAATCTCAAGATACTGTTTGTTATTAGATATTTGATAGCTTTTATGAATAATTGAAAGGCTACACATTTTGTTTAATTATGTAATAAGAGTAATAACACAACTGCTAAAACATCAATAACATGAGACAACTTGAGTTTAGGCCAATTCATATAATGAAATTAGATCCTAACCTTGCTATCCTGTAAGTATTGCAGACACAAAAATATAATCACCATCAATGTAGTAACATTGGCTATTATCCATATCACACTAATTATCACTAATATCACTCTCTACGGACACCTCAAGAAAAGATAGTCGCTTGTCTTCAATGCTGCTCAGCCGATAGAAAACTTCAAGCGTAAAAGTTTATTTTGAAAATAAAACGACTTTTTTATGTTGTAGATGACCAAAACTAAAGTAGATGATATTTTATTGTAGTTTTTTCACCTGCAAAGCCTACCTATAAAAAAAATTTATGATAATAATAAAAATTATTACGCCTCAATTCAAGGCGAGTTATGATCACTTGCAATAACTTGAACAAAAAGAAAAATGTACTAATGGTTATACTTTACTTACCTTGAATAATCCTTGTCCATTATGAAAAATAAATAGTTTATCATATATATCATTCAAGTACACTATGATATTGAAATAACTATATAATATCAAATAGCATTTCAATATTTTCATAAATCATAGATAGCTGTAATTTGAAATGTTCCAAAACATATAGTTGTGTTAGTTGATAAATTTGAGCTCATCGTATTCTTGTGTTCCTCATTCACTAACATCAACACTTAGAAGAACATCTCATTCATGAAGATATAATTAAAAAAGGTAAGTCATATATGGCAATTGCAGTACTTAAAAAATATTTAACTATTTGAAACTGACCTTTTGTAATATTACACAAGGAGGAACTCTTTCTTTGTATTTGATGGCATTCCCTCTTCATATGCGTGATCAACATTCTTTATAGAAAATAGCATTGTTTGAAAATAAGTAAAAGAAACATATGAAAGAAAAGTAGTATAAAAACTAAATTATAAACCAAATCTAGTGGTGCTAGTTATTAATACCCGTATGGTAAGTTGATGGACCAACAATTTAGAACTCTAAATAATTATGCATGTGGTCATCTTCACAAATATACCATAAAGCTTTGAAGTTATGTTCGAATGATCTAAACTAAACAACAAAAAGACTCATAGCGCTATTGATCAAGTTACTTTCAAATGGAGTGCAGGAGAGATCTAGCATGCTCCTTGCTTTAAAAGGACAATTCCTTCACGGTCATCTAAACAAAAACTATATAGTACTCCTTATCATTTAGTTGAATCAGTGTAATTCGTGGATCGCATGAGTATCATTGCACCAAATATTAAGAAAATATTAGAAAATTAAAAAGGTTCACAAAAAATGAATAACTCTATTTAATAAAAAATAATTGGATATATCATATTATTTCTTATATGAACTGTCAACTAACCTATTTTCATTGTTTTCAATAAGTAATATTTTAAGTACTTTTTATTCAATATTACACAAACTTGTGAGTTTAAAAACTAAATGCATTCTTCTAAAGTTAACGTACGCAAGTCTCTTAGTTAGTCCATCTGAACATCTATTTAACTCTCGTGTGATAGAAACCTTAGGCATAGGCATGACTGATCATTATTTGACTTACAATTTACGTATATTTACACTCACCATTGCATATCTTGTTAACTACACTTTCTGATACTTTATCATTAAGTAAACTATAACTCAAATTAAATAAGAATAAGCATATCAAAGCTGAAAGTAGTAGTAGTCAAAGTTCATACCTCACTATTGTGGCGAAGGAACTACTTTGTAAAAAGTCACGGTAGCAGGTTGAGTAATCTGAGAAGCAAAACCTAACATGAGTTAATGTGTCATTAAATAGTATATATCAGAGGCAGAGAATTTGGAACTTTTATTTTAATTCAAATTTCATTTAAACTCTATATTTTTATTGTACAAAAGCAAGCAAAATAAAAAGAATAAATAAATATTCATGAGTTTAAAATGGCTTCGGATGAAGCTATTGTAGTTTTTGTCACCATTCAATTCCCCATCACTCTCAAACAGCCATATAAGGAAACAACTAAAAACCAGATTAAAAGAAAAATTGCAAATTTAATAGAAGAGAATGCTCACCGTCCGCAATATGCATATGTAAGAAATTGCAAGTTTTACCTGGACAAAATAAAAAGTAGGTTTTTTCCAACAAAAGAACACAAAAAAGAAAAAAAAATACAAATACATTAGATAAGATTGTGGATCTAATTTTTAAGCCTACACTGCAAAATATCAGCACTACATTTCCTGAGTAATCAACTGAAGTCTCATCCCTATTTTTGCAGTCAAAACAGCATGTAGGACATCTTCTGCTACATATATGCATATGCATTCAACTATTTCACACTTCATATGAGTATGCATAGACAATTATATATCCCATCAAGTGATTTACAGTGGTAAGAAAACATATATAAATGCAATATAATTTAAGGTATGAAAAGAACAAAAAAAAAAATTAAAGAGAAGAAGAAGAAGAAAAACGATGTAAAGATTAGCCTTAATAGGAGATAGAAGGATTCAGATAAGATTACCAAATATTGAGTTTTGTCAATTCAAATCTTCTAGTGATGTGAAATTCGAATATAAAAATTCCCACATCAAGCACGTATCTAGGAAAAAGGTCGTGCAAAACGTTGGAGTTAGTGGATAAAACCACTTAGTCGGCAAAGGAGCAGTTTCAACATTTCTCCATATAGACTGGATTGGAGGTTTTCCGAAAATGTCGAAGTGATAATATAGTTAACGAATAATAATTTTTTTTTTTTCATTTAAATGCAATCTCAATTTCATTATCTAGAAGAAGTTACTCAAAAGTAAGAACTCTATCCTTAATTTTAGGTTGAAAACTGTATGCATCAGTTTTTTTTCTCTCCTTAATCAACTCTATCTTTCAGTTATTCTCTAAAAATACTCTACAAATAAAAATTGATACGAAAACTGTACTGTTAAAACTGTACAAATATAAATTTATTTTTAGATTTTAAATTATTATAGAGTTAATCTTAAACTCTAATTGAAATTACTCTCTCAATTCAAATTTAAAAATAAACTAAAATAACTACACCTAACTAAATACTAACTAATTTACCTAAAATTTCCAAGTGGCTTCCTACTACTTTGCCACTTGGCTATTTTTAATTGGCTACTATGTTCCTTTTAATATATAATATATAGATTATTTTTAAAGATGCACACTAACTAATTGGCTTCAATAACAAGGACAATTTTCTCGAAAAACATAAATGCGTTCGTAAAAGTACACATATTTCGGAGAGTAAATAAAATAATACTCCCTCCGTTCCACTTTAGATGAACCCATTTGACTTTGCATGGAGTTTAATAAAGAGATAAGACTTTTGAAACTTGTGGTCTAAAATAAGTTATAGATATTTGTGTGGCTACAAATCATCTAGGATGAATAAAAGTGAATATTTCTTTCCAAATTTAGAAAGAGGTCATTCTTTTTTAAACAGACTAAAAAGGAAATAAGTTCATCTTTTTTTAAACGGAGAGAGTATACCATCAATAATAGTTGGTATAATCACGTCAAAATGAAAATGGAATATGGTTCTGAATTTTGGAATTTTGTATTTAGTTTTGAGAAAAAGTTGTATATATTCTAGTTTTAACTTTCAGCTTTTGCTTACTTAATTATCACCTTAAAGAAGGTGTCGAAAACTTTGAACTTGCCCTTAACGCATAATCTTCCCACATTCTCGAGTATTTCTACTGTTTCTTTTCCCTTCTTTTGGTCCTTCTTTCCCCTATCTCCTTTTTTAAATAGACTGTGTATTTTCTAGTATCGAACATTAATTTATTAAGACATTAATAAGATGAGGACTCATATTTCTCCTCATCCCACGAACCAAACATGCACTAGTTAAGGCCTTAAGGGTAAAATGACTCATTAAGGTGTAAACTGCATTATTGGTGAATTCCTTTTCAGTAGTATGATCTTCCTTTTTTCTTGTTCGATAATCGATCTTTAAATTTTCATTCTTTTTACTTATCACATTTTTTATTTTCTTAGCGTGCTTGGCTGAGGATTGAGGTCGAGAAAGAAAGCGTCACTGATGTCTCTGGTTTTTTTATTTGATTTCTCATCAAGCGTTTGATTTCCATTTTGAAGTCCCAATAAATACAAATTTACGTCGTGTAAAGCTCATTTATGTAGAAACCCATCCTATTAGAGTTTTGTATATCTATTTTCATGCAGTGGCAGATCTAGACTGGATTCTGTGGTTCGACGGAACCTAGTAAAACTTCGATTCAAACCGTGGATTTGTCTTAATAAATTCATATAATATAATCTATTACCTAGGATCCTGAACTTATAATCCGTAAAATAATTAATTTAGAATCCAGTACCTAGGATTCTAAATTCATAAACTTTAAATCTTAGATCTGCCTCTATTTTGAGGACTCGAATCCAAGAGTTGTCCATCCTATCACGATATTTTGGTCATAGATATCTATGGTCTTGTATTAGCTATACTTTTTCTTTTCACTATAAGCTATAATTCACACACAAAATTATTACTACTCTGTACTATCTTGTAATAAGATAAAATAAAATCTAAAAAATAAGTGCACAAATCAAGAATAGCCTTATAATGTGGACTACCAAAATCATCGCTGGAACAACCACCTGTTCACTAATGACGTATTAAGGACATGCTTAGCTTGATATTTTTACAAAAATAATCGTTATTTTAATGGCCCCCACTACCCAAAATGGCATTAAAAAAACTATTAATAAACATAGTGATGGCTATTACCGTGAATCCATCTCCTTAAGAAGTAAGCAACTCACACACCTGGTTCTTTCTTATAGGCCTGCCAGTGTCTTTCAAGATTAAAGAATTTCCACCTAATTAATTTATTACTAAAGTTTTTAAAATGTTAAAATTAAAATTAAGAAGAAAATTCTTTTTATATCTTTTTGAGAGTATCTAGTTGTCCAAATGCATTAACCTATGTTATACGTGGCCTTTGTCTATGAAACTTACTGTTCTCTTTTGTGTGTGGGCTCACTTTTGGTGTTTTAACATTAACTTAACTAAAATATTCCTATGTGATTTGATCAAGATGCGAACATGTCACCCAATCCCTTAGCAATCTTCTTTTTTTCCTCTCAAGTACCCTTTTTAATATTGTCTTTTGGGCCTTGGCTTTATCATTCTTCTGTTATTAATTTCTTTTCATTCTTATTCTTCTTTTTCCTCTCATTGTCTGGTTTTGTAGATTGCAAGACATGTAGTCTTCAACCTTTACATCAATTATTAATTATATTTAATAAATAACATTTTTGACGAATCTGGAATCAATTTGTTCAAATTTCCTTTTTTTTTTTTTTTTTTGTTCATCAAATCAAAACATATCGAACACTACAGTAAGATTTGAAAACATTTGATTCCATTCCGACCTCGATGTTCTAATGCTAACACTAGTTGTCACTAAATCTTGGAAACACAATGAATAGCAATAGGTTTTCATAATCCATCACATGTAGTATTACTATGCAATACAATCATCTAACTATAGTTTTATCGAGCAAATTGATTTACCCCCAGAATACAATATGCTTAAAAACAGTTCATTTTATATTTTTAGATAAGAATGAAATTGTTGAGTACTTGTTAACTTGCATGCTAAAGTTGTAAGTTCAGAACTTTCACTAGATCGTCTTTTTTTTTTCTCCTTAAAAAAAAAGTTACTAGCTTACAAAGAAATAGGTGGGGACAATTTGGTAATCTGACAACTTAAGTGGTATGATACAGATCATATCTAGCTTGTAATAAGAAAAGATAGTGATGATTTGAAAAGGACACGAGAATTGAGTGATGGCAAGAAGTGAGAAATAGGGGTATTTGGCTGCTAATATAAATACCCAACAAACACCTCGCAGATTATGTCACAGAATTTTGAGCAACTTACAATACTAGTCCTACTGAAAAGATAATAGTAGTCCCCTTTAAGCTTTTTATAAAAATTCTATATGCTTTGTCAATTAATGAGTAGTGAGCAAATGGGCAGCTGGGGAGTCATAGAAGAAGGGTGGAGAAAAGGCCCTTGGACTGCTGAAGAAGACAAATTGCTCATTGAATATGTCAAGTTGCATGGTGAAGGCAGGTGGAATTCTGTTGCTAGGCTTGCAGGTAAACATTATATACTTTATAAGTCTCTATGCAACTCATTTCATTTTTCCACTCACTTTTCAACTATATCAATATTCCATCCATGTACTTGGGAGAACTACTCTTTTGGTTTTATTTTCATTTTCTCAAAACACTCTTCTTATTGTAGGGTTGAAAAGAAATGGAAAAAGTTGTAGGCTGAGATGGGTAAATTACCTGAGGCCAGACTTAAAGAGGGGTCAAATAACTCCACATGAAGAGAGGATCATTCTTGAGCTTCATGCTAGATGGGGAAATAGGTAATTAACTGTTTCATTTGAACTAATCATGAATATTAATCCTCAGAGTCCTTTTTATCTTCCTAATTAAGCTTAATATTTGACAAAATCTTCATTAAAATTTATACAGATGGTCAACTATTGCTCGAAGCTTGCCAGGGCGAACTGATAACGAGATCAAGAACTACTGGAGGACACATTTTAAGAAAAAGGCCAAGAACTCTAGCGCTAACTCTGAAAAATCACGAGCACGTCTCTGGAAAAGACAACAATTCCAACAACTGCAACAGCAGCAGCAACAACAACAACAACAACAAATCAACGATCACATCGATATCAAAAAGATGATGTCGTTATTCGATCAGAATGAGAATAAAGGGCAGCTTATGCCACAAGGAAAGCAAGAAATGGCCATGTTGTACCCAAACACAACTAATCAACAAGAACAAGTTGGCTTATTCTACTCTATGCTCAATGGATGTGCTTCAGTATCACTGCCTGAGCCCTCTTCTAATGAAGACACCATGTGGGATGGCTTATGGAATTTGGATGACTTTTATGGCCATTTCATCAATACTAGTACAACTTATAACAAAGCTACTCCTTGCTTGCAAACTATGGCTACTATTCCTCCAGCTTTCTATTGAATCCTCAAGAAAATCACTAGATATTTCCTCTGTTTCAGTCCATTCGTTCTCAGTGTTTCCTTACAACTTATTGCCAGTTGGGAACCAAAGAAGGTTTATCCAACCAAGAGAGATGTTACAATATTTTCTGGATTATGAAGATGGTTCAATAATTTTTGTAAGTCTTTATGAGGCATCTTAGTATAGTATGGTATAGCTAATATGTACTTTGTCTTTCCGAGCTGAAAAGACAGCTCAAGGTGATTAGTGTGATGCTCTTGTTGAGGAAATTGTACCATAACTGTTAAAGAAATTAGCTTGCTTGGAACTTTATACTCTTTCTGTATCTCAAATGATATTCTGGCTATCAGCGTGAAAGCATTGATCAACTTCAAAAAAAAAAAAAATTTAAAATGAATCAAAATTTTAAAAAATTTAAAATAAGGGAAGTAATCCCCTTTTTTACGTCCCCATGTTCCCCCCGTGTAGCGACATGGGGGCGAAAACAGGAAAGAGAGGTAATATCGTAAACCATAAGGGAAGTCAGTATTACGAAGCCAAACCTCAGGGGAGGTTTATGAAATTAACCCAAATTATAAAGTCTAAATTGGTCTTTTTAATTTGATTTTATTATTAGAATGAATCAAATGATGAACTTAGTACAATACCCGTCGTTTTAATACAAACCTACACACCTATGGAGGGTTTTTTATATATATATTACAAAAAAATATATATATATATATTTTACAAATTACACCACATAACAATATTTTTTTAGCACATTTTCTCTATTTCCAATTTCTATTCTAAATCAACCATTAACACGCTGAATAGAATATACATGCAGACGATGAAATCCGCCGATGACACCGATGATGACTTCTATAGCAGCGGCGATGCCTGACGATTCCCATTCAGATTTAGATGGAATCCGATTTCGATTCAGACAGAATCAGATTCCGATTTTGATTTCGATTCAGACGGAGTCACATAAATCCGAACCGATTTCTTGTTTAACAGCAACAACAACTCTTAATAATTACAATTGTAGTCCTTTAATTCTCAATTCCACTCCATTTTTCTACTCGTCCATCAATTCACTTTATTCTACTAAGTCAACTCGCTCGGCTCCGTCTTCGATATCCGTATCTAAAAAACTGTTCAAAATTTGAACTAGTTTGGACCGGTTTCGAGAAGTTTAGTAGCAGCAAACTTGCACCCGGTTCGGAAGGATTTAAGAAGTATTTCTACCTCCGCCGCTTTATTTGCAACTGGCGGTCGAGGAAATGATAGTTCTGGTGGTAATCGCGGCGGCAGCGGTGGTAATGGTGATGGTGTGGCGGACGGGAGCAAAGAAAATTCAAGTGTTGTTGTTAAAACGAGAGAAGATGTAGCGTATTTGTCCTATGATGTCAGTATCTTGATGCTAGCATAAGTTACTCTAATTTTTTTGATATATTCATTTGTTGAAATTAATAATGCAGTATCTGAGTTAATTTTGTGGGTACATTTTTAGGAAAACAGTCCGAAATGCGGCTCATGTGGGTTTGAAACAGTCTGAACGGCTCTAAAACAGTCTGAAATAACGGTGAAACAATCTGAAACGGCGCTGAAACAGTGCAAAAATAATTAGATACAGTGCTGAAACAACCTGAAACAGTGCATAAAAAATTACTAGATAAAGTGCTGAACATAAGCTGAAACGGTGCAGAAACAGTTAGATACGGAGCAAAAATAGTGCAGATACAGTGCTACAACAGTCTAAAACAGCTAGTGAAAAAGTCTGAAACAAAATACAAAAATTGTGAAATAACTTGGAAACAGTGAGAAACAAGATGAAACAATGCTGAAACAGCCTAGAAACAGCTAGATACAGTCTAGAAATGATTAGATATGGTGCAAAACAACCTGAAACAGTTCTGAAATAATCTGAAATAGTGCTGAAACAACATAGATACAGTTTGATACGGAGCAAAAATAGTGCAGATACAGTGAGATACATCGCTGAAACAGTCTGAAACCGCTAGTGAAAAAGTCTGAAACAAAATGTAAAAAAATAATGTGAAACAATGCAAAAAATGTGAAATAGTTTAGAAACAGTGAGAAACAACGCACAAATGGGATGAAACAAATGCTAAAACAGTCTAGAAACAGCTAGATACAGTCTAAAAATAGTTAGATACGGTGCAAAACAACCTGAAACAATGTTGAAATAGTGCTGAAACATCGTGAGATACAGTTTGATATGAAGCAGATACAGTGAGTTACAGAAAGATACAACGAGATACGAGGTGGTTGAAGTTGAGAAACATCGAGATACATTGAGATACAACAAGATACAGTGAGGATGGGATAAGAAAAAAATGAAATTGGGGAAAATGTGAGGAGTAAAAGTGAAATTGGGGGAAATGGTAGGAGGAAAAGTGAAATTTGGGGAAATAGGAGGAGCAAAAGTGATATTTGGAGAAATGGGAGGAAGAATGTAAGGGTTTGCTATGTATGGAAAAAATATTGTTATGTTTTTGCTATGTTTTTTAATTAACTTTTTTTTCATTTATGATTGGTAATTTTGCTAAAATACTGCTATGTTTTGTAAATAACTTCTAAAACTTGTATATTTATGTAAAAAAATAAAAAACTCCTTAACCTTGGGATTAATTACACTAGATGTCATTGTAGGGAACTTATTTTAAAGATGTATACATATTTTTCTCTTTTACCAAACATAGCAACATCTTGCAATTATGCTACTAAACACATAAAAATTAATTATCTTTCCCTCATCTGTCTCTTCTCCCCCTTCTTCACTACCGCTGGTATTGGCCTGCCGACGTCCTCCCCCCACACCCTTCCCTGTCGTCGTCGTCTCTCCCCCACCCCTTCCCCGTTATTTCTCTGGCGAACTTAAGGTCTTGTCGCTAAATTCTCTGGTTGCTGCTGCTTTATGTCCTTTTCTTTCGGCGAGTTGTGTTGCCGATGCTGATTTTCATTAATGTTCTAGAGTCATTGACATTTCTACAGTGTTGTATATGATTTGTATGTCAGATATCAATATTTCTAAATTGTGTATACCAATTGTATTTTAGCTGTATGGAAATTGTATGACAACTATATATAAATTGTATGTCAGTTGTATCCGAGTTGTATATGATTTGTATGTCATGTTTATTAATTGTGTCGCATTTGTATCTCTTGTATTTTGCTTATATATATACATATCTTTATACTTCATCTTTTTCTTCTCATTCTTTTTTTTCATTTTTAATGGTGACTATAATGGGGTTATGGGGGGTTTTGGTGGTTACTTGAAGGTGGGAGGATTGTATGTAAATTTTTCATTGTTTGAACGGTGATCATTGTACATACACTGTACATACGATAGACATACAAGTACTATACAACGACATACATCAATTATATAATTGTATATCATATGTATGCCTATGTATATATATGGTGGAGAAGTACTTGGCATACAAGTATAAACAATTTAAAAAAAAAAAAAAAAAAAAAAAAGCTTCAGGATAAAAAATTTGGTGACTGGAATATTACGGCCGGCAGAGGCAGACTGAGGGGGCAGCTTGGGGGTTGTGGCGGTGTGGTTTGGGGGTTGTATATTTGCTAAGTTTTTACATTTTGAAAAAGGTGTAATGTTGATATTTTATGTAAAGTGCAATGTTTGTTTATATAGTGATGTAGAACGTCCTTAATTTTGCATATTATCAGCTCTCAGAATCAGTATAAGCTCCCGCCTCCAAATACCAGTCCTTGGACCTGCAAAAGAGGACTAGAAAAATAAAGTTTAGAATTTTTGTAATGTAAATATTAGAAAGGTGTTTGCTCGAACATCCGAAAAAATTGAATAGAAGTTTTTAAAGTGGAGTTGTAAAATTGTTTTGGTTTTGGTAATCGGAATGAAAGAGAAGCTTCCCTTCTGGAGTTCACTAAAATTTTTTATATGGGGAAAGCTAAGAGCCCATTTGGGTAAGCTTAAAAGTAGCTTAAAAGCACAAAAATACTTATAAGTTCATTAATGAGTATTTGGTAACTCAAAAATAATGAGCTTATAAGCACTTTTGTGCTTAAAATAAGCCAAATGTGAGAAGTTAGGAAATCCTAACTTCTCAAAAGTGGCTTATAAGAAAACTTATGGCAAATAAGCTACTTATAATAAGCTCACCCAAACGGGCTCTAACTCGAGTTCCAGAAAAAGGATGGCCACTTAGTCACTTTTGGATTACGGCGATAAAGACTCAAATTATTTACCTACTTTTTAGGAAGAGTTATAAAGGTTTTTGTATAGATTATAGGGTTATCCTAGCTGAAAGTTTTACAACCCAACATAAGCTCTTGGTAATAGATCTTAAGATCAAAAGGAGAGGAAGAAGAGGGCGATGTATGCCCAACCAAGAATTAAGTGGGGGGGTCTTGATGATCGATAATATTAGGAGTTGGGGGAGAAGTTGAGTAATATGGGGCTTGGGAGTTTAGTGGGGACGCGGATAGTATGTGGACAACTAACTGCATTAGGGAAGTGGCTAGAGAGGTGCTAGGGAGCTTCGAAGGATAATTTTAATAGACATATAGGGGACTGGTGGAGGAATGGAGAGCTCCAAGGAAAAGTGGAAGCCATGAAGGTGGCTTACATAAAGTTAGTGGGAGCAAAGACGATGAGGAAAAGAGGATGATAGAAAGGTATAAGACAATGAGGAAAACAGAAGCGGCTAAAACAATTTAGACACTTATAAAAAGAACTGGAGGATGTGGGTGGGGGACTAAAAGTTGTATAGGCTCGCCAAAACGAGAGAGATAAGGTCAATGGACTTGGGTCAATTAAGGTGAACTAGAAACGAGGATGACAAATTATTGGTGGAAGAGACACACATTAAATTGAGATGACAACATACTTCCATAACTTATATGCACAGGGGAACATGGACATTCTGCTAGGTAAGTTGGAGCACTTCGAGAGTCGTCAAGATTTTAAGTATTGTAATATAAGTATATAAAACATCCAGAGGTTAAGGAGCCATTTCATCAGCGACTGGGCTAAATGAGATTCTTGTTGAGTTTTGGAAGAGCGCATGCAAAGAATGTATGAAGTGACTGATTAGGTTGTTTAATATTATCTTTAGGATGACTAAAATACCCGAAGAATGGAAGTGGAGTACAATGATACCATTATACAATAACAAGATCAACGTTGAAAATTATAACAACTATAGAGGTATCAAACTATTACGCCACACCATGAAAGTATGAGAGAAGTGGTTGAGATGAGGATGATGAGTGAAATTTTCTGATTTAATTGAGCAAATATATTAATTAAAAGAGGTCAAATAAATATAAATTAGGTCAAATAAATTAAATAACTATGTAGCCAGTAATAATTAAGTGAATGCCCTATTATTGCAACTTATTATGCAAATAATCATAATTAATGCATGTGTTTAATAAATGATCAAAATACAATGCAATAACCACAAATAACCCAATTGAATAGCAAAAAGAAGGTTCTTAGACTTCAAGAGAACAAGAAGTTCAAAAATTCCCACTGCAGTGCAAGACATAAAGGAATACGTAAATCATTTTCAATCAAACCTCGAGATCTTTTATAGTACTATTTTCTATATTTCCCTTTGATTACAAGTCTCAATATTGATGATAATCCTTACCGCAATCAAAATCTTGAAACCATCAACCAAACCTCAACTTTTTTCCATTTGTTCAACTACTAATTTCATAGACTTACTTCAACTTTCCATTGAAACTCAATCTCATAAACATGTCCAACAATTACACTCCCAAATCATTCACTTTGGACTTGATCAAAACTCTGTTATTGCAACTAAACTCATCTCTGCATACTTTAGTTGTCAAAAACCAGTTAACTCTCTTCTTGTTTTTAGCAATTTTGAACATAAAAGCAACTATCTTTGGAACATTTTGATTAATGGGTATGCAAAAAACAAGTTTTTTAAGCAAAGTTTGAAACTTTTTAATGAAATGTGTAAAAGTAAAGTGACCCCTGATGAGTTTACCTTTTCTTGTGTAGTTAAGATATTGGGTGAATTAGGTGATATTGTTAGTGGAAAAATTGTTCATGGAATGTGTATGAGAAATGGTGTTGTTTTAGATAGTGTTGTTGCTAATTCTTTTATGTCTATGTATAGTAAATGTGGGGTTTTTCAAGATTCTTTGAAAGTGTTTGATGAAATGCCGTATAGGAATGTTTCGTCGTTTAACGTTGTTATTTCGGGGTATATGAGTGTAAAAGATAGCATTCTGGATGATAAGTTGTGGGATTTTGTGAAGGATATGCAATTTGAGGGGTGGGAATTTGATGCATTTACTGTTTCGACGCTTCTTTCTTTGTGTGGAGATGTGAAGAAGAATTGGCACTATGGAAAAGAGCTGCATTGTTATGTTGTGAAGACTGGATTGGAGTCGGATTTCGTTGTTTGTTCTGATGTTCACTTAGGTTGTTGTTTGATTGATATGTATTCGAAAAGTTTCAGGGTTGAATTGGGGAGGCGGGTTTTTGATAGGTTGAAGCATCGAAATGTTTTTGCTTGGACTGCAATGATCAATGGCTATGTGCTGAGAGAAAATTTTGATGAAGCTTTGGTACTCTTTACAGACATGCAAGTGGAAGGCGTAGAACCCAATAAGGTTTCACTTATTAGTATCCTACCTGCTTGTTGTTCATTTGATCGTTTAAAAGGTGGGAAACAGATTCATGCATTTGCCATTAAGAGAGAGTTGAATCATGAAGTTTCTCTGTGTAATGCTTTAATAGACATGTATTCTAAGTCCGGATCCTTGAGTTGTGCACGACGAGTATTTGAATATGAGGGTGTTACTAAGGATGCTATATCATGGAGTTCAATGATCTCTGCCTACTCATTACATGGGAATGGTCGAGGTGCTATAAGTTTGTATGAGAAAATGCTTCGAAATGGGATCAAACCAGATATGATTACAGTTGTTGGAGTTCTCTCTGCTTGTGCTAGGTCAGGATTGATAGATGAGGGCATCCGGATATATGATTTTGCTGTAAATGATTACGATGTAAAACCAACTTTGGAGATGTGTGCATGTGTTGTGGATATGCTTGGTAAATCAGGGCAGTTTGATAGAGCATTGGGTTTCATCAAAACCATGCCTGTGGAACCAGGTCCTAGTATTTGGGGTGCACTAGTGAATGCCTCTGCAATCCATGGAAATAAGGAGGTGCAAGATTTAGCACATGGGTTTCTTATTCAGATGGAACCCGGGAACCCGTCAAATTACGTCTCTCTTTCAAATCTGTATGCTTCGTCACAGAGATGGGATGTTGTTGCTCAAGTGAGAACAATGATGAAAGACAAAGGGCTGAAGAAGTTTCCTGGCTGTAGTTGGATTAGCGTTAATACTGAAACTCATAGCTTCTATGTTGCTGACAAATCTCATCCTTGTTCTGTTATGATTTATGAGATGCTAGATCAACTCATCTTAGCAATGAAGCGAGATAATTCTGGCATTGGGTTTCTAGATACTCTGAAGGTGTATGAATGATCAAAACTGATTAAGTTACTATAGATAACAAGCAAGCTGAATATGTTATACCTTTTACGTGTGATAGTGAGATGGATCATGATGTAACCTCTATATGCAAAGGTATTAAGGTACAAGAAATGCAGCATACTCTGGACTGAGTAATGGGGTAGCGATAGCTGCAGCAAAGGGAAAGCACTTTCACCAAGCCTCTTGAGTGAGAAGCGGATATTGGTGAAAAACAGAAGTTCGGTTCAAGTTTGGAGCACATGAGGGGGCAAGGATAAGCACTAGGAATGTTATCCACTAGAAAAGCCACTGGTGAAAGCGAGCAACACCTTGTATAGGAAGGCCGAAGCTTAAAGAACCAAGCCTGCTTTCTTGCAGGGATCAGAGACAAAATCGTCCACCTTGCCTCTACTGAAGACCCATGGGACTAACTTTTTTCTTTGATACTACTTCTGTCAGCTGTTGATTTTGCTACTTCCATCCTTTCCCCTTTTATTTCCCGCAAGCTTGTAGAAATATTTTGGGAGCTTATGAAAGTACAAAGTTTTAGAATCTATTGGACATAGAGGAGGACTCGGGAACTGAATATGATGTACAAGTAGCTAATTGAGGCCCTACATTCGTCTGAGTTTATTGTACGCAACAAGTCTTTTTCTTTTCTTTGTTGGCAGTATGTCACGTTTTAAGTTTACAACTTCATACATATCAGTAGCATTCCCATCAGTTGTACTTTACTATATATCTCTTCAAATGTTCACTTTCCATAAGTTCATATTGTGACAAGTTAGTACTATCAATTGAATTGTTTTATCGTCATTTGACGTTTCAAGCCGTCTTTGTGCTGCAATTTAACTATGTACGCTGGCATGGCACTTCCGTTGAGTTTGCTCTTATCTTTCCACAATGGCTTGCTGAGCTAATATCAAGAACTAACAAACAAAGCTTGCTCTCCTATTAAACAAAAATTTCAAAGGCTTTTGCTTAGCTTTTAGCACAGGATTGAGAGAAAGAAAAAGGAGGGGAAAGATGGACATTGAGCCATATACCTCTACGGTGCCAAAATAAGAGCTCAATACACATTGTGCCACCCTGAAATTAAAGGCCACTTATTTTGTTTTCTTTTTTTGACATTCTACCATGAAAATAAGGTAGTAAGAACATTGGTCTTTCACTGATTTCTGGAAGCAGTGCGCGAATTGACAATTTCACTATCATCTTCTCTTTTCAATGCTCAAAGCCAGACATTTGTTTGCACTTATCAGAAGAAAAGGCCAAAAACTTGTTTGCAAGAACTCATTTACAACATACACGACAAGGAGGCACACAAGACAAGCCATACATAGTAGTACCTACCCGAGTCGAAACATCAGAAGAACTATTAACACTGAAAGCCAGACAATCCATTTTCCTAGACAAACTTCTGAACACCATTCCAAGAAGGTCAACGGCTAATCCAGTAACACTAATTACTTTCGGATCAGCTTCACAAAAAGACCTGAGAATGCAACAAAGAGACATAATAACTGCAAAATCATGATACGAGTGAGTCGTTTCTTCATCAATCTCACATCTTCTAGCATAGCGGTCAACCGATCATTGATCTCTCGCATCACATTTAAGTCAATTGGTTCAGCATCTCTTGGCATATAGTCTTCCAGTTCAGGCATGTAGCGTTCAATTACTATCCGAGGCTTGCCATTTGGACGGTAATTGATCCTAGTAGGAAATTCTTCTGATGTCTCCAAAGATCCTTGGGATGCCATTCTAACATCATAAGAATAATCAATTTTATGAGCAGTTCAAGACAAACTGTACGGTGAAAAATATCAACCACCCACCCACCCACAACCAAAAACTGTAGTAGTTCCCACCACCGCAACGTCAACCCAAAGGAGATAAGAAAACAAGTGCTGATTTCCATTTTTTCCTTAGCCTTTGACCTTGCATTTGTTGCACAGGGATTTTTTTCATTTTTTTTTTTCATAAGCACTGTAATATATCAGGCTCTACCATCAATTTTGTTACTATAACTTTATTCAAAGTTCACATATCCAAACAGAAGGAACAAATTCATGCATTTCTCTTTCCAAGTAAGATCAGTGAAGTTTCCTTTTTCATTTGAACTTTCTGCATTCTTTTACACTAATAGTCCGAAATTGAGAATATCCTTCTCTTCCATCTGTAGGGGAGAATTGGCAAAACCCATTCTTGTACATTCTATTTGGTATGACAGAATATTTTCAGATAACAGCATCTTATCATTAAGCACTTCCAGAAAGACAAGTCCTTGAAAAGCGAGTAGGCATATGAATGAATTGAAAGGCTCATTCACTCATCTTTTTGTAAGGGTCTTTATCATAAGTTAAATAGAGAAAAATCCAGTTTGTAGGAGTATCTATGTAAAGGGGAAACAACATTAGCCATTGGAAAATACAACATATGGGGAAGGAGAGAGAGGAGGAAAATATCGTTAACAAGAAAGAAGAATCTCTTTCATCCAGAGTTGTTTAAGAACCCCAAATTTCTTCCATAATCTTCAATTTATAAGTTTTTATGCCCACTTGTACGTTGCTGGAATAAAACTTTCAGGAAACAAACTGCTCAAAAGCAAAAAACCTGTCTTATGCATTCATTGGAAAACAATAACCTCCACAATGGAGGCTGATGATTTTCCTGAATGCAGCTCCAAGACCTGGCCTAAAGGAGTTATTTGATTCACGGAGTAGTTATAGAGGGATTATAAACAGAGATAATGCATGCAGAGGATATTAATGTGGAGGCTATAATCTAGAGATTGTTATAGAGTGAGAAATAATACGGAAATTTTATGTAAGGATTGCCTACTTTCTGTCCTAAGATTTACTAATTCGTGTATCAATTATTAGGAATGCAGAGTTTAACTGGCATTAGTTATGTCACTAATGTGGAGCTTAATCTTATCAACCAAACACTATATCAGTTATGTTGAGATCATCTTGTTCCTTATACAACCAGCCAAACATTATAATACTTATATACGGCTGACTAGACAATGCAAAAAACTTAGTTACCAACGTCTAGTGCTCGTCCTCTCTTCCATCACTGCTGTCCTAATAAATCATTTTTAGTCTTTGCTTTGTGATTGTAAATTATGTTCCACCTACTCTTTGAATTGTCCACAAGTGAAGTGAGTTATTAGCCTTTATACATTTTACAACAAGAATTAATAGCTATCACAAGGAAAATGCACTCTTAACAATTCCAACTAAAAAGTATTCTTTTTTCACAAGTTCAATGACCAGAGTAAAAATCTTAAGTGGGACAAGAAAATGCCCATTAATAACCTCCTATTTTTTGTTATTACATTTCATTTTCATTTTCATTTTCATTTTCAAGATCTCAAAATCAAGAAATTCATAATAATTAAATCAAAAGAACAATAATTGAAAGAAATGATTATAGAAACTTACTGAAAATGAGAAGACTGTTTGGGAATTGAGAAAGATCGTTTTTAAAAGAGAGACAATCAAGATTCTTGGTTTCCAGCACCTGGGACTGGGAGTGAGAAAGCTACCGGTACTTTATTGGGCTTAGAATCTTCTTATTGGGCCTAACTACATTTGGTTCACCCAAGTTATGTATGTATAGCAAATCAGATAGCACAATGTATTCCACGATCATGTAAGTTTGAAAAGGGGCATTATGACGCAAATATTTACATTATGTGGTGAATAATATGGTAAAAATTATTATATTATGCAAATAGTAGCAAGAGTATCATTATACAAAGAATATGATATAATACTTGTTACACAGAAATTTGCTATTGTAATAGTATTTTTGTCTTTAAATTGTTATCATTGGTAATTTAAATATATAATTCTTGTTTTTAACACTCCATTTCGTAAATATAACATGTAAATAAAACGGAACCAAGTTTATTAATTTTAGTATCCTTTTATATAATATTTCTAATTATAAAAAATGGAATGATGGACAATTTCATCTTAGTACATTTTGAGATAACATTCTGATTTGTAGCACAACCAATGTCCGGTAAATAACTTCCAATAGATCATCTCATGTTTCACTTGTCTTTTCTATCACACTTAGTTGTATGTTCTATTTGGTAGTTCAAATCAATCGTCCTTTCTCCATGTTGAGCAATTTGGAACTCATAAACCATTTCATACAAGTAATGATTCATTCTTTCATATAGTGGTAAATGGTAATACTTCCTCCATTGAATGAAGGCAAGGGAAACGGAGGTGGCAAAGTACAATGGGAAGTTAGAAACTACTCTAAGGTTCATTGATTAGTTCTTTACAAGCAACCTTCTCTTGAAAATGAGAGTGCCCAATCGTGCATACCAACTTATACGCACCTCAACTTGCTATCCTTCCGCCAATACATGTACTAGTTATCCTTCCGCCATTATATGTACTAGTTAACTCTACTCACAAAAGCTTAGGCAGATTGGAAGAAATCACAAGCATAGCATTTTTCAAAGTTCAGAATTTTTGGTACAATTTTCTCGCGCTTGTTCCTTCCATCTTTTGCCTTTGGGCAAGCTCTTTTGCTATATAATGCTACAATTTACAATGTGAATAGCAAACATTGGTTTTTAAACTGAAGAACTACTCCTCAACTGCAAAAATATTGCACCAGTTAGCTGCTCTTGATTGTCTCAGTGACCACTCAAATTCTTCATCTTTTCCCTCAGAAATTTCCTGAAACCACCCACAAATAGCCATGTAGAATAACATACAGAATCTGCCATCATTTGCAAATAGAAATAGTGTGGAATCCTACTTAGAGCCAGCCCTCGGATCACTGAGAACTGCCTGTAGAGAACCAGAAGATATCCCCCTGCAGCCTCTCTGCAATTCAGGTGATCATAAGATCACGCAAGTAACACTATACATAATGTGAAAAGGCTACATTTTCCTTCTTCGATCTGCTCTACTAAAAGATACGCATCTTGACATCCAGAAATAATCCAAGAAACAAGCTGCAAGGTCATAACTTGCCAACAAACAATCAAGCAAAATCACTGGAAGAGGTGGGTTTTAAGTACCAGAGACTGGCCATGACTCGTTTGTCTTTATCATCGTTTCCTCATAGGTGGGTGGAACTAGGATATAACCAAATTTCTTCAAGTTGACTGATTATTCGGTCAGCAACTGATTCTCATATCAGTAAATCAGATTCTCTTTCGCGTCTATAAGAATAGAACGAATCAACAACTACTCTACCTACCCTTCTGTATTTTCTTGTTTTTTTACTTACTCCTCGCTTCCTTCCCTTTTCAGCTGCAGGTTGAGCCATAGGGACATAACTGAGCCATGCAAGTGGCAATAATGCTGCAAGAAACTGGATAAGAATCCCAGTAGGCAGACTAGAGTAGTCACCTGACGTTATTCCAAGGAAATTAGCCAAGGCAACACCTAGAAACCCGCTAGATATTGATGATAAACACAGAGCCGACGCCAAGAAGGACATGAGAGATCCTTCAAAGCCAGACGGAGCCAAATTTGCAAACAGCACATGGAATGGCAAGAGCTTAAAAATCGCAATAGTTTCTGCTAGACCCGAGAAGCAAAGAGCAAACCATTCATTTGGAATTCCCAATTTGAGATTAAGCTGCTTCACAAGTACAAGGTCAAGCAGAAGAGAAGCAGCATATGTAATCTGCACAATGCCAATCAGTTTTCTCATGGGAAGCCGTTTGCCAAACCGATCATAAAAGACTGTCAAAGAAAGAAGCATCAATTGGCCCACCACCTTGGACATCCCTATAACTGATGGATCAAGATTTAGGCATTGTGTCTGATAACAAAAGATGGATCCAGAGAGTACTGGGACTGCAAAAATGGACGCAACTATCCAAATAAGAGGACGAGTGATACTTTCATCTCTAACTGCTACCATAAGATCAGAATATTGTTCTTTCACTATTTCCATGAGTGATTTCCTAAGAGAATAATTTGATGATTGATCTAAACCAAGGGACTCTTCTTTGGTAGCTGAAGTTACTACTAGTTGCAGAGCAAGCAGAGCAGAAAAGGCGAGAAACATTAACTTAGTTTGCTGTGTTTTGAGTAGGAAATATCCTCCAATCAAGTTGCCTAAAATTCCACCAGCAGCTGAAGCCATAAATGCATAAGATTGTAGACCAGGCATTCTGTTTCTTTGACCATATTCAGCCACTACAGCATCTTTGGCAACTTCTGTAATGGATGCTCCGACATTGCTAAGAAGAACACATGCCATAAGAGCAGGAAGAGCTTCACTTGCAGCTGAGATTAATGCCAACTGGCCCCAAGCCAAAACCTGCAGAAAAACTGAAAAAGTACATGTCAGTGCTTGTACAATGTTTATACGAAGAAGTTCTACTCTTTACATCACTTTATACCTTTATCTATAGATGAATAGTTAAGCCAACAATTTCCATGACGACCCCAACTTCTTCACTCACTCAACAAAAAGTAAAAATAAGAAACGAAAAGGAAAAGGAAACACAGCCAATAGCAAAGAACAAGTAGTATTTGCTACAAGGTAATCAAGTGAAAAAAAAAGGTTCATTGAGTATTGAATCATTTTCATCCGGCTATCAGAAACTTTATCAACCTTCCGACGATTATCTTTCATTTGGTTCACAAGGCTCAAACCTACCGATGAATAATTTAGAGGCAAAGGACTTAAGAGAAAACTTAATTGTGGAACATTCTAAACATTTCTAGAACTATTCTTTAGTTTAATACACAACTTATGCCCATCGTACTAACCATCGCAACGAAGTGAGACTTTCAAATTGTTCTCTTGAATCTCGTGATTTTCTACTCCAAAAGATGAATTTGAAAGGGTATAGCCTGCTCTACTAAGCATCAACATTTTAATCTAATCTAGGGAAACCTTTCCTATTACTAGAAGAAACTAAAAGCTGTTGCTAACTTTATTCCACAACCTTTACACGTTAGAAATTTCTAAGCTAATGAAGTCAAGATACAAAAATCAGAATATACTCATACTCTCTCCGTCCCAATTTATGTCACAATATTTCATTATTAGTCGGTCCAAAAAAGAAAAAAGAATGACACTATTCTAAAATTAGTAAAAATGTAACTTTACTAGACGATTCACAACCATACAAATTTTGATGGTTTGCTAAATACCACAAGTTTAAAATATCATATACTTTATTTGTTAAACTTCGTATCCAGTCAAATATCTTCACATAAATTGGGACAGGGTCAATAGCAACGAAGGCTAAAGATATGACAAATCAAATAAACCAATGCAAAGAGGAGAAGAAAATATATTACCTCCAATGGAAATATAAGGTATTCTATGAGCACCATTAATATAAACAGCATCAGATAAAATTCCATAAATAGGCTTAGCAACCATAGGTAAAATCCCAAAATTCTGCACAAGTTGCAATGTTGATGGATGCATATTCAATCCATTAGCCATATGAAAATTTAAAGCTAACCAAGGAAAACACCTAAAACCTTGTACCCAATAACCAACCCCACACAATATAGCCATTTCTTGACATCCTAAACCAATTTTTTCATCAAAAAATCCTTTTTTCTTGACCTTACTACTAACTTGTTCAACTTGATGGGGTCTTAGTATTAGACTATGGCTTATTTTTACAAGGTGCAATTTGGGTTTCGTTGGATTTTCAATAATGTTCTTGTGACATGGATTTTGTTGCTGACAACATAATGAAGATTGGTTATTTTTTATGTTTTGGAGACTGGAGAATAAAGGGGTTGCAGTGGTAACCACTGAACAAATCATAGTGTGTATTTTTGGTTCTTGATTTGAGATGATTAGCTGAATTTTTCAGAAAGGAATGAACAATATATAGTACTAATTAAAAGAGAATGGAGAAATCTAGAAGATAATAGGGAATAGAAACATATTTTGTTATATAGCTTTTTTTTTTTTAACTCCAAAGTAGTGTGAAAGAAGGATTATACTCCTCTCCGTCCTTAAAAATGATATAATTTGACTTAAATTCGAATTTAAGAACAATATAATTTGTTATCAAATAAATTATTTTATTAAGAATAAAATTAAAATATAATTATTATTATTTTAACTGTAAAGTTATGTCAGTGTTTAGCTAAGTTTAAAGAAAGATGAAGAGGGTTCTAGCTGATCGATAGCAGCTTAGGTTTGCTCTAGTTTTGGAAATTAGTTGCATCACATGTTCTTTTCTATGCAGATCTGAAGGGACCCAATCACTAACCCCATGGTATTTGTTCCACACGCGCCAATTCCCCCACCCCCCAACAAACTCCACATGTCGACCATATGGGATCTTGTTTCCTTTATTATTTAGAAGAACAAAAACCATACCCACATAATTTTCTCCACAATTTCGATAATATGGTGTTTACCACTTCTCCCATTTTATTAAGGATGACATAACTTGATTAGATAGAGTTTAAATTCAGTTTTTAAATAGAGCTTGCGGGGCGAGTCTTGGGACTAGCCTCAGGATAGGGTGCATCAAAAGTGTCTCGGTCGAGCGAAAGTACCGAAACGCATAAGCTTCATGGGTTGGGGCGTAAGCCCAGACGTAAGGGAAGTCCGGGCATATAAGGCGTAAGCCCATAAAACTTTTCAGATTGAAATTAAAATTGCTAAATAAAATTTTAAATTTTTAAAAGTTAACCTAGTAACAACACAAAATTATTTAAAAGAATCATATTTTACTACCTTTTGAAGCCCGACTATTCAAATTTAGCATCAAAATTTTATTTTATTGTATGTTTTTATAACTGCTATAGTGTTCCGAAAAGGAGGAGTCTCTTTCCTTTTACATTTGATACTTGACGTCTTTATCCACGAAGTTATTCTTCAGTTGGTTCGACACTTTTAAATCTCTAATTACATGCCAAAAAGAATGAAGACAATTTAGTTGATTGCTTAAATATTGTATTATCCATTTTATTTCTAATTAGAAATTAAAGTAAACTTGCTAAGATGAAGAAGTTCTGTATTTATATTTCCTATAGTTTCTCTATAATTATTTATACTTTTTTAGTTGTTTATTTTAATTATATTAATTTATAAATTATTAAAAAATAAAGATCCATAGAGCTTTCGCCTCGCTCTGTATCAGGTAAAATGGCTCACCTCACACCCCCGCCCATGAAAATACTGTTTAAAATATGAGAGAAGACTTTTGAAATTTAAGCTCTAAGATAAGTCATAAAAATCTATGTAACTATAAATCAACAACAACAAACCCAGTAAGTTACCACAAGTGGGATATGGGAAGGGTGAGGTGTACACATACCTTACACCTATCTTGAGTGTGATAGAGGGCCTGTTTTACGATAAGCCCTCAACTCAAGAAAAATAATTTTGAAAACGTGTTTTGAAAAGACAACAAAAAAGAAAGAAAAAGTAGCAGAATTGTATAACTATAAATCATCTCATTAGAATTAAATTGAAGAGTTCGAAGTTAAATTTATTTTTTTAAAAAAATATTCTTTTCTAACAGACTAATAATGATGTGTTATCGAGTATTTAGTTACTCTATTTAAATCACAATTAAAGATATTTCTTAAATGTATGTATATATTTCTAAGTAAGTTTGGAGTGGTCCTCCAAAGAAATATGGAGATTGCGCGTGGTTTAAGATAGTTTTGGTAAAGAATAGCGAGTAATAGGACGAGGAAGACTTTGACATCTGGCATGTGACCAGTGGCTAAATATGTGTGTATCTTGTTGATTCATCAAGCCCTCTTCTTGCAAAAATGTTGTTCACTCTACTACTTTTTACACTCCTGTCATTATTTCACTCTCGTCTAGCGTAATGTCGGTATGATACTTTTATTTAAGCAATTGAATGGTAGTATTATATTACTCGTACATTCACTCTTCTTTACAATTGAAAATAAAAATTGCAGCAAGAATAAGGGAAACTTTTCTCAATATACTGATACGAATTATAAGTAAGTTAAGACTTAACATGAAATCCTATACTGATAGAACTTGAATCCTTCTAGCAAGTAATGAACAGGAAATCCTTTAGATGTTGGAACAAGCCATTGTATATCAAATCATGTTTTGATTTCTAATTAAAGACTGTTTAATGAATAAGCGACTAGCTTCCAAAGTCTCAATCTTTTCTGCTTCTAAATTTCCTGCTTTGTAAAATCATAAACTTATACTCCCTCCGTTCCAAAATGGTTGTCACAGTTCGGATTTCGAGAGTCAAACGAGTTCATTTTGACCGTGAATTTAAACATATAATCTTTAAATTTTTTGTAACGATGTTTATATATTTAGAAACTACTTAAAAAGTACTATAAGTCACAATAATTAATAATTCAAAATATTTAAAAGATGTATGAAAATATTACGGTCAAAGTTAAACTCGTTTGACTCTCGAAATCCGAACTATGACAACCATTTTGAAACAGAGGGAATAAGTTATTTCAGTTTGACAAGTCCTGCAGAGGTTTGTTAAAAGTTTGTCAAAGATAGTTCATGAGAGCACAACACTACAGCTATAAGTGCAAGTGTCTGTATAATAAACTATACTCCAACTATACCCTGCAGCTGACACATTGGACAGCAGCTTTGCTCTAGTTTTGCTATTAGTGGCATGTTCTTTTCTATGGAGATCTGAAGGGACCCAAAATCAATAACCTCATGGCATTTGTCACACACGCGCCACTCCCCCCTCACCCCCCAAAACAAAATAGTCAACATATGAGATCTTGTTACCTTTAATAATAATGAAAAGGGGAGAAAATCATAATGACATAATTTTCTTGACATTTTGAATAAACCTATTTTTATAGGTAATGAAAGAGGGAGAGAACCAGATAATTTTGAAATGTTAACTTTAGGTTGTAAAAATGACATTGTTTGAAAATATATGGATTAAATAAATAATTAGCTAATTAGTCGAAATCTGGATAATTTTAATCTTGTTTCCTTTTTTATTTAGGTAACAAAAAAAAATATATATAATGGCATAATTTTCTTGACACTTTCTGAAATACTAGTAGTATTTAGTATTTAGCTAACTCTATTTTAATTACACTTTAAGGTATTGCGTAAATATCTCTATTTCTTCACACATAATGAAAGAAAGGGAGAACAAGATAACTTTGAAATGTTAACAGCAGGTTGTACAAATAATTATCTTTAAAAATTTTGGATAAAATAAAAAGGCAAACTAGTAACAACCATTTGTTTAATTATTTGATATTTGAAGTTTATTTTATATAAATTTAGATTCACGCTGTTGAGAGCATACTATAAACAATTTTAACTTTCATACAAAATGAAATTTCATTCATAATTCCAACACAAACTCTTTAGAAAAGGCGTGAGAACCTTTAACATTCCACTGTACCATTTGTAATCAAATTAATGTATAATATGGTACGGTACTACTGTTGGTACAAGATTATTTCCTTTGGTCTTTTGGAGAAATGTAAATTTATGTATGAGTAACTATGGAGTGGTCAACAAACAAGTATGAATTGCGCGTGGTTTATTGATAGGTTTGGTAAAAGAATAAAACCAAATAGCAGTAATTGGACTAAGAAGACTTTGACATCTGGCATGAGACCAGCGGCTAAATATGGGTGGTAATGTATTGTTGATTCATCAAATGCTCCTCTTGCAAAAATGTTGTTCACGGTTGAAACCTCAACCTTAAATCTCTTATCAAAACAACTGTTATTACTGCATTCTAGTGTAGAATATGATATACTTTTGTTTAAGCAAATGAATGGAAGTATTTATAGCCTAAATAAAATAATCTAATACCTAGTATTATATTTTGCACTAAGCACGTTTTCTCAATGTTCTTTTTAAAAATAACTTAGTCACTACTTTCGGTCAAGGAACTTTAGATGAGATATTTTATTAATCAAAATAAATTGTATCCACATTGAGAGGGGACTTAGAGCATGTTTGGTCAAGCTTCTCGAAACTGTTTATTTTGATAAGTGCTTTTTTTTTAAAGTGTTTTTCGTAAAAGTACTTTTGAAGAAAAGCAGTTTATGTTTGGTCAACTCAATTGAAAAGCACTTTTGTCAATAGTTGAGTGGAAATTTGAGTTTGGACAAGCTTTTGAAAAAGTACTTTTGAATGTTAAATTACGAGTAAGGATATTTAAAGATTCACTTTACAGATATTTAACTAGATGAATAATTTTAAACATTTCTTCTCAAACACTATATTTAATTTTATCATTTATTTAAAAAAAAATTCAAAATACAACATACATAATTGAATATTCTAGATCTATACCTTAAAAAAAATTGTTATTTGATTAAAAGTTTTTAACAATAGTGATATATGTGTACGTAGAAAAAAAACATACTATTTATATATTATAATCATTAGGCTAAAATAAATATAGGTAATTAGGTATATAAGTAAGGATATTTTTGGACTGATAGAAATTAAAAAACAAGTTCTGCTTCTCCTCAAAAGCACTTTTGGGGAAAAACTACTTTTTTCAGCTTCTTCCCACAACAGAAAAATAACTTCTGCTGCCACTCAAAAGCACTAACTTTTCTATTAGAAGCTTGGCCAAACACCTTAACTTTTAAAAGTAAGTACTTTTTGTGAAAAATAAGCACTTTTGACTCTCTAAAAGCTTAGCCAAACAGGCTCTTAATTACTCCTGCGTTGCGTGGTCTCTATCCATTACAATTGAAGATACAAAATGAGGCATGAACAAAAAGAGAGAGAAACAATCTCTTAATGTGTCTTTTATAATTTATTAAATAGAAGAGAATAATTATACAAAAGCTTCTTATGTTATTTTTGTATATGTTATTTTTTCAATGATTTCTTGTAATACTTTCATATAACTAACATCACAATTATATAAAACTACATAACCATATCTCTCGAATGACGGAGACTTTACTCAATATACTGATACAAATTATAAAAGAGTCTTAATACTGAAGATGAAATCATATCCTGATGAAATAGAACTTGAATCTTTATGAGCGGCAAAGTTTCAGCATGTACTCAAATCATCTCCACTTGAGCAGCAAATCTGAAGCACTATATAACTAAAAAGATATGCTCTA
Organism: Petunia secreta; assembly: GCA_029990175.1. Taxonomy (NCBI): domain Eukaryota; kingdom Viridiplantae; phylum Streptophyta; class Magnoliopsida; order Solanales; family Solanaceae; genus Petunia; species Petunia secreta. Next base: position 18,714,262 of record JARKIP010000010.1, read on the forward strand.
AAGAACAATGCATGTTGTTACAAAGCATAAGCAAATTTAGGATTTAAATTTTTTGAAATTGAGTTCAAGATTATAATTTCAATAGTCTATTTAATTTATTGGGTTGAAATTCACTATTTATCCTTATTTAGTGTGACATTAAAATATATACACCCTCTAGACTAGATATGCACTAGCTAAGTTTTTTATTTGTGGTAAAGGCACCATACTGATCTTACCTGTGAAATAAGTGCAGGTCATCACAAATTTCAATTATTGTCAAAACATAATCCGATAAATTTTTTATTTGGAATAAGGGTAAATACATGAAGCCATACTCCTTGATGTTTGAACTTGTGCTTCGAAAGTTAGAAAAATGATTCTTTTATCACTGAGAAAATGGAAGAACTATTCCTGTTAACGTACATGTTTCGTACATGTGACAACAGTAACTTGTACAATGTTTCAAGATTCATCCACGCTTGTTCATGATGATCGTACCACCAAAAGTAAATTGTATTTGAAAAAATTCGTCAAAACACCTCACGATCAGGTATTCGCATACGTGGTATGGTTGAGTGAAAAAAAAATGAGAGGAAAAATTTATTGTCAACCCAATAGCAGAAAATAGAGCGCCTGAGTCATCAAATCATCCAAAGCCAGAAGCGTCTAAATGTATTACCGGAGCCTACCAGATTTGTGTCACGACCCAAAATTCTATAGGCCGTGCGGGCACCCAAACCCAACTCATTGGGCGAACCCCTCTTGAGCAACACTTGACTTGCATATGAAATAACTAAATAAAAGAAATTATGAAAAGAATAGCGGAGTATGATATATAACCCAAATACACAACTAGGATCTTTGCAATCATGTTCTAAGTCCTCCCATGAATCATGAATATCTAAGGAGTCAACAAGGTTATACATCTCCGAATATAGAGAAATATAATCATTAATATTAACATAAAAATAATAAGGGAAAGATGTCACCACAGGACAAAAGTGGTTCACCGTTAGATTAAAGGACGAGCAACTCCGTTTACCACAATGCTTGGTAGAACTCGATATCGAATCTGCCGAATATAAAATAATACCAAAAAAAAACAAATAAAGTGGGTGAGTCAAAATGACTCAGTAAGTGGGGACAGGACTCCAAGTAGAATAACGGGTTGCAAATATATGAAAACTCAAACAACTCCAAGGTAACAAAAAGTAAAGACAAAATCACTTAATTAACAAACAAGTAATATTCATACTTAGTCATCAAAGTACTAAGACACATCCATTATGACTTAATGATATGCATGAGACTACGTTATAATACAACAATATGTGCAGAACTACCTCATGCTACAATAATACGTACATAACCACATCGTACCAAAATAATCTGCATGGAATTACATCGTGCGATGATAATACGTACGAAACATCGTACTACAATAATATGCACGGAACTACATCGTGCTATCATAATATATACGGAACTGTATCGTATCATAATAATATGCACGGAACTACATCGTGCGATGATAATATGTACGAAACATCGTACCACAATAATATGCACGGAACTACATCGTGCTATGATAATATGTACGAAACTACATCGTACCATAATAATATGCACGGAACTACATCGTGCGATGATAATATGTACGAAACATCGTACCACAATAATATGCACGGAACTACATCGTGTTATGATAATATGTACGGAGCTACATCATACCATAATAATCTGCATGGAATTATATCGTGCTACGATAATAAATCAAGAAATAGTAATGAACTTTTTCTCAATAATAAGGTAGGGGTCAAAGCCGATCAAATGACAGAAGAGCCAAGTACACAAGATAAGCGTTGCAAGAAGAATCGAGGCTTAGCGAGCTTTATAAGGCCGACCACTACATAAGCCGCCGGCGGAGAAAGCTCGAAGAGCTTCCCTTCATTCATTATTACAATTTTCAAAATAGTCTTGGCATAATAAGTATGCCCATTTCAGCAGCCATGCATGTAAGGAACACATACATAGACATCCAATGTGGAGAAAGTCCACTAAAGAAGGGATGTAAACCAGTTACCTCAAGCCGACGATTGCTAACTAGCACACGATCGTCTTTTCATGCGCAAATCCTTCCAAATAAGTCCACTTTATGCAAAACAATAAATAATACGATCAATATAAGCTACCATACTAATTTTCATAACTGGATGACAAACGAGTTAAAAAGTTAACCCAAAGTCAATCAAGGGCCCACATATCTGATTATCGGAACAAAATACATTTTTAGATTACTCATTCACCCACGAGTCCAAAAGTGTGGTTACTTTCTCAATTAAAGTCCATCTACATCATCAAATAGCCAATTTATCAATTTTCAGGTTTATGTTGAAAGTCAATTATTTATTAACACCTCAAATCTCAAATCTAATTCTACAATCATGTTACCCATTCGAAAACGAGTTTATACATATGAAAATCAAGTCAATCCGATATCGTTAACATTCCCAAATCCCCATATTATTCCACTTTTGAGTTAAAATTTAAAACTTACTCAATTTCCCCAATTTCTCACAACCACCATTTATGACCAAAATAGGGTTATCAAATTCAACCTTAGATATATCATAATCTAGCATAAACTCAATCAACTTCATCATTTAAAGCAACTTATGAAATCTAATCAATTTTATGAACTTCTCAAGAAAGACCCATTAAATCTTCTTCACAAGAAAACCCCAATTTCATGCTTTTAATGCTTTAGAAATCATGAATTAAAGCTTAAACCAAAGGAATGAATCAAAGGAAAATACTTAGGTTATGGTTTAGACCTTACCCCATAGAAAAACATCCTTGAATTCTCCCAATTCCAAACTTTAAAGATGAGAAAAACTCCAACAATATTAATAGCTAAAAATGCCTACTGTTCTGCCTCATTTCTTATACCAAGCGATCCCAAAACTCACTTTTGATGCCTCCAATAGATTCCTTGTGAAAATCCAGTCAATTTAGGCTTTTGAGTCACACCATTTGACTTTATAATGAAGTAGATATGTTGGTTTCAATATTTGGAATAGTGCAGATTTTTAACTACGCAGTGAGTGGCAATTTTGTAAATAATCTGAAAATTCTGGCAACCCAATTCTTAGTAAAATTATCATAAATCCCTCATATGATGTCGAAACTTGATGATTTCAGTTTCTATGGTTTCCAAATTACGATACGGATATAATGGTTTAGTCGAAATACGAATCAAATGCCGTTTGCTTAATATGGTAACTTTTATGCTCAAATTACGTCGAAACCGAACCCAAACATATCCAAACTTCATCGAAATTAAACCAAACTTTGTGGACATGACCAAAATTATCATACAAACTTATTGAAACTAAAAAATATATATCGACATGCATATCGGAGCTTCGATTTACCAAAATGACTGGGCGGGCCATTACAATTTGTACAGTGAGCTAGAAGTCGGATCAATCATCTGAACCATTCAACAAGATAGCCCCCTAACGCAACCGACTCCGATCTTTTAACGATATACTTTATCACGTCCAACGACATCATTTATCTTCTCAAAGACATGGTAGAGTGGGAGAATGAGATTAGTTAGGGTTTCCACTTTATATAAACCCTTCTCCCTTCACTTGTAACACACACATACTTGTATCCTTACTCTGTTAAAGTCAACCCTCATTTATCATTGTCAAGTTCGTATTGTTACTAAACTTTGGCTTGCATTCGACTTATCGGGATGATTTTCTATCCTTTTCTCTTATATGATCTCTACTAGTTCATATTTTGTTATATTGCATTTTTTCCTCCAAAGTAGTGTGGAATAAGTATTTTTATTAAGAAAGATGAAATGAGAGAACATTACAATTGCAGCTTTGGTCCAAGTCAAAACATACTGTAGTTAAGGAGGTTAAACTTTTCAAGGAGTAGGGGTAATTTCGTGGAAAAATGTCATATATTAGTGCATCTTTTCAATTATTATTTGTATTGGAGATAGTCCAGATATAACTTAACCAAAAATAGAATGCAAACTAAAGTGAAAAGCCTTTAAAGAACAAAGGCACACGCGTAAAACAACCAACATGCATATACGAATCTAATCCACATTTCTGAAGTCCTTTTCTTGGATTTTTTTTTTTTTTATGAATTAAAAATAGTAGTTTTACTTGTGTATTGAAGGAAAGTTGTTGTAGGTTGTTAATTGCATGTGAGAACATTAGTGGAGGCTTACTAGGGTAAATTTTAAGGGCGGCTCCATCAAACTAGAGGTCTAAAGCTAAATTTTAATGTGAGGCATTAAAGTTTTTGTCTGCACTAGCTGTTCGTTGTACATTATTGTTACAAGGCATTTAAATTCTAAACATACATATGCTAGTAATATTTATTTATATCGGTATGAGTATATTCAAGTTAATAAGATATTAGCCAAGTATTTTCAATTAATTACCCTGGATATTATTGTTAAAAAACTTATTTATTAATATAAAAATTACAATAGTTTAACTTTAAATTTCTAAAAATTTTACTGTTAAGAACCTGAGAAATCAAATAAAAATACAAAAATATGAAAATGATATTTAATGCATGCTTAATGTCCAAAAAATTTCACCACATGCCCTCCATAAGGAATGGTTTTATAAAATTGCCAGCGCTAAAGAATGTTTTAGCAAAATGTCTTTATTTAGTCCGGAGCCAAGACTTCAAGGCAAAAATTTTGTAAGTCTTGAAAATTGGCTATACTTCAAGGACAAGTGTTGTTTTGCCAATACTTCAAGTTATATTGCGAGAATGTAGGGAAAACTGGAAGAGCAAGTCTTGGCAATTGCCAAGACTTACGACGAAGTGCGGCAAGTGTTGCCTTTTGCCAACACTTTCCGTTCAAGTGTTGGCAAATCGAGCAGGGGCCAATGGCAAGTCTTGCCTTTTTGCCAAGACTTACGGCCAAGTGCGGCAAGTATTTCCTATTGCCAATAGGGATAAGTGTTGAAAACGGAAAAATATAAAGGCAAGTCTTGGTCTCAGATTATTTTTATTAATTCTTAACAGGGATATTTTTGCAAACCATCTGTTAGCGCGGGCAAAAATGCAAATCATTCCTTCCCGTGTCATATTTTTGCAAATCAGCCTTTCACCATATAAGGAAATAATCAAAAATCTTTATTAAATGAAATGATCAAATAATAAATAAAAGGAAATAATGAGCTTTTAGATATTAATCGTAACTTTTTGATAGAGTCATAGAAGCAGTAATTTTCTATTGGTTAAGAAACGCATCCTCTAAGAGCCAAACATCAATTGTAAGTCACTGAAATAAATAAGCAAAAATTTAATATTTCTTATGGATAAGTTAAAGTCTAAAAATAAGATTTATTGTATTCATATATCATTCACAGTGAGCTTTTATATCTATCTATATTTATTATAAAAGTACGAAGGCCTTAGTAAAATGTTATCCGACTTTTTTATCATTCATAAGTGATTTTAAGTTGGATAAAACTGTATTTTTATATATAACTTTAAAAATTACATTACCAAAATAAGAAAATTGATATCACGAAAAAGAATCCTACAATTCCGATAAGGACTACAGTTTAGCTACAACTCGCTTAAATACTACTCCAAATCAGGATACGAAACAAACACTAAAATTTTATTACATCAAGAAGTATTTGATTGCCAAAATATTTTTTGGGTTAACCGAACAATTTTATTGATATCTCCCTCTTCTAAAAAAATTACATCATGCATCCTACTATTACTTTACATTGCTATGCCAGTCACTTGACCAGCCAGTATCAGCTCCTATTTTTGTCTATATAGTTCCTCTATCCATCTTCTATATTTAGAAGACTTCTTCCTATTCAGTACATTCATTATCCTATATCTACCCTCTGTCTTCACCTGTTTGCTTACCAGCTGTGGTCTGATTACTTTCTGGTCCCAGAGTGCTCAATTTCTTGCTCTCCATATGTGGTAAATCAATGCAACTATAATGGCTCTTAAGAAAGCTCTGCTGATCTTTCCCCTTGCCCTCCTTGCCATACTTCTCCATATTTCTTGTAGGTCTGTCCTCTGATTCTACATTTGTAGCCAACTCAATGTGTTGTGCAGGCATGTAAGAGAAAATGTGCATTGGAAGAACAGGTAATCCACTGTTTCTTCATGTGCTCCACACAACAAACATATGCCATCCTGGCTGATTCTCATTCTGAGCAATCTGTCTTTTGTCAGCAGTCTTCTATGCATTGTTAGCCAGCATATAAAGTTGTGTTTTGAGACTGTTACTCTGTTCCATGTCTATCTCCACCATGTCCATTCATCCTCTTTTGCTTTCCTCCACTGGTATCCGCTTTGTATTGTATATTTCTGATTAGCACTCAGCCATCCATTTTGTGTATAGCCAGCTTCAAATTTAATCCTCAGACTGTTATCTTCTTACAATACCAGCTGCTATCTTGTGGGGGTTTATAGCTCCACCAGTCAGCTCTCCTGATGTAAATATGGTTTACCCACTTCACCCATAAGTTGTCAGACTTACTTGCTATATCTCAGATATACTTAGCGAAAACTGCTTCATTCCAGGTTAGGCAGTCAAGCACTCCTAGTCCACCTTCCCTTTTACCTCTGCATATTATGTCCCAGGCTACCAGGGGTTGTTTACCTGCTTGTGCTTTCCTTCCCCATATGAAATTTCTACCTATTGTTGTGATCTCCTTTATTAAACTTTTTGGTAGTATAAAAATAGAAGACTGATTTTTGGTGATATTTGCCTATTTTACCTTAATATCTTCTCATATTTTGGTACTTTATGCGCTCGTTACATGTGATAATTATGTTTCTTGTGCTCACTTATCGTATTTGTGATTTTAGGAATGGTGCGGATGAATTCGAGACAAGAACAATCAAATTGGAGTTAATGGATAAATTGGAAGCTATATTAAAAGCAAGGCTTCCAAGAAAGCCCTGGGAGCAAGGCTTCAGAGATAGCTTTGGAGTTGGGAGCTATAGTGGAAGCGTGGCTTCCACAAAAGCTTTGAGGCTGACGAAACACAAGTTTTTCCAACTAGATTAGGCTTTGGTTTAGCTTATCCTAGCACTTTGTAAACACTATAGAACCTCATTATTTCGTTATTTTAGGGGGAGGTCGATTTTTGGAGCAAGTTTTGGAGTTCCTAACACATTGAACCAAGGGTTTAATTTCTTTACTTCATCTATTACAATCTTTCATATTTCTTCCATGAATTCTTGTGTTGTTATTATGAATATGCGTAGCTAAATATTTCGCTCTAGGGTTAGATAAAATACATGAAGGTTGATGTTTGAAAGTTGATTTCTACCTATTAATTTACCATTACAGATTGTTTATTTTATCTTGAGCCTAATTTTTTGGTTATTGAGGCCTGATAATTGAACACTATCTACGGTTTACAAGTTGAACTCGAAAGAGGGAACTTGTGAATGCAAATAAGAAAGAATAGGGCTTGATTGTGAACCTGGGCATCAGGGAATCGATTTGCGGGTAGGATAGACATATACCTATTCGCCTTGCTTAGCTAAATACAGAGTTCGTTAATGCATGCATGTGATTTAACTCCATAGACATATAGGTGTTAGAGTAGCTTGCATAGACTCGTGAAGAATCGACAGGTTTTTACGAATATAATTAATCTGTTCGTTAGCAATCTAGGAAATCGAGAAGTAGAATCAACTGGAAAAATCAACTGGATTGTTTGTAGCTCTGACACTGGACCGTTTCTCCATTATTGATAACAACCCATAATTTGCTCCCTATTACTTGACTTCAGTTACTTATTTTTTATTATTTTTTTTAGTTAGTAAAAATCTCAACCATCATTGAAAAAGATCCCTGAATAGCTTTTAGGAAATTTTTTGCTAGAATATAGTCATTAACACTAGTCCTCGTGGGGAACGATACTCGACTCACTACTTTATTACTTGTTGACCACGTACTTGCATGTGCGTTTGGGAGCAACAAGTTTTTGGCGCCATTGCCGGGGACTAAATAATTGATTGTTTTCTTTTTAGACAATTTGTTATTTTCTATTCAGGTTTAATTTTTGTTTTGAGTTTCTTGTGCCATTTCAGATAATAGGTCTTAAATACGAAAGGAGAGAAAGGACGAACCACTTGAACCTTTTTATCCTAAATCTGAAAGGACCTTACAGAGACTGAGGAAAGAAGCAAGAGACCATGAAGCACTCGCACTTGTACTTGCTTCCTTACCTATTAGAATGGCAGAAGAACGAGCTTTAGCTGTGCGAGATGTTGCTCTTCCCAGTCTGGAGGGAGTAGCTTCTAGCATTGTGAAACCTGAAATTACTGAACACTTTGAGATTAATCCCGGCATGATACAACTGTTGCATGCGACTGGGCAATTTGCTGGATTGCTGCACGAAGATCCACAATAACATATCCAGAATTTCTTGGAGATTAGTGACACATACACACCAGCATGCATCTCAACTGATTATGTTCGCTTGATACTCTTCCCGTTTTCATTGATTGGAACAACAAGTGGTTAAAGGCTAAAAAGCCTGGGTCTATCACAACTTGGGATGATTTAGCTAAGAAATTTTTGGCTAAATTTTATACATCTGCCAAAACAGCCAGAAAGACAACAAGGTGGAGAATCCTTGTATTCAGCTTGGGAGAGATTCAAGTCATTGTTAAGAGAGCCCGCACCACAACCAATCTAATGAGGTATTGGCCCACACTTTTATTGAAGGATTGAATGCTCATACCAAGATCGTGGTGGATGCTGCAGCTAGAGGCCAAGTATTGGCCTTGAATTTTAATGAGATCTATGAATTGCTGGATAAATTTTCTCAGAGCAATCCTGACTGGAAGGGCGATGGTAGAGCTCCAACGCAGAAAGCTGTTGGGATACTTCAGTTGGATGCATTCTCAGTGTTAACTGCAAAGGTAGATGTGATAGCTAATCAGATCAACAAGTTAGCACTGCCACCAACTCAGCAACAAGTGGCACCAGTCAAACAAGTCCAGCAGTTCCAAAATTTCTGTGAGGTCTATGGAGAGGATCATACTACCGAGGTTTGCCCCTCCAATCCAGAGTCAGTTTATTAGGTGGGAAATCAAAACAGGTTTCAAGGACAGAATTGGAATCAGTTTGGAAATAACTATAATCCTAACTCACGAAATCATCCTGGTTTCTCATGGAGTGATAATCAAGTTGCTCAAGGTAATACGAGATCTCAGAATAATTACCAGAGTTCACATCCTCAGGCTAAACCACAGCAGTCAAACAGTTCATTTGAAGATTTGATAAAGCAGATGTTGGCAGGTCAGCAGAAAATTATAGCAGACAATGCAGCTCAAGCACAGGCCATAAAAGATCTCGTCAATGCTCAAAAGGATCTGGAATGCCAAATGGGGTAGCTAGCTGGAGCACAAAATACTAGACCACATGGTGCCTTGCCAAGTGACACAGATAAGAATCCTAAGAAATTTGTACAAGCAGTTACTTTGAGAAATGGGCGAGCTCTAGAAGAAGTGCCTCCAAAGCCAAGGAAGTCTGTTGGTGAACTGGAGCCGAATATTGAAAAAGAAGCTGATAAAGTGATAGAGAAGCAGCCCGAGCTTGATAATGTCAGACCACCACCACCTTTTCCTCAAAGGCTTCAGAAGCAGAAAGTAGATGCAGCTTGCAAGAAATTTATATGATCTTGAGTCAGATGCAAGTGAATATTCCTTTGGTGAAAATTTTGCGTGATGTTCCAAAATACGCTTAGTACATCAAGGATATTGTGGCAAATAAAAGAAGATTGACTGAGTTCAAGACAGTTGCACTTACTGAAGAGTGCAGTTCCAGAGTCAGAAGCAAACTTTCTCAGAAATTAAAAGATCCTGGAAGCTTCACTATTCCTATAAAAATTGGGAAGCATGAGGTTGGGCGAGCTTTATGTGACTTGGGCGCTAGCGTAAATTTAATGCCATCATCAGTGTTTCGAAGGCTAGGCCTGGGTGAACCAAGACCAACCACAGTGACCCTACAGTCAGCGGACAGATCTTTGACATGCCTCGGGGGAGTTATTGAGAATGTTCTAGTACAAGTAGGCCAATTCATGCTCCCTGCTGATTTCATCATTTTAGATTATGAGGCTGATCAAGAGGTCCCGCTCATCTTGGGAAGAGGATTTTTGGCTACTGCTGATGCTGTGATTAGAGTTAGAGCAGGGAAGATGATCATGAGGGTAAATGGCGAAGAAGCTGTATTTAATGTGTTCCGGGCTACTCAACTTCCATCACACTATGAAGATCTATCTATGGTAAGAGTTTTGGATAAGGAGTTAACTGCCTTTGAAAAATCACTTTTGGCTTCTAAGGATGATCCTCTTGAAAGAGCATTAATATATGAAGATGATATGCTGAATGATGAAGAGATTGAGGAATACTTGGAGATTCTCAACATGGAGTGTCAATTTATCCCAGGATGGAAGAAGTTTGAGGAGCTTGATAGACCACTGACATTAGCTCCTGCTAAACCATCTATTGAGAAAGCTCCAGTTCTTGAACTTAAACCTTTACCTGCTCATTTATGTTATGCTTATTTGGGTGAGGGCAACACCTTGCCCGTAATCCTTTCTTCTTTGTTGTCTGATGTGCTGGTTGAGAAAGTCTTAAGAGTATTGCGAGAGCGCAAAAGGGCAATTGGATGGACCATTGCGGATATTAGAGGAATTAGTCTTTCTTTTTGTATGCACAAAATCCTCTTGGAGGAGGGCCATAAGCCAAGTGTTGAGCAGCAAAAAAGGCTAAATCCAGTGATGAAAGAGGTTGTGAAGAATGAAATTATCAAGTGGCTTGATGCTGGCATAATTTTTCCAATCTCTGACAGCAATTGGGTGAGTCCAGTCCAATGTGTTCCAAAGAAGGGAGGTATGACAGTTGTGACGAACGAGCATAATGAATTGATTCCTACAAGAACAGTCACGGGGTGGAGGATTTGCATTGATTATAGAAAATTAAACAAGGCCGTCAGAAAAGATCACTTTCCATTCCCCTTCATTGATCAGATGTTAGACAGGCTAGCCGGGCATGAATACTACTATTTTCTGGGTGAATACTCGGGCTACAACCAGATTGTGATTGCACCAAAAGATCAGGAGAAGACAACGTGTTACATGTCCCTATGGCACTTATGCATTTAGAAGGATGTCGTTTGGACTATGTAACGCGCCGGGAACATTTCAGAGATGCATGATGGCTATTTTCACCGATATGGTGGAAAAATTTGTTGAGTATTCATGGAACGATATATCAATCTTTGGAGATTCATTTGATGGCTGCTTGAAGAACTTAGATGCCGTGCTTAGCCGCTGTGAAGAAACCAACTTGGTACTTAACTGGGAAAAATGCCACTTCATAGTTCGAGAAGGCATTGTACTTGGACATAAAGTGTCGAAGCAAGGGATCGAGGTTGATAGAGCAAAGGTTGAAGCAGTTGAAAAATTACCACCACCTATCTCTGTGAAAGGTATACGTAGTTTCTTGGGACATGTTGGGTTCTATAGGCAATTCATTACGGACTTTTCGAAGATAGCAATTCCCATGTGTAAATTGTTAGATAAGGATGCAAAGTTTGAATTCAATGACGCCTGTCTGAAGGCATTTGAAGAATTGAAAAAGAGGTTGATGGCTGCACCAATTATTATTGCTCCTGATTGGTCTCTACCGTTTGAGTTGATGTGTGACGCGAGTGATACTGCTGTTGGGGCTGTTCTCGGGCAACGAAAATGTAGAATTTTTCACTCTATATATTATGCAAGCAAGACTCTTGATGCTGCCCAATCCAATTACACTACCACCGAGAAGGAGCTGCTAGTCGTTGTTTATGCTTGTGATAAGTTTCGATCTTACTTGGTTGGCACTCGGGTTATCGCCTACACTGATCATGACGCAATCCGGTATTTATTTGAGAAGAAAGATTCCAAGACCCGACTGATTCATTGGGTTCTTCTACTCCAAGAGTTTGATGTGGAGATCCGAGATCGAAAAGGGACCGAGAATCAAGTGGCCGATCACTTGTCGAGGCTGGAAGATAGAAAACATGTAGATGAGGGGCCTGAGATAAATGAAGTTTTTCCAGACGAGCAAATTTTTGCTCTGCATGTAACCAAGGTGCCCTGGTATGCAGATATGGTGAACTTGATGGTGAGTAATGTTTATCCACCTGAGGCTACAGCTGAACAGAAAAGGAAACTCCTTCATAAGAGTAGATTTTACGTCTGGGATGAGCCGTATTTGTATAAAATTGGCCCGGAACAATTGGCGAGGAGATGTATTCCAAATGAGTAAGTCGAGTCTGTGTTGCAAAGTTGTCATTCATCTCCCTATGGTGGTCATCATAGTGGTGATAGGACAGTTGCGAAGGTACTCCAGTTGGGGTTCTTTTGGCCTAGTCTATTCAAAGATGCTCATGCCTTTTTTAAACAATGTGATCGATGCTAAAGAACTGGTAATATTTCGAGGCGTCACGAGGTGCCATTGAATAACATCCTGGAGATTGAGTTGTTCGATTGTTGGGGAATTGATTTTATGGGTCCGTTTCCACCTTCTAATGGCAACAAATACATACTTGTAGCAGTCGACTATGTGTCAAAGTGGGTGGAAGCTGTTACACTTCCAACCAATGATGCGAGTGTGGTAGTCAGGTTCTTGATGAAAAATATCTTTACTCGCTTTGGGACACCACGGGCCATCACCAGTGATGAAGGTATGCATTTTTGCAATCGCTGGTTCAATAAACTTTTGGCCCAGTATGGGGTGCGTCACAAGGTAGCTACTGCTTATCATCCTCAAACGAGTGGTCAAGTGGAGGTGTCGAATAGAGAGATAAAGCAGATTATTGAGAAAACTAATAATACTTCAAGGAAGGATTGGTCTATGAAGCTCGACGACGCTCTTTGGGCCTACAGAACGGTGTTTAAAACGCCTATTGGAACCTCTCCTTATAGGTTGGTTTACGGTAAGGCCTGTCACTTGCCTGTCGAGTCAGAACATAAGGCGTATTGGGCAATTAAAAAGCTAAATTTGGATATGGAAGTGGCAGGTGAAAAGAGAATGCTTCAGTTGCACGAATTAGATGAGTTCCATTTCCACACTTATGAGAATGCAAAATTGTAAAGGAGCGGACGAAGAGATGGCATGATAAGCACATTGAGCATCGTCAATTTGAGCCGGGTCAGTTAGTATTGTTGTTCAATTCTAGATTGAAACTATTCCCTGGGAAGTTGAAGTCTAGATGGTCGGGCCCCTTTGAGGTAGTTCGTGTCACTGCACATGGAGCGGCTGAATTGAGAGCCCCAGATTCCGATAAGTCATTTTAGTGAACGGGCAAAGTGTTAAGCGCTATTGGGGAGGTTTGGCGGATCATCGTACCTCCATTTCATTGCGAGAACCGTAAATTGTAACCGCCGTGCCACGATGTTAACTAAGACGCTTTTCGGGAGGCAACCCGAGCCTTGTATGTTAATGTAGAAAAAATACAAAAAGAATAAAAATACAAAAAAATAAAAAAGTCGTGCCGCGACGTTAAATCAAGCACTTGTTGGGAGGCAGCCCAATTTTTATTGTTTTAATCATTTTTATTTATGTAGTATTACGTAGTTTTTCTTGTCAATTTTTGTAGGGCTCGGGAAATTCGGAAGGTGGATCATTTTCGAGGAGTGCGGAATGATTGAAGCTATGTGTTAGAAAATCAAGGATTTCGAACTGAGAAGCGATGGCCAAATCATCGTCCCATCACAGCGTATAGAAAAATTGGAATCATATTAGCTGCAAGCGATGGACAGAGCATCGCTCCCTCTATCGCAGCTAGTGAGGCAGTGAACTCCATTCGTTCCAAGCGATAATTAGACATTGCGTGGTGTCCACCTAATGATGTTCAAATTCTGCTCAAGTGATCGCCAAGGCGTCACTTTGGAAGCAGTTTCCAGACGCCACAACATTTGGAAAATTTTTGGAATAAGAAGCTGGACGTAAAACAGAGCCAAGCATCGCTGCCATCATCGCTTGGAGCTAGGAAGTGAGCTTCCAACAGCTCAAAGCGATCGCAGAGTGTCGCCTTCATCAATGCCTTCAGCTGCACAAAAATCAGTTCAGAGCGACGCTCCCACTATCGCTGCTAGTTAGGCAGTGAGCTCCCTCAGTGTAAGGCGATCACAAGGCGTCGCTGCCTATATCACAGGTAAGTTAAAAAAAATATTTTGCGGGTCGACCCGGTCTTGACCCGTTGACCCGCGAAAAATCAAAACATAAAACACACCTTTCTTTTCCCTCCTCCATTGTATTTAACAAACAAATAGAGAACAAAACTCTTACCTAGGGCATAATACAACGCTTTCTTCAACATCAATTCAACATCCATTTTTTTTCCATTGATCCGACGCTGCTCAGGTACTATGCTGAAAACAACACAAAAGGCCTCTTCTTCCTCCGTGGCACCTGCTGCACAAAGGCAAAAGCTAGGTGTCGCCTTGACTAGTAAAGCACCCAAGGGCAAGGCTAAGGCCAAAGCAAAGAGCAAGGCAAAACCAAATATATCAAAGGGCGCGGTCTCTATTCCACGACCCGGGGGGAAAACAAAATTTGTATTGCCATTTGAGAAGAAAGGGGAGAGCCTGGATTGGTACAAGAATTTCAAGTTGGCCAGCTACATCCCCGAACTTGCCATTGATGAAACTAAATTGACGAGGCGGTTTAGAAATATAAGAGATGTTATTCACACCATGAAATGGGGATCCATTTTTTAGAGTCCGGGGGATACCAATCTTGATCTTGTGATGGAACTATATGCTAATTGGGACTTGGAGCAACGGGAGGAGCTGGTGAAAGTTCGAGGGCAGTCCATGAGGCTAGATGCATCAGCCTTTTGCACCTTTTTAGGTGTGGAGGATCATGACCTTGACGACTTGAAGGATTTCATTCACAAGCCGGATTACAAGGCATTGAGGCAAACCCTGTGTGGTAGTGATATGAGTCATAGGTGGGCTAGAAAGAAGCAAACGGGCCGACACAAATCTATGCAATTTTGCAGGTTTCAAAAGGAAGCCCAAGTCTGGCTCAAGTTGATCAATGCACGATTATTTCCTTCTGACCACTTTACTAATGTGACTAAAGTGAAGGCTTGCATAGTCTACTTCTTCATGACGGGGAAACCTGTCAATATTGGGTATTATATGCTCAAAGCAATGAAGGAGACACGCACAAAAAAGTCGAAACGGTTATCCTTTGCTGGTGTACTCACACAGTACTTGATGAAAGAAGGTGTCCCTGTTGACAACATTGATGATAGGATTGTCCCAGTCCTGGAAAGAAAGTCTGACATTTTCGCAGTGCTAGGCCCGAGTACAAGTGCCTACAAAATGTCCAATGATGAGCGGCGCGATGTGCATGACAATTTGGAGGGCCGCAAATACTTGATGATAGAATATTTAGCAAAGCATGCAGGGATGGATATGACAGCCCTTGATCGCCAGCTTCCATTGTTGGAGTCTTCCAAACAGTTATTGGGCATGACACAGACCGTAGAGGTGCCACCTGGAGAGGATGAGAATACGGTTTCTGACGTGGTTGAGGCTGATGATAGTAGTGACCAGGGAGAGTGGACTGAAGAGGAAGATGGTGAAGAAGAGGAGGAGGATGCGCGCACTCCACCACACCGCCCTGGGGGTTCTGTGAGAAGCAAGGCGGTTGTGCCTACGGTTATTGAGCGCGATGATGACACTCTCGCACATGCAAAGCGGGAGGACTCTAATGATGCTGATGATGACACCTAGGAGGGTGGGCCTTCAGGGAAGTTCCTTTCACTCTTACACTTTATTTTTGTCGCACTGGGGTGGGAGAATTTCCAAATTTTTGAGGTTATGGATGACTGTACTATTAGTAATTTCTTTTCAGCAATTTTTATTTTTGTCACTTGATCTTATTTTTATTTTTATTTTTTTGCTTTAATATATAAAAAATAAAAAAAAATTTAGAAAACTAATGAAAAATTCCAAAAAGATTTTATTTTTAGTTTTAGTTACTGGTACAGTCATCCGCCCCGTGGTTTTTCTTATGGCCTCGGTTCTTTTCCATGGGTAGACCTTTGAAATGGGTAATTTTTATTTTTAAGAGTAGTTCAGTAGTAGTAGTTAGTAGAATATGTTTAGGAAAATTGATAGAATGCTAGGTGCCTTTGGTTTGTTTGATGCCGGTGGATTTAGACTTGAGCATGTGCTATTTGTGAATCCCTTTTGGTTTTAAAATTGTGATGCATGCCTAGAAAAATTTGAATAACCATCTTGAGACGCTTAGGTTCAACACTTGACTCTTTTGTGAACTATTGTGCCTTGGTGCTTAAATTTCCAAAGTCGCACCTTGTTTGCTTGAACCGAGAGTTGGAATGAAACCGTCTTTAGTAAACTATGTGCCATGTGTGATGTGAGGTATCCTTTCTTATGTTCTGTGCCGTATATTGATGTCTAGAACTTGCCCCGTGTGTGTTCAAGGCGAAATTCTAGGTTTTCTCTAGTCGGGAGATGATATAGGCGTTTCTTTGATAAGCCCTTTTAGCCTTGATTAGCCTACCCTTTGATATTACCCTTATTAAACCTTTTTTAGCCTTTTGACCTTTTGTTGGCACCCACATTTTAAGCCTTACCTTTTTTTTTCTTAACTATCTTCTTTTTGAACCCTTACTCCTTAGAGTACTTTAATTGGAAAATATTGTTGTTTACGGAGTTGTGGTGGGAGAATTGGGTAGCTTTTAAGTGGAACCAATGAAAGGAAAATATGGTGCATTTTGAATAAAAATATGTTGGCAAGGTTGGGAGAAATTGAAAAAAAAAAGATGAAAAGAAAGAAAAAAAATGAAAAAGAGAAAAATAAAGAAAACAAAGGAAAAAAGAAAAATCTCAATCCTTGCTAGTGTGTTGCACAAAGAAAAAAAATTACAAAATATTTAAAGTTGAAAGGAGACTTTTGGGTGGTTGCTTGGTTAATTTTGAGAAGAATGGTGGAGAGAAAAAAATTGAAAGTGATGTATTAAAGTGCTTAGGAAGGTAGTCACTATTTTATCCATATTTATCATACCCGTCCTTTAGCCTACATTACAACCCTTAAAGTCTTAGTTAATCCTGATTGGAGTGAGCCTACATTAGTGGAATCCTACACTACGGGCAAGCCTATGGTACGTTGTGTGTGGCACTTGAACTTCTTTTTTAGAGCGAGTGAATTCTTTCTATATTCTGTCCCTCATTTATTCTTAAAATATATTCTTTGTGTGATATTTTGGATGCTCTCTTGATTATTTTTGGTGAGGGCACATGGTTTGCGCGAGATAAGTGAAGTTATTGACTTCATGGCTGAGTGAATGGGTGTGATTTTGTGAAAGCTTGATTTCATTGAGTCGGTTTTTGAGATTGAGATGTCTTGAGTTGGTTGTTCTAGTGTTTTAAAATTTAGTGAATTTTTGGTATGTTGTGGGTCACATGGTATACTTATGCTATTATTTAATGGTAGGTATCAACCATAATCATAGGTAGACCTGTTCTATTGAGTGTTGGGATCTAGTTGGGAAATTGGTTTTCGATGATTGCTCGAGGGCGAGCAAAGGGCTAAGTGTGGGGTGGTGATGTTTGGCGATATTTGCATATTTTGCCTTAATATCTTCTCACATTTTGGTACTTTATGCGCTCGTTACATGTGATTGTGTTTCTTTTGCTCACTTATCATATTGTAATTTTAGGAATGGTGCGGATGAATTCGAGACAAGAACAATCAAATTGGAGTTAATGGATACATTGGAAGCTATATTGAAAGCAAGGCTTCCAAGAAAGCCCTGAAGAGTTGGAAGCTATACTGGGAGCAAAGCTTTAGAGATAGCTTTGGAGTTGGGAGCTATAGTGGAAGCCTGGCTTCCACGAAAGCTTTGAGGCTGACGAAACACAAGTTTTCCCAACTAGATTAGGCTTTGGTTTAGCTTATCCTAGAACTTTGTAAACACTATAAAACCTCATTATTTCATTATTTTAGGGGGAGGTTGAATTTTGGAGCAAGTTTTGGAGTTCCTAACATATTGAACCAAGGGTTTAATTCCTTTACTTCATCTACTACAATCTTTCATATTTCTTCCATGAATTCTTGTGTTGTTATTATGAATATGCGTAGCTAAATATTTCGCTCTAGGGTTAGAGCAAATACATGAAGGTTGATGTTTGAAAGTTGATTTCTACCTATTAATTTACTATTACAGATTATTTATTCTTTCTTGAACCTAATTGTTTGGTTATTGAGGCATGATAATTGAACACTATCTACGGTTTACAAGTTGAACTCGAAAGAACGAACTTGTGAATGCAAATAAGAAAGAATAGGGCTTGATTGTGAACCCGGGCATCAGGGAATCGATTTGCGGGTAGGATAGACATATACCTATTCGCCTTGCTTAGCTAAATACAGAGTTCGTTAATGCATGCATGTGATTTAACTCCATAAATATATAGGTATTAGAGTAGCTTGCATAGACTCGTGAAGAATCGACAGGTTTTCACGAATATAATTAACCTGTTAGTTAGCAATCTAGGAAATCTAGAAGTAGAATCAACTGAAAAACTCAACTGGATTGTTTGTAGCTCTGACCCTGGACCGTTTCTCCATTATTGATAACAACCCATAATTTGTTCCCTATTACTTGACTTCAGTTAGTTGTTTTTAATTATTTCCTTTAGTTAGTAAAAATCTCAACCATCATTGAAAAAGATCACTGAATAGTTTTTAGGAAATTGTTTGCTAGAATATAGTCTTAACACTAGTCCTCGTGGGAACGATACTCGACTCACTACTTTATTACTTGTCGACCACGTATACTTGTGTGTGCGTTTGAGAGCAACAAAGACCAGTATGCATGAATGTGCATAAGCACTGAGTTTACCAGTGTTACCCTTCCTGCATATATTAGATTCCTTGTTCCCCATATCTTGATTCTTATTGTCATTTTCTACACCATCATTTCACATTCCATTGCTGAAATTTTCTTAGATATTGAAACGCAAGGTATCTGAATGGTAGCTTTCATTTTGAGTACCCTGTTAGTTCACATAGCTCTTGTAGCTCCTGTGCTTGCATGTTTGCTGAGAATATAATTGACTTAGCATTGTTGGTTGTAAGCCCTGATGCTGCTGAGAATGTCTGCAGCTCTCTTAGCATTAGTAGGACTGATGTGTAGTCACCCTTGCTGAATATCAATATGTCATCGGCAAAGCACATATGTGTCAGCTTCATGCTTTTGCATTTGGTGTGGTATTTAAAGCCTTCTTGTTCAGCTACCCAGTGCATAATCCTTGGGAATTATTCCATGCATATAACAAATAGGAGAAGTGATATAGGGTCACCTTGTCGTAAACCCCTTTCCCCTGTTATGCTCCCATGTAATCCTCCATTCAAAGCTATAGTGTATTGGGGTGTAGTGACACACTCCATTACCCATTGTGTAAATTTCTGTGGGAAGTTTAATCCATGCAGCATCTCTTCAATAAATCCCCACTCCACTGAATCATACGCCTTCCTCATGTCAATTTTTATTAGACAACTCCTAGTAGTGTTCTTCCTGTTGTATAGTCTCACAAGATCCTGACAGATAAGTATATTTTGCACAATGGACCTCCCAGCTATAAAAGCACTTTTGTTTTCTGATATAATCCCTGGTAACACCTTTTTCAACCTGTTACACAACATCTTGGAAATGACCTTGTATATAGTATTGCAGCATACTATAGGTCTTAAGTCTAGCACAGTGTCTGCATGTGAGCCCTTTGGAATCAGGGTGATCACTGTGTTATTGATCCCATCTAGCATTTTTCCTGTGTTGAAGAATTCCATTATGCCTTCTTCATGTCCTCCCTCACTATTTCCAGCAGTCTTTGAAAAATTGACTTCCAAATCCATCTGGGCCTGGTAATTTGTCTCCTTCAATGGCCCAAAGTGCTTGTTTGATCTCTTTCTCTGTGAATTCCTTGACCAAAGCCTCTCTCTGTGCTTCTGTAACCAGTGCTCCTCTTCTTATTATGTTGCTGCTTGCATGTGTCTCTAATTATTTCTTGTTCCCAACAATTCCTGGTAGTAATCTTTGAATGCCCTTGCTATCTTTTCCATTTCTGTTTTTATACTCCCATCTGCTGCTCTGATTGTGAATACCCTGTTGCTTGCCCTTCTTGCTTTTAATGTGCTATGATAGAACCTTGTGTTTTGGTCCTCCTCCTTTAGCCATTGTACCTTGCTTCTTTGTTGAAGGAATTTCTCCCTTGTCAACTTTAGTGTCACTGCTTCTTTTGTCAAGTTTTCTTCATGTTTCAACAATGTTGCATTTCTGGGATCCTTTTGTAGCATGCTTTGACACTTCAGCAACTCATCCATTGGCTTGTTAGCTTTCTGTTCAATCTCACTAAATTTGTCTTTATTCAATTTATGCAGCACCTTTTTTAGCCTATGTAGTTTCCCCACAAGCTTGTACATCATCTGTCTGCCTTGTATTGGTTTTTCTCAGCTTTCTTTCACCCTTGTTTTGTAATCTGATGCTAGACTCCACATATTGTAGTATCTGAACATTTTCCTCCCGTGTTGCCTTCCATCATCCCAGCTAATAATTGCTGGGCAGTGGTCATATTATCCTTCATTCCTATAATGCACCTCAACAGCTGGCAATTTTAGCATCCATTCAGTGTCGATAAGCACCTGTCAATCCTGCTGCACACTCTGTCCTCTATTTTCTGCTTATTGTTCCATGTGAAGAAATCCCCTGATGACTTCATATCACTCAACCCTGTGTCACTTACACAATCCCTGAAGTCTTTCAATTCTGCTAGTGTTACCTTACTTCCTATCCTTTCTTCCCTATGTAGCATACAATTAAAGTCCCCTGTTACTGTCCATGGACCTTTTATTTTCCCACTAAAATCTTTTATGTCCCTCCATAACTCTATCCTCATTGCATTTTCATTGAAATTATAAACCATGGTTACACTAAATTGTGTTCCTGTACCTCTATGTTCCACCTTACAGTGAATGAGTTGTGTTGTTACCAGCCCTATGTCCACATTGTAGACTGTTGGTTTCCGTACTATCCAGAATCTCCCCCCAGGGTGTACTGAGAGATTGGTTGTAAATGACCATCCCTGACAAAGATTAAGAGAGGCTTGATGTGCCTTTGCTCCCTTAATCTTTGTTTCCAACAGGCTAAATAGACATAACTTGGAGTTATGCAAAAACACATGTATCTCCATTTGTTTAGGTATTCTATTTAGGCCTCTAGTATTCCAGAATCCTATCCTATCCATGGGGTTAGAGGGTATCCCCAATTTTCCCTTTTCCAATACCACCTCCTACTTCATCACCTCTGTTTGTTGTTGCTTGATTTTTCCCCCTGTATCTGTCTATACCTTCATTCCCCACAGTTGTGTTGTGTTTCTCCCAAACGCACACGCAAGTATACGTGGTCGACAAGTAATAAAGTGATAAATCGAGTATCGTTCCCACGAGGACTATTCAGACTGAATTCTAGCAAACAATTTATATAAACTATTCAGGGATCTTTTCCAATAGTGATGAGTTTATTAACTAAAGAGCAGAAATTAAATGGTAGAAGTGAATTCAAGCAATGGAGCAAAAGTTGGTTGTTATCAGTAATAAGGAGACGGTCCAGGGTCAGAGTTACGAACAATCCAGTTGAGTTTTTCAATTGATTCCACTTCATAAATCTCGGGTTACTAACTAACAGATTAAATGTACCCGTGAAAACCTTTCAATTCTTCACGGTCTATGCAGGCTACTCCAATCCCTATATGTCTATGGGTTGAATCACGTGCACGCATTAACGAATTCTGTAATTAGTTAAACTAGGCGAGCAAGTATATATCTATCCTACTCACAAATTGGTTCCCCGATGCCCGGGTTCACAAACTAGTCCTATTCTTTCTTATTACGTAATTAAATTCCCTCTTTCGAGTTCAATTTAAAAACCATAGATAATGCGTAATCATCGGGCCCTGAGAATTACACAAGTGAAATCAAGAAAGAATAAGTAACCCGTTATGGGATTCAATCAATGGGAATCAATCTTCAACAATCAACTTTCATGTAATACTCTAACCCTAGAACGATAGATCTAGCCACGCATACTCATAATAACAATACAAAGATTTGATGAAATAATGAAATAATGATGTAATAGATTAATGGAAGGAAGAAAAACCCTTGTTCTTGATGTTATGAGCTCTCCAATTTGCTCCAAAGTCTGCTCCTCTCAAAAACTAAGTAAAAGACTATTTATAGGGTTTACAAACACCTAGTAATAAGTTAGACCCAATCCTAGACGAAATAGGAAGTGAAAATCCGCACAAGGGGCGCTATAACGGGCGCCCCGCGCCTCGTAAAGCGCTGGGACAACCAGTGGACGCCAACTTTTGGGCGCTTTTGGGACGTGGCGCGTGAGTAAAAGCGCTGGGGCACTGGGCGCTATAACCGGCGCCCCACGTGCCCCACAGCGCTCAGCCAAACTGCTCCTTCCTTGCTCCGAAATCTCGCTCATATCGTGCTCTCGTGTGCTCAATCCAATTCTCAATCATCCTTCAATCCATTCTTGATAAATCAAGCTCCTTAAAGCTCCAAATACACTGCGTAACAACCTACACACGCACGGCATCAAATTAGTGTAAAACCATATTCACAAACTATAAAACGAGTGCAAAACAAGCTCAAACATGCGGAAATATTAAGGAAACTTTGGCGTAAAATGCCAAACATCATGTTGCTAGTGCTGCATCTTGCCTCATATTGTTGGTTCCCCTTCTCCTCTGTAGCCAGTACCTCAAAGGTATTTTTGGTTATCATCTGATTTTGTTGCATATTCTTACTTCTGCCTTTTGCTGGAGAGCCTTGTTGAGCTTGATTGTTGCTTCTTTGACTACCATCCCCTGTACTCTTTCTCTTCTGCTGCTTTTTGTTCTACTTGCCCATTTTTAGTCATTTGGTCTACTTTATATTCAGGCTTTTTCCCTTGTCCATGTTCTACTTTTCCTCTCATGTATCTCCTACATTCTGCCACTTCATGCCCAAAGTTCTTACAGGTAGTGCACATTACTGGCTTCCACTCGTATTCCACATGTTGCTTAATTATTTTCCCATACTCATTCTCAAACATTATTTCTGATGGATATGCTTTATTTAAGGGCATATCTACTAGTATTCTTGCAAAATGCAGCATGTTTCTCTGTGTTGTAGCCATATCTGCCTTCAATAGTGTCCCCACTAAACTTGCAATCTTTGTTAAAGCTGTTTTCCCCCAATATTTAATATCAAGCCCTGGTAGTCTCACCCAAATTGGTACATTTGTTACTGTTTCTTTTGTAACTTCTATCTCTGGCCTTCATGGCTTCACTACAATGGGTTTTCAATCAAACATTTGTACTCCCTATTCCACTGCTTTCCCCTTGTTTTCTGCATTCTGGAATCTCACCAGAAATACTCCCTTATTTACCATCCTATTTTCTCTATTCCCATTGTAATCACCTAATTTTGGCACAAAATTCAAGATAATAGCTAAAAAATTAATGTGCTAATTTGCTAGCTGTTTTGCCTAATTTTTGTAGATTTTGTCAGTTTGTTTGGCCATTTTAGTTATTTAATTGAGTGAAATTACCGGAAACTATCTCAAAAAATATTTGCTGTGATTAATTATGTGTGCGATAGTTTAGTTAGTTGCGACATTTAAATAGTTAGTTAGGATTTAGTTTAGTTTTAATTGAGTGCACTTATATGGCATTAAACTTGAAAATTTGGCCATTGGACCTATTGAAAATTTTGATTTTTTTTTTTTTTGAAAAAGGCTAGCCCAGAACTAGTGTCCCGCCAACCCAAATCTCAATTGTGACTCGGCCCAATTCTTTTGTATAAGAACCATTTTTGCTCTTTTGGGGAAGTTTTTCTCAAATTATCAGACCTAAAGGAGACTAGACACAAAACTCATTAGATTTGGGGGACACATGACAGCAAAATTTATCCCCGTCCGCATTATACCTTCCCGAAATCATCTCGAGCTCCTCGTTCCAATTTTCAAGTCAATTTCTCCGAATACTCACTGGTTGGGCATAGATCGAGGCTTAACGATTCAGCGGAACCCTAAACTCCGGTGATGCATCAAATTTTTCGGTAAATCCTTACCTATTCGGGCTCTTCTCGCACTCCTCTTTCACCTCCCCTAGCTGGATTCTCCGAATTCCTTATGGTTTTTCTTGGACCCGATTCCAGCGGGTCATTTATGGTTTGTGGGGATTGGTTATTTTCTGTTATCTATTGGTTTGATGACCACTCGGGTGATGAAGCGAGGCTGGTAGTGGTGCTGAGGCTGCTGAGTTTGATTCGTTCGACAAGGCAGTGGTGCTGTGATATTGGAGGCAGCGTGACGAGGCAATGATGGCTCGTGAATGATACTTGGTGATGTGATGATATGAAGCTGGTGTGTGTGGGGATGATGGCAGTACGAGCAATGGTGATACGCTCCTGTGGCGCTGGTGAAGTTGCTGCAATAGTGGTTTAAAGGTAGCGAGGCTGCAAGCGTGTTTATAACAGTTGTGGCCATGACTGGAGTGAAGCGTAGAAGCAGTGGCATTTTGTTTGGTGCAGCAGTTGTGACCCTATGAACATGATAACGAGGCTATACTATAGGGGCGATGGCGAGGCAGCCTCGACAAGGCAGTGGTGGCAATGGGTTAAGAAAGTGGTACCTCACCCCTTTCCCCTATGTGTTTTCCTTTTCCTCCCTAGCTTCCCATTTTTCTTTGCTACTGCTTAGTGTATAGTTGTAAAAGATTAAAAAAAAAATGTTCAAAGTTTAATTCTTAACATGTGTAATAATGTAGTACCAATTCATATGCGTACCCTGTCGTTAGGAAGCTTGAACTCTATATACGAAACAATTGCTTTTTGTTTGGTACAATGAAGCTCGTTGTCCGAAAGTGTTATGTTATTGTCTTCAAGCTCGAGATTGACTAGTATGAAATTTGTTTAACTCATCATGATTACAGGTGTGTAAATGAGATCTGTTTTGCCGCGTCTGGAGGGTCCAAGTCTTAGCATTAATTTTGATCATTCTGCTTGAAATGCTGAATTATGTATGTGTGTTGGTTTAGAATATGTGCCTGGTGTGTTGTAAGTTCTTTTTGGATGAGTGTCAGTATAATTTTATCTTTGTTCCAATGGCAGACCATGAGTTTGAACTTGTACCCTTGCTTATTAAGCATAAATTGTTTGTCTTAGTCTTTAGTGCGATAATAGTTGTCTATGGGTTTGAATTGAGTTTGTTTGGCTAGTCCAGGTGTGAAAATCTGTCCAAACATATTAAGTTAGTGTTAAGCATGGATCTGTCCGATTGGAAGTCATCTCCTTTTGTTGAAATTCCTAGCTTAGATTGATAAAACTTCTGTAGGATTAGTTTTTGAGTTGAATTCCCTTTTGTGTTTAGTTCTGATTAAGTGTTAAAATAAGCATTGTCTGGTTGTTGTTGAATGGCCAAGCATCTGATTTTCGTTTGTCTAGCAAGCTTGTGAAATAATGTTGAACATGATATGTAGTGTCAATTTTGGGGCAATGTGAAAGTCTGAGTTTGAAAAAGAAAGCTTAGAGTCAAATAGTGGGACAAAAGGAAAGCCAAAAGTGGAATAGTTTCAGCCCTCTTTTGGGGTTGGTCTATGCCATACATAGAAGGGGTAATTGACATTGAATGCTTTGACTCTGGTAGCACACTACCCAGCTATCCCTTACTCTTTTTCCAGCTATAAAGGGAGTCTTTACTCCCTTGTAATAGATGGGGAGACACACGAAAATCAGAGAGAACGCTCCATCAGAAAAACACACACATCTAAAACACTCTAAAAAGAAACACACAATCTGAGAGAAGAAAAAACCTTTGGAAATACTCCAGCACTTGTTAAAATTTCCATATCTGAGAGAGTAAAAATAGAGTCAAAAAATAGAGAGTTTGAAAGAGTAAAAAGCGAGAAAGAAAGAGTTTAAAAATAGAGTTCAAGTAGGAAACATGAGAGGTTATAGGGTCTGGTCGTAGTTGTTTATTGGAGGCTGGTTGCTGTTTTGTTGCTATTTTGGCTTCGTCATTACTGTTGCTAAGGGAATTTTAACTCAATAGGTATTTGTTCTTAAACCCTGTGTATTACTACGTCTTAATTTTGTTTTGTTGTAAGACTTGAATTTTTGATAAATTGCATATCCAAGGCTTTGAAAAAATGGAAAAAAAAAAAAGGACTTGTGTAAATTTTCTGCCGAGGTCATTTTATAAATTTCTTGATGTAGTTGTTAAGAAAGAAATATGAGTTGAATCTTTGATCTGAGTTTGTATCTTTTATCTATCTTGTTAGAAATGGTAAAGGGAAAGTGGTAAAATAGCAAAGCAAGTAAAGGGTAATATTTATGTTATAAGGTCTAGACTCTTTTGGTCTACATCTAACACTTTAATTAAATTGTTTGGGCCTCTTGCATCTTTAAAGATAGGCCTTTATATACGTTTAAACTGGATTAGAAAAGAGATTTTATAAAGGGATAAGTTTGAAAAGGGTTAGGCAAAATAGGCTTAAATGCAAATTTCAAATCGACAAACTTGATACGTTCTTCTCGCAATAGTTAGCTATATTTGAGGCTTTAAAACACAATAAAATTGCTAAACTTTAGAACCTGTTTTGTTATCAAAGTTGTAGAAAAAATGAATGGCAAGAGTTTATCATGCCTAAATGAGGAATGGTTTAATTTTAGATAATAGAGAAAGGCATGAGAAAAAATGGCTAGGCAAAGCTATAGGCCGAAACAATTATGAATTGTTTATATGGAACTCATTTGAGTCAAGAGATTTCGAATGGGTGAAGTACTTGTGCGATTTGATTTAAATCGGAAGATTTCGAACGAGTGAAGTTCTCGCGCGATTATATTCGATTTGAGTTTTCAATCGTCAAAACAGTAAAAATTAAATTATAACTCAAAACGTAACAAAACAAAGGCAAAACATACAAATAATTTTTAAAGAGTCGAAATGTGTCCAAAAAAGCAACTGTGCTTGGCACAGGATTCGAGGGTGCCTAATACCTTCCTACGAGTCAACCGAGATCCTTACCCGGAACTCTGACGCAGACCATTTACGAGTCATAGGTGTTCTAGGTACACCATTTTGGTGAATTGGCACACCTTTAACTTGTTAAGTGGCGACTCCGAAAATCTCTAAATATTAGTGTACCTATTAACACCCGTCACAACCTTTTAAAACTATAATGTTCTTTCCTTTTAAGTTAAAAAAAAGGGTCGTGACAGCTTGACGACTTCACTAGGGAGGAAAGTGAAAACTGAGAGTTTCAGGCTTAAACTTTGTCGCTTTCGGCTTTTGAATATTGTTTGTATATGTTGCCTTGAATGTTACTGCTTTGATATGTTTGAACTATATATACACAACTATCTTCTCTCGTACACCTCTGAGTCTTCTGGAACACTTCACACATGCACGCAAGTTTCGCTTCGGCGTCTGGAATATCTGTCGTGTCTCTGGACACAAAAAGTTAACCCTTCTTAGGAGGAGGTGTGTCGGGTTAGGCCGTTAGACGTGTTGACACCCAATTTTTTCTCGATTTTAAGTTAATATTAAATAATAAAGTATATTTAATTAAAAGATGTGCTAAAAAAGGGAAATTTTATAAATTTTAAATAGTCAAATTGATAATTTTGTGTAAAAAAAGGCCAAAATCGCAAAACACAACCTCATATCCGACCCACCCTTGCAAACCCCTTTTAAAACAAAACACTTTAGATAAAATCCCTAATCAGTTCCTCACCCGCGACCCTTTTCTCCCAAAATTCGACCCGTTTTCTCTTCAACCCGCGAAACCAATCCAACCCGATCCAACGTCTTCTTCTCCGTACGGCTGATGTGCTGGGCGAATAGCACTATTCCAGACGTATATTCTCGAAGCTCCACTAAGGCACAGCTGTGCTAAATCTGGAGCGTTCATTTCAAATTCAAATCTGTCCTGAGTCGTTGATCCTTTTCCTTAGAGATAAGGACGAGAGGGGCTCTGATTTGACCCTCTCACCCTTATCTCATGAGGGGGAGGATCAAAAAGGAAGGGGTCATTCAGAGGTTTTATCCAAGGTAAACCCTAAAACTCTCCTATATATTCAGCATTTTGTAAGGTTTAGAGAGGGTTCTGGGAATTTTACAGAAACAAAAAACGGCAGCATTTTATATGCATTATATATCTTTCTCAGCTAAAAAAAAATACTGATAGCGTTTTCAGTTTTTGTTTTCCGAGTCGAACATCGCTTTCGATTTCGTGTCATCGCTTTCATTGTTTCAAGTCGTCGACCTTCTTGAAGTCGCTTAGTCGAGTCGTGTTCATTTTTTTTGAATCCTCGCTTCAGTTTACTGCATAAAAGCAGGTCAGAGGCCATAACTTTCACTATTTTTATTTTAGTTATTGTATGGTTATCTTGCTTTATTGAGGTTGAGTTTATTTGGATTTGAAATCAGATGTTCATGATAACTTTAACACTGTTTAGGATAAGGTTTGAGTGAGTAAAAGCGATTAGTTTGTGTGTATGCCTGTATGAGATGTAAGTTAATCAAAGTTTTGACCTGGGCTTCTGTAAAGTCTGCTTGATACCCGATACATGTTAAAACAACATAGGGTTTAATCTTGAACTCAGAAAGCTTGAATCTTAATTTTTATATAACGTTTTGTTAGAAATAGCTCAAATACAGGTATAATGGAAACAATCGTCAAGATCTCTGCTTTGGTTTTGTTTTGAGCATAAGCATTACCTTAACATCCTTTTTGTAATGATCCTTGTTTGTTTAAATCAATTCCATGCTCAGTTTTTTTTTAGTAGAAGAGCCTGTTTTGTTATGGTTCTTTGCAACATGCTTCAGCTATGGTGAGTTTGAAATATTTTTGTCTTCTGTAAATGCTGAAAAGCAGTTGTAGAGTAGAAATGGAGTTCTGTCTGGTTTGTTTTAAGGATAAAAAGGGGGGGGGGGGGGTTCAGGGTGTTTTTCTGTCTGGTTCAAAGGAGTAGCAGCTGGTTAGTTCTCAGTTTGTATGTGTAGGTGTCTGTGAGGGTGAGAGGAATGCAGGGTGAGCTGAGCCTATCTCTGTTTTGAGTAGAGAAGCTTAGGTCTAGGTGGTTGTTCAGCCTGTGAGGTGTGTGTCAGTGTTTTGGTAAGCTGAGGGAGTTTGATGTAGCTGTTTCTTGCCCTATTTGTTTCCAGTGTGTTTCCTGGTTGTCAGGGAGTTGCTAGGTGGCTTTGGTGAGATGTTTTGGTAGTGGAGAGTGCAAGTGTAGGAAGCATGTAGTGGGTGCTGGAGCTGACTCTTGCATTCCTGGAAGAAGTCAGAGTGTGTGAGAATGTGTAGGTAATTTGAGGGCTGTCTTTTGTAGCTGTGAGGTCAGGGGTTCAGGGGTGCTCATAGTAAGAAGTTTAAGAGGGATATGCAGGTAGTATAGGAGGTAGAGGAGTTGTTTCCTCTGGTTAGGCTTAGAGGGTCTATGGTGCTGCAGGCAGTCTAGGGAGTTATAGAGGTTTGAAGGTGTAAGTTCAGGAGAGTGCGTGTGCTTCTCTGTTGTAAGTGTATGCAGTGGGTGTATTTAGTGAAGTGTTGGCAGTCCTGGAGAATGTCTTGGTTGTCTGAGGGAGTTAGAGTGAGGGTCTGGAGCAGTAATGGAGATAGTGTAGTGTAGTCTGTGAGGTGAATGAAGGTAGTTGCCTGGGGATCTCAGGAGTTTGTCCAGGATGTTTTTGTGAGCTTCAGTTGCATTGATTTTATGCAATATGTATGTGCAGGCTGTCCAGGGAGTTCATTAGGGAAAAATAGATGTTCAGGCCAATGAGTTTGAGAGTAGAAGCAGTTTCTGGTAGGAGTTTGTTCTTGGTTGTTAGAGGTTCTTGAGTTATACAGGGTTGGATTTAGTTCCAGGCTCCTGTCCAGTTTTGTTTTAAAAAAAAGAGGGAGAAAAGTCAGTTTTTATGTAAAGGTTGTTCCAGCAGCTGTCAATGTTTTATTGGTTCCTGGATTGATTAATAACATAATGTGGTGAATCTATAATCTGTTAACGAATTTCATAGCATCTTGGATTTGATAGTTCAAAAATAGAGGTAGGATTCTTCCTTGATTGTGTTTATGTTTAACCTATCTGTTTCTGTAATGATTTTCTTATTATTTTCTCTTAAAAAAGTGAGTATAAAATTTGACTATGTTAAGTTCCTGTCAAGTGTTTCCCTGCAGTCATGTCTAACAGAAATCCGATAATCCTTACTTGCTTCAGCATGCAACATTATTAAAGGATTGGTTAGTTATTGTAGTCAGTTCATGATAAAATAAAACACATCACATGGGGAATTCAGTAGCTTCCTGATCATGTTGTCAATACCTCATTTGTAGAAGCCAAGAAACTTGATACTCTGTTATAGGAATTCTAATTGTATGGTTTGATTTGAAATTTTAAGTTTCTCAAATCATGTTTAGTCGTTGAATTGTTTGCATCTTATGGTAAGAAATAAAATGGTCCGTTCATTTATCTTGATAGGTTACTTGTGTTGTTCCATATTGTCCCTTTTCTTAATTTTGCATGTTGCTTTAATTTAAAAACTTTGCCTAGCTCCTTTGCTAATTATTTTCTTTATTATTTATCTCTTTTCTTTTTCATGAACACTCTTGGGAACGAGTTTGAATGAAAACTCACAAATGGGGGTGGCGTGCATTTCGAAGTCACTTGAGTCGTTCCGCATTTTCGGGACTTGATATCCCCGAAAATGTAAAACAAAAAGAAATGAATAAATGAAAAGCCTTGTTGAAATACAGGGCTCGCACCGAGTTCGCTATCCCGGGTTCTACCTTCTAAACTCCCGCTTTCCTGTTCCCTTTAGAAAGCATGTTTTAGGAAGCCCTGAAACTGGACTAGGATTTGCATGTTAGAAACTTGGTAGGATAGTCGCTTTATTGAATTGTTAACTTGTTGCATGTTTAGAATGATTATATAATTGTTTATCCCCTTTTTTTGGAGACTCGCCAATTAGTTTAAGTTAATAGTAATCTAAGAATAATTATCGAGTGCAAAAGAAATAAAAATTGAATTAAATTATACATCTCACCTATTATCTATATTTACGTATCCATCTATTAAATAGTTATTATCTATCTATTCATTTATTCTTTAATCCGATTAATTATGCGATATTTATTAATTAATTTATTTAATTAATTTTATTTATTTATTTAATTTAATTAATCATTTATTTATTTGTTTAATTCAGTTAATCATTTATTTATTCCTTTAATAATAATTATTTATTTATTTATTCATTTATTTATTTAATTAATTAATTATTATCAGTTTATTCTTTATTTAATTAAATTGATATAAAATGTTAATTTATTTAATTAAGTTATTTATTTATTTATCCATTTACTTAAGCGATCAATTCATCAATTATTTATCTAATTAGTTGCTTAGAGTATTTTATTTTATTTATATTATTTATTTAATTTATTTATCCTTTATTTATTTAATTAACTAATCAATCGAACATGTTGTAATTCATCCATCTATTTAATCTTAAGATTTCATCATTTATTTATCTAAGTATCAGCATAACTCAAACCCTTATCTTATCTATATTATCCATAGTTAAAATTAATTCTATTATCTTTAACAAATTCGTGAAAACCGCCGGATTAACCGCATTTTAGCGGATTTTCGAAAGTGCTCCCGCAAGGGACCTTATTTCGAA
The DNA here is from genome assembly GCA_029990175.1 of Petunia secreta. Classification (NCBI taxonomy): domain Eukaryota; kingdom Viridiplantae; phylum Streptophyta; class Magnoliopsida; order Solanales; family Solanaceae; genus Petunia; species Petunia secreta. Next base: position 18,746,123 of record JARKIP010000010.1, read on the forward strand.
TTTAATAGAACCACTTACCTAAGAATCTCTGATTTTAATTTAATTTCTTTTAAATAAAGAATAAATTGCACTCTTTAGTTAACTTAGGTTCCTAATAATCCTTAAATTAGGTGGCGACTCCAAAGAAACCCTTTGGAGTCCCATTTTGTTGAAATATACCCGAAACCTATCTTTTCTTAAGAAAGGGTAATTTTTGGGGTTCAACAAGACGTTGTCGACCGGTACCCCCGAGGCACTTCCAAATTGCCAGAAACTATAGAACATGAACACATTGAGTCACCTAGAGTTGAACCTGTGCTTTTATCTAAGCCGATTTATTTGCATGTCATTAGACTTAGTGAAATGCGGTACACCGGTACCGCACTTGTCTAGACTGACTCCCTCGTGTTATAATGGGGCCCACATTCCCAAAAGACACAACATGAGCACGTAATGTGTTGCATTTATTCTAGTCTAAGGGTTGTTATGCTGATCGATCACCGACGGGCGAGAGCCAATTTTGAAGGAAATAAAAAAAGAGAAAACGATAGAAAGTATGGTTTAGTCCCGTGTCTCGAAATATTTTTCTTTAGTTGTCATTTTACGCCGTTATAATGACGAATTTTTTAAAGAATTTTTGAGTTTCATCTTATGTCCGGGTTTGGTCCCGGATATTAAAAAATAATTTGTCATAGTTTTGTATCGTTATAATGGAAAAATTTTGGGGCCCCTTTTGTGTTTAAGTTCGTGTCCAAGTCAAGACCAAGTTTTGAAAATAATTTATCGGAATTTTACGCCATTATGATGGCCAGGTTTTGTAAAGACTCTAAGATTAATTTTCAAGTTAGATCGATGAGTTTATTTCAAAAAAAAAATCAATTTTTCGTGTCTATCTTTGCATTGTCGCAATGTCCGACTTTGGAGTCACTTTTCAGATAAAAATAATTTTTTGTAATCTGGTCTTAAGTTATGCTCGAATTTCGAGTTGGGTCACAATTTTTCATTAAAAAAAAATAAATCTCGCCTTAATTCATGTGTTTATGAAGGTCAAGATTAGAGTAAGGACAATCAATTACGATTACTTGAAGAGTATTTTGTTTGTTCCCCGTGTAATAGTCTGAATCTACTCAAATGCCGAGTCTCATTATTTTCACAGTCTGGGTGGACTCGCCCATTATCATCTGTCTGTTTATATATTTTGACTCACGGATCACGTTATATATTATTTTGAGTCCGTCTCGTGTCGTTGCTAAAATCATGTTCGTTGTGTCAGAAAGGAATTTTTGAAAAAGAAAATGTAATCAAACAAATGAAAGAAAATGGGAAAAAATTAAAGCTTGTCTTTTGAGTCGGTCAAGTGTCGTTTTTTTAAACTTGTCTATTACTTTGAGTAAGGGATATTCGAAAAAAATAATTAAAAAAATCCAAGCTCACCTTTGTTTTGGATTACATGTCATTTACAATTTTGTTCTAATTTTGATCAAGGCACATAAGCAATCTTTCGGGGATACAATCGGTACACTTGGCTTACGACGCGTACCGTTTCGGGATGACGCATAACAACCTTAGGCTGCAATCTGTGATTCTTTTTGTGCTAACCTGATTTGTTTGAATAGTTTGGAGTTGGAGATTTGGTACGGAATTCTGGCATCGGCCCACCCGTACATAACTAAATCAAAGGGACCTGTGACTTCACACGTAGCCATGCCATCTGATGGAGAGAGATCCGAGACGGGTGCCCAGGAACTCTTGGCACTGGAAAATGAGAGATTGACTGGGGAGGTTAATACTTTGAAACAACTGTGGCCGACATGCATCACGCACTGACCACAGGACGGGCACCTCCTCATATTCCAAAAACCTAGATGGGGTTGTGCCGACAGCGGTACAACGAGCACCGGGCACATCTATGACAGTTGAGGATCCCACTTATCCTACTGGTCTTGGCCCTATCCGTGGCGTAACAAATGAAACTGAAGTGCGTCCTCATGCACCACCTTCACCAGAGGGACAGTATGGCCCACCTCCAGCACAAGTGCCGGTTTTTCAGGGCCCAGCTAGGCTAGTCACGGACAGGTGCAATAGTGACCCACATCTTCAGGTTGGGGACCAATACTATGATCCGCCCCGTGAATCCAATTTCCGGCAAAGTGATCCATATAATCAGGGTTTCCATCACGAGTCTCAAATTGAGCTCGATCGGTTGGGAAAACTGGACGAGAGCGAGGTTTTGCGCAAAGTGAAGGGTTAAAACAAGCTGTGAGAATTATGCAGGGATATGGAGATCATTTCAACACTTCTTTCAAGGATCTTTGCCCTTTTCCTGAATTGCAGTTGCCAGACGGGTTCATAGTTCCCAAGTTCGAGCCATACATCGGGCAGGGAGATCCAAGAGTTCACATGAAAACCTACTGCAACAAAATAAGAGGGATCAAGAAAGACAAGCTGTTGATAGCATACTTTTCCGAAAGCTTGGGGGGTGCAGCTGCCGAATGGTTCATGAGGCAGGATGTAACTAAATGGTTGGCATTTGATGACATGGTGCAGGCATTCTATGACCAGTACAAGTACCACATTGAAGTTTTTCCAAATCGATCCTCTCTGGATGCGATAAAAAAGAAAACAAGTGAAAGCTTTAGGAAGTGTGCCCTCAGATGGCGCGAGCAGGCCGCTCGAGTGAGCCCTGCAATCACTGATGAAGATATGGTTCGTTTATTCATCGAAGCTCGGGATGAGGAGTTTTATGGTGCATTGATCCCTGCCTGGGGAAAGCCGTTTAACGAGATTGTCAAAATAGGCGAAATGATTGAGAAAGGAGTTAAAACTTGTAAATTGTGAGCCAGACAACATAAAGGGGAACCACCCAAGTGGTAAATTGGGGAAGAAGAATGAAGATGATGTGGCCATGGTAGCGAGAAAAGATACTATCAAACCCACTCATACCAAGCTCCACAAATACATCCTCCACAACCCTACCACCCTCCACAAAATCCACAATACTCCACTCTTCCACCACAATACTCAGTCCATCTAGCACAGCCATATGCTATAGCACCTTTCTATCCGCAATGGCGTGCTCCTGCCCCACAACCTACATATCCCACTCACCAAGCTCTACATAATCATTTTCAAGATCCATCAAATCTTCCTTACCGGCCAGAGGGGCCTCCTGTTTTCCGCCCAAGTGCTTATAATCAGAAGCTGCGTAAGGAAGAAAAGAAAAGGTTCACGCCAATTGGAGAATCCTACTCCAGCCTTTTCCAAAAGCTGAAGGACTTGAATATGTTGAAGCCAATCGCGGAAAATGTCCTCCCAATGGCGAAGGTAGACCATACTCGTCAATGTGCTTTCCACTCAGACATACCACGGCATTACACAGATGATTGTCGTAGTCACAAGAAGGCGATCCAAACTCTGATAGATAATGGTCAGATCCAAGTCGAGGGCTCAGATGCGCTAGATGTCAACCAGAACTCATTGCCCGTCCATAATGATGTGTATATGGTGGGAATGGTAGGTGGAGAAGATTTGAGAGCTGAATATGTAATGCCGATAGAACCTATTGGTGATGTGTCAATTAGGGCTAACCAAATGCTTGTGACAGTGAACTGTGTTCCTGAAATTGTGCTTGGGGTAGCAGACAGAGTAAGGGGCGATGAAATGAAGAAGACGAACATGTCTCTTGAGAAGCCAAGTCCATATCTTACCGGGTCATTCATCAATCCCAAAGAAGTGAAGTCTACCCTGATGGGACTTGGAAAAAATAAGGAAAAGAAGAAGAAAATGCCAGATTCAGAGAGTTTCTTTGGTATCAGCATGGTACATCTTGGTGAAGGGCTCAACATCGCATGAAAAGCAGGAAACTGGCCCTGACTTGCAATTGAGTGACTGTGAAATGTTGTAGTTTGTTTTGCTAATCTTTCTGTGTACTTGGTTATTCAAGGGTTGTAACCCAAGTGCATTATTTTGTTTGCTTTGTTTGTTCAAACCCTTCTATCTTCAATTCAATGAAAGAGAGATCCATCTCGTCCTAATATTCGGTCTTTTATGTTTCCTGTTCTTACCTCCTTAGTTTTCTGTTTTGTCGACCTTAATAATATTACATGCATTGCGGAATTTACATTTTGATCTAAACACGCGCTCCTGCATTGTGAGCTATTTGAGTAGTAAATAGGGATAAAAGAGGGTACGGTCGTTTCGACTGAATTTGAAATACTAGTTTTGAGAACCATCGTTGAAGCAGAAGTCGAGGATGCGTGAGGATCAATCCAGGTCAATTTATTGAATCATTATTTGTGCGAGGCATTCTCGGGTCGGGATGACGAACGACTTTCATTTTTTCTACCCAAACTCTATGTCCTTTTGTCTGTCCTTTTTTAGCTTTGTTCTGTGTTTTCTTTGGCCTACCCTTCCTTGGAATCAATTTGATATAACTAAAGAAAAAAAAGAAGAGGAGAAGATTAAAAAAAACAGAACATAAAAACAAAATCTACCTCAGCGGTAGAGCTACGTCTGACCTGATTTCTCTTAAAAGGATACGTAGGCAACCATTCGGGTGCGGTCATAACAAGGGAAAGTTCATTTTTCCCCTATCTCATATTGACGCAAAAGCTTGCCTCCAAGTTTGTGGCCAATGTCAAAACAAATTCAAATCCCCAATGTATGCTAAACTAAGGCAGAAGTTTGTTTTATTTTATTTCAAAAAAATAAAATAAAATAAAAACAAACTTCTATGTTGTTGTGCCATCTATTCATATGTTTCATGAGATATCAGTCTCGAAATCGAGGAAGAAACTCAAAGCGACCCAGTTTATCCTAAACTGGGGTAGAAGTTTAGTTTTTTTTTTAAAAGAAAAGGAGAAAGTCAATTTCTTCTGCTTTCTTTGTGTTCATCTCGGGGGGAAAGTCTCAATATCCCCTATGTTTGCATAATTGGGGCCTCAATTAGTTATTATTTTAAAAGAAATAATTCCAAGGGTTGTAATATTTTACCAAGTCGTTTCATGAGATGCTTTCGTACCGCTCTTCAAATCAAAGGGAAAAAAAGAGAAAAGAAAAAAAAGGAATCCCCAATTTGCCTAAACTGGGGAAAAAGTTTGGTTTATTTTTCAAAAGCGGTGATTTCAAATCTTGTAATGCTCATTCTAGTCGTCTCATGAGATGTTTTTGAGCTTTTATACTGAATCCTTTTCTTTATAGCCTAACCAAATCCAAATTACGTCCAAATAAAGACCTTTCTGACCGATCATTGAGAATGTCAAGCCGAGTGGGGTATCAAGGGACAACTTTCACACTGTAAAGTTGCATTTCTTATGAGTCGACAATCGCATTTAGGAGGTGGGAGCACCAAGGTCATTAAAGGAGAAATTCTCTGAGGAATAAATATAAAGGCCGAAAATTAAAGAAAGAAAGAAAAGATGGGGTCGATCAGCAAGGAAAGATATGAGATCGATGAGGAAAGAGCGAAAAATGACATAAATGAAAAAAAAAAGAGGAAAAAATGAGGTCTTGTCGGTGAAAACCTGAAAAGGCGCTGCAAGACAATAGTGAGTTTAAAAAAAAAAAAAAAAAGAGAGGCTAGTCGGTGAAAACCCGAAAGGGCACTACTAGTCGAATAAGGGCCGTTAGATTTGCCATCAAGCAAGATTGGAAAAATGGGAGCAAAATCAGGCTTAGACCGTGTGAGCAGATTAAGAGTTGAACCCAAGATGCATGTCATATTTTCTAGGGTCGTCTTTTCACCCCTAAATAAAGTTGTTTCTTTTTTTCTGGAGACATCTTTGTTCAATGTCTTTTCTTGAAATTCTTCACTTTACCTTTCATTTTATTTTCTTCTCATTTCTTTTCGAGCAATAGAAAGCTTCACAAAACTCGTTTACAAGTTTCATAGTCGTACTAGAGCAAGTCAGGACCAATCTTGATAATTGGAGTCCAGTGTTGCACATCGGTATAAAGAATGACGGTCCAAAGAATGTACCATGAAAGAGATCATCCAAAAACAAGCAGATTCAAGATGCGGTTTCCCGTCTTAAAGTCAAAATCCGCTTAACTATAGGCGGACATTTCATTTTCAAGTCGAAGCCTGCCTGAGCGGCAATTTCAAGTTTCAGAAGTTTCAACCTTCAAGTCAAAGCCAGCCAAGCGGCAACTTCAAGAACAACAGTTTCAACTTTCCAGTCAGAAGCAACCTTTATGAAGAAATTCATTTCAAGAAGTCGAGGCACCCACCTGGAGAATGAGGGAGTAGTTTTTAGAAAGTCGAGGCGCCCACCTGGAGAATGAGGGAGTAGTTTTTAGAAAGTCGGGGCGCCCACCTGGAGAATGAGGGAGTAGTTTAGAGAAAGTCGAGGCACCCACCTAGAGAATGAGGGAGTAGTTTAGAGAAAGTCGAGGCACCCACCTGGAGAATGAGGAAGTAGTTTTTAGAAAGTCAAGGCGCCCACCTGGAGAATGAGGGAGTAATTAGAGAAAGTCGAGGCACCCACCTGGAGAATGAGGGAGTAGTTTAGAGAAAGTCCAGGCGCCCACCTGAAGAACGAGGGAATCTATTTCTGTAAGAAGCAAGACCCATCAGAGTGATTGGTTTTCATTTCAGCAAGAACAAGACCCATCAGAGAGATGGTTTTAATTTTCAGCAAAAGCAAGACCTACCAGAGTGGTGGTTCCAGTTTTATCCTTCAAGTCAAAGCCCGCCAAAGCGTCAATTTCAACTTTCAAGTCAAGCCCGTCAAAGCAGCAATTTCAGCATTCCAGTCAAAGCCCGTCAAAGCGGCAATTTTAATTTTCAAGTCAAGCCCGTCAAAGCGGAAATTTCAACTTTCAAGTCAAGGTCCGTCAAAGCGGCAATTTTATTCAAATCAAAGTCCGTCAAAGCGGCAATTATATTCAAGTCAAAGCCCGTCAAAGCGGCAATTTCAGCATTCCAGTCAAAGCCCGTCAAAGCGGCAATTTCAATTTCAAGTCAAAGCCCGTCAAAGCGGCAATTTCATTCAAGTCAAAGCCCGTCAAAGCGGCAATTTCAACTTTCAAGTCAAAGCCCGTCAAAGCGGCAATTTCAATCTTCAAGTCAAAGCCCGTCAAAGCGACAATTTCAATTTTCAAGTCGAAGCCCGTCAAAGCGGAAATTTCAACATTCAAGTCGAAGCCCGTCAAAGCGGCAATTTCAACTTTCAAGTCAAAGTCCGTCAAAGCGGCAATTTCAACTTTAGAGGCAAAGCCCGCCCGAGCGGCAATTTCAAGTCTTCAAGATCACTTTGGTAGTGGGAGCTGCGGACCAGTTTAACAGCTTGGGAAGCATAAAAAAGTTAGCTTAGGAATTGTAATTTTACATTTCAAATGTTGTATTTTCATTTTTCCTTTGTAAAGCAGTGACCACCAACCAGCGAGCAGCGACAAGTGACCAGCAGCAACAACTCTAGTATGTCAAAGGTGTCTCTAGTTAGTCCGGATAAGTCTAGGAGCGTCGAGTCAATCTCAGTTAGTTGTAGAAGTGTCTAGAGTTAGTCTGTTATGTCTAGAGAGTTCTAGTATGTCTAGAAGAGTCTAGTGTCTATCTGAAAGCGGTAGTTACTTAGGATTTAGTTTAGTTTTAAATTGAGTACACTTATATGGTATTAAACTTGAAAATTTGGCCATTGGACCTATTGAAAGATCTGAAATTTTTTTTTGAAAAAGGCCAGCCCAGATCTAGTGTCCCGCCAACCCAAATCTCAATTGTGACCAGGCCCAATTCTTTTGTATAAGAACTATTTTTGCTCTTTTGGGGAAGTTTTCCTCAAATTATCAGACCTAAAGGAGACTAGACACAAAACTCATCAGATTTGGGGGACACATGCCAGCGAAATTTATCCCCGTCCGCATTATACCTTCCCGGAATCATCTCGAGCTCCTCGTTCCAATTTTCAAGTCAATTTCTCCGAATACTCACTGGTTGGGCATAGATCGAGGCTTAACGATTCAGCAGAACCCTAAACTCCGGTGACCCGTCAAATTTTTTGGTAAATCCTTACCTATTCGGGCTCTTCTCGCACTCCTCTTTCACCTCCCCTAGCTGGATTCTCCGAATTCCTTATGGTTTTTCTTGGACCCGATTCCAGCGGGTCATTTATGGTTTGTGGGGATTGGTTATTTTCTGTTATCTATTGGTTTGATGACCACTCGGGTGATGAAGCGAGGCTGGTAGTGGTGCGGAGGCTGCTGAGTTTGATTCGTTCGACAAGGCAGTGGTGCTGTGATATTGGAGGCAGCGTGACGAGGCAATGATGGCTCGTGAATGATACTTGGTGATGTGATGATATGAAGCTGGTGTGTGTGGGGATGATGGCAGTACGAGCAATGGTGATACGCTCTTGTGTCGTTGGTGAAGTTGCTGCAATAGTGGTCTAAAGGCAGCGAGGCTGCAAGCGTGTTTATAACAGTTGTGGCCATGACTAGAGTGAAGCGTAGAAGTAGTGGAGTTTTGTTTGGTGCAGCAGTTGTGACCCTATGAACATGATAACGAGGCTATGTTATTGGGGCGATGGCGAGGCAGCCTCGACAAGGCAGTGGTGGCAATGGGTTAAGAAAGTGGTACCACACCCCTTTCCCCTATGTGTTTTCATTTTCCTCCCTAGCTTCCCATTTTTCTTTGCTACTGCTTAGTGTATAGTTGTAAAAGATTTTAAAAAAAATGTTCAAAGTTTAATTCTTAACATTTGTGATAATGTAGTGCCAATTCATATGCGTACCCTGTCGTTAGGAAGCTTGAACTCTATATATGAAACAATTGCTTTTTGTTTGGTACAATGAAGCTTGTTATCCGAAAGCGTTATGTTATTGTCTTCAAGCTCGAGATTGACTAGTATGAAATTTGTTTAACTCGTCGTGATTAAAGGTGTGTAAATGAGATCTATTTTGCCGCGTCTGGAGGGTCCAAGTCTTAGCATTAATTTCGATCATTCTGCTTGAAATGTTGAATCATGTATGTGTGTTGGTTTAGAATATGTGCCTGGTGTGTTCTAAGTTCTTTTTGGATGAGTGTCAGTATAATTTTATCTTTGTTCCAATGGCAAAACATGAGTTTGAACTTGTACCCTTGCTTATTAAGCATAAATTGTTTGTCTTAGTCTTTCGTGCGATAATAGTTGTCTATGGGTTTGAATTGGGTTTGTTTGGCTAGTCCAGGTGTGAAAATCTGTCCAAACATATTAAGTTAGTGTTAAGCATGGATCTGTCCAATTGAAAGTCATCTCCTTTTGTTGAAATTCCTAGCTTAGATTGATAAAACTTCTGTAGGATTAGTTTTTGAGTGAATTCCCTTTTGTGTTTAGTTCTGATTAAGTGTTAAAATAAGCATTGTCTGGTTGTTGTTGAATGGTCAAGCATCTGATTTTTGTTTGTCTAGCAAGCATGTGAAATAATGTTGAACATGAATTGTATAGTATCAATTTTGGGGCAATGTGAAAGTCTGAGTTTGAAAAAGAGAGCTTAGAGTCAAATAGTGGGACAAAAGGAAAGCCAAAAGTGGAATAGTTTCAGCCCTCTTTTGGGGTTGGTCTATGACATACATAGAAGGGGTAATTGACATTGAATGCTTTGACTCTGGTAGCACACTACCCAGCTATCCCTTACTCTTTTTTCAGCTATAAAGGGAGTCTTTACTCCCTTGTAATAGACGGAGAGACACATGAAAATCAGAGAGAACGCTCCATCAGAAAAACACACACATCTGAAACACTCTAAAAAGAAACACACAATCTGAGAGAAGAAAAAACCTTTGGAAATACTCCAGCACTTGTTAAAATTTCCATATCTGAGAGAGTAAAAATAGAGTCAAAAAATAGAGAGTTTGAAAGAGGAAAAAGCGAGAAAGAAAGAGTTTAAAAATAGAGTTCACGTAGGAAACATGAGAGGTTATAGGGTCTGGTCATAGTTGTTTCTTGGAGGCTGGTTGTTGTGTTGTTGCTATTTTGGCGTCGTCATTACTGTTGCTAAGGGAATTTTAACTCAATAGGTATTTGTTCTTAAACCCTGTGTATTACTACGTCTTAATTTTGTTTTGTTGTAAGACTTGAATTTATGATAAATTTCCTATCGAAGGCTTTGAAAAAATGCAAAAAAAGGGCTTGTGTAAAGTTTCTGCCGAGGTCATTTTACAAATTTCCTGATGTAGTTGTTAAGAAAGAAATATGAGTTGAATCTTTGATATGAGTTTGTATCTTTTATCTATCTTGATAGAAATGCTAAAGGGAAAGTGGTAAAATAGCAAAGCAAGTAAAGGGTAATATTTATGTTATAAGGTCTAGACTCTTTTGGTCTACATCTAACACTTTAATTAAATTGTTTGGGCCTCTTGCATATTTAAAGATAGGCCTTTATATACGTTTAAACTGGATTAGAAAAGAGATTTTATAAAGGGATAAGTTTGAAAAGGGTTAGGCAAAATAGGCTTAAATGCAAATTTCAAATCGACAAACTTGATACGTTCTTCTCGCAATAGTTAGCTATATTTGAGGCTTTAAAACACAATAAAATTGCTAAACTTTAGAACCTGTTTTGTTATCAAAGTTGTAGAAAAAATGAATGGCAAGAGTTTGTCATGGCTAAATGAGGAATGGTTTAATTTTAGATAATAGAGAAAGGCATGAGAAAAAACGGCTAGGCGAAGCTATAGGCCGAAACAATTATGAATTGTTTATATGGAACTCATTTGAGTCAAGAGATTTCGAATGGGTGAAGTACTTGTGCGATTTGATTTAAGTCGGAAGATTTCGAACGAGTGAAGTTCTCGCGCGATTATATTCGATTTGAGTTTTCAATTGTCAAAACAGTAAAAATTAAATAATAACTCAAAACGTAACAAAACAAAGGCAAAACATACAAATAATTTTTAAAGAGTCGAAATGCGTCAAAAAAAGCAACTGTGCTTGGCACAGGATTCGAGGGTGCCTAATACCTTCCCGCGAGTCAACCGAGATCCTTACCCGGAACTCTGACGCAGACCATTTACGAGTCATAGGTGTTCTAGGTACACCATTTTGGTGACTTGGCACACCTTTAACTTGTCAAGTGGCGACTCCGAAAATCTCTAAATATTAGTGTACCTATTAACACTCGTCACAATCTTTTAAAACTATAATGTTCTTTCTTTTTAAGTTAAAAAAAAGGGTCGTGACACCCATCCCCTTCAATATTCTTTGAAAATATCCCTCCATCACATTTTGAGGGGGATTTGATCCAAGTATATAATATACTACCGTCGTACTCCAGTACTCCACCTCCTCCTGAATATCATCTATTGTAATTTTTACATTTCCATTTTTTTTTGTATTTTCAGTTTAGTCATGTTCCTTCTGCTCTACGTTCATGCCAACAATTCTACTCCATGATTTTGTTGAATTTGATTCTAGAGTTTTAGGTTTACCTGTGTTAGCGTCATTCGCTGTTTCCTCTTCCACTATGCCTGCCCATGTCGTTTTCCCTGAATTCCCTAGATTTAGGGTTTCTGATGGGGTGTTTGCCGATGTTCTACTTTGGCTTATATTGAATGGGATGATCCTTTGCAGCGTGTTTATGTTCATCGTCTTCCTTGCGTCACTCGATTGTGGCACTGCCTTTTTTCCTAATTCCGTGTTTGGGTTCATCATAGCACTTGTATTGCTTCTTCTTATGTCTATGTGTGTATTTGCACTTTGGATATGTTGCCTCCTTCCTCCAGTTTTGGATTTCTTTGCCATTTTCAGTGCTCGCCGGTGGATAGAGTTTACTGAGAAGAAATCGCATGTCTAGAGAGAAAAGGTTCCAGTGTTATTGGTCATTTATAATGAGTTCGATGACTGCCAAAAAATTGTACATTATATAATTTTAAATTTTGTATTATATATTTGAATTTCACTTGGATACCAACACTGAACAACAGAAATCCATATGATTTCCGAAGCAGCCATACCAATTCCAATTAAACAAGAACACTATGAAATACAAGACCTATATATAAAGAGTCTGAACATCAATGACAAACTGTATTAGTGCAATACAAAATATTTATATGGACGACCTTTCTTTTGAAAGGTAATAATTCATTCTCTATTTTCTTTATTCTCTCTTTTTTATCAATATTTTTATTTATAATTTTAAGAATATGCTTGTGTTCTTCTTTTTCCAAAAATATTACGTAAGCCATTCATAATGAGCTATGTAACCTTTTAAATTCATGAAAGTTGCCGAAACCTCATGAATTTTATGTGCGATTTGATTCATAGTTCAATATGGTTATCGATGTTAGCCAACATAAAATAACTACAGGTAGTTATAGTTAGGTATAATATTTGATTATCATATTATTTTTGTTATGGATCAAAAATTATTTTAAATAATAATTCTATAAGAGGTGCATATATAATTGAGGTGATTTTAGTAAATTGGAAGCGAATGTCAATGAAGTAATAACATGCATGACTTTTAACTCGTTCTTTCCTTTTCTTAGTACGTATATTCATGTGCCTTCTTGCCTATCTCCCTAGATAATTTCTAATAAAATATGTGCCTTTGTTGCAGCATGCATGATGTATTTCCGTCTGACTGTTGTTTTTAATTTCACCAAATTATTAATTTGATAAAGCGGCACTGATTAAATTATAAAGTTTTTGGTGTTGTCCTACAAGAATTGTGGTACATTATTTACCTAAAACCTCTCTTGCTCCTTCCTATGTGTTATTTGATTTTGCTGTTGTTGATTATCATGTTATTTGTATACTTCTATGCAGAATGTATGTAATGTATATGCATTTCATAGTTCGATGTATCATCGTACCTGCTCCAGTAATTAAGGTGGTCTTGCATTTGGCAATAGTTCAGATTTTTTTAGTCGGTAATAATCTTACTTAAATTTTCAAATTCATGAATAGTACTTGCAGCAAAAATTTTAAAGACAAACAACAATTATTTACATTACCTTGAGGTAAGTCTCTAATAGTTTAACGCATTGTTTGACTTTTCGGGTAGATTTACAAATCTATTCTAAAATTTCAAGTGTATTTTGTTTACCTTTGGTAAATATTTATATTTCGACATGATCAAATCGCAACCCTTTAGATTTTGAAAAAGTCAATCTCTTAACTTTTTCAAGTGGTTAGTTTAAAAAATTGAAGAGTTCGAATCCCATTGATACTTGGTTGATTCTTTTCATTAACTTAATTTAATACTTTATGCACTATTTTGATATATAAAATTGTTAGTTATTTAAGTAAGATGACACGGGCAACACACGTACACCAAAACTAGTTAATTAAAAAGACTTGAAATAGTATCTTTTAACTTTCCTAATGTTAGCTAAAAGGAGATAGTATTTATTACCAAATTTACTAAAATTCCTTCCATTTAAGAGTTTGGAGAGTTATGTAAAAACTTTTAACTATATAAGAAAATAATCAGATTTTAATATTAGCTAAAATTGGCAAATAATGATTACAGGAAGATAGTGATTTTTGTAAATTTTACCAAAAATAGTACTCTAATATTTTTTTGGATGAATACAAAGCCTTTATTAGAGAAACAAAGATTTATTTCAACTTGAAAATTCGAACTGATATCTAATGACACCATCCTCCAAGACAATAAGTTAGTATATGAAATATAAATATCAAACAATAAATACAAGAAATGTTGAGGTTTTCATGATTAATTGTAACACAGATTTATCCACCATATCATGCACTTGAGTAAAAAGACGATCTATATTTCATGTTAAATTTCTCTACAAAATATATAAATGGGAGTTGCACAGAACGAACACCGCAATAAGTGGCTGGACTAAAAGAAAATATGAATAATGAAGAATGAGAGAGGAGATAAGTTTGCTGTAGATATTAAGATTCCAGGCTACAAGAAATCACTTAGTGACGACCTACGTAATTAAAAGAAACTATAAAATCAGAAATGAATAAGCTACTAGTGTCTACTCTACAAAGTACAAACCACAATTATGAATTACAAGTGTTATGAATCTAAAAATCTTGTAGAGTTTTCCAAGTGTCAAACGTTTCAGCTGCTTAGTTTCATACTCTGTACAATCATAGGCTTTTAAATTTCAGTTTGATATTCCCTGCAGAGGTTAAAAATAAAAATTTTAGATTGCCCATGAGAGCACAAACACAGATCTAAGTGTATCAATAATAACGTGTTTGCTTCTAAGTCCAGTTTATCTAATTTGTAAAAAGTAGTACTAGTATTACTTTTCTTGATAGACCAACCCCAATATTCTCAAACATTAAGATAGTCACATTTACAAAATATAGTAAAATTAATGTGAAAAAAAATGCCTCAGGAATGTTACTGCTGCTCGCTTCATCAGTTAACAGAAGCAGTTTCTTGTTTAGCATCTACTTCACCTTCTTTCTTCAGAAACTGTTTTGGTCTCTGCAAATTTTAATCCAAATATATTAAATATTAATCTCCCTTACACCCAAAAAATATTATAAGTAAAAGACTAGACCCATACTAAATCAGAAATAAACAAATAAAACCAGAATTGCAAATATTTAGTCGAGAAATTAACCAAGAATTGCGTTCATCTCAAATTGCAACAATTTCTCTACTAAGATAGTACTAACATTTGCAAAATAAATATTTGTAAAATTAGTGACTGACCTCAGAATTGTTACTCTTATTGTTTTCATTATCAAGAATTGTGCCTTTTTTATCCTCTGCATCATTCAGAAACTCTTCTAATCTCTGCAAAATCAATGCATGCATTCAAAAGATTAAATACTATGAATTCAACAATTAAAGAAGTTTAAAAAGATTAGTGCATTTTCACCTTTCTTTTAGTATTTTCTTGAGAATCAAGTGATGGCTTGAGAATATTAGTAGCATCAGAAATTGATCTACGAAGAGGAATGTGTGGTTTTGTATTGTTGGTGTTTTGTGGTGACTGAGAATTCTTCATGTATTTAACAAAAGAAGCAAAAGAATCAAACACTGGTGGTGGTTCTGAGAGTGTCCGCCGCAGACTAGTTGTGTTGTTATTATTAGTGGTGAATCTTGAAAATGGTGGTGGTGAAATGGGTTGAGTTGTGGTGAATGACGCGGTAAATGATGATTTTTCAGACACCCTTTTGGTAAATGGTGAAAAAGGAGGTGATTTTGAAGGAATTAGTGGTGAAAATGTGGTGGTGGTACTGGCGGCGAAAGGTGGCGGGAGAGTCGTGATCCTTTTTTTGGGGGAGGGTGGTTGATCAGAAGGAGAAGAAGGTGGTGAAGGGGATTTTCTTTTCAGGGCGGCGGGGGTGGTGGCGGTGGAGGGATGGTGGTGAGTGGTGGAGGAACCACCGTATTCTTGGAGAGATTGTGTAGTCATTCGCTCTGTTTTTTCTTTGGAAAATTCTTTTCTTTCAACTGCTTTTTGAAACAATGAAACGCGCCAATATATTTAGAGATTCTGTTAGTAGCGGTTGTTAAATGAACCACTAAGGATTTGACACGTAGCTTATTGGTTATTTAGGAATTCAGAAGTTAAAATTAATTTCTGGATTTCCTTAATGAAATATTTCTTTTAACAAAATTATTCGGTGTTTAAAAAAGAAAGTACATTACTTGTCAAATTATGCTTCAAAGCTACTCAAATAGCATATGATCAGCCCCAACGTGACTTTTCCTTGAGATTTTTTATATAGTGGCTCTATCCTAATCGGTTCCAAGAATTTAAACAGAAAAAAATGACTATGCAAAGATCACTCTTATATTAATTTTGCATCATTGTGTTCCTTACAGTTGCCATAGTGGAAGCTACTCAGATGACTCTATCACCAGTTTTGGTTTGAAACAAAACGTACACTTTTTCCTGCTAATACAAATATAAATACTTAGTTGCTACAAGAGCTTGAGCTTCTCTCTCTCACCAGCAATGACTTGACAAAAACACTACAATCTATTGTCTCCGTAAAAACCCCCAGTTGCACAAAGACCAAATCAAAATCTTATCTTTCCCATTTTTGGCTTGGAAAATGATCTAACTCTCTCAATATAAAACCAAAACTCTTGATGCCATCTTCAAGATCCATTACTCCAACAAAGCTGACTGTATCTGATCACTCTAAGTTTACAGTAACCAAAACAAAACAGCATGCAGGATCACCACATGGAGGCTTACGAGGGTAAACCGTATCTCACAGCTCAGTCAGCCAGGCGTGGATTTCAGAAATCAATATGTCAGGTCAAAATCTCTTTCCAAAAGTGACTGAACCTCAACAAGAGAAGACACCTTATAGTCCGGTTGGTGTTCGACGTCTGCATATTCTGGAGCATCATACCTTCCCGTTTCGTCGAGCAAGCAAGTAAAGGCTCCAGCTCGTTTGCCACAAGCAACCTGTAATTAAACCCCCAAATTTGATAACAAACCACATATTTTAGCCATCACTCTTTAATTGACAGAGCATGAAAGAATGCTTAATTCTCTAGGCTACAGAAAGGGGTACAAGTAATAACTACTTAGATGAAGGAGCCAAAGCCCGTGCTCTAAGTACCAAGAATAAAGCATCCCAGCGGAGGCAAAAAAAAGACTAGGTCTTTCTTCCCAACTATCCAAGCCTTGGTGGATAGAGTTACCTGGTACCTGTTGCTTGTGGGAGGTGGCAGGTATCCGGTAGAATTAGTCGAGGTGCGCGTAAGCTGGCCCGGACACCACCGTTATCAAAAAAAAAAAAAAAAAAAAAGTACCAAGAATAAAGCAAAAGTAGAAGTGAATCAAACAGGATATTCAGGTCTTGCTGCTCGAGGCCTCTGAGTTAATTACTTTATAAGTACCCATTATTACGTCCACACATATGCCAAATATAAAGTTATAAAGATGATATTTAAATAGCATCACTATAATAAATCAAAAACTTAGTCAACCTAAGTGAAGGTAAATGTCATCTTTCACAAAGATGCATTAAGGCAACCATTATCAATTTATCACCTATTGCAAGGAGTGCCCTGAAAGAGCAAAGGAGTAATCAGCTTGAGAGGAAAACTCACATCATCTTTAAGGCTGTCCCCAATCATCATTACTTCATTAGGTTGAAATCCCCAAGTTGAACAAATATGCAGCAATGGAGCTGGATCTGGTTTATAAGGACGATATTCCCTGCTCAGAGCAGGAGAAAATGTCACCTGCATCAAAAGAGATACTAAACTTACACTTGGCACAGTATATATGAAAAACACCAAAGATCTAAACGTGAACAGCATGAGCCGAGGTGACAGAAATATGATACTAACAGATATGGAGAGATTTGGCAACCAAAGATGAGAATAGCCAGCGAATTTAAAGCAAAGAATAGGGTTGTGAAGCACAACTAGCCTTTGTTCCCTTGTCATCCCCTTTTTTTTGGAGGGGCGAGGGTGGCTTAGGGCAATTGGAATCAACTACCTAAAAGCGCCAGAGAAACTAAAATGTCCTTCTCGAAAAAGAAGACACAATTTTGCATTCTCTCATTTAAATGATACTAATAATAGGATAGAAAAGGAGAGATTTATCCAACAAATAAGTTTGACGCAAACTTCGAGTAGCCGTTAACTTTCAGCAATGAAGTTCTTGACGAAGGGGAATAACTCATTCTTGGACCCACACACTATTAGGCATTCTAGACTTCCTCATTTTACATATCTTCTGTTCAGAATTCTCAAATCTTAGGTCTTACATTTTGAAACTAATGTAACTTTCCAGATCACTGAGTTCCACCTTGTATTTGTTCACTTTGAGGTCCTTAAAGTAGCTTCTGAAAGAATAACTCTGTGCGAGGTTGAGGTACACAAGTTACGGTGGAATAACACCACACCACATCAGTCGCCTATTATACACGACTATGACATGAAAATTGTCACAAGCAACCTTCTTGACTTTTTTTTCTCGATTGATAAATAAATTCCTTAGATATACACCTATATGGTGATAGCCCTAGAAAAGCATAAATGCAAGTAAAAACCTAGCAAGCAATCTTTGCAACAGGAGCTTCATGTTTACTATTTTAAACAAGAAATGAAATAAAGGAGAATATAGCTTAATCAATAAATAAATAATAATAACAATAATAATAATTGTAATGGAGAATATTTTACATTTAACAATGACATCCAATTCCTTTAAAGGTTCTCATACTCATCTCTCCATAATAACCAACAACATTTATAGGGTGATGGTCAACCAAAATTTTCTCCTCCAAGCATCTAGCTTTTTCATCCTCTAACTCATTTCACGTAAATCAAATAATTACAGTTAGCAGGAAATGTTGCAATCAAAATTTTCAAATAGTGATACACAATATCTGCAGAAATAGTCCGTGCATACTCAAACAGAAAATATTGGGAGACCTGTTCTTCTTCACTTGCTTTTCAAATATCAAAGGACTTTGAGTAAAAATGCTACACAAGTGGGGCTTTGAATTTATTAAAAGTATTCTAGTCTATACATTGCAGGGTTTATACTGTTTCAGTATTATTTCCACCATTTCACCTTTAATCGAAGCAGTTTTGGGCTTTAGCCTTTAGGTGTTTTCTTTCGTCAACTCCCAGTGTCTGCACGACCTATAAAGAATACAAACTCCTCTATAATACCTTTCATGAGAGTACCCTTCTTTTAGAAAATGCATGCTGCCATGGATAACTGGTCCCTATTTATGCTTCTATTATTTGTGATTTTAGATGGGACAGTTGATATCTACTCAGGCACAGAACTAAAGTAGACTTCCAGTCAAATGCTGCAAAGAGGTGTTCCAACACCAAAGTTAGGACATCTTTGCATCAGCATCCTAGAAAACTTTGCTGTTGCAAGACCACAAAAATACAAGCGAACATTGACTTCAAGAGCCAAGGAATGAACGGTGTCCGCAGACTGTTCTGTATGAGTATTCAAAGCGCTTTTGTATGGATTACAACCTGTGAGCTACCTTCAACGGGACCCAAGACGGAACAAGATCAAGAATCCAATTTAACTTTTCTGGGTTCTTTTCTCTCTTTAATGACAATATGAATCCGCAACTCCATGCATATTTTCATTTCTTTAATTAGGTTTGCATGCTTTTCTTCATGGAAATTGGTCTCTTCATTCCCGTTCAAATACCATTACATACAGTTCCGATATCCAATTTTTCTTAAGGTCCTTCCTTCTTCCTCTGCTTTGTAACAGCGCAGAAAGAGGATCTTGTCCACTTTGTATTTCTTTTCCTCTGTGTTTCATGATTTGGCTACATAGAATTCCACGCCAGGTGCAAAGATTTTCTTAGACCATCTTTTAGATCTTGCTCAGACACAAAGGCGGATCCTGTAATGAAATGAATTGAGCATGATTATGCTCCTCTTTAGCTCAACGGTTGTCTTTATTTCCTTCATTCAAATGGTACTGGAGCTTAGATCAACATAATTCTAACGAGAACAGCACATCCTCTAGTTGAGTCACTCTTACCTGTTTGATTAAAGGAATGTACAGATCCATCACCACACTATTATGCTAAACTAGGCACTCGCGAGTTTTAGCAGGTTCATGATCCTCTAATTGCGCCAATGAGTGAAGAACAACAATCTAATCTTGAGCATCTTTTTTTTCCCTATTTACCTTTAGTTCAAACTAAAGTGTGGGAAAGAAGGCATGTTCTTCCTTTTCCTTCTCCTATGCAGTGATTATTCTTGCTTCATCCCTTTCCAAAATAAGCATTTTTTTTTCTATCTTCATTAACTTACTTCAGCATACAATGTCAAGTGTCAACATAAAACTCAAGCCAAAACAAATATCATATAAATCTAACTTATCCAAAAAACATTGTTGTATACATTTAACTGAAGAGAGGAAAAACTTACTCCAAAGCGTACATGAAACAAATCAACTGCATCTTTGACATTCCTAGTGATTAATCCCCTTCTGAAATAGGATTCACAAAACAATCAAATCAACTTCTTTCCAAGTGTCAGAAATATCGAAATACTGAAAAAACATATCTGATGTAGGAAATCAAACGCGGAAAGTAAAAAGGATAAGAACGAGACGTAACTCGATCTCTAATCCCAAGTAGCAACGGAGAACTTGTTCCGTTACACCCCGAGAGAAGGACAAGAACACCTACGCTATGCAACTACCCTCGAGCTAACGCGAGCACGCAAGTAGAATGGTCGGAGAGGAAGAGTATTCATCTAGATTCACTAGAAGAACTACAAGTCCCAAATCAAAGGGTTTCATTCAATAACCAAGAGCCTTGCTCATGTTCAATATTCATCAATCATCAATAACTAGACTAAGTTCAAAATAGGCTTAGCATGGCTATTTATAGTGTTTGCCAAGCTTGCACAATGACTAAAATACCCTTACTAATAAGGTTTACAAAATAGGCCACATAGGGCAAAACGGTAAAATAAACATAGGCCTTCACAGCTGGGAGGGGCGCCTGGAATCTGGGAGGGGCGCCTGGCTAGGCGGTCCGCCTGTGCACTTTCAGCTCCTTAGGCAGTGAGCTTGCCAGGCGGGGCGCCTGGCTCTGCTGGGCTATCTTCTTCCTTAGGCGTGAGGCCTAGTTTGAGCACCCGGAATGGCTTCCACTCGCTTCCTTCCTCAAGTCCTCTCCTCTCCAAGTATAAATGCACCTCTTGGACATCCTTGGCTTGGCTCCGAGTGAATGGTCTCCTTGTGGTGGATTGCCCGGCATCATCCTCCCCTTCTTGAGAAGATTTCGTCCTCGAAATCGAAGCATCATCATCCACGACCCCTTCATTACCTACATCCAAAGGAACCAAGTCACAAACATTGAAAGTATTAGAAACTTGATACTCACTTGGCAAGTCGACCACATAGGCGTTGTTGTTTATCTTTGAGAGCACTTGGAATGGATCATCTCCACGGGGTGCTTCCTTTCCTAAGGCTTGGAAACCTTTCTTTCCGGAAGTGCACCCACACATAGTCACCCTTCTTGAGTTCCACCTTCTTGCGTCCTTTGTTTTTCTTAGAGGCTACCTTTGCATAGGCTTCCTCCAAGTTCTTCTTCGCCTTAGCATGTATTTCCATCAAAGCCTTGGCTCTAGCTTTACCTTCAAAATTAACAACCATTTCCCTTGGCAAAGGGGTTAGATCAAGGGGAATCAAGGGGTTAAAACCATACACACTCGAATGGAGTCATACCAATCATCCGATGCACGGTTCGATGGTAGGCAAACTCCATAAGAGGTAGCTTATCTATCCAAGTCCCACCCTTACCTCGGGTCATGGCTCTAAGAAGAGCACCCAAGGTTCGGTTCACCACTTCGGTTTGCCCATCAGTTTGGGGGTGGTGGGACGTAGAAAACAAGAGTTTGGTGCCAAGGGCACCCCATAAACTCCTCCAAAAATGACTTAGGAACTTAGTGTCCCTATCACTCACTATGGTTTGAGGCACACCATGCAATTTCAAGACATTATCAATAAACAAGGTAGCAACATGTTGTGCATCATCACATTTACGACATGGAATGAGATGAGCCATTTTGGAGAATCTATCCACAACAACATAAATGCTATCATGGCCCCCCCTAGTCCTTGGTAATCCCATCACAAAATCCATCGAGATATCCAACCATGGACTAGTAGGTATGGGGAGTGGGGTATACAACACATGGGGGTTCGACTTGGACTTAGCAACCTTGCATTCAAGACAGGAGTTGCAAAGTCTCTCAACATGGGTCCCCATTTTTGGCCAATGGAATTGTTCCCGAAGGATGGCCAAGGTCTTATCCCTACCAAAGTGACCCATGAGTCCTCCACAATGTGCGTCTTGCACAAGCAATTCCCTCCATGAGGACTCGGGTATGCACACTTTACCATTCTTAAAGATATATCCATTAACCCATTGGTATTTCTCAACTCTCTCCCCCTTTTCTAGAGCTTCATGGATGCTCTTGAGCTTCGGGTCATGAGCATACATCAATTTAATGCTTTCAAAGCCCATAAGCTTAGAGGTGAGAGTGGTGGCTAGAGCGAACTTTCTAGAAAGCGCATCCGCCACAACATTGTCTTTCCCTTTCTTGTATTGGATAACATAGGGAAAAGACTCAATGAATTCAACCCACTTGGCATGTCTCTTATTGAGCTTCTCTTGGCCTCTCAAATGCTTGAGTGACTCATGGTCACTCTTGATTACAAACTCACGAGGCCAAAGGTAGTGTTGCCAATAGGCAAGGGCTCTCACAAGGGCATACAACTCCTTGTCATATGTAGAATAGTTCAAGGAGGCCCCTTTCAATTTCTCACTAAAGTAGGCGATGGGTTTGCTATCTTGCATTAGAACACCACCAATTCCCACCCCCGAGGCATCACATTCAACCTCAAATGCCTTTCCGAAGTCGGGCAATTGCAATAGAGGGGCGGTACTCAACCTACTTTTCAACTCATGGAAGGCCTTCTCTTGAGGCTCTCCCCAAACAAACGGTTGGTCTTTCTTCACCAATTCGGTGAGTGGAGCGGCAATGGAGCTAAAGTCCTTCACAAATCGCCTATAAAAGCTTGCGAGACCATGAAAGCTCCTCACTTGAGTCACGGTAGTAGGAGTAGGCCAATCACGTATGGCCTCTACCTTAGACTCATCCACCTCCACTCCTTGGGCACTCACAACAAACCCAAGGAAGACTACCTTCTCAACACCAAAGGCACACTTTTTAAAATTAGCATAGAGCTTTTCGGCTCTCAACTTTTCAAGCACTTGCCTAAGGTGATCAACATGGTCATCTATTGATTTGCTATAGATCAATATATCGTCAAAATAGACGACCACAAACTTGTTGATGAATGGCTTTAGAACATGGTTCATTAGCCTCATGAAAGTGCTAGGTGCGTTGGAAAGCCCGAAGGGCATTACCAACCATTCATAAAGACCGAATTTGGTCTTGAATGCGGTTTTCCATTCATCACCCGGTTTCATCCGGATTTGATGGTAGCCGGACCTAAGGTCAATTTTGCTAAACACACATGAACCACTCAATTCATCTAACATATCATCAAGTCGGGGAATAGGATGACGGTACTTTACCGTTATTTTGTTCACGGCCCGACAATCAACGCACATCCTCCAAGTGTCGTCCTTTTTGGGAACAAGGATCACGGGTACGGCACAAGGACACAAGCTCTCCCTCACTAAGCCTTTAGTGAGCAACTCATCAACTTGCTTTTGCAATTCTCTTGTATCCTCCGGATTGCTCCTATAAGCCGGCTTGTTTGGGATTTGAGAGCCCGGAATAAAGTCGATTTGATGTTCAATACCCCTCAAGGGAGGTAAGCCATCGGGCATCTCATCCGGGAACATGTCCCCAAAATCCTTCAAGACATTCTCAAACACACTAGGCAAAGGGTTAGAAGAAAAATCACAATTAGAGTTTAGGATCATACCTTTGTGTACTAGGCATAGGAGAAACTTGGTGCCATCATTTCCCTTTAAGATCTCGCCCGCCCGGTTGCATCATGGCACACATGCCTTCGGTAGATGAAGTAGGTGGGATTGCCACCATGCTTTTGGGCAATGGGCTAGTCTCAATGATTGACTTAGCCTTTGCTACCTCCCTCAACTCCCTCATCCGATTGTAGTCATCACTCACTTGTTTGGGAGTTGGGGGCTTCAACACATATTTCTTTCCTTCATGTTGGAGTGTGTAAGTGTTGACACGTCCATTGTGAACCACTTGCCGATCAAATTGCCAAGGCCTCCCAAAGAGAAGGTGGCAAGCTTGCATGGGCACAACGTCGAACAAGTGTTCATCAACATAACTACCCATTCTAAACTTGATCATGGCTTGTTTCATTACCTTAAGCTCTCCACATTCACTAAGCCATTGTAACCGGTATGGCTTGGGGTGTTTCACGGTTGGCAACTTCAATTGGGTTATAAGAGATTGGCTCACAACATTAGTGCAACTCCCGGAGTCAATGATCATAGAGCACACAACACCCTT
The DNA here is from genome assembly GCA_029990175.1 of Petunia secreta. Classification (NCBI taxonomy): domain Eukaryota; kingdom Viridiplantae; phylum Streptophyta; class Magnoliopsida; order Solanales; family Solanaceae; genus Petunia; species Petunia secreta. Next base: position 18,770,015 of record JARKIP010000010.1, read on the forward strand.
AACACGACACCTAGCATGGAAAAGGTTTTCCCTTTGCAAGGTTTCGCCATCCTCCACAACCATAGCTCCTAAGCTCCTTCTCACTACTAGAAAAGTATGAGGCTCCTCATCCTCCACCGTGTCATCTTGCTCAACCTCCTCTACTCCCTCATCTTCCACTTCTCCCTCATCTTCCTCCGGCTCACTCTCTTGCTCATAAGCATGTTCACCAACAACAACCATGGTCCTCTTCGTAGGACACTCCTTAGCAAAGTGCCCATACCCCTTGCATTTGTGACATTGAATGGAAGAAGAAGTAGGAGTATTCAATTGAGTTTTAGAATTACCTCCAACATTGGGTGTATACCTCTTAAACGGCTTCTTCACATCTTTGCTTGCATTTACTCCACTAGGGCCACTTGCACTTATGAATCTTGCATTGGGAGTAGGATTTTTCCAATCCTTTGGCTTGCTCATGGAAGTTGAAGTGTTGCTTTTGTAACGGGTGGACTTTTCCTTATCAAGCCATTGCTCGGCTCGAATAGCGGCATCAAGGACTTCTTGAAGTGATAGATAAGAATGCAATCTCAATTGGGAAGCAATACCATAGCTCAAACCATTCATGAAACGAATCACGGCTTGCTCCTCATCTTCGGTGTCCATATCCAAGGCCATTCGAGTTCTTTCAAACTCATCAAAATATTCATGCACCGTCTTGACACCTTGCTTCAACTCATATAGTTTCTTGAGTTGCTCTTGACGATATCTAGGAGTGATGTACTTGATACTCATGATACCCTTCAAGTCATTCCAACCCACAATCATAGGGATTCCCGCTCTCCTTCTTGATCTCTTGATGGATTCCCACCAAGTAGATGCATAGGATTCAAAAGAGGAAATAACATAGGTGCCCTTCTTCTCATCGGTCATCTCATTTGTGTCAAACAACCTTTCTATTTGTAGCACCCATTCAATGTAAGCCTCCGGATCACAATTTCCCTTAAAGGTTGGAAGGCTAAGCTTCACACTATTGAGGTTGGTGTTGTCACGACCCCCACGGAAAGGCTCCGGTTGGCCCCCATAGTGATCTTCATTTACACCATACTCCTTTCTCGCATTACCACCAACAAATCCCATAGGTGGCCCTCGACCTCGGCCCCTACCTCGATCCACATTTCGACCCCAATTCATAGCTCGTCTTGGTTGAAAGTGATCATCCAACCCATACACATCGTCACCATAATCAACTTCCTCCCCCTCTTGAGCTTCATCAACTTGCTCAAGAGGTTGCACATTTCGGATGGGTCTCGGTAGTGGAATGTTTCTTGGAGGATTTTCCCAGATACGGGGAATGCCCGTTCGTTCAATTCTCTCTCGATCCTCCTTTACCCGTTGTTGATTGAGCAATTCAACAACTTGCTCCGGGGTAAAGGTAGGGCTACTTGAGCCTTCACCGGTCTCAATTTGGACACTCGGGGTCCCTTTTTTAATTGGGACACTCGGGGTCCCTTGGTCACCTTGGGTGCTTGGGGCACCCTTTTCAAGTGACTCAATCCTTTTGAGTCATGACATCCATCTTGGCAAGAAGGCTAGCCAAGGCCTCCTTTATGAAATCTTGACCTTCGTTGGCCATTGTACCTACAAAGAAAAGAAACAAGAGTTAGTTAAAACACCTCACTCGCTCCCTCACTTGTGTTCACTCGGATCACTCTTTTGGGTGGCGGTGGATATTTCACTCAACTTGTAGTTCCAAAGCTTCACGTAGATGATTAGCAATTCCTCAACTCAACTAAACTATTCACGAGTCACGCACACTCCGGGGTGAGTGGAGTTAATGGGACTCAATGAACGCTAGGCACTTTGAAGTGAGGACGTGAGTTAAAAGGTTCTACGCTTTTCCTTAGAAGTCTACTCTCCTTGCTAGGCACGATTCACCTAAGAGCAATTAAAAGGGTTAGCACTATTCAAGTAGATCGGTTACTCAAAGTAGTACTAACTAGATGTTATGTTATCAAACAAAGGAAAGTACCTACGAAAATCTACCCGAAACAATACGTTCAGCACTCAGGAGGGGCGCCTGAAACTCAGGTGGGGCGCCTAACTGTGCAGGCAATCAGGCGGGGTGCCTGGGACCTAGGCGGGGCGCCTGAGGTCTTAGGCAGTAGCCAAGTCAGGCGGGGCGCCTGGCTTAGGCGGGGCGCCTGGGACTGGGACAGTTTCAACACGTTCCAAACTTGTTCCAAGTCGATTTCCAAGCTCCAAATCCGATGTTTTCAACTTGTTTTCACAATCCAATGATACCCAAAGTTGTTTTTGATCTTCCTTAACAAAACCCAATCAAATTTTCAATCAAGCAATCAATCAAATCAGGATTTCAAGTCAAGAACTTCAAGAACACAAGGGTTTATCAAAAGGGTTTCAACAAGGATTGTGATTCATCAAACTTGGTGTTATACATGTTCAAATCCCACAAAATTGGTACCGATTCGTTTGTTTTTCAATGAAGATCAATCCCCAATAACAAGTTTTCAATCAAGCATCAATCCAACCCAAGAATCAAGCCAAAATCATCAAGAACAAGGTTTATCAAGGGTTTAAGGGTTGTGGGGTTTCAATTTTTCAAACTTCACCAATCCAAACAAATTTGATACCTAAGCAACGGGAATTCAATCACAATCAAGAATCCATAACACCCATATCACAAATCATCCAAATCAACAAGTTACACCAAATTTTTAGATTTTCAATTTTTCAATTTTTTTGTAATTTTCTCCTTTCTAATATCTTCAACAACAAGAAAACTAAAAGAGGATACTAGGCACGAAGAACCAAGGGTCGGGAGTTTGTAGAAACAAAACCCGAGCCTTGCTCTGATACCAAAATGATGTAGGAAATCAAACGCGGAAAGTAAAAAGGATAAGAACGAGACGTAACTCGATCTCTAATCCCAAGTAGCAACGGAGAACTTGTTCCGTTACACCCCGAGAGAAGGACAAGAACACCTACGCTATGCAACTACCCTCGAGCTAACGCGAGCACGCAAGTAGAATGGTCGGAGAGGAAGAGTATTCATCTAGATTCACTAGAAGAACTACAAGTCCCAAATCAAAGGGTTTCATTCAATAACCAAGAGCCTTGCTCATGTTCAATATTCATCAATCATCAATAACTAGACTAAGTTCAAAATAGGCTTAGCATGGCTATTTATAGTGTTTGCCAAGCTTGCACAATGACTAAAATACCCTTACTAATAAGGTTTACAAAATAGGCCACGTAGGGCAAAACGGTAAAATAAACATAGGCCTTCACAGCTGGGAGGGACGCCTGGAATCTGGGAGGGGCACCTGGGATTGCTGTCAGCTAGGCGGGGCGCCTGGCATCAGGCGGGGCGCCGCGCCTAGCTAGGCGGTCCGCCTGTGCACTTTCAGCTCCTTAGGCAGTGAGCTTGCCAGGCGGGGCGCCTGGCTCTGCTGGGCTATCTTCTTCCTTAGGCGTGAGGCCTAGTTTGAGCACCCGGAATGGCTTCCACTCGCTTCCTTCCTCAAGTCCTCTCCTCTCCAAGTATAAATGCACCTCTTGGACATCCTTGGCTTGGCTCCGAGTGAATGGTCTCCTTGTGGTGGATTGCCCGGCATCAATATCCTTCTAGTACAATGAGTCGATGTCTCTTTCCAATAGGACGAAGCAAACATCAAAATTATCCAGCACCACTGACACAGAAACGCAAACCACAACAACAACAACAACAATATTCCCAGTGACACAGAAATGCAAACGGTTTCCTGTTATCTAGTTTACCAGAGATGTGCGGCTTCTGGTGCATAAGCAGAATATGTCATTTCTCTCATCTAAGCAAAGGTGTGGTCCAAGGGAATCCACTGACAGTGCAGGGCATAAAATAATACAAGATTTCTTTGACAGATATAAGAAGTTTTAAAATGTCACTAGGTTAGCATTCCAATTCAGCTTAGCTATCCCCCAAAAAAAAAAAAAGGTTCCGTTACAATAGAATCAAGCTAGATACGTCTTGAGATATCAATTAAAATAACCTTGACCAATGAACATCCTCAGGACCGTCAAAAAGGACAAACACAAAAAGGAGCCTAATATTTTATAAATAAAGGATAAAAAGAACTCCAAATATTAGCTAAAATCCATTCAACCAACTTTGGAAGGGTTAGTGCTCATGGGGGGTCTCAGCACAATGCTCACAGAGGCCAAACAACAACAATGGATCAGAGGTTTTTCTCCCAGTGCAAGCAAGCAACATTGAGCAGCTATCCATCACCCACATCCTCCATGCAGATGACTCCCTGATTTTACGCGATGCTGAATTGGAACAGATCTTACATTTAAGATCGATCCTACTCCTTTCTGAAGCAACATCAAGTTTGTACATCAGCTATTTCAAGAGTACCCTCTTCCCTGTGAATGTAGTTCCCAACCTACAGATGCCGGCCGCCACTCTTGGTTGCAACACTGGTACATTCCCCACCAAATACTTGGGTCTTCCTTTGGGGGCCAATGCTAAAGAATCTGTGATATGGAATGGAGTCTTGGAGAAATGTGAAAAGAAGATCTCCAACTGGAAGAGGCAATATTTCTCGCTAGGTGGTCGACTAACGCTTATCAATAGCATTCTCGACTCTCTCCCAACATACACTATGTCCTTATTCCCTCTACCCTCTTCAGTGGCTAAACGACTAGATAGATTATGAAGAGAATTCTTGTGGCAACAAGGACAGCAGATTGTAGAGAAATGGGATTGTGTCACCTTTAATAAAAAGGTGGGAGTCTATGGGTCAAAAATCTGAAAATTCACAATCAATGTTTGCTTCTCAAATGGTTACGGAGATTCTCACAGGAGGATTCAGCTCTTTGGAGGGATGTAATTGTAAATAAATATGATATACTGAATCCATGGGTTACAAAGTTAGCTCCCACACCGATAGGTGGAAGCACATCCGAGCACAATGGGTATGTTTCCAGTCCAACACTTCTATCAAGGTAGGTGATGAGAAAAACACTAACTTTTGGGAAGATATTTGGATTGGCCCTCTCCTCTGAAAGAATGCTATCCTAACCTATTCAGGTTGGCCCCAAATCTGCTTGCTACGATCTCTGAAAATTGGTTAGAACAGGTATCAACTTCAGAAGGTCTTTCAATACTGGGAAGTTCAAGATTTTTGCCTACTTTTACGGCAACTACCTGGTCCACAACTTATCAATGCACACAAGCCCAATATGTTGTCATGGAAAGGAGCTTCTGATGGCAGATTCACTACCAAAAAAGGCTACCTGCAGCTAATAACAGTGTTGAAGATGCTCTCTGGCCTTGGAAAAAAATCTGGAGAAGTGTAGCCCTCGCCAAGGTCATTTGTTTCACGTGGCTAGTGGCAAAAGAAGCAGTTCTTACACAAAGCAATCTACAAAAAAGAGGTCTTCAAATTTGCAGGTGATGCTCGCTCTGTGAATGTCAATTAGAAGATGCCAACCACCTTTTCATTCACTGCTCCTTCACCTCACCCCTGTGGCAACTCTTCTTCCACATCCTAGGATTTAAATGGACAATGCCTCTCTCCATCTCAAATTTTTTTATTGTGCTGGCACAAGGAAGGCCTTGGAAAACACTCAATCAAGATCTGGAGTGCGATTCCAGCAACTATTTGGTGGACAATATGGAAAGAAAGGAACAATAGAGTTTTTTAGAACAAAAAGAATCTCTCCTAGTAGTCAAATTTAGATGTATTTCTTTACTTTCCATTTGGTGCAATATGGCATCATTTGATGATGTAGAAGCCATACTCGAACTTTTGAGCACACTACATAGCATGTAGGGTTGCTACCCTGTACATATTCTTCAGCACTCTCTTGATGCTGATTTTCTATACAGTAATTATCATTTACCAATAAAAAAAATCCAACTCTCTATGGAAAAACATTTCGCTCAGTGGCTACTATTAGACGTCGGCTACATCGTTGCTGCCATCCCAAGTTCGAAACTATTTTCCATAAGCGGAGAGACACAATATCATATAAGTGATGATCCTAAAACAATATGAACATAAGTCTAAGTCACCAATAAATTGAGGAAAAAAAAAAAGAAGTTTTACGCAAGAGAGCAACCCCAAACAAGCTACCCCGTGAATTATATTGCAAATACTCCACAAAGGGAAATAATGACTAGCCAAATTGCAACTAAGGCTTTGGTTCAAAGTCAAAGTAGTATAATGCGGGATACGTAGCAGGCACATCGCGAGTTTGGGTCCTGATCTGAACCAAAGCCAAGTATTTAAGTGGAGAGAGAAAGAGGGGTAGACCCATTACTGATCGAGTTACAAAGTTGGAAACGGCAGATTTCTTAATTTAGTTTCTTTTTCTAAATTGTCACTCTGCATGCAAGCAGCCTCAAGATGGGGATGCCAGACTTAAGAAGCACGCTGACTTTCAACCCATACTTCAAGGGAAACTTTTCAACAAATAAGCAAAGGAAAGGATAGAGCTAGGGGTGGGCATTCGGTTTTTCGGTTCGGTTTTTAACTATTCGGTTTCGGTTTTCGGTTTTGAAAAACTTCAATCCAATCCAAACCAAAATAAATTTGGTTTGGTTCGGTTTTCCTCTTTTCGGTTCGATTTAGTTTGTCATATAAGACAAACTTTAAAATGAAAGACTTGAAAGAATATAATACAAGTCAAAATATTAAACACTAAATCTAAATCATAATTCTAGATAAAGAGAGAACATGAATCCTAGGTAAAAGGAGATCTTACCATTCAAGAGGTAAAAACTGATTGAAACTTTTGATGAAAGCTTCACACGTATTATAATTTATACCATAATACAAAGAGGTTAAAATATTGAAAACATAAAGTATTGAAATATTCAAACTCTAAAACCCTTGAACAAGTTTAGGTTAAGAGATCATCATAAAAGTATGAGAGCCTTTCTTTGTGTGTGTATATATATATTTCGGTTTTTTCGGTTTTTCGGTTTTTATGATTTGAAATCCGAGACCAAGCCAAAACACCAAAGTTTTCATATTCTCAATCCAATCTAAACCAATTATTTAAAAATCCAAACCAAATTAAAAACTAATTCAGTTCGGTTTGGTTTTTCGGTTTAATCCGAATAGTGCCCACCCCTCGATAGAGCAAGCGAAATTAGGCAAATTAGACCTTATGCCATGACATAGGCACTACACAAGAGATATGCAAAGGATGGAGAGGGAAAGAGAAAAAGTAACTCTTTTACCGTAGGAAAATGCTCAAACACGTTCGAAATCCCCTTGAGTTCTGCTAGAACCAATGGCATTCAAAACTTAGTGGGAAATGGGTCTACCCTTCTACCTTTCTCCACTAAATACCAGTTTTTTTGTCTGTGGCGAGCTTCGAACATGACTTGCACCTAATCTACACAACACAAGTTGAGCTCTTACCACTAGACCAAAGTACGGGGTATAAAAACAGTGCCCCAACAGGTTGCCCTGAACTAAATGAAGAAGAGAAACCAAGACAAACAATTCTCATAGCTCACAAGGATAACATAATATCTTCGATGAGAATTAAGTGGAGCTCTCTTTCCATTATTAAGTTACAAGCTTTCTTTCACTCAACTCTCCTCTTTCTCTTCCCTTGATTCGGGCCATAACCAACCCATGAAAATGCAAGAACACTAAAAACTAATGAGTCGATCGGCTACCTCTCAATCCCGACCTAGTTGGGATCAGCTAAACGAATCCATTATATCCATACGGCTCTATTTGGGCCCATTTCACCCAATTAAATAATATACTTCTAAGAACACTCAAAATAACCTTCAAAAATGCTTTAGCTATCAAACTCTATAGCTTCTACTCGGCCATACTTAGAAGCTTCCTTAAAGCTATATGTTTCGAGTTCAAATCCCAGCAGAGACAAAATAAAAAAAAATACTAGATGACTTCTTCCCATCTGTCCAAGCCTTGGTGGTCAGATTTACCCGGTACCTGTGCTGGTGGGAGGTAGTACCAGGTAACGATGAAATTAGTCGAGATGCACGTAAGCTGACCCAGACACCACGCTTATTTAACAAATCTAACTTATAAATCTTACCTAATATTCTTAGAATCAAGAAACCCACAAAGCTCTGCAGCACCTGTAACCAAAATTAAAATGCCAAAACACCCACAAAAATTTAACCAGTAATCAACACTAAAACCTCAAGAAAGACTTGAAAAAACTCAAAAAGATACAAATTTAACCATAAAAAGGTTACCAGGCATAATTTGGAGGCGATCAAGACCCTGTTTTTCAAAATCAGCAATAATTTGATAAGCCTTGTTTTGCTTATCAGGGCTCCAATTTTCAATATGGTGCAAAATGTCAATACCAGAAGGGTTCTTGGCTTTAACAGCTAAGTACTCATCATGACCAAGAACAGCTTTATACATGGCTGGAAAATCAATAACAGGTATTGTTAAGGTACCATCCATGTCAAATACAACACCTTTAAGACGGGGTTTAATGGAAGTGGATGTGGCCATTTTTAAAGAAGAAGAAAATGTTCTGGCTGGATGTAAAAAAAGGAAAGCTTTTGAAAGTAGAAGCTGCATTTAATTGAAATTTGTGAGTGGAGAGATGGGAAGAGAGAAGTTTAAGGTTATGTGATTGGGAAGAAGACAAGTGGCATTGATTAGTGGAAGTGAGAAGTGTGTTGAAGATGAAGACAAAGATTGTCATAAACCGGTGATGCAATTAGGTGTGTTTTATTTAGAGAAGAAAAAGGAAATAAAACAATGAGAGGTGCTTTGTTATAAAGCTAAACACTTACTCGTATTCAGTGTTGACATGTGGGGACAAAGCTGGAAATTACGAAAAGGAGTCGCTGAGGATGGAAAGGAATGTTATTGAAAAAGATCCAAGATAATAAAAGGCAGCAATCTCTTATAGAAAGAGAGAATCTAGGTTTTAAATGAAGGTGGCTGGCTAATTAAGGAAAGTTTTCAACTGAACATATTGGCAATTAAAGTTGCCAGGGCTAGCTGTCCACCGGAAACACGATATATGGTGTGAACACAAGCTACTAGCTCGTCCTTATTCTCAAAAAATTCCATCTCTCAAGGATCTTTTGAGGATACAATCTCTTAGGTCACACTATCTCTATTTTGCAATATTTCAGGAAAATCATGATCGCAATTAAATCAATCACGATTGAGTATCTCGGAAGAAGATCAATCAATATAGCAGATTGGAAGATCCTATTAAAGAATCCCTTGCAACGGCTATTCATCAGAAGACTATAAAAGGACGGTTCAAGGTAGAGATACAACTTATGCTTCTACTTGCTTTCTACACTATTGTCGAAGCTTTTAATTATTAAGTTATTACTGTATACTTGAGAGTTTACTAGTATTCAAAAAGAAAATAAAGAGAAGATCAAGGTAGAGGTAATAGTTGTGTCAAGGTAAAGTTTATATGATAAGCTATAAATCAGACTTGGTCGTTGTTGGTGAGCGAAGATCCAAAACCAACGAGAGAATCATTAGTGGTGAATGATAAACTACACGGTGTACTTTGAATTCAAAAGAGCTAGAAAAGATACTATCCCTTGTGACCCCAAGGGGACTGGATTAGTACTTCCACATTGGTTCTGAACTAGTATAAAATACTTGTGTCAAGTTTTACTTTCCGCATTTATTTTATGCTTATTTATTGCTATTATTCTTAATAGTCAACTGTCGAATCGCCTAAGTCGACTAACTAATTATAAAACGAACAATTCACCCCCTCTTGTGCTTTCAAAGTGATGTGCATTTTCACTATAATTTTATAGTTTGGTGTAAATACCGAGTGCAAGTAAGTATTTATCTGATACAAAATGGGATAACCCGAGAATTATATAATCTCGACATTATAATCTTGTATGACATATAAGATAGATCATCATATTTTATAGGATATCATATTTTATCCTTCCAATTGGTATATATTAATCTTAAGATTAAAATCACTTATCCCTTGGTACGAGGTATCTTTATTTTTACTACTTTTATCTTGGGTACAAAGGCAAAACCACCAAAACACATAGTGGGATATATATCATTTCATTCTTAATTAAAGGTTTTAGATTTTAGCTTCGTGAATCAAATCAACATTGCTATGTAGTATCCATGGTATGTGGTGAAAAACAAATTCAAATAAAAAATATCGAAACAAAGTGAATCATTTATGGTTTGGTTTAATTTGGTTTTTTTTTTTGTACTTTTAAAATTCGACAATATTTGATTTTGTTTGGTTTGTGCACCGAAAAGCCCTTTATTTAGTTCTGTTTGGTTTAAGTTATTAAAATATATCGAAGAAAATTCAAACCAACTCATTAAAAATATAAAACTTCGTTAGAGTTAATATGTACTAGCCAATAGTCATAAATTCAACATGTCAATCTAATTAATTTGTGGTATGATGAAACTCAAGGAGGAGATAAAAAGCCGTAACATCGAATCAAATCAAAATGAATTAATAACAACAAAATCGATAAGTCTTTACTATATTTAGTTTGATTTAGTATTATTAAAATATCGACAAAATTGAGTTGAAATTGATATTAACCAAAAATCGACCAAATCCACCCGGGATGCGTGCTTTACTCCAAATTAAAAAATTTCGGAGTGGTGTCTGAAAGATGATTTTCATTGACAACCCCTCATATTTTTCGTCATAACACTAACTTCCTTTATAATTGTTTATAGTATTACATTTACCTCCCTTTTTTAAATACTTTTGTGTTTCTTAATTATTAATATAAATAATATTTTTATTACATTAAGGATAGGGGAAGGGGTTAATGAAAACATTATAATGTGACTAATTTCCCTTTTTCATATTAAAGTCTTTCCTTTTTAGCCAAAAGAGAGTAATGTGAAACTTCAGAAACCATAGTGGAGGTAATTGTAATTTATGAAAAAAGCAAAAGACAAAAAATGAGGAGTAAAGCCCTAAAATGCTGATTAAACCCTGTTTTTCTTTCTTGTTTGTTTGAAGGTACCTTAAAATGGGTTCAGATAAGAAGAAGATAGGAACAAGAAAATCAAAGAAAAGAAGCCGTCCTGATTCTGAACATGTTGAAAGAATCAACTCTTTACCTTGGAACCCTACTGTTACAGAGAAAGATGATGCTTTCTCCTTTCTCATTGGCTCCAATGAACTTGAAGGAGGTTCCTTTTCTTTCCTTTTGCATTACTCATAGTTTTAGAGAACCCCATTATTGGATACAACTTCTTATTGACTATAGGTCCAAAGATTGATTTGTTTTTTGATAATCATGCGTGTTTGCGCGCACCTCGACTAATTCCGCCGTACTTGTGGCCTCCCACAAGCACAGGCACCGTATTACTCTGTCCACCAAGGCTTGGACTGTTGGAAGAAATCACCTATTAAAGGAAAAACCATTATTGGATACTACTTCTTATTGAATAAAGTTTTAACTTTTAGCTACAATATAAAGATTGATATGTTTTTTTCGATAACCGTGGTGTCGGGGCCAGTTTGCTCGCACCTCGACTAATTCCACGCCTGCAGCCTTCCACCAGCACATGTATCAGATTACTCTGTCCATCAAGGTTTGGACAGATTGGAATAAATTACCTGTTAGAGAAAACCCATTATTAGATACAACTTCTATTGAATAAAGTTGAAATTTCAGCGTAAAGATTGAATTTTTAACCTATTTTTCTATTGGGAAAACTTAAAAGATTGAATCTTTCGCCTAATTTCTCTTGAATGTTTCTCCCTGTTTGCATACACTTGTTTTAGAAGCAGTTTACATGTATTTTGCAGATAGCAGTAGAGAAAATCCACTAATGAATAGAAATTCTTATTATGTACAGTTGAATTTTTAGCCCATTCTGTCTTGGCAACAATGAAAGATTGAATTTTTAGCCTATGTTCTCTCGGTAAAGATAAAAAGTTGAATTGTTAACATACTTCCTATTGGAAAATAGTAAAAGGAAGCTTTTTCGTTTGTGTATTTTTACAAACTGTTGCACTTGAACATTAGGAGAATCCAACCTTAATGTGACAAGAACTATTTGGTCTTTATGCTTCCTTGTATTTTGCTTTTGTATTATTAGCCATTAAGCTATTTTCTTTCCTTTTGTTAGTTAAAAGTTAACATTTGTGTTCTTTCTTTGTATGGATTGTTGATAAAATAACACTTCTGGTTTGAAGGACTAATACTAGTTGAGGTGTTTGAGTGTAGGTTTTTTATCTCTTGAAGAGATAGATGAATCAGATTACAATTTGGATATCGCCAAATCAAATGGAGGAAGTGAGAAAAAGGGGAAGACAAAACCGAAGAAACAGAAAATAGATACCGAGAATGAGGAATCAAATGGTGAAGATGAGGGTGGAAAAGAGGAGATCGAGGAGGTGGGAGATGGAATGCAGCAAAAGAAGACAAACAAGAAGAAAAAGAAGAAGAAAAAGAAAGACAAGGCCAATAAAGACGCCATAAATAAAGCTGAAGATAATGAAGATTCAGCAGCTGGTTAGTGTTGCATTAAAATCTGTCTTTTTTTTTTTTGAAGGCTTTACAATTTTCAAGTCAACTTTAATACTCAATGCTATCCTATGCTCTTGAAGAGTCTTTTAGCACCTATTAGAGTTCTTATGTCAGTAGAAAATTTAGAGAACTGGTCCGTTTTCTTTACTTTGCTTTATTTGGTGTAGTGTTGGCTGAGATGAATTCAAATGGAGAAAGACGGTCAATGAGGGTTCACATAGTTGGTCCTATCTTGTTTGGGAGTTGGGACTGAGGAATAATTCTTGTTATTGTTATAAACTTATATTAGTTTAATACTCAACGCCGATGTGTTTCCTCATTGTGTCTGGATATTTTTATAATTTTTGGGACTTTAAGTCCAAGCTCAATTGTAATGAAGGATCCCAAACCACTGCCTTTGCACTATCTTAGTGCTAGGCAACATAAGATTCACTTACCTATTTAAAAAAGAAAAAAAGAAGAAGTGTAAGTTCAATGTTGAGGGCCTGAGACAACCTTTTTTTGCGTTTGAGAATCTTTTAATAATTTCTTCAATTCATCAGTTCTTTTACTGGACGTGTGGACCATGGTAAACCAATGTTTAGGACTTAAATTGTTACATGAAGCTAACATCTGCATTTTGGTTTATCAATTTGTTTTTAAAATGTATTTTGTTTAAGTTCATACATTTCCAGTCATAAATAGAACCTCTGACTCTGCTTGGATCTTGGTATGTCACTGCCAGAAGAATATGTGATTTCTTTTGCAGTTTTGCAAGATGTCTTGACCATTTGTCATGCTTGTACTTGTTAAAAGAAGAAGAAAATGTTAGGCATTTTTTCCTGTAATTATATTACTGCAAAGGTCTTTATTAGGAAATCCTACTGCTGCAAGTTCAATGTCCATTGGTGCTCATTAGAAGCTTTTGGCTTATGTCCATTTAACTGTTTTGATATATGGGGAATGTTAACTTACACAGTTTGGATTAGACTGACCTATTTTTATTGGACAAGAAACTGGTGTAATTCTTCTTCTCTTCAAGCTTCAAGGCCCCAATTCCAACTCTAAGCAGGGTTGGAGTTCTTGATTTTGCAGATATAGAAAAAAATGCCTTTTATTTGCTCTGACTTGGGAGTCGTGCCCTCCCCTTTCTTTTAATTATAACACTTTCTCCGGCGAGACTATTTCAGGCGAAGACTATTACAAGATGGGGGATAGGATTATCTTTACCACAGGCGAAAAAAGCTTCGAACTAGTCAGTAGTAATGACAATCGGGATGGATGGTTTTCTCTAATAGAACGTAGAACGTAGCAGGCGTTTCACAAGCAGAATAAAAATTGATGAATCCAACCTCCGATGGGTTTGCACAGTTCTTTTTAAGGCATCTAAGGGAGCAGGGGAACTTTACAGAAGGTGGGGAAGGAAGCAACAAACAAATCTATACAGGGTCTACCAGAATTACAACATCTATGGTCGCTTTTTGAGGATTGAAGCTTGGCTGGGTGATCGGAAATCAGCTATCATCATCCCTGAACCTAGTTACAACAGCGGCTGGGAGGCTATTGCAAGCAGAATACTTCGTTATCTGGGGAATCAAGGGACTTGCCAGAAGATTCAACATCCGCCCCCTCAGCAGAAATCTTTTTTTGATGCTGCAAAGTTACAAAGTTGGCCTGAAATAAGACAAGCAGTTCTGCCCAGCGATGACAACTCCAACCCTTTATCAAACTGTCTGATTGGTAAATTCAGTGACCCCTTTGATCATAGCCCAAAGGCAGAGGTAATTCACAAATGGTTTGTCAATAGATGGAGAATGACAGCCGGTCTTAAAGTAACTCCCATTGACCACAATCTATTCCTCTTTGAGTTTCCATCGAAGCAAGAGGCAAATAGAATCAAAGTAGGAGACTGGTTCTGGAATGGAAGACATCTGACCTTGGAGTGGTGGTCACCGGATTCCGGCTTGGAAAAGGGAGAAATTCCATCGGAGAACTTCTGGGTGAAAGCTTTTGGGGTTCCTTTGCATGCATGGTCTATCGACACCTTCAAGATAATTGGGGAGAAGTGTGGAGGCTTTGTCAACATAGATGAAGATACAAAGCAGAGAACTCACTTTTTATGGTCTAGAATCTGCATAAAAAACTCAGGGAAAGAGATACCATCAAAGGTGGAGATAAAAATCGGTGATTGGAGATATGAAATTTTCATTCTGAATGAGTCAAACAGAGCTCCCAGACTCGTCGGAGAAAGCTCAGGGACGGTGGAGTTGGTCAGAGAAGAAAGCTTACCTATTGAGCCGTTGGTCACAATGAACGAGAATTGTAAAGCTGTCACTCCCTGCCCTAAAGTGGACAAGTCACAATCAGCCTTTTGTAATTCAAAAAACAACAAGCTGGTGGAGCGGGCCAAGTCAACCCGGGCCCAAAATACAACTTCTGTCTTCAATAGAAAAGGAAAAGCTGGACTAGAATTGGGCTATTACTCTAAAGCCCAAAAAAACAGAAAGGGGAAAAAGGGTTTTAATAAAACCATGTGGAGGAAAAGAGGCGGGTCTCCTGACCCATGTCTTTTAAGGCCTTTTTATTCAGACTCAGAAGCCCTCTTTGACCCAGTTTCAATAGAGCTTCAGGCCCACATCTTTAATCCAGCAAAAGAGCGTACTTCTGCAATTCACCATGATGCAGATGACGAAGCAGAAGATGCTCCACTACTCTTGGGGTCGTCGGTGGTAAGTGATTGTGATTCTATTCTTTCATCTCAATCCTTCAACGACTTTCTTCCCTTATCTTGGCATGAAGGGGAAGCTCCCAACTGTGAGACAGTTGATAATCCAACAGTGATCGAAACATCAAAGTGGACCAAGATGGCAATGGTAAGGGCATGCAAAGCTTTCGGGGTCAACACAATTGGCTTTGAGCATGAAATCCTGGGTATCATCCTGAGGATGGAACAAAAAAGAGCAATTCAGCTAGAGCAGCAGAAAACCAAGCCAACAACACCGAGGAAAAACAGAAAAAAAAGGGGAGATTGAACTTAAAAGATTAACATGGGGGCTGAATGAAAGTAGTGAAGGGCGAGATAGGGGCAGGTTTCATCAAAGCTCTTCAGGATGAAAGTTAAAATCATCAGTTGGAATGTACAGGGTCTCAATAACAGGGACAAGAGGACTACTTTGAAATCTTTATTAAAAAAATGGGGGGCAGACATCGTATGTTTGCAAGAAACAAAAATTGAAGAATGGAACACCAGGCTCGCTAGGCAAGTATGGGGGAGTAGATGGATTACATGGGCTGAACTGAAATCGTGCGGAAGTAAAGGAGGGATTATTATTCTATGGGACAAGAGGAACTGGAAGTGCATAAACACTGAACAAGGGGAATTTTCTATTTCCTGCAGATTTGAGAGTATCCAGGAGGACTTCAGATGGGTCTTTACAGGAGTTTACGGACCTCATACAAATCCAGAAAGGACAGAACTTTGGGAAGAACTAGCTGCTGTTAGAGGACTTTGGTCTGATCAATGGATTATCGGGGGAGATTTCAATGTATGCAGATATGAAAATGAAAGATTAAATTGTTCAAGGCGATCCAGAGCAATGATGGGGTTCTCAAACACCATTCTAGACCTTGGTCTCATTGACCTTCCTCTTCAGGGAGCTTAATTCACCTGGTCAAGAGGGGAGGATCAGTTCCAAGCTTCAAGAATTGACAGGTTTTTGATCTCTCCAGAATGGAATGATAGCTTTAAGTCTGTTAAGCAAATAGAACTTCCAAGACCTATATCTGATCACAAGCCTTTACTTTTGGAGAATGGAGATTGGGAAGCAACATCGTCTTATTTTAAGTTCGAAAATATGTGGCTACAAACTGCAGGTTTTTTGGAAATGGTCAGGGTATGGTGGCAATCTTACAGTGTAGTAGGTACTCCTGACTTCATCCTCACTCAAAAGTTGAGACACTTGAAAAGAGACATTAGTACATGGAACAGAGAGGTTTATGGGCAAGTAGATATAAAGAGAAGCAAGGCTCTAGATGAACTCAATACACTGGAGCAGGCAGCAGAATCCAGAATCCTGACTCAACAAGAGAATCTAAGAGCTTTTAACTTGAAATTAGAGCTCCAACAGTTAGCAATAGCCGACGAAATCTCTTGGAGACAGAAATCGAGATGTCTGTGGCTGAAAGAAGGGGACAAAAACACCAAATATTTTCAAAGAATGGCAAGCTCGCATAGAAGGAACAACCACATCAATAGGCTTCAAGTTGGGGAGGATCTAATAGAGGACAAAAATCTTATTAAAGGAGAAATTCTTGACTTTTATCAGAAGCTATATACAGAAAATGAGCAATGGAGGCCATCTGCCAATTTTGAAGGTTTATCTACTCTCTCATTTGAAGATAAAAACTGGCTTGAAGTTCCTTTTGAAGAGCAAGAGGTGTTGGCTGTTTTGAAGTCTTGTTCCCCGGACAAGGCACCCGGACCCGATGGGTATACCATGGCTTTCTTTCAAAAGGCGTGGGAGTTTTTAAAAACAGATATTATGAATACGTTGCAGCACTTCCATCACTCTGGCCACATGGTAAGATCTTGTAATGCCTCATTTATTGCCTTGGTCCCAAAGAAGAAAGGTGCACTAGAACTAAGGGATTACAGGCCCATTAGCCTAATAGGTAGTATTTACAAGCTTGCGTCTAAAGTCTTGGCAGAAAGATTAAAAAAGGTGGTTGGGAAACTGGTCTCGGGGCAGCAAAATGCATTCATAAAAGGTAGGCAGATCTCTGATGCATCACTTATAGCCAATGAAGTACTGGATTGGAGAGTCAAAAGTGGATTACCCGGGATTCTTTGTAAATTGGATATTGAAAAGGCTTTTGACCAATTAAGCTGGTCTTACCTAATCAATATTTTGAAGAAGATGGGATTCGGCGACAGATGGATAAGGTGGATTGAGTATTGCATCACAACTGTCAAATATTCAGTTCTAGTAAACAGGGAGCCGGTTGGCTTCTTCTCCCCACAAAAAGGTTTAAGGCAGGGAGATCCTCTATCTCCATTTTTATTCATTTTAGCAATGGAAGGGCTCACCAGAATGCTTGACAAGGCCAAACAATTACAGTGGATTCAAGGTTTTCAGGTTGGTAGGGATCCAAGCAATGCTGTTACTATCTCTCATCTTCTTTATGCAGATGATACTCTTATCTTCTGTGAAGCAGATAGGTCTCAAGTCCTCAATCTTAACCTTACCTTGCTTATTGTTGAAGCACTCTCTGGTCTTCACATTAACATGTTGAAGAGTGTAATTTATCCTGTTAATGAGGTCCCGAGTTTACAAGAGCTAGCAGAGATTCTTAGTTGCAAAACCGGCTCCTTTCCAACTTCTTATTTAGGATTACCTCTAGGATCAAAATTCAAGTCAACTGGAATTTGGAGTGGTATCATAGAAAAGTTTGAGAAAAGGCTAGCAACATGGCAAATGCAATATTTATCAATGGGGGTCGGCTTACACTCATCAATAGTGTGCTTGATAGCATTCCGACATACTATATGACCCTTTTTCCTATACCAAGCTCAGTCCTCAAACAACTAGACAAGCTCAGGAGAACATTTCTATGGGAAGGAAACAACCAGAGCCACAAATTCCACTTGGTGAAGTGGGATAGAGTCATCCGACCTAAATCTCAGGGTGGCTTAGGTATCAGAGACCTGAAGTTGCATAACAAAAGCATGCTACAAAAATGGCTATGGAGATTTGGGCAAGAGGAAACTGGCTGCTGGAAGAAGGTCATCATTGCCAAGTATGGAGCTCAGAACAACTGGCATACCAAAAGGATCACTTCACCACATGGTACTGGCCTCTGGAAACACATATCAACCTACCAAAGTGAGTTCTTCCAGAACATAACTTTCAAGGTAGGGAATGGAGCACTTGTGAAATTCTGGAAGGACAGGTGGCTGGGAAACTCTCCATTGACAGAAACATACCCTGCACTTGCCCAAATTGCATGTAACAAGGACTCTACTATTGCTAACAACAGAGAAGGCAATTCTTGGAATCTTCTATTTAGAAGGAATTTTCAAGACTGGGAATTTAATGAATTTGTCAACTTGCTAGCTGCTATTGAACCTGTTCATACAATAGAGCTACAGTCTGATAAAATGGCTTGGGGCAGTTCTAGAAGGGGAATATATACTGTAAAAGCTGGCTACAATCATCTATGTTCACAAAATGGAGTGATTGAAAACTGGCCTTGGAAGCACATATGGAGGACCAAACTTCCCACAAAAGTGATATGCTTTACCTGGACAGCTCTAAATAATGCATGCTTGACCCAAGACAACCTTATGAGAAGAAACATCCAGCTGGTAAATAGATGCTACATGTGCCAATTGAATCTGGAATCAATCAGCCACCTTTTCCTTCACTGTACAGTGGCTGCTGAATTATGGAACTTTTTTTGCTCAATTTTTGGACTGAGTTGGGTAATGCCTCACTCAATCAAAGAAGCTTATGAATGCTGGAATTTATGCAGAGTTGATAAAGCCATCAAAAGAATCTGGAAAATGATCCCTGGTACTATATTTTGGCATCTATGGAATGAGAGGAACCGCAGATGCTTTGATGGAATTTCAACTCCAACACATATTTTAAAAGCTAGATGTCTAGTTAGTCTTTTTAGTTGGCACTTTTTAACCCCTGTAAATTGCCCTTATAACTTTTTGGATTTTGTTAGCTCCCTGGTCATAGCATAGCTTTAATGTAGCTTATGGAGCTAACTTTTCATCTTCTTTTGTACAATGTTCTATTTGCATCTTCTTGATGCCTTTTAATGATACCTTTTACTTTATCAAAAAAAAAAGAAACTGGTGTAAGTTTTTTTTTTTTTTTTTTTTTGGGGGATATTTAAGAAACTGGTGTAAGTTAATGTTGCATTTGAAAGCATCCTTGGCTAATCTTTCTGAACGACTAACTAGTGTCTAGTCCATTAATTTTATCATTAGCCTGTAGTGAACCATGATGCCACATTGAAGACTTCTCTCCTGTTTGGTATTAATCTTGGTTTTGAAATCTGGCCCAAATAGTCCCAGAGGGAGAGGATGATGGAGAACAGGATCCAGTTGATGGAGCTGAATATTATGCATGGAATGAGCTGAGACTTCATCCTCTGCTCATGAAATCAATATATAGTCTCAAGTTCAAAGAACCCACACCAATACAGAAATCATGCATTCCGGCAGCTGCTCACCAAGGAAAGGTTGGCTATGTGATAATAAGGTATCTCGCTGGAGCTGATGTCATGTACGATGATATTTATGATGGTTAGTTTGTGTGCCAGGATGTTGTGGGTGCTGCAGAGACCGGTTCAGGAAAAACACTAGCTTTTGGTTTGCCCATTCTTCAACGTTTGCTTGAAGAACGAGAAAAGGCCGAAAGGGTGCTTACAGGGAACGGAGAGGTGGATGAAAGAGTCGCTCCGAGAGGTCTTCTCCGGGCTCTAATTATTACTCCCACTAGAGAGCTCGCCCTTCAAGTATGATGATTCTTATATTGCAGCTTGTTTTCCCTTTTTTTTTTCTTACTATGTGACATGCCTGGGCTGAGGTATCTGTTTACATTTGGTTGGGTCAGTTCACTGCAGCTCTCATTTAGGTCCGCCACTTCGGGGGGCTTCTCATCTGCATTTCTTCCCTAGTTCTTTCCCTTGTTTAAATAACTTTATACTTCTCTTCAGGTCACTGATCATTTGAAGGAAGCAGCAAGATATACCGATTTTAGGGTTGTCCCTATTGTTGGTGGAATGTCAAGTGAAAAGCAAGAAAGGCTTTTGAAAGCAAGGCCTGAAATTGTTGTTGGAACTCCGGGGAGGCTTTGGGAACTTATGTCTGGTGGTGAAATTCATCTTGTAGAGGTTAGTGTTAATTTATGACATAAAGCAGGCTTGTGGCGCAACATGAACCCCCCCCTCTCCCCCCCCCCCCCCCCCCCCACAAAACTTTCTCCCAGCCTAAAGGAAAAAGGAAGAAAAAAGGGAAGAGAATGATTGGTTGGCTAAGCAGCAACGGATAGAGAGAGTTCATTCTGCTTCGTAATCACTGAAATAAATTTTTGTATGACCTTTTTCTTTCATAATAGAAATAAATTTTTTCTGCACCCCTCAAACCATCCTTTGCAACTGGTTGAAGTTTGACTATAATGTAAAATGTAAAGACTAATATGGTTGTTCACTGGATGTCTAGATAAACTAGTTTGCTTAATAGTTACAACTGAAATGTGTGTAACTTCAAACTGAGGGATTGTGGTCTTGAAGAGTAATCATCCTTCAATTTTCGGTTGGCAAGTCTCATGAGACCTGATACTCTGAATGGACTTGATATTATACCAATAGAGTGAAACATGTGTTGCCATTTTTCTATTATTTCTGTAGAGTTGATGTTATTGATCTGTTTATTCCTCTGCAGCTACACTCATTGTCATTTTTTGTTCTGGATGAGGCCGATCGCATGATAGAAAATGGCCATTTCCATGAGTTGCAGTCTATAGTTGACATGCTTCCGATGGCTGGTAAATCAACTGATGGAGATCCTCAGAAAACACAAAATTGTGAAACAGTTGCCAGTGTCCAAAGAAAGAAAAGGCAAACATTTGTGTTTTCTGCAACCATTGCTTTGTCTGCTGATTTCAGGAAAAAACTAAAGCGTGGATCACAAAAGTCAAAAGCAAATGATGAGTTGAATTCTATAGAAACTCTGTCTGAGAGAGCAGGAATGAGGGCAGACGCTGCAATCATTGATCTGACCAATACATCAATTATGGCCAACAAGCTCGAGGAGTCCTTTATTGAGTAAGTTGGTAGTTCTTGCATTTTTTTTTTTTTTTTTCACATTTAAAATGATTTGTCCGATTTTACTGAAATTGGCCTAACATCGCTACAACTTTCTGAACATGGTTCCCAACTATTTATAATGCTTTTGTGCTGATGAAGTTTATCTTTGCCCAAAATTTGTAATTTTTGAATATATTCATCTGATACCCTTTCGTTTTCTTGTTACACTGAAGCTTTATACATATTTCTGCTGCTGTCTGTTCGTTCTAGTTTACACCATGCATGCTAACCTGGTAACCGTTGTCGGGTGGCAGCTGCAGGGAAGAGGATAAAGATGGGTATTTGTATTATATCTTGAGTGTTCATGGACAAGGCCGGACGATCGTCTTTTGTACGTCCATTGCAGCTTTACGCCATATCTCCTCCCTCTTGCGCATCCTGGGCGTCAATGTTTGGACGCTTCATGCCCAGATGCAACAAAGAGCTCGACTTAAGGTGATCCTCTTTTTTCTTTACTTCAAAATTGTCTGGCTAAGTTTTTTTTTAATTATATGTTTATTTATTCTTTTTGCGGAGAAAAAGAGGAAGTTTTCAGACTAGTGCCTTTTGATTGGTACACCAAAGATCTACTCGCAGATCACTTTAACAGATTGGTATGAAGTTATACAATATTTTTAGTTTGGGACAAACTGCCGTATACAAGCAGTATATCAAAAAATTTTAGAACCTACACAAAACTATGATCCTCGGCAAAAGTTAGCCAACTTCTATACAAACAAGGACCTCGTACAGGTGCGAATAAAAGCCCAAATAAACAGGATGCTATTTCTCAAATGTGCAAAAGTCATTTTTCTTCCGCTTCTTCAGAAGCTCTCATATTCCTCTCTTTGAAAAAACCCGTATGAGAACCATCAGAGCTGCATTCGGAACATGCAATATGTCTAGTTTTCTCCAAATCATCTATAAGGGCATGTTTCACCTAGAGCTTTTGGACAAAGTTTGCAACACTATACCTCTACGTGTTCGCAGGTAACTGGTATACATTTCTTCCTTTCCATCGCAAGTCCTCCTCCTCTTCCAGCTGTGAACTTATTTAATGATCAACTAAACATGGAAAATGGATAGTATCAGTTGGTGCTACCGGGACAGAAACAATTCATAGCAACTTGGTGCCCATTATTGCCTATTAATTTGCAAAATTATAATCCTCTAGTGGGTTCTCCTCCTAAGTGTTGCGACAATGAAAATAGTCATGATTAGGGACCTCTGTCTCTCGAATACAGCAACTTCGCTAATTAAGAGCAAGAAAATGTGGTGTAAAGAGTCCAGCAGCTCCATTAGATTTGGAAGTTACCTGATCCATATGTTTCTTCTGAATTCTGATAGTCAAATCCCGTTTGACTAACTCAAAATTGGGAGATAGAACTGAAGGTATGTAACCTGGACGAATCTCCTTGTTACAGCCAGTAGGTATGCCGGAACAGGTGTACCCAAGGCTTGACCCTCTTGGATTGCAAGTTTGGGGAAGAAATAGCAAGAAGCGGGGTATGGTGTGTAGTGTAGTGGATTCGCTTACCTTCTGCAAGCCTCCAGTGAAAGATCCTCCAAGAGGCCGTTGGAAAGTGATTCATGCATCGTTACATGACTCGGACTTTGGCGAGGTTGATGGCGCATGACAATCTATGATGGCTTCTGGAGATGAGATTATGGGAGATGGGGCTGTCAGGGCTCTCTGAGTTTTCCTAGGGTGGTGAGGCCTCGAAGTTGACAGGACTAGAGGCAGTGTTCTGGTCAGTGTGACTTAGTCCGGCAACCACTGTAGCTTTTCCAGTGAGCATGGTGTCCACCCGTGGCTCTGATACCGTGGAGAAATAACGGAAAAGCCTTTATTATTTGTTAAACTTGGCCAGTTACATGACTTACTGTTTAAGTAGGTTACAGATTTTCAATATATCCACTTGCTACGAGATTGATTCATTCTCCAATTGAGAAGAGGAAAGATGCTATGTTGTTCCTCCGGTCCAATCATCACATCCAGGGTTTTACATACATTTTTACACACACTGAATAATAGTATTCTTCGTGATGCTCTATTTCCTGTTGTTCTTAGCTAGTCTGTTCAATGCAGGCAATTGACCGATTTCGGGCATCTGAGCATGGTATACTCATTGCCACAGATGTGGCAGCCAGAGGGTTGGATATTCCTGGTGTTCGAACAGTCATTCACTATCAGCTACCACATTCAGCCGAAGTAAGTAGTATGCCTTCTTATCGATAGCTTTTACAACATTCTAATTCTCAGTCAAATGAACATTATTGTGCAGGTTTATGTTCATAGAAGTGGAAGAACCGCTAGGGCTCATTCTGATGGGTGTAGTATTGCTCTAATCACACCAAATGATACCTCAAAGTTTGCTGCTTTATGCAAGTCATTTTCAAAGGTAATATTTCTTGGGAAGTTCAATGTTCCAGCAAACAAGCAACTGAGTAATGAATAGCCACTGAATGGAGAAAATACTCATCAGATGTATGCATATCCTCTGTAAATGAAAAAAACCATTCTAAGTGGTGGCTTGAGTGGGGTACAATGTGAGAGAGAAACCATTTGGTCTGGAAGTTGAGTAAAAAAACTGCAGATTCTTTAGGATAAGCTCACTTCCTATTAGGTTTTACAAGCCGTGATTATTTGTAAAAAGTGACATTATGTTTCTCTAAGCAGACCGCTTCTATTTCTTCTTTGCTGCTCTCTTCTCCCATTATTTTACATTTTCATGCTTTATCTTTTCCCGTCGGTTAATCGTAACTGTATGCTTAACTTGATTGACACTCATTTCAAGGTATCTCCTGTCTTTAAATCTGTAGTATGGTGAAAGCTCTAATCTGTAGCAATTCTTTGTCATCTTACTAATGAGGATTGTTGTTATGTTCAGGAAAACTTTCAGCGTTTTCCTTTAGAAATGTCATATATGCCAGAAGTAATGAAGCGATTATCCCTTGCACGTCAAATAGACAAGATTTCGCGAAAGGACTCTCAGGTAATTTTTCTGTATATGTATCTTTCCTTGTTAGGCTTCTTCTGATGTCATGGTCACGAATATCTTGTGAGCAATCCAATTCCTAATGGTTGTCATGCATCTTTCTTGATGACACATGTGCAATTTCTTTCTTATACATTTTGGGAGCCTCTTATTGTGCTTCAGCAGATATTCTTTCTTCAGTGTCCTCCTGATCAATGAGTGCTAAAGTTCTATGAAATGATTGCACTCTAGGGTGTGACTTGATTTCCTCTGTTTCCTGCTTGTAACTTGATTTCAGATATATACATTTGGTTCATTGTTATTACCCTTTTTCAGGACAAGGCCAAGAAAACTTGGCTTGAGCGAAATGCTGAATTAATGGAACTAGATTTGGAAGATAATGACAGTGAGGAGGAAAGAGTGAACAAGTCTAAGCGAAAGAAAGCTACGTCTGCTCAACTAAACAAGCTACAGGAGGTAGTTCTGATTATGCAGTTTCTGATATCAATATCTAACATTGTGAAAATATTGAACTTTTTTTTTTTTTTTTCGGGTTAGAAATATTGAACATTTTATTTGAAACTGCAGGAGCTCAAAACTCTTCTTTCACGGCCATTGCAACCCAAAACATTTTCGAAACGCTACTTGGCTGGGGTTAGTTTTCTCTCTATGTTGCTCATCCCAATGACTGCTTTTCTTCCAACACCGCCTTTTCCATAGTCAAAGCATACTAGAGCACATGACTGATGATAGCCTGCGACTTCTTAATTTGGTTATTTTCAGGCTGGTGTTTCACCTCTCCTTCAGCACCAACTTGCGGAATTAGCTAGTCAGAACAATCCCATTAATTCTGGAGAAGTTAAAAGAAAGAAATTGGTGGTAATTGGTCAGGATTGTGTTGAGCCCCTTCAGGCACTTAGGAATGCTGGTCCAGAGGTAATAGAGAAGTACTAGTTGTCTGCTGTACCTTCTCAATAATACAGTTGTTTAACGCACTTATACATTCTGTATGTTCTACGTTCGTTCCTAAACTCAGCCTTTTCTTTTCCACTCTTTACGCTCTGCAGGCTAACTTGGATTTAAAGGTAGTTGCTGAAAAGCGGAAAGATGTCAACGAGTTAAGGAGAAAGAGAAAAGACGCCAAAAGACGTAATTTCATTTGCTTCCTATGATATCATTGGTATCTTTTGTTTGCCTTAATCTTCCATCCTTAATTCTTATCATCTTTATCCTGTTTCCATTTTACAGGTTTGCGTGATCAACGGCGTAAACAGAAGAAAAAACTTCAAGCAGGAAAGGAGTAGGTTGGACTTGTAAAAACAGATCCAGAGTGATTCATCAACTATCCTGAGCAACGCGGCTATAGATTCTCTATGCTCATGTAAACGGCCACGGCCCATGAGCCCACGACTAAATGAGATGAACTGCAGACCAACACCCAATTTTGTAGTCACAGCTTAAGTTAAAAAGGTGAAACCATGTTGTAAAGACAATAGATATCTGATTATTTGATTTGAAAAATCAAATTTTGGGAAAGGCTGCTCTTGCAGCATTTCACTTTTCATTCTAAGATTTCTACCTAGTTTCATATTCATCTACTGAAGCATTACTCAGTGAGTTGTATGAGAGAAACTTCATCCTCATGTCAAGTGGTTGAATGTATTTCTAAGGTAAAAGGTTTTCTTGTATGTATTTTATAGCAGAACTGTGGAAAAGTTGTCTTCGTGTGACTTATAGGTCATGGGTTCAAGTCTTGGAAATAGTCACTAATATTTGCATTAGATTAGGCTGGTACATCACACTCCTTGGGGTGGGTCCTTCCCCCGACCTTGCGTGAACGCGGGATGCTTTGTGCACCAGGCTGCCTTTTTATTTTGCAGCAGAACTGAAATTTCACTTTAAACTATAGGTGAATGTGTATATTCATTACAATTATACTAGTAGCATGTTTCAAGTTAAATAGTATCTCATTGACCTTTCCAAATGATGGTGCAAACATATCATACTCGATAAAGTTATTGTTTACCACAAATAGTTTGTTGTACTAGTTTAAAAGAAAAGGGCTTCAAACTGTCCCTTGCTTCTGCTGACGCCAAAGGAAAGTGACATGAAGCAAATGATTGATCACTTTGATGGATAAGATTCAAAATTTATATAATACAAAAATGTAAATTTAAAATTCAAGGAGAAGGAAATTTAAAAAAACTAGTAGGATTGTCTTGGGAGTTGGGAGTCATCTGAAGATTGTCTGCATGCTTTGACTGAGTAAGAATGTTCTTGGTATATGCCAAAGTTACTGTCCCCATTTGTTGTTGATGGTTTTATATTATCATTTGAAATCAGCAGGTTTCTACTACTATTACCCCAATTTTAGCTCGACTGCTAGTCTAAAATGTGAAACCGGGGGAGTAATATTCAATTCGAGAACTAATATGAACTGTTAAATCCACAACATGATATACCAATTCAAACTTGTCATTAGTCATGACAAGTCACTTTTAACCTTTTTTTTTTTTCAAAAACAAATGGGATTCAATTTCATGCAAGTCTATTGAAACATGCGATTTTTCCTAAACTACTTAACAATTTTTCCAAGGCAATATACCAAATTATTTTTACACTAGATGGATCCAACGGGGTACAAATATTTTAAGTGTATGGACTTCTGAAGGATATAAATATCCGTAATTTTGCAGAGTACCGTTATTTTTGTTAATAGGTAATTCGAATGGGCGTAAGGACTACCCTAAAATAAAAAAACAAATTCGGTAAATACAAATCTTATACTTATAAAAGTATACTCCGATCCTATAAGCTCATACCAGCTCTATCAGTAAACTTACAAGTTACAATTTTATCATTTCTCCGTAAAAAATAAAAATAAATAGATGTAGGAGACAGTTACGTGACGAGAACACAAATTATTTTTAGCTTCTGTAATCAACCAGCATTTGACATTTTGGGAGTCCATGAATAACTAGGTGTGATTTAGAGAATGATTTTCTGAGACGTTTGACATCCAAAGTACTACACAACACGATTACATGTAGCGCTTGCATTACAAATTAAAGTATGATTTACAAGCTAGAATTTCAAAGTCAAATAAGTACAGAATATTGATTCATAATTATACGTGATTAAGAGTATCTTTCTAGTTGAAAGTCAACTACTGGAATCTTGCAATTTGTGTTTAAGAAACTATTTTATATCCTTTTCAATGATGTCCACACTCCACCATCATGAGGTAACGAAATGCTAGCAAATTACTAATAATTAAAAGATAGATCAACCAAAGAATGAAAAACTGGGGCTAGAATATTTTTTTAGGATATATTCCATAAGTTTGAAGGGAAATTCCGATGGTTTTTAATGATACTCGTTTCTCTTTCTCGTCACTTCCATATAATTTTGCTTAGTTTTTGGGCGAGAGACGAAGAAAAGATCTTTAGTGTGATTGCCTAAGTTTTTATTGGAAAAAAGTAATGTTTCGTCGTTTGAGCGTAAGGTCGAATTCTATATACTATCAAGTTACAACAAGTGACATGGTTTCAAATCCAAAATTAAACTATAGTTGGGAGATTGAAGTAGTAATATGTGCACCCATGTGACTCAACAATTCATCAAATGAAATATGAATAACCCGTCCTCCGGTGCATGTGACTCAACAATTTATTTATTATTGTTTTCTTTTCACTAGGTTTGTTCTCCATATTCATTGACCTACCTACTTATCAATATTAGCTGTAGCTATTTGTATATGACTCATGATTCAGTAGAAAATAAGAAAGGAGAAAAAGTCTCTTGTCGTTTCTAATTTGGTTAAAGTGTTAAAAAGTAGCCATGTAAACAAAAGGTAATAGGGAGTATTAGTTAGTACGAAAACGGATCTCTAGTACCTTAAATTTTCATGTTAAACGTGTTCCATTTGATATGCGGTTATGAAAATTAAACAGAGAAAGTGGTCGAAGAAACTTTTTGGGAATTAAACTAGAAACGACAAAAGAAAAAGGAAAACAAAGGCACACTAACCATGGTGGACAACTAAAGAGACCTATAAGACCTACTTTCCTCGTAATTTTTTGTGTCTACATAAAAAAATTGATTAATACTAGTAAGTTATATATTAGTTCACTTAATTAACTAAAGTTCCTGTTACCAAAAAAAAAAAAAAAAACTTTAGAACAACTAAGTAGGCCTTTGAACATGATTTTGTTGCATTTTTTTTTTTTTTGAAAAAGGAATATCTTAAGTAGCAGTAGGAAAAGAGAATTTAAGAGTAATTTAAAAAATGTGAGTTCTTCACATTAGTCGCGGTCATAATTCGGATACAACTGCTGAGAAGCTTCTTAAGTTGTGAAATTATATGTATGAAATGGATATTGTTAATCAACCGGAAAGGAATCAGCTAGTAGAAGATTACTTATTGTTTATACCTTTACTCGTCAAAAGTTTCCTAGCTAAAAGAATTTATATTTTTAGTTTCACATCTATAAGTAAAATAAATTCTCAATTTTCAGAATCGTTGAATAGTCAGTCGCTAAACATATTTGTGTGAATGTAGAATTACTTTTAGATTTTCGGTTCGAATGTTATTAAGGTATCTTCAAGTAAAATATATTGATGTTTTGGGAGTTAACAAGAGTTTCACATTGGTGGTTGAAAAAAAAAATGAAATTAGAAATTACGTTATGTGAATACATTTAATAAATTAGAAAGTTAATATATATAGTGTGAAGATTTGAGTAAAAATTGTGTAGAATTAATATGAAATGAAATACTAATGCTAAGAGTGTCTGTATACTACAGTTAGTCAAGCATGATATTCCCTTAGAATCTAAGCAACATTTAACTTTGAGTTATCTTTCATACTCCATATTTTAGTTTATAGGTTGCAAAAGACATTTATTTTTTATTAAGAAGTTTTGTCTTTTAGTATTCAAAAATCATCTGAGCGATGTATTCTTGTTTAATGGCGTACGGTAGTTGAAATATTTTATTTGGATACCGTGTATTTGAAACCTCTTTGTACTCATTTTGAATATCAACGACTCTTTCGTACTTTGTGCAGAAACAGGGTTAGAACTAAACTATCTATTACGTAGTTGAGTTTAACGGTAAAGATATAAGCTTATCATAAAGAAAAGGGACATGAGTTATACTGATTCCTTTTCAGCGTGAATACAGGGTGTGTTTATACTTTATTATATTTACATATTTACGTTTAAATAAGACGGTTTTTTTCTCTACTTCAATTTGTATTATAATATGGGGGGATGAGAGAACCATTTGTCTTGGTGACCGCTTGTTTGAAAACAGAAAAAAGAAAGAAATCTTGTAAATTGGTGAATATGTTTTATGAGAATTTAAGAAAAAGGGATATAATAGTTTATCTTTTTTTTTTTTTTTTTTTTTTTTTTTGTGTGGCGTTGGGTGGTACTATTTCATGCATCAATTTGGTAAATTTGTTGTAACATAAAGGAAGCGAAAAATGAGAATTTAATCTAAATAGTCGCTCATTCAATCGTTTAAACAAAAATAATTGACAAACTGATGTTTGGCATTTTATGCCAATGTTTCCTTAATATTTCCGCATGTTTGAACTTTTTATTCGCCCGTTTTATAGTTTATGAATGTGGTTTTGCACTAATTTTATGTCGTGTGTATGTAGGTTGTTATGCAGTGCAATTGGAGCTTTAAAGAGCATGATCGAGCAAGAAAAGATTGGACTTTGATTGAGGATTGGATCGAGCACACGAAGGCACGACACGAAGCGAGCAAAGGAGCAAGGAAACAGGAAATTGGCTTGGCGCCACAGCTGGCGCGCCGCGCCAGGCACCGCGCCCAGCTTCTGGCGCGTTTGGCTGCGTGGCGAGGGGCAAAGGCGTGTGACTTTCGACGTATTCTGCTTGTCCCAGCGCGGTCGGGGGCGCGGGGCGCCAGTTATAGCGCCCCTGGAGCGTGTTTTGGAGTCCTATTTCGTCTAGGCTTAGGTGTAACTTATTACAAGGCTTTAGTAAACATTATAAATACTCTTTTACTTAGTTTTTGATAGGAGTTCAGACTTTGGAGCAAATTGGAGAGCCCATAACATCTTGAACAAGGGTTTTTCTTCCTTCCATTAATTTATTACATCATTATTTCATTATTTCATCAAATCTTTGTGTTGTTATTATGAGTATGCGTGGCTAAATATTACGTTCTAGGGTTAGAGTACTACATGAAAGTTGATTGTTTGAAGATTGATTCCCATTAATTGAATCCCATAACGGGTTGCTTATTCTTTCTTGATTTCACTTGTGTAACTATTAGGGCCCGATAATTACGCATTATCTATGGTTTTTAGATTGAACTCGAAAGAGGGAATTTAATTACGTAATAAGAAAGAGTAGGACTAGTTTGTGAACCCGGGCATCGGGGAACCAATTTGTGAGTAGGATAGACATATACTTGCTTGCCTAGTTTAACTAATTACAGAATTCGTTAATGCGTGCACGTGATTCAACCCATAGACATATAGGGATTGAAGTAGCCTGCATAGACTGTGAAGAATCGAAAGGTTTTCACAGGTATATTTACTCTGTTAGTTAGTAACCTGGGATTTGAGAAGTGGAATCAATTGGAAAAATCAACTGGATTGATGGAATACATTAATTTATTTTTAATCCGACTATTTCCTCTCTCCCCAAACAAATAGTTGTACTCCCACTTTTGCTCCTACAGTGACTCACACCCACAATCTCTTAAATGTAGTTGAAGAGGGCTTACCAACTGAGCAACCTTCATTTGTCTAAAAACTCAGAAAAGAGTTGAATTATAGTTTACTGGTAGATCTGCTGGTTGCAAGGTATAACTGATAAGCTTGATTCTCATCCAACGTTTTGTTCATCATTTTTAATGAAAAACTTTGAAAACATAAAACTCCAACAAAAGAAAACAGAAAAAAGAAAGAAATCTTGTAAAATGGTGAATATTTTTTATGAGAATTTAAGAAAAGGGGATATAATAGTTTATCTTTTTTTTTTTTTTTTTTTTTTGTGGCGTTGGGTGGTACTTTTTCATGCATCAATTTGGTAAATTTGTTATAACATAAAGGAAGCAACAAATAAGAATTTAATCTAAATAGTCGCTCATTCAATCGTTTAAACAAAAATAATTGACGAACGTATAATAATATGTATATATAGTTCATGTATAGTATATATACAGTTGTGTATTGATGCAATGCAAACCAAGCCAAGACCTTTACTAAGAGTCAAGCTAAAGTAATCCATGATGCTCACATTCACTTGGTATGGCAACGCGTGGACATGGAAGATAGGAGCTCCGGAACCACCTTGAAGATCATGTATTGGAGCACCATGGAAGGAGGACCACCTAGGCCACAAGGAGGGGCTCAAGAGAAACAAATTGAGGCGCCTCAAGAGGCTACAGGAAGGGGCGGACCGCCTACAGGAAGGGGCGGACCGCCTGAATTTTGATGAACTCTCTGGATCTCCACTGGGCGGACCGCTCCTTGCAATGGGCGGACCGCCCAGTTCACAGCTTGTCTCAGAACAACCTTGCAGAGGTGGACCGCCTCTCCAGTATGCGCCGGGCGCCTACTCAGCTGTGCAACCATCCGATTTTTCTATCATTTTGTTGTGTAATTCCAACTATGGCCCTAAGTGGCTTCTATTGTTTTAACCTACTTAGGGGTATTTTAGACCTTTCATTTCATGTATGTAGAAGGCTCTTCAATAGGTCTTGAACTCATTCACCTTACCTTGAATACAAAAACACAAGAGAAATTCTCTCTATTGAAACTTATGAAATTTGGCTTGATTTCAATTGGACGATTCCAAGTTGAACTTCAAATTTTTTCGATCATGCTATTTGCAAGGACCTCGTGATTCTTGAGGATAGTTGCATAGCGTAGGTGATTTTTGACCTTCGTTCGGGGTGTAACAAAACATCGTTCTTCGTTGCTACTTGAATAATCGTGTGAGTCTCGTCTCATTTTTATCTCTTTATCACTTTCGTAGTTTTGATTGCATCAGTTGGTATCACAGCGAGGCTAGGGTTTCGTTCCTACAAACCCTCTTCCAACTCTTCGTGCTTTTTATCATTGTTTCTTTTTGTTTTCATGTTCTTGTTCTTGTTAAATTGAAAAGAAAAAAAAAATCAAAAACTAGAAAATCACAAAAAAATTACTAGTTGTTCTTGGCTATGATGATTTCTTTGATGTTTGTTATCGGGGATTGTTTGTTATCATATTTTCGTTGATTGGGTACCCACAAAATACGTTTTAAGGTTGTGAATCGAAATCTTGAAAATCAAAACCCCAAAAGTTGAAAAACCCCAGAATTTGTTCAAAAATTTCTTGATTTGGATTTGTGTTGATTAGATGTTGTTATAAATCATTGGGGTTTACTTGTAGTAGTTGAAAACATGTTGGGGAACCTTTGAATTGAGAAAAAACCTTGAAAATCCTTGAAAATTGGGTACCAAAAACAAAAAACACGAGTTAGGACTGTGATGAGAAACACAGTAGGCGTCCGCCTAACCCAAGAGGCGGACTACCCATTTAATTTCTACTATCTGGATTTTGCATAGTCGGACCGCCCACCTCTACAGAGGTGGACCTCCCACTCCTGAAGGGGGTGTCCGGGTAGTCGTTTCGTAGGTTTTCGTGTCTTGTTTGCTTCCATTACTTCCGGTTAGTACTTTGAGAGTAATTCTCCAACTCGATTAGTAGTAATTCATTGAGCCCTTAGGATATTCGTGTATGTTGGTGGTTGAAAATTCCAAGAAGACTCCTAGGATTTCTTTGGCTCAAGTGCTCACTTATAAAGCCGCACGCCCATAGAGTCCCATTAACTTTGCTCTTCCCGAAGAGCATTTGGAACTTGTGAAATTGTTTGGTCGTTGAGGAGGTTGTTTAAATCCGAGGAAGCCTCTTGAATCAAGCAGGAGTGAACCTACCCCAAACTTGAGTATACCCGAGTGACATTCAAAAGTGAGGGAGTGCGTGGGGACTTATACTCTAATCTCTTTTCTTGTCTTTGATTGCTTGTAGGTACATGGCGGAAGAAAAGGGAAAGGATACCGTTAAGGTCCCCACAACATCTTGGCTAGTCTCTTGGCCAAGGTGAAGGCTCTAAACCTAAAAATTGAGACCTTTGAAAGAGAAAGGACTCCTGAGTGTCCACAAAGATGCCGGGGAAGGCACAAGTGATGGTTCAACCGTGGGGCCGGAACAATTTGCCGAGCTAGCTCGTCAACAACGGTTGAAAGAAGAAGCTCTTGTTCGTGAAAGATTGTTGGGCAATCCCCAATCCTTGGGCAATCCCCAAGGTGAAGTTCCACTCATGAGACCCCGAAGAAACATAGCACCCCTTGAGCAAGTTGTTGAGGCTCAAGAAAGGGAGGGCCCCGGACTTGGTGACAACTATGATGATTTTGATGCTCCCTATCCAAATAGGAGGGCAATGAATAGAGGCCGGGGAATGGATAGAGGTCATGGGCAAGGTCGTGGACCTCCAAGGGCTTATGTGGGGAGGAACTTGAGGCGTGAGTATGATGAAGTTGATGACTACTACGGAGGTCAACCGGAACCACACCATGGAGGTCGTGACAACAACCTAAATAGTATGAAGATCACTATCTTACCTTTCAAAGGGACTAATGATCCGGAGAAGTTCTTAGAGTGGAAGGTTCAATTGGAGCGGGTGTTTGATACAAATGACATGTCCGAGGAGAAGAGAGCTACTTATGCCATGACTTCATTTGAGACTTATGCTTCCACATGGTGGGAATCCGTCAAGAGGTCAAGAAGAAGAGTTGGGATGCCAATAAAAACTGCTTGGGAAGAATTGAAAGAGGCGATGAACACCAAATATGTGACACCCAAGTACCGGCAAGAACAACTCAAAAGGCTTTATGAGTTGAAACAAGGCTTCAAGTCGGTTGATGAGTACTTCAACGAGTTTGAGAAGAATCGAATGGCCCTTGACATAGAAACGGAAGATGAGGAGCAAGCTATCATCTGATTCAAGAATGGTTTAAACTAGGAGATTGTTTCTCAATTGAGGTTACAACTTACACATCTTTCATTCTCTTCAAGATGTTTGTGATGCCGCGGTTGAGGCCGAAAAGTGGCTCAAGAAAGAGAAGGCTCCTCGCTATAGGAGTACTACTTCTACTCCAATGACTTGACCCAAAGAATGGAAGAGCCCAAACACAAGTGGTGC
The DNA here is from genome assembly GCA_029990175.1 of Petunia secreta. Classification (NCBI taxonomy): domain Eukaryota; kingdom Viridiplantae; phylum Streptophyta; class Magnoliopsida; order Solanales; family Solanaceae; genus Petunia; species Petunia secreta. Next base: position 18,804,580 of record JARKIP010000010.1, read on the forward strand.
AAGTGGGAGTCGTGATGTGAAGAAGCCTTTTGAGAAGGCCACTCCAAGAAGCAACTTCAAAGAAGTAGGAGGTAACTCTAAAACTCAATTAAATACTCATCTTCTTCTTTTCAATGTCACAAGTGTAAAGGCTATGGCCACTTTGCCAAAGAAATGCCCCACCCGAAAAACAATGATAGTCATGGATGATTGGTTGGTGTAGAGGAGGAAAGTGAGCCCGAGGGTGAGGTTGTTGAGGATAGTGAGGTAGTTGAGGGAGAAAAGAGAGAGGCGGATGGTGATGACCCTAACATGTTCTTGGTGGTACGTCGTAATTTAAGTGCCATGGTGAGTGAGGAGGAAGTAGATATGCAAAGGGAGAACTTGTTCCATGCTAGGTGTAGAGTGAGAGGACAAGTGTGCTCTATGATTGTTGACTCGGGTAGTTGTGCAAATGTGGTGAGCCAATCTTTGGTCTCACAGTTGAAATTGTCTACCCTTAAACACCCAAGCCCCTACCGTTTGCAATGGTTGATTGAGTGTGGGGAATTGAAGGTGGTGAAGTAAGTCTTGATAATGTTCAAGATTGGGAACTATCAAGATGAGCACATGTTTGATGTGGCGCCAATGCAAGCTTGCCACCTCTTGTTTGGTAGGCCTTGGCAATATGACAAGCATGTGGTACATGATGGCCGAGCCAACACTTACACAATTAAACATGAGGGCAAGAAGTATGTGCTCACGCCCTTGACACCGAAGCAAGTGAGTAATGACTATAGGCGCATGAGGGAGTTGAAGGAAGCGGCTAAAGCTAAGTCCCCTGTGGTGACTAAGTCTTTGGCCGAGACTCCATCATCTTCTACTGGTGGCATTTGTGCCATGATGCAACCAGGTGAGTACTTGAGAGGTAATGATGGAACCAAAATACACATTTGCCTAGTGCACAAAGGTATGGTTCTAAATTCCGATAATGATTATTTTTCTAACCCTAACCCTTTGCCTAGTGCTATTGAGAATGTCTTGAAGGTTTTTTAGGACATGTTCCCGGAAGAGATGCCGAGTGGCCTTCCTCCATTGAGGGAGATTGAGCACCAAATTGATTTTGTCTCGGGGTCCCAAATCCCAAACAACCCGGCCTATAGGAGCAGCCCCGAAGATACAAAGGAGTTGAAAAAGCAAGTAGATGAGTTGTTCAACAAAGGCTTAGTTCGTGAAAACTTGAGTCTGTATGCCATACCGGTCATTCTTGTTCCAAAGAAGGACGAAACATGGAGGATGTGTGTTGATTGTCGTGCGGTCAACAAGATAACGGTAAAGTATCGTCATCCCATACCTCGTCTTGATGACATGCTTGATGAATTGAGTGGTTTTAGTGTCTTCTCTAAGATAGATTTTAGGTGCGTCTACCACCAAATCCGGATGAAACTGGGTGATGAGTGGAAAACCGTATTCAAGACCAAGTTCGGTCTCTATGAATGGTTAGTTATGCCCTTTGGCCTATCCAATGTACCTAGTACTTTCATGAGGTTGATGAACCATGTCTTGAAGCCGTTCATCAACAAATTTGTGGCTGTCTATTTTGATGACATTTTGATATATAGCAAATCAATAGATGATCATGCTGGCCACTTGAGTCAAGTTCTTGAAGTGCTAAGAGCCGAAAAGCTCATGCCAATTTTAAGAAGTGTGTTTTTTGTGTTGAAAAGGTTGTCTTTCTTGGTTTTGTTGTTAGTGCCAATGGTGTAGAAGTAGATGAGTCCAAGGTTGAAGCCATTAGAGATTGGCCAACTCCTACTACCGTTTCTCATGTTAGGAGTTTTCATGGCCTTGCTAGTTTCTATAGGCGCTTTGTTAGGGACTTTAGCACCATTGTCGCACCGCTCACCGAGTTGGTGAAGAAAGACAAGGCCTTTGTGTGGGAGAGCCTCAAGAGAAGGCTTTCCAAGAGTTGAAAAGTAGGTTGAGTACCGCCCCTTTGTTGCAATTTCCCGACTTCGGAAATGCATTTGAGGTTAAATGTGATGCCTCAGGGGTGGGTATTGGGGGTGTTCTCATGCAAGAAGGGAAACCTGTTGCCTACTTTAGTGAAAAGTTGAAGGGCGCAACCTTGAGTTACTATACGTATGACAAGGAGTTGTATGCCCTAGTGAGAGCTCTAGCTCATTGGCAACACTATCTTTGGCCTAGGGAATTCGTGATCAAGAGTGACCATGAGTCACTCAAGCATCTTAGAGACTAAGAGAAGTTGAACAAGAGACATGCCAAGTGGGTGGAGTTCATTGAGTCTTTTCACTATGTAATTCATTACAAAAAGGGAAAGGACAATCTTGTAGTCGATACACTTTCTAGGAAGTTTGCTCTTGCTACCACTCTTGCTTCTAGGCTTATGGATTTTGAGAGTATAAAGTTAATGTATGAATATGACCCGAAGCTCAAGAGCACTCATGATGCTCTAGTGAGTGGGGGGAGGGTGGATAAGTACCAATGGGTTAATTGCTACATTTTCAAGAATGGGAAAGTGTGTGTCCCTGAGTCCTCTTTGAGAGAACTGCTAGTGCGAGAAGCATATTGTGGGGGCTTGATGGGTCACTGTGGGGTGGACAAGACTATGGCTATACTTAAAAAGCAATTCCATTGACCAAAGATGAGGCCTCTTGTGGAACGCTTTTGCAATACTTATTTAGATTGCAAGAAGGCTAAGTCTAGATCTAACACCCATCGCTTGTACACTCGTTTTCCCGTACCTACTAGTCCGTGGGTTGATATCTCTATGGATTTTTTTATGGCTTTACCCCAGACTAGAGGGGGACACAATAGCATTTATGTTGTCACTGATAGATTCTCCAAAATGGCTCACTTCATTCCGTGCAAAAAGAGTAATGATGCACAATATGTTGTTTCTTTGTTCATTGATAATATGTTAAATTTGCATGGTGTGCCTCATACCATTGTGAGTGATAGGGACAATAAGTTCCTAAGCCATTTTTGGAAATATTTGTGGGGTGCTCTCGGCACCAAATTGTTGTTCTCCACGTCCCACCACCCTCAAACCGATGGGCAAACCGAGGTGGTGAATCGAACCTTGGGAGCTCTACTCCGAGCTATGAGCAAAGGTAAGGCGGAGACATGGATTGATAAGTTACCGCTCATGGAGTTTGCATATAACCGTACTTTACATAGAATGATTGGCATGACTTCATTTGAGTGTGTTTATGTCTTTAATCCGTTGATTCTACTTGATCTTACCCCTTTGCCAAGGGATGCGGTTGTTAATTTTGAAGGTAGGAACCTGGGCCAAGGCGTTGCTTGAACTTCATGCAAATGTGAAGAAGAACTTGGAGGAGGCCTATGGGAAGATAGCAACCAAGAAAAATAAAGGAAGAAAGAAGGTGGATTTCAAGAAGGGAGATTGGGTGTGGATGCGCTTCCCAAGGAGAGATTCCCAAATCGTAGGAAAGAGAAGTTGGCACCAAGAGGAGATTGACCATTCCAAGTATTGTCCAAGATCAATTACAATGCATATGTGATAGACTTGTCGGGTGAGTATAATATTTCTACTACTTTCAATGTTTCTGACTTGACTCTTTTTGATGTAGGTGATGATGCCTTGGAGGATGGCGCCTTAATTTCGAGGACAAAATCTTCTCAAGAAGGCGAGTATGATGCAATGCAAACCAAGCCAAGACCCTTTACTAGGAGTCAAGCCAAAGCAATCCATGATGCTTACATTCACTTGGTATGGCAAGGCGTGGACATGGAAGATGGAAACTCTGGAACCACCTTGAAGATCATGCATTAGAGAACCATGGAAGGAGGACCACCTAGGCCACAAGGAGGGGGCTCAAAAGACACAAATTGAGGCGCCTCAAGAGGCTACAGGAAGGGGCGGACCGCCTACAGGAAGGGGCGGACCGCCTGAATTTTGATGAATCTCTGGATATCTACTGGGCGGACCGCCCCTTGCAATGGGCGGACTGCCCACTTCATAGCTTGTCTCAGAACAACCTTGCAGAGGCGAACCGCCTCCCCAGTATGTGCCGGGTGCCTACTCAGCTGTGCAACCATCCGATTTTTCTATCATTTTGTTGTGTAATTCCAACTATGGCCCTAAGTGACTTCTATTGTTTTAACCCACTTAGGGGTATTTTAAACCTTTCATTTCATGTATGTAGAAGACTCTTCAATAGGTCTTGAACTCATTCACCTTACCTTGAATACAAAAACACAAGAGAAATCCTCTCTATTGAAACTTATGAAATTTGGCTTGATTTCAATTGGACGATTCCAAGTTGAACTTCAAACTTTCTCGATCATTCTATTTGCAAGGACCTCGTGATTTTTGAGGATAGCTGCATAGTGTAGGTGATTCTTGACCTTCATTCGGGATGTAAGGAAACATTGTTCTTCGTTTCTACTTGAACAATCATGTGAATCTCGTCTCGTTTTTATCTCTTTATCGCTTCCGTAGTTTCGCTTGCATCATGTATAATCAATTTATAATCTATGTATATCTGTTAGGGATATATAAACAATATATTTGGCCTTTTATTTGTGTAAAGATTCCAAAAACAAAACATGTTTAGTTTTCTTTAGAATATTAAAAATTTTAAATTTGATGTAAATATCGTATGCTAGTAAATTCTTACGATTGTCTGCACACCTTCAAGATCTCATCTAGTAAATCTTAATGACGTCGAAAAGAAGAAGAAAATTTTCGGATATTCTCCTTCGAAAAACAACTTTTGGGAGTGTTAATGAGGACATCACCCGCAATGGTTTTCACTTTTCATAAAGAAAAAAGAAATTATCAGTACTCCATGTTTTTCACTCACATATAGATCTACTAGGTGGGGTGGTGCCCGTGCAAGCACGGGCCCAATATACGGAGATAAAATTTTTCTTAGGTGATGATTATTTTTGTTTGACCCTAAATAAGAATGCGTATGTCGAAAATTAGGGTAAATAGTTAGAAAATAGTCGAGCGTTTTATGTTAAATTAGTGTTAGTATTATTCTTATATACAGCTATAATATTTTTATTCTATTCTCCGTCTTTATTGCAATGTTATTTCATTACCTTGATTATCTTTAGTTTTTATGTTAGTCATTTTTCCTTTATCATGGTATTTTCATCTTATTTTTTCAAACCTGTTTTCAAAAATATTTTCTTTAGCCAATCGTCTACCGAAAACAACCTCTCCACCTTGGTGAGGGTGAGGTTTGCTTATATCTCACCCTCCCCAGTAATATTTTTATTCTATTCTCCATTTTTATTGCTAATGTTATGTCATTATCTTGATCATCTTTAGTTTTTATGTTAGTATTCTCTTTTCCTTTATCATGGTATTTTATCTTAGTTTTTCAAACCTGTTTTCAAAACTATTTTCTTTAGCCAATCGTCTACCGAAAACAACCTCTCCATCTTTGAGGGAGGGGGGTAAAATTTGCTTACATCTCACCTTTCCCAGACCTCACTTATGAGATAACCCTGGTTATGTTTTTGTTGTTGATTTGTCATGTTTATGTGACAATTTTTTTAGTCCATATAACAAAAATAGTTTTCTAAAATTTATCCAATTCTAGTATTGGACGTTTTTTCATTTTTAGGTCCGGGTCAAACAAAGAATTTGTATTTTTCTTGACTTTTAAAAAAAATCTGACTTTTAACGTAAATAGTATGTTGCAAAGATAGGCTATTCGTTAATTAGCATCTAAGAAAGTGGCTATGACTTAAATTTTTACAGGCTATATCTTAGTTAAGATCCAAAAAAGTGGCTACGGGTCAAATTCTCAATTGAATCCTTAACCGGACACTTACGACGCTTATATATAAGTATACTAATATATACCCTGGTTTATGCATCAACACCTCCTCAACTTGGCTTCGTTTATTTAATGCACATCTATTGATAGTCCTAATTTGACGATCTCATAGATGATAGTGAGAGACAGGCGCCAGTCACATGTATTTTGTTTCATGTGTCATTTATGAAAAAAACAAAGAAAATACACTCATTTTATCCCAACTTATACGACAAGATTCAGATTTTGAGAGGTAAACGTATTAATTGTAAATCACAATTTCACACAGTATTCATTTTATTCTTTTGAATCGTTACTCATTTGATTTTTTTATACTATAAACTATGAATGAAAAATCAAACAGTTGTCATAGTTTTGAATAATGATAACTTATTTAATATAGTAAGAAAATGTAATGATTTGTAGATTGTCTGTTTATTAAACACTCTAAACAATCATTTGATCATTACTCTATAAATTATGTATCAAATTGATGATTTTTGTTTGTTACTGAATCCCTTTGGTGTTGACATAAGTGGAAGGGTTTTGGTCCTCTTGGTCTTGGAAGTTGGAAGTTTGCTTCAGTACATAAATCTCTCTTTCATTTTGTCTATCTGAGCTTGACGCCTAGAGGGACCATTTAATCAATTGGTTCAGTTCTAAAATTTGCGTAGTCAAGCCGAGGGAACAAAATATTTTTAGGCTACAGGCAACTAGTTGTTTTCAAATTTATACTACTTTATAATATAGAATGAATTAAGGATGAAGAGTGCATTTCTCTAGTAACATTTGGAACAGTGTGATCAATAACATATTTAGTAAGTATAATATTATAAGTGGGGAATGTGATCGTAGAAAGAAGTTTCGTAAATAGAAATTCCAAAGCGGAGAGCGATTTAAAAGAAAAGATATAACCAACGAAATTTGAAGGAAATATAGCTACTTTAAACTAATTCCTCATATAAAAAGTGAAAGATACTAGTGTAACTTTTATTGTAACGTGAATATAAGGGTGAATATAAATTATAAAATTTATTTTATAGTAGGATCTTTGTGTACCATTCTAAATGTGTGTTTAACCGTAATTTCGTTTCATTAGGTTAAGTCACAAATAAATTTATAAAGCGGAGTCACGATCAATAATCAAGATTAAATGCCTAGTGTGAAAAGACGTAAATGATTACGATAAATGTAAAGAAATAAAGACACAATTAATGCGATATAATAAATGAAGATTTAAATGAAAGGAACCGTGTTCAGGCCGTATAGACTTGATCAAACTTCCTTCCTCGTATTCTTTATGATATTTAAACAGCGGAACAATAAATGAGATCACTTGATTGCGAGCAATAATAGTTAATATTGACAGAAGGTAAAGAATCAGATATTAAGTAATAGTTGGAATACAGATGTATGTTCAGAGTAGAATTAGATACAATGCTTGTGACTTAAATTACAATATATAGATAACGAAGCGTTAATTTCACGAGCAGTTGTAACTCCTTAATCGAGCAGTTACGTTGCTTAAGGATAAGACTTCTATTTTGAATTGGCTTGATGACGAGTTGCGACTATTCCGGCCGTGGTGACTGTTCATCTGTCCGTTATAGTTGTCCACCTTCGATTCTATCCGTTGCCTTTATGCCCATTCGTAGCCACGTGTCGTCTATACGTCGTCCTATGTGGATGCTTAGTCACCAACTTTGGTGATGACGGATTCAACCCAATACAGATAGTCCCCGCACTACTCGGGCAGAGAATTTGGTCGAGGAGTGGAAAACGAATTTTGAGCGGGAAAGAACTCTTTGGAATTTTTCTCAAGTAACACATTTGAGTCCTTGTATTCATATTTGGATGCTGCCCGTTGAATTCCTCAAAGGTTTTTGATTGATTGACATTTTATCAGTATAAGCATTTAATGCTCCGCTAAAGACAAAACGTGCAAGTTGTCAATTCCGCTCCACTTTTCAACTGAAAAAGCGACTGTCGCGTGTTCCGAGACTGCAGGAGTGATGATTAAACTGCACCTACTCGCGTCTTGCACGTCCCAAAGTAAAAACCGTCATTTCGATTTTTATTATTTTTTTTAACGGCTGGATTTACCTCTTGCGCGGATGCTCGCCACGTGTAGGAGCGGGTCGGGTTTTGCGAACCCTATAAATATGACTTCCACCAGCTTGAAACCTTTTTACTTCATTCCAAATTTCATCTAAACCTTCAAAGCTTCAAAACACCTTTCCAAAAATCCCTAAAACGCAAAAAATTATTCCTCCAATCTTCTAGTCCAAATGTCTCCAAAAGCCAAGAGAAGTTTGAATATGGATGCTGTGGCTAGTAGTTCTTCAGCAGCAGGTGGTCAATCCACGAGTTCCCCAACTTCGGTTGCTGATGTGATTCTGAAAATTTGGGGAAGCCTTGAAAATGATTGTTCAATCAGCTCGTTTAATCACTATGGCAATATAAGGTCGTGGCCTTCAAGCCGGTTTAAGAGTTCAATTACTCCTGACCTTTTGCCTAGGGTTAAGGCAGATTGTGGCTGGGACGATGATGTTACAGTTTCCTGCCCTTATCCAACGGAGAATATTACTTCTACGAGGACTGGGTGGACAGCCATATCCACGTATCCATTTACGATAGGCTGTACGCTCCCGTTGCATCCTGTTATCAAGGATATTTGTAAATACTATCTTATCTGCCCGGGGCAGCTGTGTCCGAGCATTTATAGAATTATTTTCCTGCTACAATGGTTTGCCGATGAGACTGGGCAGGACTTTGGATTTAAGCATTTCGTCTCTTTGTATAGCCTTCAGGTTGCGAGAGACGGATATATTAATGCCCGTATGAGAGGAAGAAAAGCTCTAGTGAGCAAATCTGAAGATACAGGGGATAGGGGTTGGATGCATAGGTATGTTTATGTGCAGTCCAAACTCCTCACACGTGGCAGCAAAACTAATCTCCGCGAGGTGCGGAACAAAACTCGTAAGTCCCCGAGTCTTTGTATTAAATACTCTCTGAATTACGTATTTGCACCTTCTAATTTTCACTCTTTATTGGTTAGCTGACAAGATTCCTTACGACGGTCTGATTTCCGAGGAGGAATTGTCTGCTTGGGTTGAACCTATTTTGGCAGAGTTCACTCACGAGCAGAGGCAGTGGCCTCACTATGCTTCTTTAAAAAGTTTATCGAACCCTAGCACCCATGGTAAGCTGATTATCCAAATTCATGCTAGTTTATGCAGAACTCGCCATGGTATTAATATGATTTTACTCTCAGGTTTAGGCACTTGTGGTAGTTACTTTCCTGCTCCTCCTCCTGTGGAGGTGACCGTTGACCCCGTGGCTGAGATCAACGAGGAGGCAGCTGCCATTCTTCAAACTGCCGCAGCTATCAAGGCGAGGGAGGGTGGTGAGGAGGTTCTTGCGAGTTTAAAGAGAAAGAAATCTGACTCTGAAAAGAGTAAACCCAAAAAGAAAACAAGGACAGCCCGTAAGACTCCTCAACCCTCTGAAAAAACAGTTGAAACCAATGTTGCTGCTGCTGATACGCCCAAGGCTGGGCGAGAGAGTGTTAAAAGCTCGGCAGGCTCCCGATGTGAGCCTGACTCAGAGGAAGAGGGCGTCTCTTCGGGGTGACAAGAGGAAAGAAGTAGAGACTTCTTCTTACGCTTTTGAGGAGAGTCCCCGTGTTGGTGATGAAGGAGATAGAGCTGGAGAAGTAGGGGAAGAAAGAATGCATGAAAGTTTTGCCTTCTTCCCCGAGGACCCAAAGCCGGACGAGCCTGAACAAGTCAACCACAGGCGATCTGGCAAAGAGCCGATGAGGGAAGAGGATGAGGAGAAAAATGAAAAGGCTGACGAGCGGAGGAAGACTGAGGGGGAGGCTGAACCTCAGGTCTTTCACTATAAGGATATGATGAACTTAGCCGGTGATGAGGTGGCTCCAGTTTATCTGCAAGAGTGCGACACTCTGGACCCTGATGAGACATGTGACATTGAGGTCTCTCGCACAAAGCTCACTAGGAGAGTATCTCTAGGAGGAAGGATTGGGGCGTACTCCGTTAAGGGTATTCGTCACAAATTTGGTCCCCAATATCCTTCTGAGCAAGCGAGGGAGCCCAGGCCATGTATGAGGGAGTGTGACTTCACTATTCCCCCGGACACAGATTTTTTGACGAAGCCTGGCCACTTGGTTAAAGTGATGTCTAACCTGATCGGTCCTCGCGAGGAGTAGAACATGCGCAGCATGAGCGACGAGCAGCTGGCTTACGCAATCGCTGAAGATACTGCTCGGGTAATGTTTCCCTCTTTACTCCTTTATTTTTACTGAGACCTTAGTTCTGATTACCTGCGTATTTTCACTTGTTGCCAGGCAAGCATGATGGCGGCCGAGATCATGTTCCGCTCTAGGCTGAATAATCAGGACCAAGTCCTTGGCTTAAAGAAAGATCTTTTGAAGGCTCTTCAGGACAAGCAGGCCTTAGAAGAGGAAAAACAGGCTCTGATCGGGGAGAAGCGGGTCCTGGAGGGGAGGCGTGGCTTCTTTGAGGATAAGATAGACAGGTTGGAGAAATCCAACACTGAGGCTAACGACAAGATAAACGCCCTCCTCGAGGAGAGGGACCGTCTTTTGGATGAGAAAGAAAGGTTTGCAATGTCCTTTGAAGATCTGAAAGCCAAGATGAATGAACAAGGTAGCCAGATCTCTCAACTCGCCCATGAGCTTAATGTGAAGGAAGCCACTTTGGAAGGCATCCGTAATGCTTCCGACCTGATGCTGAGAAATATGAACAAAGCTGAAGCTGAATCTCAGGCTGCTCGAGGGGAACTGCAAGAAGCCAAGAATCGGGTTGAGGAATCTGCGAAGATTCAAGAGCTGTTGACGATGGAATTGGCGAATCTGAGGGATCGTTATACAATCGACTCCAAGCTGGAAGCTCTTGAGGCCAAGAAGAAGTTGCTCATTCAGATGCAGCGTGGCCAAGTTGATGTCGACTTAGTCCTCGATCAGACCATAGCGACTATCATCGATGTCAAGCAGGCTTTGGGCATGGAAGTAGGAGCCGACGATGATGATGATGATGAAGAGGATGATGAAGGCAGTGAGGATAATGAGGATGAAGATTTGGGTGGGGATCCGACTGATGGAGCTAGTGCATCAGGTCGAGAACCTGGCCAAAATGATGATTGACGCCTTATCTAGTCCTTCTTATCATCTTACCGAATGTTGTTAACTTTGGATATTGTTAACTTGTGAATGTATATTTTGACTGTCTTTTGTCTGACTGGCGAGACTTGATGACCATTTTTTATATCAAGTCTTGCTCATATGAATGATGTTAATATTTGTTGTTTAATGAGGTTTTCAGAAGTCAGAATTATGTTTCAAATCCTAGTGTCTGAGTTCCCTTTTTGGTGTTAATCTGCGCAGATGTTTGAAATAAAATTTGATCATAACCAAGTTTAGTTGTCCTTAGTTAAGATGAATGAAATCAGGCCTTCTGGGCTGGACGAAACCAGGCCGTTTTAGGTTGAATGAGATCTGGCCGTATAAGATGGCCTTGCGACAAACTTTGCTTATCATTTTTGACAATTGAAAGTTTTCGCAGAAAAATTCTGTTAAGGTTGGGGTTTTACCCTGCTATTTCTATTGAAAAGAATAGGTAACCCAATAACCAAAACACAAGATTGTTTGGTCGTAAAGTTGTAGAATTTGGGCGAATACTGGCCGCGAAACGTAAAAATAACGTAGCACAAGTAAAATAGTTCTATTGAACTTACTTGATTCTGCTTAGTCGTGGACTTGGCGAATGATCATGACCTTGCTCTGCTCGAAGATCACTCATGTTAGCCGGGACTTTGGCCTACTGGGGCCCTCGCCTCCCCCCTGTTTTTATGTTGAAATTTCGTAATTTCAGACATAAAAAGACAATGGGTGAAACGCTGAATCAGAGAACACATATAACCAAAGAAGGAGTGTGTCCGTTGTGGGATTTGAACCCACAGCCGCGAAGCACGAGGACTTCGAGCTCTGCCAGTTGAGCTAAACGAATCTGGCCTTTTGAAGACCGTTAGTACCATTTAGACAAAGATAAGGAAACAGAATAATCTTGAAAGAAAATAATAGCAAGTAAGTAACAGAGAATGGATAGAAACACTAACCCATGTATTACTTAGAAGTAGTACCTCTTTAGGTGAGTCACGTTCCAACTGCTGGGTAAAAGCGATCCATCTGGTCGTGCCAAACGGTACGAACCCTTACCAACGGATGCAACCACCTTGTAGGGACCTTCCCAATTTGGACCAAGTTTGCCGACGTTTGCTTCTTGCGTATTCTGGGAGACTCTACGCAATACAAAGTCCCCGACTTCAAAGTTACGCAGCCTCAGTCCCTGATTATAATATTGCTCTATCCTTTCTTTCTGAGCCACTACTCGTATAAGTGCTAATTCTCTGCGTTCCTCTAGAAAATCCAATTCCTCTGAGAGGTTGACTAAATTAGATTCTTCAGTTGCATGAGCATATCGTAGACTTGGCTCGCCGATTTCGACTGGAATCAATGCATCAGAACCATATACTAAGGAATAGGGCGTCTCCCCGGTGCTCATTTTTGTGGTTGTTCTATATGCCCAAAGAACCCCGGGGAGTTCTTCCACCCAGCACCCTTTGGCCTGCTCGAGACGTTTTTTGAGTGAATCCACTATTATCTTGTTGGTCGATTCTGCCTGCCCGTTTGCCACTGGGTGATATGGGGAAGAAGTAATCCTTTTAATATGCAGATCCTCAAGGAACTTTGTGACCCTCTGACCAACGAATTGAGGACCATTATCCATGACAATCTCTTTGGGTGCTCCGAAGCGACAAATGACATAACGCCAAAGGAAATCAATTACTTCCGTTTGACGTATCTTTGAATATGCTGCAGCTTCAACCCACTTTGTAAAATAATCAGTAATAATTAACAAGAAACGTACCCCTCTAGGTGCAGTGGGTAGTGGCCCAACGATATCCATTCCCCATTTCATAAACGGCCACGGGGAGATGATTGAGTGCAAGGGCTCTGCTGGTTGATGGAGGAGATGTGCAAACCTTTGGCACTTATCACATTTTTTGACAAACTCGTTAGTATCTTTTTCCATTTTGTCCCAATAATAGCCTGCTCGTATAAGCTTTCGTGCAAGCGCCTTTCCCCCCAAGTGATTTCCACAGCATCCCTCGTGAACTTCTCTCATCACATACTCAGTTTGGCTGGGACCTAGACATTTGGCGAGTGGGCCTGCAAAAGTCTTACGATAGAGGGTACCATCTATAATTGTATACCTGGCAGCTTTTATCCTCAGTTTTCGAGCAGCCTTAACGTCTGATGGTAGGGTTCCATGCAGTATATAATTGATTATCTCATTCCTCCAATCCCAAGTCAGACTGGTTGTGTTGACTTCTATTGCATCTTTATCGATTGTTGTACATAGAAGATGAGCCACGGCTACTGAACCTGCTGCTCCAATCTCTGCGACTGAACCCAAATTTGCCAAGGCATCAGCCTCGTGATTCTCTTCTCGTGGAATCTGTGTGGCTTCCCAATTGTCGAATTGTGCTAGCAAACCAGTGACTCAGGCAAGATACCTCTGCATACGAGACTCCCTTGCGACGAAACCTCCAGTTATTTGATTGACGACCAGGGCAGAGTCACTCTTAAGGTGAACTCTGTCTGCTCCATAATATCGAGCCAATTTTAATCCTGCAACTACGGCCTCATACTCGGCCTCATTATTTGTAATAAAGGGACATTTTATGGCCTGTCTAATGGTCTCCCCCGAGGGAGCGGTGAGGACTAAACCTAATCCTGCCCCTTTTACACTCGAGGATCCGTCAGTGTGTAAGGTCCATGTCCCCGATTCTGATCCGGCGAAAAGAACCGCCTCACGTTGAGCATCAGGGTACATAGTAGCACTAAAATCTGCAATAAAATCTGCTAGGGCCTGAGATTTTATAGCTACCCGGGGTTGATAAGATATATCAAACTCACTTAATTCTACTGCCCATTTTACTAACCTGCCCGAGAATTCAGGTTTGTACAAGATATTGCGTAAGGGGAAGGTAGTAACTACAGCTATTGAGTGACTTTGAAAATAAGGTCTTAATTTACGGGCAGCGATTACCAAGGCTAGTGCTAATTTCTCCAAAGGTTGATAGCGAGTTTCAGCATCTAATAAGGATTTGCTAATGTGATAAATTGGAAGTTGCTTACCTTTGTCTTCTCGAACCAGAACTGCACTTACTGCAGACTCAGACACGGCCAGGTACAGTAATAGTTGTTCACCTGGTTGGGGCGTTGAAAGTAAAGGCGGATTTGACAGGTATCGCTTCAAGTCCTTAAGTGCTTGCTGACATTCAGGGGTCCAATCGAACTCCTTGTTCTATTTCAGCACGTCGAAGAAACTTTTGCATCGATCAGATGAGCGAGAAATGAATCTCCTTAGCGCTGCTACTCTCCCGGTTAGCCGCATTACATCTTTTCTGTTATGAAGTACGTCGGGGATGGCTTCTATTGCTTTTATCTGGGCGGGGTTTACCTCGATCCCTCGCTGGGAAACGATGAAACCAAGAAATTTCCCTGAACCTACTCCAAATGCGCACTTCTCCGGGTTGAGTTTCATGTTGTATTGATCAAGGATTTGAAAGGCCTCCTTCAAATGTGCTAAGTGATCTTCTGCCCGTTTAGACTTGATCAGCATGTCGTCGATGTAGACCTCCATGGTTTTGCCAATGCGGCTGTGAAACATCCGGTTGACTAACCGTTGGTAAGTCGCACCTGCATTTTTAAGGCCAAAAGGCATTACTTTATAGCAATACGTACCTCGGCAAGTAATGAAGGAAGTTTTCTCCTGGTCATCGGGATCCATCAAGATTTGGTTATAGCCTGAATATGCGTCAAGGAATGTAAGTACTTCGTGCCCGGCCGTCGCGTCGATCAGTTGGTCAATCTGAGGTAGTGGATAAGAATCTTTCGGGCAAGCTTTGTTTAGGTCAGTGAAGTCGATGCAGACTCTCCACTTGCCATTTTTCTTTGCCACCACGACCACGTTGGCCAGCCAATCTGGATACTTGACTTCTCGGACGGAGCCAATCTTGAGTAAGCGGTCAACTTCGTCATTTATGATCTAGTTCCTGAATGCTCCTTGTTGGCGCTTCTTTTGCTTTACCGGGCGATGGTATGGATCCACGTTCAACTTATGAGAAATAATCTCCGGGGAGATTCCTGTCATATCTGCATGTGACCACGCAAGGGTGGTGTGTCGCTCCTTGAGGAAGTGCAAGATATCTTGGCGTAAGTCTTTGTTTAACTCTGCTCCCAAATATACTTTTCTTTCAGGCATGTTATCGAAAAGTTCTTCTGGTTCCAAAGCTTCAATAGTTGGCGCGTACTCTTCCCGTGCATCCAATTTTGATATGAATTCCGGGACTTGGTAGTCTGATGCTTCATTGTTTGACTCTGATCCCGGGTTCTTTAATTGTTATTTTGCCTCCTCGGGGAGCTTGACTGCAACTGAGTAGCAATCTCTAGCGCAACGCTGCTCTCCCCGAACTTCCCGTATTCCCCACTCTGAAGGGAATTTCATTACTTGATGATATGTTGACGGGACTGCTTGCATATCGTGTATCCACGGCCTCCCAAGGATTATGTTGTAAGCCATATCCCCATCAATGACATGAAACGTTGTTCGTCTCATAACGCCTTCGACCAGGGTCGTCAAAGTGATTTCTCCCAACGTCTTCTCGCTGGAATTGTTAAATCCTGAGAGAACGCAAGAAATTGGTACAATCCCATCGTATAGTTTCAACTGCTGCACGACCCGAGATAATATGTTGTTTGCTGAACTGCCTGGATCAACGAGTACTCTCTTGACATCAAATTCTTCCACTCGTAATGTTATCACTAAAGCGTCCATGTGAGGAAATTGCAAGCCATCTGCATCTGCTTCTTCAAAAGTTATTGTATCCTCAAGTCGTGGTCGTTTGGTCTTTGTAATAGATACTTTGGCGTATTTCTTTGCTGTGTATGTGACTGCATCAACCTCAATACCGCCAGAGATGACGTTGACTGTCATTTTTGGAGATGATTCTCGGGGAGGTTCTGATTTATTTTGCTGGGCCTTTGCGTGAGTTTGCTTTCCTTTTTCTGTTAAGTGCTCCTTGAGATAGCCCTGTTTCAATAAGTTAGCGACTTCGTACCTTAGAGCCTTGCAGTCATCCGTTGTGTGGCCGTGATCGCGATGGAATTCGCACCACAAGTTTTTGTTGCGCTTGCTGGGGTCACCCTTCATATCCTTAGGCCATTTGACCTTTTCGCTCATCCCCTCGAGCACTGCTACAAGTTCGACTGCTCCGATGTTGAAGACGGGCAGGGTTGGAATTCCACTAGAAGTTGAAGCGGAATCATTGCCCCTTGCCAGGCCTTTGTTGTTACGACCGCGTCCATTTGAGTTGTTACGCGACCGACTGGGATATTGCTCGTGCCGTGCGTCTGGCCTATCTGTCTCGATCTTTCCCCCAGCACCGTTGGTGCGAGTTTGGCTCCGTCCTCGGGTACCTGTGCCAATCAATTTATCTTCGTCTATACGTACCTTTGAATTATAACGGTTGTAGACATCCGACCAGTTTGCTGCAGGATATTCTCGCACGGATTCATACAATCGCCTGGTCGCTTCAGAACTCTTGACGTCCAGGCTGTTAGTGAATGCAATAGCCGCCCATCGATCTGGAACTTTGGGTAGCAACATACGTTCACGCTGAAAACGATCCACATACTTCCGGAGAGACTCCCCGGGCAGTTGTTTGATTTCAAAGATGTCCTCAACTCTTGTTTCGGTTTTCTGAGCGCCTGTGTGTGCTTTGACAAATAACTCCGCCATCTCGGCAAAAGATCCTATTGAATTTGGTGGCAGCATTGAATACCACCGTAGAGCGCCGCCATCCGCCAAGGTTTCTACGAACTTTTTCAATTGCACTGATTCGATCTCCTCGTCGGTGAGATCGCTTGCCTTTATGAAATTGCTAAACATCATCAAGTGGTCGTTGGGGTCAGTTGTTCCCCGTTACCTTGGTATGTTTGGCATTTTGAATGTTTTGGGTATTGCCTTTGGCGCTGCTTCTTTCTTCCAAGGCCTTTGAGTATACCGTTGAACGTCAACTTTCTTCAAAGTGGGTGGTGCGCCAGGGATCTGGTCAATCCTCTCATGAAGAGAGCGCTCCAGGGCCTCCTGGCTCTCTTTGAACTGCCTGGTGAGGGCCTCCATGACTTCGCTCATTTCTGTTGGCACCGCTGATCCTGCATTCTGATTTTCAGCGCGTCTCGAGGCATGAGACGGTGAAGCATCCCTTGGACGTCCAATGGGTGGATTTCCTGCGTTTGGCAGGTTTTGTCCTCGTATGCTGTCGATAGCTTCCCGTATTTGCCTGTTGACTTCAGCCTGTTGCCGTATGAATTCAAGGATAGCGTCTTGAGAATTCCTCGAATTCCCAGGACCGTTGGGTCTTCTAGGTCCTCCAGGCCCTTGATCGAAGTTCCCTCGGCCAGGATGGCGGCTATTTCTGCTACCTTGCTGGCTGTGCTCGTTTTCCTGTTCCGCTGGGAGCACGTTTTCGTCCTCTGCAATGGGGATCACGTCGTCGTCTGCAGGAAGAACATCTTGCTGCTCGTCCCCGGCCAAATTCAAGTCTACCTGCTCCGCAGCGTTGAGGTCTTGTTGCCCGTCAATGGGAACGTTGTTGTGTGAGTTGTTATCTGCCATTTTGACAAAAAGAAAACGAGGAGAGCCAACGAGCGAGAAGAAAGCGAATAAAGAATAAAATACGATAAGCAATTAACCTACGGAAGTTATTGACTGGCTCCCACTGTGGTCGCCAAATTGTTTAACCGTAATTTCGTTTCATTAGGTTAAGTCACAATTAAATTTATAAAGCGGAGTCACGATCAATAATCAAGATTAAATGCCTAGTGTGAAAAGACGTAAATGATTACGATAAATGTAAAGAAATAAAGACACAATTAATGCGATATAATAAATGAAGATTTAAATGAAAGGAACCGTGTTCAGGCCGTATAGACTTGATCAAACTTCCTTCCTCGTATTCTTTATGATATTTAAACAGCGGAACAATAAATGAGATCACTTGATTGCGAGCAATAATAGTTAATATTGACAGAAGGTAAAGAATCGGATATTAAGTAATAGTTGGAATACAGATGTATGTTCAGAGTAGAATTAGATACAATGCTTGTGACTTAAATTACAATATATAGATAACGAAGCGTTAATTTCACGAGCAGTTGTAACTCCTTAATCGAGCAGTTACGTTGCTTAAGGATAAGACTTCTATTTTGAATTGGCTTGATGACGAGTTGCGACTATTCCGGCCGTGGTGACTGTTCATCTGTCCGTTATAGTTGTCCACCTTCGATTCTATCCGTTGCCTTTATGCCCATTCGTAGCCACGTGTCGTCTATACGTCGTCCTATGTGGATGCTTAGTCACCAACTTTGGTGATGACGGATTCAACCCAATACAATGTGAATAAAGAAAAGTTAAGTCTGATTCTACTAAACATTTATGGAGTTGCAGAATTTACGGTACCACATTAAGCTAGCATTTGAACATAGATTTCCAAATATTTTTGGAATTTTTTTTGTTGGGTGAAGTTTGATATGAAAATGAAAAAGTGTTTGGACATATTTTTTGGGAACAAATTTTTTGGCTCAAAAGAGCCTTTGAGCTCTTATGGAAATGAAATTTGATGGATAAATGTTATTTTTTGCCCAAAATCAGCTCAATACCAGTTTTTGAGTTTTTGGGACAAGTGTTTCTCAAAAAACATAAACAAACACTTTTAAGCCCAAAAAATAACTCCAAAAACTATGTGCAATGGGGAGCTAAGATTTTCTAAAAATACAAAAAAACCACCGTCCAGTATTCACCAAAGAAAAGTCAAAAGTCGCCTTTATTTTGCCTCTATAAAAACAAGAATCCTATCATCACCTTCAACTATACAACTAGATTCCCTTGAATCTCTCCATTTTTTCTTTAGCACCCCCCCCCCCCTCCCCCCAACAAAATCAGCTGCTAGCCATGGCTTGTTCAGTTGACAGCCTGGCTCCATTTCTTGGACCTAACACAACTGATGCTGTAGCCGCCGCTACATACATCTGTAACCTGTTCTCTGATGTGTCCAATAAGTTTGTAGATACCGGCTTCGCTATCGACTCGACTTATCTCCTTTTCTCGGCTTATCTTGTGTTTTCCATGCAGCTCGGCTTTGCTATGCTTTGCGCGGGCTCTGTCCGCGCAAAGAATACCATGAATATTATGCTTACTAATGTTCTTGATGCCGCGGCTGGTGGACTTTTTTACTATCTTTTCGGCTTTGCCTTCGCCTTCGGCTCGCCTTCTAACGGCTTCATTGGTCGTCATTTCTTTGGTTTAAAAGAAATCCCTTCTAGTAACTTTGATTACAGTAATTTCCTTTATCAATGGGCTTTTGCTATAGCCGCGGCTGGTATTACTAGCGGCTCAATAGCCGAGAGGACTCAGTTTGTGGCTTATTTAATTTACTCTTCTTTTTTAACTGGTTTTGTATACCCGGTTGTTTCTCATTGGTTTTGGTCCCCTGATGGGTGGGCCAGCCCTGGCAACACTTCGAATCTATTATTCGGATCCGGTGTTATTGATTTTGCCGGGTCGGGTGTGGTCCATATGGTGGGTGGGATTGCCGGGTTTTACGGAGCTCTTATTGAAGGTCCGAGGATCGGGCGGTTTGACCACACGGGTCGATCCGTTGCGCTCCGTGGACATAGCGCTTCGCTTGTGGTTCTTGGTACCTTTTTGTTATGGTTTGGGTGGTACGGATTTAACCCTGGATCATTTAATAAGATTCTTGTAACTTATGGTGCTAGTGGAGGGTATTATGGTCAATGGAGTGCTGTGGGCCGTACCGCGGTGACCACTACCTTAGCTGGCTGCACCGCGGCATTAACCACGTTATTCGGTAAAAGGATTCTTTCAGGTCATTGGAACGTAACGGATGTGTGTAACGGCCTATTAGGTGGGTTCGCGGCAATCACTGCCGGGTGCTCCGTGGTTGAGCCATGGGCCGCGATTATTTGCGGCTTCGTGGCCGCATTAGTTTTAATCGGTTGTAATAAGTTAGCGGAGATATTCAAGTATGATGATCCACTTGAAGCAGCACAACTTCATGGTGGTTGTGGCGCATGGGGAATAATATTCACTGCCTTGTTTGCTAAAGGGAGCTATGTGGATCAAGTTTACCCGGGTAAAGCGGGTCGGCCACATGGGTTATTCATGGGTGGTGGTGGAAAATTACTTGGGGCACATATAATCCAGATTCTTGTGATATTTGGGTGGGTCAGTGCTACAATGGGTCCACTTTTCTTTATCCTTCATAAACTTAAGCTTCTTAGGATCTCTTCTGAAGATGAGATGGCGGGTATGGATCTGACCCGACATGGTGGATTTGCTTATTACCATGATGAAGAAGATCAAAACAAACATGGAGTCCAAATGAGGAGAATTGAACCAACAAGCTGAAGTTAGGACAATATTATTTTTTTTTTCCCTATGTTTCCTTTGAACTTTCTATTATTTCTTCTTCATGGTCTATTTCTTCTAGAAAATTAAATTAGATGTAAGTGTGAAAAAAGGAAGGTTGCTTTTTGTTGGGTAAATGAGTGGCTGTGTTTGAAGATAATGTGAACATGTACTCTGTTTATTATTTCTAGCTTTGACTATACAATATGCACTCCCTTTGTACATATATTTCTCCTCTTACCATTATTGTGGAACCGTCAAGCTTGACTAGTCTTTTCTCTTTTACTTTTTTCTCTATGTTTTTTAGAGTTAGCTAGTCGTCTAATTATATTCTTGAGAATTAAAAATTTGTCAACATTGTTGCTCACAAATTTAGCTAGCGTTTGGACATAAATTTAATTGAAACTTGAGAATTTTAGTTTTTGGAGTTGAGTTGAAAAATATTTTTGGAACTTGAAGTTGTGTTTGTACATAGAATTTACTTGAAAAAATAGTTGAAATTTTGTGAGTAGTTTTTTAAATTTCTCAAAAACTGTCCAAAAATAGTCTTTGAGCACTTTTTGAATTTTTGGGAGAAATTTTGATGAAATAGTATAAACAAACAGTTTTTTTCCCAAATACTCCCAAAAAATGTCCCAAAAAACTATTAACAAACGGGACCTTAGACATCTAAATTTGGGTTTTCCATAGTGATGTGACTGGTGTCTGCTAGTGCACTAACCAACTAGTACGTCAAGCTTAGGTTTATTCTTCCTTTTCTTGTCGTTTTTGTTTTTTCTTTTCATTAATGGTTCTTTATATTTTCTGGTTTCATTGACAAGGAGTGTGAAGGTCTCCACTAAGAAATTAAATTCCGGACAGAAAGATAGTTTTTCTTTTGGAATGAATCCGAATTATTCTGTACCATAATATGAATATAAAAAAGAAGTTGAGTAAAGCAAACTCATCTTTGAAGAAAAAAATAAAGGACTAATAATTAATGTAATCTCACAAAACGACTATCTTTGTCATAGGTTTTTAGAGCTCATTTAGTTGGAGAAATAAGGAATTATAATTTCAAAATTAAATTCGAGATTAATTTATATTTTATTTGATCAGAGAGCTAATATAGAATATCCTAACCCCTCTCTCTATATAGGATCCCACTTTCTTACCAAACAACCCCTCGAGTTTCTAACAATTGGAAGGCCAGTTTTCGTTCTAAAATAATCAATGAATAAGTGAAAGAAGAGGACAGTTGTAGTTGGCAGGAACAATTAACTAGGATACATTATTTTGAGATTCTTTTCGTTCGAGAGTCTCTTATTATTGATGAAAAACGTAAGTAGCTAAGATTTTATTTTGTCATAGTACTTTCTTTCTCCTATTCTTATTCTCAGTCTCTCACTTTGCAATTCTTTTACTTGTTTATTTTTCTTGAGAAAGGACAAAAGAAAAGGATTAGGAAGGCGAAAAGAAAAAGGTATGAACCAATAAAAGGTAGACACATAGGAGAGGAAGAAGATTGAAAGGGGAATCTCCAAATGTTAAGGTGACCAAACACTTTTGTGTGAAGGGGAGAGAATCTTGTGACGCAAAAAGATTGGAAAAGGAAAAAGGTGTGCAATGAATTTCTTAATGCAACATTGGTGCCCATACATGCTGCTGTGTACTAAACTTATATGCCCATACGCAATATAAGTTTCTCATGATGATAATATTACACAACTAGTATTGGGAGAATAAAATGAAAAAGATAGAGATCAGATAAAAGATAAAAGTACTCCATCAGATCATCCATATTCCATAAAATCAATAATCACAGGATTGGAGGATATTCATTGTGTAGTATTTAGGAGATCTCCTATCTCCTTTGTCAAGTACTAGTATCAGAAAAGACCATTTGTTCTTTGGCCCCTATCCCCTATTTTAACCAAATCCTAGGAAACAACAAACAAAATTCCTCTCGTCATACAAAATCTCTCCATGGCCCTTTTGATTATTTGCTAATTAACAAATGAAATCTAGTTGTGGTTTAGAATGTGAAAATATAGATACCGAATGAAATGAATAGGATACGAGAGACTTCTCACTACTGCTAATTGGCTGATCGAGCAATAAGCGTGATAGAAATGGACTCTCTAACAACCTGTTTGGCCAAGCTGCTAAAAACTGCTTATTTTGAAAAGTACTTTTTCTAAAAGTATTTTTTAAAAAAGTACTTTTACAGAATAAGCAGTTTGTGTTTGGCCAACTTATTTGAGAAGTATTTTTCTCTGTATTAGATAAATATATTGTGTTTGACCAATATTTTAAAAAAGTACTTTCGCGTATCAAATTACGAATATGGACATTAAAATTCTTTTTTACATTTGGTATTATGTATTAGTAGTAATTACTTACTTTTGACAAGATGATTTATCAAAACACATCATTCAAAATTAATCATAAAAATCACTTGTTAAAATATTATATATTGAAAATTAATCACGAAAAAAAATAAGTAGTGTCACTCATACATGACCACAATTCTCAACAATTTCATCCCTAACAGAAGAAGACTTGTCCTGCAGTTCTGAAGGAATGTCAGAAGGTCCATCTCCTTCATTAAACTCTGACACAAGGTCTTCATTAACATAATTGTTAAAATTCTCATGTGGAAGAACTTCGTCGTATGAAATTATGTATAGTCATAGTACTTGTAACAAGATGAACCTGAGTATTAAACTTGAAAGAATGCATTGAGCGTAAAATAGCAAATCTATTTTTCCAGACTCCAAACGTTCTTTCAATTGTACATCTCAGGCTGGAATGAAAATATTTGGAGAGAGATATGAGTTTAATTAATGAGGGATAATTTGGTAAATAAGGATTTTTGGTAAGGATATTATTGTCTTGAAAAAATTAATACTGAAACCAAAAAGTACTTTCCTTTATTGGCCAAACATCTTAAAATTTCAAAAAAGTACTTTTTGCTCTAAAGAAATTTGGCCAAACATGCTATAAAAAACAATGATAAGAGAGGATAAACAGGAAAACATTTTACTTCTTGTGGAATCAAAACATTAACACTTCGGTGCTGACAAGCTTACAATATAGCAATCTGATTCTCTTGTATCAATTCAATTCTGAGTGCTCTTAAGAAAAAGGAGTAACCCTTTTTGTCGTAAGCTAAGTTTGCTTTTATTAATGGCGGAATCACCTAAATGACACCTCAACTTGGCCACTTTTGCCATGCCGACACGCAAACTTTGCTAATTTCCATTTCAACACCTCAACTCGACCCTTTTAATACTACTAAACCACTCCGTCAGTTGACCCTTGCGCGTGTATCACAAATACATTGTGTTAATCATACGTGGCCATCCAGTCAGAAAGAGTGGCAATAAAAAAATTACACGTCAATTAAAAATTACACGTCAAACGCGCGAAACTCTTCATTTCCCTCCCACAGCCTAAACTCTTCATTTCCCTCCCACCCTTTCATTTTCTGCCATTTCCCTCTCTCTTCGTCTCATATGTAACATTGGTGAAAATGCCGTAACCTTAAATCATTTCCTTAAAATTTCGTTGCTTTCGTTTGTAAAACACTATCACCCAGCTTTGTTGCCTCCGTCTACATTCCTTTGGTGTTGTAACTCTTTAATCGTCGAAGTGGTTGCACTAAAAGGTATTAATGCGACTCTTATTCTTTTTCTGTTAAAATCTGTTGAATAATTAAACTTTCTGTGTTTGATATGTGTTGTATGCATGCAATGGTTGTGTTGTTATATTAGGGTTAAAATTAGGGTTTTTAGGGAATACACATTTATTTTCGATTTCTTTTGTGTATGCGAATCTGTAAAGTTTTTTGAGTAAAAAATTGGGGCTTTTGCTGGAAACACGTGATACTCTCGTGTTCTTTGTTGTTTTTGTTCTTTTGAATGGCTGTGTCGTAAATTAGGTATAAAAATTGGGGCTTTTGGGAAAAACTCAATAAATATTAAAATTCTTAACTATTAATGTTGTTTGACCCGTCTGATTTGCAGTTTTGATTTGATTATATAGGTTTTTAAAGGTGTTTTAAGTTTAAGAATTCTTTAGTATCTAAAAGACTCTTGTTCTTGCTCTGTAGGATATTATGGATCTTACAATCGTAAATATCCAAATACTCCATAGAGGAAAGTTTGTGTCTGATCCAGTACTTAGGTATGAAGCTGGAGAGGTATTTGGAGGTATTCTTTCTGCTGACATAGACCAGCTTCATATCTTACAATTTCATAAATGGGCTACTGATTTAGGGTATGTAAGAGTTGAAAAATTTGCATGTAGAGTGAACAAAATTGGTCCCTATCACTTTATTTCCTCTGATGCTGATGTGTTAGAATTCTGTAGATATCTTAGGCAGGGGGACTTTATTGAGGTGTGTATGTGTCACTGTATTGATGAGCCTCATGTAATAGAGGACCTACAGGAAGACATAAGTGTGGCTTCTAATGTGGGCCCCAGGGGTGGGCAATATAATACTGGTGGGTCCACTGAAATGCCACATGTGTTTAATGCTGGGGCAACAAATGCACCTAACCCTAATGATATAAATACTGCTGCAAAGGAAAAAAACACATCTGGGAAGGGAAAAGAAAAAGTTGTTGAGGTAGAGGAGACTAGTGATAGTGAAAGTAAGAGTGAAGGCCAGTATTATGACTTCAGCTCATATCATTTAGCTACTGAGTCTGAAGATGAGGATTATGAGGTTGAATCTGAAGAAGATGACACAGATGACTCATTGTATGATGTAGATGAGGACTATGCTGAAGAGGTAAGTGATATTGATGAGGAGTTGCTCTCAACTAGGCAGTCAAAGATAAAAGAGAAGAAAACTAAGCTTAAATCTGCTGAAGTTAATCTTGATGATATCCCTAGTGGTCCTGTAGGTATAGATCCTGGTTTTGAAGATATTTACAAGGACAAGCAAGGGAAGTACGCTGGGAAATTAGGAGGTGATGAGGAGTACTTGGACAGTTCAGATCCAGGTAGTGAAGATAGTGATGATGAAGATATTGGAGAGGATGGGATAAGAAATGTGCAGCCTAGGAAAGCTAGGAGAAAGGTATACTATGACACCACTGCTAAGAAATCTTTTTTTCAGCTTGATATGATCTTTGAAAATGCAAAACAGTTTAGATCTGCCTTGCAAAATTATGCTGTGCAAAGGAGGGTGCAAATTAGGCTCAGGCCTAATGAAAAACATAGAGTTAGAGCTACTTGCTTGACTGAAGGTTGTAGGTGGCATATTTTGGCAAGTATAGAGGGCAGGTCTGGTGATTTCATTGTTAAATCCTATCATCCTGTTCACAAGTGCTTAAAGGTATCAAGAAACAAGTCTGCTAACACATCTTGGATAATTAGACACTTCCAGGATAGGATTATCAGTCATCCCCAGATCAAGCTTAAGGAGTTGCAGCTTTTGATTAAGAAGAAGTTTAAAGTTTATGTTGGGAAAACTATTTGTGCTAGAGCTAAATATAAGGTAATGGCTGAACACATGGGTGATTGGAGAGAGGAATTTGGTAGAATATATGATTATGCTGACATGATTAGAGCAACCAACCCTGGAAGCACAGTTGCTGTTAAGACATCAAAAGAGTCTGTACCTGGTAAAGAGCTATTCATGGGTATATATATCTGTCTTCATGCTCTGAAAACTGGATTCAAAGAGGGGTGCAGACCTATATTTGGAGTTGATGGTGCTTTTCTCAAGGGAGTCTGCCAGGGAGAGATACTGTCATGCATTGCCAAAGATGGTAACAACCAGATGTATCCTGTTGCCTGGGCAGTGGTTAACAAAGAGACCAAGCATACTTGGTCATGGTTCTTTAGGTGCATCATGCATGATCTGAACCTTGAAGAATCTGCTGGTGAAGGCATGACCATTGTTTCTGATATGCAGAAGGTTAGACTATTGATTTGTTATGTTTATTTTTATTTTTTTTAATGCTTTGACTTTATAATACACTAATGATATGTTGTTTTTAGGGACTTCTTGAAGCTGTGAAGGACTTGATGCCCAAAGCTGAACATAGATGGTGTGCAAGGCACATATGGAGCAACTGGCATAAAACATGGCCTGGTGAAGAAAGGAGGCTGAAATTCTGGGCAGTTGCAAAGTCTTCTTTTGAAGTTGGTCTCAAAGACAAGGTAGATGAACTTGCAGAGTTAGGTGATAATATAGTTGAGTCTTTATTGACTTACCCCAAAGAAAGTTGGTGTAGGGCTTACTTCAACTGCAATAGTAAGTCTGATGTTGTAGAGAACAACATGTGTGAGACATTCAATAGCTGGATAGTTGGTCCTAGGCACAAGTCAATTATTACCATGTTAGAAGAGATTAGGCACAAGATAATGGAGAGGTTTACAAAAATGAGGGAATTTTGTATGAAGTGGGATCATGATGTGTCTCCTATGGCTTTAGGTTGTATTGATAAGCAAACTGATAAAGCTGCAGAATGTGAGGTAGTTTGGAATGGTGACACAGGGTTTGAGGTTTTAGATGAAGATTATAATAACAAGTATAGGCATTCAGTGGACATGAGGAATAGGGAATGCTCATGTAGGTCCTGGCAACTCAAGGGGATTCCTTGTGCACATGCTATTTGTGCAATGTTGAGTAGGGGACTAGATCCTCTTGAATTTGTTGATCACTGGTATAGGAAGGAAACCTATATGAAGGCATATAATACCTTCATACAGCCTATAACCAA
Source organism: Petunia secreta (assembly GCA_029990175.1). NCBI lineage: Eukaryota > Viridiplantae > Streptophyta > Magnoliopsida > Solanales > Solanaceae > Petunia > Petunia secreta. The sequence goes on from JARKIP010000010.1 coordinate 18,831,679, forward strand.
CATGAAGATGTGGCCTCCTAGCCAAAATCCACATGTTGAGCCACCTGCTTTTACAAGAATGCCTGGAAGGCCCAGGAAAAACAGAAGAAAGGCTGCAGATGAGCCTAGGAAGAAATGTGGTAAGAAATCAAGGAAAGGGACCCCAATGACATGTTCTCATTGCAAGTTAACAGGCCACAACAAGAAGGGATGCCCAGTTTTGGTGAGTTATGTATGTTCACATAAGATAGAAGTTCTCAGCTTCCAGTTTATTCATTATCTTCTTTTTTTGATTTTCAGAAAGCACATGGTAGTGCTGCTACTGCTGGAGCTGGTTCAAGCAATACCCAAACTGATCATGTGGCATCTGAACATGCTCCTAAAGGATCTCAAAGTAGAACTCAACCAACTGCAACTAAGAATGTGAGAACAGGGGGCACTGCTACTAGTAGACCATCTGGAGGAGCTGCAGGTTGGTTTAATATTGCTGGGAAGTTTCAAAGACAAGGAAGCAATGCAACTACTCCCAATAATGTACAGAACACAACTGCTAGTCGACCATCTGGAGGAGCTGGTACTGGACCATCTGGAGGAGGTGCTAGTCGACCATCTGGAGGAGCTGCTAAAAGATGCCCAAGGGCTGCTGGATTTGGTATTTTGTTCAGCAAATCTGGTGCAGTTATACAGAGGGTAAGTAATAACTACTTATAGATGATTTTGACATTATATAGGATGAAATGTGACATTAATCACACTTGTGTTTGCAGAGTGGAACAAGAGATAGAGTGCTACATGACCCTGGAACCATCAAGAATGCTGCTCAAAAAGATGTAGATCTTGGATACAAACCACATGGACTGATGTGGAACAAAAAGAGAGCTGTGACAACAAGACAGCTACAAGAGGAGATGCTGAGGAGGAGACAATATGGACCACAAGGAGCTACTACATCTTCCCAACCAGACCTGCAGCAGACTCAGCCAAACCTGAGCCAGTTCCAAGCTAACTATTTTCAGTCTCAACCATGACCAGTTCCAAGAACTTTCTATGTTTTTGTTCAAGTTTGTTAGGAGCAAAACTTGTTGTCTACGTGATATTTGAGTCTGTTGTTAGCAGAACTTAAATTGCATGTCTATCTAAGTCTGTTGTGTGCAGAACTTAATTATGCTATCTTTGTTTTGGTTGTGGAACAACCTTGATTATCTATGTTTTGGTGGTGGAACGAACAACTTTGAATTTGAATTGGTATTCATACTGCTTTTACCAGTCAAATTTGGAGCCTAGAATGAATGAAATGTATGTTATATTGTTTAGCTAAACATAATTTCCATTACAACAGAAGATTCAAGTTGTTCAGGCTAAACATGATTTCCATTACAACACAAAAAGATTGATACCTTTCCGTCTACATTTTTGATAAAGTTTACTACATACTACTCCATAAGCTAAGCTAACAACACACATACAATGCAACTAACACAAATACAATAGCTAACACATATCCGAGACCACAATAGCCTTTTCCCCTTGTTTGAGTTTGGTTCTTCATTTGTTGCTCCTCCAAGACGCGAATTCTTGAGTACAAGCCAATCATAATCTCTTTGTAATGATCTGAAAGAGGCGGGTCTAGCCACAAGAAATAATCACAAGCATTCCTTCGTCCAAATCTGGAGCAGCCAAAGAATCTTCTTCCTGGATTTGTAGGTCTCATCGAGGTTCGAATCGCTGCAGCAACACCACAGTAACAAATTGGAAAATGTTCCATCATGGGAGATAGAGATGCTTATATATGTAGAACAAAAATAAAATAAAAAAGGTTGGCCTTGGACGAATTTTCAGAGCTTCAGCGGGACCTTTAATGGTGTTTCAAGGCTTAAAATGTAAAGGAAGAAGAAAGGAAGAAGAAAGCCTTTAAAAAGGCAGGTTTTGTACCGTTGGGGTGGGGAAATAGGGTTTTCACGCCCCTAAAGTTCGTGTTTCACACGCCCAAATACCACATAGGACCAACTAACTCCACATGTCCACAGTCAACGCGGGTCAACTGACGGAGTGGTTTAGTAGTATTAAAAGGGTCGAGTTGAGGTGTTGAAATGGAAATTAGCAAAGTTTGCGTGTCGGCATGGCAAAAGTGGCCAAGTTGAGGTGTCATTTAGGTGATTCCGCCTTTATTAATTACACAAGGAAACCCACTCGCACATTAATGGACCATATCTTTACTAGTGAAAAGGACTTAGTGTCGTATCATGAACATGGAGCAACCATGTAAGGATGAAGTCTATATTGTAATAATGAAGTCTTCAAATTATCCTTCGAAATTGCCTATCCCACAGTTAGACTTGGAAATTCAATGCAATGTGTTAAATATTCACCTTTCAATTGAAACATATTCCATTTTAACTAATTGTTTGAGGTTTCACATGGACGTCCCTCTGAATTAGAGCAATAAGTGTTGATCTTTGATATTAAACCTGCTTGTCCATACGGTTTTATTTTTACTTTTTTTCAAAAAAAATTTGAAAAACTGTTTGTCCATGAAATCTTCTCACTTTTTCAAACTCTTTTTGAAAAACAGTTTTTGAAAAACCAAAAAGTGGTTTAAAGCACTTTTTCAAGTTTTCCAAAAAAAGTTACTTCTTCTCTCACAAAACTCTACCTTTTTCTCAAATGAAATATATGTCCAAACACAACTTCAACTTCCAAATACAATTTTTCAACTCAACTCCAAAAATTCTTTTTCAAATATTTTTTGGAATCTATGGCCAAACGGCCACTAAGTTGATTTTCTTTTCTCATAAGAAACGAGTAGAGTCAATTTGCAAATAGCTTTTTTCACAAAATTATAACCAAAAATTTAAAATAATTATATTTGATTTAGCATAGGTTGCTAGTTGATTGAAAGACCTAGAGCATGTTTAGCCAAGTTTTTGGAGAGCCTAAAGTCTTATTTTTATCAAAAAGTGCTTATTTAGAAAATTCGAGGTGTCTGGCCAAGCTTCTAAAAGAAAAAATAAGTGTCTTTGAGTGGTAGCAGAAAAATATTTTTCTGCTGTGGGAAAGAAGCTGGAAAAGTTGTTTTTCTCTAAAAGTATAAGCAAAATCTATTGTTAATTCATATCATTCCAAAAATATCCTTCTAAAAAATACTTATCACTATCAGAAATTGTGTTTTTTCCGACCGCCAAAATGGTCAGATATCGGTTAAATAAACCTCAATTTCCCACCGAAATCCGACCAAAACGGGCGGTGGGATAAATGTCGGTCAGAATAAGATCCGGTCGACAGACGGTCAGTAATGTTCTTTAGTAGAATATTTTTTTTAAAAAAAAAAATCAACCGAATCGGTCGGAAATCTGGTTAGACCTGCAAAATAAAACCTGTAATTAGAGCACCACCACCTGTCAATTCAATACAATGCAGCAACCAATAAACAAAAAGCTTCTACAAGTCTTAATTTCTTTAACAAATCTAATAGAAGTCTAAACAACAAGCTAAACAAGGCTTATTGTCTTTAAACGAAAAGTCTAACAAGTTAAATAACATCAACACTTCATAATAATCAAACAAGTTAAACATAACCAACCAAAAGTCTAACAATCAAACTAGTCAAATTGGTACATTGATTATTCATCATATTCCAAACATTATTTTTTACTATTCTCTTCTTCTTTACTAATTCATGTTTTTTCCTTTGATACAACAACAATCTTCATTACCACTACTACTAGCCACTTCAAGAATAAGATCCACAAAACACATCATGAGGGTTATTAAACTGATTTTAATTTCTACACGATACTCTTCTATACATCAATCTCTACTAATCCATGTCTTCTCCTTTGATACAACAACAATGCTCATTACCGCTACTACTAGTTCAAGAATATGATCCACAAAACACATCTATGCTACAATAAATATGAATAATAAAATCATAGAAAAGTATCTCCAATTTAATATTCAAAGCTTCTTTAAAAAAAATATCAACTTGGATCCACTGCTGCCGACGCTGTCGGAGTCATCGTCGCCGGCGAGGAGCTGCTTCACCTGAAATCTGGAAAAAAAATTGAATGTTAAGGTTTTCATATTTTGGGGAAAATGAGAAAGAAAAGAAAGAAAATTAACTTACCCGTGTAGAGGAAGAGATTTGGGGGGAAAAACCTTTGTTGATTTAAAGATTTTGCTAAATTTTTTATGTTTTACCCATGTACAGGAAGAGAATATAGGAAGAAAGAAAGAAAAAAATGAGAGAGAGAGAGAAGGTTCTGCCCGTTTATGCTTTTCAGACATCTGATCGAATCAGTCGGCTAGCTTAAAAAAAATTAAAAACGATTCGATCGATTAGGTCGGACATTTAGAAAAATAAATAAATAATGTATATCTATTGTCCGACCGATTCGGTCAGAACTCACTACCGACCGCTATCGGTCGGATGACTTCGGTCGGAAATGACATTATTTTTGGTAGTGTATATACTTAATTACCCCTATTTAATTAATCTAATGACTATAACATATATACAATATAATACTTGTTTTTCCTCATTATTTTTTCTAGGTACACCTACATCATTGTTATTGGGAATTTTGAATCAAATTGCATATTCTTTTAAGGTATGAATTTAAAATATTCAATTATGTATGCTCTATTTTTAAAAAGTATAGATAAATAAAAAAAAAATAAATATAGTCTTTGATAATAAACATTGTATTGAGTGAAAATTTACCGAGCCTCGGCGCTAGGTCTTGAGATGTGGGTTGGTTGGATCTTCTGGAAACAACCCCTCGAAGAGGCTTGCTTGGTTCCCGAGGTTAGATGCCTCGGGCAAGAGTGAATCTTTGCTAAAAGTTACTGCTCGATGCGACTAAAGGATAACCATCACGAGGCGTACAGTTTACTCCTCGGTGAAGCTTTACTTTTTGACGAGTGGACTTTTGCCTTCTGTAACTGTCGACCATTACATGAACATTTAAGAGGAAGATCATGGGCTGACCATGATTGAACATGGAGTAATGACTATTAAACATATTTATTGCCCTTTTTATTCTTGTAGACTATAAATAGTCATTTGAAAACTATGTAAAGGCATCCAGAGATATATCACAAACACTTACTTTTTATCTCGTTGTCATTGTTCAATTTTCTTTGTTGTTATTTCTTGTTAAATTACGACTTTGATACAAACAATTGTTAGCTAACCCAAAATAAATTCGATTTATTGTCCTAATCAGATTTAGACCAACATAAATTGGCGCCGTCTGTGGGGAACTAGCAATAATATTTGTTCCAAAGTCGCGTTTGTAGCTTACCTCTCACTTCTGTTAATTTTATTCAATGACAGACAATACTAACAACTCCGACAACAAAACGGTCTAAACTCCCGACCCGACTACTGGCGTTACTTCGTCAGGTGGTGGAACACCAATTCAACCAACCGGTGTGGTGCCACCAATTGGATTGACTCCGCCAATTGGCTTGACTCCACTAACTGGCTTAACTTCACCAGCCGGTTTAACTTCCCCCAATTGGGGTTATTCCAAACGGGTTGATCCTTCTTCATCAAGTTCGAGTGACCCTTTTCAGGTGTATGTAATGGCCACTCTGCAACGGCTTCAAGAGCAATTTGCTGATCTTTCTGGAAATGGGATAGGTTCGATAAATCCCAACAAGCCTCCACCTGTTACACTTAATGGAAGCATCCCCAACATTGTTCCTACGGGCGCAACAACAGGGGGACTTCCAAACGGAGCTGCATCATGAGGCTCGGGGTCTGCCCCATTAGGCGCTCAACCTTTCGGGGTAGCTCCAATGGTAGCTGAAACTAGCGTCCCATCAGACTTTAAAAAATAGAAAAAAGAGTTCGAGGTCATCATGGAAAAGCGGCTCGAAAACGTCCCTAGGGTTAGAAAACCTCAGCGAGTGTTAGGTATTGAAAAATGCAGGCAACAACCTTTCAAACCCGAGGCTGTTCCTTCTCCCATTCCCAAACATTTTAAGTTGCAAATCTTGAAGAAATACGATAGGACAACTGACCCTATTGATCATATAACTGAATATATGGCGATGGTTAAAATCAACGACTTGACCCCACTGGAAAGGGAATCCATGTTTCTTAAAAAATTTGTTGATACCCTTGAAAAAGGAGCCTTGTATTGGTACATGCACCTCCCCTCTGAATCAATATCGAACTTCGAGGAATTGGCCGATATGTTTATCAAAGACCATACTGGAGCCCAGAAAATCCTTTAGCGAAAGGAGGATATCTTCGAGGGTAAACAAAAATACCTCGAGCCAATCAAGGATTTCTTCGAGCATTTTCAAGCTGAAAGGATGGATCTGCCAAAAATGGATGATAATTTAGCGATCATGGATTTTGAAAGAAACATAAATGTAAGCGATTCTGAGGCTGCTACTGAATTGAAGAAGGAGCTCCAGCAGTATCAGGCCTAGACTTTGGATGAATTGCACGACAGAGGTTTTGCAAAAATTAGGCTCGAGGAGGCTGAATGGAGGATGACAGGCCGATATAATTCATACCGAGCTCATTTAGAGTCCTCTCGGCGCGGTGATGCGCCGCGAGGGAATTCTAAAGGATGATACGAGCCTTATAATTCATAGAGGCAGCATGTAAGCCAACACCTTGGGGTGAAACAACATGTAAGTCAAAGGCTAAGGGGGAAAGTCAGTACAAATGCTAACCAAAAGAACTCCTCGGGACCATCTTTGGTGTCTAAAGATAAAGACTTGCCCCAAATCCCAGATTAAAATTTTAACATTTCCACCTCTGAGTTGGTGAACGCTATAAAGGGGATAACAGATCAAGGTGTAAGGTTGTCGAGGGACATGAGAACACCCCCGGGGAAAAGAGATCAGACTCAGGATTGTGAGTTTTATATGGATTATGGGCACGCCACCGAGGACAGCAAAGCGTTGCGCCTCGAGGTGGCTCATCTTTTCGAGAAGGGTTTGTTAGCAGAGTATCTCACTGATAAGGGGAAGCAGAATTTTGCTAAGAATAGGGGAGGGGGACAGCTACCGAGGGCGCAGTCTCCTAAAAGAGTTGTGAATGTTATAACTGGGGATCAGAGGTGAATGGTGTCAACTTCGCTGCAGCAAAGAAATTCACAAAACTTTCAATAAATTCACAAAACTTTCAATCACCATGGAGAAAAGGACCCGAGCTGGTGGATCAGAGAATGAAATCATTTTTATGCTGATGATTGTGATGGGATGATGTTTTCCTATCATGATGCTTTAGTGATCATGTTAAGGATTAATGATTGTGATGTCAAGCGAGTCTTGATCGATCCTTGAAGCTCAGCAAATATCATCAATTATGGGGTTGTTAAGAAGATGTGGTTGAAGGACCTCATCATCCCGAAGGCAACCATACTGACAAGATTCAACAATTCCACGGAGAAGACGCTTTGAGATATTACTTCTACAACTGCCGAAGGAGTTGATAAGAAAATTGTTTTTCAAGTGATGGTTGAGGATATGGCTTATAATGTTATCCTCGGGAGGCCCTGGATACATGAGATGAAAGTTGTTCCATCTATCTTACACTAAGTCATTAAATTCCCAACCCCATATGGAATTCGAGGCATCCGAGGTGAGCAACACATAGTTCGCGAATGCTATTCGGTTTGCATTGAAGAGTGGAGTCGCCCCGATGGGCCATCCAAATAGTAATTACTTAGCTCGGGGTCTGATGAAGATGAGAGCTCGGTTCTTAAAGTAGTCTCTCAAGGAGAAGTGGATAGGGTCCCAGTATTCATGCAGGAACCTTGGGAACCATTATTTCTGACGTTGAGGTACGTTACCCTTCGTCAAACACAATTTTTCACCTACGGCATCGAGCTGTATATGCTCCAATGCTTGGGACGAATGGTATTAACCCCCCATCTTTCTTTGCTTGACCTTTTCTGGAAGCAGAGGGAATGATACACAGTGCTCGGGTCTTCATTTATCACACCCGACCACTGGGGAGATGCAAAGGGAGTTAGCTCAGTCAGCCTTCGACTCACTCCACATCCGGGGACTTCGAACGAAACCCGAAGTCTGGTTATCCGAACACCGGGGACTATTCCCTTAGGAGTTAGCCTTGTTATTTATCGTAGTCGCCGAGATGGCTTCTGTAATAAGAATTTGCCTAAGTCTCATCACGACTGTGAGTTATGTAGATCGGCTCGAATTTCATCAATGGAATAAAACTTGAACAGTTTTTTTTATCCAAAGTATGAAGCCACTTTTTTATTTTTAAGCCTCTGCTTGGGGACGAGACGTCGTTCTAAGCTAGCTTTATTTTAAGAAAATATTATCTAAGTCTTGCAAGCAAAAAACTCGAGTAACATGTCAAACACATTCAACATGAAGTAAAAGACTAAAATTTGAAGCATTCAAAAGTTCATTAACGGCTCGAAGGCCAGCATAAGAGAATTTACAAAATAATGGCTCGAAGGCCTTAAAAAAACACTGACGAAGTTCACTCATCAGCTTCGTCTTCACTAGAAGTTGAAGCTTCAGAACCTTCGCTCTCTTCATCCTCATCGCTCAAGCCTTCGCTTCTCGAAGGAAGTTTGTGCAAGATAGCTTGAGCCTTGGCAACACCAACTTTTGCCTTGGCTATTTCTTCATCCAAGTTCACTCCAGCCTTGCACTGCTCGACAGTCTTTAGCTTTGTCTGAGTGATAGCCAAGTTTTTGTCAACACAGGCTCTGGTATCTCTAGATTTCAGCTTGGCTTTGAACTTGGACCTAAGCTCAGATGAAGAAACGGCTTCTTCGCCCTGAAGAATCTCAATTTTTGCCTCGAGGGCTTGGGTCTTGGCCTCGAGCTCGGTCACTTTTAACAAGAATTCCCTTGACTAGTTTTGAAGCTGCCCGGTTAGATCATTGATCGTCGCATTCGCCGCATCAATTAGCCTCTGATTTTCAGCCTAGAGGTTTTCTTATTGAGTCCTTTTTCAGCTTCAAGTTTGGCTATGATCTCGCGGGACCTGGTTAGCTCGAGGTCTGACTCCTCAACTACTTTGCAGGCTCGGTCTAGATCGATCTCAGAATCAAGCAAATGCTTCTCCAGCTCAGAGACTTTGGCTTAAAGTTCAGCGTTCACACGATCCCATTGCTCCCTGACTTTCCTAAGATTAGCTGCTCGGTGAGCTTCAATCTCAGCCACCTTCATAGCATAAACATAGCTCTGCAAGCAAGGTAAACGGTGTTATAGAGATACAAAGGTAACTGAGGATAAAAAGATTTAAAGCAGTAGAAGTTTACATGAACTGTGTGCTGAGCTGCGTAGGCCATCAAGTCATCGATTGGCAGATCTTTGAGACGCTTTCGCTTTGATGGTCCAAGCAAGTTTTTAAGACTGATGGGAACAACCCTTGTGTCATACATCATGCATAGATCATGGGGGATGCAAATCATTCTAGGGCTCATCCCTCGATCAGGCCAGGAGGCAGCTCGAGCGTGATCATTAGTTGCCCTCTCTTTAGCTCGGGCAAAATCAACAATTGTTTTCTCCTCGGTGGGAAGGCTCTTAGCCACCTAGGCTTTACCCTTAACCTTTTCAGCGGCTCGATTTGGTTCTTCAAGGTTAATCACCTCGACTTCATCACGAGTATCATTGTCCACATGCTCGTTAATCAGGACTCGTCGAGGAGCTTCAGGGGATTCTACTCGAGGACGTTTGGCTTTGGAAAGGTTAGTTGGTGTTTCCTTCATTTCTTTGAATCTGAGCAGATAAGGGGGTTATTTAAAGAAAAAAAGAGAAGAAATGAAGAAAGCAATTAAGCTGAGGATTCAAACCTTTTGAAGTCGTGCGACTGGCGACTTCTTTGAAGCTTTGGCTTTGGTGAGGACCTCAACCGAGTCCTCTAAGCCCTTCAAACTGTCCCCAGCCTCGAGGACTTCAGCTTCCTTTCTTTCCTCCTTTTTCTTCTTTTTATTTTTCTTCTTTCCTTTCCTTTCTTCTTCCTCCGGCTCAGTAGCTGCCCTATTGGGGAAGCCTACAAAGAAAGGGACAGAGTAAGGACGAATCTTTGAGTTAAAAAGAAAAAAGGCGTAATGCTTACTTACCATGCCGTTTGCACGACCACTGGTTTTCATCCAGTGCCACCAAGATCATCCACGATCTTTCTGGCCTCGGCTTGGCATCGATAATCGCTTGAACCCAAGCAATCAAACCCTTCGAGGGTTGATTGGAAGTTTTCCGCTGAAAGTACGAAAAATTAATTAAAGTTTGAGGAATTATGGAAGTGAAAAAGGAGCAAGTCAGGGTTCAGCAACTTACGAGTCTTGTTCCACACTTTGAGGAACCCAGCCTCGGTGGAAATAATAGCAGTCGAGATAAGAACGAACCGATCACAACAATCGCAGTCCTCGGTGTCATTACTTTTCGTGATTAAAGAAAACTTGCCTCGTTTGTTCAGTTGAAAAACTCCATTCTTGTGTATAGTAAGATAGAAAAGGGAGATCAAATAGTCAAAAGTAAAAGGGATCTTGGCTCGTTGACTTAAGAAGTCAAGACATTGGATAACCCTCCAAAAGTCGGGACCCAGCTGAGCTAAGCACAACTTGTAGGTTCGGCAAAATGTGTCAGCTATATGATGAATGAGGAGGGTAAAACCTATTGTGAAGGAATAAGTATAAACAAAGGAAATTACAATCTGGACCGACTCTCCGGGGTAGGAACCACAATCTGGATCTCGGGGCCTCAATTACAATCCTTTCGAACCAGATCAATATGAGCGTGTATGATTAGGCTCGGTGAGAGTTGAACGGGCATATTTCTATTTTTCTCGAGGTCGGAAGCTGTTTGCTTTTATAATCTAAAATCTTTACCGGGGTCATATTTTGAGGGAATTACTTGATGAGGTTTGAGTTCTCCGGTGTAAGATTTCTTTTTGGGTTTTGAAGATTCAGCGGTTTCTGCTTCATCATTGCCGTCATTAGCAACTTCTTCAGTCGCAGCATCGTCGTCCTCAATTGATACCCCTTCTTGATTGGTGGTATCATGACGGTCACCCGAATGAGAAGTGGCTTCAATATCGCCTTCCTCCGCCGGAATAACTTTCAGCGGCATGGGCACATTCACCAATTCATCATCCATTACTATGGTGTTGTCGTCAATGGTTCTTTCCTCTGATGATCCGGAAGAGCTTTGGATGGAGTGAGTAGAAGACATGGTAGAAAGATTTTGTAAAGAGAAAATAAGAGTTGCAGAAAGTTTTTTACTATTGATCAAAGGATTAAGAAACAGTGAAAATGGCAAACTAGTTGGCTAATTTATAGGAGAATATTGCTCAAGTGCCCTAAAAGTTGTCATTATTACTTTTACATTGGGAAGGTAAAACGAAGGTTCTCGACCTCTCAAAAAATGGCGCATGCGGAGAATGTGATGTTGAAGAGACGGTTACCTTTTCAAATTCCTTGGTGGATAATTTGTCACGTCGCTTTCCCGCCGAATTCATTCCACCCCTCGAAAAATTCTGGCAATCATTCGAGGGGTGGGGGGACTATCTGTATTGGATGAAAATTTACCGAGCCTCGGTGCTAGGTCTCGAGATGTGGGTTGGTTGGACATAGTTTTCTGGAAACAACCCCCTCGAAGAGGCTCGCTTAGTTCCTGAGGTTAGATGCCTCGGGCAAGAGTGAATCTTGGCTCAAATTTACTGCTCGGGGCGACTAAAGGATAACCATCACGAGGCGCGCAACTTACTCTTCGGTGAAGCTTTACTCTTTGATGAGTGGACTTTTACCTTCTGTAACTGTCGACCGTTACATGAACATTTAAGAGGAAGATCATGGGTTGAGCATGATTGAACGTGGAGTAATGGCCATTAAACATATTTGTTGCTCTTTTTATTCTTATAGACTATAAATAGTCATTGGGAAACTATGTAAAAACATCTTGAGATATGTCACAAACACTTACTTTTTATCTCTTTTCCATTGTTCAATTTTCTTTGCTGTTATTTCTTGTTATTTCACGACTATGATATAAATAATTGTTAGTTAACCCAAAACAAATTCGATTTATTGTCCTAATCAGATTTAGGCCAACACAAATATTTAAAAATATTCATCTACTTAAATAACCTTTGAGTGAATATTTACTTAACTTTACTCGTAATTTAACAGTCAAAATTACATTTTTCAAAAGTTTAGCCAAATACAAATTTATTCAACTATTGATAAAAGTACTTCACAAATGAGTTGGACAAAGACAAACTATTATTCTGCTAAAGTACTCTTATGAAAAATACTTTTTAATAAAAATAATTTTCAAATTAAGTAGTTTTCAGAAGTTCGGCCAAACAAGGTCATAGTCTTAATATGTCAAATGGGCCCCAACTCCCTTACTAGTAGGCTTTTTTTTTTTTTTTTTTTTTTTTTTTTGGTGTATAAACTAAGGAACCTGCAACCGCTATTCTTTGGATGCACTCTGGATAAACTCCGCTATTTGTGTAATAGTCCGCAAATCACATAGGAGAGGTAAACGGCACTGGTAGCAAAATTAAAGCACAACGTATCAAAGTCAATGATCGAGTATATATGAAGCCTACGACCACGGCAAGTTACTTTAATTTGAGAATTAAAGAATTTTTGTTTCATCTGAGTAGAACGTTTCACATATGAAAAGCCATTATTAGGATAAATACATATCAAATAGAACAATTTTAGAATTTAACCGAGGCTATAATATTCTTTGGTTAATTAATATATAAAATGGAGTATCCACTTGATCAATACGGTAGTAATGGAAAATTCAATAAGTTCAAAAGTCAAGTAATTAAAAATTTTAAGAAAAATTATCAGTGCGACAAACTTTGTACTTGGTAGTACGAAACAGTCGGCGATCATTTATTAACAGCATTAGTATGTCATAAATCTTATAAATATGAAAGCGACAATGAACTATCATGTAAAAGAAGAAGCAATAAACAGTAAATTAAAGTAGAACTAGGAAATGATTATTAGTCCGTGGAAATTTCAAAAGAAAAAATATAATGAGTAGACCCTAATATTCATACTTGAAAAAGTGGCAGTCAACTACAGGCACATAAGTCTTGGAATAAAAAATATGCAACATGATTGGATGAATGATGTCTGGTTTTGGTATACATCACTACCATTCAAGACTTTTCTAAAGTTTGTTTTTATAATTTTGACAAAACATTTTGGTAGAAAAATTCAATGATTTCAGAAGGACACTTTCAGATAGACCAATAAACAAAAGGAACTGCAACTATAAAGTATGGCTGCGTATTCACAAAAAGAAAAGCAGCGTAAACAAATTGTTTACAAAAGTTGTGGAACCAATGGGGAATTGTTTGTACTTGCGTTACCATATCGATTTTATTGGTTTATGTACATACAAGAAATAAACGAATAGAATCATTTACATGCCTTTCAAAATTAGAGTTACAGACTTACAGTACCCCGACCCCATTTACCTAAAATAATGTATGGCAAAATTGAACTTATAATTTCTAGTATAATGGGATAACCAAAAAAATCAAATAATAACGAATGGCTAGTGATCGAGTAAAATATTGACGAATCTTTTGTCCGACTCTCTCTAATCCTCGATTTCCTTATGTATTGAGGAAGGAAAAGAATGCATTTATCTCCTGTCAATAAATTTATTTTTAAAATTGTTAGTTAGAGTCGACTCTGGCGTTTTTTTCTCCCCAAGAAGGTAACACTAACTCATCGATAAAGAATTGAATAAGCCATACCTTATAAAGACATAGATCTAATCTTAGACATTGAACAAGAAAGCTATATTTCTTTGGGGTAAGAAGGCTGTTACAATAAATAAGATAGTAACAGTATAATGTTTGACCTTTCTAATAAGGGTTTTTTACATAAATATACAAATTTATACCCCAAATTACAAAAAAATAGCAACATTATACAAATTACTAGACATAGCAATATTTTTCATAGCAAGGGCAAAATAGTCTTTTAGTTACACCTATCTAACACACCTCCTCTTTTCTCTCTATTTACCATCTCTCTTTTCTCTCTATTTACATCAGGTAAACGTCGCCGCCGACAAATCCAACATGTGACGCCACCGACGGCTACTCACACAGGTAACGCCGCCGCCGCCGGCTAACACCACAGGTAATGTTGTCGCCGGAGTAACAGATCTATACTCTCGCTGCCGGGTAGCATTTCTCGCTCTTTTCTTCAACGTCGTTGTATTGTTCGCCGGATAATTCCTGTAAACTCGCCGGCGAAAACATCAGGTAACGTCGTTGTAAATATTTGCCATAACCTCCCGGAAAATGGAAAAAATATAAACATTCTCCATAAAATCCCGCTGGTTTCCGCTGCTCATCCGTACAGTTTCCTCCATAAATCACACTTGATCTTTGTGCAGCACTGATGGTTGGATGTTGTTGTTAACAAATTACCTGTTGGTAGTCTACTTATCAGTATTGATTTGGACCCAATTGGACTTATTCCAGACAGTACAAGATGATAATACTACGACTAAATGTCGCGCTTCGATTAAGAAACGAATGACAAATCTGTTTTATATACTCATACTCACTCTTTACTTTCTTTCTCATGAAAACACACCTTAAGTGGTGATGTATATGAAAGTGAATAATGTTGAAACGGTCTTGACATGGCGCTGAAACAATTTCAAATAGCTCAGATACATAGAGATACGATGCTGAAACAACCTAAAACGGTGGCTGAAACAGTTAGATACGGTGCTGAAACTATCTGAAACGGTGCAGAAACAGTTAGATACGATGCTGAAACTGTGCAGAAACAAAATGTAAAAAAATAATGTGAAACAATGCAAATACAGTGAAAATAGCTTAGAAACAGTGAGAAAAAAGATGAATCAATGCTGAAACATTCTAGAAAATAGTTAGATACGGTGCAAAACAACTTGAAACAATCTGAAAAACAGTGTTGAAACAGCGTAGATACAATGCGATACAGTCAGATATGGTACAAAAACTGTTAGATACGGTGCTGCAGAAACAGTTGAAACGGTGCAGAAACAGTTAGATACGGTGCTGCAGAAACAGTTGAGATACGGTGCTGCAGAAACAGTTGAAACGGTGCAGAAACAGTTAGATACGGTGCTGCAGAAACAGTTGAAACGGTGCAGAAACAGTTGAAACGGTGCAGAAACAATTGAGATACGGTGCAGAAACAGTTGAAACGGTGCAGAAACAGTTGAGATACGGTGCAGAACCAGTTGATACGGTGCAGAAACAGATAGATACGGTGCAGAAATAGTTGATACGGTGCAGAAATAGTGAGATTCAACGAGATACATTGAGGATGGATGAGGAAAAGTGAAATTGGGGAAAATGAGAGGAGTAAAAGTGAAATTGAAGGGGAAATGGTGGGAGGAAAAGTGAAATAAGGGGAAATGGGAGGAGCAAAAGTGATAATGGATGAAATAGAAGGAAGAATGTAAGGGTTTGGTATGTTATGGGAAAATATTGCTATGTTTTTGCTATATTTGTAATTATCTTGTGTTTTCCTCTATATAGGGTAATTTTACTAAAATGTTGCTATGTTTGGTAATTAAGCTCTAAAACTTGTACTTTTATGTAAAAAGTCCTTCTAATAAAGTTAGTTCCTACAAGGTCCTTCCCACAATATAGAGATACGAAAGAAGGCGGAAAATGACGCCAAAGCCAATTCAAGGGGCTGATATTTAGGAATTAGTCGATGTTTAGCATGTAGTTGGTATTTAGCCATTATATATAATTGGAGGCGAACTTTAGGATTTGGTATCCTAAAATTTTGAACTAAAAACTAAACTTCAGAACACAGTGCTCTGAAGTTTAGTTTCATAAAATCTCCCCATTAAATCCATGTCACATGACCCTCTCGAGTCCTTGTGCAAGAAGGTTTATATAAATATCCGCTCATCAATAAATATTTACTTTTAGTTGTCCATAACTTTTTCTATCCAAAAACTTATAATACATAAATATATATATGTACGGGCCTAAATCAGTTTTAGGATTACAAATCGAATTTGGATTCGAATATAAACAAACCTTCGTATCAAAGTTAAATAAATGCACAAAACAGATGTAAATGCGGAAAAATAACTTGATTTTAATATATGATTGTGAGTACAAATTTGGGCAGCGTTTCAGTATATATTTCTAGATGCCTATGATACAAATGAGGCACTATTTATAGGCCTAAGGGCCTTGCCCACGTTCTCCACTATCAGTTATGCTTTGATCCACGTTCTTGGCATTAAATGAGGGAGTTAGTGGGGTGAAGTAGTGGGCTGCAAAGCTGCTGGAACCGAGGCGATTCACCGAGGTGCATGCGTGTGACCTCGGTGAAGTGGCCCTGTTGTTCGCTCGAGGTAGATATCACCGAAGCTCAACTTGCGGCTCGCCTTCGGTAGCGACCTCGGCGTCCGACTTCGGTGACCTACTTATCCGCTTCGTTCTCTGGCTCGTTGTTGCATGCTCGGTCGTTGTTAACTTGCATGACCGGGGTGAATCATCGCGAGCCGATTTTTACCCAATACAATATATATTCGAGATATTTAAAAAATATTAAATATATATCCGAAATATACATTAATTATATATCTTAAATACATAATATTAAATATATATTCGAAATATTTAAAATATATTTTAGAAAAAGAAAATAGTTATGGAAAGAAAGAAACAACAAAAGATAGACAAAACGGTAATTATTCTTTCCCAACGGTTATGTGGCGTAATTGTTTTCATGAAATTTAGGCCTTTTATTGAGCCGGTGTTTGTGCAAAATCAAGTTATTAATCGACAAGTACTGTCTCTTAAGAAAAGATCAAAGGGTAAGTGATGCCTGCGAGAATGTGGGAAGAGATTGAAGGGAAAAGTGTTGCACAGACAGCACTTCAAGTTATATGGGATAATGTGGGAAGAAAGGGCAAGTGTTGCCTATGCAAGAGGGGTCTGAGACAAGTGTTGCCTCCTAGGCAGTACTTACGAGAAAGGGAGTGCGGGATACAGACGTCATTATAATATTTCATATGGATATTTCAATCCGGATTTATTCATTAAACTTAGTGAAGATCATTTTTATTATGAGGGATTTGCAAAAATGCCCATCAAACCCTACTTATTTACATCTCGATACCTATTACATTTTTACCCACAAACTTATTTACACTGTATACCCATTCTATTAAAACACACACTCTCTCTCCTTTGTAACAACTTTTTTCGCTCTATTTCTCTCCCATAATCCAACTCATCACTCCTTTAATGGTAGTATATTGTTGAATACAGTATACAGTGCATATGTGCCACTGTTTTGGTATACTCCAACCTAATTCAGCAGTGTATACCATAGAGGTATACTAATGAATTCAATATACTCTAGGGGTATACAATGCTTATTTGACCACTGCTTTCGTATGCATCAACCTAACTTAACAGTATACCATGGTGGTATACTGCTGAATGCAGTATACTGTGGAGAGTATACAGTGCATATGTGTCGCTGCCTTTTAAGTGTGTTTTCTTCTGTATACCTATCTAGTATACAGTATACCCACATGGTATACTCTTTACAGTATACCCTCAAATCCATAAAGAAGTATAATTAATTTGGTATACTAAAATGGTATACAGTATACTAAAAAAGTATACAGTATAATGCAAACGGTATACAGTTAAAATGGGGCGGCTGGGCAGAGAGTGTAAATAAAACAGGACGGATGAGTATTTTTGTAAATAAATGGGGCGCATGGATATTCCATGTAAACTGACTTTTTTTGGGCACAAACACGTAAATAATTTATTTTTGTGGGAATGGAGTGTAAATTCCCTTTTAAATCATTTTCATGGGAGTCAAAAAGGAAAACAATTACCCATGGTGTCATAGTTATGCAATTCTCCCATTTTCGTAAAAATTTCAATGGGCATCCCATTTTACCCACCCCTTTAATTTTTAGCTTATTTTTAAAAACTATTTGCAAGTGTAGTCACCCACTTTTAAACTAACGTGTTATGTATTCAATTTCAACCTGTGATTATGAACTGAACTTAAATTTTTCTCTAAAAATGAATCAAGTTCAGACAAAAAAAGGCGGACTCAATTTATAATTCAAACTTATAATTTAATTATATCCTCCTGCCATTTGGTTTTAGTCACTTTAAAAAAAATTATTTTAAGCCACTTATTAGAATTTCAATCCTTATAGATTAAACTTCATAGCTGAAGGTATGAAGCCCTTGGGGCTGAAGTTGAACTTCATACCTTCACAAAGTATAAAGTTCAGCTCATGAGGATTGAAGTTCCAAAAAGTGACTAAAATCTAAATAACTTTTAAAAAATGGCTCCAACTGTAAAAGCGAGCCAAAAAGTGGTTATTGGTGCAATAGAGAAGCTTGGAGGGAGAGCAGCTTAGCAAAAAATTT
This sequence comes from Petunia secreta, assembly GCA_029990175.1. Taxonomy (NCBI): domain Eukaryota; kingdom Viridiplantae; phylum Streptophyta; class Magnoliopsida; order Solanales; family Solanaceae; genus Petunia; species Petunia secreta. The sequence goes on from JARKIP010000010.1 coordinate 18,850,085, forward strand.
CACGTGCTGCCCTCCATAAGCACTGGTCATACCAATTTTACCCCACTTTCAAATGTTTTAAGTAAATGTCCTCCATATCATTCCTCACTATGCGAAAGGACTATTTTGCCACTGCCTAAATCCAATTCACAATGGAACAGTTTCCTTATCTCTTTCCTCTTTCCTTTCCTTCTCTCATTCCTCCTTTCTTTCCTTCTTTCTTCTTTGTGAGATTTAAGGAATTTGTAAAAGTTTTATTTATTTTATTATTTTTTCTTTAATTTGTGTTATAATGTAATTTTTATTTCGCCTAATTCTTTATTTGTATTTATTTTTTTCTGTATTTCGTTTTGGTAATTATTATTTATACACTGAGTTTTTTTTCCATTTTGATTGATGATCGTTGAATTAAATTTGAAGTTCCTACGATTTTTTTTTTTTTTTTTTTTTTTTTTTTTTTGCTTTTTATGCTTGATTAAGTTGATTTTAAGGTTCTTATTGGCAATAACAATTAGTTATTGTTGTTGCTCATCGCACAGAGCTTAAAGTCTTGGCTATTACCATTAATGTAGAGACTTTCTCTTAAAGTAGCCTCTATTGCATAAAGATTAAAGTCTTGGCTATTGCCAAGACTTGAAAAGACTTTCTCTTCAAGTTGACTATTGCTAGAGCTTAAAGTCTAGGCTATTGCCAATACTTGCAGAGTCTTTGTCTGCGGGCTGCCTATTGCACCAAATCGTAAAGTATTGGCAAATTGCCAATACTTTCAGAGGCTTCCCCTTCAAGTTGCCCCCTTCCACCCGATCTTAAAGTGTTGGCTATTGCCAAAAGTTGCAGAGAATTTGGTAACGTCACTTAGGTGGTGTTACCATTAATAAAAGAAGTTGGTTTCTCGATTTATCCAGTGATAAGTTGACCCTTAATGACGATGTTCACAATTTTAATTCAATCTTATTTTTATTTTTCTTCTGTTATATTCAACTTTAATTTCCTAGTTAAGCTTCCCATTGCACCAGACTTGAACTTTTGGCAATAGCCAAGACTTGCAGAGACTTTCTCTCAAATTACCCAATGCAACAAGGCTTGAAGTCTTGGCAATTGCCAAGAAGTCTGTGCAAGGTGCCCATTGCACCAGAGCTTGAACCCTTGGCAATAGCCAAAACTTGCAGAGACTTTCTCTGCAAATTGACCACTACAACAGGGCTTGAACAGGAAGCCTTTGTAAGGTGCCCATTGTACTAGATCTTAAACTCTTGGCAATAGCAAAGACTTGCAGAGACATTCTCTGCAAGTTGGCCACTACAATAGGGCTTGAAGTCTTGGCAATTGCCAGGAAGTCTGTGTATGGTGCCATTGCACCAGAGATTAAACTCTTGGCTTAGCCAAGACTTGCAGAGACAAGTTTCCCATTGCAACAGGGCTAAAGTTTTCGTAATTGCCAAGAAGTTTGTGCAATGTGCTCATTGCCATTGTGGATTTTTGTCTGTATTATCTGAAAAAAGGTGGATGTATCATTCTTTTAACGGTCAATTGAAATATGCCAGTACTTTGATCGTTGGTTTATGTAAGCGTGCAATGCTTTTAAGGAGAATGAGTGAATCTATAAAAGTTATGGGTTTTTATGTTTTGTAGATAGCGTGAATGGAGAAAATGAAGAGGAGGGACTGGGCGGGTCCTTTTATTAGTTGTTAGGGGTATTTTTGTCCAAAAATATTTTATTAAACTAATGGAGGGCATTTATGCTGAACCACTGTTAGCAAGGACAATTTTGCAAACAAATAGCTCTCATGTCATATTTTTGCAAATTAGCCGCTTCTTCGTTCGTCCTGCTTACGGGGGCTGATTTACAAAAATATGACACGGGAAGCAATGGTTTGCCTTTTCGCCCGTGCTAACAAATGGTTTTCAAAAATGCTCCCGTTAAGGTTTAATGAAAAAATCGGGACGGAAATACCTCTGTCAAGTTTTTAAGTCTGGGCCAAGACTTGCTTTTATATTTCTCTGCTTTTCAACACTTATCCCTTCAATTATTGGCAAAAGGCAATACTTGTCGCACTTGGCCGTAAGTCTTGGCAAAAGGCAAGATTTGCCTTTTACCCCTGCTCGATTCTCCTAACACTTGAACGTCAAGTGTTGGTAAAAGGCAACACTTGCCGCACTTCGTAATTGCCAAGACTTGCCCCTTCCAATCTTCCCTGCATTCTCGCCATATAACTTGAAGTATTGGCAAAACATCACTTGCACTTGAAGTATAGCCAATTGCCAAGACTTACAAAAATTTCTCCATGGTGTCTTGGCTCCGGACAAAATAAGGGCATTTTGCTAAAATATTCCTTAGCGCGGGCAATTTTGCAAAACAATTCCGTATGGAGGACATGCTGTGAAATTTTTTGGCCTACGGGTGTGTGCCACCGATTTTCTTAAACAACCATTTTTTGGGGTTCAGTTGGCTAGGTAGCCAGTATTTGCATATGTTATGTAATATACTTATTAGCCACTTTCACGGTTGCTAATTGAAACTATAGTTGTTCTTTATATCGTCGGTAGATCAAGGATCCAGGTTCGTGCAGGCTAAGAAATTGTGCCATCGATTTTAAAGAATAGTCACTCTTTGCATGGCTTGCCAAATAAATACTCACTTTTGTAATCATTTGATGAAAATATAATTACAGTTTTTTTTTACTGAAATTCGTAAATTTTTAAGTTATCGATCATGAAATTCAAAAAATATTTCAAGAATCTGCGCTGGTGTAAGTAAAATTTTGAGATAGTATTTGAAATCTTGCCAACCAAAGAACCATTTTTACGCCTGTTACTTGAACCTGCAACGTAGGACTCATTACAAAAGATTCCTGTATTTAAGTAACAATAATTTTCAAAAGATAAATGCCTATGTATATACTACATACTAATCTATCTATCTATCTATATTATCCTATAAGTATGAAAGTATTAGTGAAATATCATTCGCTTTTTTACTCTTTGAAAGTGGCCCAATTGTTGGATAAAATTGTAATCTTAGTTGCTCTTCTTCAAAAGTTTCATCAAATTATGTAAGTAATTCCCGATTAAGTAAAAGTTCCAAGTTCCAAACTGATATGACGTTGTACGATTCTACTGCCAATGAAATTATCATAATACTAGAATTAAAAATCTTACCTATAATCAACTTCTAATACCAAAAGTAATTCCCACTGACTTCTTGCATGACAAGAATTCTTAGAAGCCGGTCACCTATATATTACACCTGTATGCATGAATTAGGGGTGATTACTGCTAATATTGTTGTCTTTCTCTTGATTTTTGATTAATTGCATGAATGCATGTAATGACATTAAAAAGCTTGATATTGTTGTCTTTCTTATTTCTTTTTTATTAATTGCATGAGTGCGTGTAATGGCATTAAAAGGCTTGATATATTTCATTATATTTAAAAATATTAACAATATTGCATTATTTGTTGTTTGTAAGTTTTGATTTAAGCCCCATTCTTCAGAATCTTGCTAATCTTTTGGTTCAATTGTTGTGATATGTTTTACAGTGTATAGCGACAATGATGAAGAATAAGAGCATGATATTTTGAGCTGATGAAATTTGAGGAATTAGGTATGTTGTTGACTGATAATTGGATTTAAAATATATCTTTGATGAAGCCTTCACTACAAAATTATTTGCTTGCATATGTCAGAGAATCGATTCATACATATACAAAGTGCTAAGTTTATTTTACTTTTACGTAATAGGAATTTCATGAAGCTCTCTTATGCTGCATAAATGCAAAAAATGAGAACATGTAGACTTGTCAATAAAAGTATAATAGTTGAAGCTCTTGCAATGGAGATATAAGAAGTTGCCATTACCTTTTCAAAAAAGAAGTCTCAATTGAAGGGAAGAATATCCTGCCATGACTCTTTATGGTAATTGTAGCGTAAAATCCATATCGATTTAGTTGTACAATATTATTTAACGTGGTTCACTGCTATTATGTATTTTTTTTCTTCTGAATATTTGTTTCCCAGGGTTAAGTCATTTAAACGATCTAAATTTAGTTTTACCCACAAAAATCTACATATTTAGAATCAAAGTTTAGAAAAAATTAGACGATGATATTTTATTTAAATATGAAACGTCTGTGTATTGGTTCCAAGGTAGTTTTCGCAAAGAAATTTATCTTTTCTTAGGACATTGTGATCTACAATACGTCTCCTAGGTATTTATGCAAATGTAGTCCCTTCGTCAAATGCAAGATAAATGAAAGAATCACAAGTGAGTCCAAGTTAAAAATAAGAACTACATTGCTATCACAATATACTAATAACAAATAGTACTAACACTATTCCATTAGAACTTCACCCGGAGACTTGAGTAAGTTAGTATAATAATTATTTTTGGAGTCTAAGCTAATATTAAACATTATTTAATGGTCTTTTGTTTTTTTGTTTTCTGTAATTGCAGTTTATCTCATTTTCTTTTCATGATTGTTTCTTTTAGAGTCTAGGCTAAAATGAAATATTAAAGTCTAGCTAAAATGAAATATTAAATGGTCTTGTTTTCCTCTTATTGCAGTTTATTACATTTTTATTTTCTATTGGAACTATACAGAACATACAAGCTAGAGTTTAATTTGAGATAAACAAAAGGCATAGCAAGTTTTTTTTTTTTTTTGGTAAGTACGACATAACATTAAATTAAAATTAAGTTGGGTTACATAGAGAGACCATACTTCTAGTAAGAGTTCCCGTATGCCCTGAATTACTAGCATAATTAAAAACAGATGTGGATGTTAATCCATAAGCACAACCTAACTTTGCTAAGTGATTAAAACTAGCTTCCGATATAGTAGTAGCAAAAGATTTTCCCCATAGGTCATCCATGTAAGCATGATGCACAAAATTTGGAGGTATGGCATAGTGATGATGAGTAGCTTCATTGGACTGTCCAGGAGCTCCCTTGGCAAGAAGATGAGCCACTTTGTTACCCTGCGAAGATTATGCTGGATCGTTGGCATCTGCAGCTGGAGCATCATTAACCTGCATTTTTGAATAATAGGTTCATAAGATGGGTGAGAATGTTGTAACAAGTTAATCACATCAGTGGAGTCAGTTTCTACCACTATAGGAACAAGGTTTTGATCAGTAATCAGAGTAAGGCCATAGCATAGGGCTAGAATTTCCACATGGGTAGCATTCAGGGCAGTGACTTTCTTGTGAAATCCTAACACCCAATGGCCTTTACAATCTCTAATAATTCCCCCAATACTGGCAGTTTTGGTAATATGATTAAAGGCCCCATCTATATTGAGTTTAAAGGTATTCACTTCTGGGGGTTTCCATCCTATAAGGATTCTCCTAACTTCATTTTGTCTGACATCTTTCGAAGTTAGGAAAAGAAATTCCATCAATCTAGAATTAACCATTTGATGGGAGAGATGCTTTGTTTGATTGTTAATATTATTAAAATTCCTATTTAGCCAAAGATTCCATAATGCAAAGGGAAAATAGTCTACCCAGTTAGTGTATTTAGTAACCGTACTGAAAGAGAGCTGTCTCAAAGTATCCAACCAAGTAGCAGATTCATTAATAGTAAAACTGTAAGGAGTAGTAGTCCAAAAGGATTGAGCAATGGGACACTGGATAAAAATGTGAAACATGGTTTCACTTATGTTTTTACAAATAGGACAGTTACCATCAATATTGATACCAATTTTGTTAAGATAAAAACTGGTAGGAAGACGGTTGTGATAACACTGCCACAGGAAGAATTTAATTTTATTGATAGTCTTCAGGTCCCATATCCAATTGAAATCTTTGTTAACGTTAGGGATCTTATCTATCAAGTTGTAAGTCGAACTTAATTTAAATAAACCATTACTAGTGGCATTCCAAATCGGATAATCTTTATTATCCTTAATAGAGGAAGATAGGGTCATCTGGATTTGGAGTTTTACTTCAGGAGGAATCTCAAAGGACAATCTTAAGTGAGGCCAATTACTATCTTGGATAAGAGAGGCAACAGATGCAACTGACTCATGATAAGTAAGGGGACCAATAAACTGATTTCTTAGGGTTTTATTATTAGGAAGCCAATTTTGGTACCAGAGGGAAGTCTGACAGCCATTACCAATTATCCAGAAAGTATTAGTGTTGCAGAAATCCAGACTCCTGGAAATGTTCTTCCAAATGAAAGATGGGGATTTCAAGTTGTTGTCTAAATATCTATTTCTAAGAGTGGTTACCCAAAGGGACGAATGGTTTGTAAGAAATCTCCAAGTTAAGGAAGAAATAATAGCATGATTTTTAGTTTTAGCTCGAACAATAGAAAGGCCTCCCTGGTCTCTTGGTTTAGCCACCATTTTTCATGATAGCAGGTGGAGTCTTCTATTATGCCTAGTAGATCCCCATAGAAAGTCCCTCTGAATTTTATCAACCTGATCAAGAGTCTTGGCAGGTAACATATGGTACTGTATAATGTGATTAGGAATGGTATTAAGAGTTGACTTTATGAGAGTAGTCCTACCAGCCAGAGTAAGAAAGTTCAACTTCCAATTTGCAAGTTTTGATTGTAAATTATTTATAAGGAATTGATAATCCCTATGCCTAGGAGAGCGATTGAGAATTGGGAAACCAAGATATTTTCCAAAAGATTTCTTAATATCTATATTAAGAAGGGATCCTAGATGATTTGCTAGGGAAGGGATTGTATTTTTTGAAAATAAAATTCTAGATTTTGCGTTGTTGACTTTCTCTCCTGAGAGATTGCAAAATAAATCCAATGTTGATTTAATAGCCAGGACAGTTTTCTCATTTGCTTTGGCCATAAAAGTGAGATCATCCGCAAAGAGGAGATGGGAGATTTCTGGGCCTTTAGGGGATAATTTAATAGGATTCCAAAGGGCCAGGTCAACATTGTGATTTATATAAATAGAAAGAAGTTCTAGGCATAAGATAAAGATATACGGAGACATAGGATCACCCTGCCTTATACCTCTAGAAGGGGTGAAAAAAGGGGTTTTTTCACCATTTACTAAAATTGAGATAGAGGAAGTAGTGATACAAGATAAAATTAGTTTAGTAATATTGGGGGGAAATTTAAAAAAGAGAAGCATTTTACGAATAAATGACCACTCAATTCTATCAAACGCCTTCTCCAAGTCTATTTTAATGAGCATCTCCCCTTTGGAGCCTTTCATTTTAGAAAATTTACTAACAATTTCCTGGATGATAATAGCATTATCAGAGGCCCTTCTATTTCTAAGAAAACTAGTTTGACAGGGACTGATAAGGGTATCTAAGAAAGGTTTTATTCTATTAGCTATTATCTTGGTAATGATTTTATAGATTGTGTTACAAAGACCAATCGGACGAAAATTCTGTAAGTGAACTGCAATCTTGAATTTTGGGATTAAACATAGGTAGGTTGTATTGGCATAATCCGGAATACTAGAAGATGAGAAAACTTGGTGACAAAAGGAGGTAACAGGTTCCTCAAGGATGTTCCAATATTTCTGAAAGAGGAAAGGATGAAGACCATCCGGTCCAGGGGCCTTAAAAGGTTTAAATGAGAAAACAGCTTGCTTGATTTCAAAGTTTCTTAGAGGTTTATCAAGACTAGAAAGATCAGTCCTCGAGTACCAACTATTATTCTGAGATACTGGGGCACAAGGACTGGACTCATGATTCGTGGAATAGACAAGGTTGAAGTATCCTAAAACATGTCTTAAAATAGCTTGTTGATCAAAGATAAGGTTACCATTTCCATCCTGGAAGTGAGTAATAGAGTTCCTTCTTCTCCTATTTAGGGTAGAGACTTGGAAAAATTTTGTATTTGCATCACCTGAGTTTAACCAGTTTATTCTAGATTTTAGTCTCCAAAATTCCTCCTCATTTCTCAGGATAATATTGAGCTCATTTATTAAATTGGTTTCAAGGTTCCTCAGAAAGGTGCTAGTAGGATAATTAACAGAAGATTGAATACCATTAAGTCTAGCAAGAATTCTCCTTTTATTTTTAAAAATATTGCCAAAAACATCTTTATTCCAGGATAGGAGCTGTTCTTCAAAGAATTTAGAGGCTTCTTGAAAGCTTCTATCCTTCCAGGCCATTCTAGTTATCTCTTTGAAATCAGGATGAGACATCCACATAGTTTCTAACCTAAAAGGCTTATTGTTACTCGCAGGAGATCTTTTATTAAGGCTAATAAGGATAGGATGATGGTCAGAGTAAGTCTTAGGCAGATGAATTATGGAGGCATTAGAAAAACTGGTGACCCATTCATTGTTAGCTAAGCATCTATCCAACCTTTCCAAAATGAGACTAGAGGTAGTTTTACTATGATTTGACCAGGTGAACCTTGGCCCCTTAAACCCTAAGTCCATCAATTTACAATAATTAATACAATTCCAAAAAGTATTAGCATTCTTATGATTTATAGGGTTTCCACCATACTTATTAGATTGTTTTAGGATTTGATTAAAGTCCCCACTCACAAGCCATGGGCCCTTATAATTATCATATATGGTAGCTAGGGTTTTCCAAAGTAGGTTACGATTAGAACTATTAGTGCTAGCATAAACAGTAGAAAAAAAGCCAAGGGAAATTTAGGGCAGAGCTGTGTACCTTTATCATTGCATGCACTTCATTACCATTTATATGAACATCAGTAATGGAAACCAAATCACTTTTCCAAAGTAAAGCAATACCACCAGAACGACCCACACTTGGGACCTCAGCATAATCAGTAAAATCAAAACGAACCCTAAGATCATGATGGTCCTCCATTTTAGTCTCAAGCAGTGCCACCACTACTGGCCTATAAACTTCTAAAATAATATCAAAATGTCTCCTGAATTATGGATTATTAGCACCCCTTACATTCCAAACAATAAGATTAAGTTGTCTATTCATGCTTAAAGTAGGGTTTTCCAGTATCATACCATCATCTTCTGAATTAACCCGTAGGGTTGGGTTTAGTATCACAGCATATTTTCCCACTAGCCTGTTGGCTGGAGCCCTCACATCCAAAGAGCATTTGAAAAGTGAATGATGAGTCGTGAAAATTACCTTCTTGTCTTGTCTTTCTTTGAATAGAAATATTGCTATTTCTTTTAGGTTTAGAAATTCCGTGCGACTCTCCCTCCCTCTTAATGCGGTTTGTTGCTCTAGTGGTTCCCTCCTGTCTACGTCCTCTTGTGCGAGTTGACTGTGATGGTGCTCCGGAGAGGGCGGGGGAGCTGGTGGAGGTGGGATATCCATTGGTACTGGTGGAACTTGTTGTGGAATCCCATTCTGAGCCATTGGTGGAAAATGGTTTCCCAAATTGTTCACTAGGTGTTGTACTTGTAACGGCTGGTTGTGCACCAAATCCCAGGCTGTGTATATTGGCATTTGAGGTGGCACCACACGAGGAGGAAAAAAGGGGAGGTCGTTCAGAGCAAAATCCATTTGATTCATTCCATTCATAAGATGTGGCCACGTTGCATTCATATAATTCTGCATCGACATGTGCATCTCTTCGCTTATAACTAGAGCAAGATACATCGGGTCTTGAATGACCACATGAGCTTGTTGGCCAAAGATCACAATTGGGATTGATAGAGCTTGTCCCCACAGGGTTGATTCTAGTCATGACTGGGGTATTCGATTTTGTGGAGGTGGAACGGTAAATATTAGTGGTTGTGCCATCGTCGTCGGAGGAGGAGGAGGAGGAGGGAAAGTTTGGATGTTTGGATTCATTTTTTGGAGTGTTTTCCTTCGATGTTTCGCAAGTAAGCTTTGAATTTTGAACCGTTCCACTGCTCGTGTAAGTGAGCTTCGGTTTTTCATTTGAAGTATTTCGAGTTATAAACGCAGAAGGAGTCGTGGAGATATTATGGGATTTAGGGTTATGATGATGATTTTGGTCAGGGGAGGGTGGCGTGTTTGAATGGGTTTGCATGGGAATAGCAGAGGCAGAAGTGTCAATGTCAGTTTCTTTACTTGTTGTAAGGGTTTGTTCTTGCATGGCTATATCCGTGTAGTTATTAGGGTTTGGGCGTGGGGTCTTAATGAATGGGCGGAGGGTGCTAGGAGTAGTATAGTTAGGTAATTTAGTTTTGTCTTCTAGTGTTTGTTTGTTATTCTCAGGTGGGTCCACTTTTGATTTGCTAGTGTTAGGATGAAAATTAATATCTTTGACCGGAGTTTGACCAAGAATAGATTGTAACGACACATTTTTGTTCGATTCTCGTGGGGACAGCTGAGTGCGAATTTCCACTCCCTCATTTGATAGTATTTGAGTAGGAGATATTAATGGATTAAAACTATTAGAGTTAATAGGAGAGTAATTAGAAATTCCTTTTTTTTGATAAAAAGTTTTATTAGAGACTATTAAGTTAGAAAACTTACCTGAGAGATCCGACTTGGCCTGCTTCGAGGATGAAGTTTGTTCAGCCTTTCTTGAATGAATGACATTATGGATAGGGTTTAAATTATAATGAACACCTTTCTTTTTCTTTTTTGGAAAAATTACTGTTTGCCATTCTTCTTCTCCTTCTTTTGTTTTCATTTTAGGTTGAGGTAAAGGAGGAGGGTTATCTGTAGAGGGTTTAGCCTCCCTTTCATTATAGGCATAAGCACAGGTTTCCTGAAGATGACTTAATCGACCACACACCTTACACATGATATTTTCTCCTTCATAAACAATTCTTTGTTTATTATTTTCAAGGAATATGTGACTCCTTACAGGGATGTCAACAAGGACTTCGATACAAATGCGCGCATATCTGGCCCTTATTGCTGTGGATGTCTTAAAATCAACCTTAAGTAATTTGCCCAAGGATGAGCCAATTTTTCTCAGAATACCTTTATCGAAAAATTCTGTAGGTAAGTTTGGCAGACGTATCCATATAGCTGTTGACAATAACTTAGCTTCAGTAGCTACAAAATTTGGCTCCCAGCATCGAATTGATAAGAACAATCCATTTACGAACCAGGGACCATCAGTAAGAACTTTATGCAGACTGTCAGATTTATTAAATTTTGCCACATAAAAATCTTCCCCTAGATCAATTAGGGGAAATTCTTCCGAAAGTTGCCACAATGATTTCAACTTTTCGTATAAGTATTGATGATGTAATCGTTTTCCCAGTAGTTTAATAATAACTGAATTTAACCATGGGGCATAAATGCGCTGTTTGTCATCCTGTGACAAGGAGATGTGATCAAGTAAGCTATCCTCCATACTATCTGTGTTCTGCATGGAAGGGTTTGACAAGGGATTATACAGAATAGGAGTAGTCTTGGAACTTTGTGAAGTAGTGGAAGTTAAAACTTTTTCGATATAGGTTGGCTTGTCAGCCTCTGCTAGATTTTGAGTAGAAGAGTTTAATGGAATGTCAGGTAGTTTTGGTTCTATAGCATGAATTCCTGTAGGGGATTCATTGATATCTAGGTCCATGTGCAAAGAAGGGTAGTGAAGCTAGAGAAGAGAGAGGAAGTTTTAGAGAGAAGGAGGAGAACTAGCATAGCAAGTTATTACAACAAGGAACATGATGATTTACGTGTGGATTGAATCTTTTCTTTAATGAACTAGCTAAATATGATCAGAATCCATCAATTTTAAAACTTTGTACTTCTTTTCTATGATTTAATTTTATAACTCAAACATATTGTTTAATACTTAACTTTGTATTTTTTTTATACTTAAATTGTGTCTTAAATATTTCTCTAAAATTTTGTCTAACTAACTTCTTAAGCTTTGTAAAGATGGCTTTCATAACTTACCAACGGCAATTGACATGGACAAGGTGATTTAATTTTATAATATATTTATCGATAAGGAACCATCTCTCTATCTACTGTAGTGGTGCTGAAGGATTATACACAATTCATGAACACAAAGTTCATCCCAAGATTTATCTGTATTTGTTTCACTAGTCTATAACACAATCACATGTATTACATGAACTGTATTGATAAATTCACAGTCTGAAGTCGTACCTCGTTACAGAAGACTGTTCCAATTTCATAGAAGATGCATTATTCTTCTTGGAAATCTTCCATTGAAGTTCTTCAACACATGAAGGAGAGAGTTTTGGCTTTTTGTTGGAAGAAAGAAGCGTTTCTTTCAGAGGAGAAGGAGGAAGGATTGATACATTAAGTTTCTTCTAATAGAAACTTATTTATAGTCCTGAAAGGATACAACCTTTCAGTAAAATCCCAATAATCATGTCATTTTCCTTATAATATTATAATATATATATATATATATATATATATATATTAATATATTTGGACGTGGATCGGGGTTGACCCACATGGGTGCCCCGAGTTCAATTTCCAACATCTCCCACTCACACATAGTGGGTCAACTCTCATTCCTATTCTGTAATTTTCATACTTAACGACTAGACCGTGTGACCAATGCATACTTCGAGAGCTCAGTTGCTATACATCTGTTAGGAATATATAGCATCTCGATTTAGGGAACCTTAGAGTAGATTGCAGTATGCAGTACCTTAGATCATTTATCACATTCACATCTCTCATAACCTATTTGAATTGATTTGAGTTCATCATTATGTTCTTGTCTCAAAGATAAACATAAAGGACTAGTCAATGAACACAACTAATGTGATAATACTCAATGATCTTCCTCATCTCAAGAATCTTGATCTCAATCTGACTTGCTTTTCTAGAAATGTCCCACCAGATCGAATCATCCATGATCTTTAGGCAACACCCTAAGATAGCAAACACCAAATTGAATCTCGAGAAACTGATCAAAGTCATGAGGGTACAAAAGAAAGAAAATTACTTATATTTTTAGGGCTTCACACGATAAGCAAGTAGAGATTAAACTTGTATCACCCATAGGTCACTTTATGCATACGTGGTATGAATCACGTATCACAATATTGACTCCTTTTCCGTGGAGCGTATGTCTTTCACAAATTAAATACTGTGCAGATGATAGCCAGACAACCTATGTTTAACTTTGAGTTCACAAATCTACTAATACATTTTAGCCTTCAGAACTCACATCTAGCATTAAGATAAACTCATTTGATCAAATATTGATTAACCTAAAAAAAAGCGACATTCTTATTATAAACTTCAAGCTCCTCTATTATTATCACTTCTGATAATAATGAGTTTATAATTGTCTCATCCCTATTAGTCACCTAGACAATAGAGGCGATTGCCGGTGTGAATAGGCTAATCTTTTTGTCTGTTCGACATACACCAAATTTATGTACTAAACATAAAATCATTCTATGTATATGAACCAACAACAAACGATTTAGGCTTCAACTACATTAACTCCAATAATGTAGCTTTATTTGAACATGTTTGGGAAAAGTTAAAATATAAATACATCGACATCTACGCAAATCCAATTTCTTCACATATCATTCATAAGCACCAAATGCTATGTGTTTCATTATCGGATCTACTATCATGTAATGTGTAGAGATGTATTTCATCTTCACTTTTTTATGTACAACTATGTCTCTAACGAAATTATACGTTATATCAATATGTTGTCTTTCAACGATACTTGGGATCTTTTTGTGTAAGCTATTGAGACTTGACTATCACACTTGATTGTCACTAATTCAATAGCAATATCTAACACACCCAAATTTATCATAAAGACATTTAAGCTAAATAGCTTCTTGCACAGTTGATGAAAGCGCTACAAATTCAGCTTTCATTGTGTTAAGGCTGATGATTATTTCTTGCTATTTAACAATACACGACGCCATTGTTTAGCAAGGACAAACTCAAATTTAGATTTTCACTCATCTAAATCACTTTCTGAATCATCCTAAGTATAGTCTTTGAGTTGTAAATCCTTTCCTTTACTTTACAAGGATAATCACACGTGCCTTTGAGATACATCAGTATTCTATAACTGTTTTTCAATATTTCTTTTCTAAGTCAGATTGATATCTGCTAACTAAAATAATAGATATCAAGCTTCACGAGACAAGTCATACTCTTGTGGATTCACGAGGACACATCCTCCAACTTAAACTCCGCCTCTAGAAATAGGAGTATATATGAGTATGCAGTTTTGCATATTAAATCGTTCCAGAAAATTTCTTAATATAAGATTTTTCTGAAAGAGACAACAATCCCTTGGAACGATTTGAAATCTGAACATCAAGATTTAACCCATATTTTTTTGATACTACCATCAGCCTTACGCTAGTGAGAACCCACTTATTCCCATTGGCTTTAGACCCAAAAGTATATTAACCAATTCCAACTCTTGATTTGATTTTATTAACTCCATTTCATCTTCCATTGCTTAAACTATTTATCCTTAGCAGGGTATCAAGAGCCTCAATTACTTTTTGTAGCTCTTATACTTCTTATGGAGTAACTATATATGCTTCCCCTTCGATCTCAAATTGACGATGAGGAATATGCAAACGACTCATTCGTCGAGGTTGGGATTGATAAAATTGATATATCAATTGATAGTTGTTACTCCCACTGGGACCAAAATTATTAAATGAATTCTTTTACTCATCTTGGTTCTAATCGGAACAGATCCATTATCACCAAAGTGACTCTCAGTCAAATCCATTTGATTGTCATAGCGGAAGCAAACTTAGTCCACAGTTTTATAAATAGACAAGTCTTGACTGATCTCACCCTACTTAGGAAAAAAATAGCTAACAAATATGTAATCATCATGTGATTCAAATTCAGTTACAGTGTCTCTCTTGTTCATATATGAACACATAAACCTTGGACTAGAATAGTATCTAGAAAGGCACATGTCCTTCCCCTTGGAACTAGTTTTCCACATGGAAAAAAAAATTATGTACAAAAGCAGCACAAACCCAATAGTAAAAAAAATGGATTTTCATCTATCCATAACTTATATGGAATATAAGTAACCTATTTGGGAAGATTACATTTGAATCACAAATGTCAATATTGTACTAGCTACAATGGAATGTAGTGTCATTTTCACGAGACATCATAGACATATCTAGAGTCTCAACAACCTCTTGCTCTTTTAGGACATATTAGATTTTATTGTCACTTTTAACTTTACTCTTTTGTCAAAGCTCGGTACAATATTCTCGTAGCAGTTAACATATTGATATAAAGTAAGTATAAATTATTTGAGACAATTTTGTACTCAGGGAGTCTAAATTCATATACATATTAATCCTTAAAATAATTTGATTATACTAAAATTTATTTCACATTAGATTTGGAATCGAAAGTTCACTATGTTCCCAAACATCATCCAAATCCTAATATTCCATAAACCAAATATAGTCAATTATTTAAAGAACTCTCGTCTTAAATTACTTATATTCAAGACTTACTAATAAAGAAGAAATTCTATAACAAATTATGGAAATCTAAAGGCAGAATACATAAATGGCCCCTCGAAGTTGGCTCCAATTCCCAGCTGAACACTTCAACTTTCCAAGTGATCATATAGGCACTTCTACTTGGCACATGTGTGTCTCGTAAATACTCGTGTCGAGCTGACCTTATGCGTGAATAACAATCGTGGGTGATGTGGCACCCTACCGAATCAGACGATAACACGTGTAATTTTTGATAAAAAATTAATTTTACCTTTAAAAGGATAAATTATAATTTTTAAAGGAAGAAAACATACAGCAACCCCCCACCCCCTATCCTTGTTATCTTCCTCTTCGTCTCCAAGACTCCAATGGTCCCCTTTTCCTCATAACTTCTTCTTCTTCTAATAACCTGCAGCTTTTTCCCCTCCTTCTCCCCTCTTCTTCTTCCTCCAATTAACCATTTTCCAACACAACCCTCATCCGCGTCAAGCCTGCAATTATTTGGGGCTTACCTTTATAGCAGAAAAGACTTCAAATTCAAGTTTTTTTCCCTTTTCACAGTGCCATCTGCTCTACTTATGAAGAAAAACAGTCCTGATCTATCAAGGGGCTTGCCTATTATTGCAGCAAATCCAGCTTAAATTTTAATTTTTTTACTTGCGATCGATTTTATGCAGCCATTGATGGAAATTGTAGTATGAATACGAAATTGAATTTATTTAGCCATGGATGCAATAGTCCCCAATATGAAATTGGTAATTTTGCCTTTATTTTGCTAAGAATTGACTGAGAATTTGCCAAAAAATTGAGATTACAGTTGAAGAAATTCGAAAAAACTCTAGATATTCATTTGGGGTTGAGCTATTTTTATTTATGAAGAGAACAAAATTTGTCTTTTTTAAGAAGCGGCACAAAGCAGCAACGCTGGGACAGAGGTAATGGAGCAGCGTCAGTAGAAGCAGTGGTGGTGACGATTTGGGTGCAGAGACAATGATATTCATTTGGGGTTGAACTCCTTTGAAATATTAATCATATTCTTGTTCGTTCTAGATGTCGCTATGTATATGTAGTACTAGTAGTTTGGTGTTGTTTTTTGTTGGGGTGGTGGTCGAAGATTGGTGTGGTGAGGTTTTGGCTAGGTTGAGTGGTGGACCGGTGTCTAAAGATGTTGAAGAAGACATAATATTGACACAGGTGAAAATGTGGGGCTCATATTAATTAAACAAGAATAAAATTATCAAATTTAATGTCTTCACGCGCCAAAAGATAGGTGCTAAACAAACATTTTGCCATGTCAGCTTGAGGTGTTCAAGAGAGACATTTCTATCCAATTAGAAGTGTCTATCTGATCACTTTGAAAGTTCGAGCGTTCAACTGGGAATTGGAGCCAACATCGAGGGGCCATCTATGTATTCTGCCAAATCTAAAATAACAATATTATCAAGTGTTAGAATTCACACAAGTACACATACTTATATGAACATAATTTTTCCTTGTAACACATACTAGAATATAAATGTCGCAACAATATTAAGTGCCTCTCAAAGAATAAATATTCTACATCCAATGCATCATCATGCGTTAGGTCTGAGAGATGGCACAATGGTGAAACCAAATAACAGTAACCTTCCTTTGTCAAGTTCTTAATACTTGTAAATAAATTCCAAGAATAATAATGTTTTGGATTTTGTAACATTTTAAATTCAGTCGTGAATAGCCTTGAAGGGTCCTATAAGTACTGCTTGGTCTTTTGCATGGGAAAAACAATTAAGAATTCACCATAACTATATATAGACACATGTATTTATGTTTATTATATATGCACTTTTGCACATATAAAAAAGACGCACTAGGTAAGTATAATCTTCAATTATTTTGTAACATATACAAAAAATTATATCATACAATGATGTCCCATTTTAATATTTACATGAGAATAACTTATAATTTTCAGTACACAGCAAAAAATTGCTGCAAAACGTATCATGGTCGTCTGAGCAAAGACTCATTAATCTCTTAATGGATCTGGAAAAAAAATTATACGTGTGCCTAAAAGAGATATATTCTTTGATGCATCACTATTGCATTATCTCAATTTTAGTCAATGTAACAGTAAGAAACACGTTGCTTCTTTCTTTCAAAGAACTTATCAATGAATCTTGACTCATCACCACTATCCAAACTTATGGTTCCAACTAAATTGTAAGTCAAGAGCAAAAAAAATGGTGAAGCCAATTACATAGGCTTCTAAAAGCCAATAAAACCTTCTTGGCCAATTTAAACCAAAGTTCACATCTCAAGAGAAGGCTCTGCATTTGAATCATCGGGAGAGCAACAACTCCCTTATTGCAGGACATTACTTTGCCTTGGGCTTTAGGAGTAAAACCAATTTAACGTTTTAAATTTCACAGAAAACAAATTCTCATTTAAGTTCATAATTAGAACTATATATCAAGGATCACAATCTCAATATTAATATCTTGTAACATATACAAAGAAAAAAAAAATCATAAGAAGATTTTATTGACTACACTTTTACAATACCATACGGTGGAAGACTGGGAGTTATTGTTTTTTCTCAAACTCCAATTGTGTCAGGCTTTTGCCTCTATGAAACACAATCAAGCCGCCACTTTCTCAATTATAGAGAATAGTAAATGTTTAAGAACATAAGAGTAGTGCCGATAGGTGCAATGGTTCAGTCTTTGCGTTTGAACACAAGAATAATCCCACTAATATTTTGTTTCTCTATTCATTTATTTAGCGAGTCAATGCTTCAGAGAAAACAACACAAAAAAGGGAGTCTGGATTTTTACCTTAAGCACGTTTAGCGGCGTAAAAAAAAACAGTCCCATCGCAAAAACCATGAATGAACAACAACTTTTAGAAAAATGAACACAACAATTCAAGCATCACTTTATGCTATTTCTGTTGTAGCAGTGACGATGCATAGAGTGGAAAATAAATAACACGGGCTCTAATACTAATGAAGGATTATACACAATCCATGAACACAAAGTTCATCCCAAGATTTATCCGTATTTGTTTCACTAGTCTACAACACAATCACATGTATTACACGAACTGTATTAATAAATTCACAGTATAAAGTCGTATCTGGTTATAAAAGACTGTTCCAATTTCATAGAAGATGCATTTGTTCTTCTTAGGAATCTTCCATTGAAGTTCTTCAACACATGAAGGAGAGAGTTTTGTTTGTTTTTTTTTTTTTTTGTTGGAAGAAAGAAGTTCAGAGGAGAAGGAGGAAGGATTGATACATTAAGTTTCTTCTAATAGAAACTTATTTATAGTCCTGAAAGGATACAACCTTTCAGTAAAATCCCAATAGTCATGTCATTTTCCTTATAATATTATAATATATATAACTATATATAACTAATTATATATATTAACATATTTGGACGTGGATCGGGGTTGACCCACATGGGTGGCCCGAGTTCAATTTCCAACAGGTGCACACAAGATTCCATTCATAAAGTACTGTACATAAAATTATTTTAATTTTATTCAAATTAGAGCTTGTGAGTTTGAAAATTATTTGGTCGTTTGATTATTTATTACGGTAAAGATTTGACACTTTGTATCATGATTTCTAAGTGTCGGTACCCACTTCCGAGTTGATTTTGGTTTGATCAATTCATATTTATGTTTTGTTTGTTTTTGTTATTCAATTTTGTTTAGGTTTGGATTTTACTTCTATAACATGCAAAATCTTCTAATAAATAAACTACTATTCCATCTTCTTCACCGTATACTTTTGCGGAACATAGGTTTTAAGGCATGGTGCGAAAAAGAAGCCGTCAAAATTTGGAAAAGTTTATAGAGGTATTTAGTACTATATATATATTATGAGAAAATGACTTCTAACACTTCTTATTTACTATACAAATACATGAATGGAATTTGGTGATTTACAATGTTTGTTGTCTAGGCACACGATGACAATTTGGTCTACATTTGTGCCAGAAATCTATGTTTGAGAAGGTTTAGAAGAAGAATCGAGAAATTGTTAACCCACATAAATATAAGCTCATATGTTAAATTTCATCTTGTGAAGTCCTAACAATGTAAGCAAAAGAGGAGATGCAGAAAAGATCACGAGGAGTGTGGAAGAAATAAGCGACAACTCTTAGTATGAAAGAGCATAGCTAAGGTTGAGGAAGTGAACAAGATGTTAAAAGAAAAAAAATGAAGTGTAAGAGCCAAAAAAAATAAGATCAAGTGGGATATAACATTATACAATAGTTGCAACATAATATAAGAAAGAATTAAGTTAGTGTCAATATTTGCAATCTGAACAGGTGAATAGCCAAATGTCCAAAGCAATAGATGATAATATTTGTTTTATTGTCTTAATAATAGTCGGATTGTCAAAGCATCACATAATGTTATCTTGATAAAATTTCCTCGACTCTTTCTCTATTTGTTTGCTTTAGCTTTTTTTCTCAAACTATTTTAATTTTTTCATTTATTAAGTTAGATTATTACTATCAATATGTATCATTTTTTAGATGTAAATTTTCTTTAAATTTCTTAATAACTCAAACATGATCTTTTGATATCATGTACACAAATTTCAAAAAGTTTATTTTTCATCTGTATGGGCATACGTACAACGCACATATTCAGTGACTAGTAGTTTAAAATTTATCACACTGCTACTTAGTACTAATATAGAAGTGTGGAGAGAGAGCTCTTCGGTTCATCCTGCTTCTACTGTCTCGAAGGTTCCGATAGAAAGAATGATTGATTGTTTGAATGCCGGGTATGTGCCACCGATTTGCCGAAACAATCACTTTTTGGGTTTTAGTTGACTAGGTAGCCCATTTTTGCATATCTTATAGTTGCGACATAATATAAAAAAGAATTAAGTTAGTGCCAATATTTACAATCTGAGCAGGTGAATAGCCAAATGTCCAAAACAATAGATGATATATTTGTTTTATTGTCTTAATAATAGTCGGATTGTCAAAGCATCACATAATGTTATTTTAATAAAATTTCTTCGACTCTTTTTCTCTATCTGTTTGCTTTTGATTTTTTTCTCAAACTATTTTAATTTTTTCATTTATTAAGTTAAATTATTACTATCAATATGTATCATTTTTTAGATGTAAATTTTCTTTAAATTTCTTAATAACTCAAACATGATCTTTTGATATCATGTACACTAGTTTCAAAAAATTTGTTTTTCATCTGTATGGGCACACGTACAACACACGTATTTAGTGATTAGTAGTTTAAAAATTTGTCACACTGCTAATTAGTACTATTATAGAAGCGTGGAGGGAGAGCTCTTCGGTTCGTCCTGCCTAGGGTGTGTGCCACCGATTTACCGAAACAATCACTTTTTGGATTTTAGTTGACTAGGTAGCCAATTTTTGCATATCTTATAGTATTATCTTGATTAGCCACTTTTACGGCTACTAATTGAAATTATAGTCACTCTTTACACCTCCAGCAGATCAACGAGGTGCAGGCTAAGAAACCGTGCCATCAATTTTAAAGAATAGCCACTCTTTGCATGGCTTGCCATCTAAATACCCACTTTTATGATTATCTGAAGAAAATATAATCAATTTTTTTTTTACTGAAATTCATAAATTTTTAAGTTGTTGATTATGAACTTCAAAATATATTTCATAGAATTTACACTTGTGTAAGTAAAATTTTGAGATAGTGTTTGAGATCTTCCCAACCAAAGAATTATTTTTACGCCTATTACTTGAGCTTGGGGTGTAAGACTCATCGCAAAGTATTTCTATATTTAAGTATCAATAATTTTCAAAAGATAAATATCTACGTACACATTATATATTAATAGTTTAAATATTTGTCACACTACTAATATAAAAAAAAATCTACTCTTAAAAATTATAGTCATTCTAGATGTAGCACGAAGAACTAAGTTAAATTTCTCGAGATATATGAAAAAGTACTCCAAATTATGTCAATATGAGTTAAACAGTTATTAAGACAGGTCAAAAGTTAAACATCACTGCTAAAACATTCTATTGGAACAAATCAGCATTTATAATACGCTTGGGTCGGGCTGGCCTGGGCGCGCAACCACTAGTGTTAGTATAAAGGTGATCCTATATATTGGCCAAAAGACCCAATTTACTGTAAGCCAAGAAGACTCAATTGCAAATGACATTTCTTTCTTTATTCATCTTTCTACGGAAAAGGGTCAAAACTGCCCTTAACGTATGCGAAAAGGATTAAAATTGCCCCCACCGTTAAGTTTCTGCAAATTTTGCCCTCACCGTTAAGTTTGTGGCCCATTTTTGCCCTTACTACTAACGGCTCTATTTTAATTTTTCTGTTTTGTTTCTTTTAAAATACGTGGCGCTCTATAATTGGTCCGTCCCAAATAAATATACCCAAACCATTTTAATACCCAGCTCATTCATACAACCCGCCCCAAATAAATATACCTATCTTCTTCATAACCCATTTTTCCTCGTTCAAAACAATAAACTGATTATATTGATGAAAAAGAAAATGGGGAAGTCCATGAAAATTAATTTATATACAGTTGAGATCTTAAATAGTAGATGTTGGGAAAATTATCTTCTTATATACTATTGATGGAACTGAAGATAGCTACATATATAAATGAAAATTTAATATTTATATTTTACTTGAAATCCGCAGCAAAAACAAATATACGTAATTTGTAAGTAACTTGAATTCTATTAAAACAAGACTATACGGAAATTTTTACAATATTGATAATAATTTCAATTACAATTTTGGTGTGACTCTAGGCTTCATTTATTTGTACTTAATAAAGGACTTGATCTTTATCATTTTAATTTGATTTATTAAGATATTTAATTTTAGGAGGTTTGAAACTTAGACCAACACTTAATAAGTCTAAATAGATCTGACCCACAACCAATTATTTGGAGTTATGAAGAAGATAAGATATCTTTATTTGGGGTGCGTTGTATGAACGGGTTGAGTATATTTATTTGGGACAGACCAATTATACAGCGCCACGTATTTTAAAAGAAACAAAACAGAAAAATTAAAATAGGGCCGTTAGTAGTAAGGGCAAAAATGAGCCACGAACTTAACGGCGAGGGCAAAATTTGCAGAAACTTAACGGTGGGGGCAATTTTAATCCTTTTCGTATACGTTAAGGGCAGTTTTGGCCCTTTTCCGATCTTTCTAAATAGTTTTATTACTCCTTATATTGATACTTTCAAACAAATTATGATACATAACAATATTTTCTATTTTATTACTATAGATATACCATTTTAGATATTTTCCTCTCTCTTACACAAAACGCAATTTGCTCCTCTCTCTTACTCTCCCCTACGCCACCTACCTGTTGTCTGTGTTTTTCTGCGGTGACCACCGCGACCAGATCTGTTACTCCTCTTCGTCGCCAACCACTTTCTTCTATGGCGACCACTCTCCGGAGTGGAGGAGAACCTGCTGTGTTGTAGCTGCTTCGTTGATGGAGTAGCAGCGCTACTGCTCCGATATGCTTCCTTCTTTTCTTTCTTTTTCATTTTGTAAGTGTATATATGTGTATGTATTATTGTATAGCTTTTTTTTTTTTTTTTTGTGTATACGTATTCTTGTATTTTTTTATATAAATGTCCATCTTTATTTAGATCTATTGTATGTTAGTATATGTGTGTTTTAGGGGTATGTTTTCCCTAAATATTTTTATATTTTAATTTTTGTATATACTACTTCGTATGTGTATGTGTAATTCAAGTGTGATGTGCACCAATGTATCTTTAAGTATATCAACTTTCTAAATCTCCATAAATTCTTGTATGTGTAATATATGTATATCGGGTTTTAATGTGTGTTTATATATTTTCAAAGATCAAATCTACTCCATTTCAAGCATGAAAGTGTATTTTGTATGTTTGTGCATCTTTATGTAAAGCATGAAAGCATAAAAAGTATTGCTATGTTTTATAAATTATATACTACTAGTCTTTTATGTAATCTTAAGGTTATGTTTGTTAGTTTATGTAAATGCCGCAA
Organism: Petunia secreta; assembly: GCA_029990175.1. Taxonomy (NCBI): domain Eukaryota; kingdom Viridiplantae; phylum Streptophyta; class Magnoliopsida; order Solanales; family Solanaceae; genus Petunia; species Petunia secreta. The sequence continues at coordinate 18,873,420 of JARKIP010000010.1, forward strand.
TAAAGAACAAACATAAATCCAACTTAAAAGAGAGGAAACAACAACAACATACCAAGTAAAGAGTTTTATTCCTTGAGAATAGCCGGATTCAGTAGTGAATCGCTTGATGTACAATATAATATAAGGAGGGGTATTTATAGTAGAGATTCCACTATCCTAATTATGGTAAAATACAACTAATAAAGGCCATGAGCCTATAAACTCAAGGTGGTGGTATATACGAAACCCTAACTAGGAGACTGTAAACCTAAGGCGGCAAGATATATGCCTTGCGTCCTACGCCCGTAGCACCTGAACGGTCGTAACTCGTAGAACGGGCGTGCATCCTCTATGCCCGATAATTTGTAGGATAAGTCTAGTCTCGCTAGCTGGACTTGTATCCCCATTATAATAGGTGGCGTATATTTGTTCACACAACCAGTCCTCCCACTTGCTGAGTGTTGACGCAAGCAGTCAGGAAGTGAAAGCGGTGTACAAGAAGGATGTGAAAGATATCTCACTGACTTCTTGAAAATCACACTCTCTTTGACCAAGGATTATGCTAATTTATTCGAGAGCTTCGTGTGTCTTCATCTGATTGGTTGATGTTGATTCCATATACCTTTCCAAGAATATTTTTTGCTGCACCGAATCGTTTCATATCTCGAGCCATAACTACGCTTGACCGTTTCATAATCTGCTATTATATCTTCCAGCCTATAAATAGGGCCTTCGTAATAGTAGTGGAATCACAAATATTTTTCAGAAAAATACTCCATCCTTTTAAAAGTTCTTTATGAAATAATGGCTCTCCTATCTTCAAAAATATTTGTCATTGATCCTGGTTTGATATTCTCAGAAAAACTCCTTTATTCTGAATGGATGGTACATAAGAAAACTGTAGGAAAAAGATCATTTATAGTTTTCTTCTTCCTTTCCTTCATCCGTGACTGGATGAACGGAGTCCCCCGAGTCATGAAGTCTGATTAGGATTCTAATGATGTTCTTCGAAATGTCTTTATTATGGCACACATATTGATTACGGTGTGCTCTCCTTCTAACATGAAAGTTGCTATGATATTCCTCTTGTCATACGGGGTTTGTCAACAGAAGAATGCCAACCCATCGGGGCTCCTACATCTGCTCGTTTTTTTATTGTCGAGGGCCATAGTCCTGGAAGCAACTCCATTTGAACGAGGAGTGAGTCTCTGGGATATCATCTCCTTCTTTGAGTGGTTGATACCTGAGAACATTGTCCATACCTGCAGCGTCCAGGGTGGCCGTATAGCTCTGCCATGATTTGCGGTTTCGGGGATTGCATATGCTTCCAATTGTCTGAGGAAGAGGGGGAACATGTTGTTCCCACAGCCACCAAGGGTTCCTCATTAGAGTCTCTCCGAGTGAATCCAAGTTAATTCTCGGACCGCGTTGTGCTTCCTCCGCCGTTCTACTGAGAGATTCCTCAATTGGACTGACTATCCAACTCCTGTGGCACAACGTTACAAAGATGTTGCTGCTTGGGGTATCAAGTTGAAAATTTCGCCTTCTAAGTACCGAGAGAAACTTCGATGCAAGAGCTACAATCCAAACGAAGAGTCTCCGGTCGTGCAAATTCGGAGGAACCTGCAATATTTAGCCTTCATTTTCAATTTTTTTACAATTGTCATAAACAATGTTATACTCAGGAAAAACTAATTGTATATTAAGAGCCTATGATTTGTTTGTTATTAATGAAAGGAACTTCCATTAATATTTTTATGCGTACTTGTATAATTAAGCCGCATGTTTTGTGTGCCTTTCTGGGCTAGTGTCTTTAAAAGAGAGTCGTGTGCACTGAGGGGCGCTTCATTTGTATCATTGTTTATGTTTTGCACCCACAATGGGACGACTTCAGCCCATATGCGAATTAGGCATTTTTTGTTCCGAGATAGAACGTCGTTGCTTGTTTACTCGAGTATTTTAAAACTTTCTAGCACTATGCGGGCGGGCATTGATGCAAACCGGATTGGCGCTCATGACATTGGCGGATTTAGACTCAACATCAAAAGCTTGGAGTGTTTCAAAAGGGCTTGGAAGTCAAGAGTCAAGGCAAAAGATGGCGAAAGTAAACAAGTGAAGCTGGTGGGGCAAATATTGGAGACTGCAGGGCCTATTTACAAGCTTACTGCCTCAACTCCAGAATCAACTCAGCGCGATCGCAAGTTAACAGGTGCGATCACGCAAGAGCAACTCACTGAGCAGCACGATCGCGTGTCCCCAGACGCAATCGCACAGGAAGTCGAGAAAGGCTAAGGAAGCTCCTCTTCGCGGACGTGCGGCCTTTTGCGCATTCACGAAGCACTGCTAGCTTAGTTATCGCGATCGCGCTGTAGCGATAGCACTGAGACGATGATCAGAAGTCCACTTTAAGTTAATGACTTTTATGTCAGTCCACTTTAGGGAAAATTAAGGCAATGTTATGACATTTTTAGAAACCAGTATTTAAGGCCTCTTAGCCTCATTTGCTAGAGTTAGACTTGGATGAATATTATTGAGTTTAAACATTGGCTAAGCTTGTTACTTGAGCACTTTTTTTCCTTGGTTTGCAATTGAATTAAATTCAATTGAGGATCAAATATAAAGAACGGGGCTAAGGGCCCGTTATGAAACAGTGATAATAGTTAAAGAAACAAGAAAGAAAAAAATACATGTCTCGAGTATGCGGACTTTGTTGGCCTTTCAAGATTAGTACTTATTAAGCCATTAGATGTTCCAATTGTTTGGAATGGTTGTTCCTTTCATGTCTTCAAGAACATACACACCTTTTCGAGCTATGCCTCAGACTCTGTAAGGTTCTTCCTAAATTGGAGCCAACTTGCCTGTGCTAGCCTTCTTGGTGCTTTGAATGACTTTGCGAAGGACAAGATATCCTACGCTGAAGAAACGTAGGTTAGCCCGCGCATTGTAGTATTGCTCCACTTGTTGCTTCTGGGCTATGAGGCGTATGGCCGTTATATCCCGTCGTTCTTCCAAGGTGTTGAGCGAAACTTTCAAAGCCTCGTTGTTCGATTCTTCCTCGACAAACGACCGTCGCAGGCTGGATTCTCCAATATCTAAGGGAATCATTGTGTCAATACCATATGTTAATGAGAATAGAGTTTCTCCCGTGATGGTCTTGGATGTAGTGCGGTAAGCTCATAAAACTCTTGGCAGTTCCTCCGGCCACTTCCCCTTGGCTTTATTGAGTCTCTTCTTCAGGCTTTCAACAATTGTTTTATTTGAAGATTCAACTTGACCATTGGCCAAAGGGTGGTAGGGTGTTGAGGTTATTCTCTTTATCTCCCATTCTTCTAGGAAAGTGGTGATCTTGTCGCCCACCAATTGAGGTCCATTATCGCAAGTGATTTCTGCTGGGATGCCGAAGCGACACATGATGTTCTTCTATATAAACTGTATCACCTCCTGCTCTCAGATTCGAGCATAGGTTGCCGCTTCAACCCATTTAGTGAAATAGTCTGTCATGATAAGCAAGAATTTGACACCACTAGGTGCTTTAGGCATGGGCCCTACGATATCCATTCTCCATTTCATGAAAAGCCAATGGGCTATTACTGACTGTAACAGCTTTGTTGGCTGATGAAGTATATGGGAAAATTGGTGGCAACTGTCACATGCTCGGACGAACTTGCTCGCGTCATCTTCCATTTGGGGCCATAAGTAACCCACCCTGATTAATTTGTGAGCTAGAGATCGTCTGCCGGTGTAGTTTCTGCGCAGCCCCTCGTGAATTTATCATAGGGCGTAATCTACTTGAAAGGGTCCCAGTCATTTAGCCAAAGGGACGCTAAACATCTGGCGATATAACTCTCTATTGATCAGGCAATAACGAGCTACTTGAAACCTCAACCTTTTGTTTTTTTTTATGTCTGCTGGGAGTGTTCCCTTGTTCAGGTATTCGATGATCGGGTGCCGCCAATCCCATACCGATCTTGTGACATTGACCTTGTGTCACTTGACGCCAATGTAAGTTAACTCAATGACGGATCCTAGTCACTGTACACTCATATGTGCAGTGGCCGCTAGACTGGCTAGGGCATCAGCCTCTGTATTTTCTTCCCTTGGTATTTGATTAATCTTCTATTTTTGAAAATTCTTCAAACGTTTTTCCACTCTACCCAAGTACTCCTGCATGCGGGCGTCTTTGGCAGCGTAGGCTCCAGTTACTCGATTAATGACCAGCTGGGAGGCGCTGTTGAGAATGATCTCCCCGGCCCCCAATATGTAAGCTAATTCCAAAGCTTGAATTACTGCTTCATATTATGCTTCATTGTTTGTCATCGGCAGGCAGCTGATGGCCTTTCGAAATTTGTTTTTAGTTGGGGATTTGATCACTAAACCAAGTCCGGCCCCTTTTACATTTGAGCCCCATCGGTGTGGATCACCCATTCTCTAGAGGAAACACCCTACAATTTCACACTATATATCGGCCTTCGGTATTAAGTCAGTATTACAGTCGGCAACGAAGTCCGCGAGTACCTGGGACTTGATCTTCGTGTGAGGCTAATAGATGATATCATATTCTCCTAGCTTGATGACCCATTTTGATAGCCTGTCTGAGAGTTTGGGTTTGTGCAAAATGGTCCGCAAAGGGAAAGAAAAGACCATAATAATCGTGTGACTTTGAAATATGGCCGCAGCGTCCTTGCTGCCACAACTAGGGCGAGTACTAGTTTCTCTAGGTGTTGGTACCTAGTTTCTGCATCCAAGAGAGATTTGCTAACGTAGTGTATTGGAGACTGCACCCCCTTTTCTTCACGTACCAAAACAGTAATGACAGCGACTTCGGACACCGCAATATACAACAATAACGGCTCTCCTCGCGCGGCTTTGTTAGCAATGAGGGATTGGCCAAATACTACTTTAGCTCTCGAAGTGCCTTGCTACACTGCTCTGCTCACTCGAAGATTTTATTTTTCTTCAAGACGTTGAAAAACTGATGACACCTTTCAGAGGACCGTGATATAAAATAGCTGAGTGCGGCTATCCGGCCGTTGAGTCATTTCGCCTCTACTTCACTCTTCAAAACTTCTGGTATAGCCTCAATCTCTTCAATTTTCACGAGTTTTCTTATATGCCCCTGTTGGAGACAATGAACCCAAGGAACATCACGGAGGATACGCCAAAGGCATACTTCTCTGGACTGAGCTTCATACCGAACTTGTCCAAAATGTCGAATGTTATCTCCAAGTGGCTGATGTGGTCCTTGGCGAACTCTAGATCAACCATCACGTCGTCGATATAAACCTCCATAGTCTTGCCAATATGCTCCTTGAACATTAGGTTCACTAACCTCTGGCAGGTTGCTCTTGCATTTTTCAAACCGAAAGACATTACCTTGTAACAATAAGTCCCCCTATTCGTGATGAAAGAAGTCTTCTCTTAGTCATCCGGATTCATAAGGATCTGATTATATCCTGAGTAAGCATCCATAAAACTTAGAGCCTCATAACTTGCCATTGAATCGATGAGTTGATCGATGTTAGGGAGTGGGAAGGAGTCTTTTGGGCATGCTTTATTTAAGTCTGTGAAGTCGATGCATATTCTCCACTTCCCATTATTCTTTGGGACCACCACAATGTCAGATAGACTATCGGGTAGATGGAATTGTTGTTTAACAGCTTCTCAACTTCCTTGTGCACTGCCAACCCTTTTTCACGGCTTATTGGTCGGTTTTTTGCTTGACCGGCTTGAAGTTGGGGTCAATATTTAGATTATGTGTAATGACGTTGGTTGATATTCCATGCATGTCGGTGTGTGTGCAGGCGAATGTGCCCGACTGAGCGCGTATGAATTAGCATATTCTTTTTTAGCTTCGGCCGAGAGTTTGGCCCCCACGTAAAATTTCTTATCTGGAACCTCTCGTCAAAAATCACTGGATCGAGGTTTTCGACCGTAGCCTTGCTGTGATTTTCTTCTTCTTACAGGCCTGGGAGCGTGATGGTCGGCTCTTGAGATCCAGATGCTTCATGAGCTCCGATCCCAAAAAGTATACTGGTAACTAGACAAGGACTGAGTAACTTGTCCAACTTCTTCTTCTAGTTCTTCATTTCTTTCTTGACCGCACATGTCACGGCGGTTACATAACAACTTCGGGATAGTTTCTCCTCCCCGCGAATCTCTCTCACTTCCCAAGGAGTCGAGTATTTAAGGATCTGATGAAGTGTAGACGGCATCGCGCCCTCGTTGCCCCTGATAGGTGTAGCTGAAGGAATATTTCTCCTACAGACTTCTCGATGAGCTGTTGAAGCTGGTTATGATGTATGGACTGGGAATTATCTGGTTCTGCACCTCCGTCTGGCAGACGACCTCCTAAGTAATAATGTCACCGCACTGCCTGGATCTACTAATACGTGTTTGACTTGAGCATCATGTACCTGCAGGGTTATTATCAAGGCATCATAATGGGGGTATAGAACTTGTCGTGAGTCTTTATTATCGAACTCGATGGTGTTGATACGAGGTTTCTTAATTATATCTTGATGTGCCTCACAGACCATGACGGTTTTGGTCCTCGTGTTACTAACTCTGGGTCCACCAAAAATTGTGCTGACGGGCTTTTGGTCCCCCTGGACTGACAATATTGCTTCGTCTGCATCACTATAAGGCGCGGTATCTCGGCAGGATTCCGGCCATGACAGCCAATAAAAGGACGTTGATCTTAGATATTCATTCATAGTTTCAGCCGTGTAGGCCGGGTTATGAATCAGCTGTTGGATCTCGATACTGGCATCCCGTGCGACATAGTTGCTGATGTCTGATATGACTGCGCCTCTTTGTAGAATACCTACAATTTCCTGAGCTCCACGGTGGGCGCCAAACTATTTATGCCTAAAATTGTACGTCTAGGTTAAAAAATTAAATTTATGAATGGGTCACAAGCAATACAGTAAAATACGATGAAAAAGTAAGTAAATAGAGAGGAAAATAATAGACAAGAAAGTAAAGAGTTTTATTCCTTGAGAATAGCCGGATTCAGTGTGAATCGCTTAATGTACAATACAATGTAAGGAGGGATATTTATAATAGAGATTCTCCAGTCCTAATTATGGTAAAATACAAAGACTAATAAAGGCCATGTCTCTATAAACTCAAGGCGGTGGTATATACGAAACTCTAACTAGGAGAATATAAACCTAAGGCGGCGGGATGTATGCCTTGCGTCCTACGCCCATACCGCCTGAACGGTCATAACTCGTAGAACGGACGTGTATCCTCTATACCCGGTGACTTGTATGATAAGTCTAGTCTCGTCAGCTGGACTCGTATCCTGTAATAATAGGTGGTGTATATTTTTCCACACAACATTCGACAAGCTTTGTAATTAGACAGCAGTAAACACATGCAACAATCGAGGAGTCACAACTCCCTATGATCAGGAGGGCAAGCCACTAAGGCCATTGTTTTAGGCTCGAACTTCTTAGCAGCCCTTTTCTAATTATAGTATGATATATGTCATTTTTCCTTAAATAATATTAAATTTTATGTTGTAAGTAACAAAAGTCAAAATATTTTATTTGATAAAGTGCAATATGTTTGTGATCAGCACATGGATGATTCATATATTTCCCTATTGACAATTTTATATTTTAAAAATCTTAAAAATAAGATTGGTTGATTTTTTTTAATTAACGTTCAATATAAACGGTTAGCTTTGGGCCATCAAATTTGTTGAGCCTCCTCCAATTATTACCATATTCAAGAATATGAAAACTCATTCTCAAAAGACCAAATAACTTGAATAATTAGTTACTTTTTTTTACATGATCACGAATCACATGTCAATTAATAATTATTCACTTCGATCTCACTCTATAAGTGATATAGAACTATTTAAGATACCAACATGAAGTTAAAATAATTGTTATCATTTGTTAAACAAATAAACTTACTATCTTAACGAGAAACTAGTACATACAGTTTAAAGTACTGAAACGACCTCAGTCAGTTGTTTCGAAAGTTAGGACTTCAATTGGCGTCCTGATAATTTTAAAATATTCGTAAGGTCTATTAGGACATGTCTGTAAAATTTGAGCTAAATCAGACCTCGTTTGCTACGTATCGGAAGAAGATTTCAGTTTTTATTGTCGATAAATATTAAAAAGAGGTTTTCGAGCTCAATTTTGGCGAATGAGCTCCGATTCGAAATTTGAAAGTACTGTTAGGTTCGTATGATTATTAATGACATGTGTAAATTTTTGAAGTGAATTTCGAGGTTGTTCGGCTGATTTCGGCTAAAGTTCCGAAAATTAATAATTTGATCTTTTTTTTTTAATTTGCATCTTCAGTTTCGGGTGTTCGATTTGAGATCCTCTTTAGCGAGTGTGTTACATATATTTTGTATAACTTGCTTGAGAAATTTGTGATCATTTTGAATTTCGTAGGGTTCCATTTTAATTTTCGTCGCGAAAAGAAAAGAAAATAAAAGAAACAAAAAAGAAAGAGAAATGGAAACTATGTCGGTTAGCTAGCGTCAGCTACATTTCCAGAAAACGAAACAGAAAAATGGAAACATAGAAAATATCAGAAAATTGAAAAAGGAAAGGAAAAAGAACAGGAAAAAAAATAGGATTTTCACCCTGAAGCATTCAGGTAATGATCTTAATGCATTATTTTAGTTTATTACGTGTGTTTAAATATATTTTGACGGTAAAAATTGGGATATTAGACATCATTTTAATAAGTTCAATTAATAGTTTAAAGGGAGAATTAGACCCCCATAATAGAATTGATTATATATTCGTACTCAGTGAGTTATGGGCAACATATAAATGTAATTTATTTAGGGTTTGGTTATGTGACCTTAAACCCTGTACATAGGCATGGCCTACGTATTGCGTATGTGAATAGAGTATCATGTTCCTAACCGGATTGCTCTAAGATGTGAGGAATGAAGCCTTTAACCTAATTTGATATATTTTCTACTTATTCAATAGGCAGGATCGTTTGGACAGTGAATCCAAAGGATAAACAGATATTGAGTGGCACTTTGAAATAAGGTAAGTATTTATATCCATTTCTTTGGAGGCCCTTGGTCTTGTGGATATTCTACCACGTGTTCCTTACGTGTGTAGCTGCCGATAGGAGTACTCATTACGCCTTAGCTTTGAATTTACATTGTTTATTATATGTTATGTCATGTTGCTGGTATTGCATTGATCATATGAGAATTGCACTATGGTTTTGAGCATTGCATATACTTCCCGGTAATCGATGAGAGTCCCGAGCTGGTGAAGGGTCATTATTACATATACTTCCCGGTAATCGATGAGAGTCCCGAGCCGGTGAAGGGTCATTATTGCATATACTTTCCGGTAATCGATGAGAGCCCCGAGCCGGTGAAGGGTCATTGTTGCATATACTTCCCGGTTGGCAATGAGAGTCCCGCACCGGCGAAGGGTCATTATTGCATATACTTCCCGGTAATCGATGAGAGTCCCACACCGGTGAAGGGTCATTATTGCATATACTTCCCGATAATCGATGAGAGTCCCGAGCCGGTGAAGGGTCATTATTGCATATACTTCTCGGTTGGCGATGAGAGTCCTGCACCGGTGAAGGGTCATTATTGCATATGCTTCCCGATAATCGATGAGAGTCCCGAGCCAGTGAAGGATCATTATTGCATATACTTCCCGGTAATCGATGAGAGTCCTGAGCCGGTGAAGGTATCAGGCACATGTGACTGCATTGCATCATACTACATTCATCCCATCTCATTGCACCTCATACTGACTAATGTGTGACTATTGTGCTGTGTTTTGTGTATGCAGCATGTATACCATGTTGTGGACATATTTCAGTTTGCCTATACGTTTCTGGCTATTTAGTATCCTTAATTGGTTTATATATTTTAGTTATATGGATCGGGTTGCACGCTGCAATAGTATAAATATATGGATTGGGTTGCACGCCACGACAGTATGAATATATGGATCGGGTTGCACGCCGTAACAGTATGAATATATAGATCGGGTTGCACGCCGCGACAGTATGAATATATGGATCGGGTTGCACACCGCGACAGTATGAACATGTGGATCGGGTTGCACGTCGTGATAGTATTATGTTCGGGATACTTAAAAACCTATATGTTCTGTCTATCTTATGTCCCTGGTTGTTTATGAGTTATGATCTCATACGTGTTTCCAGTTATTATCTAGCTCGGCCTTTTTATAATTTATAAGAGGAATTTGGTTTATCTATTTTTCTTCTCCCTGGCTAGCTATCCTATTCTTTGAGGTGGATAGTCTGCCCCACTTATTGAGTCCGTTTGACTCACCCTTGTTTGTTGTTTGTTTTTGTCTATCTATTTCGTTTCGGCAGGCTCGCTCCAGGATTGAGTTCACCACGTTGTGAAGGAGCGAAGACGACTACAGCTGTCAGAGTGAGCCAACTTTTATTCAGGATGGCCACAGTTTCATGTTTATTATTTCAGTATCATTTTGCTTCCTTCAGGAGGTATCTGTCTTTTTTTGTACTCTTAGATGTCTAGCCTGGATAACCATAAACCTAGTATGTTGGGTAGTCAGCTGTAATTTCTTTTGTACAGCTTGGAGGTATCGGCATGTTTGTGCTTTTTATAAGTCTTGTTCTTATTTATGAATTAAATTATATTTGTTTTCCTAATTTAATTGGTAAGGGTTCGCCCGACGGGTCTAGGAAAGGATGTCGGGTGCCCGCATGGCCTACCCAGATTCCGGGTCGTGTCAAGTACCCACATTCTCAACTTTGCACATAAATAATAAGTTTAAGTTATTGAAATACACAAGCTAACAACCCTGAATCTTTCTCCAATAACACCTCCATATACTCTTGCAAAGCTTCTCATTCATAGTTACTTGGGCACAAAGTATACTTTCATGTTTTTCTATCTCTACGTGAGAGCCGCTTTTCTCTCTTCGTGAGAGCTAGAACTCTTGTTTGAATACAAGCCCTAACTTTTTGCTTCTTTTTCTTCTCAATGAGTTCCTTATGTTGGAATTATCATGGGCTTGAGAACCCACAGACAATTCAGGAACTGAAGGACATGGTCTCTTCAAAGCAACCCATTATCATTTTTCTCCAAGAGACGAAGTTAGGTTGGGCTACTTTAGATCGAATTCGAGTTCAACCAAATTATGAAGAACTTTTTGTTGTGGATCCAGTGGGGAGGGGGCCTGACACTCTTTTGGAACGAATTTTTTTTTTTAAACTCTTATTACTTACCACAATCAGCTTATTGATGTAGAAGTACATATTACTGGTACTCCTCCATTTTGTTTTACCAAATTTTATCGCTACCCACGATCATATCAAAGACGCGCATCATGTAATCTATTAAAGTCTTTGAAAGATAAATCCACTCTCCCATGGTGTATCAGTGGTAAATTTTATGAGTACTTGACTACGGGGATAAACTTGGTCGAATATAGCAACCAGAATTGAGGATAAATGGTTTTAGAGCGACAGTAAATTTTTGTAAGCTTTTTGACTTTGGCTACAGCGGTAACTGCTTTAGGTGAGAAAGATGTAGAAACACTTGAAATTGGGTCTGAGAGAGGCTAGATCGTGTTATGGCAACTAGAGATTGGCAAAAAAAAACTTCCAAATGCCAAAGTGTTCCATATTGAATCAGTAACAAGTGATCACGCATGTATCTTTTTAACATTAGACATAAATGTTATCTGCTATGCCGCGTATTGAAAATTCCCGGATGAGAGAAATTGATGTTAAACAAGCAGTCCAAATGCCGTGGGAACATGGAAAAGACTTGCCTATTGACGAAAATATAAAGTCGAGGTGCCTATCTCCTTGAATGGGGGAAAAATGATAGACAACAATTTAAGGCCAAAATAAAGCAAGCCAAGACGCAAATAACAAGATACAAGAACAGCTCAGAACCATACCATATGCAACTCTTTAATTCAGCTAAGGAGGCATACATACAAGCACTTGAATAACAAAGTATTTACTGGAAGCAACGAGCTAAACAACATTGGTTGAGAGAAGGTGATACTAACACAATATTCTTCCATGTTATGGCCTCGAATAGGCGAAAGAAAAATACGTCCACACAATTGAAAGATGGGTTGGGACAGTGGTGTGGATGGGATAATGGATTACAAGATGTGATCACAAATTTCTATAATACTTTGTTCATTTCTGAACAAGGGGCTACAAACACAATTCATGACTTTATCGAGAATAAGGTGACCACAGAGCATAATTTATCTCTTAACAAAATGTTCATTGTTGATGAGGTAAATGAAGCAGTCTTCTCTATGCACCCAGACAAGGCCCCAGGACTTGATGGCTTAAACCCAGGCTTCTATCGCAGTATTTGGTCGGTAGTGGGGACATATATTTTAGACGCGATCTTATAGTGCGTAAATAGCAATGGCAATATACCCGGCCAAAATAACAATAAAATCGTGTTAATCTCAAAAAAGAAGCAACTGAGGTAGTGTCTGATCTTAGGTCCATATCTCTGTGCAATGTGATTGACCGTATTGTTTGCAGAATGATGACAAATCGAATAAAGCATTGTCTAAATGATGTTATCTTTGAAGCTCAAAGCGCTTTCAGGTAGATTTATTATTGATAATGCCATGATTTTATTTGAAATAAATCACTACTTGAAGCGGAAAACACAAGAAAAAATATAATTTGCAGCTTTAAAAACTGACATGAGCAAAGCTTATGATAGAATGGAGTGAGATTATTTGAAGAAAATTATGCTTAAGCTTGGTTTTCCTATGGAGTGGGTCTTGAAAGTTATGATAATAGTTTCTATGGTTTCATACAGAGTATCCCGTGCAGGCAAGGAGTTTGGAAGCATTATTCCATCAAGAGGTTTACACGAAGGTGACCCGTTGTCACCTTATTTGTTCATCATTATGGCAAGAAGGCCTCTCAACACTCTTAAGATTTCATATATAGTGTGGTAGCTTCATGGTGTCAAGATTACACCGCATGTACCCCCTAGCTCATATATGGTCTTTGCAGATGGCGCGTTTTTTTTCTTCAAGGCAAGTAATTGTGAAGCAATTAATATTAGAAATTGCATTGTGATATACCAGCAAACATCAGGACAACAGGTGAATTTTCATAAATTTGAAATCATTTTTAGTAGAAACACTAATGTTGTAGCAAGAGACTCAATTGCTCATATTCTAAATGTACTGATAGTTGATCATCTTGGACAATATCTTGGGCTACCAACTATTGTGGGTCGAAGCAAGAATGAGGTATTCAATTATATAGTGGATAAAGTACGCGCAAAGCTTCAAAATTAGATAAGAGAAGTCATATCAAGAGCAGGGAAGGAGATTCTATTAAAGACGGTGGTACAGACATTACCAAATTATCTTAGGTCCCTTTTTGCATTACCCGTAGACATATGCATTATTATGAACGAGCTATGAACGATTTTTGGTGGAGCAATGGAGGTAATGAGGGATCTGAAATTAAATGGATTTCATGAGAGTGACTCAGCAAGCAAAAATGACGGTGGTATGGGCTTCCGAAGACTCCAACATACAAATACAACACTGCTAGCCAAGACAGGCTGGACGATATTGACTCAGCCAAATGCTCTTGTAATTCGAGTTCTTTGTACTAAATATTATTGCAACTCAAACTTCCTTAGTACATGTGAGGAATCAAATCCAAGTTTTATTTGACAATCACTTTGTGCAGCAAAATACCTTCTCCAAAAGGATTGTGCCAAGAGAATTGGAAATGGACTTAGTACACAGATATACAACGACACATGGTTACCAACATGCCAATCCATGTTTATCTACAGTGCTCCAAATGATGAGTTCCTGAATCTTTGTGTGGCAGACTTGATAGATGGTGAAACAAAAACATGGAAACTACACCTCTTAGAAAACCTCTTTACTATAGAAGAGGTAAATTGTGCCAAAACTATTCCCTTGGGATTTACATTCCAGGATGATTATCGGATGTGGGGGTTAGATAGACAAGAAAGTACACAGTTAAGAATGGGTATTTTGCACTACAAAAGGATGATATTTCTTGTTATGATGACAATATTTGGAAGAAAATATGGAAATTAAAAATGCCACCAAAAGTTCTAAATTTTGCTTGGCGAGCATTGAAATGAGTACTAACAACAAGGGACAATTTTCTTTCTAGAAAGGTCCTTCAACAAAATATGTGTCCAGCGTGTCTTAGGAAGCCGAAACCACTTTTCATTGCCCAGTACAGTGTGATGCAACAAAGCAGGTATGACTTAAATCTTCTTTGGATGGCGGACCATGGGGAGCTCGCTATTAGAATGGTTTGCATCATTAGTACAGACTGTGATGCATGATTAGCTTCATGAGACTATCATTCATGCTCCTCTAGGAGATATGCAATGCTCACAACAACTTGGTCTGGAATGAAAAAAAACACGATTAAACAATGTTATACATAGAGCCAGTCACTTGTGGTAGGAATGGAAAGCATCATGTATTAATGATGATACTTATATGGTGCCTGAACTAGATTTTTATGTTAAATGGTTTCCTCCAAATCCGGGTACTCTAAAATGCAATATTGATGCCTCTTACGATGTTGACTCTGGAAGAAAAGTAGCTGGTATGCTAATCCGGGACTCTCATGAAAATTTTGTTAGAGGATTTTGCTCACCATTAGAGACTACATCCGAAGCGCTAATGGATGAAATTCTTACACTCCAGAAAGCATTGAGTTGGTTAAAGAATTACTATCACACATCCCCGATTATTATTGAAATGGATTGTTTGATGGCCAAGCAAGTATTGGATAAATCTGAGATCGATAATTTATACTTTGATATTATTGTGTAAGATTGAAAATCAGCCATGTGTGACTTTACGTCTATATATTTGTCTTTTGTTAAACGGTCAGTGAATCAGTGTGCCCATGTGTTAGCTAAGGTTGCAGATTTTATGTCTGATGGTATGGAGTGGATCACGCATCCCCATCCTTAATTCATGATATACTCAGTTACGATTTGAATAATAATTGAGATGATTGCTTTTTAAAAAAAAAAAATAAATAATAATTTTAGTTATTACTACCAAAAAAATTCATTTTAGTTATTTTAAGGGTTTTTTTACACTATATACCCATGAAATTCAAAGTATTTACAAGCCCTACCCATTAAAGATTACACTACCCATGAAATTAAAAGTATTTACCCAATCTACCCATTTATTAATGTATACCTTTGTTATACCTTATGGGTGTATACCTTTAAGGTATGCCACATAAATAATACCCCAGTATACAAGTCTAGATATGAGTGTATAAATAATATACAAGTCTCGAGGTAGGACATGTAAATAGTTTATGGGTAGGACTTGAAAATATAAAACTTATGCGCAGAGATGTGTAAATATTTTAATTTTGATGAGTATTTTTGTAAACATCCTTTATTTTAAATTGAGAAGTTTTATTTATTTTAAAAGGCACTATAAACGACTATTTAATGTACACTTGTAAAACTTGTCTTTTTGTAGGGGCTTTGCTTGGGAGGTTCAACACATAGTGTTCATCGGAGAGACTTTGAATCAGAAGCCATGGCGGCACTACAATACTTGGAATCCCTACGAAATGAGCATCCTGAGCTTTCTGAGTGGTACACTGCGCTTGCAGATCTGTACCAGCGCAAGCTCTGGCATCAACTCTCTCTTAAGCTCGAACAATTCGTCGCCCTCGCCGTTTTTCAGGTTTACTTCCCTTTTTGTCCCTACTTTACTTTTTACCCCTTTTATTCTAGTTAGGGTTTTACATGAATTTTAGTTCTGAGATTTAGTGATTCATGCTTAGGGTTAGGGTTAGGGTTTTGTGACCGATGCTAGGGTTAGGGTAACTGAGAATTAGCTTATTCTTGTTTGTGTGTTGATTCTGGATTCGGATAGGCGATACATTTCATGTCGCGTGATCAACTCTAGTTAAGATACCGTAATTTCCTTATGTATTTGCTGGCTAGTTATTGTGTTATCTGGGTAGGGATCATGATCAGCGCTCTTGATGTTAATATTTTGGAGTGTGCAATGTAGTCATGGTTGTATGTTCTATATAGCATAGTGAATATAGACTTACCATTCTGCTTCTCATCATCTACTGCATCGTGTTAAAGTTCAGTTTGATGGATTTTCCGTCACTGTAAGTAGGGTGAAGTGCAGGACTTTAGCAAGTAGTTATTTGTCCTGAAATTTTGAACTAAAAACTTAATTTCAGGATACAGTGTCCTGAAGTTTTGAACTGAAAAATTGTACTTCAAGACACAGTGGCTGAAAACGTACGACATCTCCCTTAGAGTGGCCAACTGGTGTCATTTCCACCCATTAATTACTCAGTGGGTGTTAGCTGATCCCTTCCAAAAGAATAATTCAGTAGTTGTTTCTATTGTGTTGTACACAGATATTTTTGGCAAGTGTGTTGTGCACAGATCTAATGCATTTCTTTTTGTTTGCTTATTTTTTTTAGGCTGGTGACACACTGATACAGCTGTATCACAATTTCATCACTGATTTTGAGACAAAGATCAATCTTCTGAAGCTTGCACATTTCGCTGTCATTGTATCTCGGCAGTACTCAGAGAAAGAAGCAGCATTAGGTTACCTAGAAGGAATTATTGAGAAACTTCGAAATACTAAAGAGACACGCATAGAGGAACCTATACTTTATATTAAGTTGCAGATTGCCCTATTTAAGCTTGAGCAAGGGGATCAAAAAGAGTGCAAGAAGCTTCTAGAAGAGGGGAATACCACACTTGACAGCATGACTGATATTGATCCCTCTGTTTACGCCAGCTATTATTGGGTTTCATCTCAATATCATAAAACTCGGCAGGAGTTTGCTGAGTTTTACAAAAGTGCTCTTCTTTATCTTGCATACACTTCAGTGGACTCTCTTTCTGAGTCATTTAAGCTGGTAATGTGCCATTTCGTTTTTTGTATGTTATCCGAAGTATAATCTAAGATTTTATTGGTTATATCTACTATTGAATTCTGATTAATGATGTTGGCACTGTGGAGAAGGTTGATAAGAAATGTTGCTAGCTCATCTCTTTGATAAAAAGAAGTGCTTTAACGATCCCCAACTAGTATGTAATTGAGGGATTGTTAATAGATTAACTGTGCTCACTGCACATATTGATGCTCCATATTCATTGTTGGACAGAGAAAGTGGTCCCATTAAGCATTTAGCAACATGCAAAAAATTTGTATTTCTGTGTCTAGGGGAAACTCGTCCTCTTAGTTGCCTCCTTGACAGCATTACCCCAAAATTGTGTTAGGATTGATCACATATTTCTGCTTATTATAGAGGAAGCACTGCATAGTTTAGAAAAGTTGTCGAAGGTCCTTGAATAATTTATGGATCTTAAGTCTCTAAAATACTGCTAGTCTGCTGGTCATTCCCATAGTGCTTTACTTGAATCTTTTCTATCAGTTGATTCTAATATCTAAAATCTGCAAAACACGATAATCTGCCCTTGTGCAGCTGTTAATCATTAAAATGCTGAAAACAAACTTGGACTGTTATTTATTGCTCCTTTCAACCCCTTTTTTGTTCAGTCTTTGGGTAGACTGTTGGTTTTAGATGTGAGAACTTCTTCGGTAACTTCAGTATTTTTTGGAAAACGCATCAGAATATCTGATTTTTCTGTTCACCTTTCTAAACAAACGATCTGGATTTCTATTCAATGTTATTGTCTCTTCTATCTGCTCCAGGATTTGGCGTTTGATTTGTCTTTGTCAGCATTACTTGGAGACAACATATACAACTTCGGAGAACTGCTTGCTCATCCGATTGTAAGTTTTTCTTAATCTTGTACTTTTATCAAATCTCTCAGAAAGTTGGTGTCATCTTTACATAGTGGTATTAATTAATTTGCACTATAAGCTATCCAACTCATTATACAACAGAGATTTTGTCTTTACACCCAAAAACATGAATGAAACAAATAGCATATATACCACAGGGCAAGTCTTCTTTTAAGTTTTTCCTATGTTAGGCAGGTCTCCTTCATCAGTATCCAGCTAAACATACTACCTTGATTGAGCATTTAGTTTCCAAATTAACTTCCAAGGCTAGTTTTAGTTTCTACCATCCCTTTGCGTTAAGGATCTGTAGCACGCTTTTTCTGTTAACATGGTCCCACCATCTCCCGTCCATTCAGCTGTCCTTGACTTGGGGTGCACTTTCATTGCTCTTATTTGCCCAACAATGTGATGTTTCCTAGTTCCAGGTCTTGGCAGTTACTTCTAATATGATATTCCATGAGCTCCATCTTGAAAACAAGGATATTCCAGTAGTTCTTATCCAGTGTTTTGAAAAGCACGCGCTTTGAAGCGCAGCGAGGCGCAGTACCTGCGCTTTTTATTGCTGAAGCGAAGCGAGAAAAAAAAAAAAGCGCGCGCTTTTTTCAGTGAAGCGCGAAGCGCAACAATGTTGAAGCGCACGCTTTAGTGAGCTTTTTTTTAAAAGTTAAAATCTGATTTGTTTTAAGGAAAAAAAAATATAAAGCTAAAATTTAGGGTTTCACACAAAGAAAAAGAAAGAAACGCAGCCTCTACTCTGTTTTTGACCAGGCAATTTCTCTCTCTCCCCCCTCTTCTTTCTTCTTCCAGTCTTCTTTCTCTCCTCCTCCCCCTCCTCCCCTCTCTTATCTCGCCTCTGTTTTTCTTCCTGCTTTGTTTCGCTTTGCTTCCTGCTCTGTTTCACTGCCTTTCTCTATGCTTGTCCTATGGAGGATTATTTGCTCTTTCCTTTAGTGTTTGAATTGAAACATTTGCTTATTTATTTTTTTATTTTTTTATAATGGTGGTGTCCTGGCCAGTTTACGCGCACCTCGACTAATTCCACCGGATACCTGCCACCTCCCACCAGCAACAGATACCAAGTAACTCTATCCACCAAGGCTTGGATAGATGGGAAGAAAGACCTAGTGTTTTTTTTGCATCCGCTGGATTTGAACCTGAGACCTCAGGGCTCTATCCCACTTCATTTGCCGCTAGACCACACCCTTGGGTGCTGAAACATTTGCTTATTTATCTTATTTTTAATGCGTTCTTGGCTTCTT